>RCWM02000057.1:1478750-2957500 GCA_003667255.2 Euschistus heros | reverse complement strand
CTATTTGTTAACTAATGACACTATAATATTTATATATATATATATATATATATATATATATATATATATATATATATATATATATATATATATATAATTACTTATATTGCATGTGTAGAATGTAAAATAATCTCTCTCTCTCTCTCTCTCTCTCTCTCTCTCTCTCTCTCTCTCTCTCTCTCTCTCTCTCTCTCTCTCTCTCTCTCTCTCTCTCTCTCTCTCTCTCTCTCTCTCTCTCTCTCTCTCTCTCTCTCTCTCTCTCTCTCTCTCTCTCTCTCTCTCTCTCTCTCTCTCTCTCTCTCTCTCTCTCTCTCTCTCTCTCTCTCTCTCTCTCTCTCTCTCTCTCTCTCTCTCTCTCTCTCTCTCTCTCTCTCTCTCTCTCTCAAGTGTATTGGCCTGCTCTATCCTAGTATGGTCAGGGAGTTCCTAAAGGTTACCAAACAATCTTCCTCCAGGTGGGAAGTGACCTTATGGTGAATGTAAATGTTAATAGTAAGGTCCTGCAAATGTGCATGGGATGAGAACTGGAGTAACTTGTAGGGGTGGTGCTACTCCCCTAAGTATCTCTTCCAAATAGATCCTCCAAGTGAGACAAAATGTGATAGAATCTGTACCATTGCTAAAAGTCAAATCAATATATTAAGACTGTGATAATGATGATGATAGCTGATGTTGAAAATATATAAATAATATAAAAGCACCAATACATGAAAATAATATATATTTTAGTAAAATCGAATTCTCACACGAAACCAACTTAAATCCAATTTTTATTAGTTAAAGAATGCCTATAAAATTGTTAACCGAAATAAAATTAAATTTTTTGTAATTGATTTTAATTACTACTAGATCATACATTTTAAAAATAAAAAAAGGCCAAAGAGTTAGCATAGTAAAATACTAAAGGACAAATGCATTTGAAGATTTTTTTAATTCAAATATTTGAATATTGTTATGTTCATGTAATTCTTTATAATTTATAAGTTTTGGATAATGAATTTCTTTCAGTGATATAGTATATGATTTTATTTTTCATACCAATACTTAATCATTTTTTAAAGTTGAAAATATTGTCTGCCTTTGACCATAATTCAATTTACAACATTATAGATATACTAAAATCGTATCTATAAATATAAAAAAGTAATTTTTTTTAGAATATAACGTTTTATATTATCTTAAGTATTTTAACTCTTTTCAATAACAGAAAATTTATTTTAAACTTTCTACATGCCTGTACTTTCCAGTTCTTAATACATCTTCTGTTATCTTTGATCTGTTCTATTTTTTTTTTTCTGTCCTCTTCTTCTATTCAATTGAATTAATTTCTACAAAACCTAATGTTTTTAGTAAGATTTATTAATGCGACAAAACCAAATGTTTTTAGTTTGATTTATTAATGCTACAAAACCATTTATTGTCAGTAACTTATTTTCTTTAATAAGTCATTATTTTCATCATTACTTCATTAACTTACACATTAGTAACTCACAATATTAGTTAACACAACATAACAATAAACAATTTGACTATAGAACATCACTGAACAATAAAATTGTGATAGCAGTTATATAACCTTCCACTCCTGAAACATATGATCACATGGTAACTAAATTAAAATTATTAACACAGTAGTTCCCCCCCCCCCTCTCTGAGGACACATATCACCCAGATAAAGAGATATTTTGTTGCTGTAAAACAGATATGAAACTAAAAATTTGAAATGAAATAACGTTTTCAATCAAAGTTACTTGATGTAGTCTTCCATTTTGAGGCTTTTCTAAAGTTGCTCTAATACCTTTATAACCAGCATCAGTTTCAATAAATACATCTTATTACATGCATATTATCTTATCTTATTACATGTATACATAACTTTCTAAAATTGGTGAGGAACATAGGTAGTATTTTATTAGATTTAAACTCATCCCACAACCATCTGTCATATCAAACATGATATATTTTCGTAGCAAGTTATGCAGTTCTCCATACTTCTCAACACTGTTTTCATTCAATTTTAAATAAAAATTAATTGAGCCAAGTATGCCAACCAGAAATATCAGTTGATCTCTCAAAATTCCTAATAGCAACTAAACTTCCTTAAGATAGTGACATTCTGTTTTCTGGAATAAAATGCCCAAAATAATTGATAGCATTAACAGCAAACCTAGACTTTTCTAATTTTAGCTTTAAAAATTCATTCTTGAGTATTTGAAAAAGCCTGAAAATATGTCTCATATGATCTTTCCATGTCTCAGAAATATCAATATATCATCAATATAATTAACACATAGTTGTCCTAATCATTTCTTCTTAAAATGTTTCATAGAATCCTTTGAAAATCGCTGGGACATTCTTCAAGCCTAATGGGAAAACCTTAAACATTAATTTCCTAAATTTTCTAATAAACGATGTCTTCCTCTTGTAACGGAATGCACCAGAAAGCAGAATTAATATTAATTAAAGAAAAATAATTACAATTAGATCTACCACATCATTAATTTGGTAAGGTTTCTAATATCAATACAAAGCCTTAATGTCATAAATTAATATTTCTCTGTTATGTTTATTTAAATTTTTATCTTAAAGAGCTTAAATTTAGTAACGGCATTCAAAAATAATAACAGATCATAAGAAAATCATTATTCTTTACTACATATTTGTTCAAATTGTTTATCAAATAGCTTATTTTTAAGCTTATATTTGCAATGGTGAAACAGAAATTCAATCTATTAATTTTTTTTTTTTTTTTTTTTGAGGCTAAGTGTCCTCTTGTTCTCCAACTACAGCAAAAAGGATGCAATCGTAGTGCCTTTTTTGCTAAAGCATAAGCAACCAAGGTGTTTAAAACGTTTGGTTTTTTATAATTGCTTCATATCAATCTTTAAATACACCATTGTCGAAAAAATTAAGTATTTCTATAATTTTTACAGTACTACATCATCTATTTATTATGCACTCAGATTACTATCATTCCAACCATTCTGTGGGGTTCTATGTTTAATTGGATTTATTTAAAACAACTTTTTTTTTCAACTTCATGAAACAATACTTCACTTTGATCTCATTTTGTTTTGAATTCTTTTAGCAAAATATTTTTGTCTCCTACATTTTAATCAATACTTTTATCTAAAATAGAGTTGTTTTTTTTTCATTTAAATTATCAAAATATTATTCTCTTACATTAATGCCTAATTTAACATATACTTTTTAAAATTTATTTTACCTTTATGTTTAATTTATTTTTTTAATTAATGTTTTCTGTACTATTAACATCTGAACATAGTCTGTATTGATAAATGTAACTGTGTTTCAAATGAAATTGTTCCACAGCTCCAGATCTCAGTATAAGCCTAGTTCCCGGGTTAGTAGAACAAATAACAGTGATGAAAATCAAGGAAATTTATAATGGAAAATATTGTGTACTATGTATCTATTTACTTCTATTTAATTTACCTTATCTGCTACCCTGATATTTAACTTAAATGTCATTATATTTTGGTAAATAAAAAATGTTTATTAATTATGTTGAAAAAGATCATTCAAATAAAGTGTTTGGGCGCCAAGATTAGTATATAATTCAAAGCATGAAGGAATGAAACTCAGATCCATGGAATATCTATTATGACTACTTTCTGTTGAAATTAATAAGTTTTATAGGTATATGTTTGATATTTTCCATAAACGTAATAATGATACAGGTGTTTAAAGAATATCAACTTAAGATTTTGTATTAACTAGTTTTATGTGTATCAAATAAATAAGTAATGTATTTAGCTATACATTTATTATATTGTGAATATTAAATAGCTTGTTTAAAACATAAATACTAAAAATAAATAAATATTAAAATAATATATTAAAAAATAAAATACTAGTACAAAATGTGGTATGAAGTTAATCAGCATGAAATAGAACTCTATTAATTATGAGACAGTGCTGCCCTCTTGGAGCCATTTCATTATGAAGTTAAAAATAATATTAAAAATATAGCTATTGTAAAGTTTAAACAATACATTGACATTACTAAATTAATTATTTCCATCAGTTTTTGCCCATTTACTTTTATGTTGCCTACAAAATTAATACAGTTGAGCCAAGTAAAAATGTTTTCTGTTTGCACTACAAGGTTACCTCTCAGAAAATTTGTATTCCTTCTGCTTTTATTTACTCACTCCATTTCATTTGTTTCATCATCAATTGATGTGTTTAGTACTATTAACTCTTGCATTTGGCAGGTATAGAGATCAGTTTCTGTGAATCAGATTATGAATCACAGTTACTGATCTCAATACCTGTCCAATGAAAGTGTTAATAGTATTAAATACATCAATTAAAAAAACAAAAAAAAAAAAACAACTCAGAACAGTATATGTTAAACATACAAAGGTATGTATGTTGAACATACATGGGTATGCATGTATGTTTAACATACATTGGTATATTGGGCAAGTACATATTTGCAACATACACGGGGATGCATATGCATCTTATATGGACTAATGTTAATGTCAAGTAAATGATTAGATTAGATTAGTTATATTACATATGTGCTGTAATTTATTATTCAATTATTTAGCATAATAAATGAATACTAACTTTATATAAAAACAAATTATTTTAATTAACATTGCTATGTTAGCACTATCAGTTTCAAGTTGGTTAGGTTCTTGACTCCTAAATCCCAGGACCATGTTTCAATCCAAGTGCGGCAGATAATAAATGTTTTTGTTATATAAACTAAGGATCTGGAGCACACTCAGCCTCTATAAAGTGGGTATCTTTATTTGGAGGGAATAATTTCAGTCAAATTACATCCCTTTTCCACTATTGGTCTAGATAGAAATTGACCCAAACCCATACCATTCTCGTTTGTACTGAGCCCAATACGCTTTATGGGTTGTCTTGGTAATTTTTTTTTTTCTTTTACTTTCCTAACTATTAAAGATAGTAATCCTTTATATACTTTACTAAAACAATATTTATTGATGTTAAATTATGTAATATTAATGCATGCATGTAATTTATATGAAATTGCACTTTTTCTGTATACAATTGTTTATTTTTACATATTTATAAATATATATTTACACAAAGTGTGTTGGTTTACAGGCTTGAGATTTATATTATTAAGTTATTCAACCATAAGATACATAAGAAATTATAGTATACCATTTAAGAAAGGTTAAGATATTTATGGAGGTACGATAGCTCAGTGGGTAAGACGCTTGACTACCAAGCTCCCGGGCCCAAGTTCGAGTCCGACTGAAGGCAGAAAATTTATATTCTTTCATTTCAGTCATGGATTGTATTCGAGGTCGGGGGACCACCCTCCTGGGGCACACCCAGCCTCTTATTACACACACAAATACACTGTAATTCATAGTGTTGCTATTTATGGGTCAATTTTCAAAGTTACAGAAGGATTACTCTATTCTCAGAAAAGGTGTTTTTTAACATAAATTTATTATTTTATAGGATTAATATTTATTTATTTTTTAAAAATTTTGTATCTATATTCACTTCCGTCAGTTATAATACTGAATATCATTAAATTGGTGAAGGGTGAATATACATAATATGAGAGGTATGAGGGGGAGCAGAAACCAGCAGCACCTCTCTTTTCTTTTTCTTAGTCTAGGAGGCCCTTCATCCAGCTCCTTTTTAACTTTCTCTGGGTGCAGTCTGATAGGTGAGTAGCATCTTAGCTGTTCATGAGGATCTAAAGATATCTATGCAATTTTTAGTGAGAAATATTTGAAGTGATTCCGCATTTTTTTTTTTTTTTTTTTTTTTTTTTTTTGTTAACCATTGACATGCAAATATCAGCAAGTATAGTTATGTAGCTTATAGCCCAAGCAACGAAGGATTTTCAGAGGACTTAATTCATGTAGAAGCCAATTTTGGCACAGTTGTAGGGGGAGGTGTCCTTAACAACATACTAAAAGTACTGGGGGGTGGGGGTGGAGCTAAGGGTGGGGGGGGGGGCTCTAAAGGTCGGTTTTTTCAGTTTTTCGTTAATAACTCGAAAATTATTGCCTCTAGCGAAAATGTGTTTATATACTAAATTAATTAACATAAAATTGTTTACAAAAAAGGTTCTATACATTTTGGTTCTAGGATCAATGCTTAAGAAGATATAGTGGGGGAAATATGGAAAATGTAAAAAAAAACACGTTTTTATTGTTAAAATTTATATATATATTGTTGAAATTGCAATGTTTATTGCTAAAAATCAATAGTTTATTATTATAATTTGAAAGCTTATTGCTAAAAATAAAATTATTGTTGTTAAGCCAAATATGCTTATTATAGTACAGGGAAATTAGCATTCGAACCTTGATATCGAACCAAAAATAAAAAGATCTGACTATTGCATATTGTTCATCAACCTTAGCTGTAAATGTGGTTAAAAGATTTCTTTGAAACATTTTCAGGTTTGGGCAGGGGAGGGGGGAAAGTGTTGAAAATTGTATGTATTTAGCACTTTGATCCAGTAACTCGGAAACCGTTACTTCAGCAAATTTTGTGTTATATACATTATTAAAGCTAAGCAAATTTGCAATAAATTTGGTTCTATTCGTTTTTTTTTGTCAGATCGATAGTTTTAGAACTGTGAAGGAAGAAAAATTGGCTAACTTGCGGTAAGTCGCACTTTTCCTCAAAAACGCGTTTGTCGGTACTCTTTTGTCTATAACTCCGAAACTGTTTGTCTAATCTCGAATTTCTTTTTTTTTCATCTTAAAGCTGGTTAAATTTGTCATCAGATACTATATATTTCATTTTAATTAAGTTCCATGAAATATCTATTCCACCTCGCTGAATACCGCGTACTGTTGTAAAATCCTTATTTTTTTGGAACATTTCTCGTTATAACTCTAAAAATATTTGTTCGATTCCAAATTTCTTTTTTCCATCTCATAGCTGGTTAAATTTTCTATTAGGTCCTATATATCAAATTTTGATAAAATGCCATGTAATACCCTTGCCAGCACGCTAACAACTGCGAGTTGTTAAAAATTTCTAGTTTTTTTTGGCATATTTTCTCTATTACTCCTAAAAAATATGTCCGATTCCAAATTGCTTTATTTCATTTTAAAGCTACTTAAATTATCAATCAGGTCATATCTATGACTTTTAATTATATTCCATGTAATACCCATGCTAGCACACTAAATGTGTATGTTTTGGCAAAACCTGACATTTTTGAAATGCTGAGTGGGCTGTCGTGGGTGTTTCACGGACTTAAATCAAAATTTGATATATAGGATCTAATTGCAAATTTAACCAGCTTTAAGATTTAAAAACGAAATTCAGGATCGAATAAATATTTTTAGAGTTATAACGAGAAATGTTCCGAAACAATAAGGATTTCACAAAAGTACACGGAATTTAACGAGGTAGAATGGATATTTCACAGAACTTTATTAAACTTAAATCTATAGAATCTAATTGGAAATTTAACCAGCTTTGAGAAGAAAAAAAGAAATTTGGGATCGGACCAATATTTTTGGAGTTGTAGTGAGAAATGAACCAAAAATAAAAGAATTGCACAATAGTATGGGTTTCTCAACGTGTTGGCATGGGTGTTTTACGAGACTTGATCAAAATTTCACATTTGTGGGTTCAGAAAGCAAATTTAATCAGCGTTCAGATAAAAAAAAAAATTCAAATCGAACAAATAATTTTGGAGTTATAGTCAAAAAAGTGCCGACAGACGTGTTTTCGCGGAAAAGTGCAACTTACCACAAGTTAGCCAATTTTTTCGTCCTCCACAGTTCTATAACTATTGATCTTAGCAAAAAAATAAATAGAACCAAATTTGTTGCAAAATTTCTTATCTTTAATAATGTATAGAAAACAAAATGTGCTAAAAGTAACGGTATCCAAGTTATTTAATCAAACAGCTCTGATACTTCCTGGGCTCGATAAGTATCACTTAGTTTAATGTTCTTTATTTTAACTATTTATTATGTATTTAATTAACTAAGGATCTCCAAGGTCTATAAAAGCCTTAAAAAAAAAAAAAAATATATATATATATATATATATATATATACACATACACATACATACATACATACATACATATACATACATATGTAAGCTGTTTTTGATATTTGGAACCAAGGGCGCTAAAAGATTAATTATATAAACCATAAACATTTCATTTTTAACAATAAAAAAAGGTTTTTTCTTTTAATTTTCATTTTTTTCGCTCCATATCTCCTTAAGCATTGCTGTTAGCAAAAAAGTGTATAGCACCTTTTTTGTAAAGAATTTCATAATTATTAATTTAGTACATAAACACATTTTCGCTAGGGGCAAGAGTCTTCGAGTTATTAACGAAAAACTGAAAAAAAACCACCTTTAGAGCGCCCCCCCCTCCGTTAGCTCCACCCCCACCCCCCCAGTACTTTTAGTATGTTGTTAAGGACACCTTCCTCTACAACTGTGCCAAAATTGGCTTCTACATGAATTAAGTCCCCTAGTCGGCCTTTTTTGGTCTTCGTTGCTTGGACTATTACATAGCAGGGTTATTTTGTGATATTCCTGGAATTGCCTGAAAAAACCGGAAATTTTTGGCTGTTCTGAATATCTGTAAACTGTTGGTCCAAATTGGTTTAAGTAAGTATAATTGTCTCTGTCGTAAAGTTTTATGTTCTGAAAGAAGTAAGTACTTAAGTATTATCCTTTTGTTAAGGATGTACCTTTCTTTTTCTTTTTTTTTAAATATGCAGACACCATGTCGTTCATACCAAGGTAGTGTACAGTCAGTGAAATGAGTGTAGTGTAAAAGTATTGTGTATTGTAAACTAGAGAGCATATTTTATGTGTTATAAATAATAATAGTAAATTATGTGTTGCAAAGTACATTACTAAAAAATATAAATTTTCAAAGGTAAAAAAGAAAAATCAAATTTTGTTAATGAGGCTAACTGCAACAGACAGCTAAGTAACACAGATGCTAATGAGAATGACAGTTATACTAAAATTAAGGATAATTAAAAATTTTACATATAAAGATGTGTCTGGGAAGAATTCAGCATAGAAACTACCATTCAATAACTAATAGCTTTGAAATACTAATGTTCAAAGTAACTAATTTCAATTGCTTGGGCGCCAAAATAATAATAATCAATTTCTAAAATAATACTCGGCTGTTATGTGTGCTTCAAACTAATCTGGTTAAAGCCAAACTTAGGACATATTAAGATGAGAGTATACACATAATATCATTATTAGGAATAGAGGTGAAATAGTAAAATAATAATACAAAACCATTAATTTGGAAGTCAACTATTAAAATATCTTTTGATTTTAAATTCGAAACCTAGTTAGAGGAAAAACTTTTAAATTTAATTTATGCCAAAATCAACTAATAAATGACACTATATTTTGTGTTTTTTTTTCTATGATCGATCTTATAAGACAAACTATCAAGATTAACAATGAAAATGGATTTCGTAAGATCTTTTTAGGTGTTACTTGGAATTCTGCTACCAAGACTTGGAATGGAGGAACTGATTTGCGGAACACAAGCAAGGCACAAAAGTTGAATTATAACACAGAATTTAATAAATGTGAATTTAAAGCAGTGTTCGGGTGCCAAAATTATCAGAATTGTCTCAGATAAATCAAAATAAATTTAAGCTTAATGAGATATTTTAAATTTAAGCTTATAAGATAAATAACAATATTTACAATGTTAATAACTGTCATATTATTCAGTAATAATAATCTGTGACAAAATCCTTTATAATATATTGCAACAGAAATAGAACAGTTTTTGTCTAAATGGCAACAGATGAAGTTAACATTGAACATAGATGAATCTTGGACAGAATAAAGTGGTCTAAACAGAAATGCATTATCGTTTTAATATAGAAACATACATCCCTCTTATTATAAACAGATGAGTTTGTTACAGGGCACAATTTTAAGATATAGATATCCAGCAGGTTTTGAGAGCAGTAGTATTGACTTAAAAACTACAAGGTAGCATAAAGCTCTCAAAATCTGCTGTATTCCAAGATTAATGATGCACAATTCATCAATAAAAAAAAACAACATAAAATACAACTTATTATATGTATATATGATAGTGTATACCAATCATTATTTATAAGTAAATAATGTTAATAATCATTAATTCTTTGTATCTTCTTAGATTTCCACATTACAGTAACACTAAAATGAGTACATATATTCTACATGTTCCATCTCTCAATTATAAATTTTTAGAAAATAAATAAATAAATGTAAGTTAAATAATGAATCTGAGAAAAGATTAATTATAAATACTCATAAATTCATAAATGTGTAATAAATGATGCACAGATATGCCATGTGTGAAGTACACATACATGCTTATGTACTTTATTGGCACATGCTCATGTAATTAGTTTCATGTATGTACTAACATACACATCCATATACGTTAAAGATACACTTTTTAATTTTTTTTTTTTTTTTTTTTTTTTTTTTTTTTTTTTTTTAATTGATGGATTTAGTACTATTAACACTTGCATTGTGCAGGTAGTGAGATCAGTAACTGTGATTCATAATCTGATTCACAGAAACTGATCTCTATACCTGCCAAATGCAAGAGTTAATAGTACCAAACACATCAATTGATGGTGTGACCAGTGAAATGAAGTGAATAAATAAAAGAACAAGGAATACAAATTTTCCGAGAGGTAATCTTGTAGTGCAAACGGTAAACATTTTTACTTGGTTCAGTTGTATTAAATTAGTAGGTAGCATAAAAGTAAATGATCAAAAACTAAGGAAAATAACTAATTGTTTAATATAAATGTTTTGTATGAACTTCATAATGATTGTATTTCTAATATTCTGTTGAAGTATTTATGAAATAACTCCCAGAGAGCAGCACTGGCTCACACTAAATAGAGTTAAGTTTCATGGTGGTTGACTTCATACCACAATTTGTCCTAATGTTTTATTTTTTTTTTTTAAATTACACCTATAAAATTATAATTAAAACATGTAATAACAAGCTGCTTAATAAATGTATAGCTTAGGCCATACTAATTTTTTTGGATGCAAATAAAACTTGTCAAAGCAAATCTAATTATACTCACGAAGAATATGTATATACATTACTTGAATATTAAAAATGTAAATAATTTGTATCGGACGATTCTTCTGAGTTAACAAACTTTAAAATTTTTGTCAATAATATGAAGAAAAAAAATTATTTTATTATGTCAAAACATAGGGTTCCTTCTCTTGATTTAATCATTATCAATCAATGAAAACATTAAATTATAATGCTAAGCTTACTAAATACTTTCTAGGCATATTTTATTTATTTCATAAAATTAAATTACTTAGTTATTACAAAGTTCTGTGATTGAGAGATTTTCTTCAAAACAGAGGATATTATCAGTATAACTAACTCATGCAAAACTATTTTAAGATTAATTCCAACAAAGGGTGGTCATAGTAGATATTCCACGATTTTGAGTTTCATTCCTATATGCTTTGAAAAATATTGTAATCTTGGCGCCCAAACTCTTTGATTTTAATGATCTTATCCAGAATGAATAATAAAGTTACAAAAAAATAATCACATTTAAGTTATATGTAAGGGTAACATGTAAGGTAATTAAATAGGAGTTTATAGATATTTGATGAGTACACAAATGTTTCTCATGATAAATATCTTTAATTTTTCATCACTTTTCTCGGTATATATAAATAAAATATCTATATATATATTTAAATATATATATATATATATATATATATATATATATATATATATATATATATATATATATATATATATAAAATATCTTTAATTTTTCATCACTTTTCTTAGTCAATAGAATATTAAAAAGCAAGTGTTTGCAAGTTTTTCCATTCTATAGTTTGTACATTTTTTTCTAAAATAACATTGTAAAAAAAAATTTAACAATTATTATTATTTATTTACTATCAATTATATACTAAATTGAGTTAAGAATCTAAGATTCTCCAGTCTTAACTCACCTTGTTATTGTTTCCTGGATGCTATTATTGGTTTAGCAGTATCTGGGCATTTGGATAATTAATATTTTTTGTTCTGCAACCCCTTGAACTAGGAGTGTATTGATATCGGGAGCTGTGGATCAATTTCATTTGAAATACAGTTACATTTCACAACACAGACTATGCTGAAGGGTTAAAAAATACAGAAAAATTAAATTTAAAAATATCAAACAGATATAATATGAATCAATTGAATGATAACACAGAATTTAATAAATTTGAACTAATTTTAAGATATAGCCATTTATCATTAATTTTATCACTTCAGCAGTGCATTCTGTAAATATTATTTAGGTTCCATGTTATCAGGTTTAAGTTAAAGTTAAAGTTATAATTAGAATGAAAATTTTATGCACATAACTATATATTTAGAGTGGTTAGGTCATGTGGAAAGAATGGCCGACCAAAGGGTGCCAAAGAAGATGTTATACGGGAAACCAGTTAGCAGGAGGAGAGGACATCCCTGAATCAGATGGATGGATGATGTGGAGGAAAATCTAAGGCGGTTGGGGGTTCAGGTATGGAGGGAGAGAGCACAAGATCGAAGAGATTGGTGGGCTGTTGTGGAGGAAGATCTGAGGCGGTTGGGGGTTCAGGAATGGAGAGAGAAAGAGCACAAGATCGAAGAAATTGGTGGCAAGAAATTTATCTTGGGCTCTATTGTGGAGGAGGCCCGGGTCCTTGTAGAACCGTAGTGCCCATGTAAATATAATAATATATTTATTGGCCCTATATTTATACATGTAATGTTAACTGTAGATGATTAACATTGTAATTGTAGATAAAAATAAACAAATGTACAAGCAGATGTAAATAAACAAACACCAAAATAAGATTATTTCATAGATTTTAAATCATCTCCCAGTAAAACTTCAAATATATTTTTAAAAATATGATTCTTGCATCACTGCTTATTTGTATATTTTTATAACATATCCTGTCACTTTTATCAAAGTTTTGATTTAAGGAATATTTGTTATTTGTTTAGAAATAATTATTATTTTATACGCATCAAACAGATAACTTTAAATTTTTTTTTTTTTATTAACTCCAAAATGTTTCAGTTTCAAACTTGAAATAAATTATTTCATACTTTTAAAAACCACTTTTAAATAAAATTATTTTTTTTATCATCTAAAAAACTAATAAATTCATACTATTAAATATAGCTGCTACACATGTACCAGACTACACCATGAAAAGGTTGAAAAGGAGCTGGATAAAGGGCCTCTTGGACTCTCTTTGAAAAATACAGGTGAGGTACTAGTGGTTTCTACTTTCCCCCACAGACCTCTCATTAATTTATCTTAAAAACACCTTTCTGAGAATTAATTCAGCTGAAACTTTAAAATTTGACGCGCCAATAGCAACGCCACGTGTTACACTGCAATCTGTTGATATTTTAACAACTATGTCGTTAATGCCGGACTGCCGGGCTGCGAACCCGCGATCTTGGGTTTAGTAGGTTACTATGCTAACCACTACACCACAGGTGACCCCCTCATTACTTTGATACGCTTGAAATTCTGTATATCATCTGCCAGTATTAATAGATGTATTTTTTGCTAATCCTGCAGTGATCATATAGTAATGCATTAAAATTTCAATTAAATAAAACATTGACCCCATGAATATCTATATAAATATCATTTATAATTATTAAACATAAAATGAATGATTAGTATTTAATCAGAACAAATTTTGATTGTTGGTTTCCATATTATTAGTTAGTATTATTATCCTGCCCTATGATTAGGCTCCTATCTCACTCTATAATGATAGGAAAAACTATTATCCTACCATCAGCTATATATATATATATATATATATATATATATATATATATATATATATATATATATATATATATATATATATATATATATATTATTGAACTATGTGATACATGATTTAAATTCATTCATATCTGGATTTATCAAGAGTCAGGATTTAAGTATAAAGTAACTTAACAATCTTCTATTCAACATTAGTAATTAATAATATTATTAAAACTATTTATTAACAAAGATTCACTTTTATCTTATGATGATAATCTACCTTATTTAAAGCCAGTTAAATAGGAAACATACCTTAAAGAATTTTATTATTATTTTGGCGCCCAAACATTATGCATTAAATTAGAAACTTTAAACAAATTTCACTTCTATTAGTCCAATTTATTGAATCATTGTAACAACTTGTAGTGTACATACATGTATGTACTTTATATATACACACGCACACACGTTCCCATATTTATGTATTTTTTTTTTTTTTGTAATTATTGTATTTTGATTTATTATCTACTGAACAATGTCTGTATAGAAATCAGAAGGTATGCTTTCAAAGAAATGGAATCGCAACTTATAAGCTCAATACAAGACAAGTTCAGTAGTTAATAAAGCAAGATACAATAATTCATATCAACTAGATTTACAACCAAGCTAATAAATGCTTCATATAAACAACCTTTCTGAGAGTTAAGACTGCTTGTAGTTTGATAATTGGCAAACAGATGCCAACACTGTACTTTACATGGCATTCTAATTGGCTGATATTCTATCACACAATTATATTTTTTTATATATTTTAATTTTTATTACTAAAAATTTGTCTCTAAAACCAGGAATAATTTATGATAAATGTCATAAAAATATCCTTCTGCAAAACATTTGATAGAGAATACACAATAAGTGTCCAAAAGTGTAAGCACACTTTTTTTTATACATTTCAACAAGTTCAAGCCTTTTTTTCTATAACTGGTCTCAAAAATGAAAGCTTTTACTTTTATTTTAATATTTTCATTGAGTAATATTTTTTTAGTTTCATTAATATGTTAAGTTTTAGCTTAACATAGGAAAGCCAGACTGCACATTTCATTATGTTTTATTATTAGATAGCAGTAATCCATAAAATATTGTTTTGCCGTCTATACAATCACTCACTGAAAAAAAAAAAATTCTTTGGTTAGCTTTACAAGACATTGTATTATTCTTTTATTTTTTATTTATTTATTTTTTGTAATAGAAGTTCTTATATTAATCTTAAATTAAGTTAGAAAAAAGCAGATTATTGCACTATTACTGAAAACTGAAAATACCTTTTTTTAAATTATGTGGGCTTTATTAACTAAATTTTTAAAACTATAATAATGATTAAAAATATATTTGCACTTGGCGGCAAAGGAACCTAACTAACATAAAAGATTCCTAATCACATTAAAAATAATTAATGTTAAAACAGACAATATCTTTTACTTCTAACAAAGAAATAAAATTAAGTATTATTAATTTGTAAAATAATATTTTGTTCAAAATTTCAAACATTTTGAAAAATCATTGTTTGACTTTCCTTATAAATTACTTTTTAGTTTAAATGACATATTAAAAATAAAAAAGTAGCTAACATCATTGAGATTTGAACTGCTGACTAAACCTTTACCTTACTTAGTTCCTTAAAGAATAGGGTGCAGTTCCCCATGAGTTGCTAATTTATTTACTGACCACTCTAATATAGATTTTTGTTATCATAATTTAATCAGTTGTTCTTTACTGTTACAAATAAAATAAATAAACCTGTTCCACTAAAAACAATCACTCTGAGATATGATATATTCTGATATATCTATCAATATACGCTATATTAGACAATATAGAAACTATGATACTGAACACATTTAAAAATAATAAGAAAATACTTTGACCTTGCTATAATTTAACAACCAAACAGTTTGCCATAATTCAACCTCCTTCTATACTCAATTAAATAGTTATAAAATAAGATTTAAAGTTTATATGTATTAAAATATCATAGTTCTTGCTTTCTTATAAAATAATTAATAATAATATTTTTCTTTCTCTTTCCCTCAATCTTTTCTCATATTAAATTACTTCTTTAGTCAAAATTCATTCCTATACTATTTAATAAAAAAAATATTGTATATAAAATGAAGAATATTTGTAAAAAACATGTATTTAATGCACATTATGTTGAGAGATGAAACACAAATAAATGTATGCACCTTATGCTAGATAAATGAAGCTTAAAAACTGGCAAGAAACTAAGAGTTAGAACATTAGGTTATTAAAACTAATTAATATACACTAGCATATCAACATATAATGAATTTGTATTTTATATATATATTTTTTTTATTGATGAATTGTGCATCATTAACCCTGGAATACAGCCAGTATTGAGAAACAGCAGAATTGTCTAAAATGTCTTATTGCATATAAGTCTATACTCTTGTTCCCAAGGCCTCCTGGACTACAGAGTTAATGATACCCAATTCATCGAGATATAGTTTTATATTTCAATGTTTAAGCTATTAAAAGCCCCATGAATACTGATTTTTTGAGAGCTAAGACTAAAGACTAAGAGAATTTTTATATAATCACCACCACAGAAATTTAATGTATCAAATACATTTATGTTTAATCTAAAAAAAGATAAGGTTGTACTTTCTTGAATTAAAAAAATGATATAATAAAACTAAAGATAGTTTTAAATATCGAAGCTCCAGCTTTCAAAATATGTTTACAGATAGTAACACTCCTGCATTACTGGGTTTAATATTAGTTGGTAAATATGTTGTATTTTTTTAAATACAATTATATGAATAAGCAGAAATGCAAGATGGATAAATTTTTTAATATGTTGCAGTCTTAAAGGGAAACAACACAATCTATGAAATAATCTTATTTTGATGTATGTTTATTTAGATCTTAATTACAATTATAATGTTAATCATCAGCAATTAACGTGATATTTATAAATTGGGGTCTCGTATTTTGTTATATGATCTATAAAATGTTGATTTAAATTAAAACTATAACTCTTGCTCACGTTAAATCTATTAGCATTTAGCCTACATAATATTTACAGAATAAGAGCAACATTTATTGGACTAAGATTTATATTAAGTGAGTGATTCTGACCATCTCATCTGAACTTTGTCTAATGATAAGGTGAACTGTTTTCATAATACCAGCTATAATTGGTTTTGGAAATGAAGCATGTGATATATAAGTTAAATCATTCTCATCAGGACTTATAAAGAGTCAGGATTAAGGCATTAAGTAATTTAACCATCTTCTATTTAACATTAGTAATTTACAATATTATTAAAACTATTTATTAACAAAGATTCACTTTTATCTTATGATGATAATCTACCTTATTTAAAGCCAGTTAAATAGGAAACATATGTATAACATAAATTTTATATTATTTTGGCGCCTAAACATTAATTTTTTAAATTAAACTGATCTCATGCAGTATACTTATATGTGTATGTGTGTGCATACACACACACACACACACACACACACACACACACACACACACACACACACACACACACACACACACATACATAACCAAATATTTGTATACACGAATGTATGCATGCGCACACAAACTCATATTTTACGTACACACACATTTTGCTATAAATTTATTTTATGTTTAATATTAAATAGGTAGCTTGCTATTATGTATTTAGATAATTATTTTATAGGTGTAATTTTTTTTTTTTTTTTTAATAAAAGATTAGTACAAAATATGGCATTAAGTCAATTAGCATTTAAATAGAACTACTTTAATGTGAGATAGTGCTGCTCCCTGTGAGGCATTTCATATAGAACTTGTATTTCATAGAGTATACTAGAAATACAATCATTATGAAGTTCATACAATACATTTACATTACAAAATTAGTTATTTTCCTTAGTTTTTGATCATTTACTTTTATGCTACTGACTAATTTAATACAACTGAACCAAGTAAAAATGTTTACAATTTGCATCAGAAGATTACCTCTCAGAAAATTTGTATTCCTTGTCCTTTTATTTACTCACTTCATTTCACTAGTCACACTATCAATTGATGTGTTTGGTACTATTAACTCTTGCATTCAGCCGGTATAGAGATCAGTTTCTGTGAATCAGATTATGAATCACAGGTGCTGATCTCGATACCTGTACTATGTAAGTGTTAATAGTACTAAATATGTCAATTAAAAAAAAACATTAAAAAAATGGAATTCAGTATAATCAATATAAATGGGTGTGTATTTACATCATACACACATATCATATGTGTATATATGGGGATGTTTGAACATCATACATGAACATGAATGTACACACTACACATGGATTGTCTGAGCATCATGTATAGGACTTTTGTGTACACAATGTGAATGATTAGATCAGTATTCTTGGAACACATATGTGCTGTAGTTTATTATTTAAACATATATCATATATAAGAAATACTAATAAAGATAAAAACAAATTTTTTAATTTTAAGGGTAAGGCACTTATCTCCTAGCTTCCTACTTCAAGTTTGAGTCCAATTGAGGCAGTAAACTATTAATTTTTTTTTTATAGAAGTTAAGAATACCCTCATAGAGCTTACTCAGTCTCTATAAAGTGGGTATCCTCGTTTGGAGGGAATAATTCAGACCGAATCATCTTCCTCATCCATCATTGGTCTAGATAGAAATTGACTCTAATCCATACACACACAACTTCCATTGATATATTTTGCACCTTTAACCCAATACCCTAGCCAGTATGGAGAACAGCTCCAGTGATTCAGAAGCTGTACATTCAGAATTATTTCTGATATCCTCAATACCATCAATGTTTGAGGGTTAGTGATAATGAATGCAACAATCTGGTAAATGACCACAAATAATGTACATATTGAAGGCATGTAAACTACAGTTTTCGAAGTGGTAAGACTTGAAACCTCCTGACATTTTATTAGTTTGCCTTTCAATGAACAAAGTTAATGCTGAGAAAGTATACACATGATAACTATAAATAAATAACAATACTCTAGATTTAGAGCTGGAATAATTATTATATTTGCGATAAACTGATGTTTGAGTTCAATAAGATTTATCAATGCAGACTTCTAACTTTTTTACCACTCCTACCTCTCTGATGAATCAACTGTTCCTACCTCATTGGTCAGTTAGTACTGAATGGTTTCAGGAAGGTTACCCATAGGAAAGCACCTAAACAGTTATCCCAGCATTGAATTACAATTAATGTGATTACAGTATGTAATGATGGAAGTAGGATAACTAGAGGTTTCTTGAACCCATCTTAACCTAATTATTTCAAGATTAAATTTTTTTATGTCATCAGTCATTTATGACGTTTATTTCTATCAATACCAGCTGCATTCTAGGGTTAAGGATGCACAATTCATCAATAAAAAAAAATCATAAAATACAATTTATTATACATATATCATTATTTGTAAGTAAATAATATCAATAATCATTAATTCTTTGTTTCTTCTCAGATTTTCACATTACAGTAACCCTGCAATGGGTGCATACATTCTACATGTTCCATTTCTCTATAATAAAAAATGTAAGTTGAATAATGAATGTGAGAAAAGAGTAAAAAAAAAAAAAAAAAAAAAAAAAAAAAAATTGCAGAAGAAAAAAATATCATTTACAAATATTCTCCTTAGTAAACAAGAACAATACTATTTTAATACATACCAACTTTAAATCTTATTTAAAAACTATATAATTGACAATAGAAGGTGGTAGAATTTTAACAAGCTATTCAGTTGTAAAGCTCTAAGTAGATTCTCTTCACATTTAAATATATTCAGTACAATCATTGCTTATTATCCAGAATATTGATATATCAAACATATAACATCCTTCAGAGTGTGTCTTTTTCTACAGCAGTTAAGAACAACATACTAAATTCTCATAACAAAAAATCTAGATATATACACATATAAAATTTTTTTCTTTCGATTTTGCCTGTTTAGGGACCACATTAAATATCTACTGTACAAGTTACATTTCTTCTATAGCCATCTTCAGTCTTAGCTGCTCTCTTTAGTCCTCTGTCCACACTGCTTCTCCAGTTCTTCTCTTCTTCATTTGAAATCCCTCAGTTCTGGTCTCTGATTGTTACATCTTCCTCTCCAAAACCCATCGCCACTAAGTTTACTTTGACTTCTTTGAAACATGTAATTTAAGTATAAATATACCATATATATATATATATATATATATATATATATATATATATATATATATATATATATATATATGAGTGTGTGTGTGTGTGTTTAAATATGCATATATGTATAATGCAAGTTATAACAAGTTATAAGGTAGCAGCTTGATTTGCTGAAGTAAATTAAATAGGAGTAGATAGATGCTTTATAGGTACACAATATTTCCAATTCCATATAGCAAGTATTAGTAGGTTTTTCCATTCTATGGTTGGTTCTTTTGTACTTTTTTTTTTAATGCTTTGTATAACTAAAATTTCTGGATACACTGAAATGGTAGATGTATTGATCCTGATAATAAATTTTTCAAAAATTTAATGAAGCCTAGGTTATAATTACTGATCTCTATGAATTAATCAGACTTATTAGCAAGATATTAAAAGAATCATAACTAAGACAACAAGATTGTGCTGCTGTATCGAATGGGAATCAATATCGAAGTAAGGAAGTTATTTTTAAAAATTATTTTATAAAAGTAATAAAAATATGCTATTTTAATTCATTGTTCAGGAATTATATAGTTGTATACTATCATTCAAATTTGTACTGTCAACCATGTACTAAATTGACTTAATTATTACCACTTTTTAAGATTCTTTAATATTAACTCTATTTATTTTTTTTTTTAACATGGCACATGTTTTTACAGGGATTAACTCGGTTTAAAGAGTGTAACTATCCGTTAACTCTCAAAACAATTATTTTATTGTTACTCAAATATAAAAAAAAAAGTTATAATAATATTTCTAATATTACATTCCCACTTCAAGGTCACACTAGAGTCTAATGTAAATTTATATAAATAGGGAGACACAGAGAGGTGAGCAGCCTCTGTGTCTGAAGGCTCCCCGTCCTCCAGGTTGGGGGTCGGGCATAGGGCTAATAACCGTATCCTGTAAAACATTCCTTATTAAGAAACCTTCAACCAGCTTATAACAAAGATACCAGAAAAACATGCAACAAAATGGAAGTGATGGCCCAAGGTAAGCAGAGGTGGAGCAGGCTGGTTAAAGCCGCCAAAGATCTACAAGGTCTGTAGAGCCAACAAAAAAAAAAAAATATATATATATATAAATATATTACTATTATTATTCTAGTGTGACTCATTAATTACAAAAATTCCAGTATAACATGTAGTGATTCTTGTATTCATTTGGTGTTTGCACGTTATATCAACCTTACCACTAAGAACTACGTTTCCTACTTTAGTTATCATAAACTTATATTAGCTATGAACGAAAAATGATTGTACATACTAATGTAAATATATACCTATGCGAAAAACATGTACCATATATCCTTGATTTAAATTGAGATAATCTGGGGGTCAGTGGGTGTCACAGGCGGCTATTTTTTTTTTTTTTTTTTTTTTTTTTCCTGGATGCTTTTATTGGTTAGTGGTATCTGAGCATTTTGATAATTAATGTTCTTAGTTCTATTAACCCTTGAAATAGGATTGTACGGATATCTGGAGCCGTGGATCAATTTCATTCGACATGCAGTTGTATTTCTCCATACAGACTATGTTGAGGGGTCAAAAATACAGAAAAAATAATTTTAAAAAATAAACTAAAAATATCTCACAGATATAATAAGAATCAATTCAATTATAACGCAGTATTTAATAAATTTGAACTAAAAGTAGTGTTTGGGTGCCAATATTATCCGAGTTGTGTGTCTGATATAAAATTTAATTTAAAAACTTAAGATTAAGAACTTAAGTAACAATATTTGTACTGTTTGTAAATGTCATGCTATTCAGTAATAATAATCCCTGACAAGCTCCTGTATAAAATATTGTTACCCTAATAAAACTGTTTTTGACTTAATGGTGGCAGATGAAGTTCACAATGAACTCGTATGAATCATGGGGATAACAAACTGGTCTAGATAGAAATGTATTATTGTTTTGACATAGAAACATAAAGCTCTCTTATTATAAACAGATAAGTTTGTTATGGAGCTGAATTTTAAGATATAGATATCCAGCAGGTTTTGAGAGCAGTAGTATTGAGTTAAATACAACAAGGCTTCATTAAATTTTTGAAAAATTTATTATCAGGATCAATACATCTACCATTTCAGTGTATCCAGAAATTTTAGTTATACTAAGCTATTGAAAGTATGTATTTGTTCAAATATTTTACATGGTCATTAAAAAGAAAAAAGTACAAAAGAACCAACCATAGAATGGAAAAACCTATTAATACTTGCTATACGACTGTCCCTTGAATGAGAACAGTGAGGACTATGATAAACATTTATCATGG
Source organism: Euschistus heros (assembly GCA_003667255.2). NCBI lineage: Eukaryota > Metazoa > Arthropoda > Insecta > Hemiptera > Pentatomidae > Euschistus > Euschistus heros. The sequence continues at coordinate 2,935,112 of RCWM02000057.1, read as the reverse complement.
GAAATATTGTGTATCTATAAAGCATCTATCTACTCCTATTAAATTTACTTCAGCAAATTAAGCTGCTACCTATTGTCATTATTTTTGGGTAATTAAAAACTTTTTACTACACATGCTGAATAAGATAATGTAAATTAAGGTGTTTGGGCGCCAAGATTAGAATTGATTTCAAAGGATGTAAGAATTAAATTCAGAATCATGGAATATCTACTATAACAACCTTTTATTGGCGTTAATTGTTAATAAAATATAATATATATCACTTATTCTTTGTACAATTGTTGAAATTAATAAACTCTATCGGCATATGTTTGATATTTACAAATCAAAATAATAACTATGCAGGTACTTACTGAATTTAATTATAGATTTTTATTTACTTAGTTTATTTGCATAAAAAAAAAGTAATGAGTTAAGCTATACATTTATTATATTTTTAATATTAAATAGCTTGTTATTTAACTTAAATGTCGTTATTTTGGTGTAACCAAAAAAATGTTTAGCATTCACGTTGAAAAAAAAAAAACATTCAAATCAAGGTGTTTGGGAGCTAAGATCAGAATATTTTTCAAAGCATGTAGGAATAAAACTCAGAATCATGGAATATCTATTTTAACTACCTTCTGTTGACATTAAGAAGCTTTATAGATATATGTCTGATATTATACACATAAACATAATAACGATACAGGTACTTTCAGAATATAATTAGATTTAAATTAACAAGTTTTATGTGTATAAAAAAAAAAAAGTAATGACTTTAGCTATACATTTATTATATATTTAATACTAAATAACTTGTTATTACGTGTTTAAATTATTATATTATAGGTGTATTTTTAAAAAAATAAATACTAGTACAAAATGTGGTATGAAGTCGATCAGCCTGAAACAGAACTCTATTTAATGTGAGACAGTGCTGCCCTCTTAGAGGCATTATATTTAGAATTCCAACTAAATATTAAAAATATAACTATTATAAAGTTTAAACAATACATTGACATTACTAAATTAATTATTTTCGTTAGTTTTTGCTCATTTACTTTTATGTTATCTACTAAATTAAACCAGCTGAGCCAAGTGAAAGTGATTTCCCTTTACACTATAAGATTACCTCTCAGAAAATTTGTATTCCTTGTTCTTTTATTTACTCACTTCATTTCATTGGTCACATCATCAATTGATGTGTTTGGTACTATTAACTCTTGCATTTGGCAGGTATAGATATCTGTTTCTGTGAATCAGATTATGAATCACAGTTACTGATCTCACTACCTGCACAATGCAAGTGTTAATAGTACTAAATACATCAATTACAAAAAATAAATAATTAAACAAACAAAAGCAAACATATCATTCCTGTGCTGTGAATGGTTATCACAAATGGACTTGTAAGTACGACATATATGGACAGTATGTTCAACAAACTGTTATTGTGTAGCAAAAGAGGGAACATAAAATATACCAAGTCAAAATAGAAACAGAAATAAACAATAATTAATCAATAAATGGAGATATTAAGAATATTTATCGGAATTAACAAATGGTATCATGTGAGGGAAATATATTGTTGAGCGGATTCCTACAATATCATATCCATTAACTGACACACTAAAACTACTTATTCTCTTAAATTAAGTACTCTGGACACCACAAGAGAAAAATTAATAACTATTTACTGGTCGTATAACTCCTTCAATAAATAAAGCTGTAGTTCGATCTTACGAATATGAAAAAATCCCATCATTTAATAAATAGGATTATTTATATTATGAAATAATTCTTGGTTAATAAATATTTTTTAAATATATTTTTTATTTTTGAAGAGAAAAGATTTGACCCCGGTTGGGATTCGAACCCAAGTCTCCACTTCTCTAGCGTGGTGCCTTATCCTTAGGATTCTATGGATAAGGCACCACGCTAGAGAAGTGGAGACTTGGGTTCGAATCCCAACCGGGGTCAAATATTTTCTCTTCAAAAATAAAAAAAGGATTATTTATATGTATACAAATGTGTACTATAATATTATTTATACGTATACTAAATATTAAAATAAATATGACAGCAGAAGCACGCTAAGAATCACTGTCAATGATACCCTAAAGGAGATACTTTGAGTAAAAGGACCTCTTCTAAAGTGCTGAAGTGAGAAATACCGACAAATATTTAACCCAACAGGAATGTGCACCACTTAAAAACATCTTGATATGTACTGTCATTTAGATTTTTTTTTTTTTTTTCTGATTTCTCAAAGCTTGTGTCAAATTACGAACCTTTTAGCTGGTAATATCAGAAAGATATATACATATATAAAAATGTAATTTTTCTGAATGAATGAAAAATATTTGAGTGTAAAACTGTCCATTAGGTTTTACATATCTATATAGAAATATTTTAGGGATGACGATATTCATAGGGTTAGACAATATTACATACACGATTGATTACAAATGATTATTTAAAGTTAAGTGCTTATTTCGTGTTCGTTTTTAGCTGATTAATAATCAGTCGATAAGAATAAAACAGCTTTAAATATTTACAAATTTGTTAAGAGTAGTATTTTAATCGATTCGACAATTTTTATTTTCACTACATCAGCTCTTCTAGTTTTCTTTAGTGGGGTGTATATAAAAAGTAACTATTTTTTTAAGTAACTGCTCACTCTGTTTAATATGGAATCTCTTAATGCAGAAAACTATGTATTATTTAAAAGATTAGATTGAAAAATAGATTTAAAAAATACCATTATATACATACACCTTCGGTTTATATAGTATCCAATTGAAAGACTAGGAGGATTAGAGGAAAGTTATTTTTATTCGTAAACAACTTTTCCATCGCTGCGATTTGTTACCACTAAGTACTCGTCAACTTTTGGTATCATCTCTTGTTTTTCCCAACATTGACTACGGATGCATAGTATATGAAGGACTGTCTAGTGAGTTTGAAATGAGATGTAAAAGATTAAAGAACTGTTTTATTAGATTTATTTTTGGGATTTCTAGATGTTCTCACATATCTCAGAGGTGTTCTGAAATTGGGTGGCTTTACCCCAGTTTCCAACGTCAATACTTCCTAGGTGCACTCATATTTCAATCCTTGAAAACCAAAAAACCCACCTTTATTCATGACCTCCTAACCCTGCGCTCCTCCATCCACCTCTTAAATACTAGAACCCAACCCATCAACCTGTACACTCCTGCACATCGAACTGCATCCCCGCTTATGGAATTCATTGCCAATATCAATTCGAAAAAGCTCCACTCTTACTTCCTATAAACATCATCTATTTCCTTGCCTCCTGGATCTTCAATCTTCCAAGCAAATGTAAAACATGAATATTAATATTATATACATCATAATAGTACACATAAGATGTATCCTTTTACAAGATTTATTATGTATTTTGTAACTCATAATTTAATTATTAATAAATTTTTATTTTTTATTATCATAATATATTATAATTAATTATCATGATTAGAGGTGTTTGATGTCAATTTACATGATCATATTTTATTATAAATATTCTTTAAGAATTTTTAGCAGAAATTATTTCAGTTTTTATCACATGATAACTGAATCTCACAGTTTGATAGTACGTTTTTATTAAAATAAAATACCTGAATCACAAAACCTTATCTATAAAATTTTGTTGAAATTCTTTATTAAAAAAAAAAAAATGAACGATACTGAGTTCATTTAATACATTTAAATTTGTTTCTATATTTCTATATTAACTGATTGAGACCGGCTTCTGTGGTCCCGATGGGTCTCCAGGGATTAGGAACAGTGCCAAACGCTCACGGTCCTCCCCTTGTGTATATTCTACTTTGAATTGCGGTACTTATATTGGCCTTTTTACACAGGCTTTCCTCATATATTTTCTAAACAGCTTAAAAAAGTATTGATTGTTATAAATCTTAAATAAAAGTATAAAATTTAAAAAGAAATAAACAAGACTCGTGGGGATATCGGAGAATATATTCAGATGCATCCGAAATAATGTGATTATGATTTATATTATAAATAATTGTTATGAAAGAATGAAGGAAATGAAGATAAATTTACATTTTCATTTCCGTGATTCCACTATAAGTACTAAAAAAAAATGAAATAAAACCAATACAAAAAAAAATGTATTACTACAACCCAGAAAGGGGTTTTATGTTTAGTTCTTTGTCGAAGATGAACTGTTTCTTTACTTATGGATGCGTAAGAAGAAGATAATGCTAGAACCCCATATGCCCCTCAAGAACAACAGGCTGAGTGTGCCTCTAGGATGGATTCTCGTCTGACATAAAAGAATAAATAATTACCCTACATAGTCAGACTTGAATCTCATCGTTAAAACTCATAACCAACGACGATATGATAACTGGGTCTGTAGTTATTTATTTGCAAAGAATTCAGCGGATTAGGAAGGATTTTTCACGTGCTACGTTTCAGTGGGATGTAGTCGTAAGGACGTGATCTAGTGGTTTCGAATTAAATGGATTCAGATCAAAAAGTTCAAAGAAAAGACCATGAAAACGATTGATAATGGACCAGCCTAAGAAGAAACAGTGGAAATATCAGCTGAAAGTGACAATCTGGTAACACGAAAATTTCATAGAAAAGAAAAAAGTTACTTATTCCCAAGTTTGAAGATCGCAGATAGTTTTAATTGTAATAATAGTTGGTAGAGATTAGATTGTAAATTTTTTTTTTTTTTGAATAGGCCTCCCTCAAGCATTCGTCGGATCCGTCCGATTCCCCCCCCCCCCATACAGTACTAAATCATCTCCCCTTCCTATCAACCTAAAGGCTCCAAATTATTTTTTTCCCACTCCCATTCTGATATTTCACGATGCCATAAAAAACAGAGGACCTGTTTTTCCATAGTAGTACTTATAGAGCACCCGTATTTTTATTATCAAAGCATTTTATTTATAATGCTCGGTTAAGTTCATACATTTTATTATCATTTTATTATTTTTGTCATTCCTTAATATTTTTCTTGATGCATTGTTATATAGATTTAGGGAATCCTAAAAACCTTTTTTTTTTTCTTCTGTTTTTTTTTTTCATTTATTGATATTTACAACTGTACAATATAATATACAAGTAAATGTGCTGACAGTGAATACAATGCCATGTAAATAACTTGTGAAGAACTACTCACTAGTAGCACTTCAATAAAATCTACACTAAAAGGTCTCTATACCATCTTCTTTTCAGACGCCTCGGAGGATTATTAGGGTTAGAGGAGGAAGCAAGTTGGGAGACTAGTGGATTGGAGTGGTTATGGAGCTTACTGTGGAAGGATAGGTATCTGGTTTGGGCTAAATCAGAAACATATGGAACATTAAGATCTTTATGGATAAGTTTATTGGTCACAAAGTAAGGAGCATTGAGGATTTTTCGAAGAATTTTGGATTATAAGAATTGGATACCCTAAAACTTAAGTTTTTTTTAATTAAAGAAAATAGATTTTCTTTGTACAATTGTGTTTTATTTCACAAGGGTTTTGCGGAAAAAGAAATCGATCACCTCTGTTTCCAAAAATTGTACAACATCCATTGATCTACTAGCGAGATACCAGAGAGAATCAGCTTACTTGTAACTTTTCCATTAACTTAACCAGTTTAACGATCCTATAAATTATCTTACAAGGAAGGATAAAGCCTAAAAATACGATCAACCGAGAAGAAGGTGTTTCGTGCCGGCTGAGCACACACTGGCGCCATCTAGATGTGATAATTAACTCAGCTCTTTGGCTCACGCAATGCTACCTAACTTCTTCGCCGCCAATTTCCGATCTAGATCCTATGTGTCTTCATTATCTTGATGCCCATTAGTGTCGTGCTACTTTGTATATTGTATTTTATAATCAAACAGAAGGGTTCTTTTCATCAAAGCTGTTTTCATATGTTTCTTGTTGCAAATTAGAGTATTGTAATGAATTATATTTCTTTAGGATAACGTGAAAACGAGCATTACAATTTGAGATTCTTTTAGGGAGTCCTGAAACAATATACTTCGTTCCAAACAAAAAATTACTGTACAGTACAAAAATAAAATGGTATTAATGAATTTCACAATAATAAAAAACAATATCTAGATTTAGAACTGGAAGGAATGTATTTAGAATCAAGAGACGTAATATGAATTCAATACGACTTTACCACTGAAGACTTCCAACTTTTTTACCACTCCTACCTCTCTGATGAATCAAAAGTTCCTACTTCATTGGAGAATTCTTTAAAAAAGGTTACATATAGAAAACCACTTCTGCTGGTATAATAGCAATTAATTATTATTAAGGTACTAATTGTATGTTAGGAGAGGAGTTAGATAACTCTGTAGGGTTCTTGTTGATATTAATAAAAGTACATATTAAAGAAGAACTGTTTCTTGAATCCATCTTAAACTTGTTAGTTCAAGACTGGTCAATGATGTATTAACTAGACTATTTTCCATGTATCTGCTGATTCGTTGGTAATATCTTGAGGAAAAATCTGTAGGCTTATGTTAAATCTTGTGATTATAAACAGTTCGGAATGTGTTTTGAGCTGTTGTCCGCTTAAATTACTATGATAACTTTAATACTGATCAAACATATCAAATTTTCTTTTATATGATAATAATCCTTTATTTGTTACATAATGGTACATAATCATTTGTTTTATAAAAATTCAAATTTGTTTTCACTTTAAATGTTTTTTCAATACAAAGAAATATTATTTATTAACTTGACAATTCATATGTGTATGGGTATATGAGTGAATATGCACAGTGTATATAAATATATATTTTGTATTTTTAAGTATTTTCTTCATTCAACGTACATATAGACATAGTTCATTCTCTGTATATATCTTTTCTTATTTACTCATGGTTATTTTTTTTAGTTTATTTCATTTAAACTTCTTATGTTATCATATTTACTGAAGTTCTTTATACAATTATTTACAATTAATTGTATTTGCATGTCTCAAGTTCCTCATATATAAATACCTTTGTATAAAAATATGCAAGCCAGACCATTGTACTATCTTATGATACAATTTTGTTATTCTTATGAGGCAATACGTCCCAGAATAAAGATTATTTTTTCATTTCACTATTTATGAATTATATTTCTTTCGTAATTATATGTTGACTCACTATTTTTTAAAGGGCAGATATCTCTATGTCATGACTGTGGCTGCTTCTCTTCTAATAAGTAGAGATTCATTAATTAATTGGTTGCTTTTGTGTTACCTATATATATATATATATATATATATATATATATATATATATATATATATATAGGTGTGATCAAAAAGTTCCAGGACTTTTTATATACTATGGGAATGCAATGTCTCACAGCGATGCGGTTGGCAGCATTTATTGCCTGACTCAACAGGAACACAGCTGTGTTTACAGATCAATCATAACATCACTGAAAGTAACATTAGCACAGTTTGTTTGAGCTTAGTTTTATAGAGTTTGGCTATTTTATGAAAATGAATGTGAAAGATGAGCAACGTGTTTGTATGAAGTTTTGTGTGAAACTGAACAAAACGTTTTCTAAAACCTTTTTGATGTTACAAGAGGCTTTTGGTGAAGAATGTTTAAGCCGATCATACTGCCATCAGTGGTTCAAGAGGTTTAAAGATGGCCGAACATCCACAGACGACGATGCTCGTTCCGCACGCCCTTCAACGTCAATCATTGATGACAATGTTGCTAAAGTGAACGCTCTCGTACGATCAGACCGTCGACTAACAATCCGTGAAATGGCAGAAGAGTGTAACATTTCATTTGGGTCATGTCAGGAAATTTTAACTGAAAAACTTCAAATGCGTCGTGTTGCAGCAAAGCTTGTGCCAAAACTATTGACTGAAGACCAAAAACAACACCGAACTCATATTTCTAAGGAACTTCTTCAAAAGGCAAATGACGACGAAAGCTTCTTGAAACATGTCATTAAGGGAGACGAGACATGGGTTTTTGGTTACGATGTGGAAACAAAAGCCCAATCATCACAATGGACATCAAAAAGTTCTCCAAGACCCAAGAAAGCACGCCAAGTCAAATCAAATGTGAAGGTCATGCTTACGGTTTTCTTTGACTGTAAAGGTGCCGTCTGCTATGAATTCCTTCCACAAGGTCAAACAATTAATCGTTTTGTTTATCTTGAAACCTTCAGAAAATTGCGTAATGCTGTGAGAAGAAAGAGATCTGAGCTGTGGCAAAGTGGTGATTGGGTCCTTCACCATGACAATGCTTCTGTTCACTCTGCATTAGTTATCTGTAACTTTTGTGTAAAAAGCGCAATGACTGTCATTCCTCAGCCCCCCTACTCACCTGACCTGGCTCCAGCCGACTTTTTTCATTTCCCGAAGCTCAAGAGACACCTGAAAGGACGAAGATTTCAAACAGTTGACGAAATTAAAGAAAAAACAGCGGAGCTGCTAAACACCTTTACAAAAGAAGAGTTTTCTGGGGCCTTTGATCAGTGGAAACACCGATGGGAAAAGTGTGTAGCTTCCCAAGGGGAGTACTTCGAAGGAGACAAATTTGAATAACCTGTATGTTGTATGAATAAATGTATGCAAATTCAGTCCTGGAACTTTTTGATCACACCTCGTATGTATATATATATATATATATATATATATATATATATATATATATATATATATATATATATATATATATATATATACACAGATATTGTTATAAACAATATAATACCCTTGTGTTGATGAATTAATATGAAACTTTAAGTTTTTATTATATTTATATTGGATCATGTTACCATCGAAGTTAATTCACATCATCATATTACTCATTCAGTCATCGAATGTAATCCCCAAGTAGATTCAACCGCTATAAGAATGTGTACACTTTTCCCACTACTCCTACTTGCTATCCATTGTCAGATTTTTTTATTTTTTTATTTCTTTATGCAGAACCAATATAAAATAGCATAGCATAAATGTTGTCTTGAAATTTACAACAGCAACAAGGTGAAAAAAATATGATCTAATGCAGGACCTTAGAGCGAGATATCGAGACAAGAAAAAGAAGTATCTATGTTGTGAGCCATAGTAACTTGCTAGAAGATAAACAACTGCCAGAATGCTCCAACTGCCATCTACATCTCACAATTAAATATGTCCTTAGGTAATGTAAACAATTTAACAGAAAAAGGAAGAGTAAATGAAATCTAAAACCAGGACATTGAACATCGTTAAGAAGCAACACATCTTTCTACAATCACATTATAAAAGATTTAATAGGCATCCTTATTAAACATTATAAACTGTTGTAAGTTTCTGGAAAGTGGTGTCAAAGACTTAATTTAGTGGTTTATAGCACCACCAAATATGTAAATAAAGATTATATAATTAATGTGTCAATTAATCTTATAAATTGGAATATAAAATACCTAAAGAAAACTTTTAGTTTTTAAATATTTCAACTATATTAGCTTTCATTATATTCAAATAAGCTATTTAACGTTTCAGATGAATCTTAAATAATGTCTTTTTCTTTCTTTGGCTAATAAGGGAAGGAGGAATGTATTGTGAAAAATCACAAGGTATTTTTATAATTTACTTCTAAAATATTTGTTTTGTATTATCATTTTAACATCTCACCACCATTCTCGATAATGGTATATGTATATACCCTTATCTTAATATGTCCTGAGTTCAACTTTGACTAGATTATTTGGAAGCACACTTAACAGCAGGGAATTATTACTTTCAAAATTAATTGATACAATTATTTTGGCGCCCAAGCAAATAAAATTAGCTACCTCGAACATTAGTATTTAAATGCTATTACCAATTGAATAGTAGTGTCAATACTGAACTCTTTTCTTTTTAACTTCGAACACATTGTATATTTTTAAAAATAATACATGTCACATGGCCTCCAGTTTTCCTTGATAATACACTTATTTCACTGACAGACACTGTAGACTATCTTGGTCTGACTTTTGACGATTCAATAAAATGAGGTCCACATTAAAAATAATAAGGAAAACCCACAACAAAACACTTCTATACTCACTTCTTTCAGAGCGTCTAACTTTATGACAGACACACTCAATGAAACCACTTTGGACATATATTAACAAACCCCAAATTAGCCAGGCAAACAAATTAAGGACTATCACAAAAGCATTCTGTTATGCCAGCTACTTAAATCTACTTAAAATAATTGGTTTGTATCATTTATTGTAATTTGTTGTACATACATGCCCATGTCTGTTGTACATACATGCCCATATATGATGCAAGTACATGCCTATGAATGATGTATGTACATGGGCCATAATTGTTGGACACAAATAGTTTATTTCTGATTTTTTTTTTTTTTTTAATTGGTGTATTTCATACTATTGACACTTGCATTACACAGGTATTGAGATCAGTAACTGTGATTCATAATCTGATTCACAGAAACTGATCTCTATGCCTGCCAAATGCAAGTATTAATAGTACCAAACACATCAATTGATATTACCAATGAAATGAAGTAGTAAATAAAATAAAAAGGAATACAATTTTTCTGAGAGGTAAGCTCGTAGTGCAAATGAAAAAGACTATCAATTGGATCCGCTGTATAAATTAGTTGGTAGCATAAAAGTAAATGATCAAAAACTAAGGAAAATAACTAATTTAGTAATATCAGTGTATTGTATAAACTTTATAATAGTTATATTTCCAATATTCTATTGAAGTGCTTATGAAATGGCTCACAGAGAGCAGCACTTTCTCACATTAAATGGAGTTCTATTTACATGCTGGCTGACTTAACATCTTATTTTGTACTATTGTTTTATAAATAAAAAAAATTTCTACAATGTTTTGTATGCCTACAAAATAATAATCTAAATATGTAATAATAAGCTATTTAATATTAAACATAAAATAAATGTATAGCTCAAGTCAATACTTATTTGATGCTCATAAAACTACTCGATTCAAATCTAATTATAGTCAGTAAGTACATTTATATTCATTATTTGAATATCAAAATAATTTATATTGGGCAATTCTTTAGAGTTGACCAACTTTAAAAAATTTTCATAGGACCATTCTCAGGATTTAATCAGTATCAGTCAGAGAAAATATTAAATAATTATATTAAGGTTAGTAAATACTTTAAAGCACATTTTATTTATCTTAAACACTTATATGACTTAGTAATTACAAAGTTTAATGAATTCTTCTAAGCAGAGGAATTCTTCCAAGCAAGGGATACTATCAGTACCATCATCATCTAACTGATGGAAAAGTGTAAAAATATTTTTGTTCAAATAATGAAAACAGGAACATATTGGATAACAAATCACTAGATTTGTCTTTAATGAGTATAATTTCGAACGTATACCTATAGAATTTATTAACATGAAAAACTGATACAATTTATATTTTATTTAAGATTAATGCCTTTTACTCAGACAGCCAAGCTGCCTTGGGGGCTCTGAGTAATGTCATAACCAGATCTAAGCTGGTTGAGGACTGCAAAACATACCTCAATAAGCTGGCTGATAACAACAGTATCTGGGTAGAATGGGTTAAAGGCCACTCTAATATTGCAGGGAATGAGAAGGCTGATGAACTGGCCAGACAAGGTTCGGACAGCAAACCTATTGCTCCTGAACCTATCTGTGGAATAGCATGGAGCCTAGCTAAAAGTGAAATAGCAGGGCTCTATAACAGCATCGCCTCTCGGAACACGGAAAAACTGAGACAGTCAAAACTGTTTCTGGGGGGGCACTGCAAGAAAAGAGGTACTCAACTCCTCAATCTTGACAGAGCCAAGCTCAAATACCTGACAGAAATGTATACAGGGCATTGCAGATTGAACAAACATCTCTGTACAATGAAAATCAAGACCTCACCGATTTGCAGATTCTGCAATAGGGAGGATGAGACGCCTTACCATATCATATGCGAATGCGAGACATTGGCAAGGAGGAGATTTCTTCACTTTGGGGAAGAAATCATCCTAGATCCGAGTGTGGACATTGACCCTATTAGCATAATAGGGTACATGAAAACACTAGGACTGTACTAAATAGTACAGAACAAACGGCATAGGCAAAATGAGCCTCTTGGCTGAGGTGCCACCATAGCCGGTTTCAAAAAAAAAGAAAAAAAAAAAAAAAAAAAAAAAAAAAGATTAATGCCAAAAAAGGTAGTTAGTAGATATTCCATGATTCTGAGTTTTATTCCTACATGCTTTGAAATATATTTTTATTTTGGCTCCCAAACACTCTGATTTTAATGATCTTATTCAGCATGAATAATAAACATTTTTAGGTACCTAGGCAGGTAAGGTACTTAAATAGGAGTTGATATATAACTAACAAGTACACAATATTCCAATTTTTTCCATGATAGATACCTTTGATTTTCATCACTGTTCTTATTAATGGAATATTAATAACAAAAGTGTCTGTGAATTTACCCAATTTGTAGTTCGTACATTTTTTCCTGAAATAACAATGTAAAAATAACTTTAATAATTTATTATTATTTATTTGTTACCATACACTATAATTCACATTTATACTATTGATTATACACTAAAGTTAGTCTAGTATTAGCGTTACATAAGATTCCTCTGTCTTAACTCTTGTGAAAATTGTATCCTGAATGCTTTTATTGGTTCTTAACAGTATCAGATCATTTTGATAATTACTGTGTTTTGTTCTATTAACCCTTGAGGTAGAATTGTAGCGATATCTGGAACTGTGGATCCATTTCATTTCAAACACAGTTACATTTTCAATACAGACTATGTTCAGGGGATAATAAAACAGTAAACATTAGTTTTAAAAAATAAATTAAACAAATTTTACAGGTTTTATAGGAGAAAATTAAATTATAACACAGATTTCCTAATTTTGAACTAAAAGTAGTGTTCGGGTGCCAATATTAATTGAACCGTGAGTCTAATATATCAAAATAAATTTTAGCTTAAGAACTTTAACACATTAAGTTGTTAAGTAACAATATTTGCACTGTTTATTATAGTACTGTCATGTTATTCAGTAGTTACAATCTGGAAGATAATCTCTGACAAATTCATGTATAAAATATTGCAATACTAGTAGAACTGTTTTTGACTAATTGGTGACAGATGGAGTTCACATTGAACATAAATGAATATTATACAGAATAAATTGGTTTGAGCTGAAAAGCATCAACTTTTTGACATAGAAATATACAGATCTCTTACTATTAACAGATGAGTTTGTTATGAAACTTAATTTTACGATATAGACATTCATCATTAATTTTATAACTTAAAACTGTGCATACGGTAAATATACTTTAGGTTGAATGTTTAACATGAATTAGAAATATAGTTTCAATTAAAAATCAACATTTTATAGATTACATTACAAAATAAGAGACCCTATATTCATAGGTATCATATTAACTGTTGATAATTAACATTATAATTGTAATTTACATCTTAATAAACAGACATCAAAATAAGATAATTTCAGAGATTTTGAGTTGTTTCCCAGTAAGCTGGAAATAAATAAAAAAATCTATCATTACTGCATTGCTGCTTTTTCGAAAATTTGTTTTCTAAGAAATACAACATATTTAAAAACTAACACTAAATCCAGTAATGCAGGAGTGCTGGCACCTGTTAACCTATTTTGAAAGCTCAAGCTTGAATACTTATTTCAATATATTTATTTCATTATATCATTTTTTGTTTATTAAAAAATAGTATAACTTTATCTTTTATTTTAGGTTATACTTAAATGTATTTGATACACTAAATTTCTTTAATGGTGATTAAAAAGAAATTCCAATAACTCTTTAGCTTTAGCTCTCGGAAAATCGGTTTTCAAGGGGCTTTTAATAGCTTAAACATTGAAATGAAACCCAAATCTAGATGAATTGGGTATCATTAACCCTGTAATCCAGCAAGTCTTGAGAGCAGCAGTATTGACTTACATTCAATAAGGCATGTAGGATAATTCTGCTGTTTCTCAATACTGGCTGTATTCCAGGGTTAATGATGCTCAATTCATCAATGAAAAAAAAAATATATAAAACACAAATTCATCATATGTAAATGTGATAGTGTGTATATAGTGATAATTGTAATTACCTAACGCCAGTTGACCTTGATTGTTAGTTTATTCTCAGTTTTCTTAATTTCAGTAACCCAGCAATGGGTGCATATATTTATGCGTGTTCTATCTCTCAACAAAACACCTACTTAAATAAATATTTATACAAACATAATTAATTGTATGTATAATAGTTTTAGAATAAATAGTACATTGAACAAAGAAGTAATAAAATAAAAACTAATATTTAATAGAATGGAGTTGCAAGTTAATTAGTAAATATAAAGAAATATTGAAGAAAAGATAAGTAAAAAAGATTATAATCATATATTCTAATAAGTAAAGAAGAACAATAATATTTGAATATGTGTATTATCAATTTTAAATATTATTTAAAAACTATTATTGAGACAAGGAGGAAGTAGAGTCCTAGCAAGCTGTTAAAGTGTTGAGCTCTAGGTAGTTTTTTTATCACATTTAAATAAGTTCAGTATGACAGTTTCTATATTACCTAAGATTTCATTTATTAATAGATAACAGATATATTATATCTTTCAGATTATTTGTATAAGTGGGAAGTTAATTTTTTTATATGCAGCAGTAATGAACAACTGATTAAATTATGCTTAAAAAAATCTAGACTAGAGTGATATGAAAATAAAACAACAGCATTTTTTAGTAACACATGAGGTATGTCCTGTGCCATGTTCTTTAAGAACCTAAGGTTTTACCTAAGATTTAGTCAGAAGTTCAAACCTCAGCGATGTCAGCAACTTTTTTATTTTTAATATGTCATTTAAAACAAAAAATACTTTATAAGAAAGTCTTAATTATTTTATAAGAAATCATCATATATTACTTCTGGTTTTAGAGATGAGTTAACAGTATTAAATATTGAAAATATAAAACAAAATAATTGGATGATAGAATATCAACAAAACAGAATGCCATGCAGTATTGCCAATAGTGCTGGCACCTGTTAGCCAATTCTTTAACTATAAGCAGTCTTAACTCTCAGAAAGGTTGTTTACATGAAGCATTTATTAGTTTTGTGTGTGAATGTAGTTTATACAAATTGGTGTGTTTTGATTTATTAACTACTGGACTTGTCTTGTATTGAGCTCTGAAGTTAAGAATCCTTTTCTTTGGAAGCATAACTTCTGATCTCTATACAGACATTGTTCAGTAGTTAATAAATCAAAGTGCATTAATTTAAAAAAAAAAAAAAAAAAACATAAGTATGAGTTTGTGCATGCAGGCATACATTGGTATATACATATATTTGTATATGTGTGTGTATAAAAACATACATACACACATGTGTATATATATATATATATATATATATATATATATATATATATATATATTTATATATATTTATATTGTGTGTGTGTGTGCATTACTTATACACATATAAGTATTCAGTTAGAGATAACTTTATTTAAAAAATTTGACTGATAGCAGTTGAAATTTGTTTCAAGTTCGTTATTCAATGCATAGTGTTTGGGCGCCAAAATAATATATAATGTTTCAGGTATGTTTCCTGTATATATGGTTTAAACTAATTATAATCATAGGATAAAAGTAAATCTTTGTTAATATATAGTTTTAATAATATTATTAATTACTGATGTTAAATAGAACATTGTTAAATAACGTAATGCTTAAATCCTGACTCTTCATAAATCTAGCTGTTAATGTATAACTCGTATATCACATGGTTCAAATGCAAAAACAATTATAGCTGATGGTATTGTGAAATAAATAAAATTGAAATGAAATAAATGACCCATTATTAGACAGTGTGATAGAGAATCATTCACTTAATATAGTTCTTAGTCCAATTAATTATGGGCAGACATAAAGTATGCTGTACACGTTTAAGCTCATGTAGCTCTTCATACATTCCAATGTATGTACACACACACCCACAAACAATGAACATACACATTTTTAAATTTTATTTCATATTTTATCAATTGGCATGATAAGTGCTATTAACACTTACATTGTACAGGTATTGAGATCAGTAACAGTGATATATAATCTGTGAAATATATACCTAGACTGGTGAAATTCATAGCAAATGATTTTTAGGGCTCTATCACAGCTAGACTGTTGTAACATAAAAGAAATGAGTGATTGTTTAAACTTTATAAAAAATGAAATATATACTATTATTGCGCTTGCAAGGATCATTGTTAAACAAACCAGGGGTCATTTTTTTTTTCTGAAAGGATAGGAGTTTTTAGGGCAGATTACTCCTATGCTGGAATTATAATTATACAATTATAATTAGCTGTATTATAATTGTATTACACAATTATAATACAGTTTTAATAAATTTGAACTAAAGTAGTGTTCAGGTGCCAAAATTATCCAATTTGTGTGTCGGATATTTCAAAATCATTTCAGCTTGAGAACTTAAAGAGATAAAAAACAATATTTGCGCTGTTTATGACTGCTATGTTCTTCAGTAATAATAATCTGGTAGATAATCCGTGACAAACTTCTGTATAAATTATCACAACAAAAATAGAACTGATATTGACTAAGGAGTGACAGATGAATTTAACATTGAACACAGATGAATCTAGGACAGAATAAACTGGTCAAGACAGAATATTATTATCATGTTGACGTAGAAACATAAAACTCTCTTATTAGTAATAGACAAGTTTGTTATGTAGCTCAATTTTAGGATATAGATATTCATCATTCATCCTATCACTTAAGCTTTGCATGCTGTAAATATTATTTAGGTTAAATGTTAATAAATTTAACATGAACATTAGTTATGGTTTCAATTAAAATTAACATTTTATTATTTACCTACAAAATACGAGATCCAATGTTTATAAATATCACATTAACTGCTGATGATTAACATTATAATTGTAATTTAGGTCTAAATAAATGAACACAGAAACAAGATTAAAAAATCTATTATTCTTGTGTTGTAACAATGTAAATTTAAGTAATTTGTTATCTTTAATCAGTATTTGTTTATTATAATAAATTTTTTAGTAATAAATCACAGAAAATAAATAATTCAATAATACTTCTCTAATAATCCAC
This sequence comes from Euschistus heros, assembly GCA_003667255.2. Taxonomy (NCBI): domain Eukaryota; kingdom Metazoa; phylum Arthropoda; class Insecta; order Hemiptera; family Pentatomidae; genus Euschistus; species Euschistus heros. The sequence continues at coordinate 2,917,939 of RCWM02000057.1, read as the reverse complement.
TAAATATAAACTTAAATGCATATATTAGGCACTTATGGTTCATATATGTTGTATAAACACAGCCATGAATAATGCATATACATGCACATTAATATTGTTCCTACATACACAGAATGACTAAGGTTGTTTATATATATATATATATATATATATATATATATATATATATATATATATTTTTTTTTTTTTTTTTTTTTTAATTGACATATTTAGTACTATTAACACTTGCATTGTCCAGGCATTGAGATCAGCAACTGTGATTCACAATCTGATTCACAGAAACTGATCTCTATGCCTGCCAAATGCAAGAGTTAATAGTACCAAACACATCAATTGATGTGATTAGTGAAATAAAGTGAGTAAATAAAAGAACACAGAATAAAAACTTTCTGAGAGGTAAGCTTGTAGTGTGAACAAAAATAATCTCCATTGGATCAGATGCATTAAATCAGTTGGTTACATAAAAGTAAATGCTCAAAAACTAAGGAAAATATTAAATTTAGTAATGCCAATGTATTGTATAAACTTTATAATGGTAATATTTCTAATATTATCTTGAAGGGCTTATGAAATGGCTCTCAGAGAGCAGCACTAACTTACAATTAATAGAGTTCTATTTAAATGCTGATTAACTTAATGCCACATTTGTAGCAATATTTCATTTTAAAATAAATTATACCCACAAAATAATAATTTAAACATGTAATAACAAGTTACTTAATATTAAACATTCAATAAATGTACAGCTTAAGGCAATACTTATTATTTTGATGCTCATAAAACTAAATTCAAATCTTAAATGCAAATAGTAAATTCAAATCTAATTATACTCAGTAAGTATTTGTATATTTATTACTTCAATATTAGGTTTTATTTCAAACAGAGGTTATTATTAGTACCATCATCATCTAAGTGACGGAAAACTAGTGGATAAATCGTACATATGTCTTTTATGTGTATAATATCAAACATATCCTATAGAGTACATACATAATTGATATAATGAATTTTATTGAAGACTAAAGTAAAAAAATGCAGTTATAGTAGATATATCATGAGTTTAAGCTTTATTCCAAATATGTTTCAAAAATATATTGTAATCTTGGCGCCCAAATACTGATTTTAATGATCTTATTCAGAATGAATAATAAACATTTTGTTTTTACAAAATATAATGACATTTAAGTTAAGTATAAGGGTAGCAAATAAGGTTATTAAATAGGAGTTTATAGACATTTTAACAGTACATAATATTTCCCATGATAAACAAGTTTCATTTGTACCACTGTTCTTCGTCAATGGAATATTATAAAGCAAGTGTCTGTAAGTTTGGCTATTCTATGGTTAGTTTATTATTTTCTAAAAACCATACTAAAATAAAGTTAATAATTTATTATTATTATTTATTTATTACTGAAAACTATCATTCACATTTATATAACAATCATATACAGAATTCAGTTGTTTTCGCATTTTCTAAGGTTTGTCAGTCTTAACTCACAGCGATATTATTTCCTGAATGCTTTTATTAGTTAAACAGTATTTAAACATATTTATAATTAATGTATTTTGTTCTATTAAACCTTGAACTATGATTATACCAATAAACTATGATAAATACCACTTAAAATATAGTTACATTTCTCAATACACAGAGTATGTAAAGGGGTCAATATTACAGAAAATATTAATTTAAAAAAAATAAATTAAACAAATTTCAGAAATATAGTAGGAGAAGATTGAATTATAACACAGAATTTAATAAATCAAAAATAAAGGTAGTGTTCGGGTGCCAAAATTGGCTGAGTTTTGTGTCGGATATATCAAAATAAATTTAAGTTCTGTTATTAGTAACAGACAAGTTTGTTATGGGGCTCAATTTTAGGATATAGATTTTCAGCATTCATTCGCACTTAAGCTGTCTATTCTGTAAATATTTTTTAGGTTAAATCTTGTTTAAATAAATTAAATAGGTTAAATCTAATTTAAAGAAATTAAATAGGTTAAAACTTATTTAAATAAATTAAATAGGTTAAATCTTATTTAAATAAATTAAATAGATTATATCTAAATATTAATTTCAATATAAATTATACTTTAGACCTTAATAAACGAACAAAATAAGATTATTCCACAGTTTTTGTAATACAACTGTAAAATATTAAAAAAATCTATAATTCATGCATCCCTGCTTATTTGTTTAATTGTATTCTGAGAAATACAACGTATTTACAAACTAATACTAAATCCAGTAATGAAGGAGTGCTGCTATCTGTAAGCCTATTTTGAAAGCTAAGGCTTAAATATTAAAAACTAACTATAGATTTATTAATCATTGTTTTATCGAAAACAAAGTACAACTTAATCTTTTTTAGGTTATATTTAGATGTATTTGGTCCACTAAATTTCTTTAATGGTGATAATAAAGAAATTTCACAAACTCTTCAGTCTTAGCTCTCGGAAAATCGGTATACCTAGGGCTTTTAATAGCTTACATCTTGAAATTGTTAAAAGTATATCATGATGAATTGGGTATCATTAACCCTGTAATTCAGCTAGTTTTGAGAGCAGCAGTAGTGACTTACATAAAATAAGATATGTAAGTCAGCCCTGCTGTTCGCAATACTGACTGGATTCCAGGGTTAATGATGCACAATTCATCAATAAAAAAAAAAAAATAAAAAAATTCAAATTCATCAAACGTAGATATGATATTGTGTATATAGTAATTGTTATTACCTAACATCAGTAGACCTTAAATCTTAGTTAAATCTATTTTCCTCATTCCAGTAACCCAGCAATGAGTGCAATCTATATTATCTGATGTGAGACAGTGATGTGAAGCAGATTTTCTTATAAGCAAACAAAAACAATAATATATTAGTACAGGTCAACTTTAAATCTTATTTAAAAACTATACTTGAGACTAGAAGGATGTAGAGTTCTAGTAAGCTGTTGTTGAGCTTTATGTGGTTTCTTAGTACATTTAAACAAGTTGAATATGATTGTTTCTATTTTATCAAAGATTCCATAAATTAATAGATATATCAGATATATTATATATTTCAGAGAGTTTGTTTTAGTGGGGAAGATTATTTTATTTTAATAAAAAGGAGACCCTATATTTATACATATAACATTAACTGTAAATTATTAACATTATAATTGTGATTTAGATTTAAATAAACAAACATCAAAACAAGATTATTTCACAGATTTTGTGTTGTTTTCCAGTAAAAAAGTAAAAGATTAAAAAAGCAAGGGGAACCTTGCTACACCAGATTCTGTAAGAACTTAAGGTAAAGGTTTAGTCAGCAGTTTGAACCTCAGTGATGCCAGCTACTTTTTTCTATTTTCAATGCTATTTAAAGTTACAAATAATTTACAAGAAAAGTCAAACAATGATTTTTCAAAATGTTTGAAATTTCGAACAATATATTACTTTAAAATTAATAATACTTAATTCTTGCGTACTAAGAATGTAAATTTAAGTAATTTGTTATTATCTTTAATAAGCATTTGTTTATTATGATGAACGTTTAAATAATAAATTACAGCACATATATAATGCAACAATACTAGTCCATTCATTCACTTGATATCAACTTAAGGGCAAATTGATGCACACACGTGCTGATGTATGTTGTATATACATGCCTATGGAAGATGCAAATACATACCATGTATATTGTTCATACATACATGGGATGAACTTTCAAGTTTGTTTTTTTTGTAAAGATCAATAAATAAAATTTTTATAACAAAAAATCTAGATTAGAGTGATAGGTAAGGTAAGTAATATTTCTTTATGTTATTACAGCATTTTAGAAATTCATGGGGAACCTTGCTACACCAGATTTTGTAAGAACTTAAGGTAAAGGTTTAGTCAGCAGTTTGAACCTCAGTGATGCCAGCTACTTTTTTCTATTTTCAATGCTATTTAAAGTTACAAATAATTTACAAGAAAAGTCAAACAATGATTTTTCAAAATGTTTAAAATTTCGAACAATATATTACTTTAAAATTAATAATACTTAATTTTACTTCTTTGTTAGAAGTTAAAGGTATTGTCTATTTTAGCATAACAGAAAATCTGGAAAAGAAACAACTATTATTATTTTTATTTTTTTTTTAAAGTGAGTAATTATGTAGAATGCAAATCAATGTTTTATCATATATTACAGCAAACTAATTTAAAAAAAAAAATGAGATGCACAGTCGAGCTATCACAACCTAAACTTAACAAATTAATGTAACAGTAAAAAAATATTAATCAAAGTAAATATTAAATAAAAATAAAAATTTAATTTCTCATCGATTGCACAAAAAATCATACAGGGCATACATTTGTATAAATATATATTTGTATATGTATGTGTACACACACACACACACACACACACACACACACACACACACACACACACACACACACACACACACACACACACACACACACACACACACACACACACACACACACACACACACACACACACGCACGCACGCACACACACGCACACGCACACGCACACGCTCACGCACACGCACACGCACACACACACACACACACACACACACACACACACACACACACACACACACACACAAACACGAAAACTGAAAGGGATAACTTTAATTTTAAAAAATCGTATTTATATCACTGAAATTTGTTTTAAGCTCATAATTCCCAGTGTTTGGGCTCCAAAATAATAATTCAACACTTTAAGACGTGTTTCCTATTTATCTGGTTTAAAATAAGGTTAATTAGGATAAAAGTGAATCTTTGTTAATAAATAGTTTTAATAATATTATTAATTAGTAATGGTAAATAGAAGATTTTTTAATTACTTTACACTTAAATCCTACTCTTAATAAATCCAGATGTTGTTGCATTTAACTCGTGTATCTTTTGTGTCATGTATGGTTAAAGAAAGAAAAAGATTATAGCTGATCATATCATGAAAATAGTCCTTCCGAAATAATAAAGAGAGATAATAATATAGGACCATAATAATAGGGTAGGATAATAATGCTAAACTAATAATATGGAGACCAACAATCAAAATTTTATATTTATTAATTATAAATAATACTTGTTCAAATATTCCTAGGGTTATATTTAATGGTAATTTAAATGCAGCACTGCATGATCACAGCAGGATTAGCAAAAAAAAAAAAATACATCCATTTAATACTGACAGATGGTGTAAGAACTTTTAAGTGTATCAAATTAACGAGGTTTAATAAAAAAACAGTTATACTTGTTACCAGCTCAATCATTCCAAACAAATAAAATGACACAGTATAAACTAGTTAATTGAATTATAATTTTTAAAATATATAATTTTATAATTTTTAAAGTATATAATATTTCAATGAACTATGTAGCAGAATTTGTACTGGTGTATATATAATGTACAATCCAAATGTTTATACATAATGTTTTTGTTTTTGACAACACTCATAGATTGTTTCTTTTTTTAATAACAGCTGACCACATTGAAATCTTGATCTTGACTGAATATTAGACAGTAATGGACATAGGTATTCATAGCTGGATTACTATCAACAGATGAGCTCATAATATTCACATTCATTATTAATGATGATAGTTCTTCTTGCAGGATCTTAGAAAAAAATACATCATATATGTTTTTTGGGTAATTGTTCGGATCGACGACACCAACCCCCACACGCGCCGAGAATACCTTTTATCGATTCTAACCTTGTTCCGATTTATTTCGATGTTCTAGTCGCTGCTTTTAGAGGGGAAAGGTTATTCTCCTACATTTACTGAGAAAGTCTAAATCCCTGTTCAAAGTATTATTAACTTCTGTTTACCTTCTAATATTAAAATGAGAAATAAGGAAATATTAAAGTGGAAATATCGAAATATAAGACACTAAGTCAATTTTGAATTAATATTAATTTAATCAACAATTAATATACTACTGAACCACCAGTAAAGTTAATTCCTGATGAACTTTCTGTCAGAGAAGTGAAAATAACAAATCATAAATATAAAAAAGACAGAATCCTTAAGTATTTATTTGGCATAACTCCTATTTATTTAACATTTGTAGCTACATGTTTCGGAGAAAAAGTTCCATCATCAGGCTTCTAATTTTTTTTAAAAACACATTAATTTATAACTATTATACCAATAGTTCTACAATTGTATAGTAATGTGTCATTTACCTCTTAATCTGTGATTATTTTCACATTGTCAATTCTCCATGTTAAATGCCATGATATAATATAAGACAGAATCCTAGTTGAAAGTGATGATGTTAATTTCTGCTATATTTTCTCAAGGGAAGTGGAAATAAGAAAACATAAAAAAACCTGTGATATACTTTCTCACATTTATTTATAAACTGATATGTTTAATTGAATTAATTATACAATCCATCTCACTTTAGCACAAAAAGTAATATGGATGACAAAGAATCCATTCACAAAATATGTATACTGAAAGTTTATCACTGAAATTGAAACAACAAATAAAAATATATGAAACACCAAATCCATGTACAAATAAATCTTGTTAAGTTTTATAACACTTTTAAAAGTTGTAAATTTTATCACTTAAATTGATAGAACAAATATAAATATGTAAAACACCAAATCCATGTACAAATTAATCTTCTTAAGTTTTGTAACACTTTTACACATAAGATAAGATGAAATAAGAAAACATAAATTCATAAAACACTTAATCCTTTATGAAACTCATTTTGTTAACTTCTGTTTGACTTATTTACATTTAAGAAGTCTAAATATCAATATGAAAAACTAAACAACACAATCCAAGTTGAGACCGTAGAAGTGATTGTTTACATGTTAGGTTATAGGAATGAACTATCGAAAAATGTAAACATGAAGGATCGAACTGGTCGGTGTAGTGCTGGTCAAGCCAGTTTGGTGGTGTCGCCGATCCGAACAATTACCGTTTTTTGAAGTAGAAAACCTTAGTGAAAAGGAGCTCAAAACACATTCCGAACTGTTTACAATCACAAGATTTAAAGTAAGCCAACAGAGTGTTCCTTAAGATATTAGCAGCCAATCAGCAAAGATGTGGAAAATGTTTAAATTTATACACTATTGGCCAGTCTTGAAATAATAAGATCAAGATGGGTTCAGGACTGGACCCTTTTTTAATTTGTACTTTTATTAACACATACAAGAAACCTCCATAGCTATCCAACTCCCCTCCTTACATACTATAAATACAATAATTATAATTCATAGCTTGTATATCAGATGAAGTGGTACCCTATGGATAATTTTCCTGAAATAATTCTGTAGTAACCAACGAGGTAGGATGAGTTGATTCATCAAAGAGGTAGGAGTGCTTAAAAAGTTGGAAGTCTGTTGTAGTGATGTCATATTGAATCAGCATGACGTTTTTGATCGCAAATACAATCTTTCCAGTTCTAAATCTAAATAAAGGATATTGTTATTTATTATTGTAAAATTCAATTATTACCATTTTATTTTAGAGCGGTATTACCGTAAACGGGGGCTACTTTGAACTAACGCGCTTTTAAAATGAAAATCCTTCTGGGCTCAATTTACAAGCTAGTTTATTCCATAAATTTAAGTATTAAACAAAGAATGTGCTGCAATCGCGATAAGAGCCTGTGTTGGCCGTCTTAGGCCGATGTAAGCCTTTTTATGGTAACTAAAGACTTTTTTTTTTTTTTTTAATAAACGTTTTATAATAATAAAACTATAAACGTTTATATAATAAAATAAAATATAATAAAATTATAATAAACGTTTATACTCATCTGGTCTAGCCTATGCATTGTTGGAAGCAGGATTGCTTCATATGAGTACTACATTATCACTCACTAATTTATTCAGCAACATTTTCTTTTTCGTTTCATGCCTCTAACTCATTTCTTTAATGTTATATCTTAGACATATTAGACAATTATATCTTTTATTAGACAAAAAAAGCAACCTGGAGGTTGCTCAACAAAGTTGCTGAAACCTTTTTGAAGAAGGTTTTACTTTTAACATTGTTTTATCGTCTGTTTTGTTATTTTGTGAATATGAACAATTAGTTTCATTCATATTTATAATTAAAACTATTTCAGATTTATGCCTTTATTATGTAATTGAAATTGATTTCAATTTGATTATGAACAAAAGGAAATATAGTTTATCAGGCACCAGTAAATTGAACAGTTGAGAACAATAAAATCGAATTAACAAAAATAATTAAATTTTAAATGAAAACTGTAAGTTACATAAGCACTTTTGTTCATTTGCTTCAAGTATTTTTTTTTCATTCTATTCAAGTTTGCCTTGTGTGTTTTGTTTGATAAGCACCTTGTTCCTTGAAAACTAAAGGGTTTATGTTAATAGATAGTTTGCTAGTTGTTAATTTAACAGCTATATTTTTATAAAACCTATAAGCATTATTAAAAATATTTGTTTTTATTATTTACGTTTCATCAACAAATCTGGTGATGAAGTGAATTCGGAACGGAAGCATTTCGCAGTAAAGTGATTTTTTTATAACGTTTTTTTTTACTCAAAACAAAAAAAGATAAACTGTAAAAACATTTATTAAAAACTTAAATTTGATAATTAAAAGAAGACTCCGAGAGAAGCATTTTTAAGGCAAAAATCATCCTTGTTCAAAGTAGCCCATATTTGGAAGAAAAATTATTCCCCTTCCCTCGTATTGAAGACAACGGAATTTCTCACACAGTAATTTGAAGCTGAGTTGTGCAGCTATCTTTTGGTGCAAGAAAATTTAAAATACCCACAAAAACGATCCCGCTTCAGTGCAAAACCTGTAGCCCTGGGTTACGGTATATTTTTTATTTTGATACGAAGTATAGTTGTTTTCGGTAGACCTAGTCTCAGGAGAGATGTGGAAAATATTTAAATTCAAGCGCCTAATTTTAATCAAGAGACTAAAAATCTTGATACCCAATCCTACAAAAATGGACATACGCCACACAAATATCATGAAAAATACGCACCTTAAAAAAACAACAAAAAATTCAATCAAAATTACTGAGACTAATCACGAAGTCACTTTGGTGCATCTGAAACCACTGACTTAACTCAAATTTGCATGTACACACCATAAAATATCATAAAAATAATAGTTAATGAGAATTATATAATTTATAACAAATATGAGAGACACCACTTATGCAGCAAACCTCCTCCTTCACAGAAAAATAAACATCGAAATATAAAAACAAAATACAAAGATATTCAGATACGACGTTCATAAAAATATAGTGCTACTTATCTTTCTTCAAAATATCCCAAATAGATGTGCTCTTACCTGTAACAGAAAAAAAAAATTATTAGACTTAATGAGGCATACAAAATAAATACTAGCAACCATCTCATTATCAAGTATTATTTAATGTTGTAATTGGAACCACTGAATGCATCGATTTTAGTGCTCGATGAATAGTTTTAAGAAAGAATCTTAATTTCCAGATTTCCAATTTTTCTTTTCTTATATACCTATGTATCTATTTTGATATTATACAATAACCCATTAGCGTGCATATATGGTAAATCATTCTGTTAATTTGTGGACGCTTTTCTATATTTGTAGAATATAACTAAAGCTTTATTATATTATTATTATATAAATACACACACATATACATTCTTTTCTACATATGTATATGTTTATACACTCTACTTTAAGCTCTAGAGCCAGGATTCGAGTCCGGCTATAGACAGAAAAGTGGTAAGGGAGAATTAGATGAGGATAGAGCAGTGGTCGAGTGATTAATGTAATTGTTTGTGTTTATTAATAATGCTTAGGAGGAAACTATTAGAAAGGAGTGTTTGTTTCATTCGGTCAGTGTTAGTTCTGAGGTATTAGAAAGGGGAAGGCCGTGGTGGGTATGTTTTTCGGCTATATTAATTTTTTGATGGTACGGGTGTTGAAAATAGTGAATTAGGAAAATAAGTAGTTTAAGGGTACCAGTTAGTGGATGTGAGATTGTGGAGATCAGCTCCATTCTCATCCAACTCTCCCTCTATATTTATATAGATCCATACCTTATAATCCTGTCATTACAGACAAGTCCATTCCCAAACCAACTCCCTAGTTCTTAAGCCCTATAACAAACTCCTCAATATCTATTCTATACTTAAACATCACATTCCGATCGCTCTCCGATCTGATATTATCTATCGTACTCCATCATCTCCTGAATGTAATTCTTCTTATATTGGCAAGGCCATAAAACATTCTGAACATGCCTTATTCCTGAACCGAAGTATCGACTTCGAAACTGCTAAAAAAAAGCTAGGAAAGAGGTATCCTAGCTTTTTTTAGTAACTTAGAAAAACTTGTTATTTGTGAATTGATTTACACTTACCTTGAAACGTGTCCTCTCGGTAAAAAAAATTATTAATAATATATTCCCCTCATATATTCCTAAGTATTCAATCAGATCTAAAAACGTTAATTTCCTCATTTATTGATCTCTTATTATTTATTAATGTTTCTTTATTATCACTGACTCTATGTCACCCCAGCTCTTTTTTCTTTTATCTTGATCCATATTTTGATTTTTCCCGCCTCCTCCCTATAGTTTAGTTCTCCACCACCAGGTAATGCTATTATTTCATTTCCTCCCCCCCTCACTTTACTATATAGTTTAGTTCTTCACTACCAGAGTGCATCGCCACCTCTAATTTTTAAAACACTTTAAAATTTTCTTTTTTCTTTTATAAATTCAATAGAAAGTAAACCGTGTTTTCTTTAATTTCCCTTTATACCTTTTATTTCTCTTCCTTCTACTCCTATTTCATTATCATTTCCATCTCTTCTCAATACAATCGATTTCTTCATTAATTTTTAAAAAAATGTAATCTGTAGTATATAGTTGTTAACTTTTATTTCCTAATTATTTGAACCATTCAGAAACCACTTCTCTTTGCATTGTTATACTCATTTACGAATAAATCCTAATTTTTTTTTTTTTTTTTTTACATAACTTATCATAACGCATATAAATTATAATCGCATTGTGTTCACTTTATAAATTTTCAAAACTTTTTTTTAAAACTATTTATTGATACTTACAATATTCAACATTATATACAACAAGTAAATGTGAGAATAGTGATTACAATGACATTTTAATTACATGTAAAGAACTAATCAATAGTAGAACCTTTAATGAACGTTCTATATTAGAAGGTCTCTCGGTTATCTTTTCTTCAGACACCTCGGAGTATTAGCGGGAATTGAATGTGAGGCAAGCTGGGAGACTAGTAAATTCGAGTGGGTATGGAGTTTACTATGAATGGATTTGGTATGGGCCAAATCAGTAACATATGAAACATTGAGATCTTTATGGATAAATTTGTATGTGACATAATATAAGGAGCATTATACGAAGGATTTTTGATTGTAATGATTGGATACGAGATGAATTGGAAGGTTTAGTAGAGCCCCCAAAGCTCAACTCCGTATGCCCAAACGGCATTTTGTAATTTTTTGGGAGGTTTGAAAGCTTGCATAGTAAATGTAGTCGGAAACGACGAACAGTATCTTGTTCTCGTAGTTTTCAAAACCTATATATTTTTTTACTAAATACATAGTTTTAAGTTATATTACTACATAAACTCCGATTTGAACTATTCTTATTTTATAATGAACCAGGTATCTGTATACTTAATTTACCTATTTCTTTTGATTAAATATATCCAGTTATCTTTTTTATCTTATTACTTTTTTTTTTTTTTACTTTAATTGAATTTTTCAATTTTCATATTGGTTCTCTTTATTTTTAATATCTTTTAAATCCATTTTCTGTTATATCTTTTTGTTTTTGATTGTTTTACTAGTCCCTGATGAAGTCGTGTAACGAAAGCTGAAACGTCGTCACAATAACTTTTTTTTTTTTTTGCTAACGCAATCCCCAACTTCATTATAAAACATTTATAATTTTATATATACTAAAATACTTTTTTTTTCATTTTAGTTATCAGTTAGTTATTGATGATAAGAAAATAAAAATAAATCTGGATGAACAATAAGGAACAAGTCACTTATAGCGACCAATTTAAAATCAGCAACACATGCTAATTTTCCATATTTTATTTTACTTAATTTATAAACTTTATCTAGGGCATGGTATATATTGCTTAGAAGCGAATTCTCAGGGTGTGTATGCTTTCCCTAATGACAGCAAAATAATAAACAAGTATTTAAATACAGGAGAGAGGTATATTGAGGCTGTGGGAGGAACCAATTAGACAAGACACCCTTACACACGAAGGCTTTGCCCCTACATACTAATCACATTTGCTTTTCGCGCTGCGCCTTGGCAGATCAAGCTCCAACTTAATGAAATCAAGCCCGCCCTGGTGAGAAGATTAACAACCTCCTTCCAAGAGTGATGCGCCTGGGGTTTATTAGCCAGGAATTCGAAGAAGCCCTTCCTCCAATCGTTACTTATTCATATCACTAGCAGCTGCAGAAATATAATATTTACTATTACAATAGCAGAGGCTGTTTTTTATTAAATCTCGGGCAGGAGGTGCAACAGCTGCAAGGGTTGTATTAAAGCTGATAAACCATAGGGTACAAATTAAAAAAAAAAAAAAATTCATAGCTGGCTTCATTGTTTATGGCTTTCATTTAAGCGAACTTTACCTACAAGGTTATAAAGTGAACCTATAGAATTATTCTGGTACCATGCCCTGTAAAAACATTTAATCAACTTTATAATAATAAAAAAAAAATATTAAACGCTAATAACTGCTGCTGATATTATTACATATTTTATAAAAAAAATACACTAAAGTATCAGCTGTATTAATGAATATAAATAATGATATATACAGGGTGAGTAACTCTTAGTGTAAAAAAAAAAAATGGGTGAAACTAGTTCAAAAATGTAGAAAAATGCCGCAGACCTCACCCTTCTATTTCAATCGGTTGCAGATATATGATAAATCAAAGACTTTTTGGAGGAAACCACGTTTTTTACCATAAAAGCTGTAATATCTCCATTACTTTTAATATTTTTCAAACATTGACCACATTTTCGGATTAAATATTAAATTTCCTATAAGAGCAAGTATTTTCCTACATGTAAGCTTGAATTTTACAAACCTTGGGGTCTAAAGAGCAGCTTGATCTTCACCTTATTTAGCGAAGTTACAATGCCTTATATTACTTCAACGCTCACCGTTTTCTAATATCCACAAAACGTCAAATCTCACAAAAACTTGCAAATTTAATCAGGTTTTGAATGATATGTTAAAAGTAATGATTCTGTTTCGATTTTATGGAGAAATTTACTTTTAAAGCCGAAAAAACAAGGTATTTTCATTTGGCATACAAATCAGTTACTTGTGAAAATCAAACATTACGACAATCCCTTAATAGAAATATACATTTTAAACATAATAAACGCTTCATTAGAATATAAAACAAATAAAAAAATTATTGTTTAATTGAAAATAAAGGAAAACTGTCAATAAGGGACACCAGTTCAAAGGATCTGATGTTATTACATTTATTTATTTATTGTTATTATTTAGGATTTATTTTATTAGATTTTCAATGTAAGGTGTAAGGTGGAGATATTACAGCTTTCATAGTAAAAAACTAGGTTTCATCCAACATGTTTTTGATTTATCATATATCTGTAATAGAGTGGAATAGAAAGGTGAGGTTGCGGCATTTTTCTACATTTTTTATCTAGTTTCACCCAATTTTTTTTTTAAACTAACAGGTACTCATCCTGTATATATATATATATATACAGTTGCTGCCGATTAATCCGTTGTAATCGGGTGAGGATAAAATTCAACGGATTAACCGAAACATGAGAAATTGGGAGCAAATTTTTGAATATTCTCCTAATATTTCGAACATATTTAATTAATCATAAGTAGACATATTTATACATATACCCAAACAAATTTATTATATCTATACAATTTATGTTAATATCAGTTTTGTTTTTGTTTTTGTTTTTTTAATAAGCTAACCCTACCGTTATTACGGGTTTGATTTTTTTACCTGCTGGATCGTTTCTAAACACCATGCAGTAATCGGGGGTAGCTCTGTAATAAAGCCCAGTCTCGCCAAAGTTGTAAACATTGTCAGGAGAGAATTCTTTTATAATTTTGGGTCATTAATTTTTTATCCAATCACTAGCCACACTTGAATCAGCAACATGCTTCTCACCATGTAATTTTTTATACACGATGCTGTGTCTATCTTTCCATCTTGACAACCAGCCGTCTGTAGCAGTGAAACCTTCACCCACTGAGGTAGAAGTTCTCTCTTCTGCTTTACCGACCTATTTCCTTTTTTACGTTAGGACATTAAGAACTTAGCACACACACAAAAAAAAAAAAAAAAAAAAAAAAAATTGAAATGAAGCGAATAATAAACCAGTCCCCTCTCCTAGCAATCAAATTAAATTCCAAGAATGTCACGCTCAAAAATTTAAAAAAGAATGGTATTGCTACCTGATTGATTAATAGAATATGATGAAATGTATAAGCAGGATTATTTCTTCAATATTATTCCTGGGCCGAACAAAAGATTACAGGAAGTAAGAAAAAACAGTTCTGTCAGTATCTCCACAATTGTCATCGCATTACACGAAAAAAAAATCCTCAGAAACAACAGATTAACCGGAATGCAACAATGGAAAAGTAAAAGACCATTTGGTTTCGTCCTATAATTTTTCAACGGAATATATGAAAAAACGGATTATCCAACGACGAATTAAGCAGCAACCTCTGTATATATATATATATATATATATATATATATATATATATATATATATATATATATATATATATATATATATATATATACACACACACATATATATATGAGATTTTAATAATGTAGAAGGAGGTATAATTGATAATAACTTATTCTAGAACGGTACTCCTTACAGGATAGGGAGGCGCGGTAGCTCAGTGGGTAAGGCAATTGACTACCATGCTCCCGGGCCGGAGTTCGAGTCCGCTGAAGGCAAAAAATTTATTTTCTGTCATTTCAGCCGTGGATCAAATGCGAGGTCAGGAGACCCTCCTGGGGCACACCCAGCCTATTAAAAAGTGGGTAACCTTAATTTGGAAAAAAACCTGGCGGTGGAGCGTGAATTCTGGCCAAATCACTCCTTTCACAGCCGTTGGCTAAGAAACAGTACAGCCCACCTCATTACTGAACCCGAGACCCTTCATGGGTTGTAAGTGTGGTACAGATTTTTTTTTTTTTTTAAGCATTGAACATTATTCTACATGTTTCGGGAGAAATAGAAAAAAATTAGCCCAATCTAATAATGTAAGGTCGTTGTAAAAATAATGCAGGTTTTAAATAATCATTTTGTTTAGGCAACTGCTTTCCAAGTAAACAAATATTATCATCCAGTCTACTTAATGAATTATAATAAACAATGGTATTAATGATTTTTTTCCTCAAGGATTAGTTTAGTATGTGTTACATTTTCTATGAGTAAGCACCCCTGAAATTCACCATGTCAAAACAATATTTTCGTGAAATTCATTTATATGCGTTCAAACCTGGTCAAAGTGCGGTCCAAACCGCGCGTATCAATTTTGTTTGCGGTGAAGGAAGCGGTTGTTCCATGCAGCGATGGGTACAAAAATTTCGTCTTGGATATTTTGATCTCGAAGACAAGCAAGGTTGCGTTAGGACTTATGTTAATCCCAGCCATCTGAGGACTTTTGTTTGAAGAAAATTCACATCTAACTACTCGGGACATTGCGAGTGAAGTTACTGTTGAACAATGAACATTATAAACCACACAAAATTGAAATAATTTTTTTTTTGTTACATATAAAAACCTGTTTTATTTTTGCATCAATCTAATAGAATATGTAAACCTTTCATTTTTAACAGAGATTAGTACTTTTAACCACATAAGTCTTAAGCATGAAGAAGTGTTAAACATTATTAACAACACCATTGGTTATAATTATACAGAATTAAAAATTTTAAAATTATGGCTAGTGGAATAACTATAATTAGGTAAATTAAATTATTAATTATAGTAAAAATAATTATATGTTTATATATTTATTTATTGTTGTGATTGTGGAAGTCGTCGAACACAATTATTGTGGTTCAGTCTTGTATAGATATCGGATAAGTCCTACAGGTATAAGTGGAATATTGTTTAATAGATGGCGAATGTTATTAATTTATAACAAAGGAATAAAGTGTTATGACCCTTTTTTAAATATGATCTGACTCTTTTGACCGTATATAAATATTAACACAAACGTAAAAATAATACATTTTTTTTTGCTGGATTTAGTGGTTTAAATCAAAACCTTTACGATTTTTTAAAATTATATTTATTCAGTGAAATCAACATTTTAAAATGATATTATAAAGACATCAATCATAGTTATAACATGTCAATGACTGTTAAAGCAGCTATACATTGAGAGCAGTTCAACAAAAGTTTTATAAGAGGTGGTCTTGAAATAATAATTAAGTACTTTATTTATTTTAAGTCTTTTAAGAATAAAAAAAAATTATGTATAGTCAATGGCCATCAGAACCTTAAAATGAAATAGTATTATTTTGAAAAAAATAACAAATAATAATAATAAAATAAAAACAAAACAGAAAGATATTAATAACAAGTAACAGACATATTTGAATTCAGTAGTGCAAAAAGAATAACATTTGATATATAAACTGTTCATACTATATATAACTAAAAAGTGGGTATCGACACTTTAAGTGGATCCGGATGGATCGTAGGTGGTTAAAGAATTGAAAATGGAATAGGGTATTTGAATGATGAATGGTGAAAGGTTCAATAGAAAAGAGGAACGGATTAGAAAAAATCTGTGAAAAGCAGCGAAGCAATGAGCAGGAATATACAAATCGGATTGGCGGAACGGGTTTAGTGGGTAAGAACTTATTATTTGAGTTAAAAGAGTTCAGAAATGTAAGGTGGGCGTTGGGATTGGACAGTTTGGAAGAGAAAGGTTGTCAGAAAATACAAATGACGATAGGAGGAAAAAACCACATAAAATTGCGGAACGTGGGCGTTTCTGGGGATCCCGGAAATAAAATGAATGAAACAGGTTTGTTTTATAAAACAAATTTTTATTATTTGTTTTGTTTGCGATTATTTATTTTTAGTTGATTGTGTTATATATAATGAGGTTTATTATTATTTATTTTTTTGTCTCTTCAATTCATTTATTTCTTACAATACATATTGTGTGAATAGATCCATAAAGCTATACATATTAGTTATTTTCCCCTTTGAGGCAGATCTTAATACTTTCTCAATAAAAGATTGATTAGTGTACAATAAAAAAAAAAAAAAGTAGATGTTAATTATTGGTTATAATGCTAGAAGAGCTTATCTACATTTCTCGACTTTATTTTTTTGAAAATAATTTTATGTTATACTTTTTTATGACCGGTTAACATACTTTTATTACTTTAGCCAGTTAAGGGAGGGAAAAAGAGGTGAAGGAAAGAAATAAACTTAGTTATTTTTCGTTTGCTTTCTATATGATTCTTACATATTTTACGGTAGGTAATAATGTTAACTCGTTATTATGTTATTGTCCTGTATTATACTTGCAAAAGAGAGAAGCAGAGGGGCAGGGGTGCCGTTATCAGAGCTGGGCCCTAAAAGGTTATGCCCTACTAACCGAGATAGCCCTTCCTACCCTTCCACCCCTGTCCTCCATACACGTTCTCGTTCACTTTTTTCCTTCAGTTCGCTTCCACTGCCTGCATAATACTCAGTCGATTTTCTTTGAATATTCAGAAGCCATCGTTGAGAGTGGAATAACGCTTCGCCAAACTGGACCACGTGTCGTGTAAACTGTGTCTCTCCCACCGGTAATCAAATGACTGAAAATCATTCCGATTTATTTGATACCCATTATTGCCCTATTAAGTTGATAACTTTATATCAAACTGATTATCAAGAGACGAAGTAATACTACATTTATTTTCCATTAATAGCAATAATAATTTTCATTCTATATAAACTCCCCGTCAAAAGTATTGCAACACCCCTTATTCTCGAGATTTTCCTGGTTTTCACATTAATCCATACTTGCTTTATATTCATGTTAATATTATTTATTAAACGTGAGACATTAAGGATTAGACGCATCAATGTTTTTCCCTGTTAATAACAAACGATGGAATTTTAGATTATTTTTTTTCCAATTTCCATGTTTATCATTCGTTTTGTCATTTACAAGTATGCCAAGACTAGTGGAGGCAGTCATTCAAGCCAGAGGGGGCAATATGTCTTATTAAATATAAATTAAAAATTTAAAAGTTAGACTTGTAAAAAAATGAAAATTATAAAAAGTAAGTATGTATATTGTTTCAAAAATCCAATAAACTATATTAATTTAAAAATTCGTTATTTTATTTTTTTTCTTTTAAACACGGCTTGCTTTTATTTAATTAAAAACATTGAGTGGAATTTTTAGCCTATATATATACATACATTAAATCCACTTATCTATTTATAATCTTTTATATAATCTATTATAATTATCTATTTTCTATATCGTAATTTTCACCAATTTCCAGCTATCTGATAATTTTGAATATACAATAATTGCACAAATTTGTTTTAATATTCTAACTTAATTCAGTCGAAATACCCCCAAAAAGGGAAGTCTGCATTGCAAAACGTCGAGAAGTAGGTTTTATGATTCGGTATCGTCCAAATGGGTGCTGAGAATAAAATATTAAAAATTTGACTACATTTGGTTAGCTGAAAATTTCTGGGGGGCAAAAAACCCCAACATTTTTTCACTTTTTTCAGATTTTTGCAAAAAAACATACAAAATTGCTTTAAATCGAAAAATGTGTTATTTATAAAATGAAAGTATATGAAATTGTGCTTCTAAAGACTTCTTTTAAGATGAATCAGATTAAGGCGTGTTGCTGCAATTGATTGTCAAAAACCGATGAATTTTGCCAACTATCTCAAAAAGTTAGTTTCGGTCATATTTAAGAGTTTATAACACACAAATGGCTAATCCAATCAAAACATTTTCATCTTTTCAGTTAGGTTTGCTATTAAAGCGTGTTTTTTAAACTAGAATTTTTATTCTGTTTAAGATAAATTTTGTAATTTTAACTAAATTATAATGATGTGATAATTCAATAATTATTAACAAGTATGGTTATGATATATATTTGGTTTAGACTTATTAGTTAGCAAACAATAAACAAAATAATAATAATAAAAATTAAACGGAAAAAATAATTTGGTTCAAAGAAGGACCGAAAAACCGTGCACTAAATCTGAACGCCGTACACCAGTAACAGAGGGCCAATCATGGGAGGACAGAGCTATTATATAAAGTCCCCCATCCCTATCAAGAAATAAAAAAGACCTCAGAGTTCTGGCATTAATTCCTGTCAGTCGATTGATCAAGTCTCTCAGTAGTCTGTCCGATCGGCAATCAGTCTTCCTCACTACGTATACTACGGCCTTCGATTCGGATGTTTCGTTCTGGGAGTCTCTCATTGGCTTATCTATCTTGTATGGAATCTTATCTGTCTCGGGGTATTACAAATATATATTTTGGGAGTAAATAATAACTAGAAATGAACGTGGAAATTGTATGTTCATTAAATTAAATTAAAAATATTTATTTCGGGACACGCATTTTTTTTAGGAATAACAAAAATGCATAGTATCATAATAACATTGGTACCATATATTATAGTAGTACCGTGGTATATGTTACAAACTTAGTATCGCTACTCCGATTTATTTAAGTTGAAGCTATCCTATTCACTGAAACTAAATAAAATAACATAACGATCCCCACCAGAGCAAAATGAATAAAGCAATTGAAGTAAGGAAAAAAAACAAAATATGATCAATTAAAGAACGGAAATAATTGGATATTTAAAAAATATATAAATTATACTAAACAACACTTTTTCAACAAGAGAAAAGAGGGAATCATTTTCTTCTTGTTCAAAGTAGAGGTTGCTTTGAACAAGGATGATTTTCGCCTTAAAAACGCTTCTCTTTAATTTAGCAATTTAATCTAAACCTTTTAATTATTAAACTTTAGTTTAAAAAAAAAATGTTTTTATAGGTTTTCTATTTATGTTTTAAGTCGAAAAACATTGAAAATATCACTTTTAAGGAAAATGATTCAGTAAATCTACCAATTGTGTTCACTTCATCACCATATTTGTTGATGAAACATAAATATTAAAAACAGTAACTTTTTAAACAATGTTGAAAGTAGCCACCACGTCTTCAAAGTAGCCCCACATCACGGTATTTTTGATTTATAATGTTTAATTTTTTTATTGCTGAATTTTCCTAGAGCTGTGAAAATGATTTAGTTAAAATTTGGTACAAATGGATTCTACATCATTTTATCCTTAATATGGATGGTATGGTGCTAACAAAGTATCGGTTGATTTTCAAACTTCTCTGAGATCCTCATTCCACACCACATATTTAAATATTTTTTAATAATTTAATTGAATATAAGTAAATTTTAATATAAATTTCAAGCTCAACGTAACACTGTTAATTTGTAATTTCTTATGTAGAATGGCGCAATTTTAAACTTTACTGTTATTCAAATATTATAGCTTTTTTAATTAATAACTGAGTGAGGAAATCAGTAGATTTTATCATTACTAAGCCTTCCTGGAACTATAAAGATGAAATGGCTAGAAAAAATGGTACAAATTGGTTCAGTAGTTATCGTGTTTAGTGATCACAAACGAAAACTAATTTTTATATAATTGTAAGTAATAGTATCGATTTATATGAACTATTTTTTTTTAACTAAATGTATTTTATTCCATTTTAACTTAAATTAAAATTAAAATTAATTAGATCATCAACCAGTAATGGAATATTGAAATTAGTTCCTTAAACGACTTGTTAACCAATAATAAAAAACATAAGTCATTATAACATTTTATGAAATCTATACCATCTCGACAGAAAAATACTTCCCTTATTATACTTATTTTTGCCCGAATCACTAAAAAACAATAAAGTAAATCTTAAGGTTTGTTTGATTTTTTAGAAGCTCAAAATGCTGAATATTTAGCAAATTTAGAGATGAAATAGCCAGAGACCTATAATTATATAGTCTTTGTAAAATTAATGATTACATAAAAAAAAATGAAGAATTATCGTCGATTTCTTTCTAACCCTTCATACTACAATACACATAATGAAAACGGTTTAGTAATTAAGAAGAAAAAGTGGACTTTAGAAATGAGCTAAAAATACAAATGTTAATATTTTTTTTATAGGCTCAGTGACTATTAAAAAAGGCAAATAAAGTGGGGTTTTAGAAATATTTAAGCAATTTGTATTCCTTGGCCTGAGGTGGTTGTAGAGGTAAAAAGTATTTTTAACGACTCAATAGCAGAGATTCGTGACAATAACAGACTATTAGGCGGGAGCCAGGCAGTTACTAGAAGGAAACGTAGCTTTAATAAAATTGCTACCTGTTGGGGTAATGTTCCGAATCAAGTTCTCACGAAATTTATTAATTACTAACTTTATTTATTTGTATTACTTATATCGTGGAAGATTAATATCTTTAAAATGCTACTGGGAAAATTAAAATGGCCTGTACATGAATAACCGTTTTGCTAAGGGTAACATCGTAAGCACAAAAAAAAAAAAAAAAAAAAAAAAAAAAAAAAAAAAAAAGGTAATGACTCTTTCGTAAAGTCTAGTGCGAGCTTGTTTTCATTCACTTGAAATTCATACTATTACTAAGTGCTTACCATAAATATGTGCTAATGATGCACTCCCTTTACTCTGGATTTAAGTGATTTTTTGTTTCTATGGTAATGATAATTCGGAAACCAAGGAAATCGTGTTCTTGAGAGAAGAATCTTTGGAACAGTCCTCAGAGAAAATACTTGGCGGCCGCGGACAAATGCAGAAAATGCGTACCAATATAGAAATATTAAGGTTCAAGACATCGCTGGGCAGAACACGTCGTTAAAATGAATCAAGATGAAATAAATAGAAAACTCATGTACTAGCAACAACTCAATAAAAGATTTTGGAAGATTTTTTTTTTCTTGAGGGAGGGTTTTTGGATTGAAATGGTTAAGTGATCATCATCAAATCGGCTCTTCAACTCATAATGAGTCAATGTCTCTAGTAGCATTTACTCATCTCGGTGTGTTGCTGCTGCTCTCCAGTTCCTCACCCCCAAGATGAACAACGTATCCTCTGCGACCCCATCAGCCTATCTCAAGCTTGGTACGCCAACCCTCCTCCAAGAGTTTTTTTGGGACCCCATCTGGATTCATCCTCACCAGATGCCGCCTATAGGAACCTTCCAATCTTAATATATCTTACAACATCTACATTTCGATATAATTGAGCAAGCTCTGAATTGGTTCTAATAAACCGTCTCTTAAAATTCAGAAGTAAGGTTTTAAGTAATGTACAGCAATTAGAGGCATTGGTCTTATCACAAATATTTTAAGTTGCACATTGTTGCCGCGGAATAGGTTTCTAATGCTAAGGTGCTTTAGGAGCCTAAAACCGCACTTATTTGCAGCTATTAATAATTATTTATTTCCTGCTGCATGTTGTTTGAGGAGTTTACCTGAGTTCCTAAATAAATGAATTATTTGATCTGATCCAAGGTGAAATCTCCAATCTTTATCTGGCTAACCTTTCGTTCCCTCCTTATGAGCCTTTTATCATATACCTTGTTTTTGCCTGATCAACATTGAGATCTACTTCCTGAGCTGCCCGCAGGAGAGAAAGAAATGTCTCATAGATGCTAGGCTTCTTCCAATTATTTCCTGATCGTTTGCGTAACCAAGGATGTGTACAAATCTATGGTTCAGTAGTTTTCTTAATTATTCGTCTAAACTTATAAAATAAAAATAAGCATTCAGCAGATTATATGATTTAATTTAAAATTTGAAAAAGAAATAGAAGAATATAACGGTATCTATTCCAGCTTTCACTATCTCGATGGTGCGAATACAATCTGATCCCAAATGTATCAGATAGTCTTGGTGACAGCGACTTCATTCCTATCAGTTTTCAAAGTTTGAAAAGTGATAGGTTTTTTTATCTGAATTTAAAAATTTTCTTCAAATCAACTTAGACCTAACGATTATTATTAATCTTTATTTTTATTAATGATATTGTTATTTTATAACTGTATTAATATGATTTTTAATTTAATATAACAAACCTACGAACTTTATCCATAATTTTAACGTTTGGATTTATGGACGTTGATATCAAAAGAGTTATACGCCTTTAAAATAAAACAAACAACTATTAATTTATTTTACTATTTTAAAAATTTTATGAGATCTCGCATCCAAACCCTTTTAAATTTCATAACTTTCTAAACTGTACACGTTGAGGTCAACGTTTTCGTGATAAAATCAGAATACTGACGGCGATGAAATCGCTTGCAGGTATGTGATCCATATGCAATTGCTTGTTGGTATGTATAAGTCACTATGTAAATTTGCTAAACTAGATTCTGAAAATTTATGCTAAATGTAATAAGGTTTCGTGTGCGTCATTTTGCAGTAACGATAACCAAAAAAGGATTAGCTTATTCAGAAACACAAAAGGGGCTAAATTCTAAGTTATAATTTGAAATATCTACTCCTGAGGCTTAATATTCTCATAAACTTCATCCAGGTAAGAAAGGATATGGGCTATCATCAAGCTACCAACCTATCCTAGCCCGAGGGAAGATCGAAGCAGAGGTTACATCAGCCATTTACATATCAAACGTCAACCCTAAGTAATTCATTATGTCTGTCTATGGCATTGGAGTGTTATCGATTAATATAGGGAGTGCAAATGTCTTAGTCGTAATGTAAGTTGTCCTAACATATTTGACCGATATCATAATTTCGATTTTCTTCTTTATTTTTATTTTTAATTGTTTGGAGATGTTTTTAATTTAAATAGAAAAATCTCAGTTGAACTATTTTACATAATGACCTTACTGTACAGAAAAAGTTTTACAAACACAATTATTAAAATAAGAATTGAACCTACAATATATATGGAAGCACAATAGCTATTTGAGGATCACATCGGAACCACTTACTGCAATAAATCTGGATATATTTTACGAATTTTCCATAATTTAACACTTAATATTAAGCTGGTGTAAAAATAATGCAGGTTTTGAATATCCATTATGTTCAGGCAATTGCTTGCCAAATTAACAAAGAAAACCCTCCAGTCTGATTAATCGATTATATAAAATGTTTTTTTCCACAAAAATTAATTTAGTTTGTGATACAATTTTCTATGAGTAAAGAACTCTGAAATTCACAATGTCAAAATAAGATTTTCGTCAAATTTATTCTTACGCAGTTATTCTTACGTATTTTTAATTTGGTCGAAGTGCTGTCTAATCCGCAAGTAAGTTCAATTTAAATTATAATAAATTACAGTTATTATAATTTAAAGTTTATGTGATTTGATCCAACTATTAAATTAAAATTTAAAGAATGATTTGTGTTGGGATGTTGTATATTAACCGAATATCCGGCGGTATTTAATCCTAATATTAGTCAAATAGGTTGCAGTTAAGAGCATCTGACAGCGATCATCAATAAATGGCTCATAATATATGAGCCTATAAGCCTATTAATGTGTAATATGGAGTGTATAAAAAAAAAAAAAAATGAACGTTTTATCAAATTCAAGATTTTAAAGGACTGTAAATACCCTAATCTATTTACTAATACTTAACAATACCATTAGAGCATTATCCAAGCTTGTTTAATCCCATTCGACTTCTTAAAAAAAAAGCCTCAGGTTAGTTATTTTTTGCAAAGAAAAAACCTAGTAATTTTATGGCATTACTGAAAAACTAAATTCACAGCCCCTGAAGCAACTCGTGATATTATTAAATATGAAGGAAAAGGTGTCTTTGACCAGCAGGCTGCGCGGAGTTGGATTGAAAAAATTAGCAGTATAGATACGACGTTTGCAATGAAGAAATGCTCCGCGCGACCATTAATGGATATTTATGAAGTTCTGTTGAGTCAAATCCGTCTAAAAGTACTCGAGAACTTGCCAGGGAGTGTGGTGTGTCAAAACATACTGTTAGTCGCCTCCATGGGGGAGATGAAAAAGAGCAGTAGACTGGTCCCTCACTTACTCCTCAGCAATCAGCTAAGAGTTTGGAAATTTGTGAAAATATATTGAAAAACCCTTATGATATAAAATTTTACTGGAACATCGTCAACAGTGACGAAAAGCGGGTTTACAGGTAAAATTCAAATACCTGTGGGACATAGCTAAATCGCGGTCAAAATGTTTTCCGGTCGCTGCAAGGAGGCAATTTGTAACTTTTATAACGAATTTTTAACTTACCATTTATCAAAAATTTGTTCCTAATGAATGCTCTATGAATTCTGAACTCTACTGCGAAAACTGGAAATATTTTAGGCGAGGTTGTCAGAGCGTCATCCTGCTTGTCCTCACAGTTCCCCTCGAACCAAGGAAAAGTTCAAAGAACTTCACGAGTTCAAACCTCAGCCTCATCCACCATATAGTCCATTGCACCATCTGATCACTACTTCTTTCGATTCATGGCCAATATTCTTCAAGGAAAAAAAATTCAGAATTTTGCGGTAGTTGAAATCGAGATCCAAGAGTTCTCTGACAGCCATCCCAAGAAGTGGTGTCAGTGGAGGATCGAGCAATTGGCTAGCAGATGGCTAATAAAAGTAGACAACAATAATAATAATAACAATGGACAATACTTACATACATGTAAATCTACGTCGATTGTACCATATAATTTAAAATGTGAATACATACATTTTGTACATACTCATAGCTTCATGAACTTTTACTTGAAAAATAATCAATATGTACTTTTCGAATTATAATATATTTTGTGCCAGCGAAAATAAACTTTAAAAAATTCATAATTGTTTGTGAAAAATATACGAGTTCAAGCTAATGACACCATTTTCGACCTCTATTCAAAATTTCGGTTAAGATGCGGAGATGGTATCGTTAAAGATAAATAACCATACCCTTTAACAATAAGTAATAAATGTAGTAAAAAATGAGAAGATTCCTTCTGTAGAGGACTGCAGTGCGACAGCCCACGTCCCTTTCCGAACTGATCACACATGACGATAGCCGGTTATGAAATATTGACTGCTTCGAACTTCAATAATTCGAAAGAATTTCAATAACGCTTCTCGTATTTTTAAAAGATTATTTTATTGTATCACACTAAATAAAAAAAACAAACGTAACAAAAAATATGAACCGAAGAAAACCACACGTGCGGTGCTTCGCCAAACCTTAAATATGCCAATATTAGCTCTTTGACCAACATCAATAAATAAATATATATATTTTTCCAGAGCGACACGTGTGCGAACCCCACAATCAGATTTTTTTCCCCTTTAGGGTTGAAATGAGTGACAGAGCCATTTTAGTATTGTGTCCGTGACAGGTAAGTACGGAATTTTCGAGTGGAAGGGAACATATTTCATTAATCCAGGGAACACTTATTTAATATTTTAAAAAAAAATTTTTTTTATTACAAATTAAACTTTTTTAAAAAAATATTAATTTATAGAAACTTACATTAAAAAAAGCAACAACACCAGATTGTTCAAAAAGTCTAGCAGTTTTTATAATTAATGTGGTTTATTTGTTTTTGAGCTTATATAATTTTATAAACTTCTTTAATAAACCTTAAGTTCGAAATGAACCGCCCTACCCGAGATACCTCTTTGGCCAACGATCTTCCGAACCCCCTCTATATTTTCGTAGATGATCTCTGAAAATTAATATTCACTGTTTTCACTATTCCTTTCTCCAAGAATTACTATAATGTAAACATTATACTACAATTTAAACTACATATCACAAATACATAATATATAATAGTTGAGAATATAATATATAACAAATAAAATATAATATTTTATATAATATATAAAGTACTCTAAATATAATGTTTTTTTAAATTAAAAAACTTGTATGCGTTAACTATGCCTGACTCCGTCCCTGACCTTTCTCTAATATTATATCATACTGTCAACCA
Organism: Euschistus heros; assembly: GCA_003667255.2. Lineage (NCBI taxonomy): Eukaryota > Metazoa > Arthropoda > Insecta > Hemiptera > Pentatomidae > Euschistus > Euschistus heros. Next base: position 2,890,834 of record RCWM02000057.1, on the reverse strand, counting down.
TAACATTTTAATTATAATATATAATAAATATAAAATATTTTAATGCACACTTAATTTACAATTGTCTTAACGAAATTCACATTTCTGTCACAATTGTTTTACAAAAAACAATTATTTCGATCTCAAATTTAATCCACCCATGTCTAAATGTGTTCGTAATATATAGAAACATGAATATCGAAAAGTTGAGAATAGTTCAACTTCAAACTCAAATTACTTTGCTACTGAGATTTTTAATTTTATTTCTCGCGAATCTAAAAACAATGATGAACCAAGAAAATAGTTTAAGTTATAGTCGATCCCAGATACCGATAAATATGCTATGTGGGTGAGAATTTATTTTGTAGAATTCAAATTAAATATAAAGTGCGAAATGTTAAATGAAATTATCACGAAGGCGTACAATATATGTCCAGTAGTAACATAGAAAACGTAAAAAACAGTGTTAATTATCAGTTAGGGGATGGTGTGTGTTTTACTTTTAAACACTTGCGCAGCCTGCCCACACACGGATAACAAGTAAAAGCTAGGAGTAAATTAACCCTTTTCGTGGGGTGCATTATCCGCGGGAACCTTAACGCCAACAGCCCGAGGCTCTAAAACCTCAATTTTTCAGCCCTTAGCCTTCTTGTTTAATAAGCCTACCCTTTGGCGTTGGATGATGAGAATTGAGGTGACGGAACAGAATTTAATCCCTCCATATATTCTCCTTTTATCTTTTATGCGCCTCTCTTCTCTTTTTCTTTTTTATCTCCTCTTTCTAATCTCTATCATCTTTGTAGCGGGTAATTTTTTTAATATCCCCTTTCTTTTAATAATGAGGTCGAGATATCGGCTTTGCGGCAAAACGGGTTATAATATCAAAGAGTTCATTTATTGAGGGCCTTAATATATTTTTTTTTTTTAGATCCAGGCCTAAATTTTCAGCCTTTAAGAATGCAAGTTATCAGGAGTTTTACAGCGAAGTTCAAAATATTGACGATATTTTAAAAAATCGTTGAAACGTAAGCAATAGACAATGTTACAAATAAATATATATATATATATATATATATATATATATATATATATATATATATATATATATATATATATATATATATATATATATATTATAATTTTTTAAATACCTGTTACTTATCTTGCGACAATAAGTAGATGCGATGATAATCTGAAAGATAACTGGCGGTAATTACTCCTAGAACAACCTTTAATCAATGTTATACAAGTGTACCCCTTATATGTTTTTATAGCCTTCTACGGGTATTTTCTGGCATGTTTCTCGAAACCATGGGTTGTATTTGAATGTTGACATGTTCTCTGAGTACAAATATTCTATATTTTAGATATTAATAAATTTAAATAAAAATATTTTAGATTTATTTATTACAACTTAATTTCAGAAAATATATGGTAACGGAGTGGCTAAGGTAAAGAATCCTTGGCTCGTCACGGTTCGAATCCTGCTAAATAAGACAATTTAGTTTGTTCAAAGGATTATCAATCTACTCTATTGCTCGATAGATGATTTTTTTTTTACCTTTTTGGCCATTATGTTTAAGTTTAACAAGCTTCTATGGAATGTCAAAAATTTATCAAATTAACATTCTAAAAAATAATTCAGGTACACTTGCGACAAGTCTGTAAGTAAATTTTTTAATATTGGTTTTTGAGTTGCGCCTCTTTAGAAATACATGTGTGATATATATATATATATATATATATATATATATATATATATTTTATAAATTTTTTAAGGGGATTGTTGCTGAAAACAAACACTTTTTAGAGAGATTCTGGGGTTCAGCTGGTGCGACGGCTTATATATTTAAAAATCATTTTTAGTAAAAATGACAAAAAAAATGTTATAAGAAAAATGGCATATAATCATGGAGGTCTACGTTTGCCTAATATAAATCCAGAAAAAAGTAGCAGAACTTTCGAAAATTAAACTTACTTGTACTAATTGAGAAATATATGTATTACGCACTTGTTAATATAACACTGAGCCCAAATCGTATTTTGATTTGTCCTAATGGCATTTATCCCTATTGTTGGGGAGGGGGCTTTTCTCTTTTGAAAAACAATCACCGCCCCAAGTGAGCGCTGGTTAAAAAAATTACTATCAGCCGAGCAATGCCTAATTATAAAATAGGGAAGAAAAAAAATTTGTTGACAAATTTACTGTATTTAAAAATTACATAATAAAATCAATAAAAAAAATAAATAAAAAAAATAAAACCGTTATAGAGGAACATCACTTGTGAACTATTTTTATTTTTTAAAACTAGGTATATATATACAAAACAGAATTAAAAAAAAAAAAAGAAGAACTATAAAATTGGATACAAAAAAATCTCCTATAGTGAGAACAACTAAAATATATACATAAAGAAAAGAAATTGTGTTAAAAAAGTATTATAAACTAGAAACAAAAATCTCCTAGAATTATTTGCAGAAATTGAAATAAAAAATAAATGAAATCTAATTTTATAACTATTTGGATAATTAATGAATTTAGAAAACAACAATTTTAATTTTATTATGACAGAGTCTGGTTCAAGTTACGTACAAATTTGGTTTAAACTGCAAACTTGAGCCTGCCGGTGTGTGGCAATTGTGTTTTTCACGGGAAGTCGGGCTTCAACTGAACCTTATTAGAAGAAATATTCGACAATTTTCATAATTATAAATTAAAACACCGTTTCTTTTTTCACTACAGGAGATGTAATAATAATTAAAATTAAAAAAATAAAAGAAATGAATTATCGGGTTTTATTAGTAAATTTATTTTGTTCTCCATCTCATTTCACCCCAAAAAAGATTGAAATGGAGCTGGATGAGGTACCTTCAAGACTAAACTAGAAATCTGCGACGAAACACAGGAGAATGTACCGGTGGATATTTTTTTCTCTCACGTCAGTCATATCATGAGTTTTTATCCATATAAATTTAAAGGATAAAATCAAAAGAAAACACGTAACGAAAAATTCTTATTTCTCACTGGATATGAACAGTAGGGCGGATAATATAACAGTTTGCTAGGAACCAAGTTGTACAGGAGCCTCTGTTTCCTGAGATATAGAACGAACAGAAGTTGGACTGGAAAACTTCTCCAAACCGACCGGGAGCAACTTGGCCCGCCCTCTCTGCCTCACAGATAATGTCCACTCCCCCCTCTCTCCTCTCCACCAAAAGCTACTCTCCGAACTGCGATCTGAATCATTCAAAAAGACAAAATTTAACTCATTGAACCATTTATTTGAAAATAGCAACTGTTTATCAAAACAGAACTTCAGTAAGAATTTTCTCTATTATATGAAGACTATTCTGACATACTAAAGAACATGTTTTAATTAAAATAGACCAATTTTTATTGTTTAGTGAAAAATAGAAATTTATCTAAAATCATGTATCAAATGAAGTCAAAACACCACAGCACATGGTAAGCAGCTCTTTGTCAGAGTTGGGCAAAATTTAATCATATCTATTTTTCAACAAATTTCCTGGAATAAATCATCTAATTTAATAAAGATTAAATTTTGTGATTGAATCCAGGATATAAGTCAAGTAGCTATAATTAAATTTTTATTATTTTTTAGCTATGATTGAATTTTTCCCCTATCTGCTCTTTGTAAATCTAAAAAGCGTATCTTGAGTTCTTACACTAAATATTTTTTAGATATATTTTTGAATAATCACTCTTTGAGTCTATGAAACATTTTTTCAGTTTCGTCCACTTTATACGATTTAAAAAATAGATATATTAGTTATGGTGTCTTGACTTCCAACAAAAAAAAAAAAAAAATCATAAACCCCTTAAAAGCAAAAAGAGGCAAACAATATTTTGTTGATATATTCTGGAATAATCACTTATTGAATCTATGAAGGAACTTTTGAGTAGCATTTAGTTCTAATTTTTAAAAAAAGAATTTTTATTATGTTTTTATTTTGGTTTTTAGTGAAACTATATTTTTTGGATATAAAAGAAATTTTTGAAATCACATTAATGAAATTATCAATCATAACGTACCCAGAAAAAATATATACCAACATCGCCAAAGCGAGAATAAATGTTGATAAATATAAAATCAGAAATCAATATTATTCGCACGGAAAGAGAGAATTCTGGGATATTGACTGTTTGAAGACTAATACAAGAATAAATAAAGTTCCAAATAAACAGTAAATAAACGATTAACCGTTAAATGCTATATGAACAATCCTGATTCAATTCGTCTTTAGATGTCTTCAAATATTATTATATTTACAGAAGATGAGTATTTTCCGATCACCAAATAATTCTTTTTAATATAAGATACAATATAAAAGACAAATTTGTTGATAAAATTTGTGTATCAGTCGATTTTCAAACATCACTGGGATCCATGATGTCGCACCGCGTATTGATATATTTTTAAAAAACAATCTAATTGAAAATAAGTAAATTTTATGACCCATTTAAGATAACACTGTAACGTTGTAACCTCTCTTGCAGGGAATCTACAAATTTATCGCATAATTTTTACAACAATGTAATTGAAAATTAGTAAATTTTATTGTTGCTAAACATTCCTCTAACTATGAAGATTATGTAGTAAAAGTTTGGTGCAGATCGGTCCATTAGTTTTTGTGGTTAGTGATCACAAACGAAAAATAGATTGTCCTATTATATAGTAATGTATATATAAAATTATTATAGGTATTTCTTTATAATGATGAATCCACATTTCAAAAACAACATATATTTTTTAGCCTATTGGAGCCATTGAAAGATTAAAAATAGTATTCATTTCAACACAGATCAAACTGATTGCATATTGTATGATCACCTAACGCCTTCAGGTCATAGAGATACAGTAAGGTGAGGCGGGAGAGTATTGCGGGTATATATCAATAGGCGCAGGCTATTTTAGCACACAGCTCAAGCTCACAAACAAGGACCATTTGTGTAGGATGTCAAGTGGCATCGCAGTTGCAGTAGCATTGTGACTTTGTTCGACTACCAAGTAATTAATTAAACATAGTATCTGTATGTAGCGGTACTAATTTAATTAAGTAGCAGCCTGTATAAAATTTATTTAATGTTTTATCTTTTTAAAGTGGATACTTTATTCACACCTATCAATCGAAGTCATTACTATATGATAATAAAATTGATAACAATCAGTGAAGTTACTGAGATACAAGTACTATTATTTTAAACTTTTAACATATGAACAAAAAAAAATAGAAAAAAAGACGGTGATACAGCCATATGACATATTTACTATCAGTCTATAGAACTGTTTACTTATCGGAAAATTCATGATGTTTCTCATTAAATACTAGAAAACATTTCCTTCACAATTAGGTAACCACTAGTTTGTGTAGTAATTATTAATATAGATATACATAATGGAAGACAAGATTTTATTCAATTTCGCAGTATACGATATTCTAATTTTAAATATTACTTTCAGACAAAAAAAATTATAGAAGAAAATTAAATATTGAGTAATACAAGTCTGAATCCTAATGGGGGGGGGGAGGAACTACTTTAACGGGTATCTCATCTCTTTTTTTTTCCAACAGTCCCATTTAAATCTGTTTCTAACAGAAACGTAAAAAACCAACCAGTCACAGAGAAAACCAATAGGACACCTCTCTATATGACCCTTTTCGCATCTATGCATATCATCTAATAAGGGTTTTGATATCTAAGTCCGTTTGCCTCCTTCGGTGAGTACCATTACATTTGATTTCTTGATAAATTTTATTAAATCCATTCAGCAAGGTGCTTATATTTTGTATGTTTTTAGAACTGAAGATGAATTTTCAATATTCGAAACTAGTTTTCAAATAAAATTGATTCCGATAAAAGTGGAAATTAATTCATCAATCATAAATGGATAATGAATAAAACAGTTCAGTCTCTTATAAAGCTACTATCAATTAGTAACACTTAAAAGATCCATTTCAGAAAGAAACCTATTATATATATTTTTAATTTGTAAAATTGAAATTTTAAATCATCATTCAATAACAAAATTCAAAATTGTATGTATTTAGTTGTAATTTATCTTATGAGGTGCTACTACCATCAAGTATACAGCTTAAACGCCCCTAAAAGCTTCTAGATCCAGAATTACCCCTTTCGAAAGGATTTAACGCCCAATGATGTTTCTCCCACATTAATATTCCAGAGTTTAGACACATGGCACTTACTAAACGTTAAGGCACGGATTAGGCTAAAAATAAGAAAAAAAATTGATGTTACCTTCTTGTCAAACATAATCAAGGACTTGAATATAATTTTTTAATATTTACTTCTGAATCAAAAAGGTAAAATCTGAACCTACAAGATACAAGTATAAGCTCCATCTAAATTATTAATTTTTATTTCAAGAATAATTAAAATTAGTACATATTTTATATAACGTTCTATTCAGGAAACGAAATTCCAGGATATCCAAGAAGAAATTATAAATCTATTAATAAGTGATAAGCCTTCTCAAAGAAAAGTTTTACTTTCTGAGAGTTCAGCTTAAATGGTTATGAGATGAGATGACTCTGAATAGCCGGCTTTTTATTAATATTTAATTCTCTAACCTCATTTTAAATGGGCGCAGGATTTTATTTCCTAAACAGATTCAAGTCGGTTCAATTGTTTCCTCTTTTAGGAAGTTTAGTGTAGAAACTATTGTTTCAGCCCCCAGTTGTCTAAACAATGAATTTAATTTATAATAAACTAAATTTAATTTTAACTGAATTTTATTTTAATTTTACTGATTTTCGACTCCTTCAAAATTTACTTAACAAACGCTCTAACCTTCCGATTAGTTACAAAAGACTCATTTACTTAACAGTAATTAGACCTATTTGTACGTATGCAGTTGAGGTTTAGGGCTCCACTAAACCATCCCAATTCATCTCCTATCGAATCCTTACAATCCAAAACCCTTAGAAAAATCCTCAATTCTCGTTATTTTGTCACAAACAAACTTATCTACAAAGATCTTAATATTCCTTTGTCTCTGACTTATTCCGAACCAGATACCTATCCTATCCTAGCAAACTTCATAATTAATCAATTCCATTAGGAGTACAACTCGCTTCCCACTCTATTCTAGATAACCTTCCGAGGCACCTGAAAAGAAGATGGCCTCGGGACCTGCTAATATAGTACTGAATTATATAAAACGTTTATAAGTGCTATCAATGAGTAGTTACTTTCAAGCAATTTACATGCCATTTTAGAATTATCATCACAATTACTTGTTGTATAAGTATATTGTACACAGTAGTAAATAGCTATTAAAAAAAAAAAAAATCACTGATATTTCTTTGATCTCGTGTAGCATGAGGGGTTAGTGAGGAGCAACTATATAAAAAATTTTAAGCAGCAACAAGAGTATTGAAAACCAACACCTGTTTTAGTGTATCGAATAGTTAATCGAAAAAAATTAAGTGCAGTAGAATCACTTTAGCATAACAGATAAAAAAATCCTCAATTTCTCCCTAAATGGAAGAAACCGATAGACTATGGATATGTCTAGCTTTTTCTAATTTAAATTTTAGAATTAAAAGGATCAAATTACTTCAATTAATAATATAATTGAATTAATTAATAATTATTCAAAATAAAGCTGAGAGAAAATAGGGGATTTCAAACTTGAGTTTTCTTATTCAATCCAATATAGCTCCTAAACGGTAGATCCTAGCGACAAATGTTATATTACAAAACATTAAATTAATGTACTTTTGGCAAATTTTTGATTTGAGCAACACCAACAGAGCGCGTCAAAGTGTTGCATTTTGAAGGGTAAAAAAAAAGTTACAAAAAAAAGTACATATTTCTAGCCAAAATACCTTTCTATGTTAAAACCTTTTTCAGATTTCAGCAGATAGATTCTTGTAAATTGATTAATATGCAATAGATAATTATTTAAAAACTAGCTAGAGTTATTCCGCTAATAAGCAGCTGTTAATCTTACTTACCTAATGTATTCATTTAGCAGCGGTTAAATTGGATTAAATTACAAATTTTGATATAAAAAAATACATTTAGTTTTTGAAATGAGGATTAATATAATTTCTGATGATATTTTTTAATCAAGTACTGTAGCAAATTTTGATAATCAGTTCTAAAAGCAAAAGAAAAATCAGACAGTTGTTTAATATTCAAATAGAAAATACGTAGAAAACAATCTGTAGTTAAATGTTCCCAAATCAGTAGAAATGATAAGATCTTTTGAAACCATTCCAAATTATTGTTTGAATGACCAGATAAATATGTTCAATTGTTCCATTTTAAATTTGTTTCCAATAGAAACCGAAAAACCGATGCCATGAGGGAATCCATAGTAATAGTTTGTTTTTATAATTTTATAGCTAATTACGCCTTTCTTCTTAGTATACTTGAATGAAATGAAATAATAGCATTAGGAAGTCCTTCCGCTTCGAACATTCGAAACTAATTATCGAATAAGAAACTACTACAGAATAGACAAATAACTTATCAAACTTAAATATATTGGTTGTTGTATACCTAATTTGATATTAATGAAATAATTATTTAATAATAAAATACCCTGATCCACAGAACTTGCTCCAGATGCTCCAGACTACCCAAGAAATTCCATAGATAAAATTATAAAGCTTATAAAAGAAAATGAACTAGACCATAATATATAATAAACAAATAATGTGAATACTAGATGAAGAAAATTACATTTTTAACAGGTAAATGCAAAGGGTGTAATAACTTAGAAGTTGATTGCCCGAAGAAAAACCACAGCCTACAATCGTAATTATTTGATTTACATCACACATTCAAAGCATTGACCATGCACACCTTTAGTTAAGGAGCTATACTGATAATCTAACGGTTAATCTAAAATAATATCGGATATCTATCGGATAATCTAATCAAAAACACTAATTACTAATGCAGCTACTAATTAGGAGGTGATATCTATCACAGCTGTCTATTACCAAGTTCCGAGGCTATCTTTTAGACATCTAAGAAGTTTTTGGAGCAAGTTGAAATAAAAGTGGATTGGAGTAGTCATGTAGTTTATTATACAAGGGTAGGAATATAGTAATGGCCTCACTAGTTTTTATATTTTACAAAACAGTAACAAATAGTTAAAACAAAATGATGAACAGTCCGAATTTAATGGCTAATAAATAGGTAGACATAGGTTGGCTACTGCACTAGTTATTTTATGATTATAAACTGTAAGAACCAATCAGTTTATTACAGCTTGGATTTATACACACACACACACACACACACACACACACACACACACACACACACACACACACACACACACACACACACACACACACACACACACACACACACACACACACACACACACACACACACACACACACACACACACACACACACACACACACACACACACACACACACACACACACACACACACACACACACACACACACACACACACACACACACACACACATATATATATATATGGTAAGCAGTCCATAAATATAGTTTAGCAAATAACTCAAACTTAAAAGATAGGTCAAAGGAGAGATGCTGTGGTCTTATTCGGAAGTAGAGACTGACCTATCACGTTTCCTTCAGTCTGGATCAGGTCTCATCTTTTCACGATGAGATATAAAGGATAAATATAAACATATATATAACTCATATTACTTTCCTATTTCTAATTTTACTAGTATATATGTCATTTTGTCAAATGTATATATTTTTAAAAATTATTTATTAATATTTAAAACTGCAAACAATATATATATATATATATATATATATATATATATATATATATATATATAGAGAGAGAGAGAGAGAGAGAGAGAGTAAATGTGTGAAAAATTACAACGGTACGCAAATAACTATCCATTAGGAGCAGTTTAAAGAAAGCTCTACATTAGAAGGTCTCTTGGCCATCTTCTTTTTAGCCGTCACGGTGGGTTATCGGGATTCGAGTTTGGATCAAGTTGAGATACAAGTGAATTCGAGTGGGAATGGAGTTTAATATGAAAGGATTGGTATGTGGTTTGGACCGAAATCAGCAACATATGGAACAAAAGATTTCACAAAGGATTTCGGTCAGTATGAATAGGATAAAAGAAGAATTGAAAGGCTTAGTGGAGCCCCAAAGCTCAACTCCGTATGTTGAAATAGGCCTGTTGTAATTTACTGAAAGCCCTGAGCATTTGTATAGTAAATATTGGATCATATATATATAAATTATTTAATATGTAAGTAAATGAAATTATAACAAAAAAAGTAACAATAAAAAAAAAAAACCTATTGAATCCAAGATGCTTCCTTTCAATTAGGAATTGGAAAAGTGGTTATGTGAGTGGGTAGCTCCAGAGAAGCTGAAGCTTCGAGGGAATAAATTGGGTTTGCTGACGTAATCGTGATCAATTTTAAAAATAAATGAGAAACTCCGGTCTTCTAAGAAAACATTGACAAAATAAGGTCTGTCTCCTGCTTCTGACAACTTTTCCAGCTCAACGGTACTTGACAAAATGAAAATTCCTGATAATACAGATTTTAAGAATTTTGAAGTAATTGGTGATCTAGAAAAAAATTTTGCTAAATAATAGTAATTAAAACAATAGAGGCAGGAGTCTCTTTTAAAAATCTCAATAATTTTAGACAAAAATTTAAATTCACCGGTTCTGTTTTGTAAATTGTATTAATTGATAGTAGATATTAGAGAGATTATTTTTTTTATGAAATATCCCCAGTTTTCGATACTGTGGATGAGCGTAAGTACTAGTACCGCTTATTGACATATCACCAAGGAGATATTATAATAAGCTGAGTTATTTGTGGTAGATATGTTTATAAAATAATTTAGAACTAAATGAAATAGATTATTAATAAAAATAATAAAAAAACGAATAATAATTATATTTCATGGATCTCCGAATATCTCCTACATAATAATTGGTATATTAAAACACTCCCACAGACTGTTATAACAAAATATGCAGCTCCACTCGAAAAGACTGAGAAAGGATTACAGTTGGTAACAATAGCTTCAGATCCCTGCATTATACAGGTTATTCTCAGGTATATTACTGCAGCCTTAATTCGTATAATATTTATTCTAAAAAACTATTTTTACTTACGAACAGAAATTGAAATAAATAAACTCCATGTATTTGAACAATAATTACCAAATAAAAACTATTGATCTAGTTTTATTAAGGTGGCACTGAACAGTGGAGATAATGTAGAAAAACACTAAAAATTAATGTCTTTCTGGGATAATATTTTTATTATTTTCAACTACTTAAAAAAATGCATATTCTATTTCATTACTAGGATCTGTACACGTTCTTGAAGTTGAAATTTTTGGAAGTAAAGAAAATTACACATCACTAACACAAATTCCCTTAAAATAATTTTTTGTGTGACTCACATTTTCGCTAAAATTTTGCAAGACCCTTTGAACATCACTTTAAATAAATTATTCACTATAAATAATGTTTCCCAGATACCTGTTCTTCAATTTAAAGCCACAAAGAAGAATTTTTATTCGGAGAATTTTTTTAAAGATGAAATGGAAATAATTCAAACCTATACCAATCTTGATCATTTTTATTTCTAATTTTTAAATGAACATTTGGCTCTAGGCTGGAAATCAGATTAATACGATTTTATTCGATTTAGTTCCTTCAAAACTTGAAACATTAGCCCTCAAATTGTGACCTTTTTTGATGATCAGATAAAACTGATATGATTCCAAAATTTCATGCTTATAATACGACCGCTCTACGTGATATTTAGTTTTTACCCATTTTGAACCTTTTTGCCCCACTGTGCACTGTAACTCAGAAAAATACCTTTCAAAGTAGCTGCCGTCCAGTGAGATGGTCCCAAATTCTGAGATTAGATTTTATTCCACTATCAATTATTTCTCTGTGTAATGGGAATTCAATAAGCTGTTCCGTAAAGGATCGTAATCCTTTCTAGCAACATTAGTCGAACGACTCACATAAATTTTATAAAATAGGGTGACCACTTAGTTCGTTTTCAATATTCTCGCACATATCTCGAAATTACAAAGGTTATATATAGAAGAGGAGTAAGGATTTGAAACTTCTGATTAAAAACAGATAATCCCAATCGGATACAAGCTGAAGCATCGCATGAACTAGATTTTCCTGATTCAGTCAATAATCTGTTTCAAGTTCAACTTTTTAAAGAATTTAAACCTTACTATCATCCTCAAAAAGCTGTCTTCAATAAGTTTTTTTTTTTTTTTTAATTTTCTGATAATATTCACAACTGTCAATATACAAAATATGACAACTAGCAAGTGTGCTAGAAATATTAAAAAATGAAAAGGATGAGAATTTTCCGGTGGCTCCTCCATCTCTCTAGTTTATAATATTTCATTTTATTCTGAGAGATCTCTCAACCAGTTCCTTATAAACCATTTAAAGACAGCGTTTAGCGTCATTGTTGTGCACATGACTCATATGAGTTTTATAGAATGACCTTGAAGAACTTAGAACTGCCATGAAATCTATGGCAGTAGCACAGCACAAGTTCTTTGATGTAGGCATATGTAAGTCTGTTTGCAGAGTTATGCTACTTACGAGTGCTATCTTAAGCCGATTAGAAAGAGACATAATAGTGAGTTTTCAACTTATAAAACGATCTAATTGATTACCTAATTACTTTATATATATGTGTATATATATATATATATATATATATATATATATATATAAAAGTCAAGGTCCGAAGGAACACAGTATTACAGTCAATCCTTAGTAAAATAAACAAACAATGTGAAACTGTATATAAGCAGCCGCATAAGAGCAATAAAGTCAGTTATTATATAACAGTTATTGCGTGTGGTTATTGATCCTTTGATTTCTTTTTTTTTAAGTTTTATTTTCCAATCAATTTAACTTATATATATATAGTTAAATAAGCTTACTCCAACTTAGACTTTTTAAAAAAAGGTTTATTTCAAATTACAATAAATATGACACTTGTGCCTAACAATGACTGACTAATAGCTCTAAGACGTGTCGAACTGACCACTACAATCCTAGCTTACTTCTCTCTTACTTCTAATTTCCGTCCTAAAAGACGAGGTCATATATAGGGGTTGTTATCGGAGTGAATAAGGAAGCGAAGGGTGAAGGAATTGTGTAAGAAATGATTATATTAATGATTGGTCTTAGCTATCGGTGTGAAAGTAAATAGTGAGATAAGGAATTGTGTTTAAGGAGTGATGACCTTTTATTAATGATTATATTAATGATTGGTCTTAACTATCGGTGTGAAAGTAAATAGTGAGATTAGGAATTTGTGTAAGGAGTGATGACCTTTAGCTTACAGTTATAACTCTTCCCTTCTTTAAGATTTGTTATCTCCTGGTAACAATTTTTGCTAAAATGTTGATTCATACACTTTAGATAGAATAATTTTACAAGAGTCCTCAGTGAATGGAGCACTGGGTGTCAATACTGTTTGTGTTTTCTTATATCTATAATAGTATACATATACGGTTATAATAATGATTAACAGTATAATAGCGATAATAATTAAATAATAATAATACACTGCGATATTTTCGCTAAATCTAAGAATGTTGAGTGTTGGTATAGTTACATTTGTGGTATTTAAGGTTAATGTTTCTGATATTGATACATCATAAAATGGTTGTAATATGTAGTGATAATTGTGATAATAAATTTGTGTTAATGTGGGGTAACAATCATTTATGCCTATATTTATCAGACTTACTTTAGGTAAAAATTGGCTAATATTATTACAATTGGTTATCTTACTTATATTATAAGTTAAATATTGTTTTGTAACATCCAGATATCTTATATTTTTATCTAATCTATGCTTAAGTTTACAAGTTTTTACATTGCCATTTTGAATTATTGAATAGATACAACTGTCATTAACTTTAATAAGATTTTTACAATAATATTCCTCCTCGTATATACAGTCTGCTGTAAAAATGTTGTTTTGGTTTTGAATGTATAAATCGCTGTCAAGCTCGATTTCGTAAAATGTGCTATTAATATATTTAGGTACTGTATGAACTACGTATCCTTGGTATTTGTTCTCGTGAGTTGGTAGTCTTATAAAAGTATGAATTACCTTCTTGTGTGTTGAACAAAATATTTTACTATTTGCCCATAAAATTTCTGTATTGTTAGATACTAAATGGACTTTGTTAGGAAGATTTTTCAAAACGTTAGTCATAATACTGGAATGAATTATACCTAATTTGCAAAATTCTAGTGATAGAGTTATTTCTTTTACTTGGTTTAGTAATTGAGAAATATGTATGTATAAATTATAAGCGTCTTCATTTGTTTTTAATGTCATCGTATTATTGGTGATAAGCTCGAAATTTTTATTTAGTGTTTTAATTTTATTTTTATAATCAGATATTAATTGTTTGTCGATATTAACTGAGGTTTCTATATTATGTTCAATTCTATAATTATTTTCTTCTATCGTTCCTATTATTTTATCGTAGTGTGCTTTATCATTGGCATCCATATTGCCAGTTAGCCAACTAATTATATTTCCTAAACCGTTAATTAATCCTCTTTTTGTCCTATGCTTATATTGTAATAGTTCTAATTGATGATTAACATTATTGGTTAAATCTTTTAGTATAGAATAAAGATAATGTCCTTTAAAAAATTTTAAATGGTTATATATGTTCTCTAATTCAATTTCTAAATAACTAATGTTGAAGAAATGATATGTTTCAAAATAAGAGTTTATAACTTTTATATCATTTATATAATAATGAAGTATTCCTGGCGAGTTAGTCAGATTATGTACTTCAATCGTTTGGATCTTCTCCATCAGAGCTAGAACCATGATCAGAGTTGTGAGCTTGCATAGAGGTGTCATCTGTAACATAGGTTTTACTCTTATTTTTCGTTGGTCTTTTGATATTGTCGATATGGGTGGTTTGTTCTCGTTTTCCTTTTACTATGATGTTCACTTTCCTTTAAAAGATCATTTTTTTTCTGTAAATCAACAATTATTGAATTTAAGAAATTTATTTGGGTATCTTCTTCAATTCTTTTTCTTCTAATAATGTAGTCATTGATTCATCCCCTGAAATAACTTTTTCAGCAGACTTTAAACTTTTTAATTCAGTCGTCAGTTGTTTTGATTTCTCTTCATGAACCGCTTTCTCGCCTAAAGCAACATTTAGTTGAGCTTCTAAAATTTTTAACTGATTGGTATGGTCACTTTTTATGGCCTCTATTTCTTCTAAAGTCTTTTGGTTCAATTCATTAACTTTTGTGACTTCATTATTTAATTTTTCAACAGTTACTTTCAGACTACTTTCTGAAGCTTTTAAATTGGTTGTTTCTTTCACTAAATTTGAATTTAACTCTTCCATTTCTTTAATTTTACTAATTATATTTTTTTCCTTTTCTTCATGTGACTTATTAATGGTTTCTATTGTTTTCTTGAGCACTGAACATTGTTCTTGGAGCTCATTTGTATTTTTAGAACTCGATGAGCACTTTTCTTTATATTCATTACTAACTTTATCAAATGAATCTTTTATTTTTGATAGTTCATCTTGAAGATGTTTTTCTTTCATCAAAGCTTGTTTTTCTAGTTCAGCTTTCTCAGAAACAATCAACTCTAATTCTTTTTTCTTACACTCTAATTCTTCTCGGAAATGTAACTGACCATTCAATAATTCCTTTAAATTTTCTATTTCTGATTCCAGTTTTTTAACCTCATTCAAAGATAACTCTTTTTCTTTAGTTAAACATTTAACATTTGAATTTAATTCAAGAACTTCAGATTCCAATAGTCGTATTTTTTCATTCTGCTCACTTTCACGCTGCTTACTTTCCAGATGTTCTTTTTGTAGGGCTTGTAGTTCTGCACTAAGTTCCATGATTTCTTTAATCTTTTTCTCAGCTTCTTCGGTTTTTTTTTTTCTTTTATAGTTTTATCTTGATTTAACAAGTAGGCCTCCTTTTCCTCAAATAACTTCGCTTTATCTTGTAACATTTTTTTAATTTTGTCCATCTCAGTATTCAGCGATAATGTTCCCTTAGAACTCTTATTTTGTAAAGTTTCATTTTCTCTAGTCAATTCTTTATTTATCTCTTCAAAACTGGTTATATAACGCTCTAATTCTGAAATTTTGGAAACTAATGTATTATTATTTACTTCCAGGTTTTCTTTTTCCTGTAATAAGTTCATAGCATCGTTTTCAACACTAAGAACCCTTTTCTGTAAATCTTCAATTTGAAATATTTTGTTTGCTAATTCATTTTCAGCCAACGTAATTTTATCTTCCTTTTCATCCAAACTTTTCTTCAAGCTGTTATTTTGAGTTGAATAGCTATCAAGATCAACTTCCAACTGATCAATTGTTTTCTTTAAATTATAACACTCATTTCGGACTGTTTCTTCATTTTTAAGAAGTTCTTCAAGTTCTTTGTATTTTAAATTATAAGCTTCTTCCATACACTTAAAATTTTTCACAGAATTTTCTACACGTCCTTTTATTTCAAAAATAGCTTTCTCTCCTTCCCTTTTGACTGAATCTAACATCATTTCCAATTCTTGTACTCTATTTTCATGCAGCCTAATCTCCTCAGCAGAAGACAATTTTAACCTACTAAGCTCATTCTGTTTTTTTCGACAAGATCAGAATTTAAACTCATTAATTGTTGTGAAGAATCAGTTGAACTGTTCATTAAATGTGAAATGTCATTTTCAAGTTTTTCTTTCAAATTCTGAAGTTTAGTACATTGTTCGACAGCATTGTTAAATTTCCTCCTCAAATCTCCGATTTCCAACTCCAAAGTCTGCACCTGATTTCTAAAAGAGTTTTCACATTCCAAAGATTGATTGTATTTTATGGAAAGATCTGAGTAGTCCTGTTCTAATTTTGTCATTTGAGAAATTTTTGAATCCATTTCAGAAGCTTGTTTCTTAACCATTATTTCTATATCTGAGCAATGCTTTTCTACATCAACTATTTGTCCATTTTTAGAAGCTAGCTCGTTCTTCAGTCTATCATTCACTTCTTTCAATTCCGGTAGATCATTGTTCGTATTATTTAATTCGTGAACTTCTATTGGTCCGGCGGGTCGTTGTTGCATGGACCTGAGCCTAAAAAATTATCCTGTCGAGCTTCTATAGCGTTCAGTCTTTCCGTTAGGATTCGAATCTGCTCGTCTTTTTCATTTTCTGTATAATGAACTCTATTGGACTCAATTCTCATGGATACTGTATTGGAATCTTTTTCAGTTGGCGGTAATGAAACTTGTTCCCGATTTGGATTTTGTTGGTTTCTCCAGTTTCCCGATGGAGGTTTGTTAAAAAAATGATGTTGAGATTGCGGGTCCCATGGTTTGTTGTATATTGGTTTTTGATACTGCTTATAGTTTGGGTTTTGATTATAATACGATTGATACGGTTGTTGATACGGTTTTTGTTCGTACCTTGGTTTTTCATAGTGGGGTTTCTGATGTTCCCAGTCTTTTTTCTTTTGAAAGTTGGGATCAAAATGTTTCCCTTTATAATTTGGAATTTGAAAATTTTTTTGTTGTGGATTATACTGATGTTTACCGTATAACCTTTGAACAATGTGTGCGGCACTGTTTTTAAGGATATCTTCAATATCTTCTAATGTATTCCATGTTATATGATAAATGAAATCTGTTAAAGAAGGGTGGAGATTATGCACCGCGTGATGGGATATTTGTTTATCATATCTTTTCATTTCTGCTTGTTTATCTAAGATCGTATCGTCGGTGTAAACTCGAGTATATAAGTCACAACGTCGTTCTATTAATCTTTCTAAATAATTATGAGGATTTTCGTTACTATGTGGCCTGACATTTAATAATTCCGCAATTAATTGTTCTCGAGTTCGAGAATCTTGATATTTATTTTTTAGAAAAATTAAAATTCCTTCTACGCTATTAAATTCTTTATCATGTACAGCTGCGGCTACTTTCCCTTTTAATTTACAAAATAAATTTAAAATAATCTTTGTATGATTAATATGTTTATGTGGATTATTTTCTTTAAAGTATAATTCTGTTAAAAACTTAGTATTACGAATAAAATTCACTAGACCTATTGGATTTCCATCATAATCTGGAATCATTTTAAATTCACTTTCTTTAATTTCTAACGCCATTGTGTTTTCGTTTGTCTGGTCGGTTAGTCTTAAAGCGTTAAGTCTGTCTAGTAATGACATACAAATGTTACAATTTATATAAAAATAATTACCCTAAGATGTCTTCAGTTGATGTTGGCTTCTTAACAAAAGAGATGTTGGGTTGAGATTGTAGAAATTGAAATTTCTGCTTACTGGAAAGAAGATCCTCGTAGTCGTGGAGAATGCTTGATCTTGTTCAAGACTCAGTGGCAAATCTTCCTCTTGACGTGGAGACGTGGTTATGCTGCTACGGTACTGGTATTACACTCAGCCTAAGCTCCGCAAAGTTACTAATTCTTCAAAAATAAGCTCTCAAGTCCCTAAGTTCGGGCGCCAGTTAAATAAGCTTACTCCAACTTAGACTTTTTAAAAAAAGGTTTATTTCAAATTACAATAAATATGACACTTGTGCCTAACAATGACTGACTAATAGCTATAAGACGTGTCGAACTGACCACTACAATCCTAGCTTACTTCTATCTTACTTCTAATTTCCGTCCTGAAAGACGAGGTCATATATAGGGGTTGTTATCGGAGTGAATAAGGAAGCGAAGGGTGAAGGAATTGTGTAAGAAATGATTATATTAATGATTGGTCTTAGCTATCGGTGTGAAAGTAAATAGTGAGATAAGGAATTGTGTTTAAGGAGTGATGACCTTTTATTAATGATTATATTAATGATTGGTCTAAACTATCGGTGTGAAAGTAAATAGTGAGATTAGGAATTTGTGTAAGGAGTGATGACCTTTAGCTTACAGTTATAACTATATATTACTTCTTATAAACGTAAAAGAGGTAGTGCAACTAATATAAATTTTTTTTTTTTTTCGTTTATTGATATTTACAACTGTACAAAAACATATACATCAATATAAAATATAAAATTAAATATAATTATAATAAAAAAGAAACACTTTTATTATATGAGTAATTTCCAATTCATAACTATCAACCTGAAACAATTTTGTAGGTCCGCTTTATGATACTTTAGTACCAACTGAGTCATCGCTTGAATATTAAGAAATCTAACAATTAGTAAAATGTTTCAATAAATAAACGGGAAACTGGAGAAGCATAATTAAAAAATAAATACCTACAATAATAAAAAATGAAAAAAAATAAGGTTCATGACAAATGCAACCAGAGAACAACTACAAATATTTTAGATTACTAATAAGTTATATTTTGTTGTCGGAAGAGTCAGGGTGTACACCAATATTTCTATACCCAACCCAATTATCCCAACCAAGAGTGAATATAAAGGATGGATCAGAAATTAAAAAAAACAATCACTTTTTACATTTTTCCAGTTCAAGCCTGACAGTATTTCCGGTTCCTGAGTCAGACTTCACTAAACACCATCAGTTACTCTTGCAGGGCCATACAAACTCGATAATGCATTTCGTGTGTTGCAATATGTGAAGCATCTTGATAGGTCCCAAGTGACCAATGGGGTCAACGGTATACTAGCACCAACAATTAAATGGATTACATCATTGGGTAGCAAGACAAACATTAGCAAAAAAGAAAAGAAACTGAAAATTGACACAATATTGCTATAAAAAGCTGAGAAACCACATCATGAACATTGTTTCTAATGTTCACTTTATCAGAAAAAGTGCGCTATAATTGTTTTGAATGCTGGAAAGTACCAAAACTAATGCAATCAGTGGGCTCCACGTTTCAGAAAATGGCTTATTATTAAGTAATTCCTTGAATCCAAACTGATATTTTCCAGACGACACCTCTTCTTCATATGATATTTAGTAATTATTTACGCGTTATCTTTTCCTCCCATAAAATCGAATGAAACAGCCAATATAAGTTAGAGTTGCATCATGGGTCATTTCTTTTTTATATGTTGAAAAATGGATGTTATACTTCACTGTAAATACATAGATATATACATAATTCATGTTAATGAATGTATTTAATTCAGCCAATTGAGAATCATGCACCTGTAATCAAACCTCTTAGTACTTTTCCTTCCCCATTAGTTTACATTTACAGTAATGTATTTTCATTAGAGGCTATTAAACATAAGCCTAATTAGTATAACTTATCATAATATTATGAATAGGAAAAAATATTTTTGAGGAATTTTACCAACAATTCTTAAAGCAGATTATTGATCTTATTATCTTTTTTTAATAGTTCAAAAACAGGAAATATTCTATCAAAAAATAATAACATGCGCTGATAATAAGATCTACAGAAATTCTCCAGTATGCCAACAAGTATAATTTTTTCGTAAAATCTGTTGTTGTTTTTTACTGTTGATAATTATTTTTAGTTCAATGTAAAGGTTTAGATTTTTTTTTTTTTTTTTTTTTTTTTTTTTTTTTTTTTTGTAGTTAGCGAAAAACAACATGAGAAATTGTATATTTTTACTTCATTTAGGTCATTAAGCTCTTTACTGTCTAAATAAGAAAAAATAAATAACCTAATCAGTTAAAAAATAAAAAAATAAAATAATGTGTCACTATGTTTGTTTATTTCGTTTAACTTCACTTTATGCTGCTATGGCTAATCGGGCGATACTACGATGGGAGTCCTAAATTTTGCCTATCCAGGTTTAATTAGGATAGGGATCTTTAACGAGTACCTGACATCGCACAGGCTCGGGACCCCCATTTTACGTCCCTTCCGAAGGACGGCATAGCTGAGGATTTTTTACTCCCTTTAAAAAATCCTAAGGTCATCTGCCGGGCTGCGAACCTGCGATCTTGGGTTTAGTAGGTTGCTATGCTAACCACTACACCACAGGTGACCCCTGTGTGTCAGTATGTGACCATATTACCTTATATCTAGCATTGGTTTTAATTATTTATCAAGTCATTCTGGATAAGAAAGACCTGGGAAAAATGGTTAGTAAAAGATGTTTTGTGGTTCAAAAGATCTTTTGACCTTTTTGCTGCTTATAATATTATCTGTGTTATTACCATTTTTATTTTTTATTATTATTTAATCTTTGGTATTATTATTTTTACTATTTGCTTTATATGAAGTCATTTTCGTTATAATAATATTTTTATACCAAATTTTATTTATTATTTTATCAGGTACTACGTTGCCTATTAAGTAGTTTTTAATTTCATCTTTTTTTTCTTTAAGATATATATCATCAGTTAGTTTTATTGCTGTGCTAATGTAATTATCTATTGCATTCAGTTTTTGTTATAAGGGGTGGTGACTGAAAAAATAGAAACTGATGGCTCAAAAAAATAGAAACACTTCCTCAAATTACCCGTACAGACAATGATGGTTTCTATCGTCAATAGTCAATAAGGACCTGAAGGACGGAGGGGCTCATGCATTGCAGATGAGGAGAACGATTGTCTTCGGGGACAGGGCACACACAAGGACTCCGTCCATGCTCCCGAGGGAAATCGCCTGGAAATTGATGATGTCATTAAGGGATGTCTCTAGGGGCAGTATTAGCCTCACTGCGGTTCCTTATCTTGTTGTCCAGGCTTACTGGATCCACCTACGAAGACCCGGAAGGTGGTTGTGTGAGTACGAAAATCCTAGTGCGTGATGATATTTTTGAACCTGAAAACATGATAAATTTCTACCTGATTCTTTTATAAATAAATAAATATTTATTGACTACAAGAAACGAATTGATACCATACCGCTGTGTGATACTAACCCTAATGTGCTCTTCCTTAATAGACCCCAATGACTGAATTATATCTTCAGTTTCAGGGGTCATTAGCTAAACATAGAAACGTAGAAATAAACAAATGATTACTGTATTGTGCCGAAGTTTCGGCAACAATATCGATGGTCATCGGCAGGAAGAAAAAAAAGATATTTCTGATATAAAATAAGAAAATAAAAGCTTAGTGAAAAAAAATGTTAAAAAAAAAAAATTAAAGTTGATGAAAATCAGGAATTTATATGAATAATAATGGTAATAACATACAGACTTAGGCATACCCATGGTACGTACATCCAGACTTCATTGAAAATTTTTTATGAAAAAATCTACGAACATACTAACAATCTAATACAAATAATGGAAGAAAATACCTGAAGAAGTTTAAAAAAGAGTTTGTTTAGGGATCTACTAGGTTAATATTAACCCTAAACCGGGCACGCCTACTGGAGTCATCCGAACGTGTGGTTGACTTTGTTAACCAATACGGAGTTCTTTATCTCCTGAGAATATATTCAGTCCTGATCTAAACTATTATGTATTAACATCGATTCTAATTGTTGTTAATTGAAATAGGAGTAATGTAACCTAAAAGTAATAATGTTTCATGAATAGAAAAAAAAAAAAAATCATCAGAAATTTTTATACTTATAAGGCTACAGCTACATTGGATCCATGTCTCTCCAGTCCCAGTTATTCCGAGAACTCTTAACTCGCAGACCGGCAGATGGTCGAAAACAAGTGCCTACATTGGTTCAGGTTAAGCAGGCCGTCTAGAGACAATTTTAAATCATTTCAATGGAGTCTGCTCTGTTCCATGACAATACGAACGCATATAACATCAAAATTAATAATTACTGCTAATGTTAATAGTAATTATTATGTTAATTGTAATTTGTTACTTTATTTATTCGTTTTTTTTGTTGTGGTAAACGTCATTAGAAAATATATATATAAATATTCAATGTTATTATTAATTATTATGATAATAATAATTTATTACTCTTTTATTATTAGTGTTACACGGCACTAGTGAATAAATGTAAATATTCATTATGTAAAAAAGAATAATTATAATCACTTCTTATATGTTTCAATATAAAATAAATACTAATATATCTATCTCTCTCTAACTCTCTCTCTCTCTCTCTCTCTCTCTCTCTCTCTCTCTCTATATATATATATATATATATATATATATATATATATGTATGTAACCTCTCAATATATATAATATATAAATATATATATATATATATATATATATATATATATATATATATATATATATATGTATGTAACCTCTCAATATATATAATATATATATATATATATATATATATATATATATATATATATATATATATATATATATATATATATATATATCGGATAAAATTGTAATCTGATTTATTGAAGAGGCACCAAATTTATAACAAGTGAAAACAAAAAACAACTACTTGTTCAGCTGTCTGCCAAAGCTTGGTTTTAGATATTCAATATCGAAAAACGTTACACGTGCTAGCTAAATTTGAAACCGTAATATAAAGGTATTTATGGGCACGAGTTCGGGAAAACCTGAGAGGAAAAACTCCGGCTGGTTGAAAAAAAAAAAAAAAAAAAAAAAAAAATGGGCGCCTGGTTAGTTTAAATTATTTTTCCTTTCGACTAATCCCTTAAACACCTAAAAGGCATAATCAGTTGTAGTCAACAAAAATACCTTCTTATTTATTGTAGTATCCACATATAGCTATATTGTCTGACATTGTCTACTATAGTTGTGACGTATTTAATAAAAAATATTATAATTTGAATAATTAATGCAACACGTACTTTATAGCTTTAGCCTGGATCAATCTTATTCAGAGAATGTGATAATTATACTAGAATAGGAGAAATGTTGACAAATAAATTATTAACTGCTTGCCGAGAAACTATATGTTTTGTATGGAAACGTCTAACAATTACCTTTTAGAATTGAACGAGGTCATAGTTCCACTATTCAGTACTTTTATCATCGTGAATTAACTTGTAAATTAACTTAGCACTAACCGATATTCGCTAGTAGAACACAATCGAACATATGGTTAACCAACTTCTAGAAATTTCGTTTAAACTATGAGCGTGTTAACTGCAGTTATAACTTTAGGAGTTAACGCTAAAATTGATCCGATGCGGCAGACCATTTAAAGTACTGACATGGTAAGTGAAGTCCAGTTAGCGAAGTCCGTTCAATTACAAGTAACGATCGCGTACTTTTACTCGTATCCTCTTCATTAGCGAACTATTTAGGGGCATATAAAATTAGATATTGATTAGGTATAAAATAACTTTCTTCTTGTTGAACATTCATAAATTTCAAATATTAAACCTGATTCATCTTTTTTTCATATTAAAAAAAAAAGTCACTTGAAGTAATGCCTAACAGCAGTTCCGCGGGATGATTCAGAAGAAAAGGTTGGTGGATTGGTGAATTATTTGCCACATGTATTGGAATTTTTTATTTTAAGACTAGTTTCGAATGCTATATATTTATCATCACTTCTAAAAGCATACATAAAATTCAAAACATCAGCACTTTGCTACGCAGATAATATTAAATTTTAAAAATGCAAGAAAATAAATCACACATGTTAATACTCACTTAAAGAGGCAAAATGTAAGGAATTCTAAAAGATCTCAGGACCAATAGTGGATTAAATTATGTAAATATATTTTGATCCCTAAATTTATCAGTCAAATAAATGGGCAATGAGTAGACACTTAGGTTTTCCCTATGTATGGTCAGTTTTTTTTTTTTCCTGCAGGAAAGCAATTTAAAATGGGACTATTGGAAATATGTATCTGTTCATTTATAAATCTAGATTGGTTTAATATTATTCATTTGGTATATCGTTTGTTTAACATTAGAAATTAGAAATGGAATTAAAAAATCCAATAGAAGTTGCAAATAATTCATCCTAATTGATCCTTCTATACCATCATGTCTACCTCAAGTGATAAGTAGATAGTTTTTAGTGAGTAATAATCTTACACGTTTCTACCTAATGTAAGATTTTTTTCTTATTATCGCAGAGAAACACATACACACACAAACATATATGACAATTGCCAACAGCATAACTACCAGACAATATATAACTGTCACCTTCATGCCAACCAACGCCATGGTTATCAGTTATTTAATCTTATTTACTCATTATCACAGGTTTATAAGTGTAAACATAAATGTAAGTTATATATATATATTAAATTAGTTATAATAATATATAAGCAATAATTACATAAAAGATACTTCAGTAAATTGAGCGGATACAGCTGGTAAAATAGCCTGCGCCTGGCAATACATTTTTGCAATACGCGACTACTTAGCGTAATTGTATTCCAATCTCTCGTAGGCGTTACTAGGCTCTAACATTTTTATTAATCTTACATTAGATGTAGGTCTTGTATCATTTTTTTTTTTAAATAATAATATTTTGCCTTCCATTCTTCATTATTTGAAGTGTGAAGTCCTGCAGAATCTAGAGAGAGTGACACTCCTCTGTCATGTATATCAAGCCACATTTTTTATAAAGTTTTGCATGTTATCAGAGTTGCTGCTTGTGCCAAAATTAAAAACGTAGACTGGCCAAAAAATAAGCAAAAATGGTATTTATAAAATGTAATCTGACAGCAATATTGAAAATTAGTGTTTTTCCTGTTTGAAAAACACAAAAATCACTAATTTAATGAGCTACTAAATAACTATTATACTGTCCTCCTATCTTGGATTCAGATCCTATTTCGTCTTCTGAGTAGTTTATCAAAGATACAAGTTATATTTATCCTAGTTTACTCGGATGCCCTGTAGAATGGTGTAGAATGATTTAAATATGGATGCCAATGCCGCCTACGTGAACGCCTATCACTACCTACGTACCATTGCAATGATTCAATCAGTTCATGGGTTGCTTAACCATTGGTGATACAAGAATTATTTGTAGTCCCGAGAGCAGTCGATTCCTGGCAAATAATAATTTAACAGTAATAAAATAATTTAGTTTTTATTCATTTATAGATTACAAAATAGTATTTTTTCATATTTCTGGAGATTTCATCCATTTACATGTTCAGATATTCACAGCTGTTAAAAGGTTTGCTACGAAATCTTATTTCTGATCAATAGGAGAAATAACTAAAAACCTACAGAAAGAAGGTGTTTCAGCCGTTCATTTTATGATTTAAAAACAATTATTAAATTTATGCATGATAATTTGTTTAGATTTAATTATTTAAAAACTTTATTTCTCAATTTCATTTTTTAGAAAAAATAATTGATTTAAAGGTTAATAACAAAATATTGTTATATTTCATATTAAAAGTTTATAAACGATGTTTGTTTTCATATGATATAATCATGAGTTAAAGGTAGTATTAAGGCTCAGTCAGTTGGCCGGTTGTTGTTGGCCACTTAGCGTCAAGGTAAATGCACGATGTTTTTTTTTGTGTATTGTGAGTTCGTAGTTATGCCTCATGCCTGAACATTTCTTACATATATTTTTTTATTTATCATTAATCGAAATTATTGCGATTAAATTCCGAAAGATATACTAAACTTTCGGTTATCGGCAATTGGGAGGCCGTATAGCTCCTATAGACATTTTATATTTTATCGTCTGGGACTCCTGTACCACGACCACCGTCGAATCGTCAAACAGATCGGCCAAGACGAAAAGAGCAACTTTATTAATTAGCAAAACCGAAAGGATGACACACAAAATCGTGAAGCGTTCCACATTTTTCAGAGTATTCATAATTTAATTGTATAACATATAACTGTATAATATATATATATATATATATATATATATATATATATATATATATATATATATATATATATATGTTTTTTTTTTTATTATGTTCTCTTCATTGTAAAGATAACTATTGGTTTAGATATGTTTATATTTTGTAATTTTTTTCGTAAAGATAAATATTGGTTTTAAATATGTTTATATATTAGCAGTTGATTTTTTTTTGGTGTTATGTTTTTGTTAAAATCAGAGTTCTTTTTGTTTTATTGTTTTTCTTTTTTTGAACATTACTACAGATATATTTTATTTTTAATATATAATCAACATAAATTGTAAATGAAATTGAGAAGCACATGTGGAAGAAATTAAATTAATTTGATTACAAATGTGTAATAATAAATAAGTTTTTTTTTTTTTTTTAAAAAAAAAAAAAAGGCATTCAGTATTTATTATATTATAGTATTTATCATATTGACTAATTATTGGTCAAGTTAAGATTGAAGCCAGCGTTACAGATTTGGTACGCCAGCGAAAAAAGCTGCTCAAGGGTGCAATTACTGTTACCCTTACGGTTCCTAACAGAAGGTATAAATATATATATACAATACGAACTATGAACCTACTACAAACGATTTCACGAAAAATTATATGGACATCCTAATACACTAATCAACGACATGACCACCACACATATTCTCGACAACACCCAGAGAAGGTAAAAAGGAGCTGGATCCAGACATCCTAGACTAAAATAAAATCAAAATAAAGACTATGGTGCCGCTGGGTTTTGCTCCCCCTCATGCCTTTCAAGCCATTTACTTTCTTTTAACACATTCACTGGTTTCTAATTTTAATTGACAAGTGTAAATCAATATTAAAAATAAATGAACTGTTTTAAGTTGATTGTGTTATTTAGAAAGTATAACGTTTTAGAGTTTTTTAATTTAAATTATCATTTTAAAGGATTTTTCGAGGCTATAGATTTCTCTATGTATGTCTTAGTTTGATTTAAAACAAATTGTTGATTGTGAGAAGTCATCTTCGTATGACGAGGGTAGTGATTTATGAACTTCAGACATAAGTTTTCGGTTGTTTATACAAGTTGAGCTCCAAACATGTGAGGCATTGATGATTAATGCCCGAATAACAGATTTATACAGTATGTGTTTATTTTTGCGTCTTAGCTAGGAATTTCAGTTAAAATAAGGGAACATCATGCAAAAGAATTTTTGGTGTTTTCTGATTTTCAAAATATGTGGTCTGAGAACGTAAGGGATGTAGAGTTTGACCGAGGTATTTTTTTATAATATGAGCAGCAACATTTTTCGTACTTTTTTATGTATATTCATTATGGCCTGAGAAGAAAGGGTTATAATAGCATGTTTTTTTTTTTTGTTTTGTTTTCTTAAATAAACATATACCTATTACTAAATCTGGCCTAATAGCATGGAATACTAGTGGAACTATCCCTAACATATAAATAATTTTCGAAACAGTTCTCTACCAATAAAGTCGAATGGCTTTCAGTCAATGCAGAGGGACAGGTAGCTAGAGGAATAAAAGTGGATGGGACTGAGAGGTATAGAACCGTATAGAAGGGAAGAGCTGTATAAGGCGATGGAAGGGGAGAATCAGTGGGCGATGAATGTATTGGGGAGATTGTATATTTGATATCCCTTCAATGGATTTATTTATCGGGGCGGCAATACACGAGTCCACAATTTATCTTCCCTTATATTCATTTATAGCTTTCATCTAGTCCGCATTTCTTTATTTATATTATTGTTATTCAAATTCAAAATGGCAATGTATTATAGGAAATAGCTTATAAACATAAAGATTGAATAACGGATAAATACAAAAGGATCCCCATTATATGGGGCTCTAATACGGTGTTCCAGTTAACCATCGTTTCGAGATGCCAATTTTCTTTCTTTCTTTATTTTCTTTTATTTATTTAATTTTTTTATTTATTTATTTTTTTAATAAAGTGTTTTTTAATTTTTACACCATTTAATATGTATAATTTTAATTAAAAGAAATGAATTCGTAAGGTTATTTCTAATGATTTGATAATTGTTATTTATGTACTGTTCATATAAATAATGAAACAAAATAATAATAAGAAAAACACTACAAGCCGGTTTCGTATAAATGAAATGTTTCCGATAACTATGTACTAATCCAATTCTTAGTACTTTCAATTCAAAAAGTAGTATTTTCAATTCTTTCTATGAAACTCCTACTGTCCTGTTTACAAAGCTATAAAAGCAATTTTTAATGACTGAATCATTTGAAAACACTTTTCCTAACATAAAGTTATACAACTTCGAAAAAAAAGTGATAATTCGTTGCCGATAGATCAAGAGAATGGGGGAATTAGGTAGGACTTAGTAACTCTACTTTTTAGTTTATTTTCTGTCTGTATCGAAATATGAGGTAGAAATCATACAAAAGTATAGGTTCTATTCTATTCGCGAGTGTTGGCTGTTGTTTGATCAAATTTTGATGCATCCAGTCAATTTCATTGTCGTTGATTTGAAGAAAAATGGATGATTCCGGGCATAGACCACCAGACAGTAACTAATTTTTTTTTCGGATAAAGATCCTGTTGGGCATGTGATTCTGTTTCTGATAGATATAAAACTATTAATATTATCTAATGAATCTTGTCATTCATGATCAATGGCAGCGGAATTACCAAGTTTAAACTCATAAAAAAAAAAAAAAAATCACTCGGAAAACGCGTGTTATCATTTTCACCTTTGAAATTAAACTAAAATTTGTATCGCTACTTGGGATGAAAAAAAAACAAACCCACTGTTAGTCGATAGAGGATTTATATTTATTGATCTAGTAATAATATTTTGTGAAAAGAAGCGAAAGATGGTCAGGAAACTATCGATGAATACATCGCTTTGACGGTCGAATACTTTTCATCAAACCACAGCAGCACTAGATACCTCTCCTCCCCCCATAGCTATTTCCATACAAATAGTCCACTAGCCCATTTCCATTCAGGTCGAACGATACTCCACCAAAAATTGCTGGAATTTTCCAGAGAGGCAGTCATCGGTGGCATACTAACACCACCATTAGAGGAGATTCATTTCCCTTAGTAAGCTCCGTGCCACTACTCCTAACGACCAATTAACCTTTAATCCCTCCTGGGCTTCAAAATAAAATTGGGGTTTAAAAATTAATTAGATAGAAAAAAGTTTTTTTTTTTTTATATATATATAGATCCACGTGTTTCGCCTTGGTAAAGTTATTTTATTTTATTTTTTTTTTTCTAATACTGGCTTTATTTATTTTATTTACAAAGAAGTTAGGATATTTTGGGAAATAGAGATCTTATTTTGCCTATCGTTTGACAATAGGTATCCTCTACTGCTGATGGGTCCTTTACGGAGACGGATTGTCATCTCCTTGATGAGCAAAGAGGAGAAACTCTGCTAGCGGTGGTGGTGCTGGTATATCGTAGAGATCCAGATTATT
Organism: Euschistus heros; assembly: GCA_003667255.2. Taxonomy (NCBI): domain Eukaryota; kingdom Metazoa; phylum Arthropoda; class Insecta; order Hemiptera; family Pentatomidae; genus Euschistus; species Euschistus heros. The sequence goes on along the minus strand of RCWM02000057.1, from coordinate 2,860,667 downwards.
TTTAAAGGGTTTTAATTGATATCTAATTTTTTTTTTTTTATAAAACGATAATAATAAATGTAGTGAGAGCTGCAATTAGACAATTTTAACATGGTACCTGTTTTTACGGGGACTGCCATATCTCTGTTTCAAAAGTGTAACCGTCCGTTCGTTAACTCTCGTAACAATTATTTTATTGTTATTCATTATTAAAAAAAGTAATATTATTACTGTTACTGTGTTGCCCTGTACCGACTGATCGAAAGCTACCTCAGCGGAAGATCATTCGTTGTGCGGGTCGGTGGGAGCCTGTCTTCGCCAGTTTCCACCGCCTGTGGTGTACCTCAGGGGTCAGTGCTGGGCCCAATCTTGTTCAACATCTTCACGGCACCAGTCGTATCCATAAAGCACCCTGAGGAGGTAGTGGCTGCATACGCTGACGACATCGCGGTCTACGCGTCCAACCTCAACCCCGGCCGGGCCCTCAATATGGCGACCTCCACCATCGTCGAGGCGCTGAAGACATGCGGCATTAAGGTGAACTCTAGAAAGACTGACACCATAGTGATGTCCTTCAGTAAGCGCGGCAAATCTCAAAAACTGCCGAAGAGTTTTACAGTGGATGGCATCGAGCAGACCAGCTCCATCGTATACCTTGGCGTCAGTCTCGACAGGCACCTCACCTTTTCGACGCATGTCAGAAGCAGAATCGCGCCCCCCAGACGTTCCAGAACACCGTCCTTCGACGAATCGTCCGCGGCACCAGCCTTGAGAGGGCCAAAAACACCCGAATCCTCGAGGAGCTGAGTATGCCCACGATCCCGGCCATTATCAGTCGCCGGCACTTCAAATTCTTTGACGGGCTGCGCTACTGTGCCAACCCTCTCTTCAAGGACATAGCCCCACCTCCCAGGCCTGGGAGGTGGGAAGGCACGATCCCCTTAGCGTACGTACTCGCCGAGGGAAGAGGTTCAGACCATACGGACTGACCCGATACCCTCCATCGCCGGCAGAGTGTATCCTCCGAACTCGACATGTAGACGGATTGCCTCCAGCAGACTGAGACCCTCCAGAGATGGCAGAGCTACAAATAAATCTTAAAATGCCAAAAGGCAATAAAAGATCCATTTCCCTAATTTCCTTTTCCTTTGTATGAATTTATAATAAAGTCGGAGGATAGGAAAAAAAAAAAAAATTAATATTTTAGCCAGAGGTCTATGGTTAGAACACTCAGCCGTCGCGAGGGGTGGTGAGCCTAAACCCTGGCCGAGCACTCGACATAGCTCAGAGGGCAACCTCCACCATAGTTGAGACTCTACAAACCTGCGGTATCAAGGTTAACCCTAAGAAGACCGATGCCATCGTAATGTCCTTTGCCAAAAACAGGAAGTCCCAAAGATTGCCAAAGCACTTAACGGTGAACAACGTGAAGCAGCCCATCTCCAACTCCGTCCTATACCATATCTTGGGTTTAACTTTGACCGGCATCTCACGTTTACCACCCACGTGAAAAGTAGGATCAAGCAGGCCAGGGCGAAAACCTATCGCCTCTATCATCTTCCGACCTCTCCCCAACTGTCCCTCTGCCTCAAGCTACAGATTTACAAATCTATCATTAGACCCACTCTCCTACATGGCGCTCCACTGCTACACTATATGTTCAAAAGTACTCTCCGTGCACTCCAGACGTTCCAGAACTCCGTCCTTCGGCGAATCGTCCGAGGTACCAGCCTAGAGAGGGCCAAAAACACTCACATCCTAGAACAGGTGAGAATACCTTCCATCCCTACTTTCATTGACCGCCGGCACGTCAAATTCTTTGACGAGCTGAAGCATTGTGCCAACCCTCTCTTTAGGGACGTAGCCCCCCTCCACTCCCTGGCCAGGGAGGTGGCAAGGTTTGACCCCCCTAGTGGACATACTCGCCGTGGGAAGGGGCTCAGGCCCTACAGACTGACCCACTAGTGCCACCACCACCAGCAGAGTGACTCCTCCTCGCTCATCATAAAAGAAGGAAGACCATCCAGCTACAGAGAGACCCACCAGCTGCGGAGGACACCAATCTTCATATGCCGACAGGCAATCCAAGATCCTAAAATCTAGTTCTTTTATGTCTGTAAATGGAAATAAACGGAGGATTAGAAAAAAAAAATACTCAATATTAATATTACGTTATATTTCTAATAATACATTTCCGCTTCAAGGTCACACTAGAATTTAATGTAAATTAATATATTTTTTTTAATCCTTCATTTTAAATAATTAATTAATTTGTAGGCCGCTCATAAATTAATATTATTATTATTATTTATTTATTTATTTATTTATTTTTTCTCCCTTAATTTCCTTTGGTTGCATGTAATTCAAAATTTACATTAATTAATTATTTTTTATAAATTAAGGTCCTTTTACAGAAACATTTTAAGGACGAATGGAAGTACTGTATCAAGTTTTAGTAGATAAAATCAAAAGAAACCCATACAAAATGAATGGTCATAACTATATCTGAATTTCTTCTTCTTCGTATGGATTTTCTTTTCCATTCGAAGTTTCCTTCAGTCAAACTCCTGCCTTAGTTCGTTCCTCTACTACTCTCTGTCCTTTGCTCTTTCCAATCTAAGTCCCCGGCCAGCGATACTTTCAGCCACACCTTTTCACCTGAATCAAGGCTTACTTCTCCCTTTCTTACCCTCTCCCATTCAAATGCTATTTTGGGAATTCTTTTATCATCCACCCTTTTAGCGTTTCCGAACTATCTCAATCTCCTTTCCTCCAGTTTATACAATATATTCCTTCCTACCTGCAATAATTTCATGAGGTATTCGAGATCTTAATCGACTTCCTCTAAAAACCCATCGCCAGGAATTTTTTCCTTGCAACTTTTCTAGGGATCACGTTTCCGAGCTTTATAGCAGTATGCTTTCTACCGGAGCCTTAAATAATATAATTCATAATTTTTATTATTTTTACTATGTACTGATATTGACAACTATATACATTATCCACAACAAGTAAATTTGATAATGATTTCAACGACATGCCAAATTTAAGAACTACTCACAAGTAGCAATTCCATAAAACTTCTATATTAGGATTCTTGGATATCTTCTTTTCAGACACCTCTTATGAGGATAATCGGGATTAGAGTCTGAAGCAAGATGGTAGAGTAGTTGATTAGAATGGATATATAGTTTACTATGAAAGGATGAGTATCTGGTATGGTCAAATCTACGACATATGGAACATTAAGATCTTTATGAATAATTTTTTTTGTGAGATGATATGGAGCATAGAGGTTTTGCGAAGGATGCTGGATTGGATAAGAGATTATGAAGCAACACGCATAAGTTAATCCTAAAATATGTATTTATTCATAATACTTACATACGCCCATTAATGAAAAACTTGATTGCACAACTATTAACAGCCTGCAGTCACCAATGAAATATCAAGTTCATTAGTGACCTCTTTGGAGCCGGATATGAACCCAGAACTAGTTACATTTTTTGTTATATTTCTCTTTTATCAATTACCTGAGATCCGCTTCTAGGGGGAAGAAAGGGGAGGGTAAAAATGTTATTACAGAGGCAGTGGAAGATATCTTGTTCACCTATCGATTTCAAAGCAACCTCGATACCCGATCCATATCGCTGAGCCCGGTCATTACCTTAACTACTGGCATCATTTATTACAGTCACTGCTTTCGTCGTCAGTTTTTTATTTCATTCCTAAATTTGTTTTAATAATTAAATGACAGCAATTAATCGATTGAATTTAATTAAAAAAATAAATTCAATCGATTAATTAATTTAACCAATTTATAACATTTATCGTAATCGAAAAAAAGAATATATGTTTATAGATTTTCAATTTGCAAAATAATTTTGCAATGGTAAAACTATTAAAACTAACTGTACTAAATTTTAATTACATCTTAATAGTTCTAGCAAGGTTTATAATAATAAATTTTACTATAATATTAATTAAAATGTATAGTCTTGAGTCGCGAAAACGAGGTTTGTCCAACTTTCATATACCCTTATGGTTAAACAGATGAATCGATAAAATTATTTCTGCCTAATTTGATGTCTAATTATGCTTTTACGTAATCTTAAAACACCTAATAAATGCAATTTTAACCAGGCTAAAAATTACTTCCGTGCGTGAAAATATCATTGAAGAAATACTGCTAAATTCCATACTTCAATACAAGATTTTTATCGATAAACAAATTAAATACAATTAATAGCTAAAATCATCCAAGTTCTTTACTAATAAGAGCGGCTGAAGCCACAAGATGCTGGTTGTAGAATTTGACGGTCTTACTTTTTCTTTCTTTTTTTAAATCTACAATTGATTGGAATCAAATGCAAATAAACATTAAATATGAATATAATTTGCATATATTCATCGAGTGCTGTTGAAAACAGATATTTTAACCAGCTATAAATATTTATAGAGAAAACGAATGCCTGTCGTGTCATAACATTTCCATTTCATGAATTAGGACTAATCCAGGCAATCCACATACTGATGTAAATCTGCTACAAGATCCGGACAGAATGAAAGGATTAATCTCGACTAGGCAATGCAGGGGCATCTGTCAGTCTGGACCTGGAACCAGGCAGTCCACGGCTGATGGACCTGGGGTATCATCCTGTCAGCTCGGATTGGCTTGCCACTACCAGCTGCGTCCGGATTAGTGAACCAATAGTAGTAGATTTCTCTATCTCTGCTATGAGCGATATTATAAGCCTCACATGAGTAAAATATATCTCATGCAATTTATTGTGACAGCGAGGGCTCAATGTGTTCGCATAGGCAATAACCCCTACCATTCAACAAGAACGTAATATTTATTATAAATGCCAATTATTCATTATTTTTTAATAATTTAATAATAAAGTCAAATTATGATAATTTGTTAGAAGGACCTATCAACAACTTTAAATGATCGAATTTAGAAATATGAGGTGTTGCCGAAAACGTTCATAGTATAAACATTGTATAATAAGACACTTTAACTAGTTGACTGCGGATGACGTGAACACTCACGTCAAGGGGTGAAGATTCTCTTCCACCCTCAGTAACGGTTTCAGAACTACGTGCAACAGATCGTTTTTGCTTTTGTTTTTGCTTATTGTATTTATCTCATTTCATTTTATATGTTTTTTAGACGGAGCCGTAAAAACTTGGGAAAACATTTTTCGAACCTTCAAATTTAAATATTCAAAAAATATTTTTGGCGGTATATGAAGGTGAATTGAAGCCGATTTATTTAAAAAATTCAGTCCCTGGGAAAGGGTTATTTATTTGGCGCCCGCACTCAACGTATTATTAGCAAGAAATATAATTCAAAGATTAGGACTTTTTCCGGTTTTTATTCTTTAAAGACACCAAAGTGAGAAATTCGATAAGGAGAAACTATTACTCTTAACAAAAACTAAAGCTAATGACCAGAGAGCTGAACAGTATATCCAATCTTTATTTCTTCGTTTTGTCAGCTTCGATGAACCTTTTCATTGCAATTAAAACAATATTTTTAACAAGAGGCATGACAACATATGGTGTATTACGGGTGGGCTCCCATGGCATGTTTAAACAGGGCTCCTCGAATTGTCGAAAGTTTAGTCAAAGAATTTCCAAATATCAATGGTATTTCTATGGACTAAGCATATTCTTCGAAATATTAAAAGTCGACTGTATTATAAAAACATGAAAAATATATTACAATAAAGAAGTTATTGTTTTTTGAGCTTAACGTCCTTATGTACTCCAACTAGGGCGGGTTATCCTACAGGTTACCAACCTATTCTAGCCAAGGTGGGAAGGCCAAGATATATTCGTGGGTTCGCCAGGAAATAAATTCTTACCCACCCAAGTGTGATTCGAACCCACGACCTTCTGGTTACAAGCGCGCTTAGAATGGATTCAAACATAAATAAATAACAAAAACTACAATTTTTAAATAAAATTATAATATATTGAAAAATACTATTAGTAGATAGGGAAAAATTCTATTGAAACGTCAAAAAAAGATAAACTAGGATAAAAATGGAAAGCTGTACAAAGGAAGGATGGATTAGGGACTGTTTCGTTTTTTGGGATTATCGGAGGGTTCAGGGGAATGTAAAAAGGATTATATTGAGGCATGGTCTTAGACCGTTGCGGTATTGCGAGGAGAACATTTTCCCGCAATTGATTATAGAAAAAGATAATTACTACTACGATTTTATTTAAAATATTTTTAATGTTTACATATAATAGTATATATATATATTTTTTTTTATGGATGCTTAACAAAAACATTTTAATCTGGTGTTAATAATTAGGTTTCTTCAATCAAATCACCATCGTTGATGTTGGAAACATTTTTATATTTTAATAAGATAGTTCCACAATAAGTAATATTTTACTTTATAAAGCTTCAGATATTTCAGAATACTGATAGATAACAATTTATTTTTGTTAACTTGCTAGTAATTTGTTAAAATTATTATCATGAGCTACGTTTAGTATTTTCAAAACAGGTAAATGAATGCAAGCATATGTTGGAATTCCTAGGAGGCACAAAAAAATATAATGCTTGCTTGTATCGATCGTAAAGGGATGGGTAACGCGATGGTAGACCAACTATTAAAAAATAAAAAAATAAATCGAAACTCCTAGTTCTGGGACAAGAACCTGGTTTGAGCATATCCAAGAAACATCGAAGGAGGGTGGTTCTTATTGGATTGGATCTGGAGGGGGGAGGGCGAGCAACCAATTGATGAAATACTTAAGCCATAGGAAAGTTATAAATTTAATCAAACAACCCTTCTCTTCATGGCAAAGTGGCTAGTTAGTCCTAGCAGGAAGAAGCTCTGGTTTTTAACAGGTCATTGTATATTTCAAATACATTTGAAAATATATATCGAGTAGTTAAAGAGTTCCTGTAACCTACGTAAGAAGGCACATGAAACTATATTAAATATAAGCATGTGATCGACCTCTGCATTAAGCCTTAAACTAAGAAGAGACCCCTTACTAAAATGACTAATTCTTATGGTATTAATTAGTAAATCCAAAATTAAAAAAAGATGGTCTTCCATAAGTTATTCCAGGGTCGGTAAAAAGTACAAGTAGACCCACTTAACGGAATTGTTCTTCTACAGAACTGAAAAGAACCTTCAGTGAGCTCAGTATCTTTATAATAATTTGAATTAATTATTGCCTAAATCATTTACGTATGGTTCGAAATGTTTTGCGATAAGAAAATATTTGAAGTAGGTAATTTTTAACTACATTTCCATCAAATTAACTAGAAAATACATTTACATGACTGTAGTTAATACATATATATGTGTTTCTGGACATATTGGAGTTGAGCTTAGGTGCTCTGTCATCCATCCAGTTCAACTCAAATGCAATTTTTACAATTCTAATTCTTACTAAAAAGTACTTAATGCTCCTTTTATAGTACAAATAAACTTATCTATAATGGTCTTCGTGATCCATAATTTGCTGATTCTAGCCTATTAATGCTAAAAAGACTTGCAGTCAAAGTTTTTATTTTGAGATGGATATGTGTTTTGGCTGGAGGGTGTATAGTTCTAAACTGTTTAAATTTGACCAAAGTTTCCTGATCAGAAATTTAATGGAGAATATTTTCTGTGATAAAATTTGTCGCTAGGATCTACCGTTTGGGAGCTGTATTGGATATATGAAAAATATCACGTTTGAAACCCCCTAACTTAATCTCTTTTTTTTATTTCGAATTTCTTTTTTTTCTTTGTAACGGCGTTTCCCTTCGTGGGGCTTCCGTTAGGTCAAACTATCTTTCCACAGTTCTCTGTCCTACCAATCACCGTCCCTCAGACCTGTTCCTGCCATTTCCTCCACTATCTCATCCTCCCATCTCCTTGCTGGTCGTCCTCTCCTTCTATTTCTCGGAGGGTTCCATTTTCTAACTATTTCAGGTAATCCTTCAGGAGGCATTCGACCATATCAATCTCTTCTTCATAACATGTTCCGTGATGCTCTCCGTAATTTCCATCTTCCTCCTTATATCTTCATTTTTTACGCGATCTGCTCTGGTTTTCTGGATACACCTCCTCCAGTAGTCCATCTCGACTACATTTAATTTATCCCTGATAAATCCTACATTCAATTAATTTCGAATTTAATTGTTAATTAAAGTGATTCAAATGATAACTTTAAGTGATTTGATCCTTTTAATTATAATGTAAATTGTGAAAGCAGTACATTATATATAGACAGATCAATGATCTATTCCAGTCAGGGGGAAATTGAGTTTATTTATTTATTTTTTTATTTTGTTTTCGTTGCCGAAATTGTGGATTTTAATGAGTCAAAGATTTACCTATCACAAAAGACATTTGGTTGAATGTCTATTTTGAATAATACAGCTAATTTTTAGTCTAGTATTTCCAAAAATATTACAGTAATAAATAAATAAAATTTCATTACATATTTAAAAAGTAAACTTCTAATTTATATAAATATACTAGACTAGAAAACTGCTGACGTTGTCAGTGACTAATGGATTTATTTAAATTTCCCGTGGAGTGTGAAATTGAATATGAGAACCTATTTGTATGGAAATTTTATTTTAAAATGTAATTGGCCCTCTTCCAGTCTGCTACTTACTACTGCATACGAGTCTAGTTACTCTAACACACCCACTATCTACATAAACTTCCTATCTTCTACAGTCGTCTAAATGGAAATTTGTCGCAGGTGAAGACTATTTTATCTGGATGAATACTGTTAGATTATATCCAATTAATTATATTACTGTATATGATTTATCAATACATTCAAATATCTTCATTAAAGCACCTCCTAATAAAAAAGGAAACTTAATTTTATTCTAAAAATGACAAGAAATCTTTTCAGTTAATACCGACAAAGTAATACCAAAGTATATATATTCATTAAATCGTCTTTAAAATAATTGTTGTATTTATTTATTAAATTTTTAAATCTAGGGTGACCGCTTTTTGTAAGTAGGCAGCTAAATAAAATACTATAATAATAGAGAATAGTTAACGTTAGCACCTTTTTTTCATTGGATTCAGTCAAGAAGGATATTCGGCCATTGTTGTCCTTTTGAAAACTGATTATATCTTTAAGTTTTGTAAAAGGATACTCTCATCCTCATTACTCATCTTGATGGGTAATGGATAGTGAACCAGAAGGTAGTGAAGGTCGGAAAGGTTTCGATGGAATTTGGAAAATTTGATGGGTATGAGATTGAGGACGAAGGGTACATTGAAATCATTGTCAGATTTCATAATCAGATTTTGTTAGATAAATAATATGGAGCATTTATAATTGTTCGGAAGACTTTTGATTGGAAGGATAGGGTCAAAAATACAGCTCAGTACTGAGAGGTTATTTAAAATAATTTTTTTTGAGTTGATTTCAAAATAGTCTTCAGAAACATGGGCCTTTAATGTCAAACACTATAAAGGAATATTAGCTGCAGAAATGGAATAATGAAAAAGGGTGGTGCGAGAATCCAGTCAGGCATTAAAAAAAAAATATAGAAATCTATTGAAGGTTAAAAAGGACATTTTCATGTAAAAGAAAAAAAAAAGTTTTAGTCAGAACAAAATGCCTCTTCAAGTTAAAACTAATAATGTAAGCTTTATAATTATGTATGCAAAATTTTCATAATTATATGAAGGATATGTACAGACAGCATTTGGTATCAAACCAGTATGTCGAAAGCATTGAAATACAATAACTACGCCACTGCATTTGTAAAAATTATTCGAAAAAAATATGAAATGAAATAAAATGTAATTAATCTTTCCAATCTTCAAAAAAATAATGAAGTAATAAAATATTAAACACATGAATTAGGAATATTGAATTTTTAGAATTTTAATTTTTTTTTTTATTAAGTTATATCTATTTATTTCAATATAAAACAAAACATGTTACAGTTTTGATCATTTACATATCTTTTTTTTTGTTGTTTTTTTGCAAAATTATTTGGATGCGAATCGAATACAAAATAAATGTAACTAATTATTTTGGTTAGTTGCAATATTTCACTTTTATGTCAAATATTTTACTAAACACAAACAAAATACGTATAGTGATAATAATAATAATAATAATAATAAAGCTTTATTAGCATCATATTTATGATAAAAGCCTCTCCCTTAGGAGGTAAAATGGAGTTCAGCTCCAAAATAGTTTTACAGAATTGTAACAATATAAAATAAAATATGCAATATTCTTTCTAAACCACAAAAACAAAGCAAAACTTTTTTTTTTCTATAGATTGTTTACAATTTTGAACCAACAGCCCCTGTCCCTGGGTCACTTTCATCTAGATGGTTCCCACTCTTCGGGTAATTTCATCCCTCCACCTTACCATATGTACTGTCTTCCCCTGCTTCTCACTTGGCCGATCGGTGTCCACTCGGTACTGCCTTTCGACCATCTTTTGTCCTTGACTCTCGCTAGCATTCAATATTGTATAGTTTTTGGTAACTGTTCAGTGACAAGACAATACAATAGCCAAAATATATTTCGTAACATAAACCCTATTTTATATAATATTCTCAAGAATTAAGAATAACAATATGATCTTGTTACAGGATTACTAAAGAGAAGAGACAAAGACAAACAAAGAGACAAAAAACTATCCCGTTCGGATCCCAGACTTCCGATTAACGTTTTAATTAATGCCCCCTCGACAACAGGCGGTATTCAATTAAAAGTTTGCCTCCTTCCGCACAAGACGACAGCTCTTTTTAAGCACAGCCTTCGGAATTTCTCTCGTTCCTTGGCTCCTCGGAGGAACACCTTTATCTCTGTTGTCAACATCTTGTATTTTATGTTCCGGATTTAAAAGCGAAAACAAAATTGTGATATCGCATAAAAAGTACTAAAATATAAGTATTGTATTGTATAAAAAGTATGGTAATATGCTGCGTAATATTCATTAAACAAAGTAATAATAATAAAATAATTTATGCTCTTCTCGTAAATAATTTCAGTAGATATTCCTATTAATGGCAATACCGCAGTAATTTAAGCAACCACTAGTGTACTAAATAACGTATTATGTTTTTTTTTTTGGAAAAACTGTCTAATTATTCTTAAAATTATCGTTTTTGGGCTGGGATATGGCTGGCTCTGTTGGTATTGCTCGGATCGAAAATTTGACGATAGTTTTCTAATTAGAAAGTTCTTTCTCTTTTCTCCATTGAGGATATTATTATTTATTTTTTCAGTTTACCATGGCTCTTACCAGAAGTAACTAATTCTATTTATTTCTATACTTATTTGTTATTCTTAAAGGACTTGGTCCCAGAATAAAATTATTTTTTTTATTATATTCAATTCTATCTGTTTTCCCCTGTCAGGGAAATTTTTTTTTTATATATATTGGAACAATTATGTTTCGATTCACAGATACTATATATTACACCAAGATTTTATATTTATATTTATAATTTTTATTTTATTTTTATTTTTATTACATTCCGCATCTACTCACATGAGTCATTAGCGGCTCAATATACATATTAGATTTTGTCGAACAGTTTACAAAATTTTAGAAATTCAAAAATGTTTTTGATTTTTTCCTCTGTGTCTTCCAGTGCTTTATCTATTTCTGAGGGTATATTGTACTTTGTTCTGGCGTCAGAGTATAGTGTACATGTTGTTACAATGTGTTTCACTGTCAGTGTTGTCATGCATGTTGTACAAATCGGTGGTTCTAGGCTTCTCATCAGGTAACCGTGGGTGAAAGCTGAATGTCCTATTCTTAGTCTCGTCAAGATTATTTCCTCTATTCTTGATTTTCTACAAGATGTTGTCCAGGGTCGTGTGTCTTGTTTAATTTCTTGAAGTTTGCTGCGTATTTGGTTCCATTTTGTTTTCCAGTGATTGAGCAATTTTTTTTTCTACAGGATGTTTTTAAGTCAGAAGTTGTTGTAATGTCTGTAATAATGGTTCCTGTTTGGTTCAGTCTCGCAAGATTTGCTGCACTGTCTGCAGCCTCATTTCCGGAGATGCCACAATGTGAGGGTACCCACATTAGCACAGTCCCTCCACCCATCGACTCGTGCATCTCCCACAGGCAGTTATTAATCTTGCGTATTAGGGCATTTTCAGAATTGTCTTCAGCTATTGCCAATATTGAACTTAGAGAGTCTGTTACCAAAAGAGCATGTTTTGTATTTGTAGATTGTATTAATAGAAGACCTTGGTAGATTGCAAATAGTTCTCCTGTAAAAACACTATTTAGTGACGGTAGGTTAAATTTTAGTACGCTATTGTTAAAAACCACTGCACAACCGACTTCTCCATCAGTTTTCGATGCATCAGTAAAAATTGTTTCGTGGTTTGGATACTTTTGTCTTAATTCTGCAAAAAGTCTCTTTTTAATGATGGGGTTGTCGTCTTCAATCTTTTCCTTGAGGGATGTGTCAACCTTGATGTAAGAATTGCCCCATCGAAAAAACATTGGATCATCTATGGTTAGTATTGTATTCGGTTTAATGTCTAAAAGTTGGAGGAGATTTTGGGTTCTACTTGCAATGCCCACCAGATTTTTTCCTTGGTTACTATTAAGGTTATGAAAAATGTTATGATTTGGATGATCTGGTTTGGAAATCAGAGTTGAGTAGTAAGATAGTGTAAGGTAGGATCTTCTTAAAGTTAGGCTCGGTTCTCCGCATTCTACATATAGGCTTTCAACTGGTGAAGATCTGAACGCACCAGTGCATATTCTGATTGCTGTGTTATGGATTGTATCGATTATTTTGAGAGTTGTTTCTGAAGCGGAATTATATACTATACTACCATAGTCTATCTTGCTTCTAATTAGAGTTCGATAGAGAATTAGGAGTGTTTTTCTATCGGCTCCCCAACTCATTCCTGATACAACTTTAAGAATGTTTAATAATTTTAGGCAATCCGTTCTTAGCCTTTGTAAATGGACAGTCCACCTCAAGCGTTTGTCTACCCACATCCCGAGAAATCGTATATTTTCTACAAATGTTAAGTTATTTCCATTAAAAACCAGTGTTGGATTTTCAGAGCACATTCTTTTCCTGCAGAAATGGATACATTTAGTCTTGGAGGTAGAGAAAGTAAAGCCCGTGGTAGAAGCCCACAGTTCTAGTCTATTTAAGATATTTTGTGCTTTCCATTGTATAAATTTAGTGGATTTGCTTTTTATTAAAATTGTGAAATCGTCGGCAAATAGCATGCAAGTTGCTGGCTCTTCAACCGACTTTATAATATCATTGATTGCTATTAGAAACATAGTAACACTCAATACAGACCCCTGAGGAATTCCATTTTCTTGATTAAACGTTTTGGATAGCGTATCTCCAATTTTAACTTGAAAAACTCTTCCATCTAAAAACTTTTCAATATATCTGATCATTCTTCCTTTCAATCCCCAATCCAAAAGTCTTGCTATTATAAGTCTTCTCCATACCCTGTCGTAGGCTTTTTCTATATCGAAGAATATAGCTATTAAATGTTCTTTTGCTTTAATAGTGTCATGGATGAGGGTGTCTAGTTTGATTAAATGATCTACAGCCGAACGGTTTTTTACAAATCCACATTGTTCGTCAGCGATTACACGTTTTTTTTTCTTTAGGGTGTCGGTCAATCTTTCATTAACCATCTTTTCCATAATTTTAGATGTACAACATGTCAGGGATATAGGACGAAACCTATCAGGAGTGAGAGTATCTTTAGATTTAGGGATAGGTATAATTATCGATTTCCTCCATATGTCAGGTATACTTCCTTCCATCCAAACATAGTTATAAAATTTTAATAAGTGAACTTTCGCTTCAATGGGGAGTTTTTTAATAAATATATAAGGTATCTCATCGGGACCAGGGCTTGATTTGGATTTACAATTTTGTATAGCTTTATTAATTTCTTCAAAAGTAAAGTTTTCATTATATTTTTCAAAATCATTGCAGGTTATATTTACCATATGATATTCAGTTATACGTTTATGAGATATAAATTTTTCATCATAATTTTCTGTGGCTGAAACCTTTTGAAAAAATTCACCGAACTCATTGGCGATATCTGTATTGTCCGTTTTGACTCCGTTTATTGTCTTCAGTCCTGATATTTTACAAATATTTTTATTTCCCTTAATAATTCTCATTTTAGACCATATTTCCTGAGATGTGCTTGATGTATTCAGTGTAGACACAAACTCTCTCCAACATTGTTTCTTCCTATTTTTAATTAATCTGTTGGCATAGGCCCTTAATTTTTTGAACTCCTCTAAGTCTTCGATTAATTTAGTCTTCTTATACTTATTCAACGCTCTCTTCTTCGCTTTTATTGCAATGTTGCATTCGGCATTCCACCATGGAACTCTAACCCTAGAATATTCCTTGTATGTTCGAGGGATACTAAGACTAGCGCTTTCAATTATTACTTTATTGATTAAGTTCAATTTATCGTTGCTATTCATGGGAACATCAGCCTCGAAACAGCTGATTTGTCTTCTTATCGAGTCTCGGTAAAGTTCCCAGTCTGCTAAGGAATAATTCCAGCGACTGCTATAAGATACAAAAGGTCTATTTTTTTGCATTTCAATGATAATTGGGAAGTGATCACTACCAAAAAGTTCGTCTAGTACTGTCCAGTTTGTGTTTGGTAAGAGACTTCGGTCACAAAAGCTAAGATCTGGGGCTGATAGAGTATTATTGCTGATGTTAATATGTGTTTTGCTCCATCATTCAATAAACATACATTGTTATTCATTTCCAAAAATTTGACTAATATATTACCTCTTGATTCTGTAAAAGATGAGCCCCAAAGAGGGTGGTGTCCATTCATATCTCCCAAAATATAAAAGGGCTTTGGTAGTTGATTCGTTAGATCGAACAATTCTTCCGCAGTAAAATGTTTTCTTTGTGGAATGTACAGACTACAAAGCGTGATTGGATTTGGTAAATAGACCCTAATGGCAACGGCTTCAAAATCAGTATTCAGCTTTAGCTTTTCGAAGTATACTCCATTTTTGACAATTATGCATACACCTCCCCAAGCTGTGTATGAATTTCGGTCTTTTCTTATGATTTGGTAATTATTCAAGTCAAAAGAGTGGTGGTTTAATAAATGTGTTTCTTGAATGCAGGTACATATTGGGTCATGTATAGATAATAAAACTTTAAACAGGTCTTTATGGCAAATTAGACCATTACAGTTCCATTGCAAAATCTTGGCCATTTTTTTGTTGATTATAAAATTAATATTAATGTTTAGTAACTAATAGGTTTTTAGGAAACTAACATGTTTTCTCTTCAGGGACATCTTTTAATTTTTTGAATAATCTAGTACATCTTAATTTTGCCGAACGTCCAGTAGCCAGTTTTCTTATATCTGTTATCATATTTAACACGCCTTGAGTGTCTGATGTAAATTGTTTAACAATATTGTACGGATTTTTTTTTCACCTTTAACCATATCCAACAATAAGCAAAAGTTTTCAAAATTCAAAGGGTATTTGTCAATATTTTGGTCTATTAGGTCTTTAACAGAAGAAAATTGTTCCAATGTAGATTTTATGTCTTTCTTTTTTTTCAGTATTGATTGTCTCGTTTTTCCTTATGTCTGTTTCTGAATCTGAAAAAGGTTCAACATTACTTGTATCGGGGAGGTTATTACAAGTTTCAGATAAGATTGATAACAGTAGGTCCGTTTTTTTTCTAGTTGTTTTGTATTTTGGGTAAGGTTAGCTGGGTCATTATGAGTTATGGTTTCTGTTTTTTCTCGTGTTTGTGTATTCAGGCAGATTTCATTTAATTCTGTTGGAAGTTTAGGGTTCGGTGATCTGGTCTCCTTTAGTACCACATCACTTTCAATTGTTTCCAGGTTTATAGTTAAGTCTATAGGAGTTTTTAATGTTGTATTTGAGTTTTTTCTGATCAGGTATTTCTGTTTCTGGTTCTACTGGTTTTGTTTGTACATCTGGATTCAGTTTGCATTTTGAACTAATATGTCCAACTTCAGAACAAAGATAGCATCTAATTTCATCTTCTCCTAAGTATATTTTAAAAGTATCGCCTTCAAATTCAACTTGGATACTTTGGGGCAATGGGTCAGACTCGTCGGGTTGGACAAACACATGACGCCTGAATGTGTGTACATGTTCATAGCATGTACATGTACATGTTATTTATAATTTGAAATAAAAATCAAATCGGTATGAAATCCTCGATATTTTGGAGAGCTATAAGCTAACAACATCCAACCTTCAAAAAAACAAAAAGAAATTAAGCATCTCCTTAAAATCCTTAAACTCCACTTTCTGAAATAAGAAATATGAAATAAATATATCTCTCTCTCTCTACTGGCGCTATGGTCCATGAAGGACCTTGGCCTCCTCCACAACCTTTATCCATTCGGACCGATTCTCTGCAGCTTCTCTCCATTCCGCTACCCCCAGGAGCCGAAGGTCAGCCTCGACATCGTCCAGCCACCGCAGTCTAGGTCTGCCTCTTCCTCTTGATCCTTCCGGACGCCCTTCCATTACCATCTTTGGGAGCCTCTCCTGATTCATTCAATGGAAAATAAATATATAAAGAAGTTATATTACATTTATTTGGTATTAATTATGATTGAATAAATAACGAATATCAAGCAAAAAAAAAAAGTGATTCCGCCCATTACAAGCTAGAACAGATATCAATTTATTTTCTTTAAAATGGATGTTTTTTCTCGAAACTGAAATTTCCAGTCAAATATAAATAAAACCTTTTTTCTGTATTCATTAATAAATGTTTGATATAAAAAAACAAAAAAAAAACACGAGAAATTATTAATTTGCAATGTACAATTTTATTTTCAATGTGTTTTATTTTCAATTTATTTTATTTTAAGGTGCCGTGTACTGCAACATGGCCAGAGGCACCAAATTCTGATTTCTTGTTTATCTAAATGGTATTAAAGATTCTGCAATTCCTGAGGAACTTCAGAACATCTGGTTGATAGTTTTTGAAGATTGTACCCAGGTCTTTGTTGAAGATGAGTGTTCCAGCTGTAGGGTGTAGACTGCAATAATTAAATATGTGCTCTACTGATAGATGAACATGGCACCTTGAGCACATGGGCTGTGAAGTACCTTGAAGTAGGTGTTGGTGTGTGTCTTGTGTGCCCGATGCGCAGCCTGGTCATCACCACTTGTTCCCTCCTAGAGCCGTTTAGCAGTGGCCATGGTTGACCATTAGGGCAAATCATTTTAAGTTTGTTACTATCCGGAATCCTGTTCCAATAATAAATCCACGCAGCCTTGCATCTCTGTTTAATATATATTTGATGGTCGCTGAGGACAATTGTTAAGTTGGGTACAGGAAACATATTTCTCGCCTCTTTAGCAGCTGCATCAGCCAATTCATTTCCAGGTATTCCAACATGATTGGGTACCCAAAGAAAGTGTATTAGTTTATTAATTGTATGTAGCTGTTTTATTATTGAGTGTGAAATTGGATTGTTAGAATGGTGTGAGTTTTATAAGTTTTTTAAAGCCAAAAAAGAGTCTGTACAAATTACTATTTTGTTGCTATCAAAAAATTTAACTATATCAAGCGCTAATTGGATAGCAAATAATTCACTCGAGAAAACCGAGTATAGTTTAGGAAGGCAATATCTAACTGTCGTTCCGGAAAATGTTACCGCGCAACCTGTGTCTTTGTTTTCCTTGGAGGCATCAGTATAAACAAAAAGGAAATTTTTATATTTTGATTTAGAGTCATGAAAAAGTTTTTGTATGGAATCTTGCGGATAAGTAATTTTATTGATTGGGAAAAGTGAGAAGTCGAAGGAGGCATTGATTGTTTTCCATGGAGGCATAGAATAGGGATGAGCTAAGTAGATATCTGGAATCTGGAATAGGTCTGATAGAAGTGGATAAGTAGAAATTCGGGGAAGTATTGTATATCTACTTAATTTTCAATTTAGATATATAGATATAAATTACATATAATATAATAATCATATATAATTTATACAAAATATAATTTAAAATAATTCAGAAAATAACAGTATAAAGAAATAAAAATAAAATTTATAATAATAAAGAGAATAAAAATAAAAATAAATTTATAAAAGCAGGATCGGACCTAATACAATATATACAAGCATCCCAGGGGAAACCCCGAGGCAAGATAATCCTCCACTCATGTGAGGGTAGGCCAAGCTCAAAGTAATCCCAACGCTGTTTTCTCAGTCGCACGCAGTCTAATAATATTAATTGATTTTATGTTTAAGATTTCATGGTAAAATATTAATAAAGATAAAATGATTTTTATTTTCCTGCTTCGTTCACATTTAATTTTGAAACCCCTTGTGTAGAGGAAAGCTACGCTCGATTGTATTCTAGGAAAAACATGGCTGTTCTAACAATAGGATTGACGAGAACATATTTTCCTCTCTCCATTATTTGAAATGTTTGTTCAAATAAAGTGCAGGAAGTTCATTGGTATTTTCACACGCCCGATGGGTTTATTTTATACTGTAAAGGGAATAAAGCCGATAAATTATTTTCAATAAAGAAAGGGAAACAAGATTATGTTCCTTTATATTAATAATTAGTCTTTTTGTGTATTTTTTTTGTCGTTGTTGTAGGATTTGGCTCATTAAAAAGAGATATCGTTGAAAATAACCAGCGCATATATATATATATATATATTTTTTTTTTATTATTATTATTATAATGGTGTTCAACCAAACCCCAATTAGTATTTCATAAATGGAGACTCAAATCAGAAAGGTGATTTGAACCACCAGATTCACTCAATTAGTAATCAGTAATCGATTGAGATCTACTTGAGGTACGCCTGATGGTATAGAAGGATCAATACGTTTAGGATTAATGAATTAGTTGCCACTTCTATTGGAATTATTTTATTTGAAAACTAGTTTCGAAAGTCAAACATTCATATTCAGTACTAAGGAGATCAAACCCGTTTGAGCTTAAGTGGCAATTTCATTTAAGTGGCAAATTCATCAGTCCTAATTGGATTGAAATCAAGTTTAGAAATTGATATGTCTAAGAAGGATAATACGATCTTTCAAAATCGCAAGTCATTAGTCAAAAAGGAAGAAAAAAAAGTACCTGGATTAAGAGATAAAACTTCAGCAGAGTGCATTTTTCAACACCACTTACCTGGAAATAAACAAAATTATTATATAAATGAAATTGTATTTTTAAAACTATTTTAAAATAAATCAATTATAAAATGGTACTTTAAAATACAAAATATTTTAAAAATAAAATAGCGTATATACTATATATAATCTTATCCTTCGTGCAAGTAAAAAATTCAATAAATGTAAGAAAAAATTCTAAAATCCTGAAATTCGCTCGACAAAAAGTCAGGGTGAAACCGATTTTGAACAGTGGTTTTAGAAAATCGTAAAAAGAAGAATAGACCAAAGATAAGAGGGTTCGTAGGATTGATCAGAGATGACGCTTGACCGACAGGCAAGAAGCGTAAAAAAGTGAGTGAAAAATACAGCCGATCTATCAACTATTAAAATGAGTGATATAATATACACAAATGAGAACATGTAAAATATTTAAATTGTGAGCTGACCTATGGGTAAAATTAATATTATCTTGTTTTTTGTGTGTGTTTTTTTTGCCTCCTCAACCATTCTCTCCAAAAGCAACCCGTCTCCATCTTCTTACACCCATGCTTTTGATGTCTACGCCTTCCAATCACCTTTTTCTCGTCTTTCCTCTTTCGTTAAACCTACAGGTTTTCTCTCAAACATTTCCTCGGGAATATTGTTTCTTCCATGCTTACAACCTGCCGTAACCATCTCACCCACCTCTCTTTATCCAGTCTACCAAACCCTGCTCCTGGTACAGCTCTATTAAGTCCTCATTTTCTTATTCTGTACATGTCACCCTCCCTTAGTGGGCCAAAGGTTGTACGCAAGATCATTCTTTCCCAAGAGTTCAGCATTTTTTCTTATGTTCTGATAACAAACCATGTCCCGCTCGTGTATGTGACAGACCTTGATATGGTTCTGTACACTGTCAATTTCGTCTTTCTTGACAGCCCTCTAAAGCTGACCACTCTTTTGAGCGCCCAGAAAAACCTACTGGTTGCTCTTTTACTTCTTCCTTTACTTTTCTTTTAATTCTTCTTTTTACCTCTTAACACATTATTTTTTCAGTGAGAACGGCTCCTTAATATTAAAGCTTTAACCGTTCGAAAATCGTAGGTTGTGAGTTTAATATTATAAGTTAAGTAGTTAGTATTATAGTTAAGTCGATATAGTTTATATATTGTAATATAATAGTAATAACAGAGCAAGTACCATTAAATTTACTTTATCATTGATTCCTAAAGACCACTATAATAATAAACATAATAATGGTAATAAACATTAGAGTGAGTTAGTAACACGTTGCCTCTAGTTATGATTAAGAGTGTATTAATCAGCTCCCCTAGGGGCCAGTGGTGAGACAGGAACAGAGGTCTCAAAAATTAGTCTGATTTTTTAATTGATTTCCACCAGGAATCGAGTATATTCAGAAGATTAATTAAATACATCACAGACACCGAAAGTCTGCACATACATACTATTCAGATATATTCCCGTGTACTCGTATAACTCAGCAAATATTACTAAGGTACAATCGGAAATAATATACATTTATTTTTAACAAAATGTTCATTACTCTATAAAAATATTTAAAAATTGAACAAAAACGATATATTACGAAAAAAGAGAGAGAGAGAGAGAGAGAGAGAGAGAGAGAGAGAGAGAGAGAGAGAGAGAGAGAGAGAGAGAGAGAGAGAGAGAGAGAGAGAGAGAGAGAGAGAGAGAGAGAGAGAGAGAGAGAGAGAGAGAGAGAGAGAGAGAGAGAGAGAGAGAGAGAGAGAGAGAGAGAGAGAGAGAGAGAGAGAGAGGATATTTTACAGCATGTTTTAAAGACAAAAAATAAACATTCGAAGTCAATTTAGGAATTATATTTGCAATTCGGCAAACGTAAAAAAATGACAAACTGAAATAAGAAATGTATTAAAAAAAAATTTCGTGTAAGCTTAGGTACTGCATATAAAATCAGTAAGTACAGAGAGAATAATTTGTCGAAAGGTTTATTATTTACATAATAAAACCCTATACTTTACATCTAATATAATACATTATTATATGTATTCATTACAGACAAAGTAATTCATCAGAAATATTCCGAATATAGATTTCCTTGGTATTACTTTATCCTCGGTAAATAACGAGAAGCGGCGAGCACACAATAGATATTACAATCCATCAGCCGCCACCGCAGGAAATTAAATGCCAATATAAGCTGGAGAAGGGAGAGTATGCAATAACTATAATAAAGGGATTATTTTTACTGCATACGCCGCTGAAACTCTAAACTCCGATATAATGGAATGAGGGAGAGAAGAGAGGAGGGAAATGGAGATCCACCATAATCCAGAGCTCATCGCGGAACGCCACATTGCCCTTCTTTATTTCAACAGATTTAATCCTGTCTCCTAATGCGGAAGGAATTGAAAAAGTTCCGATACGGAGAATTTCAATTTAGAACAGGGAGGGGTTAGGATAAATTTAATTTATGCCTTAATCTTGAGAGATCTACCTTCTAAAAATGGATGTACAGCCCAGAACTCGATTAGGTAGTACTCGATGCAGTAATATTCTAATATTTTCTAAATTATTCGAAGCTGTAATTAATTTTATGGTAATAATGCTATCCCTGGCCCTGGTAAATGAAGAGAGAAACATCTAACAACGAAAAATGAATAGAATAATCATGTTTTTTCTTCGGTTAGCCGATTAAGACCAGTAAAATAAGGGTTTGTCGGAGAAAAAACTGCCTAACTTTTATTCTCAACAGACCTTTATGTTTTTTTTGGAATGCTGAATCTGAATCTGAAGTTTGCTACCACGGCAAATATCGGCATCATATTAAAAATCGCAAAAAAAAAAACAACTAAACTACCGGTTTTTTCTTAAACCTATAACACTGAAGCGAAGCCTTTTTCGAAGAAAGTCTTTAAATATTAATTGAAGCTGGACATATTACATACGAAATGAAAAAAGCTACTTCAAAATCGGACCATTTACCGCGAAAATATGGTTTAGAGAAAAAATGTAGAAATTGTCCAACTGGCAGTCAGTCCCACTTCTCCGCGAAAACATGTTTATCGCACTTTTACTGAAACTATTTGTCCAATTCAAATTTACTTTTTTTCATCTTAAAACTCATTAAATTTACTAATAGACTAATATATATGAAGTTTTAATAATGTCTCTTAAAAGCACGCTAAAAACCCGCACTGTTGTGAAATCCACGTTTTTTGAATATTTTTCACTAAAACTCCGAAACTATTCGTCCGACTCAAAATTCAATCTAAAAGCTGGTCAAATTTAATACTCTATATATGCAGTTTTAATCGGGTCTCTTGAAATACACATTCCAGAACGCTAAAGAACCGGCAATTTTATGAAATCCAGGTTTTTTTTGTCACGTTTTTCGCTATAACTCCGAAACTATTCAACCGATCCAAAAGTCCATCTATCCGATCCATTTTTTTAAATCTCAAAACTAGCTAAATTTGCTATTAAATCATATAATAGTTAATTAATTTATATCAAATCCCGTGAAACACTCATGGTAAATGTGTTTTTAAATGTGCAAATTTGGAAAATATGACAATTATGATATGTTCAGTGGGATTTCCCTACTCTCAATCTTCAGAAGTCCCTCTATTTTGTTTGGATTGAACAAGTACAGACCTGTAGATTGTTTATACCCCCAGATTGTGGGAGATTCAACAAAATATATTCCTCTGTTAACCCTATCAAGGCGGAGATTTCTACCTAACTGGCGTGAGGCTGTTTTCATGATTACATAATATTCATGTCTATGAAGAAGTCCGATGCTTAACCGTTGAACTGTTGATCGGAAGAAAATGAGGAAAATAATAAAAAAGAATAAACATTAACTCAAGTCACTCTAAAACGACAAAAATATCTCTATGTCTTCTAGCTCCTACTCTTTCGAAAAAAAAACAAACAGACAAAGTGTCATTTCGATCCAACTCTGTTCACCTTGGAAAACTCACTAGATAATGGTCTCAATTGTGAAAACTCATTAAATACACGTTTCTCATTCAAAAGAAAAAGTCAATATGTTTTTCAGAAAGCATACATCCATCTAAAAATATATATTGTATATTATACAGATATCATTATGCATGATTTTTGTTGATTTCTTTCTAATTAGAGATTTTTCCTAATCCTTTGAGTTTAAAATTATCAGGAATAAGCTGAACATCGTTTTATTTGCAACTAAATATCTTTTGACTAGGATAAATTTATTTAATTTTCACGTATTTATAGTCCAGTCAATAAAAACAATTTTGAGTGCACGAAATATTTTCAACAACGCATTTCTCAAAAACCGTTGGAATTTCGACAAATTTATGTAGAATCAATTTTATAGGAAATTTCATTAGCTTTAATTATAATTTAGACATATTTTTCTTGAGTTGTGTTTTTAAGATATAATCGAAAAATACAAAATTGGGACCTTCTTCCCTCATCTCCCTTAGCTCACCCTCCCCCCCCCCCAGAGGCAGGAACTTTTAATATGTATACCTTCTAACCACTAAAGAAGATATGAAGTCAAAATTACCGCTCATTTCATGCACTCTACACCCCTATCAGCACTTACTGACTCATTCCTAACGTAAAACGTACCACAATATCTTTTTCCTTATCCAAAGAAAAAACAAACAATCCACCGAGGAGATATTCACTATGGGGATAATTAATTAATTAAGTACAAATTAATTCATATTTATATTTCGATTCGCTAATAAAAATGTGGCAAAGTAAACAGTATTAACTATTTTAAAAAAATGTATTAATTCATATTTATCAATTAAATTTCTTTTAAAATATTGTATACACAATTTTTGCATTAATTATTTTTATGGTACATACAGTATGAACAAATTCAGTACCGTTTATATTACTTAATGCCTTCGAGTGAGGCAGATTGAATAAAAAAAAAATTAAAAGAGTAGCATAAGAATGGAGGCCGAGACAGGAATAACGATTGGCCTAAAATGATATATTTACCGACAACTAAAACCACACCGCTATTGGTTGATTTAACAGAGAAAGAGAGCTCTTCGGCTATTGGTTGATTTAACAGCAGGCAGGGCTCATTGGCTATTCCGGCAGCGGCGGGCTATTAGCCGGGCCAATAGGAGACCGCTAACAAGGCGGGAAATAAACTGCATCCACCTACTGAATTTTAAATGATCCTGATTGCGGAGAGTGGGGTGGTATACTGTAAGCCTACAGCTCTTGTTTCAACCGGACTTGAGCTATGGCAACTTTGTCTGTTAAAGATGTTTTTTAAGAGAGATACACCATAAATTATAATTATTCCTATGAATATAAACAATCATTTACGCGTGGTTGTTTTAAATAAAAGGATTGATGAAATATCTTCTATTAGAATTCATTTATCTGAAGACTAAAAACATACAAACAATTTAAAACATCAGTAACTTTTTGCTAAGATTATATATATAAACACACACACATATATATTTGTATATATCTATATATATATATATATATATATATATATATATATATATATATATATATATATATATATATATATATATATCTGCCCGAGTTACATCCGGTAAATAAAGTTCAAGTAATAGGAGCGCGACGCTTAAAATGGGCATGTAAAGTCGTTAGGTTTAATAATGATAGAATTCCGAAAAAATCAGTTTTGAGCCGTCAGGTAAATCAAACCTACGGGTTCGCTAAGTCTTTATTTATTTGTTATTATTTTATATACTAGGATGCCCCGTCGCATGAATCAAGGATATCCAAAAGTGAAGCGGAGAAAGTTATTATTACTAAAACTTTTAAAATAATTATGATACTAGCCTGTTTAGTAACAATGAAATGCAGAAAAAAAAAAATCAATGGGACAGAATAAAATATATTGACCAATGGCTGAGTGGGCCGGGCACAAAGGCCGTACATTTTCGCCCTTTACCCCCCACCCCCCTGACCAATCAGCAGTTAGTTCGAAGGGACTATAATAGGACACATCAAAGGGATAAAGGCAATGCCTCCTCCTATCAAAAGCCCTTCCGCAATTAATATTCACTCCACACGTGAGGTAGCACCGGTTGGTTCGCATTTTTAGATATACTATCCAGTAAATGGGTATTATAAGCCCGAAAAAAAAATTGAAAATTGATAAAATTTATGTAATACTACACATATCGTAATACCAAAATTTTTTTTTCTTCTCTATAGCTTTAACTTTAATCAGGGTATGTAAGACAACTGGCATGTGAGGCATGAGGGAGGTTAGCATCCAGCCGGACTTACTCCTGACAATATATTTAATTAATTTTAACCTAGGAAATCCCTTAAAACCTATTTAACCATCAATGGGTATTCTCTTGCATTTTTTTCGAGCCATGGCTTGTATAAAGTTGTTCATATGTCCGTAAAGTTTGTAATGAAATCTTTTATATGAAGTCCGGATGTGATCATTGAGAAGGCTGTGGATTTTCATGCTGTTGTGTTTTGTGCAATTGAATCTAGTTTTTGGTGTTTTGTTTATTTCGTTTCTTTTATTTTATGTTAATTCATTGTTCGCTATTATTGTTTACAACAAAGTTTGAAGTTCCAATAACTTTAGAACATATTTTTGTTGTTTTAAGCGAATATTAGTGAAAGTAGGTCAAACTGTTAAGGTTAGGTTATACTAGATTTGAGATTTCTAGAGATTAGCCTTTCAGAAAATGGAGGAGGAGCCTCCTGGATGTACAGTCCTTAAGGACCCACGCCCATCCGCAAAAAGACCTAGGAATGGGTCTGATGTTGAAGAAGAAAATGAAGAAATTTATAGTGGTGGCTGTTTGAATGAAGCAAAGAAAATTCAGGAGAGCTTACGTAAATTCATTCGAGATTTTGATAAAAAGATGAACAACGTAACTAGAAAACATATCAATGGAGAAATTGATCGATTAATCGGTATATTGGAAACCTTAAACTCCAAGGTCAAGCAAAGTGAAGACAAAAAGAAAGAAGATTCAGTCTCGTCGCTTGTCCAAAGAGTGGTGAAGGAAACATTGGAGTCTCCCATAGTAGTCGATACAATAATAAGCAAAATCATGGAAAGGTCACATCCAAAGGTTATTCACAGCCATTCAGGGGTAAACATAGCAACCTCCGGCCCTCAATTTGCCAAGGCCGAATCCTCTGAAGGGAAGCTAATGTCGACTAATGAAGATGCAAATTTAAAGGAAGCTGAAACTTTTGAGATATACAAGAGCAAAAGAAATAGGAGAAAGGCAAAATCGCAAGAAAAAAAAAAAACTAATGAAGAACGGAGCGAAACTGAGGACAAAATTGTTGAGATTTCTCCAAATGATAAATCTACACCAAAGAATAAACCTAAGACGTTGGCAGATATTGTTAAATCGCTGCCATTAAAGCCGTCCCTGACGTCAAGACCAGCATACTTAACAATCAGCGGCTCTGGAAAAAGCCCAGTGGATATCATAAATGGGCTCCCGTCGCCCACAAATATAGGTGTAAACGCTTCTATAGTTAGAGCGACCAAGGCGGGCTCGATTCTAGTTCGGTTAGAAGAAGAATCCCATGCAACTAAAGTCATTGGATGGCAGGAGCTGCGCCAAAATGGGCTACATGCTAAGCTAGCACTGAGGAAAAAAACCTAAACTTGAAGTGAGGGGTGTGCCTCACGCATGGAACTCAGCAGACCTAGTTAGGTTTCTGTGGCAAAGAATACCTGAAAAATCGGTTCCAACTCTCCTTGTTATTGAAGATCTTCGCCCACTATTTGCTTCGGTCGCCAGGAACGGCTTAACTAAGAACTGGGTATTGGAAGTGCACCCAATGATCCGTTTTCAGCTGTTGGAAATAGGAAGTCTAGATGGAGGATGGTGGTCCATGACTTTTAAGGATTACCTGGATGCCCCTCGCTGCACCAAGTGCCAGGGCTATGAACACACCAAGGCCACTTGCGCTGCAAACTCAGTGGTTTGCATTTGGTGCGCAGGAAGTGGCCATCTAATGAAAGAATGTCCAAAGAAGAAGTATTGGCCGACCCAACCTGCATTAATTGTAAACGGGCGAATGCAGATCATAGTAAAACAAAGCACAAGGCTGGCAGTCGGGAGTGCCCTGTGCACTTAACATGGTGCAAGGAAATAGCGAAACGTACCTATTATGAATAGAATTACCATCCTTCAGCTCAACATGGGTCGCCGAAGAGTAGTGGCAGACGAGTTGCGAGCTCTTTCTCGACGCTACGACATGATGGTAATTCAGGAACCGACCAGCCATAGGAACTTGGTCACGGGGTTTGGTCTCACGTCAAGAGTTATAGCTCTGAGCAGTGGAGAGAGGAGGCCTAGGGCTGCTATAGTGGTCAACAATCCAAATCTTGACGTGATGTATCTTAGACAATATTCTACGGCTGATTGTGTCGCATGCTACGTAAAGTGGGGCAGTTTATCTTTTACGATGATCTCGGCTTACCTGCCTAACGGAAGTAATATAGAGGAAAGTATTTCTGTCATGGAAGCGATCACATCTAGTTGCAGGAATGTGATCTTATGCTCGGATACTAACGCTTGGAACACGGTTTGGGGTTCCAATCGAACAGACCGACGAGGGGCTAAGCTTGGTGATTTTATAGCAAGGAGCCAGTTAGTAGTAGTCAACAACATCTCTTCCACTCCCACTTTCTCAGGGCCAATGGGTGAAAGTTCGATTGATGTGACATTGGCATCAACGACATTAGTACGACACATTGTTGACTGGAACCTCAGATCTGAAACTAGTTCTGACCACAAAGTCCTGGAATTCAGTCTAGTGCAGGATATGCCAGATTTTCACGATATTGACAAGGGTTACGTAACTCGAAGGAATGACTGGAGCGTCTTCAAATGCATGCTGGAGGGAGAAATTGCCGACGAAGAATGGGAATCGGTGGAAACGGAATGTGCTGACGATCTGGACTATAGAGTCTCTAAAATAACTAATACAATTCTTGACGCAGCTGAAAATTCTCTCCAACGGCGAAAGGCCAGAGCTCGACTAGTTCCATGGTGGACACCGGCCTTAACAACAATGAAGAGGGAAGTCTACAAGGCACGAAGGTTGTACCAGCGATGCAGATATGAAGAAAGGCGTATTGAACTTCGTAATCAGTACAAGGCCAAAGCTAAAGAATATCGAAACGAAGTGCGTTTACAAAAGCGGAGGTCCTGGGATGAATTCATTGTCGAAGAATCAAAGAAGAATCCATGGGGAATTCCATACAGAGTTGCTCTAGGAAAACTAACTCCTTTGCAAACATTAGCAGCCCTCAAGCATGTAGATGTTCAGGCGACTACCCTCGAAGAAGCAGCGACCATTTTTATTGAGGCTACATATCCTAAAGATGATCCGTCGGAAGATAATGAAGAGGAAGAATTAGTTAGACGCACAACTACTTACCCACCTGGAACAGACTTCTGCCCTCCATGGGATATTTACGATCTTCGTATTGCTGTTGATAGGCAGAAAACCGGTCGTGCCCCGGGGCTCGATTCTATAGACGCTGCGATCTTGAAAAATAGTATCCCCTATATGGAAGATATATTATTAGGAATTTTCAATGACTGCCTAGATAGGGGGTATTTTCCGAGAAGCTGGAAGGTGGCAGATTTGAGACTACTCTACAAGGGAGGGAACAAGGATAAGCAGCTTCCTAAGTCGTATAGACCTATATGTCTTCTCCCCGTGATGAGTAAGGTACTGGAGAATCTTATTATGATAAGACTACAGCCGATACTTAGAAAGGCAAGCCATCCACGGCAATTTGGCTCTACAAAAGGTAAGGGAACTACAGATGCTATACTCAGAATTCGCGCCGATGTCGAACAGAGGAATGAACGGTATGTTATGTTGTTGCTCTTTGATATATCCTCTGCCTTTGACAGCGTTTGGTGGCCACGTGTACTCCAACAACTACAGAAATACGAAGCCCCCAGTAACTTATATACTCTCATAAGCAGTTACCTTCAGAACAGGACTGTAAAGGTCCGAGGAAGTTCTTATGAGAAAGAAGCTTCTATAGAGAGGGGATGCCCACAAGGATCAGTTCTTGGCCCAGCTTTATGGAAGCTGGTTTTTGATGAAATACTGGGTGTGCTCGAGGAACAGCATTTCTCTGCCACGGCCTACGTCGACGATTTAGCTGCTATAGTGGCCTCCAACAGTAGGTCTGGAATAAAAGAAGAGGCACAACGGTGCGCCACCCTGGTAGGACAATGGTGTAAAAGTAAGAAGCTGAGAATGGCAGTTTCAAAGACACAGGCTATTCTACTTAGAGGAAAAACGGATAGGGCACATCCTATAAACATATGTATAGAAGGCATCAGAATCCGTCCCAGTGAGGAAGTCACCTATCTGGGAATAAGAATCGGAAGAGGATTTAATGTGACCCCTCATTTGGAATACTTAAGAAATAGGGTGGCACTAGCCTTAAACGGTCTTAGCCGCGTCGGGGGTGCATTTTGGGGCCTTAGATACCCGGCTACGATGACGATATATAATGGAGTGATTTTGGGTATCCTAAGATACGCAACACCCGCCTGGTACCAGAACCTTTCACAGCGGCAAAAGAGCAGATTGGCAACCATCCAGCGAACGGCTCTGCTCAGGGTAACCAAGTCTTACAGGAGTGTGTCTCACGAGGCGGCACAAGTTTTAGCTGGAGGAATACCTATCGACCTCTTCTTACGAGAAGAAGTGTTGAAGGATAAGTTCAAGAGAGGGGACTCAGCTGGTCTTCCGGAGAACATACGAGCGAGAATCACAGAAGAACCCAGAAAATGGAAAAAGATTATCCGAGATCATTCTATAGATACGTGGAATCGGCGGTGGGTGGCAACTTCGAAAGGTGCTACCTTGAGAAAATACTTTCCCAGCGTTCAGGCACGTTTACATGCAACATGGGTAATCCCGGATTACTGGATATCGCAATTTCTCACAGGACATGGGGGTTTCCGGGCTAAACTCCATAGCCTTGGTGTAGACATAGATCCCTTATGTTCTAGATGTGGAATTCCAGAAACTGCTGAGCACATCATTATGAATTGCACAGCCTTTGAAGCTCTAAGGGTCAAACTACTGAGGGAAACCGGACTATATGTTCTCTCGGAGAATGATTTCCCTCAGCTGATCACAGAAGAAAACTACCCGCACTACAAAGCTTTTGTATACGGATGGAAGACTGCAATTGGCTCATCCCATTTCAATCTCAGTAGAAGAGGACATATTCCTGGGAGGCCGCCTGACAGCGGAGGAGCTGAGGAAGAAGATGACAGCCTTGGAGCAGCCTAAGATTAGATTTCTCAGTTACCTTGATAAATTGTTATGGTGTTCATTGCTATTATGTTTATTGTTATTATAGTTTTTGGTATCGTGGTTATTGTTATTGTAGTTATTGTTATTGTGTATATGTTGTATTTATATATTGTTTATATATTGTTATTGTGTATAATGTTACATTGTAATTATATGGATATGTTTTGATATTTGGCAATATTAAAAGTTAGTATTGCCTAAACCTGTATTGCCTGAAGGCAAGGAAGGGCGAACAATAAATAAATAAAAAAATAAATAAATAAATAAAAATAAAAAAAAGTCCGGATGTGATCCTACACCTTCGGTATATGAAACTCTGTGTATAATATTATTGACATACCTTCCTTCTCAACAATAATTAATTGAAAAAAAACTATATTCATTTGTAAACTATGTGTACATATGTATAAAAGTTCAAATTCATCACAAAAAATGAAGTAATTTAAATTCAGTACATACGGCAAATAAATTAATATTTAAGATTATTTAATTATTTTTATAAGAAAAACAGCCAATTATTGCTAATGTATGTCTGCTATTCCTGATTTACTCCAGTTTGTATTTTTTAAAAATTATTTGTTGAAACTTACAACTGTAAGCATATATAAAATAAGTAAATTTGAGGAATTTGTTACAATGACATGCAAAAGGGCCACTCACTAGCATTAGCACTTTAATAAGAGTTCTACATTGGAAGGTCTTCTGGCCATCTTCTTTTCAGACGCCTCGGAACATTATGGGAAAATGAGTGTGAAGCAATTAGAAAATCATTGAATTCGAATGGGTGTGGAGTTTAATGTGAAAGAATATGTATCTGGTTTGGCTAAAATCAGCAATATATAGCATTATCTGCTTATAATATATAGCAATATTCTTCTCATGCTTATAAAAAAAAAATTATCTTTAGTTCTGCTAACAATTTTTGTGGCTTGATAGGCTTAATTTTTTTTTTGTTATTATATGATGATATTTACTAGCAAGAATTTTCAGTCAAGAGCCCATAGAAAATTTAATAAAACCTTTTACTAGTCTTACACGTTGCATTAACCCTGCAATGGGTCATATATTTCTACGCGTCCTATCTCTCGATATAACGCATATAATCATTAATATATAACTTTTATTTAACTTAAAAATGCAAATAAATTGATTCTAATAAATATGAAACGAGGATATCTAATAATTACTGTGATTCATATAAAAAAAATTACTTTTAGAGATCAAAAATCAAGACTGTTTATATATTGGTACTGGAAAAAAAATACTAAACATATTTTAATAAAATATTATGCCCAAGTACCCTAAATCAGATAAAAAAAAAGTAAAAAAAAAGTTTTGATTGATGAACGAGCAGACCTGACTCAAACACGAAATCATGATTAAAAGCTTTCATAATCGATAAAAGGGAGCTAACGAAACATCAATGCTGACCACATCACACTGCCGGTCTCAATGAATTACCTCCAGTATCTAAATCCGCCAACGCCACATAGAGAGCTAGCTGCACGATGCTTCAAATCGCATCCATGAATAAAATTGAGTGCAAAAGGCGATAAAGGGGGCATTGACGAGGATAATAATGACGTTACACGGCCAGTGCTAACTGGATCGGGGGAGGGGGCCATTGAGGTATGCAGAACAAACAGGTTAGCCAACCACAGGACCAAACGGCAATATTTGGACAGTCCTGTTGAAATGTCGAATCAGCAGTCCTCTAATGGGAGGCCGGCGTTATAACTCCCCTAGTTACAAAACAGTTACTTATTCCTTATTTCCATTATTTAAACAGGTGGTTTCATCAAATTACTGAATCACATTATATTGTATTAATGATATTACTCTTTATATAATGCTAACTTGTTTACTTATTTAATCCAATAATTCCTGAATTCAGCAATGAAAGTTACAGTCAACTACTATCGTACTTGAATAATTGTTAACCTTGAATATCTACTATCAACCAAGTAAAAAATTCCATTCCTTTTAGATTATTAGAATATATGATATTTTTTACTGGAACAATTTACATAAAAACTCATTAATAGCCCTATCCAAAATAAAGGTGAAGAATGTTATTCTGACATTTCTGAACTGTGGTTCAACATCAGAAGCAATCATTAAAAGAAAAAAAAATATTGAGGGAACAAGTCTGAAAATGTCAGTAGAAAAAGCTAAATCTATTACAAACATCAAGAAAGCGCCAAAATTTCGGACTACAAACATTGGTTAAGTAGAGACAGTAAAGCAATTTAAATATCTGCGGGAAATAATTCAAGAAGATGGTTTAGAAAAATATGCTGTACAAGAAAGGGTACAAAATATGAAAAGAGTTTATGATATTACTAAAAATGTTTATAAAAAACAATTCTTTTCTAAGAATCTTAGAATAACGAGATTATTATTTTTTGGTCATATTTACAGAAAGGATGATGCTAGATTAATAAAAAAGAAAATTTAAATACCTTTGGGAGAAAAAAATCAACAACTAGGTGGATTCACAATGTCAAAAGAGATTTAGATAGAAATAATATAAAAGAAGAAGATACTAATAACAGAGATATTTTTAGATACAAGGTATTGAGTACGGAAGGATTTCAGGGAAGATTAAAGAGAAAACCTGGTCAAAAGTGGTCTAAGGAAAGAAGGAAACAGCACGGTGAAAAGATGAAAGACTATTAGATGAGGAAGAAAAAGCAAAGAACGAAGAATTAAAATTGGCACGTGGTCCTTAGAAAGCCCCAGCGGAAATAATAATAAAGTATTAAGAGAGCCAATTGTGACCGAAACAAATATAATGTCACTAAACGGTAGGCGAAAACATTTTGCTTAATAAGAGTGATGGTATCAAACCAAAAAAGTACAATGGTATAATGTATTATGGGCTAAACCCACAATCTTTGGTATCAATGACTATCTAGAGACAGTCTAATCCAATTCTAAAAGGATGGAGAGGACAGTCTACTAGTAAACGAAACGTCATAAACAATTTCTCATTAAGAAGGGTTCGCTGGGGTGGAAAAGACCCTTATATTTCGAAGACAGAACTGCAACATCGTCCGATTTGATAGTTTTCGACGGTGAAGAGACCGTGCTGGTAGAATGTCGGTACTCAAACAAAAGAAAATTAGTGATTTGTTTCAAGCCATAAACTCTTTTGATTTACCAATGTAATGACGTTACTTATGTATATTCTTATTGCATAAATAATAACTGTTGTTTTGTTATTAAATTGATATATGTTAATTAACAGCTCTCCAGATAAAAATTATTAACAAAACCCAAGAGGTTAGAAAACTCACACAATTTAAAGCTTTTAAGTGTTCGATCTCAATGGTCTCTTGAGTTTAAAAAAAAGACTAATGTTACAAAAATCATTTAAGTTCAATAACTCGAGCTAAACGAACATTTAAATCTTAAAAACTAAGTAAGAGAAGACCTTAAAGAAATAAGTAAAAACTTCAAAAATAATCAAGATGATTATCGCTTTACAAAACCGAATTCGAAACGTAACATAATTATCCTAAATTGGAATTCCAAATGGACTGCGGATTCCCCTTAATCCGAGGATCACTTAGCGGCCACATATCGATAGGGCAGGCCCAGTAATAAAGGTAATTTGAAATTAAAATGGAATCAATGAGAGGACATTACAGGAAGAAGGAGCCACGACCTGAAATATCTCCACAACCTTCTGAATTATGTATTGCCCTACAAGGTTAGATAATGTTGGCCCATCCTGTATTATCCTCGTCTCAACAAATAAACTCTCCCCTCCCCCTCCCGCAGCATCCTGTATCCTGTAGCCATCCATGTATTGCCCCATAAATGGCTGAGTGTCTAATAAATCATTTATATAGCATCCAGTCCTACTTCATCCAATTCCTAACGCAGTCTATTACGATTTATTGAAGAATCATTAGTGAGGATATGTAATTTTGATTGATTTTGTAATCCCTTAGATTTCTGATCAGAAAAATACTAAAACCAATTTTTTTAAAAAGCTTTATTGAAATTTACAACTAATACATGATCTGGAAAACTGATCATAGTTAGTAATACTGCAACCATTATCGAGATATTCTAACTTTCTCGTTTAATTCATAGAGATCAAAAGCATATCTATAATAACTCCTTATAACTAACAATTTTTAACAGTTTCTCCTTTGAGAAACAAGCAATCGATGGTTTAACTATACCATCAAATTCTTGATTATATCCTTACAAAACAATATGTTTTTCTTTCCATCACTATTATCAGATTATGACGTCATTTGTCTTAGAAATGGAAAAACCCATATTTAACTCTTTGTTTTTTTTTAAATGGTACCGAACTAGTGGTACCGTGAATTATCAGATTTATTCTGAATTTTCTACCAAACGTTCATCCTTATTCTATCTCAAGGAATACAAACTCTATAAAAAAAAAAAAATCTTACTATTTGAAATTTTAGCAACTTTAATTCTTTCCATAAAATAAATTCAACTAATGCAGATGGTTCCTTGGGTGTTTACGGAAAACTATAAAAAGAAACATTAAAACTGACCTCAGTGCCCTTGCTTACCTACCAGCAGTTAGAACTTTGAGAAACACTCTAAGAAACTACTGGGTGAGTGAACAATACCTTATATTGAAGAAAAATAAAATTCTCACCATTCAATCTGTTGTGCAAACTATATTTTCCAACACTATTCGACAGCAGAAAAAACATGAAGAAACCACCGATACACCGAATGGATAGGTAGAAATGCCTTCCCGTGTAAAACAGTCTCATCCGTTGATCTGGTGTTGCTTTATTGACAGTTTTACTTTATTTTCTATTAAACAATTAATTTTTTCTTTCCTTTTTATTTCAATGAAGAGTTTATTATGTTTAAAATAAATATTTCCATAAAGAGATTATCATAATGTCTTATTTACACAAGTAACTGATTTTTATGCCTAATAAGAACACCAACACAAAATATTTTCCGGTTATAAAAATGAATTTCTCAATAGAAATCGATAGGGAATCATTAACTTAAAAGCTGGTTTAATTTGCAAGTCTATGTGAGATTTGCAGTTTTGTGGATAGATTTTTCGAAAAAAGGTGATCTTTGAAGTATTATAAATCATTGTGACTAGCCTAAATAAGGTGAAGACCGAGATGTTCTTTAGGTCCTAACTTTGTATAGTTCCAGGTTAAATGTACTCTGCTCTTATAGAAAATTTAATCATAATTTCGATGATTTGGTCAAAATTTGAAAAATGTTTGAACAAAGTGTTGATATTACAACTTTAATGGCAGAAAACGTGGTTTTCTCAAAAAAGTCTTTGAACTATCGAATACTTGTAACGGATTGGAATATAAAGGTAAGGTCTGCGATATTTTTGATTTAGTTTCACACATATTTGTTTTGTACACTAAGAGGAACTCACCCTGTATACCAAAATACAAATATTTTTGTTATTTTAACAGGTAATTTTACTCTTCGTAAAATGATTTTTATTGAAAATAAATAAATACTAATAAATATGGTAAGAAATATATCCTTAATAGTTCTAAAGCACTGATAGACAGCGCAGATATTAATTCGTTTTAATTGTGTGGCATTAAATAAGATTATTATTTTTAAAACTTTACCACTAGAGGATATTCTAGTAAAATTAAAATTTTTGTTTTATATTAAAAAAATTCTTTTAATTTCTAAACTAAAGCGATAATAGCCCAACAAAAATAAGCTCATAGTACTAATTACAAGCGATGCTTGTTATCAAGAGGAAGATTTAAGCCTGGTCGGGCGTAAGATATGTTGAAAGTTATCTCGGCCATTTTTCATACCCTCTGCTCTATACTACCCAAATATATAACCCAAATTATAAACCTCCATTACGGACATATATTACACATGTTACCGCTTAGGCGGTGGTTGTATAACGGTATCAACATAACTAATAATAATACCAGAATACTTAGGGGAAGTGTTGAACACAGTTGAACTCGGCACCGGTGTTCTTATCATTAATGTAAAACTGTAGGTTTCATAATCGGTTGAATTTATTTTTAGAATAAATTTGTAGGAAAAAATACTCACTGGGA
Organism: Euschistus heros; assembly: GCA_003667255.2. Taxonomy (NCBI): domain Eukaryota; kingdom Metazoa; phylum Arthropoda; class Insecta; order Hemiptera; family Pentatomidae; genus Euschistus; species Euschistus heros. Next base: position 2,824,116 of record RCWM02000057.1, on the reverse strand, counting down.
AAAATTTATTAAATTGTATATAACAGCTTCATTTAAGGAAAAGTGGTTTTTGAAAACAAAATAATATGTGTTTAGGACAGTTAGTTATATGATTTACGATATTCAGAAGTTCATCAATTATTCTTCTTAATTTTTTTTTTAAATTATCAATCGCTTTGAATAAAACTTCTTGTGCTTATAAATAATTAAAAAAAACAAAAAAAAAAAACAACAATACAGGGGGAAAAAATAATTTCCCAGTAGCTGAACAAACAAAAATATATTTAGGATTGATGAATTACTGGCCAATTCTATTGGAATTTTTTTAATTTGAAGACAAGTTTCGAATGATATAAAAACAAATAGTTCCAAACCATCAGCACTTTGATACATGGATTATATATATATTTTTTTTTTTAAATGTAAGACAGAAGTTGACAAATAATTCAACAATCATAATTACATTAATCCTGCTATACTATCATAAGTAGTAAAACATTTAAATATGGAGAAATCCGCAGTGACAATTTTTATTTTATGTTCTTTCAAACAGGACTTGCAACATAAATAATTATAGAAAATATTTGCTCTTTAATTTTTTTTTTCTATTATAATAAAGAATGATCTCTTAATCTAAAATAAAATCTATTTTAAATACTGTAACCTAAACGAACGAAGGTAAATTTATAGGAAACTCTTAATCCACCCTGTGCTTACCAAGGTTCATAAACCTGGATTACCTATTTCCTCATTGGGTAAGAAATAGATCATGGATGTGTCTATCTATAGCCCACTCCTTCTAATAAGGAAACTGTAGGCAAATTTTCGAACCGAGCAAAACCAAAGGAGCTACAGTGTGTCAAAATGTTACATTTTTTAGTGTAAAAAAAAAGCAACTAAAAAAAGCTATAGACCCCCCAGTCTATAGACAAATGAGACATGTCAACAGTCTTTAAAAAAACTCTATAAATTTGTAATAATCTTAAATATTGATTAACACATATGATACAGCCAACAAAAAATTAAAGATTTTATTATATTAATGAAATATCACACGCTACCTAGATTTTTATTCAGTAGCTTCAAAAACTTTAAATTTTTTGTTGCGTTCATGTATTTTGCGGGAATTTAAACGTTATTACTGTAGAACATCATACATATAATGGTTCTGAAATATGAAATAATTTTATGTTTTAATAATAAACAATCATCTGGTTCTTCATTGAAAGGACGGGGAATCGCTGTGATATTTTAAACTTTTTTTAAAAAAATTTTATTTGAATAATTACTAGCTGAATGGCAATGATTAATATGGATGACAAAGACCTATTCATACAATATGTACAATGATATAAAATAAAGTAAAAGAAATAAAGTAAGAACAATAGAATAAACAGCCTCTAAATTAAATAAAGTGTAAGAATATAATAAATTATAATGCAAAATAGGTAATAATTGTTGAAAATAATAAAGAAAAATTATAAATTGAGGAATAAAATAAAATAATTATAGATACATTTATGCCCTATATACAAACTTTACAAACATTCCAAGGAACACCCCGATCCAAGCCTGCCCCCCAATTTAGAGGGCAAGCCGGGCTCAGAGAGTTCCCAGCATGGTAGAGAGAGAGCGCTATAGTTGCACAGGACTTGAGTTGAATAGTTGGCCATTGCCACAACTCCAATAATAAATATTTAATATAAGCTTGGCGTTTTAATCTGCGAGCTGGGTTATAAGGATACGTGGAACTGGATAGTAAGTGAGCCAGAGAGAAGCGCTGTGATATTAACTCTTATACCTCCACCGTTGTAAAAGTATTTTCAGCGAATTGCATATTCAACTTACAATATTCTTGCATAATATTTTTTACATGTTTTTGTAATATGTTATTAGCAACTTTTTTTAATAATTTTTTATCATAACAAATAAGATCTGACCTGACCGAACGATGTCAATAATTTTTGTAAACATAAATGACGTCTGTTCTCGTACTAAAATACTAATTAAATTTATTTTTCTAGCTTAAGAAGAAACAGGATTTTAAAGTTTTCTTTCAGAAGAAAAAGTGAGTAGAAATGTAAGCACATCTCTACCCACTTAAGATAATAAAAATCCACTTCTAGCAGCTATTAGGAGGAGAGTGCCCAACGACCCTTAAAAGACCTGGTCTTCAGGATACCCCGATTACCATCAGCCTGAAGCGAAAAGGACACCTCCAAGGGGAAGATTATCCTACGAAGGAGGAAGTGTCTTATTGGATTAGGACGAAGGTCCTCAGCTCTGATGGCTCCTCTAATCTAGCCGGACTTGAGAGAATTCAGTTTGGGCCGGGCTTTATCTGTACGGCCGTGGAGCAGGAGAGGGTTTGGCCAGGATGGGATAGGGTTGGGCCAAGGTTTGCCTAAGTACACAAGATCACCATCCACTCTGATAGGGGGCTCCTTGTAACCTTCAACTAATCAATTCAGTCAAGCTCAAATCTCTTCTTCGAGGAAAAGGATTTTTGACCTAACAAAATATTATAGGTCCTCCACCAGACCAACGAAAAAAATTATATTATTTAGGAAGCGGAGGATTGGATTAGTTCCTGTGCATTAAGCTAGGCACTGCTAATATTTATTAAAATACCAGCAGATGGCTGGTGTGATACTACTTGCTCTTTTGAGAATGTATTTTGGGGTTCTTTATTAACGAGTGAATGATTGAATACTATCAACATACCGTTAAATGCCTGTTTAAAAACATAAATGCATATCTGGTTTTGTATGTAACTAAATTTTTGGTAAAACTATAAGAAAAAGAAAACAAAAAAAAAACTACGTGAAGAACCTAATGTCCACATTGGATAAAGATTCAGCAACTCAGTAAGGATTTATTGTTACTAGTCCAAAGTGTTGTGAGAGGAGGAGATTTGGCCGAAATCAAGGTTATCCACTTTATAGAGGCTGGGTGTACCCAAAAAGAGCCTCCTAACCATGAAGTAGATCTAATTCAGAAAAAAAACAGGATAAAAATTTCCTACTTTCAATCAGGCTTGAACTTACTTGCCTTATCTACTGGGCTACCACATGTTGAAAATATGTTACAATTCCATATGATCCATATAATCAAAGACAAAGTGAAGTAGAAGAAAAACTAAACATGATTTAAAGTGATTAAGTTAAAAATTAATCATGTAAATAAACAACAATGATAATATTTTAATTTATTTATAGATTTTATAAATTTCTGCTATGTACATCACTATATTCTCATAGCTGATAGCAACCATAATTACTTTGTAACCATATTGTATTTAATTAATATATATATATATATATATATATATATATATATATATATATATATATATATATATTATTATTATTATTATTATTATTTTATAATTCGCACATAAAGTGGTGATTGTATTCTTTCGGGGGTTTTCACCAACCGAAATTTTTTAAGTTAAGCGTTTTTCTGAGTATTGCTGTTGTGTCCAAAAGTACTGCTTTTTGTGCATCTTCTAATTTTCCAAGTAATATTCTTTCTTCGTTAAAAGAATTTATTGTAGTTTTTGGAATCAGTCCATTGCAAGATATTACCACCGGCAAAATTTTGACTTTATCCAGCTTGTATATAGCCTTCAGCTCTGCTGCCAGATCCTGATACCTGGAAATCTTTGTCACTATTGTCTTATGGACATTGTCATCAACAGGTATAGCTACTTCAAATATCTTGCCGGTTCCCTTGTTCATATCCAGCAACAAGATGTCTGGCTTATTGTGAGCGACTGGATGGTCGGTTAATATTTGCTGATCCCAGTACAGCCTATATCCACCAGCTACCAATACATTTTTCGGCTTATATTTATAATATGGCACCGTCTTGTCAATCAATCCATATTTTTTGCCAATTTCTTGGTGGATGATTCCTGCCACATGATTATGTCGGCGGAGGTATTCCGATCCTGCTAACCCAGTGCAGCCCGATGCCAAGTGCTGCACTGACTCAGGACTTTGCTTACACACTCGACATACCTCAGGGATATCCTCCCCACATATCCGTCTCCGGTAAACATTGGTTGGTAGTGTTTGGTCCTGCATCGCCATCACAAAACCTTCCGTCTCCGGGAAAATATGGCCACGTACGAGCCATTTTGTGGACATTTCTAAGTCGATTGACTCCTCTTTTAATGAATAGTAAAATCGTCCATGTAAAGGCTTCGTTTTCCATTCCTCAACCAGCTTTAGGCATGATTGTTCCATATTGTCTTGCCTTTCTGTAAGATTGAGAGCAGTGAAATTGCTATCCATAGAGCAAAGGATTCGGAGTTTTTCTTTTTGGCTAATCCAAAAGTATTGCTTCAGATTAGCTTCCAATCGCCTACACATAAAGTGAGCGCTTAGAAGTCCCCTTCCTTCTTGTTTCCTTGGTATGTAGAGCCTACTCACTGAAGATTTGGGATGTCGTTTCCTTGTTCTTACCATTTCTGTCCTTACAAACCTATCAATTTCTTGTAGAGTAGTGTCTGACCACTTGAGGATCCCGAATGAATACATTAACGAAGGCAGAGCCCAAGTATTTATTGCCTTTATTAGTTTCCCCCCAGATAAGTGTGTTTTTTTGAGCAGTTTTTTTTACCCTTCTTTTGAATTTTTCTTCGAATTGCACTCTTGCGTCCTTTTTCATTTTCAGAATTTGGGCTATTCCTAAATATTTATATTCTCCGGTTTCATTTAACCCTGGTATTCTTTCGCCACTTGAAAGTTCTATTCCTTCGTTAAATGTCAATTTACCTTTTATGACTTTTATAGACGCGCATTTTTCCAGTCCGAGTTTCATACCTATATCTTTGCTGAATGTAGCGACCATTTCCACTAAGGTATGCATATCTCTCTCAGTCTTTGCATACTTATAATAATAATTATTATTATTATTATTATTATTATTAGGGCACGATCAGGACCTAAGATAGATCACGTGAAGCTCTTGTGGTTCCTCTCTCCTTACGGCGCGCCCAAATGATTTTCATTTTCTCCCCATTCTCTCCTCCTATCCTCCGACCAAGTTTTCCCAGTCCTCTTGACTCCGTTTTCCGGCCGTACTTCCCATGCATTTACCTTTCTTCCGTAAGCATTTCTGTCTAGAGCTTCCTCTGGGTTTGTTTTTGCACTTTTTAGGTCTTTCTTAACTTTTTTGCTCCATGCCTTTGTTTTAAGGTTTATTGTTGCCTTCAGGATCTGATGGGTCAGTATGTGTTCGGGTAGTCTGCGTATGTGTCCATAGAATTTCAGTCTGCGTTTCCTTATGTCCGCCTCAATGTTTGAAAGTTTTTCTATGGTTTTATTATGTTGGAGTCTGTAGCCATCTTCAGTCTTTAATGGACCAATAATTTTTCTAATTATTTTTCGTTCTGCCTTCTTGATGTTTTCTAATGCTTGTTTTCTGTTAAGTACCAGGGTTTCAGTTGCGTACAAGGCTGCCGGTTTGATGACAGTGTTGCAGTGTCTGATCTTAGCTTGAATGGATAAGCACTTTTTATTGTAGATTTGATAATTTCTTCCATAGGCTTCCTTTAGTTTCAGTTCTCTGCTTTCTTGTGATCTTTTCTCAAGTCCCGAAGGCTCGAGAATTTCACCCAGATATTTGAAGTATCTCAGATATTTGAAATATATATATATTTTATTGAGGTTTGTATTAGGGCTGAAAACTAACAATAAATACGCTGAATATGATTTTATTTATTTTTTACTATGGAACCTTAAAATACTAAGATCCCTTTTGCATGTATAAAGTCACATAGGTGTGGGGGCATTCACATTGTCATGGGTTAAAATTATAAACTGAAATTTAAAAAAAAGAAAAGTGATTCATGTGTTGCTGCACCACCTGTAATTCTCACAGGTAGCCTCCACGAAATATCAAATGTTTGCAGCAAGTTTTATCAACATTTTTTTTTTTTATTTATTTTTTTTTATTTTTTTTATTGTTTTTATTTTTTATTTTTTTTATATCTATTCATTGAAATTTACAACTGTACATGAAAACATACATCCAGTAAATATGATAATGACAAAAAATAATAAAATGACAGTTGCTTGTGAAGCAACTACCCATTGGTAGCACTTCAATAAAAGTTCTATTTGAGAAGGTCCCGAGGCCATCTTCTTTTCAGACGCCTCGGAGGGTTGTCAGGAATAGAATGGAAAGCAAGTTGAGAGACTGGTGGATTTGAATGGTTATGGAGTTTACTATGAAAGGATAGGTATCTAGTTTGGGCTAAATCAGCAACATATGGAATACTGAGGTCTTTATAGATAAGTTTATATGTGACAAAGTAGGGATCATTAAGGATTTTTCGAAGGATTTTGGATTGCAAGGATTGGATACGAGATGAGTTAGATGGTTTGGTGCAGCCCTAAAGCTCAATTCCGTATTTCCAAATAGGTCTGATAACTGTCATGTAAATGAATCTTTTGTAGAAAATCGGAAGTTTTGAACATTTGTCTAGTAAATGTTGAAGTCGAAAACGACGAGCAGTTTCCTGACGTTTTAGTCTTGTATGCAGATTCCAAGTTAAACGTTTGTCCAGTTGGAGCCCTAGATAGCGGATCCGTTCAACAGGGATCAGTGGAATATTATTAAAGGATACTGTATTAGTAACATTTAAATTTAGAATATTGGTAGCTAGAAATTTGCCTGTAGTTTGAGAATCAACCATAATGGTAAAACATTAATAAATTAACATGTATAAATAAATGAGAGTTGTGTAGACTGCATTTGACCGTTATCAGGGGGAAGCAGACATGTGCTTAACATAGATATGGCAGTTAATGAACAATGTGTTGCGGATGTACATATCAGATATTGACTCCTGATTTAATTACGATAATGAAGCTAACATTATGGATATGGATATAGCGTTGATTGGACCATGAGTGTGTAATTAGCTCTCGTAGGATTCCCGTTATCAGATATAGTACATGATTAGCATGGATTATACATCATATATCAAACTATCACAAATATTAAAACTCGGTTAGCCATTGAGAGAAGATAGTTGAAAAATATGGTAGATATTTTGAATGAAAGCTATTTGATTAGTTAGTTACTTTTTTATTAACAAGCTGTTTCTAAAAAAGAAATTTCTTGTAAGACGGCCCAAAACTTTGATTAAAAATGTTCTATTATTTTGCAAATGAATTCCAGTCTCGAAGTTATAAGATACTTTTCCTAAATTGTAGAATCCTGGATTAGAAATCATACGAACAAAAAATACAGGATGTCAAATGTCTACTGTGCCTAACTTGAAACAAATTTCTGTAAACTTGTCTATTTCATTACATAGTTCCTAAAAACACAACAATAATAGTCGATGGTTTGATACCGGTATCATCAGAGATCGTTATATACGAGACCCCTTAATCGGTAAATCTTATGAAATCATTAGATTTGATAAGATCTCGGTCTACCTACTATATTTATTTCCACGGTTCCCGGGTAATCTAAATTTATTTATGATATTATTTTATTACATAGTCTTATAGGACTTACTAAATCGCATATTTGTTATTAGGTATGTACGTTATGTATGTACGTTACCGTTGGACGGTATTTACGTCCAAGAAGCATGGCGCACTAAGAATTCCTTCCAGCAATTCATCAAGAATTCCTTCTAGCAACTCACCAAGAATTCCTTCTAACAATTCACCAAGGATTCCTTCTAACAATTCACCAAGAATTCCTTCTAACAATTCACCAAGAATTCCTTCTAACAATTCACCAAGAATTCCTTCTAACAATTCACCACGAATGATCTTCTACAGCATTAAAATATTTTTAAGTTTGTTAACTGTAGAAGAATCGTCCGGTTAGAACATCTAGAAAGGTTGCCACACATAAGAAAGGTCAAAAAAAGTTTCCAGTCAATCTTCCCTGCAAAGAGAAGAGAACGTTCCCGTAAAAGTGTTGCAAAGGTGTGCGAGTCTCTAAAAACATTTTAAGTCATCAGTGTATTCAGTGATGAACAGATTAACGAATTACTTTGTTTTCAAAAATTTATTTGTCCGGAATTGTAAATAGGATTTCAACTAATGTAAACGGGCCGGTTCACATAAACTCACAACGGCCTGGTGTTTGTTAAAATATAACGAATTCCCCTATTGGCCGAGCAGAACGCAAGGGAATCAAACATGGACGGTAGACAAAGAGCACTTCCCAACAATCAAATTAGTCGGTGCTAATTTAATTAAAACTCTAATCTTGGCTGATAGTGTTTGGACAGCCCCGTGTCCCGAGTTGATTAGCTCTATCTCTGAGATAGATTGAAACAGGGTCTCCTCTCTTATAATTAGATAGTTGTAGTGATATATGCATTACCTTTCGCAATGAAACAGGGTCATGCCAATTAATTGATGGGAAAAATAAACAAACCCAAGATCTGAAGCGATCTTCCAATATATAGACTAGAATAGAATAGAAAAAAAAACTTTTTACAAAGTCCCTTAAGAATAACATACATAACACAAAGTAAAATCATAACTGTGCGAGATATTTTAAAAATAATACAACATAGTTAAAAGTGAATACAAATTTGTACGAGAATAAATACAAATAAAAAAATATATATATGATATAAGAAAAAACTGTAAATATAAAAAAGAGAACGAAAAAAAAATACAGAATATAGAAGTTAATGAAAGAAAAATGAGAATTGAAAAGAAAAAGATCAAAAATCAAAAATATCCTTACAAGGATTAAAGCATTATCATAAACAAACTTTAAATTTATGCTAATGTTGCATGTCTGAAATACTGATTATATTATTCGATTACATACATTGTGAGACATCCATATCGTTAGAGAAAATCAGGTTGCAGAGAGAGAAGATGGTGGAAAAGGAGTGTTTTAAATGTTCTGAGGAAAGGGGCATTGCGAATGCATGGGGGGAGGGAATTCCAGAGAATAGAGGATATGACAAGGATGGACCGTTGGAATGCAGTACTTCTATAGGATGGAGTATAGAGATCGGAAAGGCGGGATCTTGTATGGAGTGATTTGATTGATGACTTGAATTGCAGGATACTGTAAATAAAGGGAGGGTGACGGGTGTTGATAAGTTGGAATAGGTAGGTGCCTAGGAAGTATTTTCAGCGGAAGGAGGGGAAAAGCCAATTTAACTTGGTATAGAGATGCGAAACATGGGAACGTCTCGAGGTTCCGAAGACAAACCTTATGAAGCAATTCATGATGCGTTTTAACCTGTCCTCGAGACCCATTAAGAGCCCGCCATATATTACGCAACCATAGTCAAATTGGGGGAAGATAAGGAAGGGTACTAAAAGTTTACGTGTGGGTAAGGGAAGAGCGGTGAAATAGTTTTAGGATACCAATTGACCTTCGGGAGATTTTAGAAACATGATATTTTCAGGAGAGGGTTTGATCAATGGTTAAGCAAAAATTTTAACAGATGAGTGGAAGGTTATTGGGTGATCATTGAGGAATAATGTGGGAAAATCGGCATTTGAATGAAGAAGGGAATAGGTTCCTAAGGCAATAGCTTGATATGTAGTCTAAATTATATAAGTCGTAAAAAATATCTATAGGCCTTATGTTTGACTGGTAAATGATCGATTTATTTTATTTTAACAATCATAAATAATAAAATACGATTTTACAATATATTTTTACTTATAACTTGTTTTTTTACCTGGGATCAGTTATAAGTTGTTTTCTTATTTATAATAATTAATTAAATAATACAGATAATCACTTATTATTAGTTTTGTAATTAAAGTAAATTATTGGAATAACAAGTATTGTCGCATTAAAAATACTCTTTAAACACTCAACTTATAAATTGTAGTTATAGTTTTTTTTTTTTTTAGAAAAGTAGTAATTAAATGTTTTTTGTATAAATTCGAAGATTTGTTTTTAGTAATAGTTTCTATATTATATAACTTATAAACTACAGAAGTTACTACCTGATACGCACGCAGCCAGGCAATAATACCTTTTTACTGTACTTTTACATTATTCTTAGGTGACAAGGCGTCCCAGAATAAAGATTGCTTTTTCTTCTTCAAAAGTTTTTTTTTTATTTGTTTTCACTCTTTACATATAATGTATGTTTATCATTGACTAGGACTCGCCCTTATACAATACAATCTTTAAAAAGACTATTCTAACTAATGAGCCCCTGTTATCCTCCCTTATCTTTTCTAAATTATGTGATATATGGTGGACTCTCGATGGTTCTTGAGGACTTCTTAAAGCATATCATGAATTGGTTTGTAAGGTTTGTCCTCGAAACCTAAAGACGTTCCTGTGATTACAATCATTACACTCTCCCTCTCCTGCAGTAGATAATGCTTCCTAGTTGAACACCTCATCCACGTTATCAACACCCGTCACTCTCCCTTTATTTACAGTATCCACAATCCAATCACTTAAAACAAGATCCCTTCCTTCAAATCTCTATACTCCATACTACAGAACTATTGCATTCCAAGATCATTCCTTTCCCGATCCTCAACTCTCTGGAATTCTCTCCCTCCCCGTAAAGAAAAAAACATACATATTTATTATTTAATGTAACAGCTATATATTCTAGAAAACAAAATAATGGTAAATTGCATTGTTTAAAACAAAGTATGTTTCGTACTTTTGTGAACATATCTAAGGGTTATAGTTTTAGAGTAAATACCATTTCAGTAATAAGTATATTTTAAAAGTGTGGGCATGAACTAAAGAATATAAGAGTTAATTTGTAAATAAAATCTTGTACGTAAGACTAGTTTAACTCTGTGCGTTTTGGTCCAGAAGGGATAATTGGCTACACTCGAAGGCATTTTCACCCCTCGCATTTGCAGCTTTATAATTATTTATTGATCCAGGAAGGCTAAAAACGGGACAAATACATGCTGAGATAGGCCCTAAAACTGTTTTATAAAGAAATTATTAGATTTGGGGATATAATTTAGATACCATATTGAAATATGGAAACATTTTGTACATTTTGCGGCAGCTTTCTTTTTTTAATTTTATGTGCTCAATGAAGCAGAGTTTATTTTCAATATTTACTTTTAAGTATTTAACTGATTTTATTATTGGAATGCTCTTCTGATTTGACAAAATCTTTAGCGGGATTATACGTCGCCTTTTAGTAAAAATGGTAGCTTCTGTTTTATTAGGATTGATTCACAGATAAGAGCTTTAAACATAAGAGTTTTTAAGTGCTTGCAGACTAGTATATCTATAAAATCTAAGATATGAAGGAAATTAAAGTTTTTATAATACAATGAGTTCAAATAAACGGTTCAAATATTATATTAAACTCGGTATACTATTAAATATTACATTACTATAATCATTAGTTGTAGTTTTAATCATATCTTTATCTATCTGACACATGATTATAAAGATATTTGATGTTTTATAATATAAAATTTAGCGACTCGAAATTAAAATCAAGAGGGTTAGAGGCTGTTACTACAAACGTAGAGTCTGTATTCCTTTTATTAAAAAAATTAAATTCTATCATTAGTGCGAAATAGGATAGCGAAAAAAATATATATAATAATTTTAAATAATCTGCAAGCCAAAAGTTTCACATCATAATTAATAACAAATCACTAATGAAAATTATTTAGATTTGTAGAATATTTGTCTGGTTTGTTGGCAGCGGTGGTAAGGAACACTACCTAGCTATCGTCAATGGGCGAGGAAAATAAAAAATAAAAAAAACAATGTCATGACAATTATTTTTAATGAATTCATTATACATGACTTGAGTTACAATAAACATTTTTTTCCTGAAATAATTTATTAAGTATTTGCCTTCAATTTTTATTCTTCCTATAAATTAAGGGACTTTCATGTTCTAAGAAAAAGGCGCCACTTAAAACAACTTTCCTTATTTTTCACCGAATTCAATTCATTAATTTGTTTTTTAAGCTCGGCAAAGGCTGAGTGAAGGACAATCAGAGGCGGATGCGAAAAATAAAGAATTTAAAGCCCCCCTTGACTTCCCCTCCAACAAATTAAATCTCCCCCCTCCAGGCTTTGACTAATTAACTAATGAAGGGGGAAATTAATTAACTCACTGCTGTACCGTGTTACACGATTGGCTCCCTGTAACGCACGATTTAAGAGATCTGTTGTAATTGGTCGTGTAAACGAGTCACCTCTGTCGTGACGGGGATCATCTAGGCGAAAGGTTGTCGCTAAACGTGATAAAGTAAAACGAAAATTTAATTAATGACATAGCGACAGGGTAAAATATTCAACAGGACTATTTACTAGGTTCCAACATGACACTTACCCACATACATTAAAACTATTTCAGGAATTAGCAGTCATATGTACAACGTATGGTTTATTTGCCAGTCCATCAGCTAATAATGTGAAAAGGTGATATTATAAGCATACTTTTTTCTTTATCCTAATTTTAATTGTGATATAGAGACTATCCTGCTACTAATTGCCCAGTGACTAGTTGGCCAAAGTCATAGTCAGCCTATATCTAATATACATACATTGTTCATCTACAACAAAATAAATGTTATTCGTGTGAAAAATTAGAAAAGTACATAATTTATTATATGGCACTCTCTTTTTTCGCAAACAATTACGGTTCGAAAATAGTTGAAACGATAACTATCTGAAGCAGGGGCGGAATGGCTCTCCTACGAACTCCTTCAAATCACATGCATTTTCAGACATTTTTTACATTCATATACATGATATTCATACATATACAATGAAAGTTACTGGAACAATCAGCAGATGGAATTGCGAAAATAATATACGAAAATGGTCCACATAGTAAAAGATAAATGAATCCATGGAGTTATAATTATGTTTAGATGGCAAATTTGCTTAAGAGAAAAACATACTCTTACTCTTTGACAAAATAGTATAACATCAAACATAAAAAAAAAAAAACCTTTGTTATTTATTTATTATATTATTTTTTTTATATATTTTTGTTTCCATATCGTATTTGAAATATATAATTTTTCTGCAGGAAAACCTTAAATTTTCTAAAGTTTTATTAATAATCATTGAATGAAATATTACTGAATAACGCCTTTTCAATGGCGGATAACTTCTTATAAACAGAAAATCAAACTTTTGGATCGGAAAAAAAATACAATATTACGCTGAAACATTTTAAAACCATTAGTTAGTAACACTAGGTACTATTAATAAGGTATAGATAGATTGAGAAAATTTTCTAAAATCCAATTTTCAAATGGTTAAACATTAAAGTGGGTTGCATTTGAATTTAATTTATTTTTCTTCTTAGATATTCACAATTGAACAAATCCAAAATGACCTTAATATCCCATATGTTGCTGATTTGGAACGAACCAGATACCATTCCTTTCACAATAAAATAGATACTCACCAAAATCCCATTCAATTCCTGACAATCTTCCTAGACGTCTGAAAAGAAGATGGCACTGGGATCTTTTTCTGTTGTAGAACATTCATTAGAGTTCTAGCAATGATAAGTTCCTCTACTAACCATTTCTTTGTGTGATTACTTTGCATTGTAATTACGGCATATTTACCGGATGTATTTTTGTAATAAATAATTTACGGTTGTGAATTTCTATAATTAATTTAATTTAAAAAAAATATTTTATCTCATAATAATTTATGCAAGTATATTTTGGTAATGGTTATAATTTAAAAGATAAATATACAATACTAATACTCTAGATAATATATAAAAGGCGACGAAATAGCTCTGCGGTGGTGATAAACACTGAGGGACACAGAAACCCAAGATAAACAACTGAAAACGGGACAGTAGAGAAGGGACATTTCATGGGACCACCTGGGAAAACAATAGGAGCCAATGGAATGGCTTTTCCTCTGATAATACGTATTTTGAGAAAAGAAGGCGGGATTTCCTGTGAGAAAGGAAGCCTGATTGGCTACAGATAACAAAGTTCAACATCTGAATTTATCTTTAACAGATATATATTTATTATATATTTTTATTATTCCAAAGTTAAGACTGTAATTGTAATTCAAATGTAAATAATCAAAAGTAATTGAGAAAAAAAATGAGAAATAAGTAGTGTACGATTCTTCAAGCCCGAAAATACATATAACACAATATAGAATGACCACAAGATAAAGATAAAAAATTTTATTTGTTTTGACATTAAAGTTTGAGATTAATGTGAAATTTAACACAAATCAACCACCGAATTTCCTATATTTTATATAGATTCTAACGAACTGATTTGATATTTAACGGAATTTTAATATAAACCAATGATTATAGATTATACTAATTGTTTAGTAGCTATAATAATGGATACAATTAACATAAAAAATGATATAAAACAAAGATAAAACGTTAGCTAAGTTCAAAGATCACTTAAAATATTTACTATTAACTTAAAATGCTAAATTACTTATTTTCGAGTACTGTTCTTCAGACGTACATTACATTGTTGTCAAATAGTAATACAAGGAACAAACTGCAGTTATTTTTCTGATTCTCAGCTTACTCGTTTCCTTTTTTTTTTTTTATTCACTTATTTCTTTTTAACAGACCGTATCAGGGTAAAGACAAAAACAGAACTAAGTTGAAAAATCAACTCTCTATCAAAGCCCCGTGATTTATTAATGGAAAAATAACTAAATACGGAAGCAAGAAATTAATCCAATCCCTCCCCCGCTCTGACTTTCCAAAATATAATCAATGTTTAAGAAATCAGCATGTACAATCAAAGGAAAAAAGCCATGGGCCTTGCACGTATTGACCGGTTGATCAGTGGCCGGTTAAGAGGGGTACTACTGTAATTTTAAACTTTTTTCTTTTTCAAAATAATAATTTTAAATACGCCTGTACATATTTCTTTACAACCAGTGAATGTGAGGAGTCCTGTATCTGAGAAAAAAATTGTCCAAACAAATGAGTTAAAAATTCAAAGGAAGAAATGCAAAGGAATGGTGGAAGGGATATACCCTTATTTAAGATGTGCCCTGAAAATAAGAAGGGGTATCTTTTGGAGGAGATGGCGACAGAGGAAGAGATGTTGGAGGAATAGAGAGAAGAGCTCTATAGGACGTGGACTAGGATTGAAGATGGGGGCCTGGTACCGACCGACACTGTAATGCCGGCTCTCAACACCTCAGATAAATACCATACAATGTTAATTGCCTGCAATATTTGTGTAATGTAAATTGGTTGCTAGCCTAAGAGTAATGCAATAATTTTTTAACTATATACGAGTACATTATACGCAAATGAATTCGAGAAAAATTATTACAATGCCATGTCAATAACATGTTAGCAACTACTCACTAGTTGGTAGCAATTCAATAAAAGTTCTATATTCGAAAGTCTCTTGGCCATTTTTTTTTCAGAACACTCGGAGGATTATCGGAAACTGAGTATAAAGCAATTTGGGAGATTCGAGTGGGTATGCAGTTTACTATGAAACGATTGGTATCTGCTTTGGGCCAAATCTGCAACATATGGAACATTAAGATATTTATGGATAAGTTTGTTTGTAGTATAATAAGGGGAATTGAGGATTTGTCGAATGATTTTGGATTGTAAGGATTGGATACAAGAAGAATTGGAAGGTTTAGTAGCGTTCCAAGAGTAATCATAAAACAATCCATTGTAAACTTTAACTTTATAATAGCATTAAATAAAATCTATTCACAAATATCAGAAATTATTCTCCACCTAAATGTTACTAATTAATGTTCATCAAACTACAGTCTATAACTATTTAAACTACAGTCTCAAATCACTATTCAAGGTATCAAGGTAGGATCGAACGTTTCGATCTGGTGAAACAGCAAAGCGAAAATATCGGACACAATCTGTGTATAAGGTAAAGGGAGGAAATTGGGAGGGTGTTATAGAGCGTGCGGGAGGGAGTAAGGGAGGGTGGGAGGGAGCGAGGCACTGGGAGGTTGATAAAGCGAGAGGAAGCCAGACAAAAGAAGGTGGCAGGTAGTTATTTGAGGAGCACCGTCTCCAAGGTAAACACGTTTATTTGCCTGTTTGCTTCTAGCTTTGCTGTTCTGTCTGATTGAGTATTAGCGGCAGATCCAATACCGTCTTCTGCCATGACTGATTGGAACACGGAACTGGAAACTGTTTGCTATAATTTAACACTTGTATTCACTTCAAAGTATGGTAAATGTCAATTATGGGACTTTGTAATTAAATATGAACAACCAGGCAACCAACTAAAAAAAGTAATATGTTTCCTTAAAACTATTAAGAATGTATATTTTGATTGGTCTAGCAGTCCTCCTCCATATGAAATTCGAATCATATACCAGAAATTTGAAACATTAAAGTTGTTATTAACAAAAATTTTACTAATAATCCAACTACTAAATAACAATGAGCTATTTGCTATACAAAAAACATTTATAACATTTCAACTGTTATTTCAGATAGCAAATGATCTTGACTACTAACGAAAATATGACATTGCCTGGCACCTGATAGGTTAAGCGAAGATCTAAATATTTTATTTTTTTATTATATATATTTTTTATTTTGTACCAACTAATTTACTGAACATACAGCTGTGCTATTTTACAAATATTTTTAAATTTCCATTACCACTCTTGTTTTGGGCGTTTATAAACATTCGATAGATTTTTAAAAAGTTATAAATTTTGTAATTTAATTTTAATTAAACATTAAACTTTTTTTTTCACACGGGTATCTTTTTTGGGATTCTGTAAATTTTTGGTGTAACATTTTTTTAATCTTAAAAAATTTAACATTTTAACACGTTCTTGCTCTGTTTTGTGGCTGCTAGGATCGAAAATTTGCCGACAGTTTCCTAATCAAAAATTTAATGGAGAATATTTTTGTATAAATGACATTTTCGCTAGGAGCTACAGTGGTTTAAATAAAAAAAGTCACGTATGGAAATCCAAATTTCTTTTATATTTGTTTATTTCGAACAATCATTAATTCATAAGTAATTTGATCCTTTTAATTCAAATCAGTAGATTATAAATATCCATGATCTATTGTTTTCCCAGCCAAGGAGATACAGTTTTTTTTTTTTTAATCATTAAATAAGTCCTAACTTTCTTTTGGCACTGAAATTTAAATTGCTTAGGACAAATTCCTTTACTTTGAATCCACATAATAGACTCTTACAAGAAACTACTCTTCGTCTATGATCATCACAACATTTATTAGACAATCACTCTAAGCTCTTAGTTTATTTCAAACGACTCATTTACATGTCTATGACTAGACATATGCGAAAATAAGCGGTTGAGTTTATTGTTCGTCTCCAGGCCCTTAAACCTGGTAATCACTGAGATAGCAGTTTATCAATTTATAATAATTTTAATCTAGTTCATTGATTTTTTTTCTGTTATTATTAGGATTAAATTATATTTATATAATATAATAATCATGTTATATTATAAATATATATATAAAATAGTTAACCTGTGCTGTGTTGTGAGGTGTATCCTGAAGGCGCCGGGGGATCTCTTCTGCCTGCTGATCCTAGGCTCTTCCTCTCCTTGGTTGGCAGGCTCGAAATGGCGGATGAACTCGGACAGCACGAAACCTAAACAAATAGATAATAATTTAAAAACAAAATCAGAAATCCATACAATCATAATATTAAATTAGAAATGAAACTAACAGTTATAATAGTGTATAAAACTAATAGTTATAATAGTATCTTAACAATTTACCAGGTTCTTTCAAAGACATGTTCGCTTTGAAGGAAGACAGGAGAGACCCATAGCAGTACGTATTTCTTTCGAAAGGTTATTTTTTTTACTTCAAAACATCTTTATTTAAAAAAAAAAAAAAGAAGCATATTAATGTTTTTATCACTAAAATATAATGTATCTAAATATAGTTTGACAAAATATCATCCTTTTGGATGTTTTATTGTGATTAAGGGTTAATAAAACATAGTGTTACAATTAAAGATCAACATTCAGTGGCGGTGTTACACCGAGATTAAGGTAGTAACAAAGCAAAAAAGTAATAAAGCGGGGTAAATAATAAAACAGAAACAAAAAAAAAAAAATAATTAAACAGAAATTAAAAGAGAGTTTTAAGACGGGAATTCCATTCCAGATGGTTGGCTTGGAAGAGGGATTCAAGGAAGACAAAAGAGGTTTGGACAGTGTAGGAAGCATGTGGTAAAACTTTATGTGACAACGTTTTATGTACTGAACAGGGTTTTCCAAATTAAATCGTGATGCAAAATCAGTCAGTCGGTCTGTACGCCAAGGGGACTGTCTTCGTATAGTCATTAGTGTTCTGTTTCGAAGTCAATTTAATTTATTGATGGTATCTTGGACTAATTGTCGAAAGAGAGGAGCTGCATGAAGAAGTCTAGGACGAAGAATAGCTTCATAGAGTAGAAGTTTTAGTCGGACAGATAAGGTTGGAGAGAGAAGAAAGACAAGTGAATGGCGAGTGAAGTTTAGACGATGACGGAAATGACTGGGAAAGGTTAGGTGTCGATCGAGTCGAACACGAAGCTAGTTAATAGATGACGCATTAGGAATTTCGGTATTATTAATTGGCTTAATTGGCTGGATCATTTTCCTCTGGGATTGACGGGAAACAAGAAAACTATGGCGTTAGTTTAAGAAGGATTTATACAAATACGTAAACTGGAAAGGAAGTCTGAAATTTGTAAGGCCACCACTTATATATTTTGAGGGGCTTTTGTAGCGCTGATGGAGGAGCTGTAGATCGTAATATCGTCGGCATAGGCTGATAATTCGACGAGTGCCGATTACATTTGCTATGTAAATTGAATAGAGAATCAGAGAAAGTACAGAACCTTATGGTTGCGAAAGGGTAGTTGAAAAAATGCATTATATTTTGTATCGAAATTTTTTTATAAATGCATTGTTAAACATCCAGTTAACAAGAAAGGACAAAGTTCGGCAGGTGTGGTATGGAGATAAAATAACTTATGGTAAATTGCTCTTAGATTTATTTGAAAGCAATTATATCGTGCGGAGGAAGACTGGAACGGTTGCTGCCGGAGAGGGATGAAGATATAAAGCCGGGAGTGAAGAGAAGAGCTAATATAAAATGGTTGGGGTACTATCCACCAGGGGGCTCCACTCTCTCTAATTTATGTCGCCGCCTACTCCCCCTCTTGGATAAATCTCTTCTAGGGGCAACTTTAAAGCAACTCTTTCCCAGCGCCTAGGATAACGAGTATTTTAACTTTTATACTTTTCCCTTTGGAAAGTCGGTCAAAAAATCTCAGTAAAGTATTCAGATAAAAATTTTAATAAAATATATTTTAAGAGAAACTTCTAGAGCAACCTGAAGAGAGAGAACACTTCAGAAGAATAGTCCGCTATATTAAGTTCTATATATACTATCTACCTCTTATATTGGGTCCGAAGCAGCTTTAGTAACTATACGTTAGCTTAAGATGAATTAAAACTATAGATTTCGGTTGGTTGTTAAAGCGCCTAATATAGTTGAATGGTCCGGTGGATGAAGGGGTTATGTCACATTTTTAAAAAAATAGAACCAAGTTCATTGGACGAATAATTTATGTGCAGAATTGTTGGTAGAAAAATCTGAATATTTCAAAACATATAGAAAAAGAGATACGAAGAAGATGAAGGGGCAATGCAACATTTTCCTGGTTAAGAAATTGTAAACATAAATTACTCAAAATTCTGTTTTGTAACGTAACTTTATCCACCAAACCCTTCAAGTCTTAGCAGTTCAAAGATACTATGCTTAAGTTATAAATGATTTTTTTAAGAAATGTTAATAAAATGTATTTTAAGTACAATATATTTAAATAAAACTAGTTTAAGAAGAAGGTCATTATCTCTATTTGCATTTAAACAGAAAAGAAATACTATAAAAAAAAAAAAAAAAAAAAAAAAAAAGGAAAGGGGAAGAAAAAATGGTCAAGAACATTAAAACAGTGTTTTAAATTTCAACAGAATTAATGGGTTTTTTTTTTTTAATTATTAAATTTAATTTTACTCTTCGAACAAACCAAAGACCGAAAAATACTATTTTAGTTAGTCCATTCAAATTTTTATTCCTCGCCCTTTAAAGTGTTAATTTTCATTTTAAAAAACATTAAACGTCGATATAAAATAACAGCAGAGTATAATTGTGTACTAGTCGTTTATTAATTCAATTTATTTATTACGGCAATTCAAAATAGACTGTCCTCTCTGCTTGTTCGAAACCAGATGACTATAGACTGTTTTTTTTTTTTTTTTTTATGTTTAAATGATTTTATCCAATTTGTCGTTGATTAACTTAAATTATGTGTGACGTATAATAAATTTTTATGTTATCATAAAAATAATACATGAAAAACGAAATATAAAATGAAACTATATAATTAATTTCGCTTACCGCATATATTTTGATGTTGAGCGGTTTATACATTAAACTTAAATTAAATAGTAAATCGTAACTGTCAGTCGAGGCTAAAGTGTATAATAAAGCTTGCTTTTAGAATGAAATAAGTAGACTTTAGTCAAAATTCAATGGATCACAATATTGTTTCAACGTGAATTGTATTCAGCCAGTTAGGAACTAGCTCTCACCGAGGGTTATACCCTTAGGAACGCACTCCCAGAAGACACATTATCACAGCACTCACTCCGGCCCAGGCCTGCATCAATAATAGAAGAACCTCCAATCCGAGCAGAAATTGGATGAGCGACCCTCCCAAGGGTTCCCCTTTGTCCCCCGAACTAAAGGAAATAGCCCCCGGTTGTAGAGGGTGCAGTAGTTGAGGGGTGAGTTCCCAATGATCTGCAGTTTATGGAACCTGTTTTTCTCACTCTGGCTGAATGTTACTAATTAGATGTGAATTTTAAAGAATCTGAATGTGTTTGTACTTATAAATCCATATATTTATAGCAGCTTTTTTAACTACCCAAATGTTAGTTTAAGATGGATTAAATCTATAAATTTAAGTTGGTTGTTAAAAAACCTGATATGGTAGATGAAGGAGTTATTTCACATTTTATTAAAAATACAATCAAGTTCATTGGACAAGGGAAACTTCTCGAGCAACCTGAAGAGAGAGAACACTGTAGAAGAATAGTCCGCTACATTAAGTTCTATATATACTATCTACATCTTATATTGGGTCCAAAGGAAATAGCCCCCGGTTGTAGAGGGTGTAGTAGTTGAGGGGTGAGTTCCCAATGATCTGCAGTTTATGGAACCTGTTTTTCTCACTCTGGCTGAATGTTACTAACTAGATGTGAATTTTAAAGAATCTGAATGTGTTTGTACTTATAAATCTATATATTTATAGCAGCTTTTGTAACTATACGTTAGCCTAAGATGAATTAAAATTATAAATTTCAGTTGGTTGTTAAAGCGGCTAATATAAATGAAAGGTTTGGTGGTTGAAGGGGTTATGTCACATTTTTTTTTTAAATACAACCAAGCTCATAAGAAGAAGAATTTATGTGCATTAGTGTTAGGCAGCAAAATCTGAATATTTCAAAGCAACTAGAAAAACAGATATGGAGTAGATGAAGGACTTATGTAACATTTTCCTGCTAAAGAAATTTTAAACGTAAATTACTTAAAATTGTATTTTGTAACATAACTTCATTCACCAAGACCTTCAAGTTTGTCCAGTTCAAAGATACTATGTTTATTTATTTTATTAAATAGAAAAAAAAAAAAAAACTTTTATTGAGTAATTATTACAATCTGCCACAAATATGGGCAATAAGTAATATAGATGGCATATGATTACATTCACACATTATGTACAAAGAAAGAGAAAAAGAAAAGAAAAAAAAAAAAAAAAAAAAAAAAAAAAAAAAAAATTTATATACATAAAATAAATTAAAAGAAAACAGAAAGAATATCCTATACATAAGCAATATACTATAAATAAAATGAAATATAAATTAAATTAAAAGTTAAAACTACATTCATACTTATTTACAATACACATTCATCGTAGGGATCTCCCAACCAACCCTGTCCCTCCACTCATGGAAGGACAGGCCCGGCCAAGAGAGGTCCCAGCTCTTCTCTCTCAGCTGCGTCACTGGTGTTAAAGAAAACCCAGTGGAGGCTGAGTGAGAGCGCAGTGTACAGTCATTTAGGGCATGAGTGGAGAAGCTGGCCAGTGCCAGAACTCCAACATAAATATATTTTTACAATAGATCTCGGGGCCACTGCCTTTTTAATCTGCGAGGGGGGTTATCAGGGTGTGTTGAAGTGGATAGTGATTGAGCCAAAGGGTTAGGATGGAAAGAAAGGTTGTGATGGAATTTTAAAAATTTAAGAGGTATGAGGTCGAGGACGTATGGTATGTTGAGATCATTGTGGAGGGTTTTATTGGATACATAGTAAGGAGCATTAACTATAGTTCGGAGGACTTTGGATTGGAAGAATTGAATGCGTTTGATATTCGACTTTTTAGCTGTGCCCCACAGTTCAAGTCCATAAGTCCAAATAGGTTTAATAATGGTTTTGTATATGTGAAGTTTGTTTTTTCAATGGAAAGATGAGATGTCCTGTTTAATAGTCTATACAGTTGACTGAAGCGTCTGTTGAGTTCTTGCCTTTTGAGTCGAGTATGAGGGTTCCATGTAAGTCTTTTGTCTAGGTAGAAACCAAGATACCGAACTGTGTCAGCTTTAGGTAGTGGAATACCATTGAAATCGATAGGAGGACAGGATTTTCGGCGGAGGGTAAAGGTTACGTTGGTGCATTTAGTTTCATTTACTTTGATCCGCCAATTATCGCACCAGTCTTCAATCAAGGATAGATGGTTTTGGAGATAATAGGAAGCTATTAAAGGATCTGAATGGGACGAAAGGATAGCAGTGTCATCAGCAAATGTTGCAAGGAAAGTATCAGGAGTGGTAGGGATATCTGCAGCATAGAGGATATACAGGACTGGGCCAAGAACGCTACCTTGTGGAACACCTGCCCCTATTGGGTAGCAGTTAGAGTATTCCATTCCGCAGCGAACTCGAAAGGAACGGTTAGAGAGGTAGGATCGGAGAACAAGGAATAGGGATTGCGGTAACTGGGCTTTAAGCTTGAAGAGCAAGCCGTCATGCCATACCCGGTCAAAAGCTTGCGCTATGTCCAGAAATGCGCCGGAGAAATATTGCTTGCTTTCAAGTGCTGAGGATATATGGTCAACAACTCTCAGGCCCTGTTGGATAGTGGAATGTCTAGAGCGGAATCCAAACTGGTGTGAGAGAATATTTTGCGATTCAAGGATGGGCAGGATTCTTTTAAGTAGGAGCTTTTCAAACATTTTTGAAAGGACTGGGAGAAGACTAATTGGTCTATATGATGAAGGGTTGTTAGGAGGTTTGCCCGGTTTCAGAAAAAGGATAATGATGGAGTGCTTCCATAGCAAAGGGAAATGGGTTGTCCGGAGGATGCAATTGTATAGGTAGGTAAGGAATATGATTGCTTTATGAGGAAGTTGCCTGAGGATCTGTGAGCTTAGAAGATCATATCCAGGGGATTTTCGGGATTTTAATTTTTTTTAGAAGGAATTTGACCTCAGAGGGGTTTATGGCTTTAGGAGGTAAGGAGAGAGGTATCGGTGAATCAAGGAATTTATGAACCATTCTTGTGTGGGTGGGATTGGATTCAGGATGGGGAAGAAATATGCTGGATAGGTGCTGGGCGAATTCTTCGGATCTGTTCACGTCAGAAGCCGCCCATGAACCATCTTCGCGTCGGAGGGGATGGGAGGTAGGTTGATATTTTAGGATTTTTTTTAGTGGTAGTCCAGAGGGAGTTATCTGAAGAGGAGAGTGAGGAAAGATAGGAATTATAGGATTTGGATCTGAAGGTAGCCATATTTTTTTTAAGGAGTTTGGTTAGGTAATTATAGGATTTCCGATCATCTGGATGCCTGGTTCTTTGCCAAATGGCTCTGGCATGGCGTTTAGCTTGGATAAGGTCTAGTAGATCTTGAGGTAAGAGATTTTCTTTTCGAACTTTGGGAAGGGAACGAGGTGAGGATGCAGCCCAGGCTGCCTGCTGGATTATGTTTGTAAAGGAATTAGTTGCATCGTCAAGGTCTTGGGAGGTTTTTAGGGATACTCTGAGGTCTATAGTGTCGGATATTATTTGACGGAAGAGGTTCCAGTCTACTGGCCCTCTTATAAATGATGGGGAAAGAGGTTTTGGGATTGGAGTGACAGAAAGGGTTAGAATTAAAGGACTATGATCTGAGGAAAGGTCATCCAGGCGTTCTATGGAGTGATGGAGAGGTCCTAATCCTGAATGGATGAAGAAGTCAAGAAGGTCTGGGTTTCGGTTTGGATCCGTGGGCCAATAGGTAGGAGTGCCTGGAGAAATAAAATTGGATCTTCGAGAGTTAAGTGCTGACTGTAATGCTCGCCCACGGGAGTTGGTGATTCTTGAACCCCATTGCTGGTGCTTAGCATTGAAGTCAGCACCGAGGAGAAAGCGATGACCTAAGGAATTAAGAAATGAGAGGAACTGGGATGTGGAAATGGGTTTATTTGGGGGCAGCAGGCCGCTGCAATCGTGACGGGAAAGGAGAAGGTTTTGATAACAACTGCTGTGGGCTGCAGGAATTCATTTGCTGGTAAAGGAAATACATGGTGAGTGAGGGAATGGTGAATGATGACAGCAGTTCCGGCATGGGCTCTACCATCAGGGTGGTCTGTTCGGTATGTTTGGTAATTTGATATGTTGAAACGCTGTTTACTGGTCAGTCTGGTTTCTGTAATTAAAGCTACATCGATTTCTTTGTAATGTAGCAATGATGTTAGTTCGTCAGTGTGGTTGCGAATACCATTCGCATTCCAAAGGAGAATGGATAAGGGTTTTGTGGAAGGCATTTAAGGATTAGACTTTTTTTGAAGGGGAATTAGATGAGGGATAACATTTGTAAGGAGTGAAATGAGTGGGGTGATAAGGGTTTTCAATTCAGAGAGGAAGGAATTAAGTAAGGATGTGAGATCGGAGGTAGTAGGGGGAGGAGGAATATGGGAGATCTGATGATGGATATGTGGATTGGGTTGGATTAATGGAGCTGGGGTATATTGAATATTTTGTTGGGATTGAGATTGGAGCTGTTGCTGAGGTTGAGGATTATAGGAGTGAGGCTGTTGAGGAGGTTGCGGCATGGCCCCTGTTTCATTTTGGCATCTTCTTCCTCCAAGCATTTCTGCAAATGATACAGACGAGGTTGCAATTTTTGAAGGTTGCCTTCCTCTTGTCTGTTGTGTTTCTTCATTCTGTGGCTGCGTCCTATGAAATCTGTTACGGAGGTTTTTGTAAGTTTGACATCCTTTGTAGTTAGCTGGATGTTCTTGTTGACATAAGGCACACACTGCAGGAACTTCTCGTGATTTTGTACATTCTTCGGATCTATGTGCTTGTCCACACCTGACGCATCTTGGAATATGGTGACAGTAACTTTTTGTGTGGCCGTATGCTTGGCAGTTATGGCACTGCACAATATCTCGTTTAGGGTACGGTTTCTCTATTTTCACTTTGGTATAATAAATAGAAGTGACATCGTAGATTTTTTCAACCCCTGGCGTCGGTTCCAAGTCAACGAAGAAAAGTGGTAATGAGGTTTTACCGCTTGCTCCTGGGTGTCCCCTGATGTCTTTTTGTACATTGAGGACTTGGCGGACTTTGAATCCCATAGAACACAGTTCTTCTTTAATTGTTTCAGCTGGCGTTGTAGGGTGAAGATTTCTTACGACCACCCTAAGGGACCTCTCTTCCTTGAGCTGGTACGTATGGAAATCAGCCTTGGTGTCCGTCAGATATTTAACAATGTAACGGTACGTATCGGAGGAATCTGGCGTGATTTTGGTGTCATTCGTACGGCTGACGCATGAGTATTTTCCTAAGCCGACTATCTTGTTTAACTGGCAACACATTAGGCCGAAATTTTTTATGTTGCGAATGAAAATAGGTGGAGGTTTTGGAGGCTGTGAAACTGATGTCGATTCCATACTTTCAGTGGGTGTATTGCTAAGTACCTGGAAAGGATTTGCTGTAAAAAAGGGTGATTCTTCATTTAATCCTTGAGCTGAAGTCCCAGGCATTGCTTCGTTGATTGGTGAACTGTTAGGAGGAGTTTTGATCTTAGATTTACGCGGACGCTGTTTAGCGGGGCTGTAACGTACAGTTTCAAGAGAACGGCTTCTTTTAGACTTATAGTTTTAGACGACATCACCATGTGGAAATATCTCATCGGATATCATAGAGGTATAGAGGGTAAGAAAAGAAAAATAAATAGAGAAAAAAAAAACGAATAAAGAAAAATAATTAAGAAACAAAATAAAGATTGAAGAGTATGCTGTTAAAGGCAAGTACGGACCCTCTCCGTACGGAAGGCTGATAGCCACTGAGTAGTGACGTCCTGGCCGCCGTTATCGGTAATCCTATCCCCACTCCGCTATCTGTCCATAGAGCACATGTTAATTTACGTATTCACTATTAGAATATTTATTGGCTGTACTCACTGTTTTATTTAGTCAATGATCTCCACAGTTATTAAAAACTATTCTTGTAAATGTTTCTTAGTGGAAAACTAATAAGAACCACACAAAAAAAAAAAAAAGAAAAAAAAAAAGATAATTATTAGAGAGCGATATGATAACTACTTTCACAGTTGGCGCATGCGCAAACACTCCAGATACTATGTTTAAGTTCAAAATGTTGATTATTGTAAATAATGTATTTTAAGTATGACTTTTAATGTATACTTTATTGATATAAAGAACATAACCATATAATAAATATGCCTAATTTTTATTGGGTTGCTACACAGCTCACTAATCTAACTGAAGATAACACTTTTATAATATGACAATAAATCATGATATTTATAATTCGGTTATAATTCTAAGATATAATATATGATACAGGATACTAGACAAACTAATCACTTTTTATTTTATTCCTTTCTTACTTTTTTTTTCCTTTTTTATTTCTCTTCTATTTCCCTCCTTCAACAATTAATATTACTATTACTTAACACATATTTTTGTACAAATATGCATATAGATTCAAAAATAAAATAAATTGTTACACATATATAAAAATCATAAACTGAAAAAAGAATTGATCAGGAAGATTAAAACAGTGCTTTAAATTTCGACAGAATTACGTTTTTTTAATATTATAAGCAATCCGAAAAAAAACTACATTTCGAGTAATGGTTAACGAAATTATGAAAATGATTTGATTGTAAGGGATTTCAGAAATTGAAAGTCCTACATACTGTAAACCATGATACAAAAAGAGAATCCGAAGACCTACTACGTTGTGTAACTCTGGTCTTGCGATTGTTAATGGTAATAGCCCAAAAAACTTCAATTGGAAATTTATATATTTTTAATTGAAATGGTAGATTAATAAGAATTATTGGAGTTCTGGGAATAAACGCGAGTTCTTCATTTGCAGTTCCAGTGAGAATTAAATCCTCAATGGTACCATTACGCTTAGCTGTAACTTTAACCTGGCTCCATTCCACTTATTGTTTGATTGAAAAGTACGCTAAAGGATAATTGGAAATCCAGTTTTTAATTTTAATCAATAAGTCGGCAGTCCGAATGGACAGAGAATATTTAGAATATTTTTAGCGAAAAGTGGATCCCTTTTTAAACTTCACTGGGATCCACATATCGCTCCACATTTATAGCTTCTTGAATAGAAATTGTGCTGAGAATAAGTAAATTTATTATCAATTTCATGCTCTAGATAACACAATATAATTGTAACCTCTCTTGGCGAATAGCGCTCGCGACCAATCAATTTCACTGGAATCCCCGTATTGTTTTATTTCGTTTAACGTCACTTTATGCTGCTATGGCTAATCGGACGATGCTACGGTTGGAGTCCTCAATTTTCCTTATTTGCCAGGTATAATTAGGATAGGCATCTTTAACGAGTACCTGACGTCGCACAGTCTCGGGACCCCCATTTTACGCCACTTCCGAAGGACGGCCTAGCTAAGGATTTTTTATTCCCTTTAAGGTCATCTGCCAGGCTGCGAACCCGAGATCTTGGATTTGGAGGTTGCTATGCTAACCACTACACCATAGGTGATCCTGAATCTCCGTATTTATCGCATTTTTAATAATAATTTAACTAAAAATAATTAAATTTTATTATTGCTAAGCCTCCCCTGAGCTATGAAGATGATGCAGTTAAAATTTGGTGCAGATTAGTTGAGCGGTTTTCGTGATTAGTGATCACAAACAAATATGGCTTTTCCTTTTATATAGAAGAATAGATTTACTTCATAACATTTTATTTCCCTTTTTTTGTATTTCATTATTTTTATTTTTGCAATTATTTTATCTGATTACAAACTTTTATTACCTCAATAATTTTTAATCTCTCTTTAAATACAATAATGTTATTATAATCTTTTCAACTTACTTATCTTATTTATCGTTGTATAATTTACCTACATACTTTTTTTTCTTATGTAAATACAATTTGTATTTTCCCATGTTATCAAATAATGCCCTTCTTTTAAAAGGATTTTCCTATTAAAACTATATCATATTTTCAAATCGTTTATAGACCTTATAATATTTTATTTATTATCTATCAATTTTGTTTTATTTTTCTCTTCTGATTTTGGATTCGACTGTTTCTTGCTTTAGCCCTTAATTTATGGCCGAAACGTCAACATGACTGTACTCGGTTTTAAGTATATTTTTCTTCCCTTTGAAGAAACACTTTGAATCGATCTTATATCAGTAGATACGTAAAAATCGTTTACTTAATTACAAAAGACTTCTTAGAATATACTTATTAATTTTAAATGTAATATATATATATATATATATATATATAAGGAGATAGAAATAGCTTATTTTGTAGTAAAGCTGACTAGCTTCCTTGGTTTGTAATAAATACAAGCCCATTATAACAATCAGTCCACCATTGACACAATAATAATTGTTAATCAATTAATTTAAATAACAATTAACTTTAACAGCGCAGAGTTATGAAAAAAAAAACACTATAACTTGAATTAAAAAACAAAATGAAATGGAAAATACAATATAATTTCTATATTAAAACCATTAAATAAATAAATAATATTATAAATTTAAATTAAGTTTATTTGAATAAATAAACTATATTAAAACCATTCAATAAAATCTTTGGTCCATAAACATATGACTAATTCTTAAAGAACAGATCCATTTTGTAGAATTCCATCTTAACAATTACCACAATTCGTTAAGAAGTCATTTTAATTAAAATCCACACACTGAAATGACAAGAAACTGCTCATCGCTTTCGACTATTCGGATATTAATAGATAAGCGTTCTAAGCTTCCAATTAATTACAAAAGATTTGTTTACAAGACAGAAATTAGACCTGTTTGGATATAGGGAGTGGAAAAACTAAATCCTTCATAAAATCCTCTTCATAAAATAATTTTTTTCAACCATCTCCTATTTTAATATAATAAGGATAATTCAATTTTTTTTATTTGAGATACGCTTGATGGAAAAAAAGGATCAATTTAATTAGGATTGTTGAAATAAATAAAAGGTTTTTTAATGTATTGTTTTTGAATTAATATTTTAGATTTTTTCTTTAATGTTTGTTATCAATTTATGAAATATGCACATATAATTGTCATGAAATTGACATGAAAACTGTTATATTGAGTTTTTTCGGGTTTTAAGAACCGATTCCTAACATTCGAAACTACTCTCCGAATACAAATATCAATATAAGAAACATAGTAATGAGTTAATTTGTAAAACTGATGTTAGTTATTTTTGTTGTTGTTTTTTCATTGTCATTATTTTTAACAAAATGCTAACGCATTAAACCGTTTCAATTTTCTGACAACTATAAAAAGAAGCAAATCAGAAATAAGGAACTTTTCATTTTCCAATCGTATCTATCAGAATTTCTCATTAAAAGAGATAAAGATCGTAATGTTTTGTAATAACCTTAGGCAGAGACATAAAATCTTCATCCTAATAGCAATCTGCGCCGTTTGAGAAAGAAATATAAAATAAGCATGAAGTCTGGCAGGAAATATTTTACACATCGAACATAAAACCATTCTTCACACTTAAAGGTATTTTATTCCTACACGGAGGGTGAATGTGCCCATTTCATTGAAAATGGCCCTTCGGACGGCGAAAGAGTAATAAAAGAAACTTTACTTCTCCCGTAGGGTTTCGAACTTTACTGCCATCATAAAAATAAAAGTTCAGAGTAGGAAAAAATATGCTCTTGGACTTAATTCATTATTTTTTTAAGTGTCAGATTTCCTCTATCTATTTAATTAAACTGCACATCACGGCACCAGATAAATTAGTTTTTTTTATTTTAATTTTGAAACTGCCGAATGTAAAATCTTAATAACTCTACTACTTAAAGTTGGATTCAGTTTATTAGTATATTGCTAGGCTACAACTCTATAAAACTATCGGTCCAGTTCTTACTTACGCTAGACAAACATGTAAATTAATCATAAGCTTTTCCGTCTCTTATGATTAATTTACATATGATTATCTCGTTTTTGAAATAAAAAAATTCTTCAAAGAATTTTTTAACGTGTAAAGGAGGGAATGGTCTGGGAAGTTCGACAGAATAGAGATGTTTATGACCAGTTTGAAGAACCTAATGTCTTTAGGATAATAAAGTTGGAAAGGCTAAGCTGGGCAGTTAGGATAGAAAGGATCTGAGATTCCGATGTGTTCTTGAGGAGCCATCGCACCGAATAAGAGTTGGATTTGGAAAGAGAACATACAGAACAGAGGTGACAGGCAGCTTATTGAGGATAATAATAAAATAGTCATGACAACAATTAACTATCAAACCTGCGATCTGGAAGTCAACACAGTTAATGATAGAAACATGGTTGTGAACTGAAATATGTTTAAAACAGGCAAGCAAAATTTTCGATATTTGTAGTCTATTAAAGATTTAGTTAGATTAAAAGCATTATATGGATGATTACAGAGTTTTTTTTAAATAATTGTTTTCTTTGTTACGCCCAAGTATTATAATAAACTAGCATTCCCCGTCGCGGCTTCGCTCGCTCTCATAAGTTAAGAACTTAGAATAAATTTGAGTAATTAAAGTTTTAATAATTCATTGATATTTTTAAGTATAAAAGTAATTGTAAACCTGGTTGAAATGGCATTGGTTAGGTGTTTGAAGATTACCACTAAGCATAATTAGACGTCCAATTTTTAATTTTAATTTATCAGTTGGTAATCCAGATGGTCAGAGACTATTAAGAAACTCCTGTGGATAATGGACTGCATTATCAGTGCTTAAAACTAATGCCCTATGAATTATATTTTTGCACACAATATCAAAAAGCAAAGTATCGACACTTTGATTTGGTAATAATTTCTAATCATAAAAGTAAATAACAGTGTGGCAAACTTCATTTCTGACACTAAACATTGTACATTTAAATTTATACTATCCTAAATGTTATATCTATCTAAACCTACCTAAAGCTACGAAGATGTATTAAAATTTAGTGTATATGGGTTCAGTAGTTTCAAACTGTATTGCAGAATGGTACTAACCGCATATCGGTCGACTTTCAAACTTCTGTGGGAACCACATGTCGCTCCAACAAATTTAAATAATTTAATTGAATATAAGTAAATTTTATTATCAATTTCTAGCTGCATAAAACACCTTATCTTTGGAACCCTTCTTGATTAGAGTTCACCACCTATCAGGCTAATTTTGAAACTTCACTGTGCACCACATATTTACCGCTTTTTTAGTGGCAAATAAATACAGTAGACTTCATTATTGCTAAGCCATCCTGGAGCTATAAAGATGATGTGGTCAAAATTTGATACAGATTTGTTCATTAGTTTTTGCGGTTAGCGGTCACAAACGAAAAATGGCTTGTCCTTTTTTATGAAAGTATAGATTTGAAATGTTTTATTAGACAAGTCCAACAAAACAAATCGTTTAAAAATAAAAAATCTCAAGTGGCCAAAGCCAATTTTCATTATATAATAAATAAATAAGAATTCCCTCCCAAAAAAAAATCGAGATTAAAAAAATTTTATTAAGGAATATTTAATATCAAATGGACCCCAATTGAAAAGAAATCCGTTGCGAAAAATTCAATGTTTAAAGAACACCTCTAGGTACTGAAGTATTGAAGAAAGAATGTTTAGAATGTAAAAGGGAGAATCATAAGAAGGGGAAGAATTTCAGAGGGTGGTGGAACGGACAAGAAAGAAACGAATGGAGCACTTCTGAGGGATGGAGAACAGAAGCTGGAAAAAACACGATGTTGAGTTATTTACATGGTCCTCCTGAATGGTCTGTAATTCAAGACAATCGAATGAATGCTCACTTAATTGAATCTATCTATTTTTTTTTTAATTTGACTTTAGAAGTAGATTTTATTTATCTTTTTTTTTTTAGGAGCCATATACTGCATCGTGGCCAGAGGATTTTAGTTCCGGATTTTGCTTTAATTAAGATTATATAATAATAAAGAACTGGCTATCTTTTGGGAACTAATTTGATTGTTTTGGTGGACTGCCTTTAGTTCCCGAATAATAAGAGCTGTGTTCCTGCTGCAATAAGATTTATATTACACAGGTTAGCTTAGTATGTACACATAGAGAAAGGTGATGTAACAAGTGAAAGTAGAACAGAAAAAAAAAATTAAAAAACAGAAAAAAAATATCACTCTGAAATCGGAAAACTACTTAAACTAAAATTGACAACTATATACTATGCAATCCTGATTGAACGATATGTTTATTACAGAATACATATTAAAACATTTATAAAATTTAATTTAAATTTTTTTTTAACTTGGATAAAATGTTTTTGCTTCATTTTGTTTTTATATTAATTAAATTGTTAAAAAATTACTATTATTAATTAATGAAATATGTTTTACTAAGAAGTATAGGTGCTTGATTGTGAAAGGGACGAATTTAATTACGAAATAGACAAAGTTAATTACAAAATGGGAGATGACTAGATGGAAGCTTCAAGCCCACGTCAATTAGAAACATGACAGTTTTGTCTAGTAATTTCTAGGATTTTAATAATTGTAATTACATTGTATATGTTTTATACCAAGTTGCCGAACAGTAGGAAATTATATAATAAATAACAAGGTAATTTTTTTTTTTTTTTATCTTTTAAACCAGACTTAAAAGTCTAAAAGCTATTTACAAGTGTTGAAATCTCCCACAAAATTACAGGTTGATTTACATGAAAATAATTAGACCCATTACGACTCAAAATCAAATCCTCAATGATCCTCGTTATGTGACAAAATAACTTATGTATAAAGATCTTAATGTTCCATATGTTATTGATTTGGCCCAAACCAGATACCTACCTTTTCATGGCAAACATCATACCCACTCGAATCTACTAGTTATTTACCTCGCAATCACTTCCTAATAATCCTTTGAGGCGTCTGAAAAGAAGGTGACCAAGAGAACTTCTAAAGTAGAACCTTCATTAAAGAGCTACAAGTGAGTAGTTCTTTACACTTCATTGGTATGTCATTGTATTTTAATATTTTTACACTCAATATAAAAAAAAAATCCGGCAAGAAAGATAATAGGGTGTAAATATTTGTTTGGGCAACTAATTTTTTCACATTGAGCTCTTGTTGGATTTAATGGCAAATAGTCTATTAAGAGCACTTTTACTTGTTTAACAATACGCATTCTATTGAAGTTCTACAGTATTTGTATAACATCTGATTTACTCGTGCCCTCAATCAATACGATCAGCAAATAAACAACTGCCTCTAATAGGATAAGATAAATAGTTCCGAACTGTCGAATGGAAAACAATATATGTGCAGAAAAATAATCAATCAAATGTCTTTAGTGAATTAAATTTATTATTCAAGAATATTCATACTATTTTTCAGCGACAAGATATAGAAGAAAATACATATTCAATTCGTATATATATAACGAGAATGGAGTAATTTGTTTTGATTGAACCCTAATCTTTCTCTGGTATCATTAAACCTTTTTAGATTTGTTTAATATAACTTAGTATCTACAAGTATAACTACACAAGGGGGGATTATATAATAATCATATATTTTAGCAATTTTCTTAAACTATTTATTGGTATTTACAGTTATTTACAACATACATCAAGTAAATTTGAGGAAAATTATTATAATGTCATGTAAACCACTTGTGAAGAACTACTCACTAGTAGCACTTCAATAAAAACTAAACTGGAATATCTCTTGGCCATCTTCTTTTTAGACGCCTGGGTGGGTTATCAGGAATCGAATGTGAAGCAAGTTGGGAGACAAATACTTATCCAAATATACTTATCCATAAGGTCTTTATGGATAAGTATATTTTTGACAAAGTAAGGAGCATTAAGGGTTTTGCGAAGGATTTCGGATTGCAGGGATCGGATACGAGAAGAATTGTATGGTTTAGTGGAGTCCCAAAGCTCAACTCCGTGTGTCCAAATAGGTCTAACAACCGTCATGTAAATAAGTCTTTTGTAATATATTGGAAGCTTTGAACGTTTTTCTAATACATGTTAGAGTAGTCTATAACGATTGACTGTTTCGTTTTAGTCTCGTATGTGGATTCCAAGTGAGACGTTTGTCCAAATGGTGTGCCAAGTAGCAGATCTGTTTAACAGGGATTAGAGGAATACCATTAAAGGATAATAAAAAAACAAAAAAAAAACTCAATATTTCTTTGTCTAAAAATAAAAAAATAAATCATGAATATGCCTATCTATAATTTACATTTTTGCTTTTTAAAAATACATAATTTATATTATATTTATTCTAAATTGATATTTTAGAATTAAAAAGGATCAAATTATTTGAATTAATAATTAAATTAACAATTAACGATTATTCGAAATAAACAAAGTTCAGGGTAAATGGACTTTTTTCATTCAAACCAATATAGCTCCTAACGGTAGGTCCTAGCGACAAATGTTATATATATATATATATATATATATATATATATATATATATATATATATATATATATACATATAAACATATAGTTATATACATAGAACATATAGTTATATACATATAACTTGCTATTAAATTTCTAATGAGAAAAAATGTCGGTAAAGTTTCGATCATAGCAACACTAGCTGGAGAGTGCTAAAACGTTATATTTTTCAGCGTAAAATTAAAAATTAAAAAAAAAAAAAAAAAATATATATATATATATATATATATATATATATATATATATATATATATATATATATATATATATATATATATATGGACCCACAGCCATATCCATGTAAAAAAAAAAAAAAAAATAGCGTCAAGGCATTGAGTACCACAAAATTCAATTCTAGCAGGAAAGGTTATAGGAAGTTGAAGGAAAATCGTGCGTTTCACGTTGGAACAAATTATCAGCCACTGCGCCCGTGTCGTTCTCAATGAACGATCGTTCCCGAGCGACTTCAGCCCCGAGGGGGGACCAACTCCCGCCGGATCGGTGAGGAAGTATTTCCGCTTGTATCCCCCCTCCCCCAAACCCACATCGCATTAATATTCCAAAAAGGCAGTTTGAAATCAATCGGTTAGAATTTTCTATACTAACAAATTGAATGAATATGGAATTTTTAAAACAATGTTAAAGCTTACAATAATTTTTTTTGTTGATTGATCCTTACAAATATAAGCAATACTTACATCAAGCAAATGTGTGGGAAGTGGCATGTCAATAACATGTATAGAACTACCTATTAGATCAGTCAAACTCTAATAAATGTTTAACATTAGAAGGTCTCTAGGCCATATTTTTTTCAGACGCCTAGGAGAGCGGATTGGGACTCTAGTGGGGGGGGGAGTTCAGAAAATAGGTATAATAAACAATAGGTATCTGGTTTGATCAAAATCAGCAACATATGGAACATTAAGATCTTAATACATAAGTTTTTAGTGACAAAGTAAAGAGCAATCAGCATTTTACGAAGGGATTTGAATTGCAACAATTTGATACGAGAATTGATAGGTATAGTGGAGCCCAAAGCTGATCTCCATATGACCAAATTGGTCTAATTACAGGTAAATTATTCTATTGTAATCAATTAAATCATGTACCTCAACTACAACTTCTATTAGAACAAACCAAATTGTTTAAAAGGATCATTATGATTATTATAACTAATAATTTTTTAAAAATAAAATTTTTCTTTTTCTTTTAAAAATTCTAGGGCTTCTAAATAATAGATAAAATCAGTATATAGTATATATATAGATACAGTATATAGTATATAGGTGAATAATAGGTACTATCAACTCTCATATCGACTGATTGGAGATATAAGTCATTAAGTAACAAAATCAAATTTTATCTGTTTTAATCTTCAAACGGGAATATGCTCATTAAAAATTTCTCATATAGATATAAAGTGAGTTTTCTCATTCTCTAATGTGTATATTATCAGTTATATCAACTTGGTAACTTTTTATACAAATGGGAAATGATTATATCAACACACAATTACATTTTGTCGAATTTGAAAAAAAATTGTACTTAGTGACTTATTCTTCAAGCAGACAATATGCACGGATACGAGATTTCATAAGGATTGGATACAAGATGAATTGAATGCTTTAATGGAGCCACCATATCTTAACTCCACATGTCCAAATAGGTCTCACATCACCGTCATTTAAATGAATCTTTTGGAATTAACTGGAAGCTTTGAACGTTTGTCTAGTATATATTTTTTGTGATTTTAGATTTATTGGTGGATTCTATGGAGTTCAACATTAATAGAAACTTCATAATCGCAATTTGATTTCTTACAAAACGATCAACTAAAAAATAATAAATTATCATCAGCATATTTATAGGTAGTTATAAACAAAGGTTTCATATTCATTTTAATTTTAGATAGCATAGCTCTAAAAATAAGAGACGTGTGAGACCTCTTCATAGTGTTAAATTAAGGATCAAAACATCCTGAGATCAGCATTATAATAATTAAAACAGTTACGCAAATAATAAACATTTTTAACGTTATTTAGTGATATAGCATCAGCACTTGTTTTTAACACACATGAGGTTAAAATTCTTCTGTTTAGATATAATCAAGACACGCATATACAAGTGATATTATAATATAAAAAAATGAAAAATCCGAGAATTTCTTAAGCAAAAATTGTTAATCTCTACGTGGTTAAAATAAATTTGGCCAAAATGTACTATTCGTAAAACAATGTAAAATAGAGGTAAAAAGACTGTAAACACAACCCAGAGAGGAGGGAAAGAAAGGGCTTTGTCAAAGGGGGGCTGGTCCTGGGAGGAAGCGCGACAAGAGAATTCCTTTTGGCGGGACTCAAAGCGTTATGGCGGCAAATCAGAGGATTATACCCGCCACAAAGGAGGCGCCACTCAAAGACACAATGTCCAAGCCTTCAGCGAAACCGTTTCTCGTAAGTATGAGGATTATACCCTGGAGGTCTCTTTACAGTTATTTTAGAAATTTGTATTATTTAAATTTCAAAAAATAATAAAATCGAAAAGAGACTTTAGGGTCATAATTGACAAAACATATAATAGACAGGGAACCCCCGACATAAAAATTTAATAGGAAAGACGTGAATTTGTTTCCTAACCCCTTTTATAGTATCAACCGTCTTGAAATGACATATCGTGGACTAGCAGCCTGTATCCGTCGGAGCGCGGTGTGGCAAACGCTTAAAATCTCTCAGAATAAAAAAAAGATATTGAAGTTAAGTACTCGAAAAACCGCGAATGTTTTGCACTATTTTAATGTTTTCGCTTTTATCTCATAAAACATGAAAATTTGCTGAACATAGCATATTTGCAGTATTAAAGAGCACTAATTTTTTGTCAATTTAAGTCTAATTGTATCTCTGTAAATTAATTTATTGTGGAGATAGAGCTCTCTAAAAATGGTGACTTTTACAAAATTTGAAATTTTTCTGTTAAGAGTCAAGTTCTCGGCCGGATTCTGATGAAAGTATAGGTTTTACAAAAAAACCTATTAGAAATAATATAACGGAAATTTAATTAGCTTTAATTTTATATATAAAAGATGCCCTCAGATGTAACAGTTTTCTGAGAAAGAGGAAAAGATTGGAAAATAGGAAATTCGGGTTTGCAGAGAAAATCAGGTATACTGCTTTGAGAAGTGTGTGAGTCGGTAGGAACCAACCTATTTCATTTTTAATTTATTAATATATACATATAAATGTCTATTTAAAAAGATGTATCAGAAATTACAGTACCAGAAATTTGCTGCTGTAAGTTCCGCTTTGCGGTTCTCCACAAAAACGCATTTCTAGGTACTCTTTTAGCTATAACTCCAAAACTATTTGTCCGATTCAGAATTTATTTTTTTTACTATTGGCTCCTGTACATAAAGGTTTGATCAAGTTCCGTAAACAGCCCATGCCAGTACGCTAAATACCGCTAATTGTTATGAAATCCAACATTTTGCTGGCACATTTTTCGCTATAACTCCAAAATATTTGTCCGATCCCAAATTCATTTATTTCATTTCAAAGCCCATTAAATTTACTATCGGATATATTTGAAATTCCGATTAAGTTCCTTAAAATACCCAAGCTATCCCGCTAAATGTTCTTAATTAGTATTCATCTCTGTTATAGATCTAATCTAAGACCACTATACACAAAAAAAAAGAGAACAAAATTAGCTTTCTGGTGATACCCATAACCCAAAATTCACCAACACATAAAATGCACTTAACTGACTGTACGCAAGTACCACGGATATAACTTAAGCTCAGAAGGAGTTGTATGAGAGATTGCATAAATAACTAAGATCTTGCTTATTTAACAATTTATCAACAAACCAGAACTTTTTTAACTCAACAAAAAAGTCAACACAAACGTACTAGAAACATACTACTAGAAAAAAAAATATAATAAGACATTCGTAGAATTTATTAGTTTCAGTTGAAATTTTAATTAAAAAAAAACAAACAAAGTATTGTTTAAGTTTATTATCATTTAATTGTAATTAATTTTAATGCACGGTATTTTTTTTTTAAAAATTGTTGTTTTGTTTGTTTTTTTTACTGACTCTATCCGTGACTTATTTCTACTTCACAAAAATATTACTATTTTACTTTCATAAGGACAAATTTCACAACTTAGAGAAAACAGTGCTCAACCACCTCTTTATTTTTAAAGTAATTAAGAGAGGTAAATATATAAAATAAATGAAAATAAAAGTAGAAATGTATTAATAAAAGTAATTGGAAACATATATTACTATTGATATTAAATATTCAAATTCACTCCTCATATAATATACTCTCGCTTAAATTCCTTAGTTTTCGTTTCCCCAGATCAAAATGTTATTTACAATTTTATCAGGTACTTACATTTTACGGCATCAATTTTTCATTCGATACAAAGAATTATGTGCGCGAAATCATAAAACATGAAAAATTAATCAAATTATTAAACAGATACAAGAGAAAAACAAAAGAGAATAGAACTCACAGAGGGAGGAGTAGAAGAGAGAGATATATTCATGGGCCGACATAAAGCCTCAGGATAATGGCCCGGTGCTGCGCTCTGCTGGCTGAATCATGTTATACTCCCTACTCCGGGTTTCTTCATCAATTACTACAACTTCTTCAACAATCTAACCAACCCAGGATTTCTAATCTAATAAGGAAATTATTAATGCGATACATTTTTAAACCTTCGATTAAGAAAGTGGAGTGTAAGCACAGAACTCTTAAATCACAGGCAGAAGTTTGAGGTCTGCTATCAAACATTTAGATTTCTATTCTTTTAGTTGCTGTTCAACTTTGAAAAGGCCGATGGCGATTTACATTTACAGCCTTGACGATGTTTTTGATACGCTTTAATTCTGAATATTAAAAAAAAGATATAAAATAAAAAAATAAATTACCAACCATGGCCCAATTGACCGGCTAGAGATAAAAGAGAGGGAAATGTTAAGAAAAATTCTAGGCCCCAAATTTCATAGCAACAAATGAATCCACACCAGAAATGAAACCCTTTACCAAAAAATTGAGAAAATTTCAGACACAATGAAGAAGAGAAGAATTGATTTCTATGGACACATCCTAAGAATGAACCCAAATAGACAAACTAAAAACATTTTTGACTTCTTCCGCAGCAAAAAGACCAAACCAAAGTGGTTTAAGGAAACAGAAAAGAACTTAAACCAACTACGTATCACAGAAAATATGCTCATAGATAAAAGTGCAAAAAAAAAATAACAAAGGAAAAAAAAGATCCAAGAAAAAAAAGAACCATCCAAATCTCTGAAGAGGAGAGGAGGAAGAAGAGGATCAGGAAGAATGAAGCAATACTCGGTCGAATGAAAGGCACTGAGCATTCAGAAGTGATTGGTCCAACGTACCCCAAAGTCGGGTGAAACGAAAAAGAGAGAGAGAAAAAAATAAATTTATTTTGTGCTTTTTTAAACTCAAAATAAGAGTAAAAAAAATTGAGGGAGATGGAATGTGCAAGGATAATTTTTTTTTTTTAATCGTCGGAAGGGTAAAACCAATCTGAGATTGTTAAAACTATGATGTCCCCTCGTGATGTAAGATATTATATTAAACAATTATGAGAAACCGAATCTTTAACACATTTTCTTCGCTACCTATGGCAAGAAGAAAGAAAACAACAGGTACACATGAGGAGAGATTTTCGCAGAGAACAACTATTCAAAATCGCAAGCAAAAATCCGATGGCTGAAGAAATTAAACCCTTGTGATCTATCGATATATCTCCGTGATTCAATAATACATTTTATGATTAAATAAATATATGTTTCAAATGGTTGATGTAAATTTTATTCCCTTAAATTATATAAAACGTTTTAAAATAAAATTATCTAGGTGCCTAATAATTTTGGTCAACGTATCAAGCTGTGCAATAAATAAAGCTGTGCCTAAAGATTATTAATCTTAAAAATATATAGAATAGAATAAAATGAAAACTTTATTTTGGATCAAAGTCACTTAAGAATAACATAACAAAAAGAAAAATCATAGCTGGCCTAGAGAACTTACAAATAAAGCAAGATAAATAAATGTGACTATAGGTTGCATTATAAAAAAAAAAGATACTAAAAACAGGAAGAAAAAAGAAACATCGTCAGTATAGACATAAATAGAACAAATAAAATTGTAGATATGTAACAGAATAAAAGATAATGAAAAAACTGAAAAAAAAAATTTATTTTTACAAAAATTAAAACATTATCATAGGAAGACTATAAATTTAAGCTTATTTTTTATGTCCCACATGAATTATATGGTACTCGAAAAACCTGGCACTTGCTGAAGCAGCCATACGCATAACTAACTAGTTTAAAAGGGTAAAAGTTTTTAAATATTTTTTCTCACTGCAAAAAAAAAGAAGTAAAAATAAAATAACGGCAGCCTACAGGTTTCTGGGCGCTAAAAAGAATGACCAGTTATAGAGAGCTGTCAACACAGTGAGACATGTGAGCCCACCAAAACATATGAAAGAACGGTGAACCCTTAGGAAAGATCTTTCCTACGTAAAATCTTCCGGTAAAAGAGGGTGATAGGGAGAGAATAAGGAAAAATGAGTTCAGAGAACTGTACCAGAAGCAGGATTTGGCAGGCTGGATAAAAAGAGGGACACTGAGATGGTTTCGGCACTTTCTGAGGATGGAGGAAAAGATTCGCAAGGAAATTTTTGGAGGGGCAAGGAACAGCTGAAGACTGAGAAAAAAGGTAGTTGGAGGGCGAATAGGAGGATATCAAATGCCTGGTTATAAGAATATGGAGACATTAGCTGAGAGAGAAATAATAGCGAGTGTCCTTCGTTGACTGCAGTGTCACCAAAGAAATAAGTACATAGATAATTTAAGTATACTTGATGTAGATATATAAATAGAGTTGCATAAACAAAATAAATAACAACTCCTATATTAAACCTAAACTGTAATAACTATAACTATAATAACCTTAACTATAACATGGGATGGGAGACCGACACGTAGCATGTTGGTTTTTCTAGGTGGTTTTTTATTATTTTTTTTAATCTATTAATTGAAATTTACAACTTAACAACATAACAATACTCACTGGTAGCACTTTGACCTTCTATTTGAGAAGGTCCCGATCTTCCTTTTTAGACGCCTCGGAGGATTGTCAGGAATAGAATAGGAAGCAAGTTGAGAGACTAGTGGATTGGTGTGGAATGGTTATGGAGTTTACTATGAAAGGATAGGTATCTGGTTTGGGCTAAATCAGCAACATAAGGAACATTGAGGACTTTACGGATAAGTTTGTTTGTGACGAAGTAAAGAGCATTAAGGATTTTGGATTGCAAGGACTGGACACGAGATGAGTTAGATGGTTTAGTAAAGCCCTAAAGCTCAATTCCATATGTCCAAATAGGTCTAATAACTATCATGTAAATGTGTCCTTTGGGCTAGGTGTTAAATTTATATATATATATATATATATATATATATATATATATATATATATATATAATTACTTCTAAAATAACGAAAATTATTTTAGTAGTCATAATATATTAATAAAAATAGAGAGAAAGTTATAAAACTAATAATAAGAATATTGATTGTATTGTAACGCTTTAAAATAAAATAAAATAATTACTATTTTACGGCCTTCCTATTCGTCGAAGGGAGGCTTGAGAAGAATCAGGTATAGGATTTTAAATTAGATTTACATAAAAAATGTTTAAAGACGAAGGCTTCGAACTTTCTCCATCCCCCACTCTTTGGTGAGGGCTAAGTTAATTCTAACAGAAGGTGGAGTGTTCAATTTAGAAGTTGAGAGGAGGGGGGAGGGGGAGAGCGGTAGACTAGAGCCGAGCTGTTAACAAGTGTTTAGTCGAGTCGGATCTAAGGCCTGTTTACCGAGTCAGTTAGCCAGTAGTTGCCATCTACTGCAGTTGCCAACTTATTGCATATGCTTTATGCTAACTTATGGCGTTTGCTTTACAAAGCCATCCGTCTTTGCATCGGATAAGAGCTTCGTAATAGTTAAAGCATGGTTAACTATACGGTATATTACTTATTTAACCATAAAAAGCATATTTCTAATCAATTGTTGTAAGTTAATATAATGTTATGAGGTATTTCTGCACGAAATTTGTCTTATTATGGCACATAAAGGTAAGTTTTTAATAGTAACTTATTTAAATTATCAAAAATAATTTAATAATTAAAATAATTAATATTTAATAATATTAAAAATTAATAATTAATTAAAATAATTAATTTAATAATTAATTTAATAATTAAAATTAAATTATTAACCACTAACATTCCCAGTTGCGGCTACATTTGCGATTTTTTCCAGTCACTGTTCCAGTGATAATTATGGCCTCAATGATATTTCCACGCATATTTGTAATTTTTAACCTGTTA
Source organism: Euschistus heros (assembly GCA_003667255.2). Lineage (NCBI taxonomy): Eukaryota > Metazoa > Arthropoda > Insecta > Hemiptera > Pentatomidae > Euschistus > Euschistus heros. Next base: position 2,780,708 of record RCWM02000057.1, on the reverse strand, counting down.
CCATTGCACATATTAGGTGGATGAAGCTCACGTAAAAACGTAATTGGACATCCAATTTTTAATTTTAATGAATAAGCTGGTAATCCAAAACATCAGAGAATGTTTACTATATTAGCGATATATTAAACGATCTTAAAACTCCACACGTTGTACTATATTATGACCTTTTTTTTTATCAACAATTTGATTGAAAATAAGTAATTTCATTATCAATTTCAAGCTCTAGATAACACTGCACTATTGTAACCTCTTTAGCAAAATGACACTTTATCAATTCTGGAATCTACATATTTATCGCATTTTAAATAAACATTTAGGAATAATACAGTAACTTTTATTATTGCTAAAGCTTCCTCAAACTATGAAGATAATATAGTTAACATTTGGTTCAGATTGCTTCCGTAGTTTTCGTAGTTGGTTATCACGAACGAAAAATAACTTTTCCTTTTATATAGTTGTATAGATTTATTTATGCCCACCTCCAGTAGGCCAGTTACAATACAAATTGCTAAAAAATACTAGGTCAGGGCAGGAAAATCAGTAGTTACACCGTTGATCCAGAACGAAATAATAGTGAAATATCTGGAGTTTTCTATTTTAATTTTTATGTCCCGATTTTTTATTCATCACGAGACAAGGATCAGTACTTATGAAACTTATGAACCTGTCTTTATTTATTTTACTGACGAGTACTATGATATCTAATGCCAGGTATCTCCCAGATCAATAATTTCTTCTCCAAGGATCTAAGTGAAACTTCGTCATTACCACTATGCCCTGACCAATATCTAGCGGCCATATTACAACTCCAGAGTCATGTTCTGGAACGGATAAGCGGATCTTATTATGCCAAAATCCCTGTTTTTACTTTTGTGGGCTGGCTATATGAGACCCTTCGCTCTCTATTCTATTTTCTTCAGAAGTTGGGAGTTCATAATATTTTGATGCAAAACGTTATGGTAATGTCCAAAATATTTCTTGTACTTGCCAGAACCGCATTATGCACTTGTACTCAATACCGTCCCTGACTATTATTCAAGCACCTGCATCTGGACACTTGCATCTCTCTATTAACATATCCTCCTAAAATAATTTAATAATTAATATTTTTTCTGTCTCTGCTATATGCCCCCGTTATAAAACACTTTATTTATTTTTTCTCACCTCCAAAATAAACAAGACATTTTTAAGAGTTTTAACAATGACCTTCTTATGAGCTACTACATATACAAATGTCAAACACTCTTTTACTAAAGCATTGGTGCTGATTTTTTTTAGTTCTTATTTGTACCGTCCACTACATTAATAATTGTCCTCAAAATTATCATTTTTAAATCGTAAAAACCAAGTATGGTACATGAAAAGTATTGCATGTAGTATTCGATGGAGTATGCTCACCGTAAATATCCAAAAGCAACGATAACTTTATGATGCACTTTTCTTTGCAAAAAAACTTCCCGCAAATGACGTTTATTTGAAATAAAACTATAATTTCTTAGATGAAATTACTAGTTCAAAATTCGATCTTATCTAATACACTGCATAAAATAGCAGCCACGAAGTTCTTTCAAATACAAATATTGACATTTCAAAGTTCACCTGTGATACAAGCTGTGATGTAATAAGTGCGGAGTTATATTCACACGTCGAAGAATTAGGTATAGAATAAATTAAAATAACATAAAAAAAATAATAATAATTTTAAAATGATTAAGACTTTTTCTTTGTAAAAGAGTAAATTATGATCAAAATATATTTATGAAAAACTGGAAAATATTTTATTTCTATTGGACAGGCATAAAGCATAGAATTCATTAAATTAGTGTTTAACATTTCTATAGAAATCGAATCTTTATCCAATGAAAGGAACGCCAATGAAAAGACACAAAGATAGTCAATAAATAAATTGGCAGAAGAGTTTAAGGGAATTAGAGAAGTGATAAAACAATTGACACAGATAGAAAGGATTTAAATTTCAAATAAGGCGAGATCCCTGCGACAGGACCCCCTCCTCAGGAATAAAAACTGTCCCAATTAGGTCCTTATTATTTCATCCCCCGTTTTATAATTTAGCGTCCTTTATATTGAATGGCTAACAGGCCCTGTTAAGTCCTCTCCTTCTTATTTCGTCCTGATCAGGGGCTTAGCATTCAGGCCGGCCGTTTCTTCTTCATCATCTTCTCCAGCTGCTGCCCTTTTCCTACCAATTGAAAATGTAAAGGAGGATCCTGGACAAAGAGACTGAAAATCCTTTAATTGGTGAAGGGCCGGAGCGAGTTCTTAGCTCGGTTACGCCTTCTGAATATTAAACTAAAGCTATTCGAACCAATAACTTCAACCAATAGATTTACACTGTAAACGAACTGATACAAAGCAAATGAATATTAAATTCAGAATATAATCACTGGGCACAGGGCATTAAATAACGTATATAGTATGAAATTTCAACAGTATTAGTTTTAATTCCGGATTTTATATTCAGCTTACATTCAGATTAAAAAAAAACAACAAACAGTGGACATTGAACCATTAAGGAAAAAAAAAATTATAGCTGTAACTAGTGATGTGGGCCAGAAATATTTCCAATGGAAGGGAACTTATGAAATGGGAATATTTCTTCGGTCTGGGAAAATTCCCAATAATTGGCAATTTATAAAAATTTTAGATTTTGAATACTTACTGACAGTCAAAGAACCTTAAAATTACGTTAAAAAGTAAATTCATAAATTTTAATCCAAGAATAATTATTCCATGCATTAGTTTCCGGTATAAACAATATCCTGGAAAATTAAAGAACTAAACTAAATGGATTTCTATTCCTAAGCTATTATTAAAAACTCAAGCATTAAAATCACGAAAATGATTTTTTTCGATTTGGAAATGTAGAAGAAAAGGAACAATAAGTTCCTTAATAAAAATTTAATGGACTCGTGGCAACATTGAACTTGTTTAACCTTCCCGACCACATAGTCCACTTCAGGACTATTACTGTTACCTTATATTAGCAACCTAAAACATTCCTTTAAAATCTTGTATTGTTATGACTTTGTATTTATTTTGTAACCTGTGCACAGTATAGTAAGGTACCTAATTTAATTACATAAATAGTAAATATATAAAACAACTAGTTAAATTGTAAATATGTTTTCTTAGTTCATCAAATATTTGTAATGTGTGTTAATACTATATGGGTTCCACCGATTAGTAAATTTTATTTATTTGAAGTTATTAAGTTTAATTTATTATCGTCATGGACGAGGTAATACAAATTTGCAAGCGAAGGACAGCAAGAACAGTGGTTGGGAAATTGAATATGAGGACAATCCTTGCTCAAGCTATGGTGTACGCAGATGACATTGTTCTCATAGCAGATTCGGAAGAAAGCCTACAGCAAGCCTACAGAAATAAAAGGAATGACACTCAATGCAGGTAAGAGTAAAGCTATGCATGTTGGAAGAGATGAAGAAAATATTGAGATCCGATGCGGAGGAGAAACATAAGAGATGACCGAGGAATATACCTACCTGGGTTCGGTCTTCAACAGGGATGGAAAGATTGATTGGGAGATTTCCAACCGGATCAAATAGGCAAACAGCATCTATTACCAACTATGCAACAAGGTTGCAGGAAAAAAGGAGATGTGTAATAAAGTAAAAATACACATCTTTAAGGCTGCATATATACCCACCCTTACATATGGAAGTGAGAGCTGGATTTCTCTGGATTAACACTGGAGCCGAATAACTGCAATAGAAATGAGGTACCTGAGAAGAATGGCTGGCCGAACGAGGAGGGACAGGATCAGGGACGAAAGAATAAGGGGGGGGGATCGGAGTACTATCCATAAGAGACACAATAGAAAAAAGGCAGCTGAGATAGTTTGGCCACGTTTGCCGAATGGAGGAGGACCGTGACCCAAGAAAGCTCTTCGAAGCTAGGCCTACCGGTAGATGTCCCAGAAGCAGGCAGGCCTAGACTAACATGGACGGATCACATCTCCATAGTGGGACAAAATAGAGGAAATAGCCTAAATGCCTGGCAAGAGACCGGGAAGCATGGCGGACTTGGACTGAGGCACCTCCACGCTGAAAGGAACTAAGGAGGAAGAAGAAGAAGTTAATTACAGCATAATTATTTATGTGGCTGATCAGGGCCAATGAGAGTGGTGCAGTGCTGTCGGTTCTCTCCCCACGTACCTTGAGAGGTTCATTACAATTCTGCCTCTCAATCAGGTCACATTGAGTTTTTGCTTTTTATGTTTATATTTAAAGTTAGTATTATACATTGTCAGGGGAAAACAGTACATCAAATCGTAAGGTGCTTACATCGCAATCTCGCGAAATGCTTATAATGGCTTTATACGTCCGAAAATAAATCACATTATTTCCAGATCAAAAAAAAAATTATTTTTTATTTGGAATAGAATAGATAAAAACAAAAAAAAAACTTTATTATGGGACTAGGTTCCTTTATAATAATAATTATGAATAGAAAAAACAAAACTCTGGCTATAAGATCTTTTGTGTAAATATTATATTGCTGATAAACGAATTAAAAATTACATTAAATGAAAATTACGAAAAAAAAAAGAGATAAGAAAAAAAAATTTTAAATTTAGTTATTAGATGAACAAAAGATAAAATAATAATAATTACGATCCTTCGAATGGCTAAAATAAATTTAATATTATAAAATTATATTAAAAAAAAAATAAAGCAATTTATTTTTAAACCCAGGTATTGGTACCGAGATTAGACAAATTCTGTTTCATACAGAATCATGACTGTTTTATACAGTTGGAATTTGGTATTAATCTGAAGTGCTTTAGGATCCCTAAACAGCACTTATTTGCAACAATTAATTATATATTTATATCTTTAGCGGTTCGTTACATTGATTTATCATAATCAAATAATTTATATTTGACATATATCAGTCATAAAGTAATTGTAGTTGTAGGGACGGTATGATAAAGAAACATCGATAACTCCCATTTCATCTAATACAAGTCGAACAAAAAAATATCCATACATTTTAATTAAGACCAAAATAAAAAAATACTCCTCAAACTTTTTAATAAAATCCCAAACCAACCTTTAAAAAAATCCACTTAGATGAAATTAAGCATAGCCATACCACTCCTCCTGAAATATTACCGTAAATAACTGGAATTCTTGAGGAATTTCACTCGGGCTAAACTGTTGAAGAAATAGTTTGTGTTGTTGGGAAGTTTAGCGAACAAATTAAAGCTAATGTATTTGGTTAACTTGTAAGGAATTCACGAGGGGGGAGAGTTAAAAGAACAAACTTTAAAAGGGCACTAACTGTTGGTAAAATAATAAAGTTGTTAAACTGAACTCAATTGTCAGAACCTAATAACCCTCTTCAGGGTAAATGGATTGTGCTATCCTTTTGTTAACTTATACGCCTCTCTATCAAGAAAATATTTAATCATAACAATCATTATTTTTTTTTAATTACAAAAAAAGATATAATTCAATTACTGAAGATACTTTACACAAATTGGATGATTCAGCCTAATTATTTTCCCTAGGGTATGAAATTTATATGTGATGGAATATTAATGTAACGTTTTTTTAAATATATATTATTAATATTAACAACTGTTTATAAAAAAAAAAAAAAAAAAAAATACATTGAGTAAATTCGATTACAAACTTTATAATAATATGTCAATTTCTAATCAAACAACTACCACTAGTAGCACTTTGATAAAAGTTATATATTAGAAGGTCTCGAGACCATCTTCTTTTTAGACGCCTCGGAGGGTTGTCGGGAATAGAACGGGAAGCTGAGCTATAGATTTTACTATGAAATGATAGGTAGGTTTTGGCTAAATCAGCAACAAATGGAACATTAAGATGTCTGTAAATATATTTATTTGTGATAAAGTAAGGAGTATTAAGGATTTTGGATTGCAAGTTGGATACGAGATACATTATATGGTCTAGTGGAGCCTCAGATCTCAACTCTGTATGTGTAAATAAGTCTAATTACTGTCATGTAAATGAGTCTTTTGTAAGTGTGTTTGTCAAGTAAATGTTCTAGTCGAAAAATACGAGTAGTTTATAAACTCGTCGTTTTAATCTTGTGTGCGGATTCCAAGTTAAACCTTTGTCCGTTTGGAATGCTAGGTAGAGGATCTGTTCAACAGGGATCAGTTAAAAATAAAAATTAGTCATGAAAAACCAATTATTTTTAGAATATTTCATATTTGAAATAAGTAAATATAAACGAGCGGTCCAAGACCGCTCACTCCAAGAATAAGGGAATATTTCTAGAGGACTCATTAGAGTTTTATAACATTACTGGTAAAGTGTCATATCCTGTTAACATGAATTTTATGTAAACCTTATATTTTTAAAAACAAAAAAGTTATCACGTATGCTGTCTAACAATAAACGGTATACTTAACAGTTATACGTTTGATTTTATTGATTGTATAAAATATAAATAATTAGATAATACCTGCTGCAACATGATTGCCTTCAGTATTCCAGAATAGTTTATAAGTAAAAGTAAATTAAAATACTTACAAAATCAAGCTATGATAAATTTACCACAAAGATCTGTTTCTTCTCCCATCTAAGGATTAATATTTCTTAAAGTAAAGAGGAGTAAAAAACGAGATAGATCCTTTATTTCAGTTATAAATGAGATAAATAAAGTAAGAAATAGTAAATATGTCAGAGAAAAAAGTAAATGCATTCACCGATAAATATCAGATCAAAGCTAATATTAAAAGAAATATAGGTAGTATGAAGAAAAAAGAAATCCAATTTTTCCCTGATTAAGAAAAACAATAAATCATGGATATATATATCTAAAATTTACTGATTTTACATTTTACATTTTAAAATTAAAACGATAAGTTACTTAAATTAAAAATTAAATTACATAACAATTAATGATTATTCGGAATAAATAAACTTGAAAAAAAAATATCATTTTTTTATTCAAACCAATATAGTCGTTAAACGGTACATCCTAGCGACAAATGTTGTTAGAACAAATATTTTCCAAAAAAGAAAACCCTTAACTAATAAAATGTAAGCAAATGTCTTTTTAAGTAAAAAAAAAAAAAAAAAAAAAAAAAAAAAAAATGTAACACCTAAAATGTATAGAAACCCAGCCAAAAAAACAAATCCAATAAAAAAAAAAAAATGGATTCTGTGGATGCCATACCTCAATTTAAGATCGTATACGACCAAAGACAAAATAACTCAATTTCTCAGAGACTGGGAAAAAAAAAATCATGGACATGCATATCTCTTTTCTACTGTTTTCCCGAATTAACATTTTTGAATTAAAATTATCAAATTAATCTAATTAATAATTAAAATGAATTAACAATTAATCATTTTTCAAAATAACCAAGTAGCGATTTTGTAAGGCCCTATTCACACAGAACGGACGTGGCGCTTTTGTCTCTTCGGACATAAAAACAACATTAATAAAATTTGATATTGGAGTTACATACATATATACCAACAATTCAATAGGGGTGAAACATCACTGATTTTATTATTTTTTTTTTTTCGTGGGGCGAGGGTGAATCGGATATAAAAACAACTTTGATAAAATTTGATAATGGAGTTACATAAATATATATCAACAATTTAATAGGGGTGAAACATCACTGATTTTATTTTTTTCGGGGGGCGAGGGCGAATCGGACATAAAAACAACTTTGATAAAATTTGATAGTGGAGTTACATACATATATACCAACAATTTAATAGGGGTAAATCATCACTTATTTAATTTTTTTTCTTGGGGGGGAGGGAGAGGGTGAATCGGATATAAAAACAAATTTGATAAAATTTTATATTGGAGTTACATACATACACACCAACAATTTAATAGGGGTGAAACATTATCAATTTAAATTTTTTTTAATTTGGGGGGGGTGGCGGGTTTTTTGGGAAAATCTGTTGAGTTTTTTACGTCCGATTCACCCCCCTCCCCCCCCCCCCCCCAAAAAAAAAATTATATCAGTGATGTTTCACCCCTATGAAATTGTTGGTCCACGGTTACGTAACGTCAATATCAAAATTTATGAAAATCGGTTGAGTTGATTTTATGTCCGATTCACCCTCGCCACCCGAAAAAAATGAAAAATTAAATCAGTGATGCTTCACCCCTATTAATTGTTGGTATATATGTATGTAACTCCAATATCAAATTTTATTAATGTTGTTTTTATGTACGATTCACCCCTTACCCAAAAAAAGAAAGGTAACTAAAAAAGAAAAAAAAAATCGTGGAGAAGAAGTGGCGTGCCCCTTCTTGTACGCCACGAGAGACGGCAAAGAAACGTGGCGAGGGCGTGGGGCGGACCTTTGTCTCTTCCGCGTCTCTCCTATTAAACAAACTTTTTTTAATAGGACAAACGTGGAAGAGACAAAAGCGCCACGTCCGCGCCACGTCCGTTCTCTGTGAATTGGGCCTAAGAAGTCATAGTTTGTTTAGCATAATTTTGTTATCAATGAATATAGTGTAATTAATAATTAGGTGATGGGGCTCACCGCTTATTCATGTGTATACGCCTTAAATAGTAAAATAACTTAAATCTATAATTTCATATATAAAATAATTTTTGGCATCTTTTTGGTTCTCCTGCGGATGAAATTTGGCTGTACGGAGGAATACATTTTTCAGTCCTATCGTCTAAAAATTCCTTAATTTTTTTTCCCCTTTTGATTTCTCTTATATATCTGTAGTTTTGACTCTTTGAATTGTAGTGCCTTTTATGTTTTTTCTCATTGTACCATTTTGAATAAAATAAATATTTATTTACATTCTAAATTTATATAATTAAGTATAACTAAAATCTTTGGAAATTAAACTACTCAATAATCTAATGATGAGTTCATTTATTAAGATAAAAAGAAATAATAAAGCTCCTCGGATAATAGAGGTGGTTATAAAGAAACAGGAAAGACGGAAGCTGGAGCAGAGGTGAGTGCGAATTGGGCTCTAAGAGGAAGAAAGCTGACTCAGAGATGGGGGCTGTTTCATCTGCATTTATTATAATTTCCTTCCCTTGATGGGGGGGGGGGGGGGGGAGGAGTGAACCCTTCAAAATATCCTGAGGCGAGAGGACTGGAGAGAGGGGAGTCTTCTTAGGGGGGCATAGGTTTGTTTAAGAGGACCGGATCAAAAACTTATCGCTTCCAGAATCTATTTCCTTGCATCGCCTGGACGGTGTCTTAATTTTGAATCAACTACCTTTCAATAAAAATTATTATTATAAAATATATAAATAATAATTATTCAAATAAATAAATCAACAAATATATAGAGACGAGTAGAGTACATACATTTTAAACAAATCGATTTCTCCGTGACTGGGAATATCAATAGAACATGGCTATGCCTTTCTATAATCTATTGTTTTTAAATCTACTGCTTAGGATAATAAGATAAACAAACTTAAAAGAAAAAAAACTTTTCTTATTCAAACCAATATAGTCCCTAAACGGTAGGTCCTAGCGACAAGTTTTATGTAAGAAAATTGTTCTTCCATTAAGTTAGTAACAAGGAAGCTGTCAGAAAATTTTTGATCGAGCAGCACAGAAAAAAACGCTTGGTTTCAAAAAAACGTGATTGGTTTCATTCAAACCAACATAACTCCTAAACGGTAGGTCCTACTGACAAATATTATATAACTAAAATTATTCTCTATTCAATTTTTAATATGGGAATTGTCATTGATTTTTATTTCAATTTAAAGAACGTCAACAGAAGGAGAGCGTGTCAAAAAAACGCCCTAACACAAAAAATGCAGGCAAAACGTTACTTTTTTTTTCATTCAAACCATTATAGCTCCTAAACGGTAGGATGTTATATAACAGAAAATATTCTCTATTGAATTTGTAATACAAAAAATGTAGTTAAATGTTTTATCTGAATTACGTCAACAGAGCGGGACCGTGTCAAAAAAGCCTCAGTACATAAAACGTATGCAAAATGTTACTTTTTTCATTTAAACCAGAAAAAATAGCTCCTAAACATTAGGTCCTGCTAAATGCTACATAACTAAAAATATTCTAAATTAAATTTTTGCTAAGGAACTGTCGTCAAATTTTCTATCCGAGCAACAACAGAGCTAGAGGGTGTCAAAATGTCACATTTTCGAATGTGGAAAAACGTTACACTAGGAAACTATAGACCCTTACCAAAATACATATCCATGTGAAAAAATCACTCTAAATATAAAGAAGTTTTAGACTTTTTTTATTTATTTATTTTTAATCATCTTAAGCTTACACCAGATTCACTAACTTCACTAGGTCTACGCTTAACGAGTCCCTCCTGCACGCTATTCGGCCAAAAGTTTTACCTCTAGGGTGCATTTATTCCAGCCGAATGAATTAATTCTAATCAAATTAAGGATGAAAGAGGAAACTATCAGTGTTAGGAAGGAACTCGAGTTAACGATGAGAATAAGTTATAGGTTCCTATTGATTTTCTGTATATTCGTGAATTGTGGAGCATCTAGAAGAGTGGTTGGTCAATAATAATTTGGAAGTTTTTGACAGATGAACAGAAGGTGATCATTTAGTGTTAGTGTAAAGAAATGTTTAAAGGACTGAAAATTGTAGGGGCACCTTTTACAATAGGTACAGTTTTCTCCACATATAACTATAAAATATTGTCATGGCCCAAGTACAAATTTTATCTTCTTGGATTTTAGAAAATATATCTAAAATTTGAAAAGGGCGAAGGGTAAACATTATGGAGAATGTTATTTGTAAAGGCCGGATTCCAATGGAATTGCACGATATTGCAGGTTTTGGGGGTTACTGCACAAATTTGCACATTTTAGGTTTTAAGTGCACTTTTTGATATTTCATTAAAAATATTAATTTTTTTTTTGTTTTTATCATTTTCAGAAAAGTTGATATTAATTTTGAAAATATCAACAATACCATTTACCTATATAAAAAAACAACAACAAAAACATCATTTCCAATTATTTCTTCGAATTCATTAAAGTTATGGTATAATGTTGAACAATATTCTCTTTGTATTAACATTCGTAAAATTTCTAATTTGATTTTACTCCAACTTTCAACCTAATACATTATTTTCATTTCATTCTACGGTAGAATTTAATTCGGTAAAGAAGTACAAGTAATAGTGAAAATACCTTAAGTGACAGCCAGCCTGTTAACAGTTAGAAAAATCTATAGTTAGAATTAAAATCAGACGGGCAAACATTTTTTTCCTCCTTTTGCAATAAACCCATTGGTTCGATCGCAAATCTCAAGATGCACTTTGCAGCTCAAGTAAGTACATTCTATCCTTTCATAATAAAGATAGAAGAATTATAAAGAATAAAGCACATGATAGCATTTGAATCTTCCAATTCCAATATCTTTTTATTTTAATAAGTGGGTTTACACAATTAACTGCAACTTTTTTTTTTTTTTTTTTTTAAATCAATTTATTGAAATTTACAACTGTACAAGTATACATCAAGTAAATGTGTTAAAAAAAAAAGTTTATAATAACATGCCTAATCTTGAGAAGAACTACTCATCAGTAGCACTTAAGTAAAAAAAAAAAAAAAAAAAAAAAAATCTACACAAGAAGATCTCTGGGCCATCTTCTTTTCAGACGCCTCGGAGGATTATCGGGAATTGAGTGGGAAGCAAGTTGAGAAACTAGGGGATTTGAGTGGTTATGGAGCTTACTATGAAAGGATTGGTATCTGGTTTGGGCTAAATCAGAAACATATGGAACATTAAGATCTTTATGGATAAGTTTATTGGTAACAAAGTAATGAACATTGAGGATTTTTCGAAGGATTTTGGATTGTAAGGATTAGATACGGGAAGAATTGGATGGTTTAGTAGAGCCCTAAAGCTCAACTCCGTACGTCCATGTAGGTCTAATCACAGTCAAGTAAATGAGTCTTTTGTAATTAATTGGAAGCTTTGAAACTGCAACTTTAAAATCCATACTCTACAAAGACAGCAAAGATACCAGATATTGCGACATGGATAGCCCGGAAACATGGGGAGGTTGATCATTACCTCACCCCACTGGACATGGCTGATTCAGGCCCTATCTGTTTCGGTTCAACCTTGATAATGAATCATCTTTCATCAATTGCAAAAACCTAGTAGAAACAGTAGAACATGTATTATTCTGTTGCCCTAAATTTGCAAAATAGAGAGATAATCTATCCAGGATTCTGGGTCATCAGTTGGTCCCAGAAAACCTGGTTAACCATATGACTTCTGCGGAGGAAACCTGGAATGCTGTGGAAAATTACTCAGCTAACATCTGCAGAAAGCTCCGTAAACAGGAGCTGAAAAGACGAGGCCTCCTAGTGGCTGAATAATTAGCAACGGAAAATATATAGTAGGAACATACTCGTAGCTAGAACGCCTCCACCCCCCGTGAAGTAATGCCTAACAGTCCGCGGGGTGGTTGAAGAAGAATAGGGAGGTGGCTTTTAGTAAGTATAAAGAATCTCAGATTGTTGTGGACTGCGGTCAACTTCGTCTTATGCAAGATTTTCTTCCTCCCATAAAAAAAAAATAAATAAAAAAAAAATCCTTTAAAATCCAAGCGAGATCCTTTATTTTTTTACCGATTTACGTTACGTCATAGTCGTTTCCAATATTTGATTCAATAAACTGCGATCCTTTAAATTCATTTTTTCTAAAACACACTAAACAAACCTGACGAAAACACTACGAAAAAACTCGATCACTGTTGTGAGGATTCTAATATTTCTATACTTAAACTATAATAAATTCATATTATAGTAGATGAGAGAATACAGACTTTCGAGGACTTACTAGAATCAGTAGAAGGTTGATTTTTTTTTTTTTTTTTTTTTTTTTTTTTTTGCACGTTTGGCTAATTTTTATTCCACGAAATCCGACCTTTAGTCATCTATATAGAGTTGATGGGAACAATGTAGGATTGTCTGAGAAATGTCGTTAGTGTAGGCGTTAAAAAGTAGAGGGATTATATTGAATACTGGAACCATCTATTGCATATAAGTATTATAGTTAGCCTAACATAAAAACTGTAATACCGGCTATTCGAAAATGCTCTTAGATGGTAATGAATTTCAGGCATCATACAATAAATTGAAAATTTCATCTAAAATTATAGATAAAGCAATTCATAAATTTGCTAAGACAATAAAATACCATCAGGACCTCCTGGAGACCGGTAGCAGGATACAGTAGTTGGGGACGACGGGGTATCTGGATCCTGGCCAACCCAGAGCTATGCCATCCTTCATGAATTATATCTTCCAAGCTTAGGCGGTTTAGGGCTGGGCCTCGCTTAGTATGATCAAAACAGCTCAAGCACTCCGCCTAAATTATTATAATCCATACCCACTCGCATCATTCAATATAAATTATGAATGGACGAGTCGGTGTTTATTATACATTGCTTCATTGCTATAATGCATATAATAATATTTTAATTTGGAAGTAAAACAAACAAACAAATTATTGGGACCAAATGTACAATGAGCAGGTTGTTACTTAGTAGTAATAGCCAAAACCATTCAGCGACAGTTTGGTAGAGATATATTCTAGATAAATCTATCTACCATCATAAATCTTATATTATAGCATAGATTATAATACTGTAAATATGTGAGTATGGATATGTTCTATATTATATCAATAGGATTTTGTTGAACTTTACTTAAATTATTTTAAAATAGATAACCTTATAGTGTATTATAATTTAAATGAATTCGGAGAGGCTTTAAGTGTTTAGGAATGGGAAATGTTCTTCTTAAGCAACTAACGTACAGTTCAGTGTATCAATATAAAACCTCTAATCTACTGCAGCAGATTACAAACAAGATATGTTAGAATATTTTATGACCTCAGATAAATTTCATTAACAATTATTCGATTTCTTTAGCTTAATCTCGTACGAGCCTCAAGCACTAAGCGCTAAACTAAGCCCGACAAAATACAAGTTCGAACATCCATTCCCCATCTATTGATATTCACAGACGGGTCCACCAATACATCAACAGCATCTGCCTTAGTCATTCCCTGAACAATCCATTAATGAAAATTATAGGAACTTTTCAGTGTTTATACGAGGTTAAAGCTATCGCCATGACTTTACAATACACCTTTATGTTGCCTTTTAAAAATATTTTAGTGGTGTTGGATTAACTTAGCGTCTTCAAATCGATTGAATACCATGTATTCAACTTAGGAATGCAATCCCTACTAGATATTGAGAAAATGATAATTGAAGTAAGAACTTTTTCGTTCATTTGATCATATTGGCATAAGAACTAATGAAATGGCTGATCTAACAGGAAAAGAAGACCTTCCAGGACTTGGCAAAACCTTCCTAACAACATCGGATCACGCACGCCCACTAAGACGATATTCCAAGAGAAGCAGACATTGTAGGATAAAAATCAATGAAGTAAACTTAAGTCCATAAAGAAGGACGTAGAACCATGGAGCAGTGCCTCCTCATAGTAAATTGTATCACAGAAGTTTTTCAATAGCCTATATTTTTGACAAATTCCATTTCGACAGCAAAAAGTTAAATAAATTAGAAATACCTCCAAACGTTTCAGTAAAGCTAGAAACCGATGAAAAATGTATTTATAATGTCATAAACTTCCTTTACGAAGAAGAACTCTTTCATAAAACTTAAATGAATCTTCAAAATTATTTACTTACAATAGAAAATTTATGCATTTATTATATAGATCAAAGGAGCGTTTATGACTATAACGTTTTACGCTAAAAAAAAACAAAAAAATGAACTAAAACAAACAAACTAAGCAAAGGTGGGAGAGGAATGAGAGATGAAAAAAATTGGCAAGTGTTTCGGGAGGAATTTTACGGAATCTTGAGAGAAATGCCAATGAGAGACATTATTGAGCGATATGGAAACTTCAAATAATTATCTCAAGTTATAAGTGTGGGATAATTAGGCAATTAACAATAATGGAATGTTAGGAAATGCGTTAAAGAAGGTTTTGATCCAATGAGAATATTCTTTAAATATTTTATATCGATTAAAAATAATTTACTCAATCGTCATTCATGTGCATAACTAGTATGCTGCTGGTTTTTTGTTGTATTTTTTTTATGTATCATATGGACCATTAAAAATATGCGCAAGAATAAATTATTAATTATACCATTATTTTACAGGAAAAATGTACAACTGTGATATTAAAACTGAATTGAAACGCTGGTTAGACATTTAATTAAACATTGACTCATCGCTGAAGATGAACCTTTGCAAAGAGGTACAAGATGAGATTCATACAAAGAGGTTTTCATTAGGGTTTTAATATTCGGAGGAGGCTCCAGTGAGGCTGAAAGGCAGGAATGAATCGACTCCTGCCCTCGATAGAACACAGCCTTCGATACTAACACCACCGGCTAATTACTGCATCCTCAATGATCCTTCCTCAATGCGCCTTCAAAATGAACGCCATGCACCTTTATTTTATATTAAAAAAAAAAAATCTTAACATACACAGCAACAAATTTTCATTCCTGGATGATTATAATTGCCTGAATAAAAGTCAGCGATATTGACGGTTAATGAGATCTTAAATTTGCTATCGATAAATCGGGTATATATAGATAAATAATGACTAATCATTAAATCATGTTAACCTGAATTTGTAAAGATAATAAAAGATAATATAGATAATAAAGACAACTAAAAAAATATAAAATCAGTAGTTATTGAATATACCAAAGAAACATTATAATTAAAAACTACAAATGCTTCAAAGGTGGTGACAAAAATAATATTTGGATTTGAGTCGAAAGCTTTTTTTTTTTACCGTTTGACTATCAAGTTACTGCCCAATCAATTCAATTAGCTGAAACGTCTAAATAGTAGGATTGATGAAAACCTATTACAAACAAGTGTAATTAATTTTTTGTATAAGTTATACAGGGTGAGTATCTCTTCGTGTAAAAAAAAAAAAAAAAAAAAAAAAAAAAAAAAAAAAAAAAAAAATCAAAAAAAAAAAAAAGAAAAATGCCGCATACCTTACCTTTCTATTCCAAACTATTGAAAATATACGATAAATCAAAGATTTTTTTGAGGAAACCACGTTTTTTACTAAAAAAAACTGTAAGATCTCTATTTAGTTTAAATATTTGTCAAACTTTCACCTCATTTTCGGATTTAATATTAAATTTTCTATAAGAGAATAGTACATGTAACCTTGAATTTTACAAACTTGTGACCTAAAGAACAGATTGATCTTCACCTTACTTAGGGTAGTGACTATGTCTTACATTACTTCAACGCTCACCGATTTTCGACAAAACTATACTCAAAACGTCAAACGTGATATGCTAAAAGTAATGATTCCGTTTCGATTTCATGGAGAAATTTACTTTTAAAACCGAAAAAACATGGTGTTCTCATTTGCCATACAAATCAGTTACTTATGTAAATAGAACATTATGACAACCCCTTAATAGAAATGTTCATTTTAAATATAATAAACTCTTTATTGGGACAAAAAGCAAAGAAGAAAAATTTTTTTAATAGAAAATAAAGAAAAACTCAATAAAGCGACACCAGATCAAAGGATTTTATGCCATTACATTTATATATTAAATATTATTATTTAGGATTTTTTGATTAGATTTTTAATGTAAGGATTAAAACCCAATGATAATGAACATAGTCCTCAATTTTGCCGATAGCTTCTGAGTGAATTTGATGAGCTGATGAATCTGTTTTTACATAGGAAGGCATTTCTAATTATCCATGTATATCCTTGGTTTATATTTGTATTGCTTTCGAGTAATGCGGAAGAGCACCACGGTATTGGAAAATCATGTTTTACCTTTTGTAAAAAATCTTAGTAATTCTAACCATTCAATCTGTTTGGCAAACTATGATTTTTCAACACTATTCGACAGCAATACAAAGATTAATGAACCAACAATACCACTCATGGAAAGGCAAGACATAGTAACTTCCCTAAATAAGGTGAAGATCAAGCTGTTCTTTAGGTCAGAAGGTAGTAAAATTAAAGTTACATGTACTCTCCTCTTGTAGAAAATTTAATGCTAAATCCGAAAATGTGGCCAAAGTTTGAAAAATATTTAAACAAAATGGAGATATTACAGCTTTTATGGTAAAAAACAGTAAATAGTATATCTGCAACAGATTGGAATAGGAAGATGAGATCTGCGGCATTTTTCTACATTTTGGATCTAGTTTCACCGATTTTTTTTTTTTTTACACTAAGAGGCACTCACTTTGTATATATATATACATATTAAAAATACATTATTTTCCTTTAGTGAGCAAACAACTAAAATTTCAACATTTGTTTCATGTTTTTATTATTACAATTTTATTATTTGTTGGTCCAAAACGTGTTATATATATTTTTTTTTAACATGTTATATTTCCTTTTCATTAGGCCCAGATACTTGGCTTATCTTTATACCTGTTAAGAATTGCTCAGAACACGTTTATACAACAAAGAGTACTTTTGATGACGTCATGGTTCAGAAGAAAAAACAAAAAAAAACGAATCAGTATTTTAAGAGCGCTTTGAGTCCTGAGAAATTATAGACAGCAGATATATATATATATATATTTATTAAAATAATTGATATTTTAAAACATTGTTTTCCGATAACTATACTATAATAATTTTTTTATAAGAAAATAGAAAATAATTTATATGAACATTGAACTTCAATATTTTACTTATAAAGAAATCAGGTAAAACAGAATGCTAAAAAAAAAAAGAAAATAATACAATAGATTTTTTTTTTTTATGCAAATGGTTTTGGGCTATTTCCAAATCTACTTCGAGCATGCTATACTGTAACAGAGACTTTAAATCAACAATAAAATATTTTATGTGGCTTTTACTTTTAATACAAACACGCTAAAGCAACTAAGGCTATACATATTTATTTGTATATTAAAATAACCTGGCGGAGAAATGGATAGGGCATGTACTTTCAAGTCTGGCTTTTGACTGAAGATCAAATAACGTTGTAGTAGCATTAAATCATTTCCTATAGGTTTTCTTTTATATATTATCCGACCTCCTGTATTATTATCCGCATATTTTTTTTTCTCTTTTCTTGTGAAAAAATCGTTCTTTCTGATAATGAAAATCATATTTCATTAATTAATTGGTAACGTTAGTTCATAAGTTAGTCCCACAACATAATTATTGGTAAAAGGGGGGCATCAACGATATTAATTTTCACAAAAACAGGATCAAATGATAGCTTGTTAAAGATGCCCAATAAATGATAGAGGAAAAGAAGAGTTCGTGGAAGAGAACACTTCCTTTAGTCGAGTATTATGTTACAAACGTCGACTTCCCAGAACACCTTCTTTGAGAACCATTTCGCTCAGTTGTTTCCTCGTTATCAAATTTTATCCCTCATAAGGATCAGTGAAGCCTCATCGTTAATTAGAAGGTGAGACTGTAGAGAATATCCTTCTGAGAAACTTAACAAAATTAAGGTACTGAACAATTTACAGGCGAAGAGAGTTTTATAAAAAATATATTCTCAAAAATAATATTAAAAAAAATGATGATAAAAAAAAATGACTAAAAGAATTTATTCTTAAGTAACATAACGTGGTTGGAACCGAGATAGGCTCGGATAACCAAATCCTCGGTTAATCGAGAACCCAAAAAAGCAAGGGAAATACATAAGATAAAATATCGAAGGATAACTGACCTAATACATATATTTACTTATTAATAATATATATAAGTAAAATTATTACTATGTAAATCAAAAAGTTAAATGCTTGAAAAAATAAGTAATTTCTTTTTGTTTAGGTACTGACATTCTATCGGTGCCACACGAACTCTACATTGTCTAAAAATCATAAAATTTAACGAAATTTTATCATCCAGATATTGAAGTGCCTTCATCAACCTAGCCAGAGACAGGTAATGACGATTAGTTTTCTAGTATGGTAGACTGTCCTCCCCATCATCAATCCTTCCCGTAGTAACGAACGTACAAAGATTGCCTTATTTCTTGTTCGGCATCCAATGTTTCGTGAAACAAAATTATGAAAAATAGTGAAATGAAATTAAAAAAAAATAGATTGCACGGATGATCGAGACCTCGGTTGATCGAAACTCGGTAAATGGAGTTCCGAGTGTACTGTTTGTTAAGCTGCTTTGAGATGGCGTTTAACAGCTAGCTCTTCAACACCCCTAAGTCATTTGGATTTAATTAACTATTAGAGATCGAACCATTGGCACGAACACGAAGAAAGCCGTCGAGAGCATCCGAACCCACGGGGAGCAGCCATAGTCCAGGGGGTGCCCAAGTCCTATACGCCTGGTGTTGAATTTATTGCATATATAGGGCATTTATCGGTGGATGTGGATAAAAAATATGTGTAGCCTGATCCGGTGTACTGTTGAAATGTCTTCTATTTATGAAAAAACAACACCCACAGTATATCTTACCTTCTCTACACTATACCTAGGTAAAAATATATACAGCGTTTTTAACCACCCTTATCCAATTTCATTTAAACGACAGTAAAAGACTTTCTATTGACTTGCAAGTTCTGTGGTTGGAATATTGAGCAACTTTACGGAAGGAGCTTACTCCTGTCTCCGAGTGAAAATGCAAATGTGTTCGACACGAAAACAAATCGATCCAGGATTTTACCATTAAAAAAAAAAAAAAAAAAAGCTTTAAAATGTCAATTAGCCTACTTGACAGTAATCTTAAGAAGTATGTAAGTCAGAAGTTCTAAACTAAGAAATATGTGGAAAACAGTGTTAAACTGAAACATCATTATCATATATTCACTGATAGATTCATTGATTGTCTTTATTATAACTGACTGATATGAATGAAAAAATAAAGTCAAACGACAAAAAAAAGTAAACAATAATATTACGATAGTTAACTCTAGTAAATAGTTTACGTTTTCAATATAAAATAAGAATTAATATAGCTATATCATATATCAGCCCTCAACACAATATACTGCATGCTTCATCTAAGCTAAAGTTAATAATTCTCCAGCTAATTAGAGAACTAGAAAGTTCCATTTGGAAGTTGGTAAGAAGATATTTCTGGAGAGCTTCTCCAGCTGGAACGAAACTGAGCCTCCTTTATTAATGTATCACCTCCAGGCCCAAACTTTGGAGAGGTAACATTCGGATCTGATGACTATGGCATTCTCTAATGGCTCCTATCGGGTTTATAATAAACAATACACCAGCTATTATATATTTTATTAGCTACGGGGAGCGAGGGTCATATATAATTTATTGAAAAAGTTGCTATGAATAATCAAGTGATAGAAAAACAAGTATAGAACAGTGAATACTAAGATTTCACTAAATTCCCAGATAAACTAATAAGTTTTTTTTGTTTTTTTTCTTGCATGCATTTAAATGGATATATAAATATATACACTATTTTCATTCTACTCCTTAATGAATATATTTAATATTGCACTACATGTTTCGGAAAAACATAAAAAGCTTTTAATAGTGCAATTTAATAAACTGCGTCTCATAATTATAAAACCACCTGTTTTTATTCTTTAATTTGAGGAATTCAGTAGAAACTAAAAATTAAACGTATCTATTACTTGGGTACATTGGATGAAAGATATAATACGACATAAAATTGTTTTTATTTTTACAAATTTAACCAGGAACGTAAATCTAAAAGAAATAACATAAAACCAACTGGATAAACAGAATCTGCAAGTAAACAAATATTTTGAATAAAAATCTTAATCCTCTTATTGTGATAACTGGACGCCTTGCTTTAGTCTCTCATTGTTTTCCAACCAAGATGCCTCGTGGTAAAGTGCTTTCCAAAGAAGAAAAAGGAAACATTTTGGCTTTCGCTGAAGAAAATTTATGTCTTGGCGAAATCGCTAGAAGACTACGGAGGTCCCATAATTTGTTGAGGAACTTTTTAGCGAACAAGCAAATTTATAGGAAAAATAATTCTTTTAAAACCATCTCCAAAATGATTTCTGATCTTCAACTGAATGTTTCGAGAGCTACAGTGTGTCTTGTTCTAAAACGCAGCAAAGTTATTGAATGCCAAAAAATGTAAAAATAAAAACAAGTTTTAGTCATATTACGTCTTTCATTCAATGAACCTAACAAACAGATATGTTAAAGCTTTAAATTAAAGCATAAAACAATGTGGTTTTATAGTTATGGGACGCACTTTAGAATATGTTAACCTTTCATTGCCAACACTAATTAGTACTTTTGACCCCATAAGCCTCTGTAGATTTCAGCATAAGAAGAGTGAAGCATTTTTAACAATGACGAAGTCCTTATTACACTTTTTTCTCTTTTAATTTTTTTATTCACACCTAATAATACTGAAAATAAAAATTTAAACAATTTATGTGAATACATAATTTTAATATTGTTCTTTATTAATTTTATTTTTCACTTTATTTATTGTATTCTATATTATGTGGTTATTTATTTATTTTTTCATCTGGTTTCTAATTCTCATCGGATACATTGTGTGAATGGATCCATATCACTTATTGCCCTCTTTGAGGCAGATAGTAATACTTTTTCAATAAAAGATTGAGTAAATAAAAAATATATTGTAATATTGATTATATATTATATCGCCGACACTGCGTAAAACTAACAAATGTAAAAAAACGCATTTTTTATTTCGTTCGTTTACCGTTGGTATTCTACCAGACATATCTAGTGGTAAAATATTCGTTAAAATGGCATTACTGATTCCTGTCTTTTGATTGCCGATCTAATTCGACATTTTTACCACAAGTCCTAGGAACGGTAAAAGAACAAATTAAAAAAACGATTTTTCACATTCGTTACATTTACAGTGTCGACGATAGTTGTATTAATAGTTGCTTATTATTTCAATTGTTTTAGGGGCTGATCCCGAAGATGAGAAACGATTTTCCCCGAAACTTATCGTAGATTAATACTTAGAAGAATAAAATAATGTTTAATACATTCATTAAAGAGTAGAATGACAAAATAAAATATTAACAATTAAACCTTCCTAAATATAAAGTATTATTATACATTTAAGATGGTTTAATTGTTATAAAAACTCCTAATTATTATGATAATAATTTATAATTTTTATAATCTATTTTATTGCAATTCACAACTGCATTATGGAAATAGACGTATAAATAAATTTAAATTGAAGTTACTTCCAAAAAAATAAAAAAATAATTCAGCCATAGTATTTTTTTTTATTTTTTTTTATTTTATTTTTTTTTTTTTATTTTTTTTTTTTTTAATACCAAACTATAAAATAAATGATAAGAAAACATTTTTATTGTTCGAAATACGCTTCATTCCACTTAATAATTTGGTGCCATCGTGCTGACTCTTTTGCATATAATTTTTATTCCTTATTATTAATAATTTCCGATTACTATCTCAATAATTTAGTAATATACTTCTTTTTATTCTTTCACTTCTTAATTCACAACTACTGTATAAGGAACAATATGTGAATATGCTGCCAATAAATGAGGTACCTGAAGCATGAAAGAGAGTTGTACTCAACAGTACATCCTCCTAACATGGAATAATTTATATACATTCACTTATTCACCTTTTTGTATAATAATTTTATTCAATTCAGAAATTATTATGTGTTTGATGCTCTCATAAATAAGGCATGAACATCTATTTTATAGTCCCTATCACTTATTGCCCTTAAATGTGGCAGATTATATTCATCAAAATAAAGATTCCTTCTTAAATAAAAATAAATAAATAAATAAAACATATGGATTCAAGTTTTCATATAGCACGCGAGATGGGCTATGGTTCAGTCAAATCCCAAAACTCAACTCACCCCCTCCAAATAGACCTCATTATAGTCCCATAGCCCCGTATTGGAATCCGCTTGGTTCAATATAAAATGATAAGAATGTTAAGAATATCCAACGACGCCCAAAATTAAATATTTTATAGCACGTTAAACGTACGATAAGAGGATAATAAATTAGGAATTATGATGCTGTAATTAATAACTAGGGATAATATAATTAATAATGCAAAAACTTGAAAAAATCGAACAAAAAGACCGAAGTTTCAAGACTTCCTGGATAGAGAAAAAATGGCTTGATAAAACTGTACTGGTCGGAAGGGATCGGGAAAAGTTTCCAAGTAACAAGCTAATTTTTCTTCGATGAATCCACTTTACTAGAAAGTTTCGCCACTCCTCGAAAGTGATTTGTTCTGAAACTTCCTTAATTTTTTGTAACTCTGATTTTTTTTTCAAATGTAGCACTAATGACGCGGACACCTAAACTCGGGCGGTTTCGAGATTAAATTAAAATTGATTGCCCGCCAGGGGCTAAATTTGATTAACTAGAAAACGGTTTAGTTCATTACGCCTATTCGCCGGACAATATATATATTTTTTCTTTTCAGGAGAAAGTTTTGGATAAATGGAAAGATTATTTTCCAGCACAGACAATATAATTGAATAGAAAAATAATTTTATTCTAGGACTAAGTACATTAAGAATAACAATAAATAAATATGTAATAATAAAATTAGAGTTTTAAATACTGCTATATAAAGCAGGACCGGAACTAGGAGATTTGTAAGGGAGATAGATGGCAAAGATCAGTTTGCGAGGCGGCCGCAAACTCCACCATTAAAAAGTTATATCATAAATTTTGCAAAAAAAGCAGGGTTTGAAATTAATAATTATTTTTTCCAAAAATTCATATAATAATTATTATATTTGATTTTTATTTTAAAAATCATTCCTGATTTATAAATAAAAATTTCAATTAATTTTTGATGTTTATTGATTTGATTAAAAATTATGATCACCCACTGTGATACGGTATTACATAAATAATAATGAATAAATTACGATAAAAAAAATGTTGATCAGAAAATAAAAATCACCTTTTACAAACAAATTGATTAATATGTTTGTATACAAATACTCAAAATACATCTTGGAGATAATTTAAAAAATTTAACTTTTTGATTTAGAAAGGAATTACTCAAAAAATATAATTATTGTTAATTGTAAAAATTTTGTTCTAAAATAATCATCAGAATTTGATTTTTATCACTTATGATCAAAAATAAAAATCGATCTTAATAAAAATCATCAAGTGATTTTAAAAATTACAGATAAAAATCTTGATCGGATTTGATTTTTTTTATTTTTTTTATTTTTTTTTATTATCGATTTCAAACCCTGAAAAAAACTCAAATAAAATAAAACAATATCGATTGTTTTATTATTGTTTAAAACGAATCTAATAACTTACTTTTCTTATAAACATTTCAAATGTTTTCTACAATTATGGTAAGTATGGATGCCTTTATGAAGACTATTGCTCATTACTCCAAGGGATATTAGATTATAATATTTAACAATTAAACCGTTTTACCATTTTTTTTTTCTCAGTAAACTTCACCCATGAAAAGGGCACACTGTGAAACAGCGATATTTCAATCACATTTCATATTTTCAATAATAGGTGTCTTATCTGATTGTTTGCATTTCACTGTCATTATCTTAGAAGAATTAATATCAATTTATATTTCGATTATTGTTATACATTTTTTTAATGTTATTTTATTTCTAAGCGTTTTTTTTATTAGATATAAGAGAGGCCACAAAAATTTCCATAATTTTGTAGTTCATACAAACCAAAGGAACTGATGTCCCTAGACCAAAAAAATGAACAGATTATCGGTTTGAACACCGGAATTTGAATCCGGGTTTGAACCAACAGGATGTATAATGTTCAAGAAACGTGCTTCAATAGGTTTGTAGGAAGGTTAAGGATTTTGCTGAGATATATGTTGGTCTAGAAACGGGCGCCAAGAAAAGTCTCATAATTTATCGATCTAATAAATTTATCGCACGATTTAACAAACTTATAACTTAACTAGTATCCAGGCAAAGCTTTTCATAGATTAGTGATATTGATAAGATACATGTCGAACTAGAAATGATAAATTCCAGCGATGTGACAGTAGTATTTACTAGTATTTACACATAGTAAAGTGAAAATTATGCTTATTCTTGGGAATATCGTCCCTTAAGAATAATAAAAATGTTATTATTGTCTGATTGGCCTTATTTTCCAGATTAGGTAATTATATTTTTTGTTAAATAACGAATAAATATATTCAACAAACTGAACTTCAGCTTGCAGTTGCATAGGATCTGCTTATAGTTTTGTACAAAGCAGACTTGGACATTAGGAGAAGAATCGATCTATAATAATAACATAATTAGATATCGCAAAACTATTGCCAACGTCAGCGATATCAATAGGTTCCTAGGAATCGACTTTGGATTCTCGATTGCGATTCTTTTCTCGATCGATGGAACCGAGAATCGGCCCATCCCTAATAAATTGTAACACACAAGCTTAAATTGTTATACATGATTAAGAGAAGGATCAGACGATAATATAATATACGAAATAAACCATAGAAGAGGCTCCATAAATGTGTATATAACGTTCTAGAAACCGGATATTAGTCATACATTTATTTTTTTTCTATTATTTATTTGTGTGTGTGAGTATGAATTTGTATAAATTTTGTAAATGGGAACACTATCTCAATTACTTATTGCCCTTCACTCTGATTTCAATATATAAGAAAATAAAAGCTGTTACAAATTAAAAAAAAAGAAGTAAGTTTAACAATGTTAAAAAATAACTAAATGAATAAAGTAAGAGGAAGATACTAACAATTGACGGGCGAGCGAAAGATTCACGGAATCTTAGGAACTGTTTAAATATGAAGGTGGTTTTTCGGGTAAACAAACAAGTAATTTAAAGAAAAATACTTTAATATAAAATAAATCAATTTAATTTAAACTTTTACCGTGCTATTTTATCAGGATAATAATGTGCTATATGAGACAACAAGATCACATCTATCACACCTAACGCTTTCTTTAACCGGGGGCGAAGGTTACTATCACAAACAGCCGCTAGATAGGGCGGCAGGCGAGCCTGGATGGCGCCGAAGAAACAAGCCCCCAGAATTTATAGGCCAAGAGCCAGCGATAAATCCTGACAGTCCTCTGGAGCTCCTACCAGAAGCGATGATTTAGCTCCGTCCTTTTGTCAATAGTCCTCCGTCCATAAGGAAAGACCTTTATTTCTTCATTAGGCATTTCCCACAAAAGCGTCAAATATGTCAGGAACAATGAATGCTCTTATTGAGCCAGATCATGAAAGATTTCCTTGAGCAGTTTATTTTGAAATTTTCGGATTCTTTTTCTCATGGACTGATGAAAATAAAACATTTGTGAGGGATTTACAATAGCAAATTTCGAAAGAGAGAAATAGCATAAAAATAGTCCAAAATATTTTTTTAAATAATATTTACCTATAACTGTATATAATATACATAAAGATAATTTTTAGGGGGAAAAAAAAACGAACAAAAAACCGACCGCTATAAGGACACTGTTTTTTATGAGTTTTTCAAATACATTAAAATTAATTCATGTTCTTTATTGTAAACACTAATATAATTATTCGTATATGTCTTAATAGTCTCTGGATTACCAACTTATACATTAAAATTGAAAGTTGGATGTCCAATTATGTTTTTACGTCAACTTAGAAATATGAACTAAAAAGTAAAAATTAATACTTCAATTATTTCAAAACAATGAGCATTAAAGGACAATCAACGACATTATTAATAGTTTACATACCTATTCACAATTTGAGATCAGCTATTTTTGGAGTCATTTCCAGCCAAGAAGGGCATTATAATCCTGCCTTTGCAACATACAACAAACAAACTTTTTGTCTTTCTATACAATTATTACCTTTTTTCGATTTCTGTTTGTTATGGTTGGCGCCAACTACAAAAAAAGCTGATCATAAATTGTGAATAGGAATATAATTATCGATAATTTCGTTGATTGTCCTTTAATACTCATTGTTTTAAAGTAATTAAAATATTACTTTTAACTATCTAGTTCGAGTTTTTACATGTAGGTTTAATCTTGAAATTGGTTATTTTTATTTCTTAAAAAAAGCTGAGTTGATTTCAGTAACATTTGTATGGGACCACTTCTGAAGTATAACCTAACAGTCATTATTGATGGAACATCGTACAACAAACATACAAAAAAAATAAATAAATAAAAACCTCCTCCTTTTTGAAGTCTATTAAAAAAATAAAATAAATGTGCGCATAATGATAAGTTAATAACTTGTAAAGGGTCTGCCTATTGGTATCACTTCAATAAATATTTTACATTAAAAGGTCCCTAGGCCATTGGATAATTGGGAAGCGAGTTGGAAACGAGTTGGGAGACTAGTGGATTAAGTATCTTGCTTTGGGAAATTCCGCAACATATGGGACATTCAGATCGTTAATAGAAAATTTATTTTTGACTTAATGTGGAGCATTCGGGATTTACGAAGGATTCTGAATCGCAAGGATTAGAAACGAAAATAAATGGAAGGTATGTCAACCCCATATGTCCAATGGGTCTAATAATAGTAATGCAAATTAGTCTTTTTTAATTGATTGTTAACTAAAATATGAATTATGAATTTAGGATCAAAAAATATTGTTAAAAGTCTATGTGATTAAGCTCTGGAAAGATTTTTTTAATCATATGGGTGTTTTAATTTTTTTTTATATATATTCATTATGAATTTGAAAAATTAAAATTTTATCAATTTATTAAAGCATTAATCTACACTTACATTTTTATTTAAACAAATCAAACTATGCAAAAAGACCATTCCTTTTTTTTTATTTTAAAAAGATCAGGATTAAAAAGCAGGTACACAATCAACTATCTCATATTCTGGACTGTAGTTCTCCCCTCAGATAGCAAAACAAAAGACACTGGTAACACTGTAATAAAACCTATGAGGGCACACAAAATAGATCTTGGTGGTTTAGCGAAAAAAATACTAAACCTTCACTCAATAGAATCTTTTTGACGTAGTTCAAAACATTCCTCCTACTAAAACATACAAACTGAGATTTCTGAGCAGCGCTGATATCTCTTTGCTTCACTTGATTTCTTATGAGTAGAGACCGGATCTCTGTGTTACTACACATTTAGTTTGCTGTGGTTTAGCGCTCTATAACCCAGTGAGTTATCTCATTCATGACCTAAGGATTCTTATTCTTGAATTTTATTTTGCACGAAATTGCACGAATTCGGGTTTTACTGTACGAAATTGCACAATTGAACCTATTTTATCTAATTTTATTCATTTAATCATTTATTTAAAAAAAAATTATTTACTAATATAAGATAAGGTACTAAATAGGTTAATTAATTTTAAATTGAAAGTAAAAAGTCGCCTAAAACAAATATATTTGTGACCCACTACTTTTAAATGATCTTATTGCATTAGGAGCTTTGAGGATTTAGGTAAACATTGTATTGAGGATCGACCTACTTCCTAGAACTAAGACGTTTCCTCAGAAAATTTTACTCCCCGCTTCCCATTTTATTCCCCACTTCTGATTTAGCACAAAGGGTCAGTTGTTGATAAGATTTTAAACTATTAATTTTGAAAATCCCAAAAACGGCCACGAGTGTTTTTACAAAATTGAAACAATGGACAAATAAATACTCAGAGCTGAAAATTGATGGGAAGGTTCTTGCTGTTTGAAAACCCACGCTGTTTGCTGTTTGGCCACGAATCGCAAATAGATTTTTAATTTTTACCTGAATAAGTTTTTTAATTTATAAAAAAATATTTTGGCAAGATCAATCAGCTTTGTTGAACCCGAGAATTTTGAAATGTACAATTCGTACATTTTCACGAAAGTTTTAAAAATTCATTTATTTAAAAAAAAAATTTATTCTATTTTGTTTCCATGTAAAAAGAAATTTTAATAAATATATTTATATTTTTTTAAACGAAAAAGAATTATCATATACATTTTTAGATTCAAAAAGTATTTCAGATTGAATTAATACTAAAGCGGAACGTTTGCCGAAATGTGCTTCAGTTTATTTAAACTCAGTTTTGTTTTGCATGTTTGTGTAAATAAATGGATAGCTGCATGTAGTTTTTAAATGCATGTTTTTGTACGTTTAAGATTTTTACTGCACGATTTTGCATGTTTTGAGTTTTTTACTGCACAAAAATTCGGTCTCTACTCAATAGTAAAGAAACAAGTTTGGTTAGGAGTTTCCAGAGTTGCTTGTATATATTTATGAAGTGCGAATTTATAATTATTTCTCTCTATATTTTAGTTTATTTCCTGATTCCATTAAATGTGGTTTGAGGGTTTTCTCTTTATCTTTTTAATGTAATTATTATATATTTAGCATTAATGGATTCATTTAATCCATATTACTCATTTCCCTCATGTGGTGTAGCTTGTTTTATGTATAAAATAAACAGTTAATTTGTAACAAAAGTAATAATACTCCACCGAAAATCAATCCACTGACTGGCTCAATCTCTCTTCTGATCCCTGTTTAGAGAGAAGATATGAATGTAGAGAAGATATATCCTTCAACATATATCTCAAATATCCTGTATTACGATTATTTTTTTTTATTATTTTTTTTTTATGGTGTCCCGGAGAAATTCATTGAAACAGAAAGGAAGCTTTAATTTCACTGGCTCGAATATGAAATTATTATGTACTTATTTTTTTTTTTTATATTTTCACTAATACACAGAAATAGTGATTCGTTTTTTCTAAAATAAAATTGTTTTAATGACAATTCTAATGATTAAACAAGAAATATTTATAATAGTTCACCGAAATATCCTGAGAATGGATTGAATAATTGAATCCATATCGCAGTTGCCTGCAGCTGTAGACAGCGCCTACATTGAGCTGGCCATCAATAGGCAAGAGATAGCTGTCATGCAGCCGGGTCTACTGTCAGGCGCAACCATCAACGTCAGCAAACAACGTTGAAGAAGTGAATGCATTTCAGTATTAAATTATATAACTCTATGTTATAAATATTATTGCATATAATGTAATACGATACTAAATTTAACCTTAATTTTATAGTTATAAACAGTTATGCTCATATTTTATATAAATTGGTCTCAAAAATAAATTTACAAAAGGTTACTTCTATAACTATTATCAATCGATTAATAGATCTTAGCAACAGCAATATCAATGAATCATGTACAATATTACTGTTCGCATCAAAAACATAGTTTAAAATTTCGTATCTGCAGTGAAAATAACTTTTGTCTTATCTGTATCTTGATCCAGCACAAGTGGCATGTATATGTCCAGCATAATATGTATTAGTAGTCAACAAAGCATTCAAGAGTTTATCATCTTCTGGTCGCGAGAGATTCGATATTCAAGGCTATTCGGTAAAAATAATTTGATAAATATCTCTTTTCTTAATATTTCTTATCATTTATTACATATTATTTTATATCTTGTATAGTTAGAGGCTATTATTTTAATTTTATTTCTTTACTAGCTGAAAGTACCCCGCTCCGCTACGGTTTAATATCATTAGGATGAAGACAGCTTAAATTAGTAAAAGTTAAGCTTAACGTTGATAATTATTATTACTTAAATAAACCTGAACAATTCCATTCTTAGATAATTTCAATAAGTAAATTTGACAATTTGCAAAAGTTAATTTTATATTATTTTGATAGTCCTCCAGCGAAGCTTCGAGGCAGCACTACCATCTTACCCAGTTCTGATACCAGACCATCAGCTTTTCTTATGGCATACTTTAAGTGAATATAGTCTCAACTTCTCAACTTTTTTGAAGAAAGTTTAGTCAAAGGAAATAAGGTTCTTCACCTCCTCGCTCCACTAACATTTAGGCGTAAAAATCAGCTGCAGACACAGTTTTCTTAAGTGATGTATTGGAGTTTGGGTCACGCTGAGGGATGTTAATACTGTACCTTTCTTCTCCATGGTAGAACATGATATGATACTAAAGAGAATTATACACTTGGTAGAACTATTGATTCTTATCTGTTTTTTTGTCCCTACATCGAACTGGCCTTACATGTCATCACCAGAGAACATAAGTCTTTTAACCTCCTCTTTAACATAAGTCTTTTAAAAGCTTCTCTTCACGAAACAACTCAAACTTGTAAGTTGTAAGTAACCTCCGCAGCTACCTTGAGTTCACAAAAAGTACCAATATTATAAGGTTTCGACACCGATCGTATTTTTGTTTGTTTACAACTATAAGGAACTTAAAGGGTGGTCAAAGTTTGCGGTTTAAAGATCTAACCTATTTTTTAACTTAGCTTATATCCAAATACCATATGATAATAAATCTTTTATTATTCACCCAATAAAAATTGAAATCGCATTTTTCGCAAATTAGCCGCGATCCAGGCCGATTTTTTAAAATTCCTTTCTTATCGAGCACCTACGGCCCTAGAGGAATCTACATATCGAATTTCATTCCAATCCGTTCGGTGGTTTCTGAGATATCGTGTTAAGTGAGTGAGTGGTATTTGACAAATATATAATAGATTATTTTATTTTATATCATTGTACATATTGTATGAATGACACTTTGTCATCCATATTATTCATTTCCCTTCAGTGTGGCATCTTGTAATCATTCAAAATAAAAAAAAATAATTAAAAAAATATATAAAATAATAATAAAGTTACGAAATTTTAAATTATTATGATTGATTAGTTTTGCATTGGATGGGGTATATATCTCAGGAATAAATTAAAAATAATATTTAATATATAACACTATCGATAACAAGAGGTAACTGAGGCAAAGAGCGAATTAATTTAAAATTTCATAAAATCAAATTGTTTGGCAATATTTTCATAATACTGCTTTTTTATTTCATTTATCTTTTTGATTTTAACAAATGTTTCTTATGACATATATAAGCATGAGAAGATATAAATACCTAAAAATAACTAAACTTATAGCCGAAGTTTTTTTTTAAATGTGGCTGCAATGTGTTCCCTTCTGCGTAGGGAGGCACCCAATGTTAAGAAAACATCTATCCTTAAACTTTTTTTTATTTTAGCATGATGATAATTATTTGGCATGTAATGCCCTTGTCAAGAAACAGTGGACTCCATCTCAAACTTAATACAGTCAGGATAGCAGCCCGTTTAAACGCCTTCATCACCCTGTTCCTTTGAATTTCTGCTATGTCACGGATTTACATAATTTCAGAAAGTTTTCAAAGACCTACATATTCAGGAGATTTCCCTGAGAAGGGGTGGAGGGGAGAAGGGTTAAATCCAGAGAGGCCGGAAATTTGCCGCCTGGAGAAAATGACCATTTCAAAATGGAAGAGAGTTTTCTCTCCCTGATTAGTTTTCCGACGGTTGATAGACACTGGAGAAAATATGGGAAGGGGAATGAGG
The DNA here is from genome assembly GCA_003667255.2 of Euschistus heros. Taxonomy (NCBI): domain Eukaryota; kingdom Metazoa; phylum Arthropoda; class Insecta; order Hemiptera; family Pentatomidae; genus Euschistus; species Euschistus heros. Next base: position 2,748,325 of record RCWM02000057.1, on the reverse strand, counting down.
AGGCAAGACTAAGCATCTGAAGCAATCTCAATGGCTAATCAGGAAGTGTATTAAGATGAAACGGAAATAAACCTTTATTGCAGTTTGAAATCGTTCCATTCAGCTGTCGGCTAAAAGTTTTTCTTATTATTCTGTCATTTATTAATGACTCATAGGATTAGTAAATATATGCTTAATTTTTTAACAATTTCAATTACAGGCTTTTAGTGAAGAATCTATTATCCGAAAAAATGTGAAGAATGTATAATAATTAATATTACGGATAACCGATAATTTTCCGAAAAACAGTAACCATCAAGGTCATTTTAGCACTATAGAAAAACCAAATTAAATCATCAAGAATTAAAAAAATGCCATATTAAACATGAAATCGCCTTTTTTTTTTTATGAATCTGTGCATTTGTGCCTTACATAAATTTGAATCTTCCTAATTGAAACCTCAAATGATAAGAACTTTTGGATTATACGAAGTATATGATCGGTTCGAAAAAAACTATCGATATTTGCAACATAATAAAACCAGTAGAATTTGTTAAATCTGAAAACAAAGAGTGATATTTGAGACTGGTAAATCCTCCACACGCGATAATCTGGTGTTCTAAACAAGTTGCGTTATTTTGGAACATGGCATCAGATCTTATCGCAGAACACCTTTGAGACTCTTTTACGTGGTGTCACTTTGAACTTTAAAAAACTAGACTGCTTTTCACAGACGCAGAAGAAGAGATTTATCGAATGTTTTACTCTTCAATATACTTCGATATGCTACTCTCTCTAGATAGTATGTTCTTCTTTTTCTTACGAGTTCGGCCATCTGTGGACCACGCTCAACAATTCATTTCTTGTTCTTCCGTTCCTTCCAATATCTCTTCATTACCTCAGACTGATGCTTTCTTCTTTCATCTGACCACCGCCTATTAATTTGTGTTTTAACCATTTCCGGAAATTTTATCCTGTTGACTACTGTCCGAAATTGGTTACCATTCCACATTGAATTCCACTGTACAATTGCCACCGACATTTCCTCCTTAACATTCGTACCCATGTATTCTTTTTTCTGTTTTTGGAGACTGTGTTAGAAAGATTTATTCATCAGTCTTCTTTCTTCCTTTCTCATCAAAGCCCACAAAACGTCAAACTACATTTCTTCATTGCAACCTTTCAATGCTTCGATATATTTCCATATATATTCAGTCTTTCTTGGTCCTAATATTTGTCTCTTCTTCTTTTCCATATTTTCAATTTCTCCCTTTTTGTTGAGAAACAAGCAGTCAGAAGCATAACGCTTTCAGGACGAACAGCTGTTTTATAATGATACAATTTAGTCTCAATAGAGAGATTTTTTTAATTATAAATATCCTTAGTTTTTAGGAGGGCAAATTCCATTTTGTTGGCTCTTGCGAGATTTGCTGCTTTTTTTAATACAATTATATTGAATTACTTCACCTAAATATTTAAACTTATCTCCCCTCCTAATGTTACCATATTTAGTTTTTAGTTCAAGACTTATATTGACATGAGTCGACATATATACTGTCTTTTCGAAAGAAATCTTTAAACCTGTTTTAGATGCAATTTCTAGTAATTTTTCAATATAAATTATGGCGATCTCTTCATTTTCTGTGACTATTGCTAAATCATCCGCAAAGGCCAATATTTCCACATCAATCTTCTCTCTTTTCCTACCAATTCTGATATCATTTTTAATATTTGAAACTTCTTTTTTTCATATTCGTTAAATCTTTTCAAGAATACAGTAGAACAGAATTGGAGATAGGCAAACCATCGCCTTGTCTAACACCGGTTGATTTCAAATTCTCTAGAGATTTCACCTATCACTAGTTAGTAAACTGTTCTTCACATTTTGCAAAACTATTAGTTTCCTATAGATATATTTCTTTCAGCAAAATTACAACCAAGAATGATAAGGAAAACACAAATAATGAGTTTATCAGTTTTAATTCAAGTTTCTCATAAATTACCAGGCTGAAACAACAAAAAACATTCTTCTCGACTTCTTCAATATTTAATAGACGAACGGTCAAGCCTTCCTAATATTTTCTAGAGACGCATTCACACGGCAGGTTTCAGACCTGTTTGGATATACAAAGTTTACATTTGGTACTCCACGATACCTTCCAATTCTCGTATCCAATCGTTGTAATCTAAAATCTTTCGAAAAATTCTGATTGTTTCTTACTTTGTCACAAAAAAACTAATCCAAAGAGATCCTAATGTAGCTATAAAAAAAAAGTTTCTCATAATACTATACAAACAGTTTTTTTTTCTCTCTTTCTTGACCGTTCGGACTAACGATGGTTAGAAGTTTTAGAAGTACACCATCTTAAAATTTTGCAGAGAACACTGTAAATTAAAGTAAAATAAGCATTAGGTGGAAATAAGGATTTTAAATACTCGTAGATTCGTATATATCAACAAAGATACATTTCCAAGTAATTAATATTTTATTTAAATACAACAGTGATGTACTATTGTTCACCAACAAATTAATTACTTAATAATAAGAAAATTAAGAAACTAAATTAATATACAATAAGCTGAAGAGGATATTTATAAATATCATACTATTCTAGAATAATAGCATATAACATAAATACATTAGCACATAAAGACAAAAACATGATAGATAAAAATATGTACGTCAACAGTCTGGTAACCTGATAGTGACCTCTTAAGCTTCTTAAGTTACAACCAATATTCTGTACTGTCTTCTCTAATATTACCAACATCTCAGCTTTCACTTCTTACCCCTACCCATTTCACCCTCTAGCCGGATCGGAAGTAAACTTATAAAGTAACTTCTAATTTTCCTCGGATTCTTCGGATCCGCTGTGCGAGTAAAAAAAAAGAAAAAATAATGAATAAAACTAAATGATACACAATCGAATTTAAATAGGCAAAATATATGAAATTCATTTAATAAACCCTAAAAGTTGCCATTTTTTTTTTTTTTTTTTTATTAATAAATACAAATTTAGTAGCATTAATATAACGGAAACTAAAAATTATAAGCAAATCTAACTTAATTAATGAAAAAAGCTATGATCAATTCTTTAGGTAAAATTTAAGTTTATAGTAAAACAATCAACACAATGACATTAAGCGCTAACAAACTTTTTAATCTAAGACATCGACACATCACTCAGAGTAACATCGCATCACTCAATTATATGTCCTGACAGTTTGATGAATTCGAATGTACTGCATTTTATTATTGATTGATAATAGTCATTATAAATTAACTAATGAGAAGTAATATACTGATTCAAACAGAAAGTCGCTATTTTCATACATTTTAAGTCCATACCATCGGAAATCAAAGAAAAAAAAAACATTTAGTTCTGGATTTTCGTGTAGTTGTTAATTGGAGTGTTCAACACAACACTGTAAAAGTACCAATCAATGGTACAAGCGATTCAAATGTTTCCTTTCACGTTTTTTCATAAATTTCTCAGAAACCGTCGACTTTAGCAAAAAGTAATTCATAAAAAAATGAAATTTTAAATGAAAAAGCTTTTGTTAATTTTTTATTGAGTTGGCAGTTCAAGAAATATATCAGGATAAAATGTTATTAAAAAATTCAAGGTACAAAGTAGCTTTGAAAATTAACAAGAAAAATATGTGCCCAATTTGAAAAATTCATAAAGTAAAATTACAATGTTCCTTTCAACATCACAAATTACTGCTTCTATGAATAAAGCTATGAAACTTCATATGAAATTTTTAGCTCTTCTTTTTTGTTTATAAAAATATTTTCCTGAAACTGATAGTTCCCTTAATTCAAGGAAAATTGAACAAAGTGACATTCTGACGGCATTCAACCCCCACCCACTTTCATCAGTTTATATTTATAAGTATTTATATTATTTCGTACAGTACACTACAATGAACAGTAATAACAAAAAGCAAAACAATACATCTTTTAATTTAATTTATTGCGAGCCCTGATAAATCCGATTGGAATAGTACCTCTCAAATTTTTGTATGCTTGCGAAATGACACACATGCTGTGACCGTAGACTGTTCTCTCAGATGGAATGAACGATTGTTTATTTTTAATACCTTAATTCACAACTGTCAAATACATAAAATGACTACCTACTAGCGAATAAGATGGCTGTAAAACAATGCATTGCTCAGTGGTACCTGCATCTCTCTCGTTATTCATTTCATTTTATTCTAGAAGATCTCTCATCCAGCTACTTTTCAGCCCTCTACGAATATTGTTAGGCATCACTGTTTGTTGCTAAATCCTTTGTAATAAGTCTGAAAATGTTCTTTGATGGTAGGCATGTGTAAGTACATGCGCAAAGTTATGATACTTACGAAACAAGTGCTTGACGTTGAAAAGAAGGTTGGATTAGATTTTCTAATCTGATCATTAGATTTAGATTTGATTTCTTTGAGCAGGTCAGTAACAAAGGAAAGGTACTACTGAATATAATTATTCTTTATGCTGTGCCTTTCATTTTTACTTATTTCACTACAGTAACATACATTCAGCTGATTGTCAATTCAGTCATTGTATTTTTTATAACTGTAGATGATAAAATAAAAGAAAACTACAATCCGATCCTCAAATCCAATTCTGAAATCTTCCTAAAGCTCTATATATTCCTCCCACACTATCGACAACATGGTTGACATCCTCACATCCAATCTCTTATCCATCCTCGACTCACATGCTCCCCTAAAAACCATCCTAATCCGACGTCCACCAGCACCCTGGATCACAATATGCTATGTATCAAACCTATAGGGTTTAGTTAGATAGACATGACATCAGCGTGTTGCAAAAGGGGTGGTCCGGGGAGTCCGCGCCCTTTGTTGAGACTTTTTCTCTACCTGCCTATACCTTACCGGCAAAATATTTTCAAAGGCAGTTTAGGAGAGGAGTTCGAGTCGATCAGTCGAGCGGTCGAGGAGAGTATTTAAGAGAGTCTAGATGTCTGGTCTGGTCCCTTCTGAGCTATGTAGTTCCTGGATCCTTCGGAGCTTGGGAGCTCCCGGCTTACCACTATGAACCCACACGTAGCATCACCCATCATATAGCATCATTAAGAAGATAAGTTTAGATTAAGTTATTTGTTACAATATAAGTTTAAACTTAAGAATGATTCATTTTCCTAACTGTCATTTTTATATGTCAACCCATAATGGAATATATATTGTTTTAGTTCAACCGTCATTTATTCACCATTTGCATGCCACTCATTAATTAATATATTTGTTTACCCTTATTTATAATTAACATACACAATTATCTGACCCCATGATCACCTTCTGGAGAAGAATTAATTAAATCAATTTATTATTTAAATAATACATATTTATCATTTGTCAGGAAATAATTCCTGGCTGGCATCCCTATAATTAGATTAATGCTGATCCGGACTCAAACAGAGACGGACATAGCAAATAGAAATCAAAAACCTACAAAAGAGACGAGAGGCCGCCCGAAGACGTTTTCGACGGACTAGACTTCAGGACGACTACACTCTGTTTAAATCCCTTCGGAATCAGACACAAACTGCCATTCGGAAAGCTAAATCACAATATTTTCATGAAGCCCTCTCCAGTGCCTGTGATCCAAAATCAAAATGGAAAATTTTATCAAAACTTTCCTTTAGTAAATCCTCAAATCCTCCGCTTACATACTCTTTTACTCCTAATGAAATGAATTCCTTTTTTGCTACCTCATCATCAAACTCCTCATCTCTTTCCGCCAGCTACGCTCCAAGTGGTCCTCCTTTTAACTCCTCCAATTTTTTTTTTTTCTATATCACACCCTCAGACCTCATTGATGCCATTTTCCAATGTAAAACGCAAGCTATTGGACATGATGGTATTCCACTAAAATTAATCAAACTCTGCCTTCCTACTATCCTTCTAGTCCTCCTACATATATATAATTATTCTTTGCAAAATTCCACCTTTCCTTCATCCTGGAAGAAAGCTAAAATACAACCCTTACAAAAGAAATCTAACCCATCTTCACTTAATGATTTCCGTCCCATATCAATACTTTCCAATCTGTCCAAACCCCTTGAAAGACTAGTTCAATCACAAATCTCCAACTTCCTAGAAAACTCTCATCTCCTTAATCCGTTCCAATCTGGGTTCCGACCTGGTTATTCAACTCAGACAGCCTTAACAAAAATTACTAATGACATACATACTGCTCTTGACGAACGAAAAGTAACTGTCCTTATCCTTCTAGATTTTACCAAAGCCTTTGACACCCTAAACCATTCTATTCTCCTCACGAAACTAAAAGCCCTATCTTTTTCCTCAAGCTCTCTCCTCTGGTTTCATTCCTTTCTCTATAGTAGAACTCAAATAGTATCCATACCAAACCAGCCACTTTCCTCTTCCCTTTCATTGACATCAGGGGTAGCCCAAGGTTCCAGTGTCTCTCCTACTCTTTTTTGTGCCTACATAAATGATCTACCAAATTCCATTCACCATTGTTCCTACCATCTATACGCGGATGATTTCCAGATATATCTATCCTTCCATCCCTCTGATTTAATTAAATCATTCTCCCTTATCCAAGAAGACCTTAATAGCAGTTGCAAGTGGGCCTCTGATAACAAATTAAAATTAAATGTAGAAAAAACGCAGGCTATTATCATAGGTTCTAATACCCATCTGAGATCCCTTCCCCACCTCCCGATCCTGTCTATGAACTCCCAACCTATTCAATTCCACCCCACAGTCAAAAACCTTGGTATTACCTTTGACCAAACCCTTTCATGGAAACCTCATATCTCCCAAATTTCTCGACGGGTTATATCCATTCTTAAACTATTCCATTCTTCCCAGGACTCTCTTCCGAAACCTACTCGTCAACTCTTGGTTTCTTCCCTTATCCTACCCCATTTTGACTACAGCTGTGTTGCATATGGTGGCTTGACGGCGGAACTCGAGAGTAAACTAAGGAGACTAATGAACTGTTTCGTTAGGTTTATCTTTAGGGTTCCAAAAGCCTCCCACACATCACCTCTATATACAGAGTTAAAATGGCTTTATCCTTCATCCCGCATAAATTACTTCCTAGCCTCCTTCCTCTATCAAACCATCAATTCTCGGAATCCCTCCTACATCTATAACATCTTCCAGTTCAGATCCTCGGTCTCCTCCCGCACTACAAGATCTCGCTCCTCTGACCTGTATACTTCTTCCCATAAGAGTACATCATTTGACCACTCCTTCATTTCCCGTGCTACTTCCTTGTGGAATTCACTACCCTGTAATATCCGTAATGCTCCATCTCTCTCCACATTTAAATCCCTTCTCTTTCAATACCTCCTTTCCCTCCAGAATGATACTGACTAACAAAACTTCACTAAAAAAAAAAAAAAAAAGAAGTGCATTCAGTAGATGTAAATAGGTTTTTATTTTTTCTCCTGCAATTATTGGATTTTTGTAATTTTTATTTCTATTTTTGTTCTTTATTTGTAAAATTGTAAATAGTTAACCAGATTGTTAATTTATTTTATTTCATCTTATGAAAGCTAGACTCATTGTATTTATTTATGTACATTATATTATTCTTAGGGGACATCGTCCCAGAATAAAGTTTATTTTCTATTCTATTCTATTCTATTCTAAAGCAAATCCCTTTTTTCATAGTTTTCATTATTCCGGTAGCGTTTGAAGGTGATTTTGCAAATTCCATAGAGCGAGAGTGAACCCAAAACAGTTACAAAACTGTTTCTTCCTATAGAAGATAAAAGAACGTAATACAATTACTATCTGAGATTGAATGAGCAAAAAGAGAATTGGTAATGAGCGAGATTATAACCGAGACTGGAAGTGCTTTTGTGAATACCGAGCTGTTGGAGGGAATATGGGATTGAACAAAGGAGACTACACTGCAAGGCCCCACAAAAGGTCCCCCTAGCGCTCCTTCTGTATTCCACTATTTAGCAGCCCAAGCAGCCATTAGCAAAAGAAAAATTCAACAAACTAAGGTAAAAAGTTTTTTGTATTAGAATAAAATTATAATTGTATTAATTCCATTTATAGTTTATTTTTCATATCATATCACATCAACACGTGCCAAAGATGAATACTTATATGCAGTGTAGATATGACAAGTCGACATCATCATGGCAGTAACAACCTGCCACACAGGCATAAAGAAGCATACATCATTTATTGACGATCAGTACATTTCAACTGTGAATTATCACAATCTTATAATTCGGTTTCCTGTCAACAACCTTATAAATATTGGGTTTGAACAAGCCGAACCCTCCAAGGCACCTAAAAAGAGATGGTTCAAATACACATACCATCCTCAGCCTTCCTCAAAGGCAATTAAAACTGATTAATTTATTTTAAAAAATATTTAATGGAAAAGATACAATTACAAAAATAAATTACACTATATTGTTACGAAAGTTCTTGAAAATAAGTTTAGTTATCTTAAACATTATTGATGATTATTCTTTAAAGTAAAGCCTATTGTTTTCAACTACTTTCGATCATGTCTCTACCAGTAATCAATCTTCACAAACAATGTTTACGTCTTCGTACCAAAGATCCGAGCTTTTAAAATATGAGCCATTGAACTAAACAAATCATAATCAAATGGTGCAATATTCGGACTATAAGGGATAAGGAAAAACGTTTACTCTTTGCAGTTTCGACCGTTTTTTTCATGGGGATTAGAAGACGATGTGCAGGGCATTGTCGGGTTGGGAAATGATTTGGTTCCTGTTGAACAAATCAGAGTACTCTGCTATCAAAACTACATTAACTCTGTCCAGCTGTTCAGAGTAAAGATTTAATTCTACAGGCCGAACAAACAGGAAAAAGCTCAAAATGCAAAACACCATCCAAATAAGTTCCACTATCGGCTAAGTTTACTTTCAAATCTATAAGTATTCTATTCAAACCTATCCAAACTAAGTAACTTAAACCTTATTTTTCTTCTGATATTGTTTATGATGACTTTAACTTATGTTTAAAAATGTAAATTGCATAGAGCCAATTTAAATAACAAAGAAGACTAAAACGACAGAAAACTGCTCGTCGACTCGACTTCTTCAACATTTACTAGAAAGACGTTCAAGCCTACGGATTAATTACAAAAGACTCACTTGCATGACAGTTATCAGACCTATTTGGACATACGGAGTTGAGCTTTAGGGCTCTACCAAACCATTTAAATCATCTCTTATCTAATTCTTCCAATCCAAAATCCTTAATGCTCCTTTTTTGCCACAAATATGACTTAATGTTACATACGTTGCTGATTTAGTCCAAACTAGATATCTCTCCTTTCATAGTAAACTCTATAACCATTCTAATCCACTAGTATTTCATCTTGTTTCCCATTTTATTACCGATAATCCACAGAGGCTTCTGAAAAGAAGATGGCCGAGGAGACCTTCTTATATAATTTTTTTTTCTTTTCACTGAAGTGCTACTAGTGAGTGGTTCTTCCCATTGTAATAATCACCTCAAATTTACTTATTATACATACATGTATAGAGTTATAAACATCAATAAATAGTAAAAAAAAAAATACAAAGAGTAAAATATTAGTCAAAGTAAGGATTAAAATGAAAGTTCCTAGGGATTTGTAATTTAAATACATGTGCAACTCAATTGCATTGCTTGTTCTTGCTTAATTTTATTTGAGCATAATCTATTCTCGAGGGTCTTAAAAAAAAGAAGTATGTGAGTGGCAAATGCTGTTACATGGTTTATGAATGTATCGAGAGGATTGTTTGGACGTCGGGACATACTTCTCAAAGAATAGGACTGTCTCGTTCAAAACGGAACATTAAGCCACACTGCGAATTGCTCAAACAGAAAGAGAAATGAGAATGTTAAAATGTTATTGAAATACTTAATTATTAAATAAATATCTCTGCATAGTCAATAATTATCTTTATCACTGATATCTTCACATTATCGACCGAAATTTCTATATTTCCTTTTTTTTATAAATTACTTAAAATACTATTAGACACTTATGAGCTATAAATTATAAGTTATAATCAAAGATTGCCTCATTCTTGCAAGCTGTGGTCACCACCATGCTCCCTTTACTGCACAATGACTTTCCAGAAGAGGTACTTAGCCGCCTGAGACTGTAAGAGCTGACCAGGGGTATTAACCGTAATTACTTTCCGGTTTATAGGCCACCCTCTTGCTGGAATCATAGCAGAGTTTATAGGGCGTAAATACTGAGCCAAGCCACCGTAAATATTGGACCGGTGAAATACCAGAAAGAACCCTCTCTTTATCGCTACACCAGCTTGACATATCACCGTTTTTATACCAAAGGAAATGAATTTGTGGCTATATGATACATTAAAGATTCATATTTACTTGTTTATCTTAAATTAATGAAATTTTATACTTGCATATTTTTTTTTCTTACATGGATATGTAATTTGGCTGTGGTCTACACATTTTTGGTGTAACATTTTCCTCACATTCAAAACTTACATTTTGACACCCTCTAGCTCTGTTGATGTTGGTCAGATCAAAACTTGACGATAATTTTCCAGTCAGAAATTTAATGAAGAATGCTTCTGATTATATAAAATGTTTCGCTGGAACCTATTTTTTAGGGACTATATTGGTTTGAATAAAAAAATCACGTTTGAAGCCGCCATTTTCTCTCAGCTTTGTTTATTTCAATTAATCATTGACTGTTAATTTAATTTAAGTAATGTGATCTATTTGATTATAAAATGTAAATTGGGAAAACCAGTTGATTACAGATAGACATATTCATGATCTATTGTTTTTCCTCAATAGTCAGGGAGAAATTGATTTTTTTTCTTTGATATATTTTCAATTTTATTTTTACAAATAAACGTAATTTTGGATGAGTGTGATAAATCTATAGACATCTGAAATGAATAAAATGATAAAAAACTTGTAACTCATAGCATCATGAAAATAACTATGCATAAATTGATAATGTGCAAAGAGATGACAATGCAATTTATTGCCTGCTGACACCTTATCTTTATTATTAAACTAGTATTTCCCGTCGCCCATTCGCCCTCTCTCGTAAATAAAGAACCTTTGATTACTTTAACTTTGAATAATTTAAGTTTTATTTGTTTATCGATAAAAATCTAGTTTTGAATTATGCAATTGAGCATTATTTTTTCAATGATATTTTCACACATAGTAGTAATTTTTAACTTGTTTAAAGCTGCACTGGTCAGCTGGTTAAACATTAAGTAAAAGCATAATTAGACATCCTATTTTTAATTTTTATGTATGAGTCGGTAATCCAGATGGGCATTGACTATCAAGAAACTCATGCGTGTTAACCATCATTAGTAGTTCAGGACCATATGTCCATGACATATCAAATTACACAAAATATCAAAAAGCAGAGGATCGACATTTTGATTTAATAATAATTTTCTTTTTCTTTTTTTTTGGCGGAAATAATTTATTGATTTCATCTGGTTGCGTTTTAATTTCTAACCTTAAAGGTACAGAGTATCAAACCTCGTTTCTGCCATACAACATTGCACATTCAAATTTTTGCTAATGCTTAACCTTCCTAGAGCAATGAAAGTGGCGTTAAATTTTTGTACATGTTGTTTATGAGCTTTATTATTATAAACTCAACTGCAGAATGGTGCTAACCACATATCGGTCGATTTTCAAACTTCACTGGGATCCAAATGTCACACCACATATTTTAATCTTTTTCAATAATTTAATTGAATATTACTTTATTTTATTATCAATTTCAATCTCCATATAACACTGTACCTTTGTAACCTTTCATGTAGAATGGCGCTCGGGACCTGTCGGTCAATTTGCAAACTTCACTGTTATTCATATATTGTCGCTTCTTTAAGAACAAATTAATTGAAAATCAGTAGATTTTTCAATGGCTAAACTTTGTTGGAACTATAAAGATGGCGTGGTTAAAATTTGGTACAGATTGATTGTAGAGTTCTCAATGTTAGTGATCACAAACGAAAAATGGCTTGTCCTTTAGATAATAGTATAGAACTTAATATAACTTAAATTACTCAGCCATGGAAACATAACAAAAGAATGTTTTAGAGGTAATTAATTAACATTACAAATACCTCTAAAAAACTAAACCCTTTAAAACTCGAACCCCTAAACGCAAATATTTTTACCTTAACATAATTCAAAAACATTTCCCATTCTTAAATATTTGATTCATCAAGAGTTGAATTAATTGAGTTTTATTCATGTTTAATTAATTACGGTTGGATAGATCCGCCCACAATCGATAACTACTTTAAAGCAAATACGTTCATCCAATAATGGAACGTCAAGAAACAGATTTTTATTTTTAACGGATTAAATACAACTAATTGAATGCTAAAAGCTTTATATTGGTTACAAATGATATATATGACATATTGTATTAAGGCATCACCAATAATACCTTTTATATTGAACCAAAATATAAACTTTTTTACGTATATATAAATATTCATATAATTATAATATAACACATTTATACTGCTATGGGGATTCACCAGTAACCTAATACCTCTTGCATCCGATCCTAATAATTTTTCTTTTATGAATACTTCAATGCATCTTATTATATCACGAATAAATATATCCATATTGGCTTTAATGCCTCATGTGTCGACCAAAGCAGATAAATTATCTATCAAAAGAAAACTCCATAACCACTTAAATGCATTAATTTATATTGCTTCCCCTAATGATCCCGGTAATCGCAAGACTTTTAATAAATAAAACTTAGTTGAGAGCTACCACATCATTACATCCACGGTTTCTCTCATTTACTAGATACGAGGATCTCAGGGCGCCCGATACAGAAATATGTGTATGCATGTACTTCCATGTCTACTAACCAGGGTCGAGTGACTATTACAATGTATTCGACAATGATCAAAAGGGCCAAAATCCGATAGATTAAACGGGAACGAAGAAAATTGATAGAATTCGAATTAAAAAGAAGTTAATCAATTTTCAAAAGGACAACAATGCCGGAATATCCTTCGGATGTGAAAAATCGTTAGACCCTGGTAGATCTCAAAGTGGAAGTGTTCTGTGAAAAGGATTAAACGAAAAGAGAGAGTGACCTTTAATAAATTAAATCAATTTTCGAAAGAACGAAAACTAATCTGTCATTTATCCTTTTTTATCCTTGGGTAGTCAAAAATCGCTAGATACTGACAGATCTGAAACCAGTATCCTTCTGTGACTTTTGGTTGTTCAAATGGTTCGAATCCAAGCTAACCTGATTAAGATTTTTTTTTTTCGTATTGGGGGCATAGAGTGAATCTTAACTTTCATATCCTAGAATAGGTTGGTAACCCGTATGATGACCCACCCTTCCTGGCATAGTTTAATTAAGTAAAGACGTTATTCCCAATTTATAAACCAACTAAAATAAATTTAAAAAACTTTTTAAATAAAGCTTAAAAGTAAAAAAAATTGACTGAATTTTAAACTAATGCGGTTAAAAATAATTTTAGTGAAGTAAACTGATAAAAGGAAGGGAAAATACCAAGAGGGGCAATAAGAGGTGGCACATAGCAGAGCGGTACGGGTTGATAATCCCGAATCCTGGTTGGTTGAGCTGTAGCCAATATAGCCGTAGGATATAAGAACAAAATATTGAGGTCGCTGTCTGCAATATACCGCGCCACCAGCCGTATATACACACTGTCTTTCCACCGGTCTTCTCCTGGGACCACTTTTGAATATTCGGTTCTAGTACCTGCTACAGAAATCACTTCATAGAAAAGCAAAACAATAGAGAATGTTGTCTTTATGCAGTGTTAATGTATGTGCGTATGGATTAATTTATCCTTTTGTTTAATTTTATTTTATTATCTGTATTATGCAGTAAGATATGAGATTACAGATGTCTTAAAAGCATTGACTATCTGTAACACTAATACATTATTCTTTTTTCTTTATCCTCCAAAATTAATGAGGAAAATCTTGGTTTAGTGTAAACCAGCATGATAGTAACATAAAATGAACGAATAATTCTTATTCTAGGACATATTACCCCCTAAGAATAACACAAATGTGTAATAAGGTAGTATAATAGTCTAGCATATATAATTTCATACAAAGCTATTAATATATGAAGACATGTAAATATAGTAAATAGTAAATACGATTGTATAAAGAACATTATATATAAATATACTAACTTAAGAAGAAGAAACAAAATAAAATAAAAATACTCTTGAGAAAATGAGAAAAGTTATATAAAGAAAAGAAATTATAGCTAAATATACATTGATTTTCAAAATGAAAATCTGAAAGGCTTCCAGAAAATAAAATCTCTCTGAAGATTAAATTATAGATTTTAATTGAATTTTAGAAAAATTGGATTCTACACACATTGATGTAATATATGTAAATAAATATAAATACAATCGTTATCACAAAAATTAAAAATCAACTATATTAAATTTAAAAATATTTGATAATATATTTATAAAATATATAAAATAAAATATATATTTAGACGAAATACTTAACATAGACGATGATACTTTACAGTCAATAAATAGTCCAAACGTCATGGTTTTTACCTATAAACAAAAAAAAAAGGAAAATACAATTAATAATTAATCATGACACAAATTAAATTATTAGATGGTTAAAATTAAAATAAAATATATTTTTTAATGAGTCAGTAATAGGTCTGACTATCTTGATAAAATGTACTTTATTAAAGAAATCTAATGTTTAAACAACCTATATATATACGTAGCTGCTAATTTAAAATTTCTTTTTCAGAAATATCTTTTTCAAATTAAATTAAAAAATCGGTGAGGTATAAAATTTTATATACCTTTAATCTATTTTATTATTACATTACTTATTTATTTGTATTTATATATGGTTATTTAATATTTTTCTTATTTATTTTATTTTATTTTTTCTGGAGTAAGGAACAAACCAGGAATTGGAACAATTTTTGAAATTTAAAATTTTTCTATTATTTCTTAGTATATACGTGTTAGTTTAATTTATTTAATCAGAAAAATATTACAGTTTGAAAAAACGAAAACTTATTTTTAGTATACCTATCTTCTATCATGAATTAAATCTATAAAAAAATATAAATACTCGGTATTATATAAATATCTCCATTCTTACTCAAAATGTTTACAATAAGCGTTAGCTGAGATATTATTCTAGGTATAAGTTAAAAATTAATTTATCTTTACCATAATGAGTGGTTTATTTTCGAAGATTACTATCGTTAAAAGAGTAATGCAATAAAACATTTTTCTAGCAGCAGTTTTCTTAACATTACTTACTAATCTTATCGACCAAAATAGCAATGCTATAATCAATAATCCTATTGAAAAATCTATCGTAAAAGAGATACTTTTCGAAGGATGGGCATGGTTCAAAAGATGTACTGCTAAGGGAGTACAAATTTGAGAATCTGATCTTGAAAATGGGTAATCGCCTTAGAAGTGACTGGATACCAAAAGCAACACCTGGAGGAGTGCAACAACTCACCAATAGATGGCTGTGCAGTGACGAAGGGGCGGGGCGATGACCTTGTGACGTCACTACCTTGGTCGCAGCTGGTTCGTCGACCTTCAGTGACGTCACATCACCTCCTGCTCTTCACCGTTTGTTTACAAATAGATACACTCCGCCATGATTCCTACCTGACTATACCTAAACCAATTAATATCATAATAAATTCAGTTTCATCTCGGATGGAGAATTGCGTGTTGATATTATGAATTCATGAAATAGGGACGTAATTTCAATAAAAATAAGAAAATATATGTTTTCACCATCTCATGGCCTATATCGATATTTGTATTTTGCATTAAATAAAAAAACTTAAATACACCCGAACTAATGTAAGAAATATTTCAACAGAAAATGTAACCATTCAGTGTAAAACCACACGGAACATACTTTTTATATTAGCTATGAAACAACACATATATACTAATCACAGAAAAGTTGTAATTATAAAAAAAATGTTGAACAATAATTTACGATTTTTTTTTTTTTTTCAAAGAAACTAATAACTATTTGAACGATTACTTGATGGGCATGTTTTATTCATATAAAGAAACTAATTGTAAGTACCGTGAGATGAGTTATTTAAAATTACAATATTAATATTAATTAAGCCGTTAAAATATTAAAAAGGCAAAACAAAAAAAATGGAATTCAAAAGGAAATTAATTTTTTAAGTCTGTCTATAAGTGATTTTATTAATTTCAGAGTCGGTAAAAGGACTCCTTCCAATCTTCTCAGTCTTAGGACAGTCAGATTCTGAAGTATTCCTGATAAATCTTGAGATATCGAGTCATTCATTTCTATCGTTGGTCAGTAATCTCTTATAAAAAATAATTAAATATATGGATTGCGCTGACTTATATATTCAATATCAATTTTATTGGCTTGTTAACGGACTTCTTCTAAAATATAGAGTCTCTGAAGAAGTTCTCTGGAAGGCGGGACTATATATATCATTTTCTAAAATCCTGTAATAACTCTTAAAATATAATTTCCAAACAAATATATACATTAAAGCCGTAATTATAATAACAAAGTTTATAACGCCGGTATGAAAAATTCTGCTTTGAACGTTAATAGTTTACTGGTTTACTTAACTTCTTCATATCTTGACGTCGCATATAACATAATATATTCTAGGAGGGAATCGTATGGAAGAATAATAAATAACTGTTATCACAAAAAGTGATCAAATTACTAGGGAAAGTAACTAGCGTACCTAAAGTAGAAAAGACCCTATTATAATGTTATATAACAACATACTATATATTATGATAACATATGTTCGAAAGATTGTTGCTTCAAGAAGACATGTAATGTCATTAATTAATTTGAATATAATAGTACACGAATTGATACGTCCATGGTACATCAGTATATGTATCAATGTGTAATATGAAGATCTGGGTAAATAATAATAATTTAACATTTATATAATTTAATTATGTGTTCGTTCCACGTCATGAGAATTTTATCTTTTATGCTATAAACTATTAAATATATACTTAAATAAAAAAAAATCGAGTTAAATCGAGAGTTGAGGTCAGGAGTTCATAAAAATTAACAAGTCATTATTTTAGAGCTTTTGAGCACCCTAAAGCCGGGTGGTGTCTTGAACATAACTGAAATATTTTTATATCAAATAGCATACATAACTGCAATTAAATATGAAATAATCATTTCTCTATCTTGACTGAGAGCTTAGAAAAAAAAATAAAACGTGATTTTCATATATTTTTTTTTTTTCTCGGCTCCTAATGATCATTGGCGGTTATAACTCTAGTTTTGCACTGTTATAGGTCCCTACTACCCCCACACAAATCGGCATTTAAATCTATTAGTTAACACTCCAAACATTTTAATTGATCAAACATACTGTGTCTTTATTTTATTTTAGTAAATTAATTTGGAAAAAAATATATAAAAAATAAAAAATCATTCCGCCAATTTTTTTTTTTGGAAAGAAATTGGTAAAAATATTCTAACATTTTCTTTATGAAGCCCCGTAACACCAAGATTCAGTCCAACTCCTTATAAAGGTTAATGCGGTAAAAAGCTTATAAATGAAAACATGCTTAAAACGATTGGATTGATATATTGGGTGTGAAAACAACAACTTTTAATTGCTGATGCACTGGAAAACTATATTCTAAGAGTCAAGTTAAAAACAAGTGACATAACTGTTTCAGCAGCATGGCGACAGCAGAACAAGCGGAGCCACAACTTCAACCTATGTCATGGTGAGGCTATGGAGGATATTATGGTGGAGTGAACTGTAATTTCAGCGTCATGGCCTTATATACCGCGCAGTGTATGTCGGCTAATACAAAACCATTGCTTTTTATATCCCACTGTAACTTTGCTTTATGACGCCTGTGAATCTAATACTGGAATCCCGGGTATAAGGAAATGAAAGAGAAGACAAAGGAACGGGGAAAAGGAATTCACAAATAAAGAGAATATCTTTCAGCCATATCTGTAAAATATCTTATCATACGACTAATAAAACAGATTGATTAAAAAAAATGATTTAATTAAAAATGTATTAGTCCATTTATAATAAATATTCGAAAAATAACTATTTCTCATGCTTAAAGATTACTGTATTTGAAAATTAGGAAACATAAAATAAATAATAGTAAAAACAGAAAAATAAACCATTATGGGAGAACACCAATTGTAAAATTATTATATTTTTAAAAACTGAGTATATAAATATAAACATAAAAAAAAAAGAATTAAAAAAAGGTGGTGGGAAAAAAGAAGAAATACAAAACTAGAATAAAAAATATCTCCTATAGCGAATACAATTCAGATATATATATATATATATATATATATATATATATATATATATATATATATATATATATATATATAAAGAAAATAAATTGTAGTGAGGAAAGTAATATATACCAGAAACAAAAAAATCTACTTTAATTATTGAAATTAAACTAGCAGAAATGGAAATAAAATGAATTTTTTTTTTTTTTTAAAACCTTTTATTGAGTAATTATTACAATCTGCCACAAATGTGGGCAATAAGTAATATATATGGCGTATGATTACAATCACACATTATGTACAATGAGAAAAAAAGTAATAATAATAAAATAAAGTAAATAATGAATGTAAGAAAAAGAAAAAGAGAAAGAAAAGAAATATCCTATACATAAACAATATGAAATATACTATATACAAAATGAAATACTAAAACCTAAAAAAAATAGAATAGCGATTGAGGTAAATGGGGTTTGAGTTTGAAAAGCAGACCGGCATGCCATACCAGGTCGAAAGCTTGCACTATGTCCAGAAATGCGCCGGAGCAATACCGTTTGCTTTCGAGTGCTGAGGATATGTTGGACAGTGGAATGGCTAGTGCGGAACCCAAACTGGTGAGAGGGAATATTTTGCGATCCAAATATGGGTAGGATACGTTTAAGAAGGAGCCTTTCAAATATTTTTGAAAGGATTGGGAGAAGGCTAATTGGTCTATATTATGAAGTTTGATGCTTAACAAAATAATTATAAAGAGGAAGTATTGAAACTACTTGAAGAGGAAAACAGAAACACGATCTTAGGGTAGTTTTTTTTATCTTAGATTTAAGAGTTTTGTAGAGAACTTAAACAAACGGATAGGGAATCGATAAGATGGGGATAAAGCTTTGAGAGGTTGCCAGTAATAGGGGGAGAGTTGATTAGCCTAATGAGAGGTGGCGCTTGTCCGGATTACTGCCGTCGAGTAATAACTCCCAGTTCTGTCCTCCAGGATCTCCTCCCCCCCCCCTTCCGCTCTGTCCTCTCAGGAATTATAGGACAGATTGGAGTCGTCACTGACCATTAGTGTCCACTGAAAGAAAAGTCTTCCCTCTTAGCGGGGATTGCTCTCTAAGGGACCCATTGTGCCTTTGAGGAAAAACAAGAAAGGACATTTCTTCACAAGATCCTCGAGAGAACTTATTAGAAATGGCAAGGTAAAGTTAAGGAAAGTGAGCGGATTAGGTTTCAAGTAGTTCTAGAATATTATTAGTTTCCAAAAGGATTACAATTCTGCCAATCATTAAGCTATCGTGAAGAAACCGCTATTAGGAGTACCGAATAAAAAAAAAAAAAAAAAAAAAAAATGAATCATTAAGAATAAAAAAAAAAAGTGAGAACCACTTACTATATTAAACTACAGTGTAGTTATATTAAACTACGGAGTTATTACGTCAGATCCAAATCTATTAATTTTGGTCTCGTCAAAACACATGATGTTTTCAGAATAGTGGGCATATTTTTTTGGCGAATGCTAACCTCAGTTTCTTATGCCTATCTGTTAGCAATGGCTTTTTAACTTTTTTTCCTTCCTTACAAACCAGCTTGTCTCAAGACACAGCGCACTCCTTCAGCCCTGACGTTCTATTTTCGAACCGTCTAAGCTTCCGTTATATTTGAAGGGCTTTAACAACTTTAAATTGAAACAATTGAACGATAATTACCGCGCTATACAGTATACAGTATCTACAAGTAAAGGCTTACGATTTGTTTTATTCTTTTCAATCCCTTTCAAATGGGTTGCATTCATTTTTTGAATGTTACTTAGAGTCCCTACTGAGAATTCTTATTTGATACTTGAGGAACGGTGAGACTCCAAACTAAAAGGTGTATTTAGACGGACAATTTAATAAACTTTAATTTTGTAAATAACGATTTTTGCAATTTATAGTATTTTTCCCCCAAATGTGGGGGAGAATTTTTCCCGAAAACTTTTCCCTTATCAAATGTGGTCACATTTTTGATATTTTATTTTCAGGACTCCTCTGGACCATACTGAATCATAAAATCTACTACTCCACCTTTTGCAAGGCAGACCCCCTTTTTGGGGGCTATATCGACTAGACTAAGTAAGAAAATTAAAACAAAGTTGTACAATTGGTGTATTGTCCTTGAAACGTTTGCAAATTTTCAAGATGATCAGATAGCGATGGAAGATTCCGTTACATACAGGTGAAATTAATAAAAGGGACTTAAAAAAAAAAAACTTTAAAACTCACGAAATTGGTCATGTGGTCTTGGGAGACTTATGAAAACGACTGAGTGATTAATGTTTACAATGCAGGTAAGAAAGGACATTACAAAAAAAAAAAGAGTAAACAATGTTTTACGTAAACAAAGTAATAAAATAGGTATTGACAAACAATATATCGGATTAGGAAAAATTTTTGTTGTTACAACAAACATTTGATTGATTCACTTTATATGAAGTACATTCTGCTTCTACATTTCGACTTGAAAAGAACAAATTATTTTTTATGATATTGAATTATTTAGTATTTCACAGTTACAACTCAAAACTTACTCATTCTCTAATGTATTGGATAACGGAGGAAAAGATACTTTCTAATTAGTGTTCAATAAAAACCGAGGAAGACATAAGTGACCCAATAAGAAATGTTAATTTTCCACCGTATGTTTTCGGTTTCTTATCGATAAGAAAGTTCCATATTGGTTAGAGTACGGTAGGAGAGTGCAGCAGTAAATGATGAGAGGTGACAGCCGAGGTTGATGGACCCAGTAGGCGAACCATCTGCCCGATAGGGCTCCCCGATGGCCAATAAACTTCACCTCACCACTGTCATCGAACCTCCGCCTCCCAGCAAGTACTGCCGATGACTCACTAATGGATGAACCTAGTACCCTCTAGATCACTATCGGTAATCACCTTCTTGAGGGTCCTGGGCCAACGCTAAGTGCCACATACTTTGGGTATATGTCGGTACTTTCGGTACTTAGGCCATGGGAATTCCTTAAAGGATTTATTGAACTCCCACGGGTTTTAGGAAAATTAAATAAGATTTCCGAGGAAAACTTACTCCCGACATATATAACTATATTATGACATAACACATTTTTTTTATAAACATAACCATAAACTCAAAACTTAAAAAACATTTTAGTTTTAAACTGAAAATTATTTTGACTGATGTGATGTTTCTGCTACAAAAATAACAAAAAAAAATATAAACTTATAATTCCATGCTTTAAACTAATATTATTGCCAAACACCAACGTATTCCTCCCAATTCTATAAATTACCTGCAGAAATCCACCTGTTGATGGACGTAGAATTCGCAACTTAATAAGGAAGTACTATTTATCGACAAATAGTATTGCATGGAGAGGAGCAATCGGAAATACACGCTCTCAGCCCCCCCAACCATTGACGTTCTACAACTTACAGAACAAACAATAAAATAAATTATCTATTAATGGAACTACCCTATTTTTAATATACAGAGTGTTCGGAAGATCGTTTGCCAAATAGGTATCTCGGGTAGGGCGGTTCATTTTGAAGCTATTTAGGGTCACTTATCTATATACAAAGTCTTACGGATTTTTTTTTTTTTTTTTTTATTATGAATTTATTTTAAAAAATAGCCAAAACGAAACATTACAACTTCGACCTTATATCTTTGTTGTTTACTTATATATCAACGCCATTTTTTCTGCTGTAATTACTAATACATTGGCCATGTAAAATAAAAAAGATTTGATGCAAGAAACAAATACAAAAACAACGGGAGATCGTTAAATCTTGTTAAAGATTATAAAAAAAAAAAAAAAAAAAAATTAAGCGCAACAGCCAAATTCAAATTATTTTAAGACTAGACCTAAACTTGAAGTTGTTAATTTTTTTTTTTTTTTTTTGTCTTTAACAAGATTTAACAATCTCCCGTTGTTTTTGTATTAGTTTTTTTTTTCATCAAATCTTTCTTATTTTACATGACCAATGTATTAGTAATTGCAGCAGAAAAAATGGCGTTGATATCAGTAAACAACGAAGTTATAAGGCATAAATGTTTGGTTTTGACCATTTTTTAAAAAAAAATATTTTAAGAAAAGCCGTAAGACTTTGTATGTAGGTAAGTGACCTTAAATAGGATCAAAATGAATCACCCTACCCGAGATACATCTTTGGCCAATAAAATAACTAAAATATTTGTAAATCACTAACTTCTACATTTTGACTTGAAAAGAACAAATTTTTTTCTCTGATATTTTATTATTTGGCATCTTACGGTTATATACATATAACCGTATATATATATATATGATCGGTGACGGCCCTGTCTCCAAAGAGGGGTTTCTTCGGCAAATACTTCCTCCAAAAGTAAAGTCCGTTAGCCGACGGCAGGCAACTCAACGAAGGGTTTGATGACCCTACATAAATGTAACTTAGTAGTGATGTGGTTCCCCAGTGTGCAATGGCCTTCCGGAGATTCGGTCAGTGAATGATTTGTTACGGGAAAAGATACATATGTCCTTATTGGCCAACTGGCCTTGAACAACTATAATCCATAGATCTAGATAAATTTGTCAATAGAGGGAAGGGCACCTACAGAGACTAGTAATCGAACAATAGATAATCTATCGCAGCCCCATGAAAATCCTGTACCATTTCAGGCGAAAAAAGATCTCCAAGGTGTGTAGTTCCAACAGAATACAATTTCTACTTTATATTTATAACTTATATTTGTTTATAGGGATAAAAATAGTGAACCACGGTGTTTACCAATCTCGGTAAACGCAATTCCTGAATTATTTCCGACTTTTTAAATGTTAATACTCTTGCATTAATAATATAAATAAAAAAATGAATGCATTCTTCTCTATTTTACATATCACTGTTAAACAATTTATAGTATCTTCAATTACTGTTATTTGCTATTTGACTATTGAAATTGTTATAATAAATTAATATTACACATTTAATAATTTCATTGATGGATTGACTAACGTGAGCCGAAACTGTTAATAGTAGGTAGGAAGGTTCAGAACGTAATACTATAAACAGATGTAAATAGATCCAAACTTATATAAAACAACTTAAAAATGTAAAAATTACAGAAATTTAAATTTATATAATATAAATTATAATAAACTTGATCACAAAGTATAGAATACATAAAGAAAAAAAAGTTATAATTCTACCAACGTATTAAATCTCTAAACTTTCTTCATATTTGTTTCTGTGTAATCATTATAGTTGTTTATTTGCATCATTTTCTTTATATAAGCATAACTTTTAATTTATTTAAATTCCTTTAAGTACATAATTCATTATTTTTATTTTTTGTTAACATCTTTGTTATTAAATTTATTTTTAAATGAATAGTCAGTTACTGGTGCCACTAACTGGTAGTATTCTACATGGCCACTAAAATCGTGAACTTCATCTGCCTGGACAGAACATTTCATGTAAATGAATAGTTTAAAAATTTATCAAGGATAATTTTTTTAGATTACCGCTAAAGATATGTAACTTATAAATTTAATGAAATATTAAAAAAAATAAAAATAAAAATAAGAATAATATATCATGTGAGAACCCAACTCAAGTTATTAACTTAATTTGTAATAATTGTTAGTATAAAATCTAACAGCAAAATCCAAGACATTTTCCGTAGCTACGAAGCAGAGAATTGATGAAGATGATATGAGTGAACAAGTACAGGCAGCAGACAATGCCGAAGGTAACATCACCTCACAACAACAAACCCAACACAATGCCACAGTCAGTGTGTGTTTCCCTCCATACAACGATTCGCTATTAGCAAAGGCTCCATTGTCTGATTACTACCTGCTCCCAAGTAATATCAACAAGCTCTGATACAGTCTGATGAATATTTTATTGTACAACCATTTTGCCATTAGTTAAAACTGTTAAATATGAAACCATTGGAGCAATTTATATTTAAATTAAAAGTAACAGCTAAAAAAATAAATAATTATTTTATTATTTATTAATTTTAATTACCCGCAAAAGCTGCTTCTACAATAGTTACATACTGATATTACTCCTGTTTCAATATATAAATTATTTATTAAATTCAATTGCACAATTGCAATTTAAAAAAAAAAATAATTATCTGCCATAATATATAAGAATCAGCTCCTAGCGTTGTAACAAATCTGATAAGCAGTAAAACAGAAGCAATCAGTAAAAAAAAGAATAAATAAAAATATTATTTATAATGATTGTATTCTACAAACTAAAGAATTGATCTAAATTATCTTTAGAACAACAATATTTTTATACAAAATGCTGCAATATTCCTAGGATTTTAATTTTAAGCATTTTCATATACCTCATCAACTAACAGAGAGGTGGGAATCTATTGTAGAAGTATTGGTAGCATTCCTTTTCAAGTTATTTAAAGGTCACAAAATCTTTTTATCCGATACATCTGAGAATTATAAGAAGCAAGTGAGAATAAAATTAAGCGGGCTAGAATGGTTATAGAGTTTACTATGAAGGAAAAATCAATTTCTCTCTGATGGAAAGAAAATAGATCATAGATATTATGTCTATCAATAACTAACTGTTTTTCCCAATTTATATTTTAAAATTAAATTGATCAAATTACTCAAATTGATAATTAAGATAAACCATCAACTTATCATTTTGTTATTTAAAAATAATCGAAGAGCGAAAATTTAAGGGTTTGAAACATGACTTTTTTTCTTCAAAACAATATACCTCAAAAACGGTATGTCATAACAACAAATTTGACATTAAAAAAAATATTTTAAATTAAATTTCTGATAAGAAAACTATCTGCAAATTTTTCAATCCGAGTAACACGAACAGAGGTGGAACGTGTCAAAATTACATTTTTATGGGTGAAAAAAATATTACACATTTAAGAGTGGAAAAATATTATATATTGTTGAGGTTGTAAAAAACGTTACACCAAAAAAGTATAGACCCCAAGCAAAAAAGAAATATCCATGAATAAATAAATATTAGCCGATAAATTATTTTTTTTAAATAAATAAAGAATCATCATTTTTATATATATATATATATATGTATATTTTTTTTTCATAGCCCCTTTTTCTTTTTATATTAGTCTTATCTAAAGTTTTGTACATTTTTCTCTTAATGTTTTCCTCTTAAATTTTTAGGAGTGATAGCTTGTTTTGCAAAATTTTGTTATCAATTGATAGAGTTCAGTTTAATTAATAATTAGGTGATGGTGCTCACCAGTTTTCCCAATTTATAATTTAGAATTAAAAGGATAAAATTACATAATTTAATAATTTAATTAAATTAGTAATTAATAATAATTCTAAATAAACAAAATTGAGAGAAATTAGAGCTGTAAAACGTGACTTTTTTTCATTCAAACCAACATAGCTCCTAAAAATTAGGTCCTAGCGACATATTATATATATATATATATATATATATATATATATGTATATATTCTCCATTAAATAATAATAAGTAATCTGATAAGAAAACTGTCGGCAAATTTTTGATCCGAGCAACACAAACAAAGCTAAAGCGTGTCAAACAAAATGTTACATTTTTAAGGATGAAAAAAAATTGCAAAGAAAAACTGTAGAGCCACAGCCAAAATATACAATTTAATAATATTGTACAATTATCTATGGAACATAAATTCAATAGAAACCTGAAAATAGAATGAGAACAAGCAGTGAAACTCGATCATTTTCGTTCTTTTTCAACAAGGACTAGACCTTTCCAAATACAAATTATCAAACTCAATTAGGATATAATAAACTTTTAATTAATATTTTTTTAAATAACAAACCCAATTAACATTTATTGATCGGTTAGCTAATAATGTTTCCCCGTCTCAATTTAATTAATTTCTACTCTATTTACATGCTATTAATGTCCACCACACTATCACTCTTCCCGCTACTTTCGATTTGCATATTTCTGTCATTGTTGTGACTTTTTTCGCAGTTTCTTTTCACCACCAGCAGTGCGATTCCTCCTCACAAGACGTTCAGAAGGAACAACTTCGGTCAACAGATATACCAGGACCAGCTGAGAGCCTAATTCTCCAATACCGAAAAGGCAAAACAAATAAAAATTCCCTCGCCGTTATTTATTAATTTGTTTAGTTAATAAAGTCGGAAGATTAGAAAAAAACATTAGTACATTCCTTATCCAATCCTTGGTCTCTATGGGACGGCATAATTAATAAGAAAGACTAATAGCTATAGCATAAAGGTTATTTTATTTTATTTTTTTAGAAGTATTTAAATAATAAAAACCAATGCTTTGTATCATTTTAACTCACAATAGCCACAGTGCATGCAATAATTTAACATTCAACCTTAAACTATCCCCGAAACGATTTAGTCGAAATTTAAGTTTCATGATATTTCTTGATAATCATTTCAAGACAAAATGACACGGTGCACTATTTACATAACTTTTGTTTCACACATATCTGAAGCAATTAAACTTGTATATTAAAACGGTTTTCAACTAAAATGTTTTAAAATTTTTTCGTGATTTTTTGGATTCATGATATCTTTGGTATTAGATATTGGGTTTTTGCACTTGAATATTATTGGTTTACTGGTGTCTTATGGTACTTCTATACATAACAACTTTATTAGAAAAAAACAAAAAAACATCAGTTCTTTCCTTATTCAATCCTTTGTATCTATGGGAAGACATAACTAATAAGAAAGAATAATATTTACAACATAAAGGTTATTTTTTTTTAGAAGAATTTAAATAATATAAACCAATGCCTTGTATAATTTTAATTTACAATAGCCACAATTCTTGCAATAATTTAACATTCAACCTTAAACGATTCCCGAAACGATTTAGTTGAAATCTAAGTGTAATGATATTTCTTGATAGTCATTTCAAGACAAAATGACACGGTGCACTAATTACATAACTTTTGCTTTACACATATCTTAAGTCATCAAACTTCCTTTTTAGAACGTCTTTCATGACAATGTTTTTATCTTCTTTTATGAAACCTGTGGGATGAGGATATTAAATTTTTGCACTTAAATATGATTGGTTAACAGGAGTCTTCTTCTATTTTAGGATAATAAATATAAAACAAAATTGTTGATGTGTATTCAATTAGGTAAACCTTATATTAAGTAATTGAAAAAGTAAAATTCTATAAACAGTAAATTATAATTATTATTGACACTAAAGAAATCTATCGATAATAAGTAAATCATTATCCCTTTTTATATATATATATATATATATATATATATATATATATATATATATATATATATATATATATATATATATATATATATATTTATGATTTGCCACTATAGTCACAAATAAGTGATAAATCCAGGTAATATAAAATATAAGTCTTCTCTCGATTAATTTTTATATATTTTTTGTGGAAAATCCGCAATTTTTGCTTGGCCAGCTCGAAATAGCGAAAAGAAAGAAAAAGAAAAACAAATTAATTTTTTTTTCTCCTATCTTTACAGATATTTAAAAGTGTGCATAAATATAAGGAAATATGAATTCAAAAATAAAATAAATAACTAATAGAATATTTATTAACAGTCGTATATTTCTGTATACGTTTCTTTAATTTATAAAATGTTGTTTTTTTCAGATTTGAAAACCTGGAAAATTAGTATATTTTTTAATGCTCTAGATTTTTGAGATGTCAAAGTTGAAACTCGGATTAAGTCCTCCGAAAAACATTAAAATCATTGAAACGCAAATTCACTTATTTTATCCATCAATTACCAAGTTTATGGGTATTATCACCTGAATACCTTATTTAAAACATAATTAAAGCTACATAAAAAATAACCAAATGCAAACAACAAATCCTTATTTGTTGTATTTTTCTTCATATGAGAAAACTAAAAGGTGGCAGCACTTCCATATTTGTGTAAAAACCAGTTGAAGTACTGTGGGAACACAATAGAACGAGCGGGAAGGCAGGCTGACAATAACTAGAGCTCCCATAGTCCTTCTTGCGCCAGAACTCTAAGCCACTGCCTTTCTGCTAGGAGTATAGGGGTTGACTGAATAAATATGATAAGGAAAGAAGAATAAGAAAGGCTCTTTTAAAATTTTTAGATACGAAAATGTTGGTTTTGGAACAACTAAATGCTGATTATAATCGTTGTTCTTAAACATTTGGGTCTGAAACAGTCTGACCTACTGTTCTAATTTCAAAAAATTGAGAAATCAAAGAACAAATTTCTGACGAATCTTTAAATTGTTTGTTTTTTGGGGGCCTAACATCATTATGTAGACCAACTGGAGCAGAAAGAACAGTTGCTTCTACAGGTTACCAACCTATTCTAGCCAGTGTGAGGTCGAAATTCATTCCGTGGTCCTTAACAAAATAAATTTGAACCAAGCCCTCGGCTATGAGTTCTGCTTACTTTTAGGGATAATATACCTTTTACTATATCCAATAATAAAAATCGTTAATGTAACTGCAGCCAATGATGAATTATCAAAAAAAAAAAAAAATTATCCATGTTAAAATACAGCTAGGTGATAGATGAGATTAGAATTAGTCCATCAGGGACTACTAGGAAACATTTCCCCATAATCACGACGAGCTTCTTCAGAATTGCTTCTGGCAGCTCCGAAATAGAAAAGGATATCGGCATATTCTTTGAAACTGAACGTCCACCATCTTTGTCCAAGAGCCATTGTTAGTCGATAGGCAGATCAAGTCAAACAGCAGCCAAGTCCAAAAACAAGAGCCAAGTTGTATCATCCTTTGTTCCCGGCTTACCAGCATTTTTTTTCTAATTACTCATATTGCCAATTCTTAACAAATTTGTGATTATTATACCTCATTAGAAAGGTAATGAAACGTAGATGTTTTCTAATTATTTTGTACGAAATATTCGTAAGTGATTTTCTCTATTAAATTGAAGTTTTTGAGATGAACTAAAATTTTTTTAAACAAAAATTGAACTATTTTGAAGCTTACTGCATGAGATAACGTTAATAATGTACATTTGAGTATCAATTTTCGTATTTTAGAATATTTTTTATAGTAAAATTGTGTGCAAAAAGTGTGTTAATTTTTTTAAATCTTAAAAATAAGTATAACTCGGCTAATTTCGGACAGTAGTTCCTGTAGTAAAATCGACTAAGATTAGCTATCTTCCCGACTAATCTTAGCTGTACTATCTTCCCCTACCGGCTCCGCATCTATTTTCCAGATACCATATATATATATATATATAGAAGAAGAAGAAGAAGAAAAATGAACTTTATTCTGGGACAACTTGTCCCCTAAGAATAACAAAACAAGTACAATACATAGAACAATCGTCTGGCTATGATAATTAATTATAATAAATGATAATAATAAATAATAATAAAAATTGATTAATAATTAAATTATGAGTTACAAAAATGAATTAAGGAAACTTGTAATAGGATACATCTTATGTGTACTATTATAATGTATATAACTTAAATATTCATGTTTTTACATTTGCTCGGAAGATTGAAGATCCAGGAGGTAAAGAAATAGATGTTGTTTAAAGGAAGTAAGAGTGGAGCTTTTTCGAATTGTGATGGGCAATGAGTTCCATAAAGAGGAAGCACGGATAATAAAGGATTTCTCGAAGGATGCAGTTCGATGAGCCGGAGTGTATAGGTTGATGGGTTGGGTTCTAGTATTTAAAAGGTGAACGGAGGAGCGCAGAGTAAGGAGGTCATGGATATAGGCGGGTTTTTTGGTTTTTAAGGTTTGGAATATGAGAGCACCCAGGAAGTATTGACGTCGAAAACAGGGGTAAAGCCAACCAATTTCAGAATACTTATGAGATATGCGAGAACGTCTGGAGATCCCGAAAATAAATCTAATAAAACAGTTCATTACTCTTTTACATCTCATCTCGAGCTCTTCAGACAGTCCTCCATATACTGTGCATCCGTAGTCAAAGTTAGGGAAAATGAGTGATGATACTAAAAGTTTTCGAGTACTTAATGGTAATAAATCACGGTAATGTAAGAGTTGCTTAAGAATACAAATGGATTTCCTCGTGATTTGAGAGATATGGTTATTCCAAGTAAGATGTTGGTCGAAAGTTATTCCCAGATTTTTAATGGAATTTTGGAAATGAATTGGACGGTTTTTGAGGAAAAGCAGAGGATAGTAGGGAAGAGCTTTTAGGTGAGGTTTTGACCCAATGAGGATAGCCTTTGTTTTTTCTGGATTCAGACTTAATTTATTCTCCACTGCCCAAAGGTTAATGCTATCTATGTCTTTCTGTAGCTTACAAATCGCCTCTAGCATATTTGAAGGATGAAATGATAAATATATTTGCAAGTCGTCAGCATAAAGATGATATTGGGAGTAGTGGATGCGATTCGGTAACTCATTAACATAAATAGAAAATAGGGTAGGTGAAAGAGAAGATCCCTGGGGGACTCCTCGCGAGAGTGGTAGTGAAGATGAGTGAGGTTTTCCAGGTATAATTACTGTTTGGAAACGGTATATATATATATATATATATATATATATATATATATATATATATATATATTATATATATATATATATATATATATATATATATATATATATATATATATATATATTTTTTTTTTTTTTTTTTTTTTCTCTATTTTCCTCTCACGGTAACCCCATAAGAGGAGAATTTATTTAGCGTATTTACATGCGCCATGCCTGTTTTTAGGCATACTACACGTATTACCAAGTTCATTGGTTTACATTTTTATTAATTCAATTTGATCTTATTGTCTCTTGTGTACAATCAGATAAACAAAACAAAAAAAAAAAAAAAAAAAAAAAAAAAAAACCAAACAAAAAGAAACAATTAAATAATAACAAACCTAAAGAAAGTAACGTTAATACAATTTTCTACAAAATAGTAATTCCATAAATAATAAAAATAAATAAAAAAATAAACTAAAGCACAACAAGATTCTGCCTACTAAAGCATCATTATACTGCCTTCCTACATTCATCAGTCAGTTTGTTAAAGTCTATTTGTTTAATAAATTGTACAAAATCAGATTTAAATTTGGTCATAAGTCTCTGTTCTGTTTCTGGCCAATTTCCGTGTTTTAGTATAATGTTCTGTATCAGTCCTGCCCTAATGTTGTCAAGTCCTTTACAGTCATATATTAAATGTCGGAAATTATGAACCTGTCCATCATGAGGACACCTGTCATTGTTTAGTATGTTGAAGCGTTTCAAATATTGTTTGGTTTGTCCGTGTTCTGAAAGTATTTGGGTCAGCTTGTAGTCGGTGCTTAGTATACGTCTATAATTTTGCGGTGTGATATTGGGAACGAATCGATGAAGGCTAGGAGATTTTTCAGAAGCGGTCCACTTATTGTTCCATTTAATTATAGAGTCCTTTCTTATATCTCCTTTTATAAAAGAGATAGGGGCCTTATCAAATGATACTGGAAGGTCACTGTAAGCCGCTAACTTTGCCAAAGCGTCAGCTCTCTCGTTGCCTTCTACTCCTGAATGACCCTTAATCCAAACAACATTGATTATTTTCTTGTGTTGGCTATAGAGTTTAGTCAAGTTTATTCTAGTTTCCTCAGTAAGTCTGTCATGAATATTTGAGTTTTGAATTGAGTGTATTACGTTCATATTGTCCGTATAAATAGTTATGTGTGTGTTGGTATGTGTTAAGTTCTCAAGTAAGTATTCAGTGGCCTTAAGTACTGCTAACTTCTCCGCTTGGTTATTAGAACACTCCTTTCCTAACCTGTATTGAGACTCTATGAGCCTATCATTTATATCTTCAAGTAACCAAGCACACCCCACGTTATCGTCATTCTTGCTGCCATCTGTAAATATAACTGTCCGAGTTTGACTATCTGTTTGTTTGTTTGCCAACATTTGTGCTTGTATTGCTGGATGAATCCAATATTTACAATTGTATGGGAGGTCAATTCTCTCTTGAATAATGTTATTATAGTCAGTAAGTCGTTTTTTTTATGTTAAATAGTTCTGTTACTTCATGTATTTTTAAGTCAATTGGAAGAATACCTGCTAAGACGCAAGCAGCTTCATAAGATATTGTATGGAATGCTTTCGAGATTTTTATTGCTATGAGCCTTTGAATTCTACGGAGTTTTGCAAGATTCGATTTCAGTCGAACGCCCTTATGCCAAACGTGTGCCGCGTAAAGAAGTAAAGAAGAAGGCAAAATAGCTCCGTGATATATCGTCTTGAGGACCTCTGACTTGAGACCCCAAGAGATCCTAGCTGTCAGTGTTAGTCTGTTAGTGGTTTGCAAAGCCTGGTTGTAAACATTGTCTATGTGTCGTTTCCAGTTCATTTTTCGATCGTACAGTACTCCTAAATATTTTAATGTGTCACGTTGGTTTATTTGTAATGAATTTAATCTTATAGTTAGTTTTGGTATTGTCCGTTTTCGAGAGAATATTATATATTCTGTCTTTTGTGAGTTAAAGTTCAGTTTATTAAGAGAAGCCCACCTTGTTAGTCTAGATAAAACAAGATTAGTAGAAGCTTCGAGTTCGTCTATGTTCCGACGTTTTACTAGTACCAGGACGTCATCGGCATAAACAATTAATTTAGTGTCGATTGGCAATTCAATTAGAAAAATTGTATTAATTAATATATTCCACAGGATTGGTGATAAACTAGATCCTTGAGGAGTCCCCATACTTAACCTTTTATCAATGGTAAATGAATTAGTTTGTATAACCAATCGCCTTTTTTCAAAATAATTTTGTATGGTCAGATAAAGATTTTTTGGACAATTGTATGTCTTCAGATTTGTTAAAATCGCTGTCCACCAAGCGTTGTCGAATGCACCTTTAATATCCAAACTTACAACTAGCAAATGTCTTTTTTGGTCTAAAGTCGTACTGATTTGTTCTGTTAAGCATGCAAGGCGTCATCTGTTCCTGTCTGCGGTCGAAAAGCGAACTGATTTTTACTAAGTATTTCGTTTGTCGATAAAAAGTGCATTAATCGATTTTTAACAATTCTTTCCAATATTTTTCCCAACGCAGGTAACATACTTAGTGGTCTTATTGAGCCAGGATCTTTTTTGGGAATTAATACCAGTTTAGCCGTTTTCCAAATTAGTGGGAATTCTCTTCTACTGAAAAAACTTTTATATATTTCACAAATAAAACGAGGGAAAATTTCAGTTATTTTTTGAACTATAACTGGAGAAATCTTATCCAAACCTGGTGATTTATGTGGAGGTATGTTTTTGATAATTTCTAGTATTTCTCCGTCTTCAAGTGGTAAATCATCATTTGTGTCAGGAGGGGTGACTATATCATGCCTCAAACATTGTTGTTCTACTGTGTCACTGTCAGTATTATCGTCTTGAATTACTTTATTGAGTATGTAAGTAAGTGTTTCTTTTGAATTGTTTGTATATTCACCATTGTCAGCTAAAATTGTTTGTAGTGTCGTCCTATTTTTTAATTTTTTTGAAGCCCATTTGTAAGGCCAATTCCAGGCTGATGAATTTGCGGCGAATGATTTCCACGAATCCACCTATATATATATATATATATATATATATATATATATATATATATATATATATATATATATATATATATATATATATATAGAGGGAGGAGAGAGAGAGAGAGAGAAAATCAACTTCTCTTTGATCCTTCCTTAATTGTACTAAGATATATAATAATATTATGTTATAATCATAAATGCCTTCATATAATTAGACTTCTTTACAGTACTTGTAGTGAATACTTCAGAGTAGTTGGAACGAGGTCACATTGGATATTTAAAATCTAAATGATAATAATAAATAATGAAACATCCAGTAAATCTAAAAGAAACGTTTAAGATAGCGGCTGAACAGTTACATTGTTTTGGATCTTGATAAGGACTTGTATTTTGGATTTTGTGTATTAGTTTTGGGTCTGAATAATTTTGTTAAAAGTGGTAGTTAAACTTTTATAAAAATCTTTAAAAACAATAATGACACTGAAATATATATACACACCTAGATACATAATCATATAAATAACGAACTATAAAAACAAGTACCAAGTGTCCTTACCACTATTTAACAGTTATAAGGGAAGCCTTATTGAGTGAGAGGTGGCGAAGTTAGAGAAGGAGGAAGGGGAGTTGCTATGGCTACATCATCGCCGCTCCTCCTGGTCACGGCTACTGTTTCATCCCCAGCCATCCAATACAGGAAGAGGGCATTAAGTATCGATATTCACGCAAATAATATAAGTATATATATTATTTTGCCAAATATTACAATCAGGAGTTAACAATAAGTAATCTCTAAAGAACAACTTCATATCTTACAAAAACGTTTAAAGTAAAAGCTAGATTTAATCCATGACCAAAGACTTATATGAAACCCACACAACAGACTTTTTTTTTATAAAAAATATTTATTAAAAATTTGTGTTGCAAACTTTGCCAAAAGGCCATTATATAAATATACAGCAGAGCGGCGATTATCCGAACTAATGTTGTCAGAAATGGTTCAGATAAATGAAAAGATCACTCGTTTCCTTTTTGTTAGAATGGAAGATGACATGTAGTTTTTAAAAGAAAAAGAGATCACAAAGGCGATGTGTACCTCACAAAGAACGATTTAAGACTTAAGGTTAGATCTATTACTAACCAAATGATTAGGAAGAAATTGAGAGAAACAAATGAAACGATCTGATCAAGTACATAGTTCTCTGTAAACAAAGTTGTAGGCCTGTATAGAAGTTAATTTTTTTGCAGTTTCTGTGAAATAAATAAAGCTTCCCTTATAGTGAAAAAAAATTTGTTTTTCATTTAATTTAATTTAAAAATAAAAATAATTTTAACAATACAAATAAGTAATAAGATGATCAATTTAATTAAAATTACATTCCAAAAAAAAAGTCCCGTTAATTGAACGTTTCGAAAATTGACGTTCGGATAATCGAAGCTCCACTGTATTTACATGTGAAAAGTGACTATCCCTTATTCATGTCATATAAGTTTTACATAGTTCCTTGGTTTTTCGGTGTTTTACCCATTTAAAGATATTTAAAGAAGGAAAAATTGAAAAAAAAAAATACAAAAAAAACAAAACAATATCTACACAATAAAAGAATAAAATAAAATAAAAAAATGTACATACAAATAAAAATACATAATTTTGAATATTTGGTTGCATATATGTTTAATTAATAGAAAAAAGTAAACTAAATTTCGAATATGAATCTAGGAATCAGGTATTTTGATGAATAATATGCGAGGTCACTTGAGGTACGCAATATGTCAAGGGGGAATGAGGAAGAGCCAGGTAGATTAATTTTTTTAGTTTTTTCCTGTGGTTTGTCCCTATGACTAATTGAATTTTTCTGTTATTATTAGAAATATGCTGGATTTTTTCGTTCCATTTTAAATTTGTTTCCAAAGGGAACGGAAAAATTCAATTAGCCATAGGAAAAACTCAGGGAAAAAAGCAAAGAATTTAACCTATCTGGCCCCTTTCCTTCCACCATAGATATATTGCAGAAGTCTCAGACCTCAGGTGAGTAGCAATATATTTGATTTATCGTCTTAGATTTTTGACAACTTTAATATATATAATCTCTATAACAAAGTGCTGATGTTTTGAAAATTTTGTATGTTTTATAGCTGATGATGAATATTTAACATTCGAGACTAGTTTTCAAATAAAATAATTCCAAAATAAGTGACGATTGATTGATCAATCCTAATATGCAAGGTGATCTGTCCAGAGACTAGCTGTGAACCTCCTTCTGTCACACAAATGAAAAAATCATTTGTTTTCTAAAGCCGGACTAGAAATTTTTTAATAACAGACTTAAATAAGACCATATCAAATAAAAGTAAGAAAAAAAAAGTATATGCGTATTAATACACCACTATTTTACAATTTTTAAACATTAAATCTCTTCTACTATATTTATTATTGAGGGTTAACAGTAACATGTTATTGCGCCTCTGTATTATTTTTAAGGGGCAATTCTGTACCATTTGGGAAAAACTAGATAAGCTGATTTTTGTCCACAATAAGATAAATACATTTTGCAACCCATGTTGGTGTGCTACTCATCTGTAAAAGTAGGTAATTTATAATGTTATAATGTAAAAGGAAAGCATTGCCATTACAACTTGCCTACTTATACATGATGTGTAGGACTCTAATAAGGGTTGCTCAAAATATTTATCTTATTGTGGACAAAAATGAACTTATCTAGTTTTTTCCAAATGGTAGAGAATTAGTCCCAGAAAAAAAGTGTATTTTTTCATTCATTCAATCATTATACACTAACAAGAAAAAAAATTCCACCCAAAAATGTTTATTCTTCTTTTATAACTTTTTACACTTTACTAATACACTTTCAGCATGGTAAATGAAACATTTTATGATCATAAAAAAATAATAAGCAATATTTTAAACAAATTACCGACAAATTTTAAATTTAAATTAATAAAGTTTATATCCACCCTGTGCTTTCATTAGGCTATAGGTCAAACGTGATTTTTAATAAATTCTGGGTGATAAACCCTATCTAAGGCAAAACTGTAATAAACCGTATTACCTAATATCAAATTTCGTAATTTTATTGCATTTTTTAAACTGCTTGCTTTTGTTTAGTTAATGTTTTTAGTAACCCTACTACGTTTTATATGCCCTAGTAAAAGAATATGTGGACATAAACCTCTAAAGGAAAATGAAGAAAAAAAAAAAGTGGAATTTTTAGGCTGTCAGTCTACAGTTAATACATTCCTCTAATAATGTGAAAAAAATGAGTTAAACTAGAGGAAAAATGCCGCTGACCACACCTTTTTATTTCAATCCGTTGCATAGTATGCCAAATGAAAACCATGTTATCACATACTTAAAGTAAATTTCTTTTTATTAAATTGACACAGAACCATCAATTTGATCATACCATTTGAAAGCTTGTTGAATTTACAAGTTTTTGTGAGATTTGCAGTTTTGTGGATAGTTTTTAGAAAAAAAACAGTGAGCGTTGAAGTATTTTAAGAAATTATAACTTTCATAAATATGTTTAAGATATTCTGTTCTTTAGGTCCCAAGAATGTAGAGTTCAAGGTTATTACAGGAAATTAAGGGTACTATAGAAAATTAAGGGCTAAATTCTTAAGTGTGGCCAAAATTTGAAAAATGTTTAACCAAAGAGGAGATACTACAGCTTTAAGGGGGAAAAAAAAAAAAAAAAAAAAAAAACTGTTTTGGTTTTCTCAAAAAAGTCTTCGAATTATCTTTTTTTAAATTTTGAGTAACGGATTGGAATAAAAAGGTAAGGTCTGCGGCATTTTTCTTCATTTTTGATCTAGTTTTACATTTTTTATTTTACACTAACTGAGAGTACCTCTCGCCCTGTATACAAGGACTTCTTAAGTAATTACCTATTTTTTATATTTGAATTAAAGTTCTATGTCAAAAGGTCTATTATTTATTCATTTATTTTTTTCTGACGTTTTGGAGGGTTATCAGGAGTCAAGCTTAGATGGATGTTTCTAGGGAGGTATTGCAGCTTTTATAGCTAAAAAC
Source organism: Euschistus heros (assembly GCA_003667255.2). Taxonomy (NCBI): domain Eukaryota; kingdom Metazoa; phylum Arthropoda; class Insecta; order Hemiptera; family Pentatomidae; genus Euschistus; species Euschistus heros. The sequence goes on along the minus strand of RCWM02000057.1, from coordinate 2,710,423 downwards.
GTAGTTTTCTAAAAAAAAATCTATCTGATATCTGCATCGGCATTTTTTCTTTATTTCTGTTCTAGTTTCACTCAATTTTTAACCACCCTGTATAATGTATAAGCAAAATAAATATGAAAAATTCCGAACCTAGATTTATTATTTAATTACTTATTTATTTATTGGTTGGCTCTACAGCCCTAGATGGGCCCTGCCCTCACGCAGAAGAGATGACCAATGGAGTTTATCCATAGCTTTTCTTCACCATTCCCTTATTCCTAGATTTTTCAGGTCCGCCTTCACATTATCCTACCACCTTATTCTAGGTCCTCCTCTTAATCTGGTACTAACCGCTCTGTCATTCATCATTCTCTTCGGCAGCCTCTCGTCCGGCATCCGTTGGACATGTCCCAGCCACCGCAACATTCCTTCCTTGATGACCGCCACTATATTCGGTTCCCCAAATAGCTCTTCTAATTCTTTGTTCCTCATTATTCTCCAAGTTCCGTGGACGTTTACTGGGCCAAAAATTCTTCTGAGAACTTTCCTTTCCCAAACTTGAAGTATTGAGGTGCATATTAATGAGAATAAGTTCCGATGGTGCAAGAGCTTTAAGTACCTAGGTTTCCTAATAACGAAATAAGAACTGAAATTGAAGCCAGACTTACAGCAGGTAGCAGATGCCTGTACGCTCTTAATAAAATATTGAAGTTCCGAGCATTATCACGAGCTGCAAAAGTTATCATGTATAAAACAGTCATAAGGCCTGTGGTAGTGTATGGAAGTGAGTGCTGGACACTAACAAAAGGGAACGAGACAATTATTTAATTATAGTTCCATTAAAATAGAAACAATAAAAATAATTATTACTGTGCACAGATTAAAATCGTGAAGGGTTGAATATAAAATGATTCTAAACAGCTCAATGTTTATTCAGTATTCCAGAGAGGTAGATCAGATAAAAGTTTTAAAGACAAACTCACTAATTTTACATAAATTGATAAGATAATGTTAGGGTATATATCTTGGGGGCATGGTGAGAAATACCTCCGCTGGCTTAGGTTAAATTTCGGTTGAAATCTGAGAGGGCTGAGTAAACTTTTTGATCAATAGACCCGACGAGGCTCTCATGTAGTATGCAGATTGGGGATGGGTGTGAGGGGTGTTGAAAGGAAATTATATTCAAGGTGCGTATATTTCACGCAGGGGAAGGAGCCAATGTGCATATATTCAAATAAAATATACTACCCAATGCTAGTTTACGTATATCAGTTAATATTTTTTCATCTATTTTTTTATCCTTTATTGTAAAGTTTTAAAAATATTGGGCGAATATCGATATTGTTAGACAGGGTTGAGAGCTGTGAGGTCCAGCTTTCACTGCAGCCGGAGCTATCAGAGCGGCACAGTTTGTGCAACACTCCAATAGGGATCCGCGGTCAGTTCTCTCTTTGTGCGTTTAAAGTAGAAAATATAGTTTCTATTAAAAACTATTAAAAAAACTTTTTTTATTTAATTAACTAAACTTTTTTATTTATCATTAACTAAAAGCTTATATATGAACAGCACTCTGCGGAATGAACTTTCGGTAGAGTACCAAATTTGGGTATAGCCTCTGTAATATGTGTAGACCCACCTTGGTCCTGTGAAGGAAAGGTTGTCTTTCGATAAGGTGACCGGAATATCAAGGAAAAAGTTTTCAAAATTTATAAGAAGAAATTCAAAGGTTATATGGAGAAGGTTTGCCCCTATTTAAGATGAACCCAAAGGATAAGAAGGAGTATTGTGATAGAGGAAGAAATAAGATACCGGGTATAAACAGATTAATCCGAATGCCTGAAGAAGCTACGAAAAAAATAATATAGACAGATTCTGTGATACCGGCTCGGATCCTTATCACCTTATAAACAAGTAAAAACTAATGTAAATAGACAAAACTAAGTGCAGAACTTAAATTGCCTTCTGACTCATGAATAGCCTAATTGTAATATCATTTATAGGTTCTTAATTTAAAATTTGTTTCATTAAATAAAATGTATTCAGTATAATTATTATTCATCCTAACCTAATAGTCAATAATTGAAACAGACAGGATAAAACTCCAAACCAATCACGTAGATGGGGCTCTTATCCAAATAATATCATAGAACGGACACGGCCTATAAGTAAAAGTAAAATAAAGCTCCCGAGCATGGAATAACAACACAGCATAATATGGATAGAGGATGTATCTACTAATATGGGATTTGCTTGGGAATGGTACAACATACGCAAAATAAATGTTATTTCATATAAAATGTTTTACTTAGTAAGTACAGTAAAATAACATTAAATTGTAATAAATGTTAATGATATAAAATTTATATTCAACTCTTCTTAACATTAAATTATGAACAACATTTATTTTTAGTTTATCAGCTACAAAATAGAAAAGGCTAAGCAAGCCATCCAATATTTGAACATTCATCATTTAATTTTCAGGGAGGAAAACATGGATTGGTTAGATCCGATGCTTGTTGTTTGTCGTTGGTCTTATTTATGCCCATAGCGAACTCCAAACGTACGAGAAACGGTAATGTGTGCCAGTGTCTCCAATAAACCTTCTGTTTAATGTGGTTTTCTCCAATGAAATTTTCAATACTTTCTGGAATAACTAATATCGTTTTTGTAAACTCTAGTTGTATTAATGTTTTGAAGATAAATGAAATTTTAAAAAGTTATTCCTGGTCAATTGAGTAAACTCATTTACATAAATCTTCAAACATCGTTTCTTGTATTTTGAAGTTTCTTCAAGATCGACATTTTTAGTAGACTTTTGATTAAATTAATCTATACATCATCCACATAATCACTACTTTACATTATCCGAAATATTAATTGAAATAATTAACCTTCTATTTTGATTATAATAAATAGGTTTGTTTTTAAATACTGCACAATGAATTTTATTTTGTTTTTATAATAAATAAAGAGATTTGGTCGGAATACGTAATAATAAGCAAAATACTTGACTATTTCGAAGTGAATGGTGTCAATATTTCAACAATCAATAAATTTTAACGCAAGAGCTTCTATAAGATCCTACCACTGCCGCAAAAAAATCTTCTTGCATTTGAATAATTTCTTAATGAATATTAATCACTGATTTCGGGGGAAAAAAAAATAACGAGAACACAAGAAGAAATTAGAAAACAATGAAAAAGTAAATTTTTACAAGTGTATCCATATATTATCACTAATTGTAAAAACCTGCTCCAAATCTAATCATAAAAAGTTTCACTAAAACAGCTTCAGGTATAAGAAATAATGTTCAATTTTCATGTCCAATTAAATTATTTAAGATTATAAAATTAAATTGTTCTAAGGATGTGGTGCGAAAAAAGAAGGGTGCAAAATAAGTTTTTAACAGTTAAAAACGAAAAATCATAAGTTCTCTTAAGTTTGAATACTATTGTTAAAGGAAAACAAGCTTACTGCATCAAAGTTGATAATAAAAGCCAGTGAAACAAATTATTGAATAATATTGATAATGTTTCATTGACAAAATACATAAACAATGAATCAAATCAAGGCTAAATTAATTAATGCTTATTTAAAATCCATATCAGATCTTTTTTTTTTAAATATATACTAATCTATTAAAGCGGAATTTTTATAAACTTTATACATTTATAATTATAATGTAACTAAGAGATTGTTAGTAGTTCTTGAGATTGTTTATATTTCTTCTTGTATTTATTACCTTTAGCTAACAAATTTTCGATTTATATGACAGGGGAACATACTGACGGCTCAAACATTTTTGGTTTACAGGTAACAGAATTATACAATGCTGAAAACCATTTGTGGGTTGAAATAGTACAGGTTTTGTTTTTATTATTTTATTTATACAGTAACTCTCTACAGGTGTGCAATGGTAAGGAAACCAATGAATTCATTAAGGATTTTTCAATACATTCCTAGAAGAGAAACTATGAATTCGTTTATGTTTTTCTTTTTTTCAAATACCCAACTTGATCAGTAGTGTACTTTTGTGGGTTAGATTAAGCAGACATATTAAACTAACATTTTAAAAAAGCATCATTTTACTCATTGAGAAAATTTAATAGAATTTTATTAATTAAATAAATAATCATTTTTAACAAGATTTACTCCTAAAATACCGAGAAGAAAAATTTCTTGAATATTATTTATATTCTTGGAGACCAAAGGATATCGAAAATTCAATCTGCGTCCAGACTTGGTCACAGGGGTCTCAAACCTGAACTAAGTTTGTCAGCCCTTATGCAGGGAATTGGCAACACTGTACCCAAGTCCACGGAAGACATGTACGACAGGATACAAACCCGGAATGGAATTACGGGAAATAAATTCCGATGGAGGTGGTGCTCCTGGAATAGCAACGACTATTCCAAGCCTTGCCCAGAATAGAAGCACTCCTAAGGGCTATTTGTCTGGAAGGAATGGCTGTCGGCTGGAGAATTCTACAATGAGATAATATCAAGGGAGGTTTCCAAGTAAACTGATACTAACAAGGTTTAAACAAATATATATATATATATATATATATATATATATATATATATATATATATATATAATGTCCTTTTAACCTTCGAATTAAAATACAATAGTTGGTTCATCTATTCTCGAAAGATCTATTATCTAAAACAGAATAGAATCATACATAATCAAAGACACCCATCATTATAAACAGCATATCCTGTTCTGTTTATATATTTCAGTAACGGAATCATAGGCTATTTCAAATTTATACCACAGACTCGTATAGATTTCAAAATGTCATGAATTAAAAAAAAAAAAAAAAAAAAAAAAAAAAAATTAAACTGTCTTTAAACTAATAAGTACTGTACGCATGAACCGAAGTTAAAATACCAAGTGGACAGAGAATGAGAATGATTTAATAAAAACAGTTGTTTCCGTTTAAAAAGAACTTTCAAGAATTAAAGGATGGAATTAAACAGTAAAAACTTCCTTCCAAAAATAAGAGGCACAATAAAACATTCAATCTCTTCCTTTGTATAAAAATCGCGTTAACACGTTTTTACAAAATACGAAATGATATTCCTTACAAAATCTAATAAATCCAGAGCTTATACTGATTATTTAATTGTTTATTTACTTCTATGTTGTTTTGTTTATTTGAAAACTTGTATCGAATGTTATGCAATCTTCAGTGCTAGAATAAAGTGAATATTAGGAAAACAGATTTGCTTTTATTTAACGTCGAGACTGATTTTTAAGAATAATATTTCCGACTTTAAACAATTTTTTAAGACATTCGTTTTTCTTTTTTAAAATCTGAGCTGTAATACTGAAATGGGAATAAGCATGAAATCTCCTTCTCGTAAACACAAGAATCTAAAAAATTCCTAGAAACGAATAATTAGAATTGACATCACTATTGGAGAACTGCTAAAAATAACCTAGTATGATAACGGTCAACATGACAGTATCAGTTTTTATAAGCTGAAGGATTTCTCTTTTCGCTGTAAGTCAAATATACAAAATAATAAGTCAAAATGTATCTGCGTCAGTTACAGAAAACGTCCAGTAGGGGGAATTTTAAATTACAATAAAAATCTTAGTAACCCATCGGGAAATGAAAAAGTGTCTGGTAAGTGTTCATTAAACATTTCACTGTTTACTGACATACTAAATTACTTATTAATTACTAAAATTTAATACAACTTTTATTCTATAAAGAAATTTGTATTTATTTTTCTTTATATCTTCATTTAATGTTCTTGCAAAAGTGTTACAAAACTTAACAAGATTTATTTGTACATGGATTTGGTGTTTTATATATATTTTATTTGTTGTTTCAAATTCAGTGATAAAATTTCAGTAAACATTTTGGTGTATATTTTATGAATAATAATTACATTGATATACTTAATTGAAGTTAATTAATGTATAACTATTTGGTTCAGAAAGTATCTTTTCTTTCAAATTATCTCACAATGAATTTAAAAATAGTGACCTATATTAGTAATCCACAAAATTGTAATTAGACTTCTTAAATGTAAATAGGTGAAGCAGAAGTTAACAACACGAGGATTAAGTGTTTTATCAATTCATGCCTTATATTATTTAATGGCTTATAACATGGAGAATTGGCAATGTTAAAATAATCACAGATTAAGAGGTAAATGACACATTACTATATAATTGTAGAACTATTGGTATAATGTTATAGATTAATGTGTTTTTAAAAAAAATTAGAAGCCTGATGACGGAACATTGTCTCCGAAACATGAAGCTACAAATGTTAAATAAATAGGAGTTATGCCAAATAAATACTTAAGGATTCTGTCTTTTTTATATTTATAATTTGTTATTTTCACTTCTCTGACAGAAAGTTCATCAGGAATTAACTTTACTGGTGGTTCATTAGTATATTAATTGTTGATTAAATTAATATTAATTCAAAATTGATTTAGTGTCTTATAATTCGATATTTTCTTATTTCCACTTCATTATTTCCTTATTTCTCATTTTAATATTAGAAGGTAAACAGAAGTTAATATTACTTTGAACAGGGATTTAGAGTTTCTCAGTAAGTGTAGGAGAATAACCTTTCCCCTCTAAAAGTAGCGACTGGAACATCGAAATAAATCGGAACAAGGTTGGAATCGATAGAAGGTATTCTGGGCGCGCGTAGGGGTTGGTGTCGGCCATCCGAACATTTACCCATTTAATGTTATATTTTAGTCATCAATTTAAAAGATTTCTTTGCACATTTTATAAATATTATTATTTTTATCTAATGATTGGGAGGCGCGGTAGCTCAGTGGGTAAGGCGCATGACCACCATAATGCTTCCGGGCCCGAGTTTCAGTCCGACTGAAGGCAGAAAATTTATTTTATGTTATTTCAGCCGTGGATCGAATTCGAGGTCGGTAGACCCTCCTGGGGCACACCCAGGCCCCTAATAGGTGGGTACCATTAATTGGGGGAAAAAAACCTGGCGGTTGAGCGTGAATTCTGGCCAATTCACCTCCTTTCACAACCGTTGGCTCAGAAACAATACATCCTTCCTAAGTACTGAACCCGAGACCCTTCATGGGTTTTAAGTGGTACAGGTTTTTTTTTTTTTTTAATTTTTTTTTTTTTTCTCCATGAAAGAAGTCTTTCTCAAAGATTTATCTGGAAGTATTTAGTTGGAATACACAAACGCGAAAAGGCTTAGCGAAGGAGGAAATTAAGGAAAACTGAAATCAAATTATTAAGAAAACCTTTACCAAGATCAAATGAACTTCATAAAGTTGAAAAAAAAAAAAAAATTTTACCATGGCAAAAATAGTTTTATTGAATAGATATTAGATATTTTCCTTACTCAAGAGCATATGTTACCTGAACGGTAATGAATCCATTATTACATTAACTATAATAAAATAACTAAATAAGGTATTAGAAGAAAATATTATACGCAACAACTAGAACGAGGTGTTTTGATAAAGATCAAAAATAGAAAACCGATTTCTCCTTGAAAGCCATATAATAAAAATTTAGACGCTATATTCGGCATAGAAATTGTAGCGGTCACCACAATGCGGTCTGTGCTCTCCGCAACAACCAATTCGGCCGCCAATAGGCTTAATATAGGCATTCAATTAAAATCATTAAATTATTTATACAAAAAAACTTTTGTATCAATGGTCTTCACGAAAACATATGTGCTTCTAGATGGGGGCACGGATATTTTTACATTACATTAAGATTGTTTGATATAAACGAAAATTCTATATCAATTAACTAAATAATTGAAAATATATCTATATCTAATCTGGTATCCAGATTTCTTGGGCACGTCATTATTACTTACAATGATTAAAGCAATTTTCATTCCACTGACATTTCTGTAGCCATCTCCTCCAAATGATATTTTTAAGTGTGAAAAAAAAATTAAAAATCTTATCATAAAAAGTTTCAAAAAACAGCTTCGGGTACATGAAATAATAACCAATCCTCATGACCAATTAAATTAACAGTATTTGGGATTATAAAATTAAATTGTGAGGAAAGAAGGGTGCGAAATAAGTTTTCAGAGTTAAAGGAAAATTATAAGTTCTCTAAAGTTTGAATGGCATTGTTAAAGTAAAACAAGTTCACTGCAACGAAGTTGATAATAAAAGCCAGTGAAACCAATTATTGAATAATATTGGTAATGTTTCATTAACCGAATAAATAAACTGTGAATCAAATCATCAAATCTATTTCCCTCATGTGTCCCATAACATGAGTTGGTAACGTTAAATGAGAATAAGTTCACTATTTTTGCAATTATTAACTTACTTTTTTTCTAGTACATCTGCTGGTAAGTTACAGTGCTGAGGGTAACTTAACTTATTACAAATTTCCTTTGTTAGTTGTCCCAAGTTAGTGTCGAATCAAGTATTTGAATCGTGTCATTCGTAATTCGATTTCCCTCACATCGTGATTTTTCAAAGAAGGTAAGTTTGATTATTGTTTTCTTTGCATTGAAGTGTATTTTTCCCATGTAGTTCAGTGATTCATGTGTTTTTTTGATTTGAAATGCGAGTGGTGTTGTAGATCTTAAAAGTTGTAAATCAAACACAAAATTATATTTCCCTCACGCCTGAGGTGAGTGAAATAGATTACAATAGAAAAAACTGTAAGTGAATTAATATATAAAAAGATACTTTTTATTTATATTTTCACTGTGTATAATTATTAAATATAATATTAATTTTAATTTTTTCCTTTCAAGTTTTATGTTTAAATATTTAATTAATGTTAACTAATATCTTTTAATCGAATAGTTGATATCATACTCAATACTAATATAATAATAATGATAAAATTATAGTTGACTGTTATGATGAATGGAGATCGTCTTCATCGTTTGTCTCCTTACCAGTGTGGTTCGGTGGCCCTAAAAGAAACCTGCAAGGCAGGTCGAAACGTTGGCACGTATTGAAGAATTTCATCTTAGACGTGGTGTTCCTCTTTGACTGCTTCACTGATCATCTTCTTCACAAAATTCTTTTGTACTATAAACATTTTATTATTTGAATTGCGAGTGTTTTTCTATTTTCCTCCCGCCCTCTCAGTTTCTCTCATTTTCATGATTTCTCTCATGATCATAAATGTGCATATAGACTACATTCTATGAAGGGATTTTTCGCTAGTACCATTAGCAGACTTTTATGAAGATTACTTGAGGTACGCACGATGGTATAGAAGAATCAATACTAATTTTATGAAGATGTTTATGAAAAAAAACTTTTTTATACAAAATTTGTTTCTAATGGAATCACAATGTCAAAATTCCGACAAAATGATGGAATGGCCCATAGATATATCTCAGAAGAAAATACAAAACTTATCTCATGAACTTATAGGATAAAGGTTTATGAAGTTGACCAGAGGAGCTCCCAAGACACTAAGTCACAAGTTTAACTGACTTACATTTTTCTTACGGAACATAGCTCCTTAGAACTTTCTCATCCAAAACTATATACGTTCTATATAAATATTATTAAAAAAGAACAATAATACAAAAAGAAAATTAATAAAAACATCATATTCGTTTATATGATTAGGATATCTTTCCAATTGATACATGACATCTGTTGAAGAGAACCATTACTAAAAAGCCAGTCATAGAAACGATGTAATATGGATGTAAAATGGATATTTACAGATGGGCAGGGAGTACTAATAGGATATAAACGACCCGGCCATAACAAACAGCCGATATGAACTCAACGGCCCAATAACAGCCCCACCGCCTACGGGCATGTTCGATTTATCTCGAATTGGAAAAAAAGTAGGTCGATGGAGCGTGAGAGTGGCTTTCAATTAGGATTATTATGTGCCCCAATAGAATATTAAATTACATTCCCATATCCAATTTGATAAGATATAGTATTATATATAGCTTTTTCCCCATTTATGGATATTGTAGAGGAGACTTATGTATTTAATAGTGAATTGCTTCACCGGTTATAAAATCATACTATAAAGAAAATTATACACGGATAAATTTAGAACCAAATAAAAACTGAATAAAGTAAAATACAAGCAATAAAGAATTACAGACATTAATTTTTAAGTTAAAATCATTAACAATTTGTGTTGGGTGGGTGAATATGACTTTTTGTGAAATCAAAATAAAAGAACAGAATTCACACATTAAAAAAAAAATTGAATTAATATTGCAAACTGCATCTATAAAAGGCTATAAATAATATAGATGACTAAGAATCCACTCATACAATGTGTACAATTAAATTAAATTGATTTAATTATCATACAAGATAAAAAATAAAATAATATAAAGTAAATCAGAAAATAAAAGTATACATAATATAAAAACTGTAATGATAAAAATAAACATTAAAAAATAAAATAAAAATAAATTAATTAATTTAAAAAAACATAATTTTAATATATACATGCATTAGTGCATAATTACACTACATACAATGGACACAAAACATCCCAGGAAAACCACGGACCAATCTAGCGCTGCTATTTTAACTGTTTCTGCTATGTTTTTCCAAAACTACACTGGAACTTTATACTAATATACAATCTAGGTATATAATTATCTGGATCTTATACGTTTATATAAATATTGTATAGAACAGAAAATTAAATACATTTAGAAGAAAATACAAATAGCAAACAATATACTCAAATATTCATAAAAAGTAAAAGAAATATATATAATGATCTTGAGGTTCAGTTAATATAACAACTTATTTTGGCGACTTTATGAGACTATATTGTTCTTATAATCATGCCCTACAGTGAAAAAAGAGTTTACAATAAAATTATACGAGTTACACAGTTTATTTCAAAACATAAAGTTATCTACAATATAAATATATATAATAGTTAAACTACATACAATTATAAAGTATGGAGGAGTGTAAACTACTTACAATGTTACTGGTAGATATGCAATTGGTATCTGCTACTAAATTACAAGAATTATGGTATACAACTGAACTGGTGAATTTCTGAAAAAACGGTAAAGGTTGAGAGGGTTGATTTTTCCAAAACTGGAGGTATTTATTTAGATACAGGTACAAAAAGGATTTCTGTGTTTCTGTGCAATATATAAATGGATAAATGATTTATTAATGTAGATGTATATATTTTTATTCTGAATGTATTAAATTGGAATATTATCTAATATTTTGTTTATTGTGACTAATTATAGGCGAATCCAAATTTAAAATAATGTTTCGTTTGTCTGTAATGTGTGAGGAGAACTTGTTGAGAGTTTGGTCCGGTTTATTTGGGTTTTTAGTTTTAAACGTTTAACTGAATTTATGTTGATAAACAGGTTGTTGTATGTATATATAAAATTGTCAAAAAATAAGTTTTTACAGAATGAAACAAAACAAATAAATTCCTCCCCTGAACGAATACGGATGAGGCCATATTTATAGAGGTGGCTCTGTTTTTTTTAGATATTAGTACTTTAATCTAAGCCCCCATCGAAAACCTAGTTCGGTGGAGCCTTTTTAAAATGATCAAATGAAATAAAGATAAGTTAGTTTTACGAGACAGCTAACTTTGAAAATATTTTGCAGTCACTGTTATATATTTTTCGCGAAATAAACCAGTAAAAATCTATAAAGATGTTCAAAAGGTGTTGCAGAATTTTGGACAATCAGTCTCAAAAAATTATTTTTAAAAACGTATTATTACAGAAAAGTGCAACTTCAAGTACGTGTGCACATTCTGGTAATGAACTAATAGTAAAATAGGTTCCACAATCGTATTCTATATTTTTTTTAGTATTTAAAAATAATATTCTAGAATGACATTTATTCTTGATTTTATTTTTTTATTTTTCAACTTTTACTCCACAATGCGGTGTCCTCATTGAAACCTTTTTATAATTTTTTATTATTTGTAATTTATCCGAGAAATACCTTTTTACGAAATATTGGATTGCAAAAACTAATCAATATGAAGGTTGTTACGTAATGACAACCCGACAGAAGCTAATCCCAGAAGAGAGCTGAGACCCCAGTCTATAAACATTGCGTGTCACCGAGCCGCTGCCTGGGGCAATATCTGCTAATTAACTTCTGTGCCCTTAGCTCAACCTCCACAAGATTTCTCTTTTACCAGCCACCGTAATTGCTCTTCCAGGAGACGATCGCTTCTGTTCAAGGGAAATATATCAGTCCTCGGGTAGGACGTAACAATCTGAGCTTCAAGTTTATTCAAACCAAAATGGAAGTTTAAGCATCAGCAAATCATCCGACCGAAAAACTGTAATCCTCAAATCGTTTCATATTAGAAATTACATATAAAAACGTTACACCAAAATATTTACAATAGGGAGTATAAAAAAGGTTTAAAAAATAAATATATATATATATATATATATATATATATATATATATATATATATATATATATATATATATACATAAATATATATATATATATATATATATATATATATATTTTTTTTTTAATGTATCATAAAACTAATATTTAAAATTAAGCTATACTAGCAAACCTTTAGTAAGGGCGGAGTCAAAATTGCAAACCCAATACATACCACCAAATATAACTTTTAATGTAATAAAACGTATCGCAGGAATAAATTAAATTACTTCCTTTAATACATACATCCAACGTTCAGAAATTCCGTCTATGTCAAGATGTTTGTAATCACTGGCATTCATCAGTTGGCGTATATTATTATTTTTTTTTTTTTTTTTTTGTAAATACGATTTATAGTAGGATAGGGTTAATTTATTTTATCATTCGTATGATAAGATATTTTACAGATATGGCTGAAAGATATTCTCTTTATTTGTTAATTCCTTTTCCCCGTTCCTTTGTCTTCTCTTTCATTTTCTTATACCCGGGATTCCAGTATTAGATTCACAGGCGTCATAAAGCAAAGTTACAGTGAGATATAAAAAGGAATGGTTTGTTATTAGCCGACATAGACTGCGCGATATATAAGGCCATGACGCTGAAATTACAGTTCACTCCACCATAATATCCTCCATAGCCTCACCATAACATAAGTTGAAGTTGTGGCTCCGCTTGTTCTGCTGTCGCTATGCTGCTGAAACAGTCATGTCTTTCGTTTTTAACTTGACTTTTTAAATATAATTTTCCAGTGCTTCAACAAATAAAAGTTGAATTTATATGAATGAGTTTATATATATATATATATATATATATATATATATATATATATATATATATATATATATATATATATATATATATATATATATATATATATATATATATATATATATATTTTATATATATATATATATATATATATATATTATATATATATATATATATATATATATATATATATATATATATATATATATATATATATATAAATATTGTAAATTTTATCTACTTTTTTTTATTATTGAAATGGTGTAAATTTTGATTATATGATTATAAACATATATACTGTAGTGTGAACCAGACAGTTATTGACACCCTATCTTAAAAATTAGAGAAAAAAAAACTGCTAAAACAATAAAATTAAAAATCATAAAATTCCTTTTAAATCCTACAACTGAATTGTGTAAAAGTATCAATTTGACCATAATTTAGAAGTTATCCATAGGGTGTCAATAACTGATTTTACATTATTTATTGTCACTATCTTGTAAAATAGATTCCAGAAATAATGTTTGGTGTGAACTTTCTAGGTTAGCTTAAAGTATAGTAAAATCACTAAGGAAAAATCACTGCAAATTTTAACTTTGTTAAACTATTCTTTCTATAATTTTAGTATTTCCTTAAGGGTGTCAATAACTGTCTGGTTTACCGTATATGTGTATTTATATATGTATATATATATATATATATATATATATATATATATATATATATATATATATATATATATATATATATTTTATTTTTTGAAGAGAAAAGATTTGACCCCGGTTTGGATTCGAACCCAAGTCTCCACCTCTCTAGCGTGGTGCCTTATCCACTAGGCCACCGAGCTCGTATCCGAACCAGGGAAATCTTCTCTCTTCACTGATCCATACCCCCGGGCACTCGCAATTGCGATGTACAATTCGGGGATGAATGCTCAATTTGAACATTACTTTAAACGGATTTATTGACGAGCTGTCATATATATATTAAATTATGAAATAATTCTTGATTATTAAATATTTTTTAAATATATTTTTTATTTTTTGAAGAGAAAAGATTTGACCCCGGTTGGGTTTCGAACCCAAGTCTCCACCTCTCTAGCGTGGTGCCTTATCCACTAGGCCACTGAGCTCGTATCCGAACCAGGGAAATCTTCTCTCTTCACTGATCCATACCCCCGGGCACTCGCAATTGCGATGTACAATTCGGGGATGAATGCTCAATTTGAACATTACTTTAAACGGATCTATTGACGAGCTGTTATATATATATATATATTAAATTATGAAATAATTCTTGTTTATTAAATATTTTTTAAATATATTTTTTATTTTTTGAAGAGAAAAGATTTGACCCCGGTTGGGATTCGAACCCAAGTCTCCACCTCTCTAGCGTGGTGCCTTATCCACTAGGCCACCGAGCTCGTATCCGAACCAGGGAAATCTTCTCTCTTCACTGATCCATACCCCCGGGCACTCGCAATTGCGATGTACAATTCGGGGAAGAATGCTTAATTTGAACATTACTTTAAACGGATCTATTGACGAGCTGTCATATATATATTAAATTATGAAAGAATTATTTCATAATATATATATATATATATATATATATATATATATATATATATATATATATATATATATATATATATATATATATATATATATATATATATATATATAATTGAATTTCTTGACTGTTACTATTAAATTTTTATTAAGGTTCTTGAGGTTCAGTCAATAAATAAAAACAACTATTTTGGCGACGTTTCGATTTAAGAGATTTAGGAGGTCGGATTTTAATAAGAAATAATCAAATAAGAAATCATTTTTTAAAAGAAGATAACCATTAAAGAAATGATAACCATGGAGACATTTAAAAACCGCACAATAAACAAAAAATCAGACGTCCTCTCAAAACATGTTATTCCAATTTAATACATTCAAATTAATAACATACATAAATAATCATATACAACATAAACCAAGAACCATTTATCCATTTATTGCACAGAAATACGGAAATCCCTTTCTACCTATCCTGGGAATACCAGTATTTTAGAAATCCGCAACGCTACCTTTTTTTTTTGTTTTTAGAAATTCTCCAGTTTAATTATACACTAGTATTGTTATATTTAGTACTAGACACTAATATTATATCAACCAGTAACATTGTAAGTAATTTCATACTCATTCATATTTTATAATTATGTGTAGTATATAATCTGACGCATGTTTTTTTTAATATATTTATATTGTAGCTAACTTTTGTAATAACCTATGTAACTTATATATTTTATCGTAACCTGTTTTTTTTACTGTAGAGCATGATTACGAGAACAATATAGTCTCGAAACGTCGCCAAAATAGTTGTTTTTATTTATTGACTGAACCTCAAGAACCTTACTAAACATACATATATATATATATATATATATATATATATATATATATATATATATATATATATATATATATATATATTATATGTTGCTTTTACTAAGGAGATGAATTTGTCAGGGGTGCAGTCAAGGTTGAATAAACACAGCCAGTTTTTAAATGAAAAACTTATATTTTGGCGTGCCAACGTTTCGACCTGCCTTGCAGGTCTTCATCAGGGCTAAAATAACAAAAAATTGGATGTGACCAAGATGATACTAACATTAAAAAAATAAAAAATAAAATAATAAACATAATTTAAAAATGAAAAAAAAACAAGAAAAAAAAAAAAAAAAAAAAAAAAAATTTGTAGTTAACTAGATAATTGAATACAAAATAGTAGTGAAGTTTAGTCGAAGATACAGTTGTAATAGAGTAATTATATAATTTAAATTGAATAATATAAATTTAAAAATTTTGTAAACTAATATAACAATACAAACTAATGTTACAATTTTATTAACAGATGTTTTTTATTAGGAATTAAAAAAGGTATAAGGGATCTATATGAAAAGGAAAATGATAAAATAGAAAGGTAAGCAAAATAATAAAGTTGGCATAACAATAAACGAAGGAAGAGGTTGAGAAAATATGAGAAATTAAAATAAATGGACTTACTGAAGTAGTCTAGATGAAGGCTTGACTAACAATGACTGTTAAAAAATAAAATCAGGGAAAAGGGGGTGGGGGATAATGACTTGCAGAAAGTAATTAAGGGTGGCAGTGGCTAATATAACATATGAAAGGGGGCGCATGGTGGATAAAAACCGAACTATATTATTTTAAATTTTATTTAAAAGGCGTGGAAGATGTTAAATATTTCGCTATCACCGTCAGCAAAAAAAAAAAAAAAAAAAAAAAAAAAAAAAAAAAAAAAAAAAAAAAAAAAAAAAAAAAAAAAAAAAAAAAAAAAAAAAAAAAAAAAAAAAAAAAAAAAAAAAAAAAAAAAAAAAAAAAAAAAAAAATTAATAGTGATGGAAAGGTTATAGTTTTTTAATAAGATTTAATACTTGGGAATAAGTGAGGGAAATGTATTGTTTATCAATTTTATGGTTTACAGGATTAGGTTCTAAATGGATGTAAATGGATTCTGATAATAGTTTACTATGGTTGGGGACAGTGGCAAGGATAGATGCTTTTTCGAAATCAAAGGTATGATTTAATGATAAGGAATGTTCTGAAAGTTTGGAGGCGGAGGGATTTTTGGAAGAGATGGAAAGTTTGTGTTGGGAGATGCGGGCTTTAAGGTGATTTTTGGTTTCACCAATATATGATGAATGGCAATTAGGGGAGGAACATGGGATACGGTAAACAACATTTGATTTAAGTTGGAGAGGAATAGGATCTTTTAGGTTGGTGTAGATGTTTCGAAGTTTATTCTGTGATTTAAGGCCTAGACGTAGGTTAGGGAAGGTTGAGCGAAGAGACTTTTGAATGTTATCAGAGAGGAAGGGGATATAAGGTAGGGATCTGTATAAGAATACAGAGGGTGGAGGTGCGGGGGAATTAGAAGAAGGAAGGTTGGGGGTAGGATGATTGAGGTAATTTGAAAGTAGTTTATCGATGGTCTTAAGCGGGAAACTGTTAGATTGGAGAATTTGTTTAATACGTAATATGTTAGTCGTGTGGTATTGGGGATCAGATAGGGAGAGGCAGCGATGGATGAGGTTCTTGGCGACATTGATTTTTTGATGGTATGGGTGTTGAGAATGAAAATTTAACAATCTGCCAGAGTAGGTAGGTTTTGTGTACCAATTAGTGGATACAGTGTGGTCAGGATTTCTAGTGATTAGGAGATCAAGGAAAGGAAGGGAATTATTAACTTCACGTTCGACAGTAAAACGGAGTCGAGGGTGGTAAGAGTTAAAGGCTGAAAGGATAGAAGGAATATTTTCGGGATTAAGGACAAGAAAAAGGTCATCGACATACTTTTTAATAAAAAGAATGTCTTTAGGAAATGATGGTAGAATGGAGTTCAGTAGATCATTAAGGACGATGTTGGATAGGTCTGGTGCAAGTGGATTGCCCATGGCAAGCCCGGAGATTTGGTGATAAAACTTATCATGAAAGGAAAGGTAACCTGATTTGCAACAGAGTTCTAGAGATTTTAGGTATGAGGAACGGTTAAGTGGGGTGTGAGGTTGTATGGATGTCCAATTATTGTTTACAATAAGGAGAGCATTGTCAATGGGAATATTGGTAAATAAACTTTCAATGTCAAAGGATACTAGAATGAAATCGTCGGGAATGTTAAAGGATAGTAGTAGTTCTCGTAGGTGGAATATTGAGTTGGTTAGACGTCCGAAGGTTACAGCAAGAGCTAAATAAACATTTTGAATTATATCTGATCTTGTCTATTTGTTACAGCAGAGTTCTATAAATATATTTTTTAAGTTTAATTTCTGCATTCACATTTGTCATTTAAACTATGGACTATCAATGAATCAATGAAATTAATTCATATAGCATGAAATGCTTTAGGGGGAGCAGAACCCAGGGGCACCTTCTTCTGTTAGTTAGGTAGGTGCCATTGGGAGTTTTCTGGCATTTGCATTATGCCTATTTTTTGTGAAATAGTGTGTGTGGGGTTCGTATTTCTTCATTACCTGTTGGTATGGAAACTTTAATATGAAGAGTTATGCTGCTTTCTTAACAGTCCTGAGTGTTTTTGACTGGAAAATTTGGAGTTTGTTAATATGTCTCTTTAGCTGTTTCGTATATCTGCGAAGCCTATGTACGAATAGGTTTTAAGTAAGAATGGGTTAATTTTATGTTTAAGTAGCAGAGCTGAATGTTTGGTGAAAAGAGAATATAAAAGTACAAACCTTTGGTTCAGGTTTTTTTTTTTTATTATTTTTGATTTGTTGACCCTATGTCAATCATCGGTCAGATGTCAGACCGAGGTATTGTACAGCGTCTGTCTGTGTAATCAGTGTGTTGTCAAGGAAAGCTGTTGGGCATATTTCAGGTAATATAATAAATCTAATACATTATGAAGAGGATGGTCAGGGATGCTGTCAGGAATAATAAAAAATACGTCTAAGTTAAGAAGAAAAAAAATTAACATGGGACACCGACGTTTCGACCAGTCTTGCAGGTCCTCTTCACCGCTAAAGAAATAAAGAAAGCGCTAAATAACAGCGTTATTTTTATTTTTTATTTTTTTTTCATACCTACTTAATTATGAATCATCAATTTTAATATTTATATGTAATTCAATTAAGTTGATTTGTTAATTTTTATTGTAAATATCATCCTGTTATTTTATTTTTAGTTCTAAAGAAGTCCTGCCAGGTAGGTCAAAACGTCAACACTATATAAAGTTTTTTTTTTAAACTTGGTATCAAAAATTGTTTTTCCTCAGTCCTGACTGCATCCCAGACCATCTTCTTCACAAAATATATTCTATTCGATTATTATAAATTATATTATTATTATTGAATATTCAATTACCCTTTCAACCTTCAAATACCACTTCTTTAACCAGCTACTATCCACCTAGACCTGTCCACTAAAAACTGTCAATAGACAATTTTTAGTAGCATAAAATATGAGCAATTCATATTCACGAAATTCTATTGTTTCTGTAAACAATTGATTCCAAATTTTCTTTTACTTTTTCTTCTTCTTCTTCTTTTTCTCGAATTCGGTCGTCTAGGACCGCGTGAAGTAACCATACAATCATTTCCGTACTTCTTTCCTTGATTTCCAACATTTCTTCATCCGTTCACTTTGCTGTTTCCTTCTCTCCTCCGTCCATATGCTAATTCTTTTTCTCTTTCCCCTCTTCTGGAAACCCTTATAGTTTATCATTTTTTAAAACTAATATTATTTGTTACTAAAAATATTATTTTATTTTTCTAAGGTTCTGAAGGCCCTGGGCTGTACATATTTTTTTTTTTTTTGTTCTTAATGGACTTAAGGTCCTATAATAAATAAAGGACTTTTTTATCATCATTATTATTATTATTACAGTCAACCATGCTATTTTGATTCGTCGTAATGTGGTGTATACCACCAATAAAAATATAAAAATGGTAATTATACATTTATTTATAAATGTTGCTGTCCCGAATTGTAAGATGCATTATCAGCTAATACAAATCGTAGGATAGGAGCACACAATTACGGTGAACAAGATCCGGTATTAAACAAAGAGCCAAGGAGGGTTGATGAGATAGCACGGACTGAGGAGGATTAGCCGACCTAAACAAACAGAGCAACTGGCCTCGGGGTTTGTTCCCGTCCGCTAACTGTTAAACTGGTACTCGCTAGTTGGGTCCCTACTGTTATACAGATGGTAACACATTTCGGCATTGTAACTATGTCACAAAATGAATTGTATGCATTTTTACAAACCGAATATGATTTAGCTTTCAGTATATTCGCCTCCCAGATGAACAGAAAATGTATTATTTAAAGGAAAGAAATGTTAACATTAATTTCAAAACCCCCTAAACAATAATTTCAAGTTATTATTAAATACATAAATAAATAAAATAAATAAATTTAAAAACAAATAATAAAAATGAAATAAAAACAAAAAACGATCGGCAAGCACGTCTACAGCCTCTACGCGCGACCAGATTCTTACCTTGTTTTGATTTATTTGTATGTTTTGGTCGCTACTTTTCGAGGGAAAAGGTTATTCTCCTTCATTTATGGAGAAACTCTAAATCCTTGTTCAAAATTAAACTTCTGTTTACCTTCTGATATTAAAATGAGAAATAAGAAAATATCAAAATATAAGACTAAATCAATGCTGAATTAATGTTATATTAAATCAGAATTAATATAATGCTAAACCACCAGTAATCGTAACTCCTGATAAACCCTTTGATGTCAGGGAAGTATAAATAACAAATTATAAATATATAAAACACAGAATCCTTGTTGAAAGTTGTGATGTTAATTTCTCCTATATTTTCTCAAAGGAAATGAAAATAAGAAAATATGAAACCTGTTATATACTTTCTCACCTTTATTTGTAGATCGTTGCGTTTAGGGCAATAAATAATATGGACGACAAAGAATCCATTTAAAAAATATATATATACTGAAATTTTCCCAATTAAATTGATAAAACATATATAAATATATAAATCACTAAATCCTGGTAGAAATTAATCTTCTTAAATTTTGCAAGACTTTTCCACATTAGAGAAGAGGAAATAGGAAAACATGAATTCATAAAACACTAAATCCTTTAGGAAACTCATGTGGTTAACTTATGTTGTTAACACTAAAGAACACAACCAAGTTGAAACTGAAGAAGTGATTGCTTGATTGTTTACATGTGAGGTTATAGGAATGAACTATCGATAAATGTAAACTCGAAGTAAAAGTAAGGATCGAACTGGTCGGTATAGCGCTGGTGAGATGGGTTTTGTGGAGACCAACTTGCGGAATGGCACCATAAAAATATTTGTAATTCTGTGTAGGTAACTACTTTAGAATATTAAAGAAAATAATCCCCGTCGATCGGTTCTCACTATGGTTCCAAGTCATCGATAATAGTACAGAACATGTACAGCCGAAAATTTTCTAGAATACATCTGCAAAAGTGGAAATACTGCCATCATTTTTCAAGGAAACATATATTGACTGCCTGTTTATTGAAGTAGAAAGGATAAATTACAAATAAGTGAAACTAATAAATTAAGATTAAACAAAAAAGAAGTTTTCAAACAGGATAGGCTCAAAACTAAGATGTATAATGCAACGGATGACAAGAACCTGTGACTAGGGATGGGTAAGAAATCGATATTTCTTATCGAAAAATTGTTGAGCTCTAAATACACGATATGTTGGTGAACAAACTTTGATACACGGAATACAACGTGATTTATATTTTTGATGCAGCCTCATTTTAAATATTTCTATCTTCCTGAAGCTGTTAATTAACAAAAAATATATATAAATTCTTGTTTATTTAATAGTTTTAATTAATTTAATTCACAACTTAAATAGAAAAAAAAAAATAATTATTTCTAATGTTCAAACTTTAAAAGTATTTTATTATAAAAGAATCAGAAGGCGGTAGGTACATATAATTGGTGCTGATGCAATACCAGTCTTGCCAATAGTCCCTTGTCCCTAACATTAAAAACCAATTAAACCCCCTTATTTAAACCAATTTTATACTAATTTCGTTACTTTTTTTTTTTAAACACATACAGTTTTATGCTGTATTTTTATAATATAAAAGAAATATATATTATAACGTGCCTACCAATACGACAAATATTAGTAAAAAAAAATATCGGAGTGCCAAACAAAAATATCAATATTTGTTTCGAACAGGGAAACAGATAGCGAACAGTACATTAAAATTGAAAGTGTATATAATTAAAATAAAAGCAAGTACTTCTTAATTTAATTGATAAATTTACTCGTTGAAACAATATAATCAAATAGGACTAAACTAGTAATTACTTGGCCTCCTCTTGAACAGTTATTTTTTTATTACAGCAGTATTTCCGAAGCAAGAGGGAGCGGCTAAGTGCTGAACAAAGACGATTTGTCCGAAATAATTCCATGATATAGCCCTTAGAGAAATTAAATTCCAGGCCCTTAAAGCAGGCTGAGGGGGCCGATTGCAATGGTGCAAGTTCTTGAGTGCTCCGCAGCGGAATCAGTTTGCATTGTTAATTCGCAAGTCGGCTGCAATTAACAGAGGAAACAGGCAAATATTTGTCGGCATTAAGCAGAATAGAGAGGGGGGGGGGGGGTCATTGCAGGCTTATTGCAGCTAGCGATGGAATCCCCTTCTTCTACTAATGATGGAATTTACTACCGGAGTCAAATATTTCGTAGCAGGCTCGTTGGAATGCTAATGTTTATCAATTCCAGAGCTGACTACACTTAAAACATTACCGATATTAATGTGATTAATTGGAATAATTGTTTGATACAAGTACATAAAAAACGGTATGTATGATCAGGCTATAAAATGTTTTATACAGTTATAAGGAAATTCATTATTATTTTCTTACTTTACTTTCTTCACGTTCATGGTTATGGTATTTATTTTATTTTTTTTTTTTTAATTCTACTTCTTAGTACGCCTTCTCCTAACGAAGGTTGGCGATCCAAATTGCTATTTGTGTTTTGGAGGCGGCTGCACGGAATATGTCTAAGGAAGTGCAGTTATACCATCGGCGAAGATCCTTCAACCAAGAGTTCCTGCCGTCTTTTTTAAATTAACTATTAAATATTTTATATTTGATTATATCTGTCGTCCCAGTGAATAAGTGTTTAAGAAAGATGTTCATTTTAAATAACTATGTTTTAAAATAAACGTCTTATTTAAACACTTATTCACCATGAATAAAAATCTCAACGATTCTTTCTATACATTTGACTCATTTCGGTCAAAGTTCGACTTAACCACTTATTCACTGGGATAAAAGATACATTCTTCTACTGCTTTCCAATGTACTCATGTCTGATTTTGATTTTTATTTGGTATGTGTAATATATTGCTTGTTTTGTTTTTTTCGGATTCGACCGACTTAAAAAAAAAAAAATAATAAAATATCGCCTATATTCAAGTAATTAATTTTAAAATTTCTTTAGTGAGACAACAACCTATACATTTTAGGCTCTCTTTACATTCAAAGTTACTACAGTACAATTTCGATAATCAGACAAATATTCGACCAGAGAGATGTCTGATTACATATAAATGGCGGATTAGAGAATTTATAGCTTTTTCCTTTTATTTTCTTAACATTTTTATACCAGCACCGGCAGTAGCGGGCCAAGGAGAAGTTCTTTTGAGTACGGATTTCTGGATTCTGTTGAAGAGCCGGATAATCGAGATTGCAGTACATAAAGATAGATTGATTGAAGTTTGGAGCAACAAATAGTGGATAAAATTCAAAAATAACATAAATACCTCAATGAATTTAATTTTTATTAGCAATTATAGAACCGAATATGTTTTATAACTTAAATAACTTTACATTAAACTCTTATTTTATGTTAATTTATAAAATATGAACACATAAACAAAATTTTCATCATTGGAAAGAAAAATACAGAATTGTTTATACTTGACACAAAGGTACATAAGGCACTGATAAATGTAAACCTAAGAGAAGACACGAGAGAACATAGCGAAGATACACTGAGAAGGTTAAGTTCGCTGCTGAGGACTGATTCACCAGTAAATTCGTTGCCTTGGTGATGGAAGTCAAGAAGAGCTTTGTGTTGAGAGTCTGCTGTCTTGGGGCTCTGTTCAAGCTCTTAGGAGTATCAGACTACTCCCACAGTTTGGATAATGTTACGCTAAGGATGGAATAATAAGATGGAATTCTATTAGTAATTCAGTAGCAAACTTTTAATTTGATAAAGAGCTTGATGTTTCTTTGTACAGTTATTCAGCCTGTAACTTTCAATACAAAGCATATTTCGACCTGCAGATTTTTCAATCTTGAATGGCCCTTCATTAATTGGTTCCTCTTTTATTTCAGGGACAGACACCATCTAATATTAATAGTTAAAGTAAAAAAAAAAAATAATTTTTTAAACAATGCACAATTTTTTCATCTTATTTTTTTGTCATACTATGAACTGTTAAATACGTTGTTTTTACATTACTCTAATTCGTTCTTAAAAGGAAAATATGGGACTGCAGTTTTTTTTATTATATTTTATTTTTTTTATAGAGTTTCGAGCATAAAGCCAAAGCAGAGAAAGAAATTACCGATTGGTGTTACGAATCGGCCTTTTAAAAAACTTATACACTGCAATTTACTTGATGAGAAACCACAATCAGAATGCACCAACCCAAGAATGGTCTACCTTATTGTAGTTATAGACGGCACCTTAAAAATGTGACTAGTTTTAAATGTGACTTTCTTTTTATTGAAATCAATATAGATCCTAAACCGTAGATCCTAGCCAAAAATGTTTAAAAAAAAAAAAAAAAAAATATTGTCTACTAAAGTTTTCATAAGAACTATCTAAAATTTTGATCCGAGCAACACCAACAGAGATAGAGCTTGTCAAAACGTTACATTTTTGAGCGTGAAAAAAATGTTACATTTTTTAATATGAAGAAAACGTTACACCAAAAATTTTTACACCCCAGACAAAAGACATTTCCATGTCAAAAAAAAATTATAATAAATAAAACAATTTTATAAAAGAATTACATAATAGCTCATTTTTGATGTTTAATGCTCTCAAATAAGAATAGCAAAATTATTAGTAAGAGGTATTGCGAATCGGTCAGCTTTCATTACTTAAGTTTAATAAAACTTAAAAACAATACGAAGTTTCTGGAGAACATACAACTTTCAATTTAATATATTAAATCATGAAATACAAATCTAGATGGGAACATGAACATGTTTATAAGGTTGGTAGGGTTGAATTTCTTATAGAGACTCAACATTAAGGGTCTTTAGTGTCCGACCTTCAATCTACTTTATATTCTTCTGCTCGGTTCTTCAATATTTTTTTTTTTTTTATCCTTTTTTTTAATTTTATTGAAAAGGTTGTATTTTTGAGGAATTTGAGAATTTCATCAATATTATTACTGTTATCACCAAGAATAGTTTGGATAATCTTTCTATTCGTACTTTCTGAAAATAATTATCCTATCAAGCGCAGTCCTCTAGAACAGAGATGGGCAAACTACGGCGGCCCTTTGGGCTAGTCAATCCGGCCCGCGACATGGTCACACACAATTATACATAAGACAAAATTTATTTTCTGCAAAGCTAGAATAGAATGATCGTTTCCTTCTCGTTGCGTTCTGGATCTTCTACCGTTGTACCATATAAGTTGAGTGTAATGAGATAAATTCAGAAATAAAGTTTGTTAGTTGTAAACCTCTATTTTCTTCAATTTTTTCGGCCCGCCTAGATGCTTTTCTATTTCATCCGGCCCGCCTAGATGTTTTTCTATTTCATTCGGCACTCCCCTTAAAAAGTTTGCCCATCTCTGCTCTAGAATGTCGCTAATTGTTAATTGTATATTTCTGCACGTTACACACTTCGGTGAACTGTCCTTTGTTATAAGATAACCATGGATAAGTCGGATATGGTCTGGTCTAAGTCTTTTTACTAAAACCTCTTCTCATCTGTTGCGACAACAAATTTTCCATATTTTTTTTTTCTCAATAGTTTTGATTCTTTATGTCTTCTCAACGCTTGGCCGTATCATTTTGAATCATGTTTAAAATGTACCAGACGTATGTAGATGTTTGTAGTATCTATTGCCAATAATAACATTTCTTTGGCTGCCAGATTGCCTTTGATCCAAACGTGAGATGGAACCCAAACTAGCAATACGTTCTTATGCAGATTCATAACCATCAATGCATAAACTTGCGCTTTCTTTAGGGATTCCGTGTATATTACGAAATTTTCTACCTCACACTGCATAATGTAATATAACGCCGCAAAGATCAAATAACATTTAGCTGTGACTGTTACTCGATAGGGAAGGAAGGCATCTGCAAACGGATGCCAGCGAGGTGGACTGAATCAAGAGCAGAAAGCAGATTTTGATAAGCTGATAAGAAAACAAAACTACCATTGTTTAGTTTTGACTTTACCAGGCTGGTATATACCTCGAGCATGCTTGATATATCTGCTCCCCACGAGCGGCCAGCCAGAACCTTAAGTATATTTAGTCTTTTGAGTATTCATTCTTTCAGATATCTAATATGCACTTTAAAGTTATGTTTCGATCTACAATCCTTCCCAGAATTTTAACTTTAGCATCGAAATTTCAAGCCTTTATATTTAGATTAACTCTGGAAAATGAGTAGATTTAAAAAAATATAGCATTTATAATATTATTTAAATTTAATAATATATTAAAATATTAATGTCACCAGCCACTATATATTGATAGGTTATATTATATATATCAATGATCCCCAAAGGGAAGAAGCTACTGTAGCGATAAAAGTTATAGCTCCGCTTGTGCCTCTACAAGATTAATCAAGCTTCGGGTTTACGGCCTTCGAGATCTTTAGTGCTCAGTGCTTCCTTTATTTAATGAATAATTTATTATTTCACTTGGTCCTTTATTCTTATTATTGCCCAAATAATAAATAAATCGGTTTTTATACTCTCCAATAAAATAGCTGCTGGAGAGAGATGCTAGTGAAAGTTAGGAAAACTTCTGAGGCTTTTTTATACTGTCTAGGATCGGCGAATAACTTAAAGAAATGTGTCAATTTAAGCCACTTCGTGCAACAGGCACGTAGCGACAATTTCGAAGAAGAAATTCCTTCGCTTTAAACTAGACATTTTAGCTCAAACGGTGACAAATTATTTCGCTCAACCAATTCAAAAGGAGATTTTCACTGAACTTTTCTAGTCTAGACCGTGAAGGGAATTTATGGTGATTCTTCAATAATTCGGGAGTTGTTCTTTTCTATTCCTATTTGATTATTTCGACCTGAACTGAATAGAATTTTGCAGGGTTATATTCTCGATTCCATAGTTTCTTGAGAATAAAAACGGTATCAAGAATCGATGATCCACAGTCGATCTCTAGGAACCGAATGATACCACTCAAATTGTATTGTGATAAATAATTAGGTAATTATTATTCATTGATTATTTTTCTAAGTGACAGAAAAAAAAAAATTCCTATAAAAAGCAACTTTGCATTTATGAGACCAACAGCGATTGGAATTCAAAACAAGTTTTTCATAATTCAAGCATCGCTTGAATTGCAACCAAACTTCAAGCTGTTGTAAGCATGCATTTCATGTAGGAAATTGAAGAAACATGGTTTCAACATCATAATCCAAAATCTGAACCAGCAACAAAACAAATGCAGCCAGACTATAGCACCGCTTTATTTTTTTATTTTATTTATTTTTCTAACGGATTTTTTTAAACTCATAATAAAGATTATTTTTAATTTTATTACATGTTGATATCGGTCTTCAAGTACTCATACACTATTAAAACAACATCTATCGAAAAATCAGTGCATCATCCATAGAACACAGTCATTTGCTGCTAATTAATTTATTTTTAATATAACTTATGTTTTTTAAAATAGATTTGGTTTTCTTTATTATCGCTCATAAGGGTTAATTGTTTGTAATGGTAAAGCAATTTTACAACAAGGAATAGAAATCAAGAATAGATTTTTTTTAAACCAGAACCGGTCTCAAGAATCTAAAGATTTTGGTACTGACATATCTCACTAATGCCAATATAACGAGTTCAAAATAAAAGCGATTTCAGATCAACCCAACAGCAGATTCGATTTCAGATTTCCTGAATGAAGCAGAATCTCTAAAATAAACTAAAACATTGATGACAAAATTGTTATAATTGTGTTGTTTTGTTCGAAATTTTTTCGAATATCCTGAATATAGAACACATAAATATTACTAGAATACAATAAAATTAATAATGCAGATAAAATACACCTCTAGATTCTGAAATCATTATCCTAATATATGAATAATAATATGATGGATACGTAAAATGAAATACCTGCGGTAGTAAGTGCTAAACTATGTTTTCTGAATTCTGAATGATGAGTAACAGAAACCTTACCTGTAACAAAGGAAAATTAAATTAATATTTTCACTCTAATAAAATAACGAACATGACAAAATAAGTTTATTAATGTATGTAATTTCACAATGCAAGCAGAAATCTCTTTTACTTATTCAGTTTTATGCTGTTTTAAAGTCCTGATTAGATGTAACTAATTATACTACCCCGTAAATCCGGTTTCCTCCAGCATAATCTAGTCAATTAAAGTGAAACAATATAGTATTGACACCACTGCATAACTATAATTATAAAAAGGATTAAAATAGTAGGACATATGTCTAGTTTTCGTTTTCGTTTCATCAACGTTGTCAATCGTCAATAATAATACTGGATACATTCAGAACAATCAACCTTGTGATAGTTTAATTTACAATCAAGAAATAGTGATTATACGTTTACAATTTTTTTCATCTAAAATAAACAAAAGATAGCTTATATCAAATCTGAATAGAATACAAAATATGAATTTCAGTAATTTTCATTACATTATTCAGTCAGGTATATTCAGCCAGCCTATAGAAACTAACTTTTGTTGATCATAAGTTGGAACCTCTGTCCAGGAAAGCCCTGAGTTGGCGTTCATCCAACGCCTGCAGAAGAATCTGTTGTGACTTCTTCGACGCCAACAGGCACATATCTTCCGGTTTCGAGACCGGAGTAACTGAAGTAGAATGGTCTCTTTGGCTTATTACCAACTTCTTTAGTTTCCGGTTTAGTAAAGTCTCTGACAATTACAAGGGTGGCAGCAGTGAAAAACAGGAATAAACATGGATAAGTGTTAATCTGAATTGCTTAAACGTTATGAATAGATCTGTGAAAATTATGCATCCGCTTATTTCTCCTAGCCAACTAAAACATCTATTATCATCAAAATGTTTGTTTTGAGACATTTACATTCAATATGATCCATTTTTATTTTGAATATTTTGCCATAAATATGCATGACTGTAACAATCGTATATTTATCTACATATTCAGAAAATCAGGGTTTGACATTTATTATGTTTCTGAGCAGACAATATATATAAAATATTAATAAAAAACGAAAAATAGCTACGGGAATTCCTCCTGTTATTTTTCTCCACCTAATGATTAAGCTCATGTTTGTCCATGTACTGATTCTTCCCTTCTCGTGAACTTTCGGTCGTATTTGCCTTTCTGGGAATTGTTTAATCAGATTAACTTCTAGGATTGATGAATGAATGATCCTTCTATATCATCATGCGTACCTCAAGAGATTAACTTCTGGTTCACGCTCCGCTCAAATACATGAAGTATTACCCATATTTCTTTTTTTCCTTTCTTCCTGTCATAATTCATTACCCAGTCTCATAATTCACGCAAGACACATCATTCGTTAACTGTTTATTTGTTTACTCCTATGCCTAAAATCACTCTTGCAATGACAAAAAATCTAAGTTCGATAGAGATGTTTTACATATTTGTCTGTTTTGATGAAGTTGTATCAACTATTTCACAGTTTTAAGTAACGCAGCACATAAAAACAGCTAAGTACAAATAAAACAAAGGTAAAAAATAAAAATTTGAAAAAAAAAATTGTTACACAAACTGTCACTGGATCAGAAAATTCTGTTTTCGATACTATTTTTTGTCTAACTGTAACTCTTCCATACGTATTATCTTTTTTAAAATTCAGCTTGTCTTTTTGTTTTTAATAGTTTTCTTTCAATTGTATCCCATTTCAACACAATTAGTTACTAGAACTTGGGATCGTACTTATGTATAAGTATGTACACCAATTTACAATTTTTTTTATTGTTTTAATAATGTCGATAGTCGCATATTTTAGGTATTTAATTGCATATTTTGCCCTATATGTTTGCATTTATATGAGCACATTTTTCAGTTTTTATTGCATATAATTCACAACCCTAGTTACGAACAACCAAACAGAACTTAATCCGAGTCATACGAATAAATTCTGGAGCCAGGACAGTTAAAATAACAAAAATCAATATTCAATTAATTTTCTTTTTTAAGGAACTCCGATTCTGATATTAAATTTCAATACGATTCTGGTAAGCAAAAAGAGATAATTTTTTTACGGTTACTGAGAAAGCTTTAGAACTAATAAATAAATAAATTAAATTTACAGTAATAAGACTAATTTACAACTAATAACTAAGCTAAGTTAGCATTTGATATTAGTGATATCATACGAATTACAATAATAGTAGTAAGTAAGATATATGACCCGTTAAAACATTATAGCGTATGAATGAGGAAGCAAACTGAGAGAGCAAAGGGTTTTTTGTAGATACTGAGCTAAGTCAGAGATTTAGGTAATTTATAATATATAACTTTGACGAATTTTAATTTTAAGGAATAATATAAATACGTAGATAAACAACATTCATCTAAATTAATAATCAACAAACGGACATTCTTTGAATTTGGAGAAAATATCTTTATTAGAAAAAAAAAGTAGACCCAAATAATTATATTTTATTGCACGAGATATATTTATATGTAAATAATGATGTTGATAATAATATCTCCCAAACACTGAATCTCCAGCAGAAAAAATAAAATATTAAACATATGTACCTAATGCTTGTTTACCTAGAAATTAATGCGTTATATCTGTCTCATTAGATTCAATATGAACAGGATCCACAGTAAACAAATACAAATATTCATTGAATATAAATAAACTTAATTTAAGATAGATCAATATTTATTTTCATATAGCAATGTAATATCTTTATGAAAATAAATAGTACTCATATTATTTCAGATAGCGATAATTATTTGTATGGTCCTTCACCTATTGAAAACATAGATTACGAGCAAACACTCTCATGACCTGGGCCATATTGTAGAGCCCTCTCCAGCGATCAATCAACAGCATCCAACGCTTCCTAAATATTAAGGATACAGGAGGTCCATTACACGGCAGCCCTCAACCGACGTACCTGGCCTCATCGCTGGAGGAAAATCATTCACCGGAGGTTGTGGACACAAAGGGCAGGTAAGTAATTGTTAAGGGGCGGGAGAAAAGATGGTTTTAGAGGGTTGGAGAGGAGCATAATTAAAAGTTGGCTGAAAAGAAGAGGGTCTCCAACAAGAGTGGGGAGAGTAAGCATCTCTACTTACCCAAGGTTTCAAAAATATTGAGAAAAATATTTGCATTAATAAGAGAATTTCAAATGATACGTTTATGGAATAATAACCCATCGAATAATTAGTATGTTATAACGTATAAATATCTACCAATGTTAAAACAAAAAGTTGAATATTCGGTTTTAGATGCATGATAAATATTCCAGTTTTTCTTTGAATTACATAATGTATTCGGTTGAAAAACGACTAAAAAAATGGTTCACAAAAATTCATAATCAACTCTCAACAAAACCAGTTATGTTTGACTATCGTCGATAAGATGTTTACCACCCTTTCATAATAAAATACTAGAAATATAGCCTTTTGTTTACTCCCTCTTGGAGAGAAGATTATAAATTTAAAAAAATATATAAATAAATAAAATTTTACTAATCTAAAAAAAAATTTAGAATTTTATGTTATGATATAATATCATGATATTACAATCACTAATAATAAAACGTTAAACGAAAAAGTTTATTTCCAGAACCTACACTGAATTCAGACTCTGAAAGAGCAAAGCTGTGGTCTCTGAGCTTGGTTCTTCAGTTTCACAGGATAATTGTACCTATATTATATTTTATTTTATTTACTTTCTCTAATTTATATTATTACTTATTATTATTATTATTTTCGGTATTATTATTCTAATTGATCTTATATACAAAGGTGTAAGTTATTGCCCTTGAGCGGAATAACTTGTAGTATTTATTCATTAAAACAGTTTTAAAAAATCCAGCACTATTACTAATATTAAGTTCATAATACATTCTAGCTTCTTAATTTACCATACAACATTTCGCTACAAAAAATAGAACAATATTGTTATAAATCATTAAAAAAGAATATACCCGAAATGTTATAACTTTTCTTGTACTTCGAAAAGGTAAGAAGATGCAGTACAAAAGTCCAGAAATCACAACTAAGGCCTGGAGAAATACGCAAATGGATACATTTTTCTTCTTATTTTTATTTTTTTTTTTTTGAGAAAGATGAGTTGATATCTATAGGAAACAGCTTCTTCAAATCGTTTTGCCAATTTGTATTGTATGTTGTGAATAATTAGGCTTAAAATGCATATGTTTAAATATTCAATTTATTTCTGGCAAAAAAAAAAAAAATGTGTTAATGTTAATGTAAATAAATATTGACATTTTGTTAAGTATTAAAAACTCCCCAAAAAATCGTTTATTGGCCTACATTGAATATAAGCATCAAAGTGCTAAAAACAAGATTATATTTTGGCTGTAAAATTTTTAACATATAAAAGGGTCTATCACGTGAAAATTTTTAATTTGAAAAATCTAAATATTGAATATTTCCATGGATCGTTTTTGTAGATTTAAAGTTTAATATTATAATTTTTCGCAATGATTGAGTGTTATACTGAATATTGAAGAGCCTTAACAGTTCATAATGTTTATGATAATGATCTAACTATTTATTATTTATTAGCAATAAATTTATAATTTATATTTCTCTATGTTGCCGAAAAGTAAACATTTCGAGCTTCAATTACTTAAAGTATGATTCCACTCCTTTTAGTGGTGCACACTCTTCATTTGGCCTATCAAAGTCAAAGGACACTCCGAACGAGAGAAGGGACCGTCAAACCCCCTACTTTAGTTGACCACTAGAGGTTTAGGTAGGAATTGGAAGGCTTTTTGACGATTAGGGGTGCTTTATTACTTTGGACCTCAGACCAATAACAGGTAGGTTTTATCGAAAAAAATAAAATAATATATATATATATATATATATATATATGAATTCAGTCCAATTTTTTAATAAACGTTATTATAAATCGATAATTTGAGAGAAAAAAACCCCTCATATTTTGCTAAACATTTGCTTCAAATGCCAAAAACGCATATATGGAACGAAATTAAATTTATTGTTCTACAATTTATGTTCTGACATTTTTTCTGAGAATCGATCGTGGAATGCACTACAAGCAAATGTTTGACAAAAAGTGAGATAAAATTTGTTTTTCCACGGAAATCACCGATTTTCAATAACATATTTTTCGACAACAGTTGGAATTTCGACAAATATGTATAGAATCAATTTTATAGTAAATTTAATAAGTTTTAATTTTGATCTGTAACATATTTTTCTAGAATTTTACTGTTTTCAGTACCTAAATAGGACCTTCTCCTCTCCCGCACCGATAGTTCAGCCCCCAGGATCGGTAACTTTTAGTATGTTTGCCTTCTAACTACTCCTAACGAAGCTATGATGTCAAAACTTATCGCATATTTCATGCACTCTACAATGTGTTTTTTGACTGGACTAATTAAAAAGTAAATATTATGTGCCTCAAAGCATCTCTCTTCCTAATTTCAATCACAAAAAACAATAATTATAATAATTAAAATTAATCGATAATTCTTTATTTCATTTGTATTT
Organism: Euschistus heros; assembly: GCA_003667255.2. Lineage (NCBI taxonomy): Eukaryota > Metazoa > Arthropoda > Insecta > Hemiptera > Pentatomidae > Euschistus > Euschistus heros. The sequence continues at coordinate 2,676,751 of RCWM02000057.1, read as the reverse complement.
TTATTTGTTTTTTTTTGACACGAAATGGCCTTATAGACCACGTGAATATCATTTCCTCCTAACTCTCCCCACACATCCCTCCCTCTTCTTCTCCTACCACCTATTCTTCATCTGTCCAATGTACCCCCCAACCCCTTTATATCCCCATATTTTCTCAAAGATCTTCCTATTTATTCTGTCCTATTTATTCATCCTGACCGTCTGACCGTAGAAACGTAGCCTCCTTAACCTAATGTCCGTTTCCAGGTCATTCATTTCTCTGTATAATTCTCTGTTAGGTCTCAGCCTTTATCCTTCCGGTAATTTTATTGGCCCATATATTTTCCTCAAGATCTTCCTCTCTACTCCCAAAAGTTTCCTAAAGCTAGGAAGAGAAGCGGTATCCAGTCCATAAAGAATAACTGGCTTGACAACCGTGTTGTAGTGTCTAATCTTCGCTCTTATTGAAAGACCCTTTTTACAGTATAGGCTACTGGTGGCAAAGTTTTCCCATCTTGACCAACCTCTCCTCTATTCCCCTTTTCTCGGACCCATTACTACAAATAATCTCTCCCAAATACTTGAAGCTATTTGTGACCCTAATTTCCCCATATTTTGTTTTAACTGTTTTTCCCGAAAGTTTCGATCCGAGTCATGAAATCCGTTTTTTATTTTATTTATTAATTAATTTATTTTTTTTTTTTTAAGGCCTGTTTCATTATTATGTCTCTACTATATTTAAGTGAGTTAGATCAACTCCATCAATTGCTCAAGCAAAAAATTACAGTTTAAAGGCATTAAATTAAACCAAGGATCGATAAGTCTCCTCGGCGCACTTGGGGACAGAGCAGGAGTGTGAGGGAACGGCTGGCACAAGTTGGCCAACAAATAGTTGCTCTGTGGTGAGGAATCCAATGGGATTAGGCCGAGTTAAGATTGTAACTTGGTAGAGGGTGTATAAAATCCCTCGATCCCAGGCTACATATTGAAGTGTGGGTGCTCCGTAACAGCTGCTGTCGATTTATAGCAATCGAAGGAGCTTAATATCGATCCTGATCTCTGCAAGCTGGGAAGGGCTTAAGAAGCTTGATAAATAGTACTAGAACCTATTTTCAGCATGACATACATCTGAAGAAAAAGAGTTATAATTTATTTATAAGAGTTATAAGATAAAATATAATGATGCCAGTTGGGACTTATAATAAAAAACAGCTTCTGCATGTAAGCAAAAAGAATAGGTCGATGTATTGACTTGAAATGTATTCACAGCGTCCCACTCCTACATCAGAGTGTTTTTGCATGAATTTTATCCCGAATTTCTCTAGGGAACGAGAAATCCCAAGCGTTTCGAGAAGTTGAAATAAAAACAATTATACAGGGTGAGTATCTCTTAGCGTAAAAAAAAAAATTGGGTGAAACTAGATCAAAAGTGTAGCCAAATGCCGCAGACCTCACCTTTCTATTCCAATCCGTTGCAGATATATGGTAAATAAACGATTTTTTGGAGGAAAGCATGTTTTTTACGATAAAAGCTGTAATATCTCCATTTTGTTTAAATATTTTTCAAATATTGATCACATTTTCGGATTTAGCAATAAATTTCCTATAAGATCGGAGTAATTTAACCTTGAATTTTACAAACTTGGGACCTAAAAAATATCTTTATCTTCACCTAATTTAGGGAAGTTACAATTTCTTATAATACTTCAGCGCTCACTGCTTTTCATAAAAACAATCCACAAAACTGCAAAGCTCTCAAAAACTTGCAAATTTAATAAGCTTTCAAATGATATGTTAAAAGTAATGATTTTGTTTTAATTTCATGGAGAAATTTACTTTTGAAACCGAAAAAACATGGTGTTCTCATTTAGCATACAAATCAGGTACTTTGGTAAATAAGACATTATGATAATCGCTTGATGAAAATCTGTATTTTAAATAAAAGAAACACTTCATTAGAATAAAAAGCAAAGAAAAAATTTGTTAATTTGAAAATAAAAGAATCACTGTCAATAAAGCGCCGCCAGAGTCCGTTATTTTATTAAATTTTCAAAATGTCCTCCATTATTTCGAATGCAGCTTCTTGCTCTCTTTCTCACAGCCCCTACGGTCACTGCTAAAGTCAGACGCTGTTGCAATTTGGCTCCGGCCTCCAGAATTCTCGTCTTTAGGACCTCAATGCTGGTCACTTCTCTGGCATATACCTCGCTTTTTATGTAGCCCCACACATAAAAGTCCATTGGAGCTAAGTCAGGTGACCTAGCTGGCCAATGTATCACACCATTTCTACCTATCCAGGTCGAATATCGTTGGTTCAGCCATTCCCGTACTGCTGCCGAATGATGTGGAGGAGCACCATCGTGTTGGAATATTATGTTTTGCTGAACATCAAGTGGAATGTCGTGAATAAGTTGTGGTAGAATATTTTGTAAAAAATCCAAATAACTTTCTCCATTCAATCTGCTGGGCAAAAAATGTGGCCCAATGAGTCGGTCCCCTATTATCCCAGCCCACACATTCACTGTAAAACGATGCTGGAAAGATGCTTCTTGAACCATATGTGGGTTTTCAGCTGCCCAGTAGTGCCGGTTGTGGACGTTAAAAATTCCTTCCCTTGTAAAAAGAGACTCATCTGTCCATAAAATTTTCCTCAGAAACTGGTGTTCTTGAATGTCTCTATTTAAAAGCCAGCGGCAAAATTGTATTCTATGTACATGATCATTAGGTTCTAGCCCTTGTACTTGTGTGAAATGATATGGGTGAAAATGTTCTCGGTGCAAAATGTTGATAACTGACCTTTGGGAGATACCAATTTCACGGGCCAAGTCTCTTGATGAAACACTGGGATTTTCATTTACTATATCAATAATTTCCTCTTCGAGTTCAACATCATGAGGAACTTGTCCCAATTCTTGACGTAACTTATGAACGGAACCTGTTTCAGATAAACGTTGATGAGTTCGTGAAAACACTATCGTAGAGGGGAGGCGCCTATCTGGAAACCTAAGTTGGTACTCCCGCCGCGCTGCACTCGCGTTTCCATTACAAAAACCATACAAAAAATGTATGTCAGCGTACTCACCATTTGTGAACGTTGCCATCTTCGCAGGTGTATTGCCAAACAGAAAAAAATAATCCCAATAAATAAAATGGGCCCTCAAGCTAAGGATAAGCAATATTAGCAAGGGTCTTTCTAATGATAGTGACACTTTTATCTCTGTAGCTTCTTAATTTCCAAATCAAACTTTCAATCATTATATCAAAATAAAAATAAAATAATAAACAATAATCCCCTCCCATTTCAAAATAAACAGGAAAATAACTATGAAATAGCGATAATGTGCTTAGTACTGAGAGAGGTCAAAGTCGCTGTTGTTATTATGAATACCTGAACTGGCCTAAAATTTATGTCAATAAATATTATATTTTTTTTTTCTTTGCTTTTTATTCTAATGAAGTGTTTCTTTTATTTAAAATACAGATTTTCATCAAGCGATTATCATAATGTCTTATTTACCAAAGTACCTGATTTGTATGCTAAATGAGAACACCATGTTTTTTCGGTTTCAAAAGTAAATTTCTCCATGAAATTAAAACAAAATCATTACGTTTAACATATCATTTGAAAGCTTATTAAATTTGCAAGTTTTTGAGAGCTTTGCAGTTTTGTGGATTGTTTTTATGAAAAGCAGTGAGCGCTGAAGTATTATAAGAAATTGTAACTTCCCTAAATTAGGTGAAGATAAAGATATTTTTTAGGTCCCAAGTTTGTAAAATTCAAGGTTAAATTACTCCGATCTTATAGGAAATTTATTGCTAAATCCGAAAATGTGATCAATATTTGAAAAATATTTAAACAAAATGGAGATATTACAGCTTTTATCGTAAAAAACATGCTTTCCTCCAAAAAATCGTTTATTTACCATATATCTGCAACGGATTGGAATAGAAAGGTGAGGTCTGCGGCATTTGGCTACACTTTTGATCTAGTTTCACCCAATTTTTTTTTTTACGCTAAGAGATACTCACCCTGTATATATCTGCACATCACTTCATATAAAAAAAAAAATATATATACATAGCGTATAATAATGCAGCATTCTTATTAAATGTATTCCACGTAGCCATTGTGATCCAACAAAAAATAACATAAAATTTATTTGCAAACATGATAATATTAATTGCTATATCATAATAATAATCATGAGGTGTCTTTGTTAATTGGACATATTGGCATTATGCTCCTTGATAATTAATTACATTCAATTAATAAGTTTATTTATTTATATCTAACTTCCAGCTTTTATCTATTCAGTAAAAGCTAAGCATTGCCGTGTCAGCTATTCATTACAACTAAGCAGTCTTGGTTTTATTCATTTTATATAAACAATATACAGAAACAAAATAAAAATAAGAATATACTAAGACAAATGAGAAAAAATGATTAAATAAAACTAAATATAAAATCTCATACATCCGGCGTTCTTTTATTATAGTGGGAGTTGGCAAGTGCGGAAAAAATTCGATTTTTGAAATTTTTTATTTTGATTATCTGGCTCGTGTTTTTGTTGTATATTAATCACTGCATCCAGATATAGCACAAATTTCATCCGGACTTATGTTTAGGCCAATTTTTGAGGCTTGAAGTCAAGATAGTGGAAATTTTGGTTAAATTACACCAAACTTTTAGAGTTTGTTATAGGACTGGGAAAAATAGTAAAATAATTATAAGGCTTTATTCTGTCCAATAAAATAATTCTGTTCTCGGATGTCCAAATATGCCACCAATAAGATGAATTGTTGAACAAAATATTTTATCGCGTTACTAGGTCAAAGTTACTAACTACCATTAAAATTTTGAAAAGCTAAAGCTAAAAAAGCTCCGGTTTCCTCCGGGATGGGGAAGGTATTTTCTCAAACTTGACATGCTAAGGTAAGTATTAAAATGATGATTATCAGCGACTGCGGTCGTAGCACCGTATTGGACTTAAGGTTCTGGAGATTGTTAATCTAACAAAAGTATAAGCGCTTAATTAGACAAGAGACTTTGTTTATACATCTGTCGTATAAAAAATTAATCGTATCGATACTTAATTTCATTTCTTTAAAATCATTTATTTTGAAATCAGTTTCATAGCGAACGTTTATTAGTCATGAGATACGTGGAAATCAAATATAGTGTTTGTGGAGTGATTCCAACTTGAATGTTTTCCTTCGACGACATGATTTTGAACATGATGAAGACAACATTTCATTAATTCTTAAGACTTTAAATAAGAGTTTTTTTGCCGGTATAATAAGCAGGTTTCCTCTCTCCTTCTATGTATGTCGCTGGTATATTTGTAGAAGAGCTGATAGATTACTGTTTGAATATTAAATGAAGTAGGATGATGAGAGGGAGCCGTAAAAAAAAAATAGGCTATGTTTGATATTAACAAACCATATGTTAATTTTTCCAATGTTTCGGCCATAACTTTGATAGCCATCATCAGGCAGTGAAACTTTATAGCAAAGTGACTATGTTGTTATATCTATTTATTTTTTCTGTTTCCCATGTGCCCTGATAGTGACCATAAAAGTACTTCGTATATGATATATTTCCAAATTTACGAATAATATTTTTTTTTTTTTTTTTTTTTGAGAAATGAAACTGTAAATTTACTGTTCTCTAACTAAAACACTAATTAAATAAATTTAAAAAAATATATAAATTATAAAATTCTCTATTATTATTCCACATATACTTCGTTAAATACACAATAGCTTCCATTGCCTATTAACATTAAATATTAAATCTCGTAGTACCTATTGAGGAGTAAAAGGCCAAAACGAAGATTACCTACCTGTGGGAGGACGGAGGGTAGTGGTCCTGATGGCTGATCCGATCCATCAGGAGTTGGGGACAAGTTAAGACAGACCTTGATGGCAGCTTTTACTAGTTACAAACTACTACCGTCAGCTCATTAACTGTTCTAACTTACTGTTCGTCAGCGGATTAATAGTTGTCCGATCACAATCAATCCAAACCAATGCTGTCAATTTGTTCAGAGAAAATTGGCTATTTCAAAGAATATTTGTCACTTATTTTTCCGCTGTAACTATCATTGAATAGTTTATTTGATTGTCCATGATTGCCTCAATGATTTTTCCACATGTAGCTGTAATGTGTAACCTGGTACCCTGGTACCATTGCACTGATTAGGCTGTTGAAGGGTACTTAAAAGCATAATTAAAAAAGGCCAGTTTTTAATTTTAATAAGCAGGTAATCCAGATGGAATGAAAATAACAACCATTTTATTAGAACTATATTGGTTGATTTTAAACTTTACTGAGATCCACATATTTAATTATTTAATATAATTCAATTTTTATAATTAAAGTTAATATAAGTAAATTTTATTATAAATATCAAGCTCTATATAACACCGTACCTTAGTAAACTCTCACATACCAGGTATGCAAGTTTAAAATGTCGTTTATTTCTTAAAATATATACACAGTAATTTAAAAAAAAAGTATAATATATTTTATTCAAAGTACTGACCCTCGCTTTCTACACATTTTGTCCATCTCTCGGGCAATATATGGATACTATTCCAAAAGAATGCTTCATCTTTATTTGAAATCCATTCATCGAGCCATTTTCGTACGTTTTCGAAATTGTTGAAGTGTTGCTCCGCCAATGAGTGTCCCATCGATGAGAAGAGGTGATAATCAGAAGGCGCCAGGTCAGGTGAATACGGCGGGTGAGGTAGGAGTTCCCAACCAAGCGAAGAAATCGTTTCCTTAGTCAATCTGGCTGAATGTGCAGGAGCGTTATCATGCTGAAGAATGACTTTGGCGTGCCTGTGAGCCCATTCTGGGTGTTTTTCGACCAATGCGTGACTCAAATTGATCATTTGTTGTCGGTAGCGCTCGGTATTGACTGTTTCGCCGGGTTTGAGAAGCTCGTAGTAGACTACTCCCTTCTGATCCCACCACACACACAGCATTGTCTTCTTCCCAAAACGATCCGGTCTTGCACTCGATGTGGATGGTTGTCCTGGCGTTACCCATGATTTTTTTTCGTTTGGGATTCTGAAAATAAATCCATTTTTCATCGCCAGTTACAACTCGATGCAAAAAACCCTTTCTTTCGGGGCGTAAAAGCAGCATTTCGCACACAGTTTTTCGTTTTTCCATCTGTCGTTCGTCCAATTCATGTGGAACCCATTTTCCAACCTTTTGAATCTTTCCCATAGCTCTCAGGCGATCGGAATTGGCTTGCCTAGTGACATTCAACTGTTCTGCCATCATTTGTTGGGTTTGGGTATTGTCTTCGTCTAATAAAGATTGCAATTCGAAGTCCTCAAACTTTTTTGGTCGATTTTCTCGTTTTTGATCAGTAACATCAAAATCACCACGTTTGAAACTTTGAAACCAACGTTCACATGTCCTGACGGTTGGAGCAACATCGCCATAAGTCTCAACAAGAATTCGATGACATTCAGATGCCTTTTTCTTTTGATTAAATAAGAAAATCATGATATGCCGCAAATGCTCTTTATTTGGCTTAAAATTAGACATTTTTAACACCAAAGAAAGGTATGATACGTCCACGTAAACGACTTAAAAACAACTGACTTTTGTAAACAAATGACTAACAAACAAAATAGCGTTTAGAGATAAGCAAATCCTTCAATAGGCTAAGAGCGCATTCTATTGGAATTAAAATGACATTTTAAACTTGCATACCTGTTAGAATGGCGCGTGCGCAACTGATAGGTGGCGAGCCACCTATCGGTCAATTTTCAAACTTTATTATTATCCACATATTATAACTTCTTTAGTAACAAACTTATTAAAAATCAGTAGATTTGATTATTGCCAAACCTTCCTTGAACTATAAAGATAGTGTGGTAAAAATTTGGTACAAATTGGATCTGTAGTTTTCCTGGTTAGTGATCACAAACGAAAAATGGTTGTCCATTTATATAATAGTATAGATTTGAAACATAAACCTCTTTCTTTTTCTTTCACAGCATTTAGCCAGGATTTCTCTCTGTTCCTTGCTAAGATTCTGATCTGGTGGAGATCTGTTCCTCTCATTCGGCAGGGTCTATTTAATGTAGGTAGGACATTATTGGTTGGACACGAAGTCTTCTTCTACCATCAGATGCATACTCCATCGTCTTTAGTAGGTCTCTACGTTCGTTGATCCGAACGAAATTGCCAAACCGCTTCAGTTCTAAGTCTTGACTACTTCCGAAGCCTTTCTTATCCTATCAGTTTGAATGCATTCCTTTCTAGCTGAAACGTGAACAATAATCACTATGGTTCTAAGGCACGCTAGTAATTGAATTCCCTTATTCTATACCAACAACTTAAATTATTTTGCAATCTTTTAGAATTAGGAGAAGGTGATGTTGCTGAAAAAGGATTTTTTTTTTCAAAAATTAAAGAATTCTAAAACTCAAGAAAAGTATCATATATAAAGATTAAAATAAAATAAATCAAAACAAATATTTTTTACCTAAAACCGAAAACATTTCAATCCTGTAATAATACTCCGGCTACTAGTTTTTAAGCTTCGCTAAGACTTCACATAAACAGGATTATAATAATTAAAAAATGCTAGTCGAACTATTCCAATTCTTGAAAAAAGCTCATTTACATGACATTTTTTGGACCAGGTTTGAACCTTATGTCAACATAACACTTACAATCTAAAATTCACTGTTACAATCTGGAAGTTCCTAATTTTGTGGACACAAATATCATAATACTGCTATGTTACAGCGCAACATAGCTATTTATCTTCATACAATAAATAAGCTCACACGTTTCAAATGATTTTGTCTGACTGAAAATGGAATTTAACACAGGAAAAACAAATATATATATATATATATATATATATATATATATATATATATATATATATATATATATACATATATATTTATATTTATATTTATTTATTATTATAAACATTTCTTTTTGGCATAAATCCTCAAATTATTATTTATTTTCACTCAACAATGTCCGATAAGTTTTATGGATATATCCCGATCATCAGACTGAAAGTTAACATCTTTTCTTATTAAAACTCTTTACGTTACACTTCAGCAATACATTCCAAATCAATGTTTGTGGTTATATACATAGAATTAAAATTAATACATAGTTTGAGATTCTTTTTCATACATACAAAATTGGAAAAAGTATTACCTTCCTAAAAAAAATTTTTTATGCACAAATAAATATATGTACCATTAGGGGAAAATTAGGTAGGTCCATCACAGGTTTTCAGAGCAGCGCTTGGAAGTTTTCTAGGCAAATCATTTTTTAAATTATTTTTCTAACCACCATGATTCAACCAATTCTCAATATTTTATTATGGACTGCATATATATGTCTCAAATTTCCCGATACGTTTTAAAGGCTATGGCCTGAATGACTGCTTCCACTAGTCTTGGGGCATACTTGTAAATAACGAAAGGAATGATAAACATGGACTGAAGGAAATTTGAAAAAAAAGATGTACTCTAAAATTCCATCGTTTGTTATTAACAAGGAAAAACATTGATGTCTCTAATCCTTAATGTTAAATAATAATACTAATACGAATGAAAACCAAGTATGGATTAAGGTAAAAACAGGAAAATCTCGAGAATTATGGGTGTTGCAATACTTTTGATGGGAAGTTTATATATTTTTACATAAATATATATTTTCCGATGATCAATTTTTCACTCATAACATATATGTACTTTAAACTATTATAAAAGAAAAAACATATTTTCGCATATAAGTTTTTGGGGAACTTAATCTACCACAAATCATGAGGTCATTTTTCGTGGACCATCCAAATCATAATGAGGTTGGCATATTGTATTGAGCAGTATCCGCCTCGGTAGTTGACTATGATTGAGAAGTTTTTATTCTGAGTAGAACTCAAGACGTGCAACCTTCATGCCGAAGGTTCGCTACCGACAAGCTGTCGCACTGACAGGCGATAATTCTCCCACGACGGCGAAGAAGAGGGAACCGAGAGCAATCCCTCAGCCCTTTTCGGAATCTGCTGCGGATATTGAAATCAATCCCTTATCCCCCTACCCTCATAAATTTCTTCCTCTCCCAGATGGACCCCATCTTCTCATATTTCCGCTCTCCTACATTTTTCCCATATTTAACATATTCATCAATTTTAGGGTATCGTTTCCAGGTATAGGTTTCCCGATATGGGGCCCCATAGATCAATCAGCAGGAAGGGCCTTGTCTGCAAATAATTTGTATAGAAATAAATATATATTACTATTGAAAGGTAATATATTATGCTAGATCTTTTTTTTAAAGCAGCCGTTTGTTTCTTTAAAATTTATTTTTGGTTATTTTTTTATAAATGCACTGCGTATCGGTCTTTAGGCAATATTATAACTATACCAGAGGGTAGTAAAACCATTGAATTTTATTATATTTCAACATTTCTCTAACATGTATAGTATAGAATTATTGTTTTCGATATGTCTTTAAAAAAACCTTAACTACTTGTCATAACCTCTTTCTAGTTGAATTGTACAAAGAAGAAAAAATTTATATATAAAAGGTTATTTTTTTTTAATATATTCAACTATTTGCTCTATATGGTGGCCTCATACAAGGAACGTTTATTTACTTATTAATATGTCCTTTGCCTATACATATATACATATAAATAAATCATTACCGAAGTATAATATTTAGTAAACAAGTCATTGAAATAATTTGCCAAAATAAGTAATGACCTAATAGAATAAATTATAAAAATAACAAAGAACTTAAATAAATCATCAAAACAAAGCTAGCCAGAAATTGCCTAAGCTGCTTATCACTAATAAATTCGTCAAACTCTATCTTTCGTTAGTCTATCTAAAATTTAACAACATAATCACTATAATGAGCTTATTTAAGCTGTCACAGAACACCCCCTACAGTTATGGTATTAGATTTCATCGGAATTTAATTCCTCTACATACATACATACATATATATATATATATATATATATATATATATATATATATATATATATATATATATATATATATATATGTATAATGTTTTATTTACATATTCACATTAACTATTAAACAATTACATTAGCTGTTATTCAGTGAAAAAAAAGATTAACAAAATCAACTAAATTTAAAGCCTTTAGTTCCAAGTTCTTTGAATATTGTGGAGTTATAATAATGAGGTCTTACAGGTTAATTGTTAACAATAATAACAACCCATTCACTCACAGCTGTCCGAGGTCTTCTAACAATCGTTCTGGAAAATCCGGACCTATTGGTAACTTAAGAAAAGCACTTCTAATTCTCAGTTATCAATTCACTTTAAATACAGGATTGACGACGGTAATGAGGTTTTAATTTTTTTTTTAATTGCTGTAATACTTATGAATTGGACATAACTAATTTATTTACAAAGATTCAGGAGTATAAAAGTGATTTATTAGAAAAAAATATATATATTTGAACGATTTCAATGATCAGTTTAAATAGTTAAAAACTTCATAATTAATAAATTATTCACATGAAATAATTACTATAAAATATAATTGAGACAAAATAACTAAATTATAGCAAGTGAAAATATTTATAAGACAGGTCTAATCCTGGCTGAAAACTGTTTGCCAAATAGAGTTGAAACTGATTGACCTCAATCAATGTTCTCCCAAAGTTTTTACTTTCAGTCGGTTAGTTCTGAAAAAAGTTTTTCTTCCCCGTCCCTTCAGTTTTACTAATTCCCCTTTTTATAGAGAAATAGTCCCATCACAGAGCGGTACACGTATTTTCATATCATTAATCGTTCGTGTCAAATATATATTTTTTTGTAGTAAATCAGACACTTTATTGCTTGAACAAATTATATAAAAAGAGTTTGTGAAGAGATTGGTATAATGTTATAACTGAAAATTTGGATAGAGAGCCCATCTGCTATTTCTATTCCACAATGGAAAATATAAGCACCACAAATGCTTGAGTAGATTAAGTAAAAAGCAATTACTCAGAAAGAAGAAACTTATTTATGTTGCACTTGGGCTAATTATAGGATGACTCTGAGACGTGGATACATGAAAGTACCAAGCGAAATATAGTTCTGTGTGTAATGATGGATTTCTAGAGGTAGGCCAGATTCTCAAGGATTAGGCATCAACAATGATACCAGGGAAATTATTTAAATGTGAAGGTATTTAAGAAGTAGCAGAAAATAGAGGATTATGGTGAGATTGTAACAGATAAAAAACGAGGTATAAATCAGTAATCAATTCTGAAATTAAAAGTTGATTATATCTGGTACACAATGAAAAAACACAAATATATTTCTCCCTGACTGGAAAAAACAATAGATCATCTAGTAGTGTAACAGTTCTTCAAAAATCTTATTTAATAGTGGACGAATGTTGCGAAATAGTGGCAGAATGCCCTCTGTAAGTTTAGTGGCATGCCCACCATTAGGTTCGTCTGCTGGGCTTTTGAACCCATTAGTCTTTGTAACACACCCAAATCAACAGTTGATTACATTTTAAAATCTTTCTCATACTTTTGGTCAGTTTATATCTTAGAATTAAAAGGATTAAATTGACAAATAATGATAATTCAAAATAAACAGAGTTGAGATAAAGTAGGGGGGCTTCAAAAGTGACTTAATTCAAACCAATATAGCTCCTAAACGGTAGGTCATAGTAAAAAACACACAACAAAAACTATTCTCCCATTAACTTTATGTTTAGGAAATAAACGGCAAATTTCCGATCCGAGCAACAACAACAGAGCTAGAGTGCGTCAAAATAATACATTTTTCAGGGGGAAATAAACGTTCAAAAAATAAACTATAGACTCTTTGTCAAAAGAAATATCGATGTCAAAATTAGGTATGAGGATGGCTAGACATAAAAGGATGGCAATTGCAAGATGAAACTACATATAAATAAAAATGTCGTAGCGACGGACTCATGCAAATGAAACTGGTATAGTATGAAAGGAATATATCTAGAAACCAAAGACGCAGTTATATACATACTTGTTTGATAGTTTCTATATAATAGTTTTGTATTTTAGTAATTGTTATACAGGAATGGGAGAATCATTCAAAGGTCCTTATTTAAACATTTCTTTTTAATATGACGGGAAACATTAAGTTAAGAAAAAATTAACCATACAAAAAATTAACAATATTAAATTATTATCAACAGGTTTTTGTTTTTTGTTTTTTCACTATAGTTGCGAAAATATGTAAGCAAAAGTTTTTTAGTTCTTTTTTTTTGTATATCTAGGTTTTGCTAAACTCGGTATTTCTCAAGATATTTTTGAAAAGCCTCTCCACTCACCTCCCCCCCTATTTAAGAAATTTTAATATGGTGTACAAGAATGAGCAACCGTACAATATTTCAAAACGTCAGGATTTTTAATTCTACTGGGGCTGATTTGACTGTATATTGGTTGATATTTTCAGTGATACGAGTATTACACTCAGAAGAAAGGAATGATAAATATAGGTTAAGAAATCTGATTTATCTATAATAAATTGTTTGTCTATCAACATCAAACATTTTCAACATGTTTTATCAAAACCGACGAATTAAATTTGATCACTAAACAAATCGAAGTTTTGTAAATAAGAATCCGTAAACGGAAACAATCCAATATGAAGAAGTTAAACGTGTCCCGCCAACACGACATGAATTTTTTAAGGGCCGATTCCAGATTGCCAGATCTCCAGACCCGTTGTAGAGATTCGTTATTCGATTGCAGCGCTGAAGGATTTGTAGGATACACTATAAAGGGATTTGCTACGAAAGGGAGGAGTGGAATTTTTTATAAAGGGCTTTGACAAATGGAGTTTGGTTGCGGAGGGCAAAAAGGGCCGCCGGTGTAGGGACGGATGGTCCAGATTATCTCGCTCTGTATTTATAGCTTATGTTTTTATAGGGCCATTTTTTTCGTTTTCCATGTCCGTTCGAGTTTGCGGTCTCCGATAATGGTAGTTATCAAACACTACAAGGGGCTTTAGGGAGGGAGTTATGAAGACGGTATATCTTTTTGTTAGATCGAAGAGTGATCTATTGCCGAAATATCGTGAAATATAGCCTATTTCCTAATTTTTGGTCGTCTGGAAAAAGCATAGGTTGTTACATAATCCTGAAAAAAACATATACAAAAGCACATTTAGTTATTATCTTAATGAAGTCATGTTTGGGTGATACTAGTTATAAATGAGATAGATTGTACTTATTAAATTCACAATTATTATTACTTGATAACTTAAGGTACGCATGATAGTATAGAAGGATCAATACAATTAGGATTGATGAATTAATTGCTACTTCTATTGGGATTATTTTATTATAATACTAGCTGTGAATGCTAAACATTCATCTTCAGTTCTAAAGCATACAAAATTGTCAACAAATTAAAACTATGTTACATGGATTTTATATTCTGCAATTTTCAAAAAAGTAAGAAGAGAAATTAAACATTGGTACTTACATGAGGAGATCTAACATATATCTGAAATATATCCACTGTGGAAAGCGGAAGGGGGCATTTCCCTTATGACTCATTGATTTTTTCCGTTCCTATTGGAAACAAATTTAAAATGGAGCTATTGCAAATGTTTATCTGGTCATTTGAACAAAAATCTGGATCGGTTTTAAACGATTTTATTATTTCTAATGATTCATAAATATCTAATATTTATGCTATTAATTCATCAATCTTAATAATGATTATTAAACTTGCTAGTAATTTACAACCAATCATTAAGAAACATAAGATGAAGTATTTCATTTCAAACTTACCAATCTGAGCACATGTTTCTACATGAGTGAGTAGGTTCTCAATACAACATATGGATATGATAGGCGATCCCATTGTCACAAAGGTCTCAGATCTAACTGTTTGAAGTGGGATGGATTCTATTAATACCCAGTTCGGTTAAAATTTATTTCGTGAAATCCTTACTTTTAGTAACGGTCTTGACTTACTCCGACCTAACAATACATGCTTGTACGAATTTATATATGTTATTTATGTTTATCTTTTAAAAATATTTAATATATTATAGGTGTTGATTTAATGTGAGAAGAGTGATAACCGCAAGACAAAATCGTTAAAAAAATAATAATAAAACAGGAGTAAATTAATTAAATGTACACTAATTATTTCTTCCACACCTCTTAGCAGTATTATAAGGCTGGTTTAAAGAATGGAAAATTAAACTCAATTGTACCAAATCACAGCACATCATCTTTACACATAGACATGCCTCTAGTTCACCTACCATCAACGTCGATGAACCCATTAGACAGACAAACGAAATGCATTACTTCAATTCTATACAAGAATAATCTGGTACCAATGCGTAAAATAAAAGCGTCTCAGTTGAAACCTGAGTCTTAAACATTTGAATACATTCTTAAAATAAAAGTTATAGTTTAAAAAATCTAGAAAAACACAACTAAAAAGCTAAGTGTGGAGAACGATTTGCACCAGCCAGACGTTTTAATTTTTTGAGTTCAAGGTTCAAAGCTAATTCCCCAGTACAATTCGCGGGTTGTTTGCATTTTTAACCCAGCTAATCCAAAATCAGCCAAAAAAGTTTGTTTTTTGACATATCTCAGAGTAGGAATGGGCAGATTTTTACTTATTACGATCTTGCACAAAATGTAATGATCTACAACTTTTAATATATAACATTTTTTTTTTATTAATGAATTAGCCATTTCTTCGTTATAGACTCTTTAAACATGACCAAAACTAACTTTTTAAAGTTGGTTAAATTCTTCGATGTGTGACAATCGATTCTGGCTAAACGTCTAAATCAAATTCAGCTTAAGGGATGTCTTTAATAAACTTTAAACACAATTTAATAAACTTTGATTTTGTAAATAAGACAATTTCCTATTGAAAGTTTTTTTTTTTTTTTTTTTTTCAAAATTTCAAAAAAGTTAAAAAGTTTAGATTTTTTTGCTCCCCAAACATTTTCCTCTTATCAAATTCACTTTCATTTTTTGATATTTTATTCTCAAGACTCATCTGGATGATATAAAAACTTAAAACCTACTACTTCACTTTTTACAAGGCAAACCCTTTTTTTTTTAGGGGGGAGGGGGATTTAGTTAGACTAAATGAGAAAATTAGATCAAAGTTTGGCAATTATTGTATTTTCATTGGTCCTTGAAACGTGTACAAATTTTCAAGTTAATCAGATAGCTGGAAATTAGTGAAAATTACGATGAAAGATTACGTTACATACAGGTGAAGTTAATAAAAGCGTATTAAAAACGACATAGTAACTCCAACAACGACTGACCGCAAACAAATTTAACACAGATTTGAATGCACTAAAATTAAAAAAATATAAAAAAAAACCTTTATAAACAATTTCATAGCAGACTCCGTGGACGTAACATACACATACATGACATGGCCGTGAGAGATCTGCTCAAATATTTATATGTATATTGACAGCTAATGGAGTTATGTATTTATTTATGACAGGTGTAAATTAGGAACGAGAAAGAAAAAAAAAGTATTATAATTGTTTTATGGTGGCTATAATAGAAATAGAAAAATAATTTTATTCTGGGACCAAGTCACTTAAGAATAACAACTACAGAAAAAAATGAAATTAGTTACATCTGGACAGAGACATAATGAATAAATAAAATTAAAAAAAAAAAAAAAAAAAAGTAAAAAATAATAAAATAAAGATAATTTATAAAAATAATTAAATAAAGATAATAAATTATAATGAGTCACTGCTATTCATTAGACAATATATTTCCATAAACTTACATTTTCATTCAACGTTTACTTCAAAACAATTTTATTAATGTTATTTTAAAGTAGTATTGAAGATTAAATTGCCTATGAAGACTTGATAATAGATAATTAATTCAGATATTGTTTATCTTATCCTTCTTTCTTCATCCTTCGGCCACACCTACCCAACTGACACTCAGGCAGGAAGGTTCTAGCCACAAAGGATCAATCTCCTTGGCAGATAATGGTCTCATGTCCTCGAGGTCTTTGTGGCGGTCTAAAGCGTGTCAATGATTCTCTTTCTATTCAGCCCTCAGGGAAAGTCTTCTTGCCGCATTGGCTCAGCTAGGGTGCGGTCCACCTTTTGTGCACTTGTAAACAATTATGAAGTAATGTACAATCACACGTGTTAAAGGGGTATTATTCAATATACAAATTTAAAAAACATAATATATAGTATAATTTAGAAAATAAATAAATAAAACTATTCATTTAGATGTGTGTGTACGATTAGTATCAATTTAAGAATAATATCAAAAAGAATTATTTAAAATTCAAATAAAATGATCAAAACGTTGGAGTTAAAAGACTTATTAAATATCAACAACTGTCAACAACAACGAAGATGAATCACTAGAACGCAACCAATGCATTGATCATTATTCTACACAAATGTTTATTTCCTATAAAAACAAAAATTAGGAAATCTATCTAAAAAGTACTTGAGGAAAGGCAGATAGATGAGTAATCACGTGCACTCCACTTCGTAGGAAATATTCAAGCACTAAATAAAGATAACATAAATACTGCTCAATAGACTCATAAATTGAATATTTACAATAATATCGAGAAGGGGATACATTAATAATAATAATAACAAGTTTTCTAATGACCAAGCACTTGTCTATTCAGAAGCAGAGTATGCAGAATTAAGATGAAGAAAAACTTAGAAAATATTCGAATGGAGTGCCAAAATGGAAAAACCTAAGTCAATAATATAAAACGAATAACCTCGAAAAGCTGGGAGTTTTAGAAAGGAGAATCTTAAGGAAGATCATGAGAGCAGTACAGTCTGAAGATGAATGAAAACTGAGAAGCAACAAAGAAGTCCACCAGAATGTGAAAAGAATCTCAGAGACTATAAAGAAGAGGAGACTGACGTTTCCCAGACATTTGTACAAAATGAACGAAGACAGATTAACAAAAGATATATTCAACTACCTCTGGAAGAAGAAGACGTCTACAGCGTGGATTAAAGAAGTTAGGAAAGTCCTTGAACAGTTGAACATTACAGAGTCCCAAATGTTGGAAAGAGGTACATTTAGGAGTAGAGTGGAGGGGTTTCAAGCTAAAGGAAGATTTAATAGAAGCGGACGAACGTGGACAGAGGATCAAAAGAGGCAAGCCAGTGGACGCATAAACAGTACTGGATACAGAGGAAACTAAAGACAATGAAAAAGGATAAAAGGAAATAAAGTTTAGCGTGACCCTAAGTGGTCAATTTGAGTGTAAATAAAAAAAATATCAAACGAAAAAGTGGCACTTTTATAGAGAAGGATGGACTATGTAGCGTCAGATTTATGTTTAATCATTAACATTTCTTTTTTTTAATTTTATTTATTCATTGAAATTTACAATTGTATACAATTTAAAATATAATACATCAAGTAAATGTGATGATAATGATAAAAATGACACGTCAATTGTTTTAAAAGCAGCTACCCATTGGTAGCACTTATAAAGGTACAATATAATGAAGTACTATGTTAGAAGGTCCCGAGGCCATCTTCTTTTCAGGCGCCTCGGAAGGTTATCTGGAATGAAATGAGAAGCAAGTTGTGATACTAATGGATTTGATATCTGGTTTGAGCTAAGTCAGAAACGTAAGGTATATTAAGATCTTGAAGGTGAATAACTAAGTAATGTAATGTAGGATTTTGGATTGTAAGGATTGGATACGAGATGAATTAGATGGTTTAGTAGAGCCCCAAAGCTCAACTTCATATATTCAAATTGGTCTAATTACTGTTATGTATATGAGTCTTTTGTAATCAATTGGAAGGTTTGAACGTTTGTCTAGTAAATGTTGAAGTAGTCTGTAACGATGAGCATTTTCTTGTCGTTTTAGTCTTGTAAGTGGATTCCAGGTAAGAGGTTTGTCCAAGTAGAGTCCTACATAGCGGATCTGTTCAACAGAGATTAGTGGAATATCATTAAAGGATATAGTAGGACAGGAAGTCGTATGTTTACGACAAAGTGTTATTTGATGGTATTTACTTGGATTAATTTTTATTCTCCATTTTTTACACCATTCTTAAAGGTTTATTATATGGGACTGGAGTGTCTGGGAATCATCAACATAACTAGAAAAAAAAAATGAGTTTCTCAATTTTTAAGCGTATGCGAGTCCAAGACATTTGGGAATACAAACTGATTAACTTCGCTTTGTTTTTTTTTCTCACAATCGATCAGGTGAGCAGTATTGTGAACAAATTCTGAAAATAATGAGAGAATAAACATAATGTACGTAGCTCACCTTGAAAACAAAAATATTTTATTTGACAAATCTTAATATTTAGATTTGTTTATTTATTCGGCTAAGGTTTAAAATATTTGATAGATTTTTAAAAACCTAATTTATTCTTTATAACTGAATATAAAAAGTTTGTTACCTAATCCTTTTCGCTGTTGTTATAGTTTCAATTTCATTATGTAGTTTTTGGTCTATTACAGGCGTTTTGTCCGTCTTTAGATCTTGAAAGGAAAGAAGGAAGAGTGAAGTAGATTCAGTCCAGTTAGTTAGTAGATAAAGTGGATCTTCACCATCTAGACCTATCTTGTTGCTTAAGTGAAACACTTCCTTTGGCGTGTTTTCTTTTGTGCTTTGATAAGGAGTGCGATTGTTTGAGATCATTAAATATTTTATATACTTAATCCAGAAACCATTTTTACCTCATAATCTTATTCATGTTCTCAATTTATTTATTTATGATTTAGTTCTAGTTTCATTTAAAAACTAAATTTTGTTTTTGCAAAGTAAGCTAAGTAGGAACATCATTATATTTAATTTCCATATTATTTTCAGAATTTACTGCTCACCTGATTGATTCAAAGAGAAAAAATGTGATGTTTGATCAGTTAGTATTCCCATATGCTTTAAAATTGAGACACTTAGTTTTTCTAATTATGTAGATAATTAAACATAAATCTGTTTCATGTCAAATAGATCAGTTTGACATTTTAGCTTTCATCGATCACAGCTATAAAATTAAAAATATGTCGTCACTTCCCTCTCCTGTTGAGCTTCTTTTCAACCTTTCAAGCTAACTTTCATAGGTTGTGTTTCGTAGTCATCTCTTGAACGACATCTATGAAACACAATATAATGTCAAAAAATTGGGGCAGAAATTCGAATCAAAGGGACAGTGTTGGTGGATATTGTGGCAGAATACAACGGTAAGGATAAGTGACCGTTACGTTATTTTTCCCTCCAATTTATACAAATTGGTTACGCCGCAGGATAACCGGATTCAGCAATTACTCAGTCGCCACAAACGCCACGTATTTTTTATTCGCCCAGAATCCCTTCTCGGCGAGGCCTTTCCCGTATGAAATTTAAATCCGATCGCAATTCCCACTGGATGAGTGTCCAATTAGTTTTGAGAGGAAGTCCAATCTGTGATTCCGAGTTTACGTATGTCAAAAGCATAATACTGTCAATGTCAATAATAAAAATAAATAAAAAAATATCTCTCTCCAAAAAAATATATATAATATATATATAAATGAAAAAAAATATAGTATGATTTTGGAGTTTCAGATAAAAAAAATTAAAGGAATTTAAACATGTAAAAACAATAAATATAGTCGACTAACGCTTTTTCGTGATAGATCCTACAAAGTTGTGTGAACGAAACAAAAAATGATTAAACTTTTAAATATTCCAAATTCTGTTAATTAATATGATATATGTATTGATATATCGGTTATGTAGTTATGCAAAACTAAATTGTTTCCAGAATTAGTAGGTTGACTAAAATTTTATGTAAGAACATACACGTTTAAAAAACGTATTTGGAGTGCCGAAGTTTCTACTTGGCTGGCAAATCTTCTTCAGAGCTAAAAATAACAAAAACTTGTGAACAGATGATAGAAAAAATTAACAAAACAAATGAAATTGCTAAATAATATTCAAGTGGCAATTAAATTATTAAGTATGAGATAGTATGAAGATCTAGGTAATGAAGGTATTTTTTTTTTTTTTTTTATGTAGATAATATATTTTTATGTAAATTTTCTTTCTTATGCCGTAATACCCCGCGTCTTAAAAAGGCACGCTCTGTGAACAGTTGGAACAATAACCAAATCATGCGTAATGTACCTATTGAGCCGTGCTACGATAAAAGCCTTTAGTCTACCTCTGAGGTGAATGGGAGTGTAAAAGAAAGAATAAGGAGGAACAGAGGTAAAAAAAAGGAAGAAGAGGACATTAAAGAAGACGGTGCTACAAAGGAGATGGAACAGTTCAAAGCAAGACCACAGCGGGCTGAGGCTATATAAAGAAAGGTTAGAGTATGATTGAGTGGAAGTGGAGGGGCTGAGCCCACCCTCAGTTGGGGGTGTGTACCCTTACCCTCAGTTAGAGGGGGGTGTGCCCTAACCCTCAGCTACTCCCCCTTATCCTTATTAACAATAACAGCCCCATGGAGGGGGGAGGAGATTGTCTCACATCTGATAAGAGTCTATGCTTCAACTTAGGCATGAATCACCGGCTACCTCACCTCATACCTTCTGACATTGCATTTGAATATCTTCATCAAATTTTAATTATGATAACGGATTTCATTTTATTTTATATGAGAGATATTTAGCGTAAAAATAAAACAGCTTAATGAAATAATTTTGAATAATATCATTATTTATTATCAAAAATCAAAGACTTTAAAAACCCGCTTTCACATATTAGATAACCCAACGCCATGGAGTCATTTGAGCAGAATGAGTAAACAGCATAAAGCTACCACAAACAAGACGAATTCTCCCAAAATAATAATGTGAGGGGAACAAGTAGCGAAAGATGAAACATCTCTAAATTTAACAACTTTTTTTTTATCTCTCATTATCCTTTTTTAATCCTTCTGAGATTTCCCTGCCAGCCGTGACCCTGTCTTATATGAGTATGTTATTATGTCCATGAAGTCTGCCTTGAAAATGTCTGTAAATGTGTATGTTCGTTTACTGTGGATACATGTAAATCTGAGAGTAGTGTGTGGTTTGCGATGTACCAAGGCGATTTAGCGATTGGCCTAATTATTTTTGATTGAATTGATTTTAGTTAAAACACATGTAAGTTCGGTTTAGCGTAAAATTGGATTACCGAGCATAACATTCTAAATAAATAAAAATAGGTGCACTATGTCAAACAGATTCGCATACTGCTCAGCCACCTTCGACAGATCTTTCGTAATCCTATCCTCTTCTTTCTGGAACTCCATCCCTCTCAACATTCGTCTTTCAATCACCCTTTCCACTTTCAAATACCACTTCTTTAACCACCTATTGTACATAATAATTGTACATTATAATTATTCTTAAGGGGCAATGGCCCCAGAATAAAATGTATTTTTCATTTCATTTCATTTCACCTACTATCCACCCAGAACCTTTCTTCCAAAAACAGTCAATAGCCACTTTTTAGTTGTTTAAAATATGAACAATTTATATCCAAGAAATCTTTTTGTTTTTGTAAAAAAAAAAATGATTATAAATTTTCTGTTACTTTTTATTAATATATTTTTTCTGCTCTTATTTTATTATTATTATCTGTTACTTTGTTACATAGATATTATTTCATTTTAAGGCTTTGAAGGCCCTTGGTTGCACATTATTTTTTATTCTTAAGGGACTTAAGGTCCCAGAATAAATAAAGAACTTTATTATTATTATTATTATTAAATAATACAGGTAATAATGTAAAATGAATACAATAAGTTCACATAATTGCAAGAAAGTTGAATTGGTTTTTGTTGAATTTTGGGGTTGTATTTTCTAAGATGGCTACACCACACAAAACAGGACAGCAGATTTTACTTGTGCAATATATTTACAATGAATAAGACTTCTAATTAAATTTTGGAAGGAAAATATTTGGAAGTATAGAACCAAGTGGAAAGAAAACTCAGTTTCCCAGGTATTTAGATTGTCGATTAGTTCCAACTATCAAGCGTTCAGCGAGAGTTCACTCTTAAACTTATAAGATTATGTAATATCTTTATTTGTTAGTATGCCTACATACATATTAAGTCAAATATAAATTACAAATATTGTTATTTATGCCCATACATTTATAATAGAAAGTTTTATAGCAACTAGTTTGTAAGCGATAAGTTAACATGTAATTTTCATAGCGTTAAAACGCTTAAATTTTTAACACAATTTTCAATTATATTAAAAAATTAGACATGATCTTTCACAAACAGTCTCTGATTATCCTTCCAAATTGGGTCATAGCCAATTAATGTTTATAAATGATTTATTTTTACAATTTAATTATATTAATAATTATTATATTAATTATAATTATTATATTAATGTTTATAAAAAGCACTGGATTTTAAAAATAGGATCCAGTAAATCAGTTCTCAGCAGTACAAGGTGTTATCCAGAACGTAGACAAACACCGGAAACATGGTGACAGGTGATGTATGCCGGAAACATTTTATGTGTCCTAGGCGCAGAGAAAACATATCAAGCGCTAGTAGGTAACTATCATCTATAAAAAGGATATATCTTCTTCTTAGTTATTTCAACAATAGTGTATTGTTATCTAACTTATATTGTAATAACTAAGAATGTTTTGTTTCTATTTTATATATTCACGCAGGATATTTAGTATGAGACTGCATTAACTTCTGGAGATGATTCAAGGCATCGTTTGCATTAAAAAAAAATCTATATAACCTGTGGTTTGAGTATCATTTTAAACATAATTTTTCTTTTGTGTTTTTTTCTAGACATCACTTCTATAATTGATATACTTTTCTATTAATAAAACACAATGAAACTATTGAACATTTCTGAATACCATCTTAGCATTAAGCAGTAATTTCTAACGAACGAGTATCAAGCCACAATTTATATGGAATTTTTTTTCGCGAATGATTGCCAGAATTGAATCCAGAAATTACTGCAGTCTTATGCTTAACACCCTGTATATATATAAATATATATATATATATATATATATATATATATATATATATACATATTATATTTTCTTTCATATATTAAGTAGGTATTTTAAATTCAACTGAACCACAAAATCCTAAAAATTAAAACTGACCACTAAGTGGAAAAGTAAACATTAAAATAAATGTTCAAAATTCAAAAAAAAATTAAAAAATGCCACGAAACGTTAGCAGTAACTAAGATGAAAAAAAAATGATTAATACATTATTTTAATTTTTCTAAAATTAGTTACAATAAGAATCTTCATTACTTGTATTACTACTATATATATCTGGTCACTGGTTATAGCTAGTTAAGTCGACAGTTTAATAATGAGCATTGTTAAACTCTTGGGCTCTTAAACTATTGGTATAAGTTTATATTTTTAGATACCAATAGTTTTCTTTTGGGAGACTTTTGTTTATAGAGTTACTAACTTTTACGAGTGGTGTAAGAGACAGTGACCAGAGATGTACCGTGGCCTATATTAAGACAACAAAATAAAGTAGTTGCGACAATGAATTGGAAAATTAGAGCATAAAAGAGAAAATTAAGCTTCTCTACAGGAAATATTTATAATAAGAACATATCCTATTATGCAAAAATAAGACGCAACAATATGGTGATAAAACCAGTAATTTTGTACGGGATGGAGACAATATGTCTCCCTGAACCAAAAAAACTACTGAAAATAGGGAAAGGATTCTGAGGAGAATCTATGGGCCCAAAGAAACAAAGGAAGGCTACAGGTCGACACTCAAGCAGGAAATCAATAAAAAATAAAAGACCTAGAAACTGAAATAAGAATCAGAAGACTAAGATTCTACGGGCTCATGGTAAGAATGGATCAAGGGAGACTAAACAAAAAAGTTTTATGGAAAATCCGTGAATACAAAAGCGAAGGAAGGTATGTAAAATAAATAAAACAGAAAACGGAAAAATTATAAATAACAGAAAAAACTCCCTCGATAGAGAACAATAGGGAAAGATATAAAAGAAATCAAGGTTCTTGTGGAAAGGAAGGCAATCAGATATTGTAAGAAAATACTAGAAGAAAAGAGGGGCGAATTATTAAAAAAATAATTATTATTATTAAATTAATAATTAATTATTAAAAAGTAATGATATTCTTGTGGTCATAAAAGGCCATTTCGTGTAAAAAAAAAAATAAAAAATAAAAAAAAAGTATTAATCTATATTTTTAAGACTTTTTTTCTCTATTATTATGATTTCGGCCAAAGGCTAACTCTATTATTACAAAATAAGTAATAAATTAGAAAATGATTTTCTGATAGCAGCATTAAGTGACCATGGAGAATGCAATGCTAATGTTAGCTCCCGCTAACATTAGCATCTGAGGGACCAGTTGGTGGTCAGTTGCGGCACCTGGTGGCCAGGATCCGTAGGAACAACTATGCTAACCAGCTCTACCTTCTGGTAATTGAATCACAGATATTTGCCGTACTTTACCATTCACATCCGCTCCAACCAACTGGTTCATCCATTTGAATAAGGTCTAGTGCCCTGAAGGCTGTGGGACAGTGAAATCTTGTTATTGGTGCTTTAATGTATAAATTCGTTATTGCAAATATAACTAACTAATTCATTTATACAACTAACTGAGGCTATGTAACAGTGTGTAAAAAAACATGATTTAAGTCAAGTGGATAAATTTCAAGAGGTATTATAACTTTTGTCCTATTTATTGTGTACCAGCAATGTATGTATTCTCTTTATAGAACACCAATATAGGCTAATTTATCAATAATGGATAGCTTTGATAAGACATTGGTTTAAAATTTTTTATATAAAAAATAATATGCAGGTATCTTTAAAATTCTTGTTTTTTTTTTAAACTAATAACCACCCTAGTTATTTTAACTAGTAACAGTAAACAAGTGATAGACTAACAGATATGGGTTAGAGAAACATAAGTTTTTATTTAACTGAAATTAAATAAAACAAAATTTTAAAATCGGTAAAATTCCTCTTTCTTCCAAAATAACCGCTCATTCCTCTCACGCGTTTATGTTACACTTTGAAAAGATTCATCTTTGTTGCTTTATTAACCGCAATTACTCTAACAATAATATATTAAAATTAAATTAAGCATGTGTATAATTTTTGTATCAATGGAATCAAATTACATATCAACCGTTAATAAATATAATTTATTCCCAAGGAAAAAACCCCAAATACTTAACCTATCTGGCCCTTCCCCCTTCCACGATAGATGTATTTCAGATATCTATTAGGTCTCCTGAAGTGAGTACCAATATTTGATTTTTCCTACTCACATTATTGAAAACTTCTGTACATAAAATTTTTATGTTTTATCTGTTCACATGACATATATTTTTAAAAACGGTTCCTAAATCTTTGTAACTCGCTGCATCCTAATATCTACTCAAATCTACTAAGCTATCATTAAAAAATGCATACCCTTCACATCGGTCACTATGATGTTTTGATTCCTAATAAACTTTTCTAATTAACACTAACAGGCCCAACTAGTACACAAGTTAGCTGTGCTTAAGTACTCTTGGAATTAGTTGTGGAGGGGACATCAGCCGAAGAAAATCGGCAATCACTGGACACCGCAGGAATCCAACAAACAGTTTGAGGAGTTGTGAACTTTCACTATGAAGTTGAAGATAGTTGGAGCCGACTTATCAAACCAAATTGAGGTAGAGTCAAGCCGCATCATCTCATAAATGAGCCAACTTATGGAATCAGTAGCAAGCAGCGGGAAATATCAGGAGAGAATGATATTCAGTAATATAATTATAATATATAATATAATATAATAGAGGTAATTTACATTTTTTTCAGTTTTTTAAATTATTAAACAACTAATTTCTTGAGTGTTTACAAATTGAAAGTTCTTTCTTCAAAAGAACTGTTTTCAGTTCAGTAGTTGATCCCTTTCCTCACACGATTCTTTATCATACCGCAGCCAACAAACGGGAAGAACATATGACCAGTATTGCTCGACTGAAGTTCGATTAGATCTCGAAGCTCAATGTTTTGAAATTAATTTAAACTTGAACTTTATCAACAATAAGAAATCATCCTGAATTAACTTGGGACTTAGAATATGGAAAGAGAAAAAAAACAAAAAAACAATAGCGGTTGGGTTGCACATCCTCCGTGGAAAACAGTTGGCCAAGAAACAATACAAGCTTAACAAATGCTGAACCCAAAATCTTTCTTAAAAGACGGGAGGTAGGCACCAGTTCAAGTATGAACAACCAACAACCATAAAAACTGTATCATTTAAAGAACACACACTCAGAATTTTTTTGCTCATCCAAAAATTCAAGGTTAATTAAAAATAAAACCATACTTATACAAAAACAGGTGAAGCGACTAAAAGTGATAATAGGGACCTTTCCTAGATTCTTAATAAACCCACATCTTAGTTAAATGTTGCAGAAAATGAAAAGGAGCATATCTTGGGTAAAGGAACAATTTCGGAAGGGCAAGGAACATCGCGGTGCCCTTGGGCTGAAATAATTTCGGGGCCCTTCTCTTCTTCCCTCCCTTAAATGAAAATGTGGAAACTCTCTTCGCTCCGCAATGAAAATATGAAAATTCATCTCTTTGGAAAATTGCTAACGCGTTCCACCGTTGCATTCAGTTGTTCTTTCATCTCAAGTAAAATGGTAATATCCTCTGCAATGCTCTCTGTTGTGCAAACCCCACGGTATATAAATCACGACAGTCCAATTCAAAGGGGGAAATTGTGTACGAATTAGAGATAACAAATAACCAATCCAACCAAAATTAACGATTGTAACAATTAGTTACTGACCAATATTAACATAATATTTTGAGCCATTATTACAGTTATTGGACCAAATACAAAAACATCTGACTAAATACTATGTAAATAAACATTGTATAAAAAACGTACCGCATAAATATTATTTATATAATTGACTGAATATTTTGAGTGATGGATAATAAACACTAAATGAGTAGGAAATGATAAGCAATTTTTTATCGTTTCAATCTAGTTCAATAACTACCATTTTCAACAGGTAGGGTAAACCTTCAGATAGTTATGGACACCCTCACTTATAAATTAAAAAATAAAAGATTCATTACCTAACATAATGCAAGAAAATTACTCTTAAACCATACAACTCAGCTGTGTTAAAATACTTTGGATTCTGCCCGTATTTTAAAAAATATCCTTAAGGTGTCAATAAGTGATTTTGCATTAGTTATAGTAAATATCTAGTAAAATACATTCCAGTAATAATGTTTAGTATAAACATTTTTGTTTAGCTTTAACTACAGTACTTCCAATAGCTATAAATTTCAACTTTATTGGACTATTCTTTCTTCAATTATAGTTTGAATATTTCCGAATATTTCCTTCATGAAAACACCTCACATAGCCTCCAATGGGTTTTACACTAGTGATGCAGCTGAGAGAGGAGCTAAAAATGGAAGGATAGGTTTAATTCGGGGAGGCTGAGTGTCTATTGCATATATAGAGCATGATTGCATTTTTAACTTTTTATATAATTTTATATTTATTT
The DNA here is from genome assembly GCA_003667255.2 of Euschistus heros. NCBI lineage: Eukaryota > Metazoa > Arthropoda > Insecta > Hemiptera > Pentatomidae > Euschistus > Euschistus heros. The sequence goes on along the minus strand of RCWM02000057.1, from coordinate 2,648,204 downwards.
TTACTGTATTATTGTATTTGTTTTTAATATATTTATTTCAATTTATATATTTTAAAGTTTGAGGTCCTTTATATTAGTTTTTTTTTTTATCATTTATTTGTTATTGCAAATATAATGTGAAATACTACTGCCCATTTCCCTTATAGGGCATGAGTAGTTGTTACAATAGGCAGATTGTAACAACTAATCAATTAATTTTTTTAACCCTTTAGTGCATGATTTTTTCTTTTTCATTCTAATAATTTTTTTTTTAATATGTTTTGGTCAGGTTATTATTAGAAAAATACTGAAAAAAATATTTTTCACCTACAAACCATTTTAATTAATAATATACATAATGCTGCACATAACTAAAAAGTGATTTATCTCGATAATAAAAAAAAAGAATTCTATCCTCATTGATATTTTACAAACTACATATCTTGGGAAAAGCCACAGAAATTTTATTTTATAAAAAAAAAACACAATGAATGTTATAAAAAGAAATAAGAACACTTTACTAGGAGAAAGGAGGAATTTCCACAACTGAGGACTTGCAGGTGTAAGTGACAATTACAGACATGCCTGGTCCAGTTAGGGCATGCTAAGTACTCTTATGCCTAGAGGGATGATGAAGCATCTCTAATACAAGATTTAGTTCCAGAAAACGCAAAGAGAGTTCGCTGCCATAAGTATAAATATAATGTTCCAGATACGCTACACTATGCACTAGAGGTTTAAATATTTTATAAAAAGAAAATCAGGACATTTATAGTTATATTGTTTGAATAATCAACGCCCATGATTAAAGTAAATAATTATTTTAATTAGATAGATTATTTCCTTAAATAAACAATATGCTCTTAGAAAATTATAGTATTTTTTACTGTTTTAAGTATTTTCAGCATAAAATATTGTATACATTTGAATAACGTAAAAATTGATTTATTAATATATAAATCTTAGGGTCCGTCAAGAAATGGTATGTATCAGTTGATAAATAATAATCAACAGTACGTTATTTGTACATTTAACGTTTCGAAATCCTATCGACATTCCTAAATCATTGCTAAGATGTTACTAATACCAGTTCCAGGATTAGCAAGTCACTGAGTCAACGATTTCACAAAACAGATGAGGGAATACTTTAGTTGTCTCATCGAAACTTTAAAATATATTGTCTTCTTAAATCTGTTCTTCTTTTATCGATTCCTAGACTCACATTCCTCACTAGGATAGGAGGCTGACTCATAGACTAACCAGATGTGTCCGGAATGGACAATGTCGCCTTCAACTCAATCAATATTCCGGAAGGCGACACGGTTTCTTACTACATTCTGGAGGATTTTGCGGGGAACAGATAGGAATAGGAAATAGATGAAAGGCGAAAAAGTGAACTCTGAATTCAAAGAACTCATAAGATAAAAGGAGAAAATAATTTTTTTAGAAAAATTAAAAAGATAACTAGGCAACAAGATTTGTTATGGAACGTAATAACATGTTTATTTCAGTATTTAAATTAGATAAATTTATTTGAAAAGCAAAAAATTGATTCCTGAGTATAAAAAAAGAGCTAATCGAAAAACTACTAAGTTTTGAAATTAAGATTAAAAAAAAAAAAAAGTATTCTTTAATGATACTCCACTGATCCCTATTGAACAAATCCAATATCTAGGACTTCACTTGGACAAACGTCTTACCTGGAATCCACATACAAGACTAAAACGACAAGAAACTGCCCGTCGTTACAGACTAATTCAACATTTACTAGACAAACGTTCAGAGCTCCCATTAATTACAAAAGACTCATTTAGATGACTGTGATTAGACCTATTTGGACGTACAAGGTTGAGATTTGGGGCTCTACTAAACCATCCAATTCATCTCGTATCCAATCCTTACAATCCAAAATCATTCAAAACATTCTCAATGGTCCTCATTTTGAGACCATTAAAAACTTATACTGTTCCGTATGTTGCTGATTTAGCCCAAACCAGATACGCATTCTTCCATAGTAAGCTCCCTAACCACTCCAATCCACTAGTCTCCCTATTTGCTTCCCACTCCGTTCCCGATAATCATCCGAGAGGTCTGATAAGATGTCCTAGAGACCTTATAGTGTAGAGTTTATTGAAGTGCAACTAGTGAGTAGTTCTTCACAAGTTATTTACATGCTATTGTATTCACTATCAACACATTTACTTGATATATATTAGTTTGTACAGTTGTAAATAAAAAAAAAGGGTTAAAAAAAATCTAAATCTACTGGAAAACTTATTTTATATTATTTTCACTAAAAACTTATTTTCAGTTTTATCAACCTATCTTGACTTAAGTTCTAGGAATCTCATGGGGCACACACGTTAAAGTGGATACCCTTAATTGGGGAAAAAGCCTGACCAAATCACACTTCGTTGCACAATCCTTGAATTGAAGAAATAATGTACTATACATTAAAAGTTCTGAACCCCAGAGCTAATTTCTTTCTTTTAGTTGATATTTATATAAAGCAACTATTTAATACGGGACTCGTGGCCAAGATTGGGACAAGGGACAAGCACTCTCGGTACTAAAGGTCGTGGGTTCGAGTTCCATCTGGGCAGCTTAAAATTTATTTCGTGGTGCATCCAAGAAATGAATTTTGACCTTCCCACCCTCGCTAGAATAGGCTGGTAACCTGTAGAATAACCCGTCATTTCTGCCCTTACTGAAACGTACATAGGAACGTTATAGCCTATATAAAAAATTAAAAAAAACTTTAATATACAAATATAGGTATATTTCTAAATATTTTCGGAAGAATAATAATTGAGAAAGTAAGGATATTAATGGTATTTGAAAGAAAACAGCAAAGAAGCTGAACGAATGGATAAGGGTGAGGATTTATAGAACGAATAATAAATGATTTTTCAAAGTAAACAACCGAAGTGAGGGGACTATGAGGCGTTCAGATCTGGTAATCTCGAGATAGATCGAGGAAAGCATGGTAAAGATATCTAGGATTTGCGGAGGGTTTAGTTTTATTTAAATGATTAAAATAGAAAAATGACAAGGATTTATGATAAAGTTACCTTAACTTGGAAAGAGGTAGTAAGAGAACCATTCAAGAACTTTGAAAAATGAAAGAATTCATTTATCTCTTGAATAATTTGTTATTAGAGAGACGCGGGTCCGCCATATTTGTTCCTCGGAGAAGTCTTTGAAATTGTAATGAAGGCTAAGTTTCAACTGAAATGATTTGAGTGATACTGTTTATAATGGATTAATGATTCTCAAGTTTTTAATTATTTTATTTTTGTAAATGTATTTATTTCATTGCACACATTGTACAGTAAGTGGTTATCATTTTTTTATCTTTTTAATTCTTATTGTTTGTATCGAGCGAATAGATTTATAATCATCCATACTACTTTACTAATATTTCATCTTTAAAAAAAACAAACATTTTTTTTAACTATTTTACATTTTAATCAACTATCGGTTTATTAAACTAAAAGTATAAATCTATTATTGGTTCATATCAGCGCGATAAAAAGAATATAGTAAAAAAACAGCCAATAGCTCTGGGTTAAAAGATAAAGACAGAAATAAATGTTTATATTGTCTTTTATAGGGCCTTAGACCATTTCAGACTGAATGAAAATATAAAACGCTTCATTGCAACCATTATTTATTTTCAAAAAATAAAAAATAAGATTTAAAAGCAGAAGTAAAAACGAGCTAAAAGAAAAAATATGCAAAAGCGTACGGGTGCTAAAGATTTTTTTTTTTATCCATTATCTTATCTTGCCGCAAAAACATAACTAAAATTCCTATCAGCCATAAACGTTACAATATTCAATATTTTATATAGAAATACAAAAGACTATTGAAAGGATAAGTGAAATCCAGGGAACTTATCTGGTTCATTTCAATAAAAATGTTATCGTTGGTTACCTATACTTTGCATGATGCATGATCGATAATGAAGAAAATTTAAAAACGATTAAATTGTCCCTTATAAATAAAATATTTGGATACCAATATTAAAAGTGCAATTTTGTAAGCATGTTAGTCGGTTTAAATGATGTCGTTTGAAACCAAACTAGATTTTATAAACTCCTGATTGAGAGAATCAGACTTCTTAACCGTTTGATTTCTGAAATAAATTTTTTAGTTGTGCGTTATTTTGCACAAAGTTGTCAAATCCGACAAAAGAAATCCCATACAAAACAATTTTTAAATGGTCATGAATACCAATTTATTATAACGAAAAAGAATTACGAGAGAATTCCAACGACTGGCGTTAATTTCACGGTTGAGCTTTTTCACATCCTCATACGATTGAGTGAGCAGAGCTATAATTACCAACGAGGAAGAGCCGATCTTCGTGACGGAAGGATTTTGGAACTCTTTAACAGAGAATTTTACAAGAAAAAAAAGAAATTATCAGCAGAGATCAACGGATTCAGTAAAAGTAACATTATCAAATATAGTATAAGATTTTACAGCGTACTGCTATATAATAAAAAAATATATATGATATTCATATTTTTTCTTCTAATTGCATATAAAAATCGGATTTGGCGTGACCAAGGACTGTTAAAGATTCTTTAAATTTTTTTCCTTAGGTAACGAGAATTACCATCGCAGAAGATCTTGCATAACGACACCTCTCCATCGTCCTCTTCTCCTTTCCTTGACATTCTTTTATAATTTATGAATTACTCATCATTATAACATCGTCAAAATATGTTATCCTTTGAATTCTCGGGTATGAAGAAATCCTAAAATAACTGATACAAGGTGCTTTAACTTCAAATTCATTCTTCCAAAGCTATCTAGAAGGGTTGAATGTAGATGCTTCTTCACCTAAAAGGATATTGAAAAGATTCACATTAGAGCCATGTCTTCTTTTGGATAGTTTAGAGATTAAGTTAAGAAGGCCCTCTTCTTTTCAGACGCCTCGGAGAATTATCGGGAATGAGGTGGGAACCAAGTTGGAAGACTTGGAGTGGTTAAGGAACTTACTATGGAAGGATAGGTATCTGGTTTGGGCCAAATCAGTAACGTATGGAACATTAAGATCTATATGGATAAATTTATTGGTCCCAAAGTAAGAAGCATTGAGGATTTTTCGAAGGATTTTGGATTGTAAGGATTGGATATGAGATGAATTGGATAGTTTAGTGGAGCCCCAAAGCTCAACGCTTTACGTCCAAATGGTCTAATCACAGTCATGTAAATGAGTCTTTTGTAATTAATTGGGAGATTTGAACTTTTATCTAGTAAATGTTGAAGTAGTCTGTAACGACGAGCAGTTTCTTACCGTTTTAGCCTTGTATGTGGATTCCAAGTAAGACGTTCGTCCAAGTGGAGTCCTAGATAGCAGATCTGTTCAACAGGGATTAGTGGAATTCATTTCCTATAACCTAAGAGATTCCTTTAACTTTAGATTAAATATAATAGAAATTTTAATAAAATTTACAAAAACAGCTGTAAATGATTCTAGAAAAGTTATATATGTATCATTTAAAAGTTTAAAAAATAAAAATAAAAAAATCTAGTTTTTGTTTAAATAATAGTAAAATCAATTAATAAAATGAATAATTCTTGCCTCCAATCTCATAATATTGTAGGTAATATAAATATATCGTATACAAAAGTGAAATGAGAGAGAGAGAGAGAGAGAGAGAGAGAGAGAGAGAGAGAGAGAGAGAGAGAGAGAGAGAGAGAGAGAGAGAGAGAGAGAGAGAGAGAGAGAGAGAGAGAGAGAGAGAGAGAGAGAGAGAGAGAGAGAGAGAGAGAGAGAGAGAGAGAGAGAGAGAGAGAGAGAGAGAGAGAGAGAGAGAGAGAGAGAGAGAGAGAGAGAGAGAGAGAGAGAGAGAGAGAGAGAGAGAGAGAGAGAGAGAGAGAGAGAGAGAGAGAGAGAGAGAGAGAGAGAGAGAGAGAGAGAGAGAGAGAGAGAGAGAGAAAAGCAGAAAGATCAAAACTATCAATGCTCTGGAAGTAGCTCTCAACTTTTTTAATCAGTATGCAAATTGCAAACCCAGTATTTGAACTGGCCTCGGTCCCGGGAGGATTTAAATTTCCATCGAGGGGGCGATTGCTTCAATCTTTCAAAGGGTAAATTAACCCCAGCACGTGGCAGGTAGCTCCATGGAAACCTGTTTTATAATTGTATGGTGTATTGTTTTAAATGTCGTACAAACACAAGGCCACTAACTGAATATTATAATTCCAATATCAAAACTCTGTTTAAAATTGCTTAATCTAACAGGGAAATTAAATTTAAAATAAAAGTCACAAAGAATAACAAGAGAGAGAAACACTTTATTAAGTGGTGCTGCCCATTTTAAATGGGTTGCAAAAAAACACAGCATACTTAATCAATCCAAAAATGACATACCAAAAAAAAAAAAAAAAACCCGTAATAGTCATTATTTTTAAAATATAAGAATCTACATATTAAAATGATCAATCCATGCGGAATATAAAATAAAATTAAAACAAAATTTAAAATATTAACAAGATAATATAAACCTTATTGATAACAATATAAAATATAATATATAAAATAAATATAAAACTATTCACACAAATAACAATAACTTTATAACTAATAACAATAACTAATATCAATAACTAATAACAATAATAATAACTATACAAAAACTAGGATAATCAACCATATATGTGGTGGTGGATTATTCCCAGGGAGTCCAATATAATATTTTCCGCTAACACAGCCACATCCCTCATGTCAATTCCCAGGTCTTCCATGAAGCTCCTTGTTCTATTAGGTATAGTTCCGCGAGCTCCGAACCATAGGCCTCTCACGTGGAATTCTCTCTCGCCGAAAGTCTCGCGAAACTTTTCTTTAAGGAAAGGGATGCATTTGTCATATATTCCCTTCTTTTCCCTTTCCACTTTACCTGCTTGATCCGGATCGTTGCTTTCGAATCTAACCGTGGGATCCAGAATCACCGCTGAATTTCCTTTTCGTGAAAAAGCAACGATATCAGCGTATCGTGTAGATCCATCGGTATCGATGCAATACACCTCATCGAAGCAGGCAAAATCTTTCTCTTCAAGGAGCCTCACTATTTCCTTTTTTACTCTGTGATGAGGGCGTGTTATAAGGAGGGAGTTGTTGGGGCAAATTCCCAGCACATGTGTTTCAGACTCCAACTTATATAAAAGATAAATAAGTAAGTATAAAACCAACATTCGTTCATTCCTCCTACTGAACACTAAATTCTGCATAAACAAAAACAAATCTACTTTGCCTTTCTGTATATAGTACATTATGTACATATGTTTATACTTGAGTTCTTATTATTCAGTATAATATTGGAGTAGTCATAATAGGGCTACAAGCTTGAGAAAGCACTACATAATGACAGATGTATCGAACACATTCGCGTTTTTTGATACTATTAACTATTCCGTACTAAGATATAGAAGACAATTTTTATATTTTTTAAAAATATTATTCATAACCCTCCTACAAATGTTTTTAGTATGCTCTTAACACATTTAGCCGCCTCATTAATATATAACGTTTTAGGAATCCGATTCTTGTTTACCTCCGAAACAATACTAGCATTTCGACTGCTATAACTATAGCATTATGATATTATGCTATTAATATTACCGAACTTCAACTTTTTGTAGCCCCCTAAATAATTTATTCTATGCAATAAATCATCTCGCTGAATTTCCCCCCTGTTTTTCAACCACCTCTGTTTTTTTGTTTATGAATATAAATTTTAAAAATCAAATATTCACAATAATTTACTAATTGAGTTAACAGTAAGCAACTAATTTATAGTGTACGGATAAATGGGCACAAATCTTCTTTTAAAGTTTTGGATGATCATTACAAGGATATTATAAATCACATTTTAAAGTAATTTAAAATACATTTAAACCATCTGATTCCTTGGTTGGAGTCATCATTCTATGTATGTATGTAATCAAAGTATGAACCACTTATTTTGAAAAAAAAAAAAAAAAAAAAATGGTTTGTACTCCTTTACTCAAATACCAAAGAAAAACCTGGTCACCTGAAGAGAAATAATGAAATTTGTAATAGTATTATTATATTTTTAATTTTGTTTTTCATTGCACTATCTTATTATTTTTATTAAATAAAACCATGTTTGAATTGAAATCAGACAGGAAAACAATTTGTTGCTCCTCTTGAAATAAATTAAATTAAAATATGTATAATTTTAGTTTTAAATTATGAAATAAATCGATCGGAACGGAAATCTCAAGTGGACACTCATTGCAACTGAACTAAGCACAATCTATCTTTTCATAAGTAGCACACGATAGCATTTGATTATCCCCAATATAATTTTATTTCAGTAAACCGAATTATGTTAGGCCATGATTGCTTTCAATATTTCACTCAATAAACTGCAGACCAAGCCCTTTAAGTCCTTTTTGGCAAAAAAAAAAAAAAAAAAAAAAAAAAAAAAAAAAAAATCGCTAAACAAAACATTCCTGACGAGAGCACCCTAAGAAAACATTATATATTACAACGACATCATGGTGAAACTACAGACCCCCGAAGTACATGAAGTTTGAATTGCACGTTTGTGAATGTGTTTTATTTTCATTGAACGTTTTGCTAATTTTTTTTTTTTTTTTTTTTTTTTTTTTTTTTTTTTTTTTTTTTTTTTTTTTTTTTTTTTTTTTTTTTTTTTTTTTTTTTTTTTTTTACACGAAATCCGACCTTTATTTATAAACAATATTTTTTATATAATAGAAAAAAATTTTGTTCAAAATTTAAAAAACGTCCAAAACACTTTAATAAATTTTCGGTCCTTTGATATGGATGCGTTTGATCATATATCGTTTTCTGTTAAACAAACTAGCTATAGACTTTTTATTTTTGTATTTCGGACTAATGGATCAGTATAATTTGTTTTTCTTTAAACTATTTATCGAATAATTTGTTGTTTGTTTATTGGGGTTTAACGTTCTTATGTACGTTAATACTGTAATCCTTCGTATTTAATAAGTATCCTCTGAAATCCTGTAATAAGTATGTAATCCTACATTTTATCGACGTAATCAAACCTATTCTAGGAGGGATTGTCAAAATTTATTTCATGGCCTTCTTTGCCGAGCGCGCCGTGGAATAGATTAATTCGAACGATCTGTCAGGAAATAATTATTGATATTTTAGGAAATTATTATTAAGGGATATAGATAAGTAAAGGATCGAATCCAATTCGAGTTCTAACATCCAAAACGTTGCTTTAGCTAGAGCCAACGCGTAAGCATTTCGTCTTGAATTTAATTCAAAACCAAACGAACAGGCTTTTGCAAAAAATTTAACTGCAAATATAAAATTTAAAAAGAAATGCATTTTAAGCATTTAGAAGATAAGACCCCCAAACCGGGCTAGTTAACATTAATGGTCCCCCAGGGGGGGAGGGAGGTCGTGTTCCACTCTCGTTATCCCTACCCCCCTCCCGGGGGAGGGTCTTGTTGCCTGAATACCATTAATGGATCCTACAGGTTCATTGGAAAAAAGATAATGCAAGATCCTCTAGGATAATACCCGCTCTCCAGGATCAACTTATACCACACCATTTGTTATCCTTGCCATTATTCCTTATAGGTTACTGTTTGTATTCTAGATTATTGTTCATTTAGATAATAAAGTTAATTTTTCGAGAAAAAAAAAACAAAAAACAATCCAAGATTAAACCTACATGTACAAAATTGAACTAGAAAGTAAAAAATAATATTTTAATTACTTCAGAACCAAGAGCATTAAAGGACAATAAACGAAATTATCGATACTTATATACTTATCTACAAATTATGATCAGCCATTTTTGGAGTTCCAGCCAAGAAGGGTAGTTTAATGCTGCCTTTGCAACAAACTTTCAAATGTCACGAGACAGCAGTGTGGCGGTGATGAAATAGTGGAAGGATCATTACAATTACTAGCTTTCTTTCGATTTCTGTTTTAGTTGGCATTGACTCCAAAAATAACTGATCATAAATTGTGAACAGGTATTTAAGTTTCAATAATTTCGTTAATTGTACTTTAATGCTCTTTGTTCCAGAAGTAATTATATCATCATATTTTTTTTACATTTTAGATTCAAGTTTGTAAATGTTAGTTTAATCTTGAAGTAGTGTTTTGTTTTTAAAAAATATGATATGTATTTTGGTTTATATATGTAAAATTATTTGTTGAAATTATTTAGATTAGGTCACCATTGAGTAATATGTTTATATAGGAAAGTTATATAACAGTGATATCTTGTTAGTAGTTTTTTTTTTTTTGAGTTGATTTCAATAAAATTTTTATGGGACCACCTCTGAAGTATTATTTATTTAATTCATTACCAAAAAATTTATAATGTTTATTTTGTAGACTAGGAGCCAATGACACATTTATTCAACGTACGAACGTAAACTGTTGATAATTTAAATTGATAAACCTTGTCGGGTACAATTAAGATCGCCAAGTTTTGCAGTTCCAAGAGGGTGCATTTATGGTCGAATTTGGATTTACATTGGCTAAACTTTGATGTTGCATTCAACGAAAAAATAAACATTTTAAATTCATACAACAGCTAAATAACACCCAGTAAGCCTAAGCGAAAACTGACGTAGTCGGATTTTTAAAGCACTCCTCCGCGAAAACACGCTTGTCTGAATGCTGGTTAAATGAATGAATGAATGAATTAGTGTATTTTGTAAAAATAATTACAATCACAGAAGGTCTGATTCAGAATGAACAATAAAAATGGAAAAAAAAAAAATGGAAACAAACATGAAGTCCATATATCACACATGATACAAAATTAAATAAATATACTACACATAATAAGTATAACTTAATAAAAGAAAATTTCAGGCTGAATAAAAAGAAAAACAAAATTTTAGACAAAAAAAAACTGTTAAATTGTCTATGCATGCCACCGTACGGCAGTCGTGTATTTCCTTTGCTGGCCATCCTCAGTTGAGCGAGAATTCTCTGATTTTCTATATGGGTGTTGAAATGTAGGTACGCTTGAGGTGTGCCGAAGGTTGTGACATTTCTGTAATATAGATTAAACTTGGATTGCACCTCTCGATCAAAATCTAGATTCACGAGATGATTCTTCGTTGCATCTTCAAGTTCGACGCTGTGCCGTTTAATAATTTCTATGCTGGTTAAATTTACTATGAGAACCCAAATTTTGATCAAGTCCCGTAAAATACCCATGCAAGCACGATAAAAAAAACGCGTAATGTAGTGAAATCCAAGTTTGTCTTGCACATTTTTTAAGTATTACTCCGAAACTTTTTGTCCAATCGAAATTTATTTTTTCCGTTTCAACACTGGTTAAATTTAATATCAGATATTGTATATGAAATTTTAAATGAATGCTCACGCCAACCCACTGAACAGGTCAAAATCGTTATATTTTGCCAAAACATACACATTTAGCGTGCTGTATTTCAGCCCTTGGTCTGACAAGATGTTCTTCTCTGCAAGTGATCAATTAGAAGAGTATTTATATCTTTCAATTCATAAATTTCTTGATTTATTATTTATAATTTAGAAAAATAAAATAAAATAAAACAACCATTTAAAAAAATATGTATAGTAATAGATTTAGGTCAGATACGTTTAGCAGACGTAAAGAGTTAACCAGCTAACAGAGAAACAGAAATTGCTTGAACAAATGGATCAATATGTTATGGCTTAGAAGAGTTTAACCTGTTGCATTCATGTTTAAGTAATTTGGTACGCTTGTAAATCATTTGGATTCTGTAATTTAAATGAACCATGCATTATTGTTCTAAACGTTTTCAATGTAAAGTTTTGATTTTATGAAAGTGTGCGGTTAAACCCGAAACTCTATCTACTCCATCCAAATTTCTTTCAATTATAGTTATAAATTATTTGTTTGCATCATAAGAAAAAGAAAAACATTTTGAAACGATTTTATATCAAAACCTAAAAAAATATATCGAAAAAACGCAAAATAGATTTTATATCAGGATAAAACGTTTTATTATTATTTTTTGAACGATTTGGTCTAATAGCACAGAGAAAAAGTCTAATATTAGAAAAACATTTTAAGCTGAAAAATATGTTGTTAATTTTGTAAGAAGTATTTAGCAAAAATCTAATCCTCTTTAATATTTATGTTTACTATATTTAGTTCTTTAAAGATCTGAGAGGTGGTGTAGATTAGATAAGAAAGCAAAAAAAAATTCAACTTAATAGTAGCAGAGGAAGTGAATCTAAGAATTAATATAACAAGTTATAAAGGGGGAATGGGCTTTAAAAAAATAGTAACAAAATTTAATCTACAAAAAAATGATTTTATAATTTCAGTGTTGCCAAGATGACAAGAGCTTTCAGAAGGTTCGCAAGAGGAACGGCTATATAAGACCATGTTATTACCACCTAAAGAACAATAGGTTATTGCAGTTATTATCCGGGGCTATTGTACATTAGATTGGGAGCCATTGTTGCGGGTGAAAAGACATCAAACAAAAAAAACCGTGAAGGCCTCGCATGCATTATCCCATATCCCGTTGTCACGATACTACAATACTAAAACAATATCTTCAATACTGCCTGCTTTCAGTGTAGTAAAGCATTCATGAGACAGTATTGTCCTAAGCAAGTTGGCCTATATTGTTACGTAAAGACGAAAGACTGAGTCACAGACCGGTTACAAATGATTCAACCGCTCTCAGAACAGCGGTCTCCTTAAACTAGCATTTTCTCCGTATATTTTCATAATCTTATGAATGAATCTTGTGGTGTAATTTTAGCTTCAGTAAAGTCAGTAAAGTAGTATTTTTTTTTATTTTTTTTGCTTTGTTTATTGAGGTTCTGGGATGCAATCAGCAGCTCATAAAAAAAAATGAATAAAATTAAGTATATTTTGTAAACATATTTGCCTAATATGTGATCATTTGTATGGGTACTACTATCGCCGCGGCGTTCCACCAAATCGGTCCGAACACCTTCGAGATAGGTTCCGACGCTTCACTCTGAGTTTAAATTTATTGATATCTCTTTCCTACAACCTCACGTGTAAACATCCATTTTTGAAGCTTCAATTAGGACTGTGTTGTTTAGTGTGTCATATTGATATTTCATCTTTTTAAATGTGGAAAGTTGTAAGAGAAGTTAATAACATAAGTTTCACCATGGATTCAGTGTTTTATACATTTATATTTTGTTATATCTGTGAGAAATTTTTAGTTTACACATTGTGATTCTTTATACTTATTGCCCTGAGGTAAGACAGGATGTAATATTTTCATATTTTCTTATTTTGACTTTCCTAATGTCAGAAAATATGTCAAAAATTAATAACACAACATGGATTTTTTCTTTTATGTATTTATAACTTGTTTCCACTTCCCTAACGAGAGAAAGTTTATCAGAAGTTAACATTACTAGAGATTTAGAATTATGTACATTGATCCTGATTAAGTAGGTATAATATTTATTCAACATTGATTTAGTGTTTTACATTTTGATATTATTTTCTTATTTCGCATTTTGATTTATAAAGATATCCAGAATTAAATATTAGTTTGAAAATGGATTTATAACTTGTGTGTGAAGGAGAATAATTTCCCCTTTATAATATGTATGAACATGCTATAATAAATTACATAAGAATTAATTAATACTTTATGCATTTTATGTGAAGATAGAAAAAAAAAATGTTTAGTAAAAACAGATGCCTTATAATAAATTATTTCCTGATTTCAGAAAAAAAAGATATCCGTTAGTCTTTGAAAGTTTTGTATGCACCAGTTCTCCTGCTTAATTAATAAGTGTTGAGATAATGACGAGGAGTGATAAGCAGGAGTCTATTTTATTTAAAATAAAAATATGTTGATGCTAAGACAGCAAACCTATTCAGAAGACAAACTAAGTAAAATACTTAGAATTAACTTTAGCTAGTAGGATAGCAAGGGGCCCTTGTGATAAAGAGACGAGACTTACTTAGAATAAACAACACTCCTGTTATTTACTGAATAAACTTACTGTAACTAAGACAGCAGCTAAAAGCATACTATTAGTTACGAAAACAGATTTAGACAGCTAATTTGCGTAAATTCACAATTTATGTGACAGGAAAAAAAAAAATAAATAAACCTAGAAGCAAATAACGTTTCAATCAGAGACATCGCGCTTGTTTGCCCAATATCCATGGTATGTAATTTAACTATAGAACACAGACTTACTCATGCCCACACTATAGCACTAAATTAAAACTAAATATAAAATATTTCACATGAAACTTTATGATCTTTCCTAATAGATTTTTACAATAAATGGCTACAACTATTCACGATGAAATTTTTATTTTTTTTATGTTGGCGCTACAACTCGGTTACGTATCTTGGATTCCTCCAATCGTCACGACGAAATAATAAAACTAAAAAGGAGTTGGATGAGGAACCTTAAGAAAACAACTTGAAAAATGCCAGAAGACCATTAAGTACTGATCATACCATGTTGTATAACTTACTTCCTTGTATTTAACACAATAAAAGTTTAAAAAAAAAAAAAAAAAAAATCAATATTTTCAGAATATTCACCGTTATTCTTCAAATTCATTTAGGGGATATTTTAACAATCGAAATAACTGGTACAAAACGACATTTGGAATAAGCAAACTTTTAACTAACGGAAAATTTAAATAATTCCGGAAACGTACTGTAGAATATCGTGCGCTATAGTTCAAAAATACCATTATTTTGTTCGACCAATTTCACAGTTATGTCAGAACGATCAATCCTGATTAGTTTAAACCGAAACTTTTGTAAATATTCATTATCTTGAAAAAAAAATACCAGTAAACATGAGATGAATTACCTCTATTTCAAAAGTTATTCAATCTTGGAATCATCCTCCTAACAATTTACCATTAAAAAATAAATACATGACTTAGAAAACATCACCTGTCTAGAATTCATAATTTGGAAACAGGTTTCAGTTTGAAGTGAATTACTGGGAATGTGCCCAATCGGTTGTTGAGATCAATTTTATAGGACACTACATAGATTACAACATTGAGGTTTTCCATGATTTTCCGAAAGGACATTGACCGGGATTTTTCCTTTTATTTGTTTTAATCCTAGACAAATAGACAAGCAATACTCAATTTTGTCAGAAAAAAAGAAAGTAAAAAAATATCAAAGGGTAAAACCTAAAACAAAAAAAACTATCCACCCGAATTAAAAAAAAAAATTATTTATATTTATATATATATATATGGTCTTTAATTTGTTACAATTCATTAAATATGGAAAAAAAAAATAAAGAAAAAGTATAAATATGGCCTTTGAAAGATCCTCAAGTCACAATTGATATAAAAAATTTAATATTTAAAGTTTATTAGCTGTTATTAATAATAATAAATTTTTTACAAGAATTTCACATATTTGTTTTCATCTAATGAATGCTTAAGAGCAGCTAAGTGAATCAACTATATATTTTTGTAAATATATATTAAAATAATTTTTAATACTAATGTGTACATGTAAAATTTGTGTTTTCTTTATTTAATATGAACCACTGAAAAATAAATGTAAATAAAATAAATGACCCAGGCACCTCAATGAGGGAAATTAGAGTGAATATTTCATTGAATATGAAAATACCTGAGAGCTAATGAAGTTATATATTTTAATTATTGCAATAGATGTATCACACTGGATACATTTTATAGATCTAATCACAAAAAATGCTTATTAATTAAGAATCATAGATAATATCTCAAAATGAATTGCTCTATAACATTTATTCAATAAATAACATGTTAACAACACATTACTAATTGTGAATAAGCAGATTATACTTTAATAGACATTACATTTTAAGAAAATTTTTTGAATCGGTACTTGAAGAGAGATAAATAAAAATGCTTTTGAAAACCCACTTTATGGGATAATCTGCTTCCAGGACGTGGACAAAGAAGACCCCTTAAAAAGAATTCTAAGCCCTCAGATGAAGGAAGGGTAAGGAGTTTTCCAAAAATTTTCTGAGAACGCATTAGTCCTAGCAAACAATGTTCATTCTGCTCTTCCTTCTTTGTTAATATAATGTTTGTACTTTAAGCATTCCTAATACATAATCCTTTGGTTCCTTGGTTCTTATTTTTTTCAAAACAGTGATGAAGTTAATACATGCCTTCGAAACGTAAACAACAACGTAACAACAATATAAGAAATGAAAAATAAATTGATAAGGATTAGGAAAAAAGTACGTAAACAAGAAAAATTGGCTTGAATCACACATGATCATCAGTTTGAATAAATAAGGTGAGTGTCTCATAAAATTAAGAAGTAAAAATAAATAAACACATTTATTAATCTAAAAGTTATATTCAGTTGGCTTATTTAATGTTTTAATTATAGTCAAAGAAGGTAATAAATTGTTGACTAGTAAAGTACTTTTTTCAAATAGATATGTCTTCTGGCTCTTTGGCTCTATTTTTTTTTGGTATAACGTTTTTTTACTTTTTACCATCAAAAATTTAACCTTTTGACATGCTTTAGATCTGTTGATGTTGCTAGGATCGAAAATTAGCTGATAGTTTCGTAGCTAGAAATTCAATGGAGAATGTTTTTTATTATATAATATTTGTCACTAAAATATACCGTTAAAGAGCTACGTAGGTTTAAATGAAAACGTCACGTTTGCCTATATTTTTTAAATGTTGTGTCTTTTATGACACGTTCTAGCTCCGTTAGTGTTAGTGGTATCGAAGGTTTCCTAGCTAGAAATTCAAAATAGAATATTTTTTGTTATACACAATATGTCACTTGGAGCTAGTATTTAGATGAAACATTGGTTCGCATGAAAAAAGCCAGGTTGTAATGTTTTTCATCTCAAAAATATAATAATCTGACACGCTGCACAGTAGGACGAGCCAACGTAATTTGTTAGACATTGGTTGAAATCAAAAATTTATATCTATGGCTTGAATCATTTATAAAATATTCGCTATGGTCATTGTCGATAAACAACACTACGTTAAAAATAATTTTATTACGCACTAACAGTACAAAAGATCAATAAACTAGGTTTGTTTGAAAGGTTCTCGCTAATTTCCCGTTTTGCTAAATTGCATTAGAAATTGTGTACACGTCCGATGTAAATTTTTTGCTGTTCACAGCTTTAAACATGATATCACAATTGGCAATAAAACATTTTTCTGTGAAAATAATAATTACAAAAATTAAAAATAATAAATGTATTTAAATTTTTAAATTTCAACAAAAAAATTGATTTTAGAAAAATGTTTAAACTTGTTTAAGTCGAAACCCATTTTTATTCAAAATATCAATACTGAAAAGTAACTCAAGATCGAAATGGTCTGCGACAACTTGCGACCTTGGAGAATATTTGGATTTACTTTGATAATTCAACTTAAAAAGTACAAAAAAGTGGTCCAAATTGCTACAACAAATGGACTTCACAAATGTTATCCACAGGTATTCACCAATAAAAATGCTTATAATTGATATCGGTATAGGTCTAAATGCTAACACTGACACGACGAATTTGAACGAATGGATACAAAAATAAACTTTCAATAACCATAGTGTAGGAGCCTGTGGGCTATAATTGATTACTTCTATTAAATAACTAAATAGTTCCGTTTTCGGTTGGGGACAATATTTAAATTAATTATTACCTGTCAGGTTTCTGACAAACCGCAAATTGTTTAATTTTTTAGAAAATTCGATCGACGAAAAAGGCATTAAATACCCATAACTCACATAACGATAAACTGATTGATTTGCAGATTTTTAAATTCGATAGAGCACATTAAAAATCATAGAATATAATATCCCTTGAATCAAAACACGAAAAAACGAAAATTAGTTTTTTTTTAGTCACACTGTTGGTTAACAGAGCAGTCTTGAAATGATGGGGAAAAAACTAACTTTACATTCGAATTTTACACCTTTGAAAACATACCCATAAGAAATTTGAAGTCGATGCAATAATTTTTAGAGACTCAAAATGCAATGTCCAGAAACAACATAGTTTCGTCACACTGTGCGCTGTAGCACTGTTGGTAATGCTCAGATCGTAAGTCAACACTGTTTCCTTATTTTAAAGTTAATGGAAAATATTTTTTGTTATATATGTTTTCTTCCAGTCAAGGAGAAATTGAGATTTAATTTTTTTTATTTGTCCATTTTTTTATGTTACTTGGTTAAACACACGGATATATGATCTAAACATAAAGACTTCTATATAATTTCCGTTGATTATACATTCCAAAATTACAAAAAAATTCCAAAATACCATTAAAATTTTATAGCCCTTTTTTAATTATTTTTTCCATTACTATCCAACACCAAAACAATAACACCAAAGGTAAAATAGCCTTAGCCTCATGGACAATCACACATTCCTATAATCTTAGCCTAAGATTGAATAAAACCATAGAGGATAGCACTTCAGCAATGACCTGTGGTTTTGCGGCTTTCTAACACTCCACCTACTCAAACACTAATGAAGCGGATGGGATGGGCGATTGGACCTTTCGAAATCCTGCTTTGTCTTCATCATTGGGGCTCAGATTTTGTGGGTATTAAGGAAAGGTATGTAAGATTACGATGTTGTAGTATGTAAGATTACGATTAACAGTTTTGATTTTGTTTTTTAAATCGTTTTTTAAAAAATAGGATAAGGTATCTTACTGATAACAATAAAAAAATCAATCAGCCAAGTAGAACTTATAATCTTTTCTCAAGAGCCATTTTTTTTAATTTAACACATTTCCAAATTGTCGGTGGTATAATTGAAATATATATTATTATATTAAAGGAAAGCTTGGAAAGGAGAATTTTGAGAAAGATCATGGGTGCAGTAAAGGCTGAAGATGGATGGAAACTGAAAAGTAACAAAGAAGTCTATCAGTATATTCTGTACTGAAATCTGTGGAAAGAATATCAAATACTAGGCGGAAGATAAGATTGATGTTTCTCGAACATAATATGTACAGAATGAACGAAGACAAATTAACAACTATTCAACTACCTCTGAAAGAAGAAGCCCACCACAGCGTGGATTAAAGAAGTTTGGAAAGACCTGGAAAAGTAGAACATTACAGAGTCCCAAATGTTTTAAGAGGTACATTTGGGATTAGAGTGGAAGGGTTTCAAGCAGAAGGAAGACCTAATATAAGCGGACGAACGTGGACAGATCAAAAGAAGCAGGCCAGTGAACGCATGAAAGAGTACAAGAAACGAAAAACAATGGAAAAGAATAAGAGGAAATAAAGTTGTAGCGTGATCCTAGGAAGTCAATTCGCATGTAATAATAGTAATAATATTAAATGACAAGCCATTTTAAGTTTGCGATGACTTACCACACTACTGAACCAAATTTTAAGTAAAAGGAAAGTTTAGCAATAAGAAATTCACTGATTTTCAATTATCATTAATCTTTTCTTTTTTTTTGTTTATATAAATAAGTGGATTATAGTGAAGTTTGATAATCGATCAATAGGTGGTGAGCACTACTTAGCAAGAGAGGTTACACTGGTACAGTGTTATCTAGAGCTTGAAATTAAGAATAAAATTTACTTGTTTTTATATAATTTAAATAAAAAGATAAATTGGTGGTACGACATGTGAACTTTAAAAATCGACTGATATATATTACTAATAATATAGTAAATATTCTTTGTCTATCTGAATTACCAGCTCATACATTCAAATTAAAAATTAGATGTCCAATCAAGTTTCAACCTGATCTTTAACCACTTAATCTGTGAAAGGGACCAGGTTAAAAATTACAGCCAGACATCGGAACAAATCATGGTGCCTTTGTGTTACTCTTAGGAAACTTTTTTTCATTCAGGATAAAATATATTTTTTATTTAATTTCATATTTAACCTATTTCTGTAAATATAAGAAAACCTACATGGCTCTTTGAATAGACAATGAATCTATTCATTTACAAATTATTTCAGATGTGTGGGAATCGAATATAGATCCTCGATATGTAGACGAATGTTTTCTAATCAGAAACTTTGCCCCAAGCCAGATATCACAGCAATCCAATAGCATCTCCACTCTTCCATCAGATCGATATGAGGGCTGTCAGAGGAAGTGGGATTGGATCAGATATTGGAAACGACGAAGCATGAACCAGAATTGTGTCCCTTCACTAAATGAGATTGTCAAGTCGTCCATAAGACGTTCTGGACAACGTATTTTTAATCCACGGCCGTCAAATATATAAGTCCCGGCTAGGAAGATAGTGGATAAAGAGATTTTTTATTGTATTGCGAAACATTCCGAAAGTAAGGGACTGCGAGTAGAAGGAAGAGAGAGCCGGAGTAGATCAAGGACGCAGTGGCCTCACCTTTGCTCTTGTCCTCTGACTTTTATCCGTCATTCCTCATTCCTTATAGTCCTAGAATCTTCTTCTTTTCAGATATACATATAATTTGGATTCTCTTCAAAAGCTGAATATATATGGCTCTAAAAATTCCACCCTATTGATTGCTTCATTCTTTTATCGGTTAAAAGTTGATTAACAAAAATAATTAACATGGCACTATAATAAATACTAATATACACAGCTAATCATTCATCTATTCTTAGCTAATCATTTAGCGCATCAAACATTCCTTCGCGTGTATTTTAAAAACTATTTCTTTATACTAGAAATATTAAGGCAGATAATTATAAGTTGCACTGCATAAGATCTAGTCTACAGATCAATCGAGTTTAAAGAATAAATATAAATACAATAGAAAAAAAGCAGAAATGTTGGTTTTTTTGGGGGGTTACATTTCCTTACATACTCTGACTAGAAAAGGAAGAACGGGACACATAATAGGTTACCAACCTAATCTACCTAGGGTGGGAAGGTCAAGATTCATTACAAGGGCCTGAAAGGAAAATTTTATTTTTTAAATAAATTAAAAACTCACAATCTCGGCTGAGTTGCTTGATAAAAATAGTCCGTCTCGTGACCAGACAAAATATATAAATCTAAAGGCTTTTTAGTAGTATCTTATCTTTTCCATTCTTCTTGGCCAACCTTTTTACAGAAAAACGTAAGCGTTTCACATTTTAATTTGATTCCAGAAGGATAGCACCCCTCCTGCAACACAGCGCGCAAGTAATCCGAGATAAAGCTACTGTCAACTGTTTGCTGATTTAATGAAAAAGAAGTGGTTTATTTTAGTGTTTTTATTATATAATTAAATTTAAAATGATTAAAAATTTGGTTTTAAATTATTAAATATCCTCATATTTTGTAAGAATGTTAACTATCAATCTTTAAAACATTATATAATTGACAATTGAAGAACAGAACCAAGAGTGCAATCGAAGTATAAAAAAAACAACAAACTTATGTTATTCTGAAAAACTTTTATTAGTAGCAAATCCTCTTAAGGGCTAAATTCAACAAATAACTAAATTATTATGTCATATATATAGAAGGTGTCCCAGGCATAGTGCAAAAAAAAAATTGGGTAAAACTGTATCCTAAACGGGGTAGAATGGCGCAGAAACGAGTTTCCTTTAGTCTGTTGAAGAGATAGATTTTTTTTTTTTTTTTAATTTTATTTTTTTCTGAAAAATGGCAGTTTTATCTACTTTGGTTTAGCGTAGAAACAAAACCAATGATATTTTCTTAATCAGTATTAAATTTTCTAAAATATGTGATAGGTATATATAATCCACTTCTAGGGGGCTTTTTAACGCGCAAAACACAAAACATTTATTAAAACAAACTTTTAATAGTTTTTGAAAATTCCTCACTCCCCATGCACCACCCTAGAAGCCGTCAAATTACCCAAAA
Organism: Euschistus heros; assembly: GCA_003667255.2. Taxonomy (NCBI): domain Eukaryota; kingdom Metazoa; phylum Arthropoda; class Insecta; order Hemiptera; family Pentatomidae; genus Euschistus; species Euschistus heros. The sequence continues at coordinate 2,626,395 of RCWM02000057.1, read as the reverse complement.
TATGCGGAATTTAGTTAACTTTTTAGTGGTGTAGCCCATGATACAATTGCACTTCTCTTTTCGAGTCTAAAAGAAGTTTTTCTGATAAAAACACGCTAGGGAATAAATACTTCACGTACCTACTAGAAAAAACTACTTGATTGGATAAAAGAATTAGTTATTTTATCTCTTGTCCATATGCACATATATGCACATAATCCCGCAGTGTGAAAAGGTTATAAGAAGTCTTCTCATTTCATGACTGCATCAATTATAATTGTTTACAAATCTTAACTAAATAAATCCGGGGCTTGATAACACTAATTCCAATCAGAATGTGATATCAACAATTATTTTGCAGAGAAAAACGCCGAGTACTATTTGGACGGGTTACATAATTGGGAGCGTCGCTAGGAGAAGTGTGTAGAGTTACAAGGAGACTATGTTGGAAAACGTATATATACACAAAAAAAATGTCTTGTATCTTTGTTAGGTCGGAAACTTTTCAGACCACCCTCGTATACAGTTATGTATTCTAACGCATATTTTTTTATATATTTATATCGTTGCTAGCTTTATTCTTTAAATTGCCTGTGTGACTTATTTTACTAATAAGTTTATCATTTTAATTTACCTATTTTTTCACTTTAGACCATGATTATGAGAACAATATATTCTCCGAAACGTGGCTATAATAAGTTTTTTTTTATTTACTGAACCTCAAGAACCTTATTAAATATATATATATATATATATATATATATATATATATATATATATATATATATATATATATATATATTTATTAGTCTACAAGACTATTAGACTAGCCTAGTTAGGGGAGGATAACGGTGAATAAAAGAGGGAGGTAGTGTCCACATCCGCCATCGATTAGAGATAAATCCCACCTCCTTTTATAGAAACATCAATTTCGATAAAAGCCGATGCCTACGAAGGCTGTATGGTTTAGCCCCTCACTCTCATCGGGCTCTTTAAACCCATCTTCCAGCTCTTAACGTAAAAAGACTTGTTTATGATATAACGTAAAAAGGCTGAAATATTGTATATAATTTAAAAAAACAAAACAGATTTTGTTATTATTAATTTAATAATATAAATTCGTTACTGTATTCAGGATATATTTATATCTACTAAGAGGTTTAATCTACTCTGATTTTTTTTTGCCAGCAATACATTAAGAAAAAAATTTCAAACAAAGGATTCAACAGAAGAAATGAAAACTTTTAATAGAAGGGACGTACCCATATTTAAGATTGACTTTTCGAGGGGTTTGTGATATTGAAAGTACATGCTGGAGGGAGAAAGAGCCGTCGCGGAAAATGGATGACCATGGACGAAGTAGGCGGTTGAGACAGATATGGAGCAGCCTAACGTTTTCCATAACTTATAACACTTAAGATAAGTAACTATATATTGTAAATAGTAAGGATATGTTAAGAATGTAAATTGCATAATGACCCATGAGAGGATCAAATTTTATATAATAAATCGATTTATACTATTAAGATTAAAGTATCATTAAACGAAAAATACTTTATAATCATTATTGATAGACAATACCCTAAATGCTACTACTGAAATTAGAATTGATTAAGAGGATACATAGAAGTCAAATAGATCTCGCATCAATAGATGAAATCTATTATGAGGTTAGGGGCAAGATCTGTAAGGATTTAATAAACCCCCAAATTATTGTAACAAATATATCATGCGTTGAAGTCTCTCGAGTAGTCCCTAGTTATTTGCAGTAGTATGATGTTCCCTCGCATGACTTCTTCCTTTATAATTGACCAGTATCGACCGATAAATTCCAATCAATTGAAGAATAGAAGTATCTATACAATTAGACTTGATGAATGCTAAACATTCATCTTCAGTTTTATGTTACATGGATTATATATACTAAAAGTTTTAAAAACGTAAGACAAGAACTTTCAAACTAATAAAAAATTAATGATCAAGCCAATGTTTGATTTCTTGTCTAAATTCTTGAATACTTTAGTACATATAATCCATGTAACATAGTATTGAAGTGTTGAAAATTTTGTATGTTTTAGAACTGAAGACGAATGTTTAGCATTCGAAGCTAGTATTCTAATAAAATAATCCCAATAGAAGTGGCAATTAATTCATCAATCAATGATAAATTCCAAATATTAAGATAGCATCCAAGTAGATAGACAGAAAAAAAGTCGAGAGGAAAAGTACAGCACGCTTCAATACGAGAAACAAGCAATATCGACAGGAAAAGTTTCACTAGAACCGTAAGTCACAAGGAAATTCGGCAAGAATGTAACAAAACAAAGAGCTATGTAATCTGGGTTTCATACTTTTATTGTAATTGTGTAATACATTTTAAGTGAGTTCATGACATTCTTCAACTTCTAAAGAACGCAAGAGACACATAAAACATACTTAGGTCTCCTCAGTATTTATGATGAAAATGGAATATTCCATGAGGATTCCGTTAGCGCGGTAATTCAATAAAATAAACTCTTTAAATTAAATTAATAATACCTGCCACAATTAACGTTCCTCAAACTCTACCTACAAATGATACCTATTACATATTCTTAGAAATATTAAATTCAACAAAATTAAAGCAAAGCACTAAGTAAATTTTCTTTGATACTAAACAACTTTCTCATTGACACAAATAAACTTTCCTTCCTTGTCGCCATCTTTTTAATTCCATAACAACTCATTACTGTGGTGACTTATAACGCTCCCCCTTCTCGTTTCAAATAAATAATCCCCGAGCACGACACAGGCTTTATCAACCCTTTCAGGGTCCAACTTTTCCTGTAAACGATTTTGTCTTCATTACAAGGCAACTAAAGTCTTTGGATGACCAATTATAATTATGGTTAAAATAATCAGATAGTCTTTTTTGAATGTTATTTTCAATATTAATATTAAAATCACTGATACGTCGGTACTTTATTTTTTCGGATTCTGGATACAGATACCTGGCGTTCAATATAAATTGATATTGCAAAAAAAGAGGAAACCAATCAACTCTATTAAAACAACATTACAAATATTAAAAAAAAAAAGGATGAATAAAAAATAAAATAATCAGGGATGCAGTCAAACAGAAACAAAACGTCTAAAGGCCCGTTTACACTGCCCGAGCATTCGTCGCAAAGAGGGGTGACGAACGAGCATTCGTTCGAGGCTCAAGCAGTGTAAACAGTCGCCGCGAGCCGAACAAGGTCCAAACGAATGCTTGTTCGTGCTCGGCCCTGATCTATCCGATGTCGGTTTTCCGGCGAATCATCAAAGGGACGCTCGTTCGCCGCTCGCTCTGTGTAAACAAACGCATTGTGTTCGCCGAATCTAGTTCTCACCTAGCTGTAGAAGGGTACACGTCTCCTCTCATTTTGAGTTTGGTATCTATTGTTGATTTTCAATGTATGTTTATTTAAGATAATGTGTTATTTTATTTATTTTATCTATCATTTTAAGTTTGATAATCGTATCTATTAATTTTCTATTTAAGTTTATTTGTTCTATTATTTATATTTAATTTCAAGTTGAATCATGCTTTTAATAAGTGATGTTTTTAAATCACAATTGATTTTATTGTATTTTTTTTTTCAATTTAATTTTTTTTTCCTTCAAGGAAATTGCTGAAAATGACGACTCCCACATGCGACACCTTTTCCTTTTTCGCTTTTCCTCCGCTAGATGGTCTAGAATGAGAATAGCCGCCGCGGAAACAGCAATTTTGAATAGCCCGGGTGCCATTTATTCGCTGCGAATGCCCACGAGCAACTGATCGTCAGAATTGCTCGTGTAGTGTAAACAGAGAGCTTGTTTGTGTTCGTGCTCGTTGAAAACCGGCGAATGCTCGATGCTCAAGGCAGTGTATACGCACCTTAAGTAAAATTTCTACAATTATGTAATTAAAATTGTGTAAAATTTTCATACGATTATATTATTTTTACTTGGACGTGTTGTTTCTGTTTGACTGCATTTTATAAGAATTATTAAAGAATCTATTAAAGCATTACAAAGTAGATAAGATTAATTATCTACATCATATAATATATAAGTTAATTAGAATTCATACATTGTAAAAAAAATATAATTAATTTTACAAAATTTTCTTTAAAAAGATTCCAAGGGTTCTATTAATTACTTAAGGAATCGCAAAAGTCATTCGAACCTTTCACTAAAAACTGTAGATGGGAGGATGCACTGGTATTTCTCTGAGTATTATTTTAATAGCGTTTCAGTGTTAGGAAACCATTATGAACATGCAATGAAATGAAAAATAATCTTAATTCTGGGATAACAAAAATCCTTTAGGAATATGAAAACTATATGATAAAACAGTGATATTGTTTGGCTGCATTTGGTTGTGATATAGCTTCTACTGTTTGGAATTATAATCCTATTTCTTTATTCCCAAACAGAGAATATATATCTCCAAAAATTTCATCAGTTGCAATACTTGAATTTTGGTTTTAATATATGAAAAATAGCTCGTAGGAAACAGCAAAATATCTTTAATACAGTTTTTTATTTTATTATTTTAATCATTAAGATATATAATAAAACAGATGTATAATAATCACACAATTACAAAAGAAATGGTAAGTATTACAAAAGCATGGGTATCGATCGATTCTTAGGGATCCTATTTCGAGAATCGACATTTAGAACCGACACTCCTCTAATCAAAATCAAATCGCTGAGATAATCTATACTGTGAATTATTTCAAACGAACACAAACAAAACATTTCACTACTAAAAAATTAACTCTCCTTAGATTCCTTGAAAATCGTAAAAAATGAATATAGTACCCGAAGGCTCGATATGAACACTATCAAGAATCACATACGACACACCTCTTTCTACTCCAGTTAATCAAAATCCAAAACCACATCGTCCCATATAAGTATCAGACGTTTACTTACATGATTATCTTGTTTTAGAATTCTTTCATAATCAAAACCGAAAACATTACATGCACAACTGAATTTAGTGAAATATTCTTACCGGATAAATGCCCCTTAATCCCACATTGTGTAGCGATCTTAAGTCAGCGGTGCCCAAATTCAGTGATTGGACCATTGGAACCAAATATGAAATGCTTAATTTCCAAAGGGTGATGTCCCTCTATCATCGGAAATAGCAATAGAACTGTAGGTAGGATATCAGTCATACCTAGACGGTACTATGACTCGTAGAATAACTAATGATAATTATAAAAATAAAATAAACATTTCAAATATATTTGGCTTTATTTTTGAAATTCAACTCAAGCACTATTTAATTTTCCACTTGGAACTTCAGATAGAAGTGTCTAAATTTATTCAGTGTACCCGCGAACGCAATAAACGTCTACCTCTCAAGCTTGGATAAACCAAGGCCGAATTTAGTTGGAGTGCCCCTCAAACAAGTCTGCCCCCCCCTTTTTTTTTTCATAAATATGCTTTAGTCTTATAACATCGTTTAATATCATTTTATTTATTTAGCAATATTTTTAAAGATACTGGAATCCTAATTTGGCAATTTAATTCATAATTGCCAAGGGAATTTTATAATAGGGAGGTTTTTTGTACAGATATACATAACCATAATGATGTCACAGGGAATAAGTTGAAAAGTAAAAACAAACAAAAACAAATTAATGCACTGTGATCATTTCCTAAGCCTCATACACCTGGTGAATTAGTAGGTAACTCGTAGCCATACTTATTAATAACATTGCATAGAAGACTACTGAAATAAACCAAAAGGATACACCAAAAATCAATTTTTTTGAGTTGTGTCACTTTTAAAATACATGTGCGATATATTTAACACTAAACATGACGGGTCAAATGGTCCTAATCATTCATTACTAATTTTATTAAAAAATACATCAAAAGTGCATGTATACATAAAATGTTAGGTTTTGCGATAATTTATTTTCATATTCATGTATGGTCGAAACCCACTCAACGTATCACATTCGAAGAACTAAAAACAATTTTATAACAAATTACACGGACACTTAACTAGTACCAAATATGGCGACAAAAGAAATTCCTAATGTAGCACGCAGTCAGTTAAAAATGAGCAGGATGAGAGATCTCCTAGAGGAACACTTAAAATTAGCTGAAGTTCAGAAGCATGCACCACTGAGTGTTGTCTCCCTCATGCTAACCCATGCCTATGATTATTGTACCTATATAACATTACATTTGCTGATTGTGATATGCATTAAAATTGCAACTATTAAAATAAAAAAATAAAATAAAATATTCTATGATCATTTTTAAACATAATTATTCGGGGATTACTACTTTTAAATCTATCAACCAACATGACTAAATTCATCCATCGAGATGTTATGACTAAACTGATGTGACTAATAACACAGTTCTGAAAAAAATAATTAAAAAAAAACTTCGCTCCCATGAAAAAATTGTTCCTGATTTTTATACGTTTATTTGAGCTGAATTCGAATCAGGAGGCGAAAAAATTTGATCTAGGATCATTTTTGAGAAATCATACGTTAATTTTGAAAAATCTAAAATAACGTATGTTTTAATTTTTTTTTCCCCCTCCCATAAACATTTTTTGTGGCTTTTATATTTACAAGTGTGCTAAATAGGTAATATTCAAATATTCGAATCAATAGGTAAAAAAAATCCACAAAGCACAATTTTTTACAGATTGGAGGTTGTTTAAAAAAAACAAAAAAACAACTGAACTAGTACTTTTTTTTTAATCTATTTTTATAACACTTTTTTTTGTTGAAAAACAGTAATATATAAAATAATGATTTTTAATACTGAACATAATAATGTGAACACTTTTTCCTTTTGTACTCTACATCACGCGTCTCCCGTTCTAGCGTCCAACAGTTATCAACAAGGATCTTCTCATTGCATTTACCGCTATACTTTTTTTTTTTCCATTTGTGCTATCTATTGATGAGATTGTTCTCTATGTTCATCTAAAGTTGCTCCCGAGCTGGAAGGAAAGAAATTCAAATAGGGATGAAAAAAAAATTTGAGGACATGTTTCAACCCATGGATGGCCTAATATGATAAAAAGCAATTCTTCAACAATATCATATATGCAGCAAAGCCTAATCCTCATGCTCTCCAATACAGAACAGTTCAATATAGTAAAGGTAATGTATTATGTAATTAATCAAAGGTGCAAATATCTGCAGTAGCATGAATATTTCGATCAGATCATACATAGATTGAATATCAGGAGCAATCTCAAAAAAATAGATAAATAAAACAATACATTTCCAGAAAAAAAAAATCTATTATATTGTTTTGAAGTTGAAATATAGCCATATTATATCATATAATAACATGCTGGCTATATGGTAAAAGGGCAGTTAAGAGATAGAAGCGTAGACAGAGAGAGAGGGCCCTTGCAAGGAACAGTAATAGAGGCGGTGCCCTCGAGGGAAGCAATAGTAAGACAAATTACCTTTCCTCCTACAATATCCATTTTATCCCTATTTCTTCGTCCTCGGATGTTTTCTTTTTTCTTTTCTTTTTTTTATATATATATATTTTCTTTTCTTCTTCTTTTTATAAACGTCTCCCTTCTTTTGTCTGTTCGAGGCAGGAAGGAATTACATTTCTCCCGTCCGTTTCCAGGAATTAATAACAGGGTCTTGACATTTTTAATTTGTCCGTAGGTAGCGGGAGATTGCCTCTTTGCTATTGTTATGCCCCTTACGGAGGAGTTTTTCCAAGTAAGAAAGAGCACTTAAGACCTAAACGAGGGCAATAGGATTTCGATCGAACGTTAAAGGGCCATAGAAACTGCTTAAAAATTATTTAAAAGCTTTAATAAATTAGTTCATTAGTACAGCTAATAAGTTAAGTTCTGTTTTTTTAAGTAACAAATTGTTGAAGTTGTTTTAAAATTGTTAAAAATCCAACTAATTTGAACATCTTTCACCTTGGATGAACCCTGGATGGAACTGGCATGTCCATTTGATCACACCAAACGTACCTCCTCTCAAAAGGGTACCTTGCTCTTCCACCTTTATTTTATTTTGTATTGTTATCAATAGAATTATATATTGTCTTTTACATAATTCAAATGTTTTTTAACTGTGATTTCATTATTCGCATGGGGGAAAAAAAATTGAAATTTGTCAAATTTTGAAAATAGATTTTCATCAACTATAAGTATTGTAATTTTGTTTATTTTTATTTTTTAACTGATAGAATTATAGATTTAGACTATATATCGGCGTATCATGCTCTAGTATGAGTTTTATTAAAAAATAATGATTCTGAAGTTTTTAAAATGGCCGTTACGATGACCGTGATCATATGATCATGACCGTCCTTTCTCATGACAAAGTTTTATTAATGATGAACGACCAAAAATTGTATTTATTATTTATTGAAAACAAATAAATGTGGATTTAGAATCATTTTTTAACTTTTTAGAATTACGGTCCTCGGCAATGCATCCCGATAGATTCATTCCAATAATGAGGTTTATGCATGCCACAGCATCGCAACAATCGATAAACCGTAGTCAGCGAGTACTGACAGATCATAATCTATGATAGGATCGACCACTTTTTTATTGAAGGAAATGATCACCGATGTGACATAGACTCATACAAAAGGTCTGTGCACACCTAGAGTGAAAAGTGAGATATAGGTTTGTGTATCTCAGAGTGGGGAAGTAATTAACTAATTGTGGTAGTTAACTACTTTTTTAACTATTAACTACGAGTTATGTAGTTGCTAGGAGCAACTAATTTTTAATTAATAATTTTTAAGCATAGTTAAAAATGAACAACTACTTTTTGCAACTACAGTAAAAGTAGTTAGTTATCTTAACTACCAACTACTAGTTAAAAGAAATAGTTAATATTTTTTAACTACCAACTACTAGTTGGTAGTTAACTAAAAAAGTAGTTAACTAAAAAGGTAGTTGTTTTTTTTTAATTTCATTTTTTTTTATCTAAGCCACTCGATCAATGAAAATAGTGAGTTATACTTATAAATATTTGTATTTTAACATTTAAACCAACAAATTTGTTAATGTAAAAAATGAAAATAAATCAGTATGAAAAATAAACAATGTAGCTCAAGCTCTATTATTTATTTTTAAATAAGGCATATTGTACCAGAACCGAAATTTTCGACAATTAACCATCATGCATTAACGAAATCCTTAGAGTCATTTGTAAATTGATTGCGATGTTTAATATTTTTTTCTTATTCATTTGAAGCAGTTGTTAACAATTTTTTACAAAGTATTTTTTACATGTGGAGAAAAGCTACCTCTTTATGTTATTGATTTATAACAAGTGATAAAATCTGAACCCTTTATTGTTAACAGGTAATTTACCAATATCGTTGACTATGTCTGGTAGGGTGGATATAAGAACTGTTTACAAAACCTTGTCCCCCCCTTTTTCAAATGATTGCAACCCCAATAAGGCAGACTTATTGTTAGTAACACCTCGAAGTTATTAGTACTTGTACGATCATCAGTAGTTAGAAGTTATATAATTGCAATTACCAACTATATTTTGTAGTTAATAGTTAAGATCATCTAACTATATTATTTAACTTGTAATTGGTAGTTAGAAAAGTTTAACTACTAACTACTAGTTACAAAAAATGTAGTTGCCCGCTGTTAACTACCAACTACATTTGTAGGTAGTAATTGTAATTACAACCAAACCAAAGTAGTTGTAGTTGGTAGTTAATAGTTATAACTACTTTTTGCCCAACTCTGGTGTATCTCACGTTTTGCGGGGTTTCATAGAAAATTATTAATTCTGTATTAGATAAATTTTGTGGTTTGTCTGTGATATATATGAGCTAAAATAAAAAATATATTATGATATAAAAGCGTTTCTATTATGAAATTCCAAAATTTAAACATTCTTTTTTTACTGAACTATTCATCTTGGGAAAGGCAATAGCATGATCATATGGACACGGCCAATTATCAGCATACGGTGAGTATGATTTTTTTTTAATAACATTTTTCCCGAATTTCCGTATGTCCATTAACAAAGAAAAATATAAAAAGCTTAGTACATAAAAACAATTTTGCTCGTCCATGGAACATATATTTTCGGAGTGCCAAATAAAACATTGATTTCAAAAAATTATGGGATTTGTAGCGGGCTGGCATGTATATATAAAGCAATTTACATATATGATATCGAAAAATGACCCGATTTCGGTATTTTTTTTTTTTTAATTTCGTAGGTACTGGTTCTAGCTACAATTAATATACAAAGACATTCTTCGAAAAAAAGCTTCGTTGTCGTGTTATTAGAAAATAACCACCATTTTGGGCGTTTTTTTTGCAATTATGGGTATAAAGCGGATGCAAGCAAACTTCGGCACCCCAAAAAACATAATGATCCATTGAAAATAAAAGTTCGGCAGTTGTTCTTGAAAAATTAACTGGATGAAATTAATAAATCGAATGAAATTCACTTTTCAAAATTTAAAATATCGTAACAACACGGATTTCACCATATTTACATAATCAAAAATCAATAAATTCCTATAATAAAAAGTCATTAGATAAGAAAAAAATTGTGAGACGACGATTAAATGTATATTAGTTTAACATAAATGTCTTGACCTTAAAGCTAAAAACATGTTTTAGCGAGAACTACAAAAGCTGTTTGAAACTTGATTAAGGAAGTTAAAACAGAGTCAGTAAATAAAAACAATGAGATAGTGTAAAAATAAACTTAATAGGTTACGTTTTCTTAATAATTTTTAGTTACTCCTAATGGGAGTAAAAACTTTAAAAATTTACGTTTCTAATAATTATCTATTTATCTCTTCAGAACACAAGCCACAAATATAATCTCATTCATTAAAAAAATGTTCTCAGCATATTAACCAAATATATATATATATATATATATATATATATATATATATATGTGTATATATATATGTGTGTGTGTGTGTGTGTGTGTGTGTGTATACATATATACATACATAAATATAATACATAATAATAATACAATATTCCCAAAAACAGAAATAGTAATTAGATAAAAGCCAACAGTTGATGATACTGTCTATCTACACTCTTAAAACTGCTTTAGGTCCAATATATCAGTTAGTGTAATGCGGCATGGTATACCTGAAGTGCCTGAAAAAGTCATATCTTAAATAAAATATGCAATGCTTACAAAGACGATGAATGCAAAATAAAAGTAGCTATTTACGTACTACGAAGTAACTATTTAAGTTTTAAATTTAAAATAAAAACAATTTTTTTATTTATTTTTTAATAAAATCAATTTTTTTTTTTAATAAAAAGAAATCACGGTTTACTAAAATACATTCGCGTATTTTCAAACGAACGAGCGTTAGATATTCATTGTAAAACATTACGAAGAATAAAATAACATTAATTAGAAACAAATCTCTTTTAAAAATGGCAATAATTATTTATATAACACCCAAAATTTTTGAGATCTAGTTTTATTATATATTACTAGTTGAGTTAAAAATATATTTCAAACATAAGAAATAACAGTGAACGTAAACTTTGATGAGAATAATATTGGTACAGAAGAAAAGGAAAAAATAAGTGCATAAATATAAACAGAAATATTTTTAATAAATAGAAATATAAAATACATAAACAAATAAAAGAATTAATACATCACAAATTGTTGATAACTTCGTATTCATTTTACTAAATCCGATGAAAGTTAAGGTAAAACAATATTACCAAATAATTGTGTTCTGAAACACATTGATTGAAAAACCATTTAATTTAAGCGGTTTTTAAATCTATATTAAAAGTTAATATATATATATATATATATATATATATATATATATATATATATATATATATATATATATATATATATATATATAAATCAGCTGTATAAATAAATGATAAATAAACAGTGATCAATTATTACGTCTGAAAATATTTTCTTTAAATTTTTCAATTATTTTTATTAGATTATATAAAGAAAACTGAATACTGTAAATGCCATAATATTCAAATTTATTCCCAAATATTGCTAAACCAATGACCTGTGAAAAAGAAAACATAAAACAACTAAAAAATATTAAAAAACCCTCAGATCTTGCCATCTTTCATCAAAGACTTTGTGGTGGAGGAGTGTTATAGCGACAAAGAAGCCTTCGTTATATTTTTTAAGCCGATTACATTGCTTTTAGACACTTCATTACCGGCTCCTGTGTAGAAAAAAAAATTGTTTCTTTTCATTCTATGGCCATACAAAAAAGTTTCAAAAATTACAAACATATTTAAGTAATTTATCTACCTAAAAAAAAAATAACCTTATAAATCATTGAAAATTTGCAACATCTAACAAAAACGGATATTGAAATATTTGGAAACGTTTAGTAAGTATGCCCTAGTTAAAACCGTATATAATACATATCATATTTTTTCTACTATCATAGCATTAATATTATTTTTTTTAAAAGAAAATTATAAACCACCCTCCTTTTTTTTTTTTTTTTTTTTTTTTTTTTTTAAATCCCTAAAAAGGATTCGATGGAATTTGGCGTCGAACCGTCCGTCGAACATGTCAAAGGATATAAAACAGAATTTATATATTGAACACCTTGTATGGATTCATAATGATCCATGTTACTTATTGTCAGTAATTGAGGCAGATTCTAATATTTACTGAACACAAGGTTTTCCTTTAAAAAAAAATAAATAAATTAAAAATAATAATAAAAAGTCTTTTTACTTTCAATCTCAAAATAAAGTGGCAGAATTCCTTCACACACTTTGAAGTCATCTGTTGTACGAAGAATCGTGGATTTTTTCAACAATGAATTACGGATTGCTCATGTCACAAGGGGGAGATAAGCACATAAAGCCTTATAGAATAAATCTGTCCGATGTATATGTAATACTTATAATTTTCTTTTTGATTATTATTTTATATGTAAACATATACATAATACATGTTGTAAATTAAATATTATTGAATAAAATAAAGAGTAAGAAGATATAAAAATTAAAAACCTAATCAGAAAAACTGAGCAATGAAGTTATTATATCATAATTACTTCTATAATATTTGATAAAGAATAAATTTGGAAATATATGAAATTAGTAAAATTCTCTCTTCAAAACTAATAAATATTTCGCATTTGACGCCATCATTAATAAACAGAATTAATAAATGAAAAGTTTTACTTCTTCCTGTGTACAAAAAATTAAGCGATAATTCAACAAGTTAATAGGAAGTTCAGCATAATACAATTTTATAAATTAATAATAATGGTTAGTTTAACAATGGTTTAGACAATTTTCTGTTAGTAGTTTAAAAATTTCAGATTAAAAAAATGAATTTATTTTCTTTTTTTAAATGAAGGGTCAGGTGGATGAAGGGGTTATGTCACGTTTTTAAAAAATACAATCTAGTTCATTGGATGAAGAATTTATGTGCAGGCGTTTTAAGTAGTTAAAATCTTGATATTTCATAACAACTAGAAAAAGATACATGAAGATGATGGGGCTATGTAAAACTTTCCTGCTAAAGCAAAAGGTAAAAAAAAAATAAATAAATAAAAAAAGAAATTGGACAAAATTACTCAAAATTGTGTACTGTTACATAACCATTCAATTATCTTCAAACGTAAAGGAATAATTATGATATTAAGGGCTTCCTAATTTTATCTTAAAAAATAAAGGAAAAATTAAGTTTTAATAAAGCTGTACGAAACCTAAACTTTTCTGAAGTCGTAAATTTGCTCCTTCTTCATGTGTAAAAAATATCCATATTCAATTCTACAGACTAATCGAAAGTCCTATAGAGTATAATTTTATAAATTATTAAATAACTTAAATTAGTTAAGAAAATTAGTTTTCAATATTTGATAATGAATTAGCGATGAAATGATCGCTAAATATATTTTATTAGTAATTATTATAAATGAAATGGGATGGGACAGGAATGAAATTAACTTTTTACCGTAAAAATAAAGGAAGAAGGAACAGATCGAATTCAGCGTCGAACCGTCCGAAATGTTAGACATGCCCAAAGGCAATAAAATAGAATTTATATATATTTTTATTTAGCAAATTGTATGAATGGATTTATAACCATGCATATTAATTTTGTCTCTAATTGAGACAGATTGTAATACTTAATTTTAATAAATGTTATAATTACGTTTTAATAACTTAATAAAACTTTTCTGAATCGTGAAATCTCGAAGGTTTCGAAAGTCCAAATTTAACTTGATCAACGATATAATTATAAAGGCAGAATTAATATGATTTTTGTTAGTGATAAGATCTATCATTGGGGAAGTTAGTAGCGTACCTGTTGCAACGAGTGAGAGAGGAGGCAGAAATATTTAATGAGAAACACAAGAGGTTAACGACTGGCGACAAGGACACGTCTACACTGGCCACCGGGCCATCCCTTTTAATCATCAAAGGGCTCGCTTCACATAAATGCATTTAGTAACAGATCAACAATGCACTTTATGGTGCAATTCATTGCAATATTAAATGCGTTAAACATAAATCAATTGAATTGTATTGAAAACAAAAGCAAGAAACAAATCCACACCTTGTAAATAATTACAAGGTTAAGTAAAATAACTTATTAGATAATTTTAACTAATAATTGAAATTTTATTTTCCTCTCAATGAAATTCTTATATTGTTGCATGTAGTTAATAAGCATTATTTCTTCGATGACATATTCACGCATAGCAGTCATTTATAACCTGGCTAAAACTGAACTGATTAGAGGGGTGAAGATTACGTCAGAACATACAATTTTTAATTTTATTGTATGGGTGGATAATCCAGACTAAGAAACAAACGCGGATAGTGGACTGCACTATCAGTGCTTACAGGCCTATAAATCATTATATAATATTTTTACACACAATACAAAAAAGCAAAGGATCGACATTTTTATTTGTCAATAATTTTATTTAATATGGCCGGATTTTTACTTCCCACCACAAAAGTATATGACATTGTACATTTAATTTTTCATTATTGCTAAAACTTCCTAGAATAATGAAAATTATTAAGTTAAATTCAGTAGTGTTACCATCGTAATCTCGCGGAATGGTGCTAACCACATATCGATAGATTTTTAAACTTCACTGGGATCCACATGTCGCACCACTTTTTTAAATATTTTTAATAACAATTTAATTGAATATAAATTCACTTTTTAAATAACAAATTTATTGAAAATCAGTAGATTTTTATATTGCTTAACCTTCCTTGAACTATAAAGACGATGTGGTTAAAATTTAGTACAAATTGGTTCAGTAATTTTTGCGGTTAGTGATCATAAACGATAAATAGATTATTCTTTTATATAATAGTATAGATTAATGTACATATTAAGTGATTATGTACATATGTTTTAATTTTTATATAAGTTATTATTGTGTACGAAAATCCAAGTTTTAGGTCATGAAGCGCTACCGCTTTCTAATTGGTAGCGTCAAGGCGTCAAATATTTAGAAATTTTCTACTGACTCCAAAATATTTGCTGCATGGTTGGTTATAAAGAATGGAGAGAACGTGCGGGGATAGATAAAATGTCGTTATATGAAAAAATAAAAAAAAAAAAATATATATATATATATATATATATATATATATATTATTTTTTTTTTCAAGCCATAAACTTTTTTATTCCATGAAATACTATGACGTATATTATCATGGCATACATAATAAGTATTATTATGTAACTAAATTAATATACGTATTATATCAAACTGTCCTATATTTTTATTTTGTAATAAAAGAGACCAATCCTTTTTTGGTCTCTCTATTAACCGAGAATTTGATTATCCTAGCCTCAGTCCCGACCACATCGGTTAAGTCTCAAGTGTACTTATGAGTTCATCATTAATATATGTAATCATCAATGCAGTCTTATTTGTGGGACCAGCAAGTAGGGTTCGTAAAATATTTTTTATTGCAATAGATTTTCATTAAATAAAAGATATAATATTATTAAACTTATTTCATTTGAAAAATACAATTTTATAACTTGACAGAAATATTATCTACAATTCTGATCAGGTTTAGCTATAACAATGAACACGAAATAGTGTTTTTAACCAATTTTTTTCAATAATTTTATTTAATATACTTTAATAATCATGAATAATTTATATTGAATAAATAATAAGAGCCATAACAACTGCATCAAATTAAGTTTAATGTGGTGATATCCAGAAAGCTTCGCCCAAATTGTAATCAATTATTTACATCAGGAAATGTTGATCAATTTTTTTATTGTCTTAATAAAATAAACAAGAAAATTTCCAAAATTACGATATTTAAACAACGTAAACAGAAAATTTTATTTCAAAATAAAATGTCTTATTATAATGCTATAAAAATGACACTAACAAATATCTTTTAGCATAAAATTACAAAAATATAAATTCGTTTCCGTATATATTTGTCTTAAGTTAGATCCAGGCATTTTCAAATTACTACAAGCATATAGAGTTCTTAAGATCTCAGAAATATTTCATTTCCTGTCATTAAATATATACTTTCAACTAACTTTTTTTGTAGCTCGCAACAACTAATCATGTATTTGCATCGGATCGTTCACACGGCCAACTACCTGCTGTAATGTACCATCGCTGGTAACAACTTACCATAAAACGCATACCAGTGTGATACTGATTTTTCAAGATAACAAGAAAAAATTTGACAGTAAGGAAGACGTAACATCACAATTTACAAATTATACGATATTTTTAGTTATAAATTATATTTATATAATTATAACTAAAACATTATATATATATATATATATATATATATATATATATATATATATATATATATATATATATATATATATATATATGTAAATAGGGAATAGATCCTATACATAAATTAATCCTAAATATGTTAGTGAATTCCTTAACATATGCAATATATCTACGTATCAGGCTATACTGAACTTGAAATTTTTCTTTTCGCATCAGTGAACGTTTAAATGTAATCCGATCTACATTACCATACAATGCTGAAAACATTTATTATTATCAAAGTAAACACATAATCACTTTTTTTATTACTACCTTGTTTCCCACGAAGGAAGGACAATAAACATACACAAGAAGCAAAACGTGGTCAACGTCCTTGTAAATTGTTAAGAAAACAAACAACCCTGATCAGATATAATGATATCAATCCTATTATAACAAAATTTACCAACAAAATTTAAAATTTTTAAAAAATATAATTTTGCCATAGGATATAAGTAGTATTACGTTATAAAAGTATAGTTGACTGTTAAGATGAATGGAAAAGAACATAGCCAGGGGTTCAGTCAAAGAGGAACACCACGTCTAAGTAGAAATACTTTAATGCGTGCCAACGTTCGTCTTCTCTTCAGTGTGGTTCGGTGAAGAAGACCTGCAAGGCAGGTCGAAACTTTGGCACGCATTAAAGTATTTCTACTTTGACGTGGTGTTCCTCTTCTACCGCATCCCTGATTATCTTCTTCTAAATATTATTAGGATTATAAAAATAATAATAAAATGGAAGCAACCAGTATTTGAAAAAAAAAAATTAAAATAACGAAATTTTTAATTAAATGTCTCAGAATTCTGAGACCATAGGCTTTATGAAGGTGACGTTCCCCTCTTACATTAATTCCATAAATTGGCTGATCTTCTAGCTGTTAATTATTTATTCAAAATCACAGTATACCTACACCCCATCGAATGCAAGACGTAATGAACGAAATGGGTGAAACAAATCTTATTAATTTAATATTGCCTAAATTTAACTTTTTTTTTTTTAATGTTTGTTTAAATTAATTGTTGTTGTGGTTATTCTAATGCTTTTCTTGTAGCCTGGTTTAAGTATATGGAAACGTAAACACTTAAAACAGAATAAAACGTTTAGCCCCCCCCCAAAAAAAAAAAAAAAAAAAAAAAAAAAAAAAAAAAAAATGGGTAGAATTATTTGCATGTCAGTGTATATATATATATATATTCATATAATGAATAAAGAAACGTTTTTTCTTATTATTAATACAAGTTAACATAGGTATCTAGGTTGTCGGTAATCATGCGAAGATTGCGTGTGTAACAAAAAATGTTGCGACTCAGTTCTCCCACCAGACCATTGTGTGCACTGTTTACCCAAAGCGACCAACTTTTGTAATCTACCTTCTTTCCTTAGATATTTCGACAAAACCCACAATGCTATATATTTCGTAATATATATTGGTAATGAAGAATGTATTGTGATATCAGTGCTGTTTTGTGAATCATGTATTGTTTTGGAAAGCAAAATTCTTAAATAGGATGATCAAAATAGAAATGTTCGATATCAGCTTATTAAATTATGCTTGAATTTCTCGTAAGCTGAGCGTGTTGTGACAGCACGTGGGTAATGAGTTAATGCATCGTTTATTACAGGGTTCCAACATTTTTTTTTTAAAATCATTCCACCATCTAATTATTTTTAATGTCATTAACTTTTGTTATAATAAATTACAAGCAATCATAGATAAAACAAAAGTTTTCTATGATGAATGCATTTGAAAAGACAGTTTTAAAGCAAGAAATGGATGGCTAGATAAATTTAAAAGTCGTATTGAAATAAGGTTCCTTACTATCAATCACACGAGATATAACTGTCATCAAAGAATTCGATTGTTCAAGAAATATTTACGTCCGAAATTCAAAACTTTGATCCAGGTCTAAAACAACTCTACAACGCCAAAAAAAAAAATAAATAAATAAATAAAATAAAAAATTTAAAAAAAATTAAAAAAAAAATTAAAAAAAAATACTACCGTACAAAACTTTCTTTAATAGGAATGAAGATTCGACTCCCAAGAGAAATTCATCAAAATATTATCTGACTTACATGTCATGTGCCGATACCTTAAATTATTAATAACTGCATTAATAAGTTTTTTTCCCTTCTAAATAACCATTAAATATTTATGAAAAATGAAAAATTTGTTATTTTTTTCTCTACATTCAGTAAACCAACATTTTCGGCACTCCTCTGGTTCTATACGAGTGGCATTATCGACACTGTATCGAAAATGCCTTTAAATTTCTAAAAATACTTTCTTCACAGAAATTAGTTTGAATCCAGTGGATGTAAACAAATATATTTTATTAGACGGGAGATCGACGGAACTAATCTCGAAATTTTCGCATTAACTATGAATAATTGATAAGCAGCAAGATAATCAATCCTTCCAGCCATTGTTTGACTAGTTATGGAGGTTGAACCATACATACATACAAAAATCGGAATATGTTTCTCGTGCAATATTTTACATATAAAATTTATAAATATCATAATTATATTGTGTCCGTAATCAGGAATGAAGTGGAGCTTAAATATTTTTTAATGTAAACTAAATAAAAGGGTAATTTAAAAAAATAAAATAATAATTATAACTCACATTATGATCTCCATAATAATGGTGTCAATCATAAGGTTGTATCTGAATTCATAAGACTTTACCTGTGAACACAAAAAAAAAAAAAAAAAAAAATTAATGTAATTATTATTATATGACTTATAATTATTTTATTTATAATAATAATGTATGGCTGTAATGAAGAAGTCCAAAAATCAAAATTATGCATTTTTTATTTGAGCATTTCTGATCGATTTTCTAAATCCTGTAATAACCATGAAAATAGCATTTGTGCCAAAATAGATACTATAAGGAATTATTATAAAACCGAACTTGACCAATAATTTATCCTGTACAGATATTGCTAATTCTGCTTTAAAGGTTAGTCAACACACTTCCAAGGTAATTTGACTTAAACCACCGATGTTTCATCAAGAAATAAAAAATAAATCAAACAATAAACATCTATTAATATGTCTTTTAATAATTCCTACTTATTTAAACGAACTATCAATAATTAATTAATCATAATTGTAAATACAATAAGTTAGAAAGAAAACAATGCACTTAGTAGAAGATATGCATGAAACAAAAAAAAGATAATAATGAATAAAAAGTAATAATAATATTTTATAAATATAAGTATTTCAGTACTTGTAAAACAGCTGCTATTTACAAAGGAGGTAATTTATAATTTGTTGCTTGTTTTATTTAATCTGGGTCTAAATGAATTTTTATTATTTTTACTTGTAATAAAATGTTCCTTCCAATTTTAATAGTTCTACGTATAGTTGATCTATTGCATTTTAAAGACGTCTCATATTTTATTTATTAGCTTCTTCTTGAACTTAATTTGGAAAACCGAGATAAGTGTCGTTGATAATGGGCAGTTCAATACATTAATTTCCCACTTCTAGGCATAATCTTTCTTTTCTTTTATAAACCAGTTTTGTTTCTTCATGTTTTTAATATAAGTTTTAATGGTTTATTTCCATTATTTAACCATTACGAAGGTTACGTTATTAGAGATACGGAAATCTTTTAATGGAAATACTCGAAAAAAAAAAAAATTCTTTCCGAATATTTTCTGCTACAGGTTTTAATCAATCTTTTTGGTTTTTAATCTCAACCATTGTATTTAGTACTGTAAAAGCGAAAACAGTAAAGTAAAAAACAGGAGTATCACCAAGTACAATACAATATAATAAAAATACAATATGGATGGAAAATAAATAAATAAACGTAGAAAGGTCATTTACCTGATGAAAAAAACAAATACATCACACATCCTTAAATACTAAGAAACTTAATAAACACTTCAAAACAGGTTTTAATAAAATATACTATTCATTACGAATTGAACACATGTGTAACTAACAGCTGTTCTAATATGTTTGGATTACATATATCTAAATTAATTAAATTGAAATTGATTCTAGATATGCTTTACAATAAGAATCACCACTGCTACAAAATTCAGGTATATTAATAAGGAAAGAGGGTCAAATATACGTATCAACATTTCTTATATTCAGTCAATAATAGATATATATGTCAAAACTTCCAAGTCAAGCCGAAAGGTTAGGTTCAAAAAATAAGATTGGGGAAATGGATAAGGTGGGTTTAGTGTGTGTTAAAGGAAACCTACAATATTTTCAAAGATGATGATGGTATTTGAAGCTGGGAAGATTTCGATGGACTCCTCATTTCGCTCATCTGAATTAAAAAGTATTGACTGTTATATCGAAGTTATACCAAGGGTAAGGTGGCTGAATAGTGTTGTAGTGGATATGAAATCCTATTTGGAGCACTAGACTTAGCCCATCACTGGAACCGACAGTACTAGTGATGACAGAAATTTGTAGGGGATCTACGGTGAATAATTTCTCTTGGTATATTTAACAGTTGAACGGTTATAATATTTTGCTTAGTCACTCACCTATCTTTTTTATAAATCATTTGCTAATGAATTAATAAATACATCGGCATAGAATTTAAATATTATATTTCTCTAATAATAAATTTCAATATCCATTCGCATTAGAGAGTTAAGGTCTGACACAATTCAATTGCGTCAAGCTTACTTCCAACTTTCCTCTTTTTCAAAGTTTTCCTTGTTTATTTACTGTAATTAAATTCCTTGGACATTTATTCGTTCCAGTTATATTTCCTTCATCGAATCATAACTTTCGTATTTTGCTAGATATTTTACAGATTGTACAAATTATATTCTTCAGTTGTTATTAACAATAAAATAGAACCTAATTGAAACATGTTGGAAGAGGTCGACATAGACCGAACCCAGCTGTTACTACAGCACAACAGCCAGCTCTCTACAATACTATGTCACCTAAATAATGACAGCCCAGAGAACGGACCGCTGTCACAGAACAGATAACAGAACTGTGTTACACTACGGCTGTCATGTGGTAACAGTTATTTCGATTCCATGCACTGTTAGCTTTATGTTAGGGATGCCACATCTATAATATTTCAAGCTTATATATAAAGAAATTTATACATTTTTTTATAACAAATAAAAATTGGTAACTTTATATATAGCTTCATCCCAGTACAATCGATAGTCTAAAGTCGATTCCTAGGAACTGATCGATACCGACCATTTTAATGAATAGTTATTATACATCGATTCTATGCCTTAATAATAAATAAAAAAAAGGCTGTTACAGAGGCTATTCATTTTATCTTAAACATCAGACCAATTTTTCATCGTATTGTATTGTTATTCTAAAGGGATTCTTGATACCCCACAATTAATACTATAAATTTAAGTATGATTATAAACTAAAATAAAAATTTTTAAAATGTTTTTTTACAACTCATCCTACCATGATATCAAAAATGTTATGGAATGGTGTCAAATATGTAGAATCAAAACAAATCTCAACCAAATAACCTTTACCCTTAGACGTTAAATACGACTTCCTGTTCCTAGTATCCTTTAATGATATTCCACTATTCCCTGTTGAACAAATTGGCTACCTAGGACTCCTATTGGACAAACGCCTAACTTGGAATGCACATATAAGACTAAAACAAGAAACTGCTCGACGTTACAGACTACTTCAACATTAACTAGACAAACATTCAAAGCTCCCAATTATTTACATGACTGTGATTAGAACTATTTGGACGTACGGAGTTAAGCTTATCCGTAAAGTTCTCATTGTTCTATATGTTGCAGAATTAGCCTAGACCAGATACCTATCCTTTCATAGTAAGCTCCGTAACCACTCAAATCCACTAGTTTGTCAACTTGCTTCCCACTCCATTCCCGATAATCCGAGACCTCTAAAAAACGGATGGTCTTAGAGATCTTCTAGTGTAAAACTTTTACTGAAATGCTGCTAATGAGTAGTTCTTTTTAAGTTTTGACATGTTATTGTAATCGTTATCAACAGATTTACTTGATGTATATATTTGTTCAGTTGTAAATTTTAATAAATTGATATAAAATAAAAAATTATTTCTTACATTTTTTGGACTGGGTGTTAACTTATAAGTATATATATATATATATATATATATATATATATATATATATATATATATATATATATATATATATATATAAGTATATATTTTTCAATATATCTCGTTTGCTATTATTATTGAGAAATAATATCAATAATAAAATCAATACCCGTACCGGTATTGAGAACCGAAAAATGTTACCGACACAACACTAAAAAAAAAAATATATTAGAAACAAAAAAAAATAATCAAGCAAAAAAATCAATATTTCTTATTTTATTAAAATAGAAATAATATTTCTAGTTCCCTTATAGCAAAGCACCCAGTTAGCACTTACTGTCGAGAATATTCAAAGTAGGAAGTTAGGGAAGTAATATAAGCACTTGCACCTGTTCTAAATACAGGCAAAACCATTTAAAAAGCGTGAAATAAGCTTGAAACTCTCACTAGTTACGCTAGTACCAAAGTATTAGGTAGTACCACATGAAATGTCCGTTTTCGAAACAAGAAACAAATTAATCATATATAGTTTATTCAAAATATTTACAATATTTTTCAACAAACTTCTTCCAACGAATAGCTAAGTTTTTAAGTCAGATTTGAAAAAGTTTGAGTCACATGTTGATACAAACTTACGAAAGCCATTTTTAGTATCTAAATCATTTGTAAACAATTTTGCTCACATTAAGTTATCCAAACTCACAAAAAAAAGTAGCCCTGTAGCTAAAAGACATATCTGTATTAAAAATTCAATTTCTCCCTGTCAGAGAAAAACAACAGATCATGGATATCTCTATCTATAACCCGTTGCTTTTTCCAATTTATATTTTACAATTGAAATGATCAAATAACTTTAATTAATAATTAAAATAAATTAACTATCAACTAAATTCAAAATTAGATTGAGAATAAGTAGGGGTTTCAGTAATGACTTTTTTCATTCAAACCAATATAATAGAGATCCTAAACGGTAGGTCATAGCGACAAATGTTATACAACAAAAAATATTCTTCATTTATTTCTGAAACTGTAAGCTGATTTTCGATCCGAGCGACACCAACACAGCTACAGTATGTCAAAAGGTTACAATTTTAATATGAAAAAAGGTTACACCAAAAAATTATAGTCCTCAGCCATAAGATCTACAAATCTTAAAACGTGAAGATATATATATATATATATATATATATATATATATATATATATATATATATATATATATATATATATATATATCAGGATATTACGGGGGATGGGTTAGGAATCTATAATCCAACTTCTTTTATTTATTCATTGTCTGAATGGAAATATGATGTCGAGTGTTATCATCCAACAGAAGAGGTCATTTCCTGCTCAAGAGTGCAAACCATTGTTTGCTCAAATTTTTATGCATTCGGTCAAATTCTTGGCTTTAAGATTAGATTTGATTAAACTTCTTGGACACTCAGTATCGAGTGTGTAAACAGTGTCTTTTTCCAGCCTATATTTCTTCATATTTAGTATTATGCTATTTTTTTTTCAGATATTTTTCATCATCAATTATAGCAGGGGGTTCCTTTGTAAACGTGCTTCCTAAAAATAAGTATCCCATTTAGAGCAGTCCTCTAGTATGTGATTTATTGTTAAGATGTTACACCCTTAGGTAAAAAAACAATTTTTAAAATGGTTGAGAAATAGACCAACATTATTTAACTTTTATGTTAAAGGAGATGTAATTATAATATCACTTCTTAGGCATAACTCATATTTATTTATACATGAAACTCCATGTTTCGGAGTCTTGACTCCATCTTCAAGTTGTCTAAAATTTTTAAATATATTAATTTATTACATAATACCAACTTCTTATACAATAATATCATAATATTTACCTTGTAATCCGTGATTACTATCACATTGTCTGTTTTACTACCTCACAGCCATACACTGGGCAATGTTAGGCCATACTAGTATGGCTGAAAGGTAGTAGAATAGACAATATGAAAGTAATCACGGATTGTAAGGTAAATGTTATTATATAATTGTATAAGAAATTGGTATAATGTAATAAATTAATATATTTAAAAATTTTAGACAACCTGAAGATGGAGCCAAGACTCCGAAACATGTAGTTTCATATATAAATAAATAGGAGTTACGCCTAAGAAGTAATATCAGACCACCATATTATAATCATCAATGTTTTCACATGAAAATTCTGTTTCGAAATGTTACCAGATGTCTAATCGATATCAAACCACTAACTTTGTATGCTTACTTGAAACAAATAAGACGTTGGTTAATAGAGGATTAGTAGATATTATTCATAGAATGTAAATATGTTAGCGGAAATCAACAGAAAACTCTTTAATCATCCATAAATATTAACAAATAAAAAGTCAGACATTTCATATAGTACGATCTTATATTTGTTACAAAGCACAAAGTTGTTACATTATTAAGAAACAGTGTGTATATTGTATATACAGTAATAATGTGATTAAAGCTTCATGTTGTTGAAATCTATTCGATTTTGTAGCTTGGTATATGCTCACGTAAAAAATTAAGTGTATAAGATTCTATTGTTCATTACTTTCAACAAAAAAAAAATATAAACTGATGAGGTTTTCTGAAAATTCGCTAATGTATATTTTAACACTCATTTAAAACATTGTTTTTAGCATCTTGTTAAGCTGAATATAACAACAACACAATAAAAAAAAAAATACAAAAGCTTTGCCAAAAGATACATAAACATTATAACTCGATGCTTAGAGAGTCGCAAGGTAAAATAATTCAGTGAAATATCGATATCTGGGCATAAATAATCAAAATAATATAATTTTTAACAAGAATATAATTATTTTTTACAGTGTGTATAATAATTCTCACCAAGCATATGTCAATATATAATTATTATTAGTAATAATAATGTATATTATACACAATGTAATATGTATAAAAATTTACAGGGGTCGACTAAATAAGTAATCGAGGATAACTTTTAACACACATAGGTACTAAAGCAAGCAGCAATGACAAATAAATAAATAAAACATAATCCAAACAGATCGTTCGTGAACAGACGCGGGCATAGAGGCATGTCAGAGAGATAAAAAAAAACCACTATAACTGGACAAGCCTAGCTGCATACCGTCACAACAATAACCCCAGTCACATCTCCCTGTAGGAGGTAAAGTTCTTTTATAGGGCCTCGTGTCGGACAGTTAGGGAAAGAGGGAAACATTAATCTGGAAAAGTTGGGTCCCTGTTCCTTCCTACGGGGGCGTGTCTACCTATCGTCAGGGATATATCTTTCTTTTTTACTTTGTCTCTCTTGTAAGTTTACCCCCCTCTATGTTCCTCAACCAACCAACAACTGAACAATTTATGAAAATTGTGGAGATAAAAAGTACATGGCGGAAGGTGCTGTACCTAAAGGACAGTTGTACCAGTGGACTTTTTTAATAAAGAGAGAGTGGGAGGAGGGAAATTGAAATTGTTAGATTGGTAGATTGGTAGAGTTGCAAGCATCTCCCTGCAGTTGCACGTGTGTTTTCAAGATTGTCAGATCAACAGTTTCATAGAAAATATTATTTTTAAGTTTTTTTCTTCCAAATCCTGACCAATCCAGCCAGTGATTTTAATTTTTTTAAGACCTACACTTAGAAATTTTCTAGGCAGTAATATTCCATTGGGTTGTCCGATAAATATATTATACCTTCATATGTTTTCATATCAGTTGTCACTTACAGGTTTTGTGAAACAGAGTTTTCCGCACAACATGGCGTGCAGTTGTACCTGTGGACACCATTGCCGGTTGAACGTGTGGACAGATGGTTAAAGTGTCCACAGATTTTTCTCTTTGTTTATTATTTCATTATTTCAATTATAAATATTGCGGAAAAGTTTGTAGGCATTCCGCGTGATATAAAATGCCTAAATTTGGATACCTATTATTCGTATAACCTTTTTTTTTTTTTTTTTTTAAGAGGAGAAAACTCGCCACTCACTATTTATAACAAACTATTCAACTCATGAAGGTGGTGATTTCACACATGTGATCTTGGCTGATCCGTCAAGAGAAGATTGTAATTTTTTGGATGAATTAATGAATGATTATGGACAAGGTAAATAAATTGAAGATGAAGAAATATATGTTGGTAGCAATTTTTTGTGTTGTAAAGCATTTTATAGCTTTGATCAAAGAAAATGTAGAACCGTTCACGTTCAACATTTGCTACTTGAAGAAAATTTCATCAAATTATAGAACTCCAAAATTTATTCTTCCGGACATCGCTACTGATTATAAAATTAAAATAAAAGATATCAAAAGAAAATTACTACCGTCATCTTTTATAACTGGCACTGGGAGATTATGTACTAACGAGTTTCATACACTAAATTTATTTTTGTCACCTTTCTAGTCGGCCTTCCAGTTCAATAATATCAAGTCGACTTTTCCTGTTTGAATATTTTATTTTGTTTAGTACATTTTATAAAAAATTATTGCTGATGTATTTCTCTAAATATCATTCCAATTATCCCTATAAACCTATGAAGAAATGAATGTCCATTGGTACAACCACTAGTGTCCACAGGTACAAAGGGGGAAGGTACCTATGAACACTAATCAGTAAGTTACAAAACATTATTTTCTGTAAAAATAAAATTACTTTTCAAAATAAAGACACCAGGGTTCGATAGCTTCTTAAATGTCTTATCTAATGGTACAACCACTCAGATAAATAAAGCACCGAAAATAAGAAAAATGTATAAGTGAAAATTGTCCACAGGTACAGCACCTTCCCCTACGACAAAACAATGAACAAAATAAATTTTTCATGAAAAGAGATAAACAAATGCCAATATTAAAAGATCTCTTACCATCTTCATTTCTTTCAGAAACCTCGGAGGGTTATCGGAAATCGAATGTGTAGAAAGTTGGGAAACTAGAATATTTAAGGGAGTTTGGAGTTAAGTATGAAAGGACAAGTATTCGGTATAGGCTAAATCAGCAACATAACGAACATCTTCACAGAAAGAATAGCTTCAAGAATAAGTTTATTTGTTACAAAGTAATTAGTGAGAGTTTTTTAAAGTATATTTGATAGTGGGTTTTATCATTTTATCTTTAATGGTGTATGTTTGTCGATTGGTATGTGTATGTGTTCTTTTGTTTTAAGGTCTAATTGATTCTCAAGATCATATCGTAATTCATCCCAGTCTACACGTCTGGGAACGACTTCCTTTAATGATATTCCACTAATCCCTGTTGAACAGATCCGCTACCTAGGACTCCACTTGGACGAAATTCTTACTTCGAATCCACATGAAAGACTAAAACGACAAGAAACTGCTCGTCGTTACAGACTACTTTAACATTTGCTTGACAAACGTTCAAACCTCCCGATTAATTACTTACCCAATTACATGACTGTGATTGAACCTGTTTGGACGTAAGGAGTTGAGCTTTAGGGCTCCATTAAACCATCTAATTCATCTCGTATCCAATCCTTACAATCGAAAATCCTTCGAAAAATCCTCAATGCTCCATAAATTGACACCAATAAACTTATCCATAAAGATCTTAATGTTCCATATGTTGTTGATTTAACCCAAACCGGATACCGATTCTTTCATAGTAAGCTCCATAACAACCCAAATCCACTGGTTTCTCAACTTGCTTCCCTCTCCATCCCCAATAATCCTCCAAGGCGTCTGAAAAGAAGATGGCCTAGAGATCTTCTTTTGTAGACTTTTTATAGAAGTGCTACTGATGAGTTGTTCTTTTCGTTTTGACATATTATTGTAAACGTTTTTAACACATTTACTTGATGTATATATTTGTACATTTGTAAATTTCATAAATGTATAAAATTAATAAAATATTTTTCCACATCTCTTTTCATTCTGTATTCGACTATTTCTTTTTTTAGCTCTGGTGATGGCCACAAAGATATAGCTGAAACGTTGGCAAAATTATTATACGTTCTGTTAATCTCAACACTGTTTATTTTTTTACTGATCCCTTCTAAAACCTACTTTATAAAACTCATCCATTCACATAACGTAGCTCTTCAATTATTTATTAAGTATGCTGTCTAAAATGAACATGGTACATGTTATAGATATTCTGAATATTTATAATATTACAAAATATAATAATATTATAATATTTATCCCGAGAGGGGCCGTATTGCAATATGAAACCTAGGGTAATATATAACTGCCAGCGTCAGATATGTAAACCACCGACAGGGACAGCAATAAACTGATGCCTTGTACTTGGCAGAGTTGGCTTTATAGTTCATAGTTTATACGGCCGGCCGTTGTCTATTAAAGATAAACAGAACTTGGAGCTTTAAATGAGCTACCATCTAGGAATAGGCGTAGCATTACAGGATGTATATTTATCACGGTTGCATGGGCCACGCCTCATAGATAAACAACACGTATTACAAAATGAATTGATTTATAATAGATTATTAATTAATTACGATCTACAATTTCCTTAAAACATTACATGACACACCTGTAAAAAAAAAAATCAATAAAAACAATGCTTTTTAAACAGAATAAAAAAACACAATAATAAAAAATAAAAATAAAAACGAAACAACATATCTACAGTACAAGATATGCTAAAGTGCCATCCTACGTTAGTCTATCTGTTGAAGTATTGTTTAATAAATCAGAAATCTAAAAACTCAAAAATATTTGATCGCTTCAAAATCAACATAGGATCTAATAGAAAATTTAACCAGCTATGAGATGGAAAAAAGAAAGTCGGAATCGAAAAATATTTTTAGAATTATAACGAGAAATGCTCCGAAAGAATAAGGATTCCACAACAGTACGCGAAATTCAGCGAGGTGGAATGGACATTTCACAGAACTTAATTAAAATTAAATATATATTATCTGATAATAAATTCAACCAGCTTTAAGATGAAAAAAATAAATTCGAGATTAGACAAATAGTTTCGGAGTTATAACCAAAAGAGTACCAACAAAAGAGTTTTTGAGGAAGAGTGAGACTTACCGCAAGTTAGCCAATTTTTCTTCCTTCGCAATTCTAAAACTACTGATCTGACCAAAATAATAGAGCCAAATTTATTGCAAACTTTGTTAACTTTAATAATGCATATAACACAAAATGTGCTGAAAGTAACAGTTTCCGAGTTATTGTATCAAAGTGCTAAATACATACAATTTTCAACACTTCCCCACCTCCCCTGCCCAAACCTAAAGATATTACAAAACAATCTTTTAACCACATTTACAGCTAAGGCTGTTGAACAATATGCAGTAGTCAGACCTTATATTTGTTTCAATTTCAAGGTTCGAATGCTAATTTCCCTGTACTATAATAAGCATATTAGGCTTAACGACAATAATTTTATTTTTATCAATAAGCATTCAATTAATAATAATAAACTATTCATTTTTAACATTAAACATTGAAATTTTAACAATAAATATATAAATTTTAACAATAAAAACGTGTTTTTTTTTTTATATTTTCCGTATCCCCCTACTATATCTCCTTAAGCATTGATCCTATAAAAAAAAAAGTAAAGAACCTTTCTTTTAAACAATTTTATGTAAATTAATTAAGTACATAAACATATTTTCTCTAGACACAAGAGTTTTCGAGTTATTAACGAAAAACTGAGAAAAGTGACCTTTAGAGCGCCTCCCCACCCTTAGCTCCACCCCCAGTACTTTTATTATGTTGTTAAGGACACCTCCCCCTACAACTGTGCTAAAATTGGCTTATACATGAATTAACCTCTCTAAAAATCCTAGAGCCAATGCTCAATATACGAGCAGTTAATGCTGTGAAACCCTCACTCTCTCCTTTATCTGTCAGTCTTGCTGTCACTATTTAGTAATTCTAATCTAAGCGTACTTAGTTTTCTAATGTTTGTTATTCACAATAAAACTTTTTAAAAAGCTCTTTCTGATACGACCTTATTATATATATATATATATATATATATATATATATATATATATATATATATATATATATATAAAATATACAGTGGGTATTTGCATATGAGTCTGATATGGAAAAAATAAAGAATAAAAAAGATATTAGTGTGATGGATTACTAAACTGGAGACGGATTTCAATGATATATTTTTCCGAGGGATCAGCCAGGCTATTTCCCTTAATCCTTACTCCTCTCCCTATTACACTGATATAATTTATATCTTTTCTTAGCCCATTCCAGTTGGGTAGAAACCCCTGAATTCCTTTTTATTTAGATAGGACTTATGCTAATTTTAATGTAATTTTATGAATCGTCCCTAAAATTAAAGTTTAGAGAATCAATATCCGTGTGACTATTTCGACATCAACTAGAATAACGTACTAAGCTTCCAATTAATCACAAAAGACTCATTTACGTAACAGTAATTAGACAAAGTTGGAACTGAAGCTTTAGCACTGAATCTTCTCGTATCCAACCTTACAATCCAAAATCCTCAATTCTCCTTTTTACCTCACAAATGAATTTATCTAGAATGGTCTTAATGTTTTGTATGTTACTGATTTGACCCATATCAGGTATATTTCTGACAATACATATAGCCACTCGATGCACTAGTCTTCCAGCTTGCTTGCCATTTTATTCCCGATAACCATAAGTAATAATAGATGTCTGAAAATAATACGGCCTAGAGACCTCCAAATATAAAACTTTTATTTTCTACAAGTGATCAGTTGATTTAAAAGCTATTATAATCATTCATATTTTCAAACATTTACATTTACATTTACTAATACAACTAAAAATATCAATAAATAAAAAAAAAAAATTTTTTTTCATATGGATATGGCTTGGATGATGGAGTATATCATAAAAAAGGACATGATATTTCTTTAATGATAATTTAAATGATCTAAGTAACTGCTGTAAAATAATTATGATGTCAGATATTTAAAAGGAATAAACTGTAATGCCATTGATACGAATGAGAATTATACAGTATCGCTAAAGAAAAAGAGCTATAAACAAACTATAAATTTTAATAAAATACTAACAATCATAGGAATAAAAAAATGCAATACATTTTATAGAAACAAAGAGGTAATAAAGAAAAAAAATATTATTGAATAATAGCGATGTGCATTTGGAGAGACGTACTCGCCTTGTATTACAAGTCGAACACGGTGAATTACATGTAGCGAGTTGACCAGTAACGATAGAACATGGAACCGATCAAACTACGTAATTTATATTCCCGATGGCCGCTTTGAAACCAATAGAGGGACACGGCACAAAATGTGTAATCTACAATTGTCTGTGTATATTTTATTCCTACATTCAAATATTTATTAATAAAGATGAAGGACAGTTTTTATTCCTTGGGAGTAAACATTTAATATTTCTTCGGTGAATCACCAATTCCATAACCCAACGCTGCTGACTGCCATGCATGAGTAACCATCCATCACCTCCGGCCGGGGAATAAAGACCTAGGGCGGGCTGTTGCATCAGTCCAGGCGATGTTTTACAAGTCCAACACGGTGCGAGTCTTGTAGCGAGTTGGCCAACAATGGTTTGGTATAAAAAGGGTCCGTATTGATACCTTACCTTCTCCAGCCTTCGTTTTAAAACGAATTACGTGAGCTGGCAACAAAACTAACGGTGTAATATTTTGTTTAAGAGGCTGAAAGCATAAATTTAATTTTTAAATTACCAATTAAAGAAGGACATCGTCAACATGTGTTTCACTCAGGGTCCTTGAATGGCGTTGAAAAATCATAGATTGAATTATGAGAATTACTAAGAGCTGTTACAAAATATCCTACCATAACATCATCAGAATATTCCACCTAAAGTTCGGCAAAATATGATTTTCCAACACCATTGTGCTTCCCCACATTTTTCGAAAGCAATATAAAAAATAAACCAACGATATACATGGAAAGGTAGAAACGCCTTCCTCTGTAACAGACTCATCTACCCATAAATTCACCGCAAAATTGAGGTCTATGTTTATTATCATTGGGTTCTGAACCTTATACTGAAAATATAATAAAATAAATCCCAAATAATAATGGTAAATAAATAAATGTAATAACATAAAATCCTTTCATCTGGTGTCGCTTTATTGAAAGTATCCTTTTATTTTCTATTAAACAATAATTTTTTTCTTTGCTTTCTATTCTCATAAAGAGTTTATTATGTTTAAAATGCACATTTTACTAAGGAATAATCATAATGTTTTATTTACATAAGTAACTGGTTTGTATGCCAAATGAGAACACCATGTTTTTTCGTTTTTAAAAGTTAATTTCTCCATGAAATCGAAACAAATACATTACTTTCTACATATCATTCGAAAGCTGATTAAATGTACAAGTTTTTGTTAGATTTGCAGTTTTATGGATGTTTTTTTCGAAAAACGGTGAGCGTTGAAGTAATATAAGACATTGTAACATTCCTAAATAAGGTTAAGAACAAGCTGTTCTTTAGATCACAAGTTTGTAAAATTCAAGGTTACGTGTACTCTGTTCGTATAGAAAATTTAATGCTAAATTCGAAAATGAGGTCAAAGTTTGAAAAATGTTTAAACAAAGTGGAGATATTACAGCTTTTATGACAAAAAAACGTGGTTTCCTCAAAAACGTCTTTGATTTATAGTATATCTGAACGGATTAGAATAGAGAGGTAAGGTCTGCAGCATGTTACTACTTTTTTGATCTAGTTTCACCCATTTTTTTTTTACACTAAGAGGTACTCACCCTTTATATATAATTATACAATATATAACAAAGTATTAATCTGTAAATAGATATAGATATGAATAACATAAATATATACGGTATTCCATATAGCGTAGCGGTACATTAGGTTAGTTGTCACACACAGTCCTACATAATCAAGCGTTATGTAACAATGTGTGACAAAATATGTTAAAGGAGATACGGCAGATACAGATATTAGAATTAAAATGCTATAATAATAACCTTAATAACCTATTTACTGCTTTTACATATCATGATCCCTATCGTAATCTATGTAGAATCCTGAAATTATTGAAAAATACATATTCCAAATGTTTATAAGAATTAAATAAAAGATGAAAAACTGTATCTATCATTTCTTTTTTAGTTCATAAATTTAAAAATAGGGAACATAATAATTTACTGAATCAACGCCATTCATAAATATAAGGCTCAAAATGAACCGAACGGGAGGCTCAATGCTGACACACCAACAATCTGAGACCACACACCAACCTCCGGCCCACCCTACCTAAACCAAAATCCACACGATCAGCTTAAATATAATCAAATCCCCCGACATTGCAACACAAACTATGGTAGTTAGTTCAGGATTAGGTCACTGTCAGTAGATCCAATAACATTACATGCCCATTTTAAGCAACTAATTATAATAGTAAAACCTCGAAAAAAATCCGAATAAATGTCATACTTAAAGAAAAACAATTCCAACCATTTTTTTTTTTTTTTTTTGGTGTTATTTCTGCTAAAATTTTCACTTTTCTTTAAGTATTTACCAGGTAAGACTCCATATTTTTTAACCTGAACATATATAACTTATAAGAATCATAAAAGAAACATTAATTAAATAAAAACAAACAATATTAAAAAAAAAAAAAAAAAAAAAAATCATGAAATTTTACATTTATATGCTTTATTAAAATTTTGCATTCGATTAGGTATATCCCACAAGAATTGATTTAAACTGATAACAGTCCTATATTCCATCGAATGCAATACGTTATGAACTCAATTGGCGTAAATAAACCTCAGTAATTAAGAATTTCGTAAATTTCTTGAATTTTCTTTAATCTTTTTTTTTGTTTTTTTGGGCGCCCAAGGCTTCCATTAAATAAATTTTAACCCGCCCAGGTGGGATTCGAACCCACGACCTTCTGCTTACAAGTGCTCTGAGACCCTCTCCCCAACTCACTCGGCCATTGAGCCCCCCCCCCCCCCCCCCAACATTAACACTTATAATTACTGAAATTATGGAGATATACGAAACACCTTTAAAGAAATATTTAAACAAACTCCAAATTTATCAAGCAAAAACACACTTATCTTCTCATGCAAACTGTTAATGAACAAATGAATCTTTACAAACGATTTCACGGTAAATTACAGGGACATCCAACACGTATGTAAAAGACACGGCCACAACTCGTATTCCAGACAACACCCAGAGAAGGCTGAAAAGGAACTTGATGAGGGATCTCCTGAACTAAATTGAAAAAAAAATAATCAAGTAGGAGGTGCCACAGAATTCTCCTCTCCCTCATGACTTTCACTGGCGTTCACTTCCTTCAGTATTTCATCAAATTGACTTGTTATTAGTCACTTTGATTGACAGGTGTTTGAATTGGATGAGGTTTGAAGTAAAAGAAAATAGATAAATTGTCTGCATGTAGATAAAAGTCACTAAGTCCAATTTTTTCCAAATTCATTTCCCATAAGTATAAAAAGCCACCAAGTGAACAAAAACGCGCTATATACACATAAGAGAATGAAAACATTTATTATATATCTATCTGAGAAATTTTTAATGAGCCTATTCCCGTTTGAATATTGAAACGGAAAAAAATTGGTTTCGTTACTTAATGACTTTTACTTAGGCAGACGAAATAAAATTAAAAGAAAAATAACATAACTACTGAGAATCAATTAATAGCCATGGTTTTAGAATCTAATTATTGAATTGAATGAAACCGTATTAAGTAGCAAACATTACGTAAATCCAGGGCTAAACAATAAAAAGCAAATAAAGTTGTTAAAAATATTATGTTGTGATAAGACAATGGAATGAACTGCTTAGTTGTCCTATAGGTACAAGAGGTGGAGATACGACTTATCTTTAAACCAAGTAAAAAACAAAACAAAGCCTAACAACCTATTAAACAATCATGAAAAACTTTACATGGAATAATAAAGCCACGACTTCATAGCGGTAATTATGAGCCGTTTGTTAGGCGTAACGGACTAACCTAACACCTAGAACGGTACGCTAACCTTAATCCTCTTTGACGGGACGTCGATGAACTGACGAGGTTATAATAAGAGGAAATGCAAATACTAATGACGGAGGGAATTAAACAGCTGCATCGGATATCGTTTAAGGATAGTAGGACATCAAGTAGGGTGGAAGCTTAATTATTAAAATGATTTGACTTATCAACTAACTCTCAACAAACAAAAGCTTCAATTCAAACTTTTTAAAAAAAATAAAACATAATAATACTCAAAAATCAAACCTTCGTTACTCCACACTGCTTAGAGGTGCTCCAGGGATTTCGACTATGATGATGACAATTAAATAAAAATCATTTCTATAATAAATATTAATTCAGTTATAAACAAGTGTATTTTTATATTGATGTAATATAGTTTATAGTAGAAATATGCTAGGAAGTAGATAGTTATGTTCAAAATGGGCCTTATATAATATAAAATTACGAGTACAATATTAATAGTATTTCATACTCCCCATTTTTAAACTAAAACGGTACAATGTAGCGGTACAAGAGGAGATGCAAATCTACCATCTAAATGGTAATATAGCTAAGTCTACTCTGGCCTATTCCTAGCCTCTCCATATTCAATTGCACAAGTTGATCCTCTCATCTCATCCCTCTCTCCCTTAAATAAATCCCAGCTCTCCTCAAATATTAACTCACGAGATATCTTTTGTGTAACGTTTACATTATTAAATTCTCAAAGGATAAGAAGCTATGTAAAAGAGACTGATGAAATTCCAAGGAACATCAAAGTAATGACATACTTGAAACGGAATAGTTTGTGATGTAGAATAACCTAGTTTAATCCACCTCTTAACTCTTACATTTCACATAAATAAATCATTGAAATTCGCATAAAAATAATTTAATTTGTACATTTTTGTAACTCACACTTTTGTTGTCTCTAATAATATGGTTCTTTTATTTGAAAGAAATCTGATGAAAAGTAAATATCAATAGATAGATAATAAATTTAAAATATCGCATTTCTTGTCCTAGATCTCATACCTCTTAAATTCTCAAAATTCCATCAATTCCATCAACCCTCATTCATTATCAAGTTCCACACACCCTAACCCATCTCGCATAATAAAACGGCAGTGGCCCCGAAACTTATTGTAAATATTTATTTTATCAGAGTTCTGGCAATGACCAGCTTCTCCATTAAAGTCTTGAGCGACTTCGCAATGGCACTCTCTCTCAACCTCCACTGGATTCTGTTAGTGACGGAGCTGAGAGGGCATCGCTAAAGCTCTTAGTGCCTGACTTGCACTCCCATATTGTAGGGCAATATTGTTCCGGGGTTTCCCTGTGATAGTTATGAATACAATATATATATATATATATATATATATATATATATATATATATATATATATATATATATATATATATATATATATTTTATACAGTATGATAGTATTGAAGATTTTTTCTATTTCTTTCATAATTTTAATTTATTTCTTTTCAAAATTATTATGCAATTTTTTAAAATTTATTTAATTTTATCACTTACTGCATTTCATTTTATTTCTTGTATAGTTAGTGACTGTTTTTTCTTTTTTATTTTTTTATGTTTTATTTTTTTTTTAAATTATTATTGAACACATTGTAGAAATGAATTCATTGTCATCCACATTACTCATTGCTTTAGAGAGAGGAATCTTGAAATTATTCAATAAAAACAAAACAAAAAAAAAATATTGGCAATATCAATTTTTAACTGAATTGTTTTCTAATCTCTAAATTTGGCTACAGATTTAAATGTCGAATTCAATAGCGCAAAGTAATATTACATACTTGGTCGGTATCCTGTACAAGACAAATAACATGTCCAGGGAGCATGTATCATTAATGTACGTTAACTAGAAATATAAAATATGTTCCCTGAGACTGGATACAGGCCAATATAGAAGAGACAACAGTTTTTGACATAGCAGACCTTATTGACATTTTATTGTCTGATGTCTAATACAGTTTCAAAATAGCCACTTTAAACAACGGCAGTGAGATATTAAGCTAATAATGTATATTCAAATATAGATTGTTTATTTTTTTTTCATAAGTGCAGACCATGATGAAGTTTAATTAAACATTCTAGAATGTAAATATTTATTGTTTCCTAGAGGAGACATAGTCTGAAAATGTACTCTGTTGCGAACCAACGTTTGGCCCAATATTGTCACATGTCAACTTAGGCTGTAACCTACCAGTCAAAATATATTTAAAGTGGATATTTTAGTAAAATACGTCATACTTTATTATTTTTGATAATACCCAATGCTTTGATATTTTAGTCAATTATAATTCGATATGTAAATATTCTAGTAGTAAAATACATGGATTATATATCATAGCACCAAATATGATTAGATTGAATATTTTAACAGGATTAGCATTAAGGCACACAACACTTTCCGAAAATCCAAAGAAAGAATGCTATCGTCATTAGATCTCCTTCCCTTCTGAAATCCATTCTATTTTTTCTTAATCAACCTGCCAATTCAGTTTAGTTTTTGTTTTAAAAACCTTTGAGTCATGTTTGATCAAAGCCTTATCTGGGGAGATCGTATATGTCAAATATTCTTCCTATAAGGACTAGCCAACACCATGTCTCTTAACTCATTTTTACCCATTTTTCTGCAGTTGTATCGCAATACTCGTACAAGATACAGAAGTTAAGATTATCTGAGTTACCGTATCCTACATAATGACCTCGATATACTTTTTGATATCATATCCCTAAAATTTTAATAATTCCATCATAACCTTTCCAACCATCCTAATGCTCTGGCTCATTCATTATCCAGTCCTTTAATATCTACATCCTTATAACTCAACTCACAGATTAAAACGGCTGTGGCATCGAGACCTGTTGTAAATATTTATTTTATTGGAGTTCTAGTAATGGCCAGCTTCTGTACTCAGTTCTTGAGCGACTGTACTTGAGAAAAGATTTGGAATAACAATAAATCTGTCTTGCCGTCTCATAAGTTAAGAGAACAAGCGTGGTGTGGGGTTTCCCTTGGATGTTTGCATATATTGTATATATAGTGTAAATGAACTTTTTTCTCTCTATATTATTTTTATTTTTATTTCTTATTACTATTATTTTACAATTTATTATTATTTACTATATTTTATATTTGGTGTAGTTAGAGGTTTTTTTTATTTTGTATTATTATCATTTTATTTTTTATCTATTTGTTTCTTTTTTATTTATTTATTTTTTTTATCTATTTGTCTATTTTTATTGTAGATATTGTATAGTTATTGACAGAACATCTAATGGAATGTCTATTATTTGTGTCAAGAAAGATGGAATGATCAAGGTGTGGCTGGTGACGTAGATTACACCTATGCATGTAATCAATGAATAATTAAGTATTAGTCGTTTAAAAACGATTCAACTCACTATTACATTTGCTTATATAAGTGTAGCTAAGAATACGAATCACTGAATAACATTTATATAATTTAACATTTTATGTATTTTCCATTTATCTATTGACAGATTGTTGCTTAATATATGTTGTTACTGTCTTCAAGGGTCGTTTTCGTTTGTTCGTGACAAAAGAAAACAGTCTGATTTGGAAGCGCATTTAACGAACGAGTTGGGGAGAGTTGCAGGTCTTGAGTTCGAGGTGGTCCCTCGAAATGAATTTCGGCTTTTCTTCTTTGCCAAGAACAGTTGGTAACCTTTAAGATAACCCGTCCTTCTTGCACTAGTTGGAGAATTTAATGACGTTAAGCCCCAGCAAACATTCATGAATAGTTGATTTTTATCTAAATTAATTTTTGGTTTCATATAAGACTTTTTAATTTAATTAATTTTTTTTTAAAAACTATTTATTGATATTTACAACTGTGCACAATATACAACAAGTAAATTTGATCACAATGATAACAATGACATGCAAATAACTTGTAATACTCACTAGTAACACTTCAATAAGAATTTTATATTAGAAGGTCCCTTGGCCATCTTCTTCTTAGACGCCTTTTCGGGAAATGGGATGTTTATGGAGCTATTGGGCTAAATCAGCAATGGAACACTTTTTAATTATTCAATAAAACGTTTAAAACAATCATGGATACAAAAACCATAGGTGTGACAAAGGCCATGTGGCAAAACTCATATAATTGTTCAAAGTGATCCGTTTATGGAACGTTCTGCAGACTAAAGTTAATTTGTTTTTTAATTTAAATAAATTTTAAAAAACACGTAAATACAATTTAAAACACTATCAGTTGATAATCTAACAATATTGTTTAAAGTGGATACCTTCAAAGCTAATACTAAGTCATTGGTTCGTTTTCTAAAGAGAGAACAAATGTCTTCTCCTTAATTGTGGTTCATAACCCAGGAAAACAAGAAGAAATTACCTCCCAGGATAAGAAATGGGCCCGAACTAAGAACACTGCTAGAAGAGGTCCTTAAATATTTCACCAGCCCTGATAAATATATCCTGAGGGGTATTAACCCCCGCTGAGTAATAGATCCTAGATCTCTTACGTTGAGCACTCTTCTATTTTTTTTTTCTTTCTCACTCTGAAAAGCTATTACTGACTTTAATACACAATACAAGGCATAGACGATTTTAAATGACTTAATTATTCTCTTCAGTAGGCTGTAGGTCAATTAGATAATGTTAAATGTTTTTAAAAGGCATAATTACGTTAAAAAATTTTTTTTTAAATGTGATCAGCAGAAAATTGTATCTAAAACTTTAAATACACGAGAGACAAAACAACTGGAGAATCAAGTAAAAGCTAGCG
Source organism: Euschistus heros (assembly GCA_003667255.2). Lineage (NCBI taxonomy): Eukaryota > Metazoa > Arthropoda > Insecta > Hemiptera > Pentatomidae > Euschistus > Euschistus heros. Next base: position 2,585,712 of record RCWM02000057.1, on the reverse strand, counting down.
GTAAGTGACCATGACAATTAAGAGATGATTAGTATAGATAATAATCATATGATACCGATTCCGCTGGCCGTGAAAATACCAAACTTAGTTATAATTCTGAATATATATTTAAATATTATTAAAAATAACTCTTATTATAGATAATTTATAATTTAAATATTTGTACTACTTATGTAGTGTGTTTCTCAAATTTCTCGCTTACATTCATATACGCTTAGAATGGTATACAAGATTGAGCTGTAACCTGGTCCACATTGTGGCTTACCCTCAATCTCCACTTGACCCTTGCTTAGAGAGGTTAATGCTCATTACATGATACATAAACAGATCCTATTTACCGATTTTAATACATATATACAAAATAAATAAAAAATAACATGCCCAAAAATTAGTTGCTATAGAACGAAATTTTTTTTTTCACTTTCAATTTTTATTGTTCTCACCCGTTATTAATTTACTATAACTACACAATCCGCACGAGCCTCATCCGTTCCTAGAATGAACAAAAAAGGTTCCGTTCCGAGGTACCACAGTTTATCAGAACGAAATATAACAAATTCTTCCCGTGAACAAATAATGCCGAAAACGTATTAAAACTAATAAAACCATTTCTAAGATACTAATACTTTAAAAGATCGAATAAAATGCAGATAAGTTAGATCTTCGAGACCGCAAACTTTAAAAATCCCTTACATGCCTATAACGAAATAAAAATCTTCCTTAAACCTGTTGACATCTATAATGAGGTTGCTTTTGAAAATCATTGACAAAAACTCAGTCTGACATTATTTTAACTGGATATTAAGACCGTAATACCCACATCTGAAAATTGCAACATTAATAATGATAACTAAGCTGGTGATGGAATAATCAGAAACTTAGTTCCACAACGCTATACTGCAATTATTTCGGTATTAAGATATAATTAAACAATACTCAATGAAGATATTATTTTTTAGGGATTTAACCACTTATGCCACACTGAGGGTCGGACATTATTTTTCAGTGTAATAATACGTTTTTGTAAACATTATTGTTATTGACTTACCGAAATCATATCAAAGATTTCCTCTTAATTCAACCTAGTAATCCGTTTCCCGCCTTTGTAACAAACAAATTTCATAGGTTATATATTAGTAAGATAATAAAGGAGTAATCAGGACGAAGTTATTATGTCAAAAATTGTATGAAAAACGATTAAACACCTTAGCAAATAGAAGCAAAAACAATAACACTCCCTGAAAAACGTCGAACTGTAGACCACACAAATATAACGGGCAGAAACAAAAACACACATCAATGAACTATTGATTTACCAGTCACAAAACAATCACCACGCGTGCTATCACGTCCCCCTCCAACCATCCCCTCCATCCTCAAATATCACGGTATTTATTTCCTTGACGTAACACTTTCACTGTCAATTACTTCCTCATCTTATAATAACCAATAAATCAAAATGAAAAAAAAAAAAAGATTAATAAAACGAAAAAAAAAATATTCCGCAAAAACTATTGAATTATTATGATTGAATATTTCTATCAATAAGTGACATAGTCTGCTGAAATTTCTCTTAAGAATGCCCTTTAAAAAAAAATAACTTCAAAAATATTTTAATTGAATTATCAATTATGTAAATGCATTATTAAATTTTAAAAAAATAATGAGAAAAAAAGCTCGAGTGTGCTAAAACTGGTTCTTGATCAGTAAAACCTTTACCTCGCAAAAATAATATAATTTTCCAATTATTTTTGTAAAAATAATAAATTTAGAAAAGGCCTAGTAAGTAATCTCTAGCTTCGAAACTAAAATGTTAATAAAATATTATGGTTGAACTAATTTTTACATTAAATTCGTATATTTGTTTTTTTCGGTTAGTACTAAAAAACATAAATCTTCAATTGTTTAAAGGCATTTCAAGTAAAGAAAGTTATAAAATTTACAAGAGATAAAATTTAAAATAAGGTAAATATACCAGACTTAAAAGACGAGAAACTGCTAATTGTTTCCGACTACTCCAGCATGTAATAGTCAAGCGATCAAAGCCCCTAATAAATTACAAAAGATTTAATTTTTTTTTACATTATTACACGTACATTTTGAAACAATATTAGACCCATTTGGACATACGGAGTTGAGCTTTGGGGGTCCACTACACCTTCCGATTCTCGTATCCGATCCTTTAAATCCAAAATCCATCCTATAATCCTTAATGCTCCTTATTATATCACAAACAAACTTATCAATAAAGATCCCAATGTTCCACATGTTGCTGATTTGTCGCAAACCAGGTACCTATCCTTTCATAGTAAACTCCATAACCACTGGAATCCACTAGTCTCCCAACTTACCTCACACTCCACTCCTGATAAACCCTTGAGTCATCTGAAAAGAAGACGAACAAGAGACCTTTTTAATGTAGAACTATTGAAGTGGTACAAGTAAGTAGTTCTTTAAAAGGTATTGACTTGTCATTGTAATAATTTCCCTCCAATTTACGTGTTGTAAATAATGTATACAGTTGTAAATATCAATAAATGGTTTCAAAAATATATATTATTAATCGCATTTTAGGTAGGAAAAATAATAAAATACAAAAGTATAATTGTATTAAGAAGATACAACTTTATATAATTTGTATGTTTATATTAACTACAAAAGTAGATATAGTAAACTTAATTTGGGCCCTAACAAGGTGGACTGACGGGGGTAACATTATGCATATTTAGGACATGGACGCATTAAGAGCAACAACTACCAAACCCAGTTTGCCAACACTAATTCAATTCATCTCTGGCTCTAGTGACAAAGTTGCTAAAGCTCCGCGCTGGACTATTATTAGCCGGAATACATCTCCTCTCCTCTAACTAGGTCATGGCCTCCAATATCCCATGTTATACTTGCAGATCTCTTCCACCATTATATATTTCTCAATTAATTAAACCGTTGAACTTAAGTGAAACCATTTAATCTTGCAATGAATTGAAGAGATTACAAGGACTAAGAAGACAATGTAACACTACTTACTTAAAGCCATAGGCCCATACAGAGGAAGCCAAGTTATGAACTCAAGCTCACGCCCTCTTTAGTTACTAACATCGGATAAAATGAATTTATCATTCAACGTTAGATATATCAATATTTCAAAATAAAAATTTAATGTTTAATTACAGACTACTCCAGCATTTACTAGACAAACGTTCTAAGCTCCCAATTAATTACAAAAGACTCATATAGACCTATTTGGACGGAGTTGAGCTTTGGGGCTCCACTAGATCATTCAATTCATCTCGTATTCAATCCTTACAATCCAAAAAAACCCTCAATGCTCCTTACTTTGTCACCAATAAACTTATCCATAAAGATCTTAATGTTCCATATGTTGCTGGTTTAGCCCAAACCAGATACCTATCCTTTCATAGTAAGCTCCATAACCACTCAAATCCGTTACTTTCTCAACTTGCTTCCCACTCCATTCCTGAAAATCCTCAGAGGCTATGAATATGTTTAATCTAATATGAATAATTTTTTATTACCATGTTTAAATTAACTCTGTCCATTCATCAAGACTCCGTCTTTCCAACCTTTATAAACCTTTTACGAATATTATGCAATTATAAACCGTATCAGAGCTACAGAATTTTTGTTTTTTTCCTTTTTAAATTCTGCATGTGTTTTTCTGATATTCATTTAACAAGATTATTTTCTATATAACTTCACACAAATTTGGCAGACAATAAAAACTAGTAATTTTTTACATCAATTATCCTTTTTCCTTAAAGACTGTGTTATAACATTGTGAACATTTTATTTTTCCATTCAGGAAAGCTGATTCTACGATTTTTAAATAAAATTTAAAAATGCTTTTATTTCGTTCTATGACACAAGATTTTTGAACAAAACATCTTTTATATATTTTTAATTATCAGAATAGGAAAGAAAGAGGATTTAATTCCGGGACAATGACCCTTAAGAATAACATTACATAACAGAAATTAATATCATATCTGCCCAAAAGAAAATGTAAATACAAATGTTCATAATAAGGGAAAAGAAAGAAAACTATAAAAAGAGTAAAAAAAAAAAAAAAAAAAAGAAAGAAAAGTAAACCTTAAAGTAATAAATATTGTATACAAAATTAAAAGAACAAATAATTTGTGTTATAACATATAATAAAAGATAAAAATAAATAATGTATAAAGAATGGTAAAAGAAAATGTTATAGTTGATTGTATTTCTGGCAAATGTTTTATGTTTGATATTTTATAATGAAATTCACTATGAAACAATCAATCAGTTAGAGAGAAACAGTGGTGGGAAGAGGAGTGTTTTAAATGTTCCAAAGGAAGAGGCATTACGAATGTGAGGTGGGAGAGAATTCCAGACAGTAGAGGAGCTGGCAAGAAAGGATCGTTGGAATGTAGAAGTTCTGTAGGATGGATTATACAGATCGAAAATATATAGAAATCTGAAATGAATTAGAGCAAACAAGTGTTTCAAGATTTTTTAATTTAATTTTTAGCTTAAATTATTCCGAATGTTTCGTCTAATAGTTATATAGTTATGGTTTGTTTCAGTTACTTTAAAATGTATCTAACGAGAATTCTAAAAATCTAAAAGCCATCGAGATTCCCAAGATACCTAGTCTCAGAATAACGTTTCTCATTACATAAGCTAATAGACTTTTTTAGAATATAAATAAATAAAACTATAATGAAGGACCTTCTGGTTGAAATTCTGACAAGAACACTTAATTTTCCCAATACAGGAAGATAGTGAACTAAAGTATCAAGACCTGACAATCGTTTTTTAAGCCTATTTAATCCTTTAAACAGTACACCTATCAAATTTCCAATAATAATCAAAATGATAATTTACAAACATTGTTTAACGTTTTTAATGTTGATTTATCTTTTATTATGTTAAACAGAAAATTAATTGTGCTATAGACATGATTCCATAACATCATCTGCAGCTTAGGCTTACAACACAGTTATCAAAACCAGGACAAGACGTCTTCTCCCAAAATCAAGATTTGCCCTCAAGTGTTCTTAAGATCCTTCAACGTACATCGTAAACGTTTGCCAACGACAAAGGCACCTTCCCCATCCAACGATCCACAGGTTTTTAATCAGGCTAAGGTAATTAGCTCCTCTGAGGTGGAGGACAAAAGCAGATACAACAAAAGCCGCCCATCGGCATCGGTTCCGTGGCACCTACGAGGTACTCGCTGAATAAATGACGACCAAGGATCTCAATTTAATGGGACATTACCAGTTGGGTTGTTACAGCTTCTAGAGTAAATTGCTAATACGTAATATGAAATTAATAAGGATTCATTCCAATCGAGACCAATAGAAGGTTATTCTAATTTAGAATTTTTCGAACGTTATTTGAAAACATGTTGGGAAGAATGGGCCTTAATGATAGAATTCTTGATATGAGGACCTATATAAAAAATCGATTGTTCAAAGTCGATTTCAAGGAACCAATAGATATCGCTGATGTTTGAAATTGTTTCGTTCAAATTATTAAATCATTATAAATCTATTCTTATTCTCAATGATTCAAAAATATATATATATATATATATATATATATTTTTTCATTATAGATAAGAAAGCAATTTTTCATGATCTAGGTCAACTACAGCATGGAACAGGATTTAAAAATATTCTCTTCAAAGGCAATCATTGCTACATCAAGACAAACTAAAAATGATGAAGACATGTTTCTGCTGTGGGGAAATAAAGAAACTATCATAATACAAAATAAATGCTGTCATACTATATTATTATACTTTATTTGTTATTCTCAGAGGATAAAGATTCCCAGAATAAATACTATTTTCCATTTATTTACATGTCCGTGCTGGTTTTCGAACCCTAATACACTGTTAAAACAACATCCAGAGAAATATTCGTGCATCCTCCCACCTAAAGTGTTAAGTGTAATGTTTTAGTAACATCAGGGATACTATAAAAAATAAATAAAACGCAGAACTTTTGGATTATTTACTTATTAAATAATTATTTGTAAAACTGATTTTTTTTTTTTTTTTTTTTTTTTTTTTTTTTTTTTTTTTTTTTTTTTTTTTTTTTTTTTTTTTTTTTTATATTCCTTGTCTGAAATGTAGTAAATATTAAACGGGATTTGCAAATTCATACAACAAACTGATTTTATGAACAAACTGATTCATAAAATAAATAACTAATTTATTGTTTTAATAATGTTTTTTTCATAGCTCACATGAATTATTTTTTGTAATAGCAACTTAGTTTTAGTTCAACAGGAATATCAGTATCAAGAATCGAAAAAGTTTGGTACTAACACACCACCAGAATATATTATAAGTTAAATTGTTTTTTATAAATCAATTTAATGAAATTTATAACTATATAAATATACATCAAGTAAATGTGTAAAAACGTTTACAATAGCATGCCAATGACTTATGAAGAACTACTTATTAGTAGCACATTAAAAAATCTACACAAGAAGATCTCTTCTAGCCGATCTTCTTTTCAGACGCCTCGGAGGATTATCGGGAATCGAGTGGGAAGCAATTCGAGAAACTAGTGGATTTAAGTGGTTATGGAGCTTACTGTGAAAGGATTGGTATCTGGTTGGTCTAAATCAGCAACAATATGGAACACTTTTTAATTATTAAATAAAACAACTTTAATATTCACAAACATGGATGACAAGAAGTGACCATAGATATGACAAAGGCCATGGCCTGGAAACTCATATAATTGTTCTTTTCAAGTGAGCATTATCCGATCGCCATTAGGAGGAAACTCAATATTGCAAAGTAATGTACCATATGTTCAATGGAAATAAATAAAAAAAAAATAATAAAAATATTACATAAAACGAAACATTAAGATCTTTATGGATAAGTTTATTGGTGACAAAGTAAGGAACGTTGGGGATTTTTCGAAGGACTTTGGATTGTAAGGATAGGCCTAATCACAGTCATGTAAATGAGTTTTTTGTAATTAATAGGGAGCTTTGAACGTTAAGTTAAATTAAAGAATAAAACTTTCGACTTTTACGGAATATAGTCAAGTTGTTGACTTCAGAATTATTAAATTAAACAAATCCTGGATATAAACACAATTTATAAATCTAACACACCATTATAAATTACAGTTTAATACGATAGTGTTGAAATTTAAAACCCTGAGGGTGGAGACCAAAATATATACATTTAAAAAAATGGAAATTAAAAATATTAGTCTTCATTGAGACGAAAAAAAAAATACATAATTTAAACTAGGGATGTATGGATTCCAAATGTCGATTCTTGATTCTTCCAATTATTGAGCTAAGAATTGGTATCGAATTCGAAGAACCGAAGTCGATTTTCATGAACCGATCGATACCTCTGGCTTAGGTGTTCGTTTGGCGATATATTATGATGTAGTTGTTATAATTTTATTCTTTTTCATAATCATTTAAAAAATCTTTTATAAATTAACAGTTTTTTTTTAACAAACCAATATATCTTTTGTAAGATAAACACAGTTTGGTATATGGCAATAAAAAGCCATCCTCTTCCAATATCAAGCATTGCTTCTGCAAGCTATGTATGTATTTGCTTAAGAAAAAAATTATTGTTTATTTAACAGATTTGGTTTGCTTTAATAGATCTTATCCTAATTTGTAGTAATGGCAATTAATTTTTTCACCCGATAATCGATTTTTTGTTACCGGGAAAAGTATCGAGAATCGAAAATTTTTAAAATCATTGATTTAACCATTTAGATGAACCGAAAAATAAATTGGGAACGAGGAATCGACTAGGATTCTTGTTAAAGACTGAAAACAATAACCTCAGGATCTCGTTATATAGGGGAGAGGATGCTCAAAGAATAGCCAAGGACTGGGCAGAGATTGGGAAGAAGCTGACAAATGGCACATTAATAAAGGATAGGGAAGGAGGAGGGATTCAGGAACCCTTAAAGAAAGCGGTTATAAATGAGGGTAAAATTGGACCATCCTTTGAGGAGCGGCCACCAATCGGGAACTGTTTTAATTATCGACGGCTAATTAGGTCCTTTGTCCTTAAGGAACAAAAGGACAAAAGGGTACTCAAACACCCTCTGTGTGAGTGTGTGAGTTAGTCTGTCCAATACTCCAAGTCGAGTTTCTTCAAAGGTCTCAATTCTCAGTAGATCTCAAATTTTGTGTTATAGGGATAGTATCTATTCATGAATCTGGATACAAAACCATTCAGATAATTTCAAAGTATACCGTGACAAAGGTTGTCAATAACTTATGAAGAACTATTCACTAGTAGCACTTCAGTAAAAGTTCTACATTAGAAGTTCTCACGGCCATCTTCTTATCAGGCACCTCGGAGTATAATCAGGAATTGAGTGTGAAGCAAGTTGGTAGACTAGTGGATTCGTGTGGAAATGGAGTTTACTATGAAAAAATAAGAATCTAGCTTATGCAAAATCAACAACATATGGAACATTTAGGTCTTTAAGGATAATTTTGTTTGTTTCATATAAGGGACATAGAGGACATTACGAGTCCCAAAGATCAGCTCTGTATGTCCAAATAGGTCTAATAACAGTAATGTCATGTTAGCTTTGAACGCTTGTCTAGTATATTTCAAACTAATTCATAATTTTAATTTTTAAATTTTTAAGCAGACATTTTATATTGCTTCTATTAAATGTTGTTGATGGAAGACAAGGCGTTTTCGTGCTTAAAAGATGTGATTTAATTTAAATAAGCGTTATAATGAACCAGGGGACCATACGCAAAGAAAAAATACTAAACCTTAAAACAATGGCTTAAAATAATGTATTCACTAATTAAAAGACAATCAAAATCAAACAGATAGAAAACTGCAATATATACTTTTAAATTTAAGTTTTGACATATGTTTCTCATATTTCAAGTATAGGAAAAAAGACACACGAATTCAGACTTTCTAATCCAAAATTCTTATTAGACTAACTACAAAAGTGCCTTCATTAGAAACAACAATTTATATACTGATTTACGTATAAGGATGGTTAGCATATAAATATGCTATAAATACATGCTTTTTCACTACTGATCTACGTATTCGCGTTATTTCTTAAAATAGTAAAAACCCGAAAGAGTTACTAACTATTGTCATCCCTCTTGTCTTTAAGACGTGTCTTTTATTATTATATATGGATCATACTATCCGCAGATTATTGATCTATTGTTTAACAGGTGTGGATAGTAAAATAAAACAGAATAAAAAAAAATAAATAAGCATACAGCATACAAAAATATACAGCATCTAATTTCGATTCATTCCATCAAAGACACCACAAATTTCCATAATCAAAGATTCCATAATTTACACACCACAAAGACCTACATATTCCCACTACACATACAAAATCAAATTAAAACATAATATTAATGGCAAGTTTTTTGCCATCCTATTAGACTTATATACAAGATATAGAAGAAGAAGAAGAAAATAAACTTTATCCTGGGATAACTTGTCCCCTAAGAATAACATATGAATACAAAACATAGCTACAAGTAATCATGACACTTGAACTGAACGATAAAAAGAAACTGAATGATGATGTATATACGATATATTTACATTTAAAATAATGTCATAGAGTAAGAATTATTCCCAAACATTTACACCACTGTTGATAATAGCCAAGAAATGCACCGTGAAAAGCGAGGTACCAACCATCCAACCACCTGCCTCAAACCGTTAACTTGATAGAGGATAACATTCGGCCATAAAGCTATTTTGTACCAGCAGTTGTATCAGTCTATCTGTTACTGTTAGAGATAACAGTAACCACAGTCCGTGATTTCTCAGACGGAACAAGTTAGTAAAATGAGCGAGAAGTTATGGCCAGCGGTATGATTTTTATACATTAAAAAACCTTCAAGTATGGAAACGAAAAATATTCATGGCTTGATTAATTATTTTAAGTATGCTATGTGATTTTATTGCAGAACAAGATGGAATAATAATTAAATAAAATATGGATCTTTACACAGTCAAAGAAACAAAAGAATAGAATTTTAACACGTATTAAAAAAATCTATTAAAAATACTAAATCAACAAAAAAACGAATCCAAGCAGGTTTCCTTAAAAGCATTATAAATACAAAAAAAAATTAAAGAAGAAATAAAATATTTTTATTAATTAAAATAAAATACTAAAAAAAATTGTCTTCTTCAAATAAAAGAGAAATAATCTTGAATCGCTCTAACATTTCGAAAACTCGTAATGCAGTTCTCATATCAGCCATAATTCATTATAAGATACAAAAGTAAAGTTTTTAAGAAAAAATCTCATATCTCATATTTATACTTGATGAAGAGAAAATTAAAAAAAACCCAAATTTCCAAACTCCATTCGACCAGACGTAGTCGGGTTACCTGAAGTTCTGGTCAACTGGTTTTGGATATTTTAGATTAAATAATTAACATAGTATAAATCAATATTTTATTTTTGATATTAAAAAAATAAAAATAAACAGTAATCAAACGCAAGCCAAAAATGAAATTAAAGAAAATTAGATTAATATAAAAAGAAAAAAGGGTAAAGTTAGGTTAATATTTATACAAAAGTTTTGATATATTATAAGATATAATGATTAGATTATTCTTAATGATAATGTTTAAAGGTTTTATTGTTATATATTTTCTAAAAAATATTTTAATAACAAAAAATCAATTGTATCAATATCCAATTTCTAATCAGGGAATTAAAAAGGAATGGCAAAGACTGGTATAACAGATAACGTAATACAAGACAGGACATCTTTCAGAAGAATGATACTAAACTATAAGGGTTTACAGAAGAAGGAAAAGAGAGAAAGAATTAGCATATGGACAGAAGAGAGAAGGAGACGGATGAAGAACTATTGGAAATCAAGGAAAGAAGTATGGAAATTATTGCATATGGTTACTTCATGCTGTCCTATAAGGCCAAAATCTAAACAAAAGAAAAAAAAATTCAATTTCTAATTACATTTTCCAGATGAAACTGTATTCGATTAGATTTTTTTTTATTTTATTTTTTTTTTATAGTGTTTTTCTTCCAGAAGTAACCCTGTTGGAAGGGATTTTATTTATTTTTTCTGTACACCCCATACTTGTACAAAGTATACAATGTACATGTAATTATTATTTTTGATTTGATTATAATTTTACATGTGTTGAAAAGTTAATATAAAAATAAACAAGAAAAATGAAATAAAATAAAAAACAAGAAGTTATATAACATAAATAATTCAAAATTCAATAAAACCAAGCAACAAAGTTATGTAGAGAAAAGTTTATGAATATTTAGTGGTTTAAAGATATTTCATATTTATATCATCTATTTTATTGATTGAATTTTTAAGAAATATTTTGAAATTTTCAAATAAATTGTTTATAAACATTGACCATCCAACGGCCAATGACCTAGTTTCTGTACTGTTTTTGTCTGTAGAATAGTTCTGTAGTCAGTGAGTAGTCTGCATTCATATAAGAGGTGGTGTATATTTGGTTCTTGAGTGAAATCACAAGGACATAGGAAAGAATCTCTTATTTTAAATCAATAGAAATAACTATTTACTCCCGATTTCTTGTGTAATGTAAATTTAGTCCATGAGTTTGATTTAATGTAGGTCCGTAAGTCTGGAATGAAGTTATGTAGATGTCTTCCCTTGTGTATTATGTTCCAACGTGTCTGCCACTGGTCTACTGCTTGTGTTTTTAGCGTGTGTTTTAAGTGTTATTTAGATATCAGACAACATGATATCGGAGGGAAGGATCCTTTGAAGCCCCTTTAGCAGCCTTGTCAGCCAATTCGTTCTCAGCTATCTCGGGATGCCACTTTACCCACTTGAATGAAATATGATTTTTATCGTCAGTTTGTAGATGTCTTAGAAATGATCTTATTTTTTCAATGATGGGATTATGACAATGTCTGTTTTTTATCATGTATAGAGCACATTGACTATCCGTTAGTATTGTAATAGTTTTATCTTTTGTTCAATAATGTTAGTATTGTAATAGTTTTATCTTTGGATCCAAGTGCTATTACTAGATAAAATATCCAGGAAGCTGTTTAAAAATAATTGCTGGCTTAATATGGAATGAAAATGTGGTTCATGGTATCCACCTCAAACAAAAGACCTTGAATTTCTCATATCGAGTTAGAACAGTAAAAATGAAATACATTTTCATCAGCAGAATACATGAGGGATTAATTCATATTTATTACCTGATATCCTACAGTCTTAAAAAAAAAAAAAAAAAAAACTGTTTTATTCTGACTATAATCCTACTTATCCTAATGTTCAATAAAAATAATTTAATAATAATGCAAAACAAAAACATTAAATTATAAAATAGCATAAAACAGACTAATTCAAATAAATCGCAATGAATAATCCGATAAAACATTGAATCAATAAACAACAGACAAATTATTCAGTTATGCAACTAAGTAGGAAGAAACTTCCCTACGTCATGAAAAATCTGCGATTATGTAAGAGGAAAGTTTATTTATAATAAGATCGATTGTGCATCAGGCCACGCATCGCTGGCTAGGAAGCGGGGCGCTCGGCTGGAAGTTCTTTGAATAATTATTTTCAGGGTCTTGGTTGGAGTCTGGGCTACGGTCACTTGAATGTTTTTAAACTAGAAAATAACTGGATTTTTATAGATTTGTGAATTTTTTAAGTAAAAAATTAAAGGACACGTTGTAAAATAATTGATAACTAATCAAATCCATGTCAAATATCCAATTATCAAAATGTATAAGTAGAAACCAAAGTAGAATGTGATCCTTTAAGAAATAATTTAAGATTTTTATCAATAAGATATGATGTTTTTCGGATGTTGTAAACAAGACGCGAGATTTTTCAGTCGAAAATAATTATATTCATTGACTAGGTCAGAGTGATTGGAGGTGAGATAGAATATGCTTGAAAATGTGGTATAAGCCATGAAACGTCGCCCGAATAAAGAATTGTATAACATAATTGTTTAAATAAAATTATAAATGGGAGATAACATTGCTGATTAATATTCCTTATAAAACATTATATTCCAAAACTGAAAATGATATGATATAATGATATATTATATCAGTGAAAAGCAGCAGAAAACATACATTTTCCGATTGTTCAACAGTAATTATTTTTCAATAAAAATAAAACATATATTTTTATTTTCTGGAATGTAATACTATAAAAACTAATATTACCGGTAAGAAGGTACTGCCTACTCTGAGTCGAAATCAGAAATTTTAAAAATTGAATACTAATGAAAAAATACTAGTGAAAAAATGTACTTAAAAAATCCGACTAAAAATTTAAAGTTACTGTTAAGCCTTTTAACGTTTATGTTATATCATTAGATTCTAAATCAGATCATATTTTATTACTAGAGATTTTATTATTTTATATTTTATTATAAGAGAGTTGATGGCAAGAGTACGAAAATGTACTTAAATCACTGTTTCGGTTTGGACACCTATAATTGAAGTGCAAAATATCAATCGCCAAGGCTCTTCCTCAGTCAGGGGTTCAAATGTTTCACCTAAGAAATGCAATTTAAGCCAACGAACCAGGAAGAATAATGACGACATTGGCCAAGGTCAATATCGGAATGATTGGCCAATGTCAATTATTGAGCGAAGGAGTCAATGGATCTGTAATTGTGCCAGGGACACAGGAGCAGAGTGGCATTGCAACCAGTTCCCAAGCCACGGGGAAGTATCGTAACAAGCTCTTGTTAATGACACACTCACACACTGCCACTCGGCCAACAATAGCCTTTCGCAACTCTTCAGGATGATAGATGGAAGACAATCTGAAGGATCCGTGGGTGATGTGGGAGAACCGTTATATCCGATCTGTGGCAACTAACTTCGATGGATTTGGGAGCACGACCTCGATATGTTCGTATCAGGCAAAGGAAACGAAGAATGGATGTCTATCTTCATATAAAATACATTTCTACATGTCATTTAATATTAAAATTTATAACCAAAAAACATTGAAAGCTAATGATAAAAAAATGGAGGATAAACAAAAATAACACTTTGAATTTTTAATATTGAGGAACAAAACATCCATGTTGAAATACGAGAATAGCTGAGAACTCAACAAATTTATTTCCGTGTGGGAAATGCTTTTGGTGGTCTCAAAATCAAACCTATAACAAGTTAAGCAAAATAATGTTATTATTAGTGATTCTATAACACATAATATAATATAATAAATGTTTTACACTATAATAACTGGGGACTAACTGTTTCATTAGATTTTTCTTCGGGATTCCCAGGCGGTCACACGTTACTTGCCGATATTCTCTGAGCTTGGGTGGCTTTTTCCTAAATTCTGACGGCAATACTTTCTGGGTAATTTCCTATTCCAATCTCTAAAAACAAAAAAACCTTCCTATATTCTTGATTTATTAACTCTGCGCTCTTCTATCCACCTCCTAAACACTAGATCCCAACCTTTTAACCTGTATACCCCTCACTTAAAACTGCACCTTTGACTTCTTGCTTCCTTCATCATTCGTGCTACCTCCTTTTGGAATTCTATACCTACTTCTATTAGTAAAGCAGCTTCCCTAACTTCCTTTAAAAATAATTTATTTCTGTACCTTTTAGACAATCAATCTTCCGCTAATATGTAAATAATTAAATAAATACTTAGAATTACTTTTTTATTTTCTTTATTTCATTTATATATACATATATATAGGATTGTATTTTATGGTATTATTATCGCTTCATATTTTCTTTTTAATTTAATTTAATTTTGAATTTTTTTTTTTCCTTTCAAAAATGTATGCCGTAATTACTGAAGCATTTAATTTGTAAATAATACGGCCAGACAATTGTACTAGTAACTGTGCATTATTATTATTCTTAGGGGACTGTAAGTCCCAGAATAAAGTTTATTTTTTCATTTCATAAGCAAATATTTGCACAGAAATCAGTTAGAAATGTGTCTTATTAATATCAAGAAAAACATTTTGTAGAGCTTAAATTGAAATACAAACAAACAGTAATTTTCATTAATATCATACACATAAAATATATACCACAGTAATAAAAAATACAAAATCATGCGTTATTTACGTTATTTATTATTAAATTCATAAAAAATAATTATACAATTACGAACTGATGATTTTCAAAAGAAATTCAAAAGAAAAAGTGCTATGGACATAGTACAAAGTCATTTCTGCAATACTTAGTACTAAACACTAAATCCATTATTCTATCGAAATCATTGTTGATTAAGAAAGGTTACTGAACGATTTGTAGATCATTCATAAACAGTCGTAAAACCTTCCTCTTGCGATTATTGAGCCAATACGTAGAGAAGTCCATCTGCTAATGATATTCCTCTGAAAGGAGGTGCAAAAGAAAACGAAAGAGAAGGAACAAGAAATGGAACGGCAAAGCAAAAAGAAAAATGTAACAATAGAGTTGAGGTCAATGCCTCTAGTCTTTGCTCCTCGCAACCAAAGATGGCTCGTCTCACTCCTCTTCAAGCCTTTTTTTCATTTCATGTACGATTATATAAACACATGTATATATTTATATTCCTTTAATTATAATAATAAGTATAGATAATAGAAATATTTTGATAAATCATTGTGTTATTCACCTAAGTATTGATAATTTTAGACTTTTTTTCCACTTGCTTCTAATGGATATAATTTTATGATAAAATCTTTGGGATATGGTTTAGTTTTCAGGATCTCTTAGCAGCTAATCAGCAGCCTTCACTGGACGCTATCACTTTTAATTTTAATGTATTTAGTGTTCAAAAGATAAAAAAAGATCAAACACAAAACTTAGTTCATCCTATTAAAAATAATACTTTCTCTTACTAATCAATTTTGCAAAACTAAATGAGCTCTTCTACGTGCGATGAAAAAAACAAAAACAAAACATATTATAATGAAAACATTATTTCTCCTCAAAAAAAGACAAGAAAGAGAAAGAAGCATTTTTCTGGTTATTTTCCTCTGCTTACCAATTAAATAGGAATTTAAGATAAAAAAACTAATTTTCAATAATGTTAGTCAATAATTGCAATCCTTAGATAATGCCATCAAAAAATAAAATGTCATTCACTTTCGTTGTGACCGAATAAAAAAAAAATGAATAGAGATAAATTCAATTTTCAAATATTGAAACTTGGATTCATCCATATACCTTATTGCCCTTAAGTGAGGCAGTCAAAATTGTTACTGCAGCCAAATTCCCCCCAAAAAAGGGTTCTGTCTTGCAAAAGATGGAGTAGTATGTTACATTTATATGGTCCAGATGAGTCCTGATAATAAAATATCAAAAATGTGACTGAATTTGATAGGATAAAATCTACGGAGTGCAAAAAAACCCCAAAAATTTGCACTTTTATCAGATTTTTGCACAAAAAAAAAACGTACACTAAAATGCTTCCAATCGAAAAATGTGTTATCTACAAAATTAAAGTTTATTGAATTGTGCGTCTAAAGACACCCTTAAAACTTAAATTCGGTTTAGGCGTTTAGCAACAATATATTATCAAAATCAACGAAATTAACCAACTTAGTTTTATTATCCAAAAAAAAAATTTGGGCACGATAAGATTTAAAAAGTCTAAATTTGTCCATTTCCAATCTGAGATATGTCAATAAAAACAAAATGGCTAATGACGTCTTCAGCAAGCCTGGGATTTTCTAAAAGACTTTCTTCCGACTTTTTGAAAACGGCAATAATTGTGTCAGATAATTTAGAGTAGTACTTCATTGAAATCGTAATGATAAGTGTCATGTACAAACAAATCATATGGTTATATAACTAGTTCTTGAAGTCTAAGAAATGTAAGAATTTGTAGATGGAATAATTTAAATAATAAATACAATGTTCAATAAATACCCATATATTGGATCCTGGATTGTTGTATACATATTTTATAATTTATGCAAACTGGCTTACTAATACCATCATACATATGCATTTTTTAAATTATAATATGAAAATGATTATTTGGGACCTACCATAACTTTAACTAAAAAGGTTGAAACAATAAAATATTGTGTTGTAAGAGTTAAATTAGTGTCATAGTAAAGCTTTTGCTGATTAAAGGATTTTTAATGAGAAACAACACGTTACCCGAAAACTTGGATTAGGAGCATGATTGCTTTCCCGCCAAAACAGTTTTTCAATTATCTTGGGCTTTTGGCGGGAAATCAATTAACTAGGAGAGTGTAAAGCCTTGTATTGACCAGAGCGTGGAATCTGGTCCATCTCATATCACCCGCTAACCCGCTTCTTGCCACACTGCAGCATATTTTTGCCAAAGGTGTCTAACAATCAATAGATAACATAACGTCCATTACTACATTTTTTTTTTTTTTTGTGGAATATTTAAAAAAAATATATTTCATAAAAATATCAATATTTTAACGATAATAAGGATTTGTAAATGAAATAGACAAACATGCTTAGATTTATGATTTAATAAAAGTAATAAAAACCACGAACTTCTAAACTAAATCCCAACAGTCATCAGTATAAATGAACAAAAATTACAGCTGAAAAAGAAAATGCTCAGTATCAACTCTGCAGAATTGCTCTAACAGTGAGGCATATCTTCGAGGACTGTCCTCAGTACAGGAGAGGTATGGATAAATGTGGTGCACCTCGTCAGCTCTGTATGTTCTTGGGCGATAGTAAACAATTCATTCGTAGTAAGATAGAATTTATCAAGCAAATTGGATTATACGATAAAATTTAATGTTTATTTTTTTTTTATTCTCTTTTTTTAATCTTTTCTGAGGTTAATATAATTTGATTAGAAATTTGTTATTGTGAAAAGTACGGGTGTGGGCAATTATAACAATAGCACTTTTTTGCCCTTAGAAACGGCAACAATTTAAAATTGCAGGCACATACAGAAATCAATTTTATTCACTTTCATTTAACAATAAAAAAAAAAAAAAAAAAAAAGAAAGAAAAAAAGGATGAAAATGATCTAGTTCCATTAAGAAGGAAGATTTGCGTATAAAAGGAGAAGGTGATAACATTCCGAATTCACTAGGAACTATGCGAGCGAAGGGAATCGAAAAAGCTCCATTATTAGACCAAAAAGTTTTACCCTGACTTGAAAAAACAATAGATCATGAATATGTTTATCTATGATCTACTGATTTTATATCTAATGCTTCTGATAAGGATGGAACAAGGAAGTAGTCACAGATTCTGTTTACCTTGGAACAGTTCTGGACAAGTCTGGGGAAGTGGACTCAGAAATCTTACAAGGGATAAGTAAAGCAAAATCAGTTAATTACCAGATTTTCAATACTGTGATTGCTAAGCGAGAACTAAGTAGAAATGTGAAGCTTCATATTTTAATATTGATCAAGTCCTTATACCTAACAATACCCCTATACGTAGTAACAGACAAGCAACTGAGTAGAATCACAGCTGCAGGAATTCCTCCTAAGGATTGCTGGGAAAACAAGAGTGGCATCCGCAATGAAGCAATTAGAAATTAATTAAGGGTCTCCCCAATGAAGGAGGTTTTCGAGGCTCGCAAGGTGAAGTGGTTTGGACATATCGTCAGGATGGTAAAGAATCGAGATCCATTGAAGACAATTGAAATTGAAGTCCCTGATGGTAGAGGACCCCGAGGCCGTCCAAGGATGTCGTACCTGGAATATGTCGACCGTTCGTGCAGAAAGAAGGGAAGAAATCTTCGCCAAGCCTGAAACCTGGCAAGTGATAGAGACAAATGGCAGTCATGGCTTCCCCTAAGGTTGATTCATAAGAACAAGAAACTTCTGAAAAGGAGACTGTAGGTAAATGTTCGATGTAAGCCCCAACACTTAAAAATGTAGGTAAAACGTTACCTTTTCACTCAAACCAATATAGCTCCTAAACAGTGAGTCCTAGCAAGGAATGATATACAACAAAAAATTTCTCCATTTAATGCCTAATTAGAAAAGAGACGTCAAATTTTCAATCCGAAAATTGAATTTCATTCAACAAAGTGTTACATGTTTCGGGACATATCCCGTCATCAGCCTATTCTTTTTTGTAGTGTTAACACACCAGGTCAATAATTAAAACTATAATTACATATATTGTAATTATATATAATATAACTATATAATGCTATTATTTCTAAAAGTTAAAAAGAAAAAAAATGGTTGTTTTCATATAAAAAATACAACAATCAAGTATTAACAAGAAATCGATAGCAGTAAAATAATAATTAGGAAGGAAACAATCGATAATCCAGATTCTACTATTGCAACAGGCTACTACTACTCTTGACTAGCAAAATTACTCGAAAAAAAAAGGATGATACACAGCTTCGTTAAGAATTATCAAAAGTCTAATTTAGACATAAATTAACATATTATTACGAAACAGGCCAAATTAAGAGAAACTTCAGGGACAAAAGGACAAAAAGCCGCGGGCATTTTTCAAACGAACGCCAGGACCAGCTGCGAGAAAAAAACTCGGATTATCCTCTTCGTTTGGAAGGAGAAAAAAAAATGATAAAAGCAAATAAGAGAAGACTCAATTAGTAAGAGGGGCGGATTGAGGAGATAAAGCCAACGAATAAGGACAACGCCATTGTTAACTACAATTGAGGGCTTCAAGGTTAGTAGGATTACAAGGAAACAATCTTCAATGGTAAATAATTATTTCTCGATCAATAGGGTCAATACTTTGAATATTAATGGCTTCCATGCTGAAAAGGAGCATGGTCAGCACTACGGCACCGAAACAATATTTCAAGAAGATATTTATATATGCATTTATATTTTTATAGTATCAGGAAGAGACAATGCAGAACTAGTTTTAGCGTTTAACAAGTATAAATATAGTTCAGCTTTTCTTTTTTTTTCTTCACGGAACGGCCCATAGGACCAAGCGAATATCATGAGAGCAGCACTTGTTCATTGCTCTACGCCTGCTTCTTCCTCTTCCACATGTTTTTCATGAACTCTGAATGCTTGAGCTTTCTCACCTTAGTCCATGCGCGACCCCTCCCGGTATGTTTCCTCTCCCTAGTTTAACTTATTTATTGAAAGTTACAACAAACAAAAACAAAAACAAATAGATGAACTAAATGTAATGAATAACGTCTCAAAATGAAATGTCTATGACATGTACAAGAGCAAAAACCTATGATAGCACTTCAATAATTTTAATAGGCCAGCACACACAACTGGAGCGCAGCGGATTTCCCAATACGATAGGTTAAGTTGTAAGGTAGAGGCAAAGTTCAACAAAATTTAATCGAAGCTATTTTCGAACTATTAATTTCCTGATATCAATCATCTAATTTAATAATAATTAAATATATCCATTAAATAATCATCAATCCACTAAAAAATTAATAAAATATTTAATCATTATTAAATTAGGCAATAGTTATGATTAAATTAGGCCAAACTCTGGGGAGGGGCAACGTACGGTATGTCTTACACTTATAACCAATACATCTTCCAACTCCAATCCGTTAGTCGTGTGCACTGGCCTTAAGAGGATCATGGGGAATAGAATCTGAAACTGAAAAAGTAGTGGGTTTGGAGTTTATTACAAAAGTAGAAATATCTAATTCGGACTAAGTCATCAATAAATGGTTGACTAAGATCTTCATGGATAAGTTTAGGAGCGTTGAATATTTATCAAAGGATTTTAGACGATTAAGAATTGGATAAGAAATGAATCATATGGTTTTGCGGATCCTCAAAACTCAGTTCGCTATTCCAAATTACTATGAATTGTAGTCATTTTTAGAATAAGAAGAAGGAAATAAAATTCATTCTGGGACAATTTGTCCTCTAAGAATAACATATGAGTGCATTGCATAGGACAACCAACAAATTATTAGTTATAACAAAATAAACGTGAAATCTCGTAAAAAGATACAACGTACGTATTTTATTGTAATAACCAAATCATAAATAGTCATATTTTACATTTGCTCGGAAGATTGAAAATTCAGGAGGTAAAGAAATGATGTTTAAAGAAAATTAGTTGGGTGGTACTCTGGCGTAGAGGGGTAGCGGGTAGATACTTTCTCACAAACCCAGTGAGGAACAGATCTACTTCAGGGAACTAGCAACCCTGCCCACGCGAGCTCTCGAGCTCTCCACTTACATATCCGGGAGGATTCCTGTCCTTACCTTATTCCCTTCAATCCAATATAAATCCTTACCTATCCTATTAATCCACTCATTTCTCCCTGGGATATTTTAGGGAGACCTGTTGCTCCGAGGTAACAGGATAAAAAATCTTTTTTTTTTTTCTTTTTTTTTGTCGTTTCGTAATTGTTTTTTGAGTGGAGCATTGCCGAGTTGAAATAAGTAATGAACTTCATAAAGTGCGGAAGATATAGGATTTCTTGAAGGATGCAGTTCTTTTGTGCAGGAGTGTACAGATTGCTGGGTAGTATTTAAGAGGTGGATTCAAATATGAGTAAACCTAGGAAGTATTGACGTCGGAAATCAGGGAAAAGCCATCCAATTTTCGAATACCGATGAGATATGTGAGAACGCCTGGGAATCTCGCAAAATAAATCTACAAAAACAGTTCATTATTCTTTTACATTTTTGGAAGTTTTTGTTGATCGGGAGCTCAGAGTGAGTGTATTGTGGTTGTCAAAAGGACGATCAGTTTCTTGTCGTTTCAGTTCTATAAGTAGATTGTTAACGAGGCAGTCATCCAGAAGCAATCCCATAAAAAATTTGAAATATTATTATAAAACATTGTAGAATAGAAAGGTGATTTAGTGATATCTATTTGGATATTTTTTAGTCCTCCAGTCACTGAGAGAAAACAAGAAGTTGGTATGAAGGCAGCTGTCTCAGTTCAATGTACCAACATCTCGGCAATTATGAGGAGATTGACTTGGCCAGCACAATAATAGCTAGAGGGAACTCATCAATTCACGCTGCAGCTTCAGGGTCTCGAAGAAACTTATCCATTACCACACAAAATTTGTTTAATTATTCACATAATAATCTTTAATTAAACAATAGTTTAAACTATTTTTTTCAAACTAATCAGTTAATCTCCATATTATTTTTTAATAACAAAGAGGGTAGGATGGAAGCATTTATAAACCATTCTAAGCTGTAAAAAGAAGTTAATCTACAATTTTCTCAGAGCTAATTATTCTAGCTATAGCTAACACCAGCAGCTTACAGTTTAAAAAGGAAACGGAAAGCAGCGATGTGATACCGTGTAGCGAGTAATAATTACCATTAATAATTATTAAACTTATTTATTATAATTTACTAAGTTCGTTATGAACTAATAGTTAGTCGATATTTGATTAGATACCAATATGATATTACTAAATTTAAAAAAAAAAAATTCAGGAATGAAAAAATCAGTATTGAATCAAATAGAATTTTTTTATTATGATAATTACAACTTTATTACCTCAACAAATAAAAACCTCTCTTATACTGATCACAAATATGGATTTGGTGTCCTTATGGAAGTTCAACATATTTCAAGCCAATATGTTTGTCTTGCCTGATGGGAAGACCCGTAACACATTAAATCGTGGCCTTCATCGTGAGATCCTCAGAAGATAACATTTTTTTAATTAATTTTTTTGTCTTATGATATAAATAGAAATACTTTATACGTGGTATCAAAAAATTAAACATCACACAGCAGTTTTAATGACATTCTAGATGCAAAGGAATATCACACTTCATGTTTTTGTGAATTGATTTTTTTTTTTTTTTTAATTTTATTTTATTCAGTAAATATGAAATTGTTGTAATAATATTTACTGGACATGGCATTCTAATAGTAGAGTAAAAAATAGGCAGGAAATAAATTACTAAAGGTGTTGAAATTTATTATTTTTATGAACAGTCTCTAAATGAAATGAACAGCAATTTATAATAAAATGACAATTGTAAAATGCCTCAGAAGTCATAAGTGGATATGAGAAGAGATAATTGAAGAATTATAATATTATGTTGTTAATATTGGAATAATATTATGCTGTTAATAGTAGTAAAAACTACAAGTTGTAGTTATTAATGGTGGTTGGATAAATAGTATATAAGTATAGGATAATTATTTTATGTTTAAAAGTGTTAAAGATTGATAAATGAACATTCTGTGTTGGTTATAGGGTAAAGCAGACAGTTATTGACACCCTAACTTAGAAATCAGAAAATAAAAGATTCATTACAAAAACAAATGTAAGAATATTCCTTTTAAACCATACAACTCAGCTTAGTTAAACTTTAAATTCTGTACGTATTTTAAACGATATCCTCAGGGTGTATATTTTGCATTTATTATTGTCACTATCTTGTAAAATATATTTCAGTGATGATGTTTGGTGTGAACTTTCTTGTTTAGCGTAAAGTATTAAGGGACGATAAATATTAATTTCAACTTTATTGGACTATTCTTTCTACAATTATGGTATGAATAATTACGAATTTTTTCTTAAGGATGTCAATACCTGTAGTAAAGAGCAGTGGTAGATTTTAAGGAACACGTAATACAAAAAAACATCGCAAGATTAGTTCCTGGTGATAAGTGTATACCGCGCGCGAGCAGGGACAAGTGGTATTCCTTTCGGTAGGAATACCAAAAATATTATAATTTCTCTCAATCGAACGGACTTACAAAACATTTCCAACATATTAGGTACTTGTTCGTTTTATAAAAATTATACCTAAAGTCCTGCGGAATTATCAAAACATTGGTAATAACAACTCAATTTAATAGCGATGTTATTGGAGTAAACAGAGGCCTATAGACCGAGAACAGTAGATCAACAGACACAAAGTTGGTGAGTAACAGAGACAGGTATCCAATTAAGTGGGGATCAAGCTGCTAAAACAAGTTTCCACACCAGGCTCAGACCGAGGGCTAGCCTCTGCCTAAACCCAAACCACTCTCAGTCCCAGATACGCTTTGTAAGCCCGCCACAATGCTCTATACTAACCCTAATTTAGACACGGATATACAGATGAATTTAGCGGATTTCCTGTCCTTCAATTATAGCCGGTAACAAGGGATTAGTTACATATAAAACAGAATTTAAAAGGTAATAATACTGAAGTAAAACTAGAGAGTGAGGGAAAATGTGCTATAAATCAAATATATACATTTTTATATTAAAACAAATATTTGCCGTTAGTAGGCTAACTCCTCACTTTTAATAGAAGGATCCGAGAATTGACAACTCTATTCAGTAATAGACTGCAGCTAGGCCGTACACAAAGTATAGTTTATTATACCTAACCCTTAATAATATTCCGGGAAAAAACTTATACCTCTACTTAACTGCCAGCCCTAAAATACTGAAGTTAGTAGGCGTGTAGGTATCAGACCTAGGTTGGGGACTATGCTTTGAAAAGGTCCACAAAAATATTTTCTGGGTCTTGTCCTTCTGAAGTGGTCATCGCTACAAGACTATGATTTCCACCGACGACGTCGTTCCCGCAACCAGAGCATCTCTCTCATTCAGATAAGTCTAGATAAGGTTTGTTTCGTTACCAAGTAAGAAACTACATTAAAAAATGGGGCTTTCTTCTAGTTGTATTCGTTGTATGTCAACGCTAAATTAAACTTCTCATATAGAACTTTTATTGTGAAGTGCTACCGGTGGGTAGTTTCTTCACAAACAAATAACATGTTATTATTTACGTTGTAATCACTTTTACTAGTATTTTAAAATACAATTTCAATAATTTTTTTTCATAATCATTTATTGAGCATTTATTACAATCAGCCACACATGTGGGCAATAAGTAATATAGATGACTTCATGATTACATTCACACAATATGTACAATAAGAGATGAAAAAATAAAATTGAATAAAAATATAAAATGAAAAAAGAAAAAAAAATTAAATTAAATAGAACAAAAAGAGCTATGCTGATATAAATAAATAATTGCAATATAGAATATACATACAAGTGGAATACATATATATATATATATATATATATATATTAAATTATGAAATGATTCTTGTTTTTTAATAAATATTTTTTAAATATATTTTTTATTTTTGAAGAGAAAAGATTTGACCCCAGTTGGGATTTGAACCCAAGTCTCCACCTCTCTAGCGTGGCGACTTATCCACTAGGCCACCAGGCTCGTATCCGAACCAGGGAAATCTTTTCTCTTCACTGATCCATACCCCCGGGCACTCGCAATTACGATGTACAATTCGGGGATGAATGTTCAATTTGAACATTACTTTAATTGGATCTATTGACGAGCTGTCCTATATATATATTAAATTATGAAATGATTCTTGTTTTTTAATAAATATTTTTTAAATATATTTTTTATTTTTGAAGAGAAAAGATTTGACCCCAGTTGGGATTCGAACCCAAGTCTCCACCTCTCTAGCGTGGCGCCTTATCCACTAGGCCACCAGGCTCGTATCCGAACCAGGGAAATCTTTTCTCTTCACTGATCCATACCCCCGGGCACTCGCAATTGCGATGTACAATTCGGGGATGAATGTTCAATTTGAACATTACTTTAATTGGATCTATTGACGAGCTGTCCTATATATATATATTAAATTATGAAATGATTCTTGTTTTTTAATAAATATTTTTTAAATATATTTTTTATTTTTGAAGAGAAAAGATTTGACCCAAGTTGGGATTTGAACCCAAGTCTCCACCTCTCTAGCGTGGCGACTTATCCACTAGGCCACCAGGCTCGTATCCGAACCAGGGAAATCTTTTCTCTTCACTGATCCATACCCCCGGGCACTCGCAATTACGATGTACAATTCGGGGATGAATGTTCAATTTGAACATTACTTTAATTGGATCTATTGACGAGCTGTCCTATATATATATTAAATTATGAAATGATTCTTGTTTTTTAATAAATATTTTTTAAATATATTTTTTATTTTTGAAGAGAAAAGATTTGACCCCAGTTGGGATTCGAACCCAAGTCTCCACCTCTCTAGCGTGGCGCCTTATCCACTAGGCCACCAGGCTCGTATCCGAACCAGGGAAATCTTTTCTCTTCACTGATCCATACCCCCGGGCACTCGCAATTGCGATGTACAATTCGGGGATGAATGTTCAATTTGAACATTACTTTAATTGGATCTATTGACGAGCTGTCCTATATATATATATTAAATTATGAAATGATTCTTGTTTTTTAATAAATATTTTTTAAATATATTTTTTATTTTTGAAGAGAAAAGATTTGACCCAAGTTGGGATTTGAACCCAAGTCTCCACCTCTCTAGCGTGGCGCCTTATCCACTAGGCCACCAGGCTCGCATCCGAACCAGGGAAATCTTTTCTCTTCACTGATCCATACCCCCGGGCACTCGCAATTACGATGTACAATTCGGGGATGAATGTTCAATTTGAACATTACTTTAATTGGATCTATTGACGAGTTGTCCTATATATATATTAAATTATGAAATGATTCTTGTTTTTTAATAAATATTTTTTAAATATATTTTTTATTTTTGAAGAGAAAAGATTTGACCCCAGTTGGGATTCGAACCCAAGTCTCCACCTCTCTAGCGTGGCGCCTTATCCACTAGGCCAACTGGGGTCAAATCTTTTCTCTTCAAAAATAAAAAATATATTTAAAAAATATTTATTAAAAAACAAGAATCATTTCATAATTTAATATATATATAGGACAGCTCGTCAATAGATCAATTAAAGTAATGTTCAAATTGAACATTCATCCCCGAATTGTACATCGCAATTGCGAGTGCCCGGGGGTATGGATCAGTGAAGAGAAAAGATTTCCCTGGTTCGGATACGAGCCTGGTGGCCTAGTGGATAAGGCGCCACGCTAGAAAGGTGGAGACTTGGGTTCGAATCCCAACTGGGGTCAAATCTTTTCTCTTCAAAAATAAAAAATATATTTAAAAAATATTTATTAAAAAACAAGAATCATTTCATAATTTAATATATATATAGGACAGCTCGTCAATAGATCCAATTAAAGTAATGTTCAAATTGAACATTCATCCCCGAATTGTACATCGCAATTGCGAGTGCCCGGGGGTATGGATCAGTGAAGAGAAAAGATTTCCCTGGTTCGGATACGAGCCTGGTGGCCTAGTGGATAAGGCGCCACGCTAGAGAGGTGGAGACTTGGGTTCGAATCCCAACTGGGGTCAAATCTTTTCTCTTCAAAAATAAAAAAAAAAAAAAAAAAAAATATATATATATATATATATATATATATATATATATATATATATATATATATATATATATATATATGCACATAAAACAAAATAATAATAATAATAAAATAAAATTAATAAATTAAATTAAATTGAATAAAAGTAAAAATAAAAATAAAGATAAATTAAATAAAAAGTTAAAACTACATTCATCCTTTAATACACACTCATCCTAGGGATCTCCCAACCAACCCCGGAAGGACAGGCCCGGCACAGAGCTCTTTCAACAAAGAGATTAAAAAAGAAATCAATATTGAAAATCTTTCTTAGAACATAAATATACTCATACTATTTAAACTATAACTAGCTTACACTTCTGATTAGGCAATACAAGATCCTTTTCTTTCTTCTTCACTTGGCGCTACAACCCGCTTGCGCGAGTCTTGGCCTCCTCTATAGATGAATGCCAGTCATCTCGGTTCAATGCCGCCACCATCCAGTTGCGGACACCAAGGAAGCTTCTTGCATCTTTTGCAACTGCATCACTCCATCGTAGCCTTGGTCTACCAACTCTTCGTACACCGTAGATATTTTCTCTCCTTTTCTTTACCATTCTTTATTTGTTTTTTTTACTTAATAATCTCGGACGATCAGGGAAAAAACACGTCTGATTAAGTAAGTAGGATAATTTCGTTTAAGTATTGTGTTAAATGTATCCGGATTATATTTTTAAACTTGGTTTGGCCCATGATCAATTGAATATTGCTAGGTCACTTGCTTATTCATTTACACTTGCTTAGGTCATAAAAAGCGTTTTTATTTATTACGTATTTAATATAAGTACTCAATCCATTACATATAAATACCTAAAAAGAACACGCAGTATCACTAAATAACAAGATAACTATCACAACGAAATAAAGACTATCAAACTAATCACGTTGACTTCTAGTTACACCAAACTAAATTCCCAACTTGCTCTTGGAGAAAAAGAAAACCAATCATTGGAGAGGGGCCGCCCCAGATCCTAGCACTGCCCCCCTAATCGAGTTCAGTTCCGGAACTCTTAAAAGAGCCATTTAAATCGGCAAAGTTAGTTAGTGGACCGGATCACCAGAATTTTTCACTAAAAGCAATCTGAACTCGGAAGTGCTTCAAGATATCGGAGCAACTCCTTTCAAAGATTTATTTGTCATGGTTACTTAACAAGAAATACACTTCACTTTTAATCTGATTAAGTTGAATATGTATAAATCCTAGTCTATCTTTAATGTTCCTCAGAATAACAATTGATTGCTGTTGGGCGTTAACGTTTTTAATCAACGCACTAAATACTATATGAAGCCAAACCAAACTATATCGAAAATGTTTTGGTAAAACATATTTGTTTGATCCTTGAATCTTAAATGGAATAAAAAGTTGTTCTGGAAAACGAATACATTTGTTCCTATATGGAACACCAATTTCATAAAACTAAGCCAAAACAATAGTTGTCATGAAAAGGATTATTTGCTTTCATAAGAATGGGAGATCATTAAATAAAAATAAATAAATAAATCAAATAAACAAAAAAGTTCTATACTACTTTACAGTGACATATTGGAAGACAGCATTCATTTCAAACTGAACGTCAAGGCTTGATATTTATTCCAAACTTTTATATATTATAATTTTTTATTATTTTTTTTTTTACATTTGTGAATAAATGTGAATGATTCTATTAAAAGAAATAGATGATAGATTAAACAAAAAATGACAATCGCAAAAATAAATAAAAAAAGGTGTTATATTTGTTTATTTAAATGAATCTCATATCCTACACCTTCTGATATTTTCTGATTGGTACTAAATTTCTATTTACACTAGACTCCCCCTAATCGGGGGTGTTGGTCCGATACCGCGTCGAATAAGAGAAAACACCGGATCACGGAAATCAATCAATTATAATTAGAAAAACAATTCGGTTGTAAAAAAAGATTTTTTAGGTTAGAAGGTTTTAAGTAAAAAATATAAAGTGTAGGATAAGTACCCATTACGGAAAAATTCACATCACTATCATAGTTTTGTTTTCCTTTCTAAAAAATATTTTAATGAATTATAAGATATTACTAAGGACATATGTATGCAATAAAATATTTTATTACCTTTTTTTTTTTTTTTTAATATAAGCTGTTTACGGGATCTTCACTTCCTTTCTTCCCATCGCAATTTCATGATCCTCGAATGCATCTCTTTTCGTTCTTCGAACCACTTAGTACCCCTCTTTTTTTCTCCCTTAATACAGGTGAGATTTTTCAGTGTCTTCCAGTACGTGTATCTTTACTTCCTCTCTCATTTGCTTCGTATATCCTCCCATACTTTTGTAGCTAAAAATCCTGTCAAAGATCCTCTTGTTTAATCTTTCCTCCTACATCCTCCTCATGTGCCCAAAGAACATCAGCCTTCTGATTTTTACACCAATTTCCAGGTCCTTGATTTCTTTGTAAATCTCTTCGTTAGATCTTCGCCTGTACCCCTCCTGTGCCTTCCTGGGTCCATAGATTTTCCTTAAGATCCTCCTTTCTATTCTTAGCAGTCCCTCCAAGCTGGTTAAGCATGAGGTCTCCATCCCATACAAGATCACAGGCTTTACCACCACATTGTAATGCAGTTTTGTCCTGGAGGAAAGGTTCTTTTTATTGTAAATTTTGTCTGTTAGGAAACAAATGTTCTAGTTTTGTAATTTTCTCTACGATTTTATTACCGTTTTATTTATTATAGTTAGAATTACAAAACGATCAGTTATCTGTTTTTACTCGAAAATATATGAATAATAGTACACATAAACTAGTAATTAATTATAATTTTACTGAAGGAAATTTCATTTTATTTGTTGAGGATAAGAAATATGTGAAATAATTAATTTTAAACATATGCGGTAACAATTTCTGTGTAAATAAATAAATCTATATAAATATTCCCTGTATAAATAATAAATAAATCTTCTTAAATAAACATTTTATTTATTGTTTATTTATATTTTATTTAAAATATTTTAGAATCACTTAACTTTTACATTTTTTTTAGCTTAATTGTTCCGATTCTATTACCCTAAAAAAATTATTATTTTTTTTTGCATGACATCTGTTAAAAACTTGATATCTTTCAGAATATCCATCTTCTTCCAAATAATCTTTATGTTCAGGGCGTAAAGGTCCCACATTACTTAATCTTGTTTGCCAGGAATCAGTTTATACAAGGATTTCCAAACCCATAACTATAGTAAATTCTGTTCATTAGTAAATATTCTATAAAATATTAAGGCTATTCAATATCGGTACCACAAGTTCCGTGTATACATATGCATAGTACATAAGCAGTTATTATTAAAAGTAAACATTAAATAATAATAATAAAACTAAAAAAAAAGAAGAAAGTCATTCAAAATGGAATACATTGCATAAGAGCAATCGATGTTCGTTGCCAATCTTCGTTACGAAAGCAGACCCAGCGAAATTTCTTGCAGAATCCTGGGGCGATGTGTCTCAGGTGAAACTTCACCGTTCCGCGCCCTGGTCGAACGACTCGGATTTCAATTGTGACAACTCAAGAAGTGTACATTATTTTACATGGACAAATAATACTTCGAAAATAGTTGTAACTAATTATACATAAAAAGAATATCATTTATGGATTTTATAGCCTAGCTTTTAAGACTGTAACTAAAAGTCTTTAAAAGCTCGAAAAAAATTAATTCCTTTTAAACTATACCTCTGAAAGCTTAGTT
This sequence comes from Euschistus heros, assembly GCA_003667255.2. NCBI lineage: Eukaryota > Metazoa > Arthropoda > Insecta > Hemiptera > Pentatomidae > Euschistus > Euschistus heros. The sequence continues at coordinate 2,554,755 of RCWM02000057.1, read as the reverse complement.
AAAACTATTTCACAAATCAGTCTAAACTACAACTTAACTCTAAAACCAATATACTAACATACTTCAAAATAAATATTACCTACTTTACAATTTATAAGAATACTACTGGCATATCATAACAATTAAATTTACCATAAAATTATCAAAACCCGATGCAATATAAATAATATATTATTCAATTAATTATAATTTATAACAGGTCTGAAGCATACATTTACTGATCAGCTTAATGACAGGCTGTGATATGGGACATCTCCTGACTATCAATAGATCCGCTGCCCACCGCACACCTCATTTCAAAGACATTTCTTCTCTATAAAACATCAATTTCTTTCTTTTTTAAAAAAACTACTATTGCCTTTTATTTTTACTCAAAAATAACCTCTTACAATAACTTTATGGTTTTATGGTTTTGATTACAGGCTTCTCAAATGAAGTTATAGTTTGACAACCTTACGTTAAAAACTTATCTGATGGAACAATATTTTTCAACTATCGATCTTAAGAGCTATAGCATTTTATCGATTGAAAATAAGAGATTCGTTCTGATGTCCTTGTGATTTCACACAAGAAAAAAATATACACTACCTCATATAAAAAATAGATGATATAAATATGAAATATCTTTAAACCATTAAATATTCATATTTTTTTCTCTATATAACTTTTTTGCTTAATTTTGTTGAATTTTGAATTATTTATATTATATAACTTCTTGTTCTTTATTTTATTTTATTGTTCTTGTTAATTTTTTATATTAACCTTTCGACACATGTAATATGTATATGCATATGTAAAATAATAATCAAAATAAAAATTAAAAACTTCATGTACATTGTAGAGTTTTAAGTATGGTGTTAACAGAAAAAAAAAAAAGAGCTATAGTAGTTTTTCTTTATACTTTATTTCAATAGATCTAGAATTTGTAGACATGAATACAGTTTAAACGTTTCAATAAAAACTATTAAATCATTGTTTCTTTATTTATTTTTTAAATTGCATTCGAATAAAACTGTTTTTTTTTTTTTTGTTTTTTTGTTTTTTTCAGCAAAATATTTTTCTTATTGATAAGTTCTTCCACTTTTAATTTTATTATATTTTTCGTTCACTAAGATTATAGTAAAAAGATCTTACCCTATAAGGTGTCTCTTCCAGTTATAAGTAAATAAATAAAATAAAAATAAATTAATTTTTGCTTTTAATAGAAATATGACGTATAATATAAACTTAAACGAAACCCACCACGCCCAGGAATGTTATCACGATTCCACCTAAGACCACAGTTGTGATAGCCGAGCTGGGATGGAATTCCACCCGGGCCCCTCATTTACATTTTCCGGATCCGAACCATCCTGCCCCATGGTGACGAATGGCCGCCAGTTTCCCATGACTATAGCTTGCACACGACCAACGTTCATTGTGAGGTTATGTAGTTTCGGTAATTGATACGTTCAACAGCTATCTTAATCATAAGAACAACGAAGAAATACAGATCCGTTATTTGATAATCAATTGTAGAAATTTTAGTTTCAATTCACGAAAATATGTGGAGTGTAATTTTCTTATTAACTACTGAATATAGGATATATATGTTTATTCTACTTATTCACACTAAATCATTCATTCATTATATTCTTAACGAAACTAAAAAATTGTAGAACTAATTTCGTGATTATTATTTTGTTTTATAAAAGAATAATTGCTTTTCGAAATAGAAAAAATAAAACTTATTAGATGAAATCGCAAAACTTTTCCAGAAATAATCAGGTGAAAATATATAACTGTTGCACATAATTTCAGTATAATTATAATTTCAAGTGGTGATTGGTATGCTTGGTTATGTAATGGATTTTCTATGAATATACAGATCCACAGATTATTTGATTTTTTTATTTTTTTTATTTACATGTTACAATCATCAATAATGGGTCGTATATACAGATTTCTGAAGCACTAATAAAACATTTAAAAATATAAGAAAAAATAAATGTAACACTTATTTTTTCCTAGCGAAATTTGCGCTCACTATCCAAAAATAAGAATTAAAGTATGTGCAATACTACTATCCTTCGTACTATTAATTACTGATACAAAAAAAAAAATAGAAGAAAAATAATGCCTAAGGATTATTTATAACTTCGCCCGCACTCATAAATAGATAACTGAAATCATTTTAACTGATAATTAAATTTTATATGTTTATCGATAAAAATCATGTATTGAAGTATTATACATCACGCAAGGCAGTAATTTTTAACCCGGTCAAAATTAAATTAATTAGGTATTTGGAGAATACGTAAAAGCATAATTAGACATCCAATTTGGCAGAAATAATTTTAACGATCCTTCTGTTTGGACTTTAATTTCTAACCATAAAATTATGATAGTTTGGCAAACCTTGTTTGTGGTATTCAAGACTTATACATTCTAATTATTATTATAGTAAACTTTATTATTGCTAAACCTTCCTAGAACTATGAAGTGTAAATTTGATACAGTTGGGTTTAATAGTTTTGCCATTGCAAACTCTGTTGCAGAATGGCCACATATCGGTCGATTTTTAAACTGCACTGAGATCCACATGTCTCTGTATATATTTATAGCGTTTTTAATAATAATCGAATTGAAAATAAGTAACTTTTATCACAAATTTCTAACTCTATATAACACTGTACCTTTGCAACCTCTCTCGAATGGTGCTCACCACATATTTCACTTCACTGCGCACCACATATTTATCGCTTTTTTTTATAGCAATATAATTGAAAATCTTTAAATTTGATTATTGATAAACCTTCATTAAACTATCAAGATAATGTGGTCAAAATTTAGTACAGATCGGTTCAGTTGTTTTCGCGGTTAGTGATCATAAACTAAAAATGGCTTGTCCTTTTATACAATAGTATAGATGAGTGATTGGATATAATGTTCTGTATTTATAAAGATTCGTTCCTTAGAGAATATTTACGGCTCTCCAAAGAGAAAGAGCTTGTAAATAAGCACTCAGAGAAACGCATGGGAAGAAAGCTTTCGAAAATTCAGGATTGGGAATATTACATTAGGAAAAATATAGGCCACGAATTTTAGCGGAGTCCTCACGAAATCATTGGATAATGGACATTATCCAATTTTCAAAATTAACCTTTAACAGGCGATGTATCCTGGAGGATACAAATATTTAATGCATTTTGCTCAATAAATGACGTAATGTCCGACGCATTATCCTATTCATTATCGTCTAATATCCTTTATTCAGCCTTGAATTTCATGATACATATGTGGGGGTTAGCGTGGCTATAGCCATTCAAAGGAAAACCAAAATAAAGAAATGTATTCAAAACTTCCCGGACTGCCCGTTAAAGGGTTAAGTTCATCCATCGATAGAAATGATATATACAAACTTTATCTTTAGAAACATTTACTTTAAACAGACAGAACATAAAAATTAGATAAACGGACAGAGCAGATAAATATATACATAAACAAACATAATAAGAAGAAAAAAAAGATAATTGAAATATATAACTCCAGCAGTTATTTAGTAATCATCAATCATCATTTTGAATTAATTTTAAACTCCTAACATTAATAAAGTCTTTTCAATAATTTTATCAACAGAACGTAGGTGGAAATATTTCAAACTTTTCTGAAAGTACTTCTGATAAGTTGGTTCTTGAAGAAAAAAAGACGACCGAAAAGGCGAAGGACACCCCAGGCTCTATTTCCTTCGACAACAGCGGCCGTGTCTTCCCTGGCATTGACTCTGTATCCTGCCGATGATTGGCTAGTTTCGTCACATTCCTTCTTCACTGAGGTCATCATCGATGTAGGAACCATTCACAGCATCCTTCGCCTTTCCACCATAGGCCTCTTACAAGAAAAATAACTCAACGAAAAAGCTCTATTTCATTATTAACAACTGACTGGTTGGGATATTTTGAGCAAATATATTACAAAGCAAAGAACTTAGATAATTTTAACTAAGAATTAAAGTTTTATTTGTTAATTAATAAAAATATTTGAGTTGAAGTATGCAATTGAGAATTATTTCTTCCATAATATTTTCATGCATAGCTGTAATTTTTAACTTGGTTAAAATTGCACTGATTAGGTGTTAGAAGATTACGTGAAAGTATAATTGGACATCCAATTTTTAAACATCTATAAACATATTACCCAATGGCGATTGGGTATTTTGCATATGTGAGTTGGTAATCCAGATGAACAGAGACTATTAAGAAACTCATGCGGATAATGGACTGAATTATCAGTGTTTACTACAAAGAACGTCAAAAAGCAAAAAATTGACATTTTGATTTGGTAATATTTTTTAATCGGTAGAAATAATCTTATTGTTTTCTGCTGGTTAGATAATTTCTCTTCATAACAGCATATGACAGTATTGCAAACCTCGTTTTTGCCACACGATATTGTACAATTTAAATTTTTATTGTTGTAAATTTTATTATCGCTATACCGTCCTAGAAGATGATGCAAGTATGATTCGGTAAAGATAGGTACAATAGTTGCAAATTATTTTGCAGAATGGCACCAACCGAAACCGCGATATTGTTCGATTTTTAAACTTCATTTGGATCCGTATGTCACGCTAAATATTTATAGCTTATTTAATAACAACTTAACTGAGAATAAGTAAATTTCATTATAAATTTCAAGCTCTATATAACATACTATCTTTGTAACCTCAAATGTAGGATGACGATCGTCACCTATCGGTCGATTTTCGAAACTCGCTGCGCACAACATATTCATCTGTTTTAAATAACAATTTAATTGCAAATCTGTAAATTTTAAAATTGCTAAACCTTTGAAGATGATGTAGTTAATTTGGTACAGATAGGTAGATTAGTTTTCCATGTTAGTGATCACAAACGAAAAATGGCTTGTCCTTTTTTTATAATAGTATAGATATAGATAAGAAATTCGACTAACAGAATTTACATTGGGTTTTAATAAAAAATGATAACACCCTTCTGATAAATATTATTTCGATTTGAAACTCAACAGCTTTCTAAAAAAAAAATCGATACAAGTATAATGAAAATGAACTTTTCTAGTTAGTGTTCAATAAAAGTTAATAAAATTGGAGCAACATTAATTTTTATTATTATTAGTTGCGTAATTTAAATTTTTAAAAAACTTTTAAAAGGAATTCTCTCGATTTAAACAGTGAAAATTAAGATATTTTAAGTTCAACCTATGATAATACAAAGAGAGAAAAAATCAACAGAAAATAATGTATCTGATTCATAAGATTATGATTCATATAAGTATTTAATTCATAAAATTTCAACATAAGGTGTGATTTGAAAAATAATTGAATCAGTATTTTTGTGTCTCATGTATAAGTATATGAGCAGTAAATGGAACTCCAAAATATTTATTTAGTTTAGAACACATAACTTTCATCCATAGACGAAACCCACAAGAATACACGAGAACTCTACAATTCTAACGTTTTAAATATAAATATAAAAATTAATTACCGATTTACCTAGGTACATCACCGATTAGCTCAGATCTATAATTAATAAACATATTATTAGATAATAATAACATACGGATCTACTACAAATCTTATAGATATATTAACAAACTCAAACAAGAATTGACCACTACTGTATTGGAAGTATTTCCAGAAAGCAAAAATTAAAAAAATGATAAAGTAAACAAAAAACAAAATTCGAGTACTAGCAACAGAGTAATCCCTTGGAAGCTAGTGCTGATTTACTGCCTCGTGAAGGTAGAGACTTACAGCTGAGGCGCCTCATAACGAAAGAGTAAGAGGCTCAAAGAAATACTACTTCAATCGATTGGCACATCTATAGAAAAATTAAACGTACTAACAATTATTAGACTGTAACCTGTTTCATTGGACTTTTTGAAATACACATATAAAAATATATTCTTCTACGAGTTTTAAGTAATTGGCTTATAGAGGAGGACTGTTCAGTTAATTCATTCATTTCCATACATCTTAAGTTTCCACAATTATTTTGGATGCCTAGTCAAAACAAGGTTAAATTGCATACTCCCCTAAAGCTGAGTAATTAAATAATACTGATAATATTTAAATTCGTCAAGTCGTTTTCAACATAATTAAAAAAATATAAATTATAAATTAAAGTAAAAATAGAAATAATGGAAAATTTATTAAACAAATTATTACACAATTAAATTAGATGAAATTAAAAAATAACTTATAAATATCAAAGCGTACAGATAGCCAAAGCAAAACGTTTCAAGAATTAACGATTTTTTTAATGAATAATTAATGCAATTTACCAATTCTCTGGTAACAAAACACTATAACGAAAATTACCAACAATAAAAATCAAGATAAAGAGAAAAAACGCTAGTAAAGGCTGGTCATTCATAATTTATGGATCATATTTTATATTAATAAAATACTCTAAAATGGTTAATTAAGTATATTGGAGTTAAGGTTTTGTATATTTTTAACGTAATAACATAATAACGCAAAGTAATAATTTAAAAACCTTAGACAGACCGTTAACTATGATTGACAGTAACTCGAATAACATTTGAAATAAAGAATTGCTAATGAGATCATCAACAAATTATTTTCATTCAGTGATCAGTCAACGTTATCTGAGTAATACTGAATTAGGAAATTATTTTTAGTGCATCAGACACATTTATTTTTAAGGTCGAGGTGCGAGCATCACCATTTCTTTCTTTTCATTTAATTATTCAAATCCGAAACCCTAAAAGTGAAATTTTTACTACTTTTCAAGTAGCAAAAGCAATCAAGCCTCCAATTTTAGTCATTCACAACAATACTTCAACGATTATAGTAACTGATAAATTAATAAATATATTTGTAGAAGATTTATAGGGCACAGCACATATATTTTAAAATAATATTCCCATATGGCCGAATCTGCAGCTCATCCTCATATACATGCCTTTTTGCCTTCGATATTTTTAATCTCGACTTTATTTAAGTTAATCCCTCACCACTTCTACTTGAATTAATTATTAGGTACAACTGGAGTATGTTTTGAATAAAGTTTCGTAGAATCGCAAAAATATTAATAATTAAAGTAGTACTTTTTATTTATAAACAGAATTAAGGTGTTTAAATCGATTAGAACTTAATCTTAATGTATAAACTTAAGAACAAATAAATTCGACCCGATCTCTATAAAAAATGACCATCAGGGATTATGATTTTTTTAAGCGAGGGCGGAAGTCAACATCTGTGTAATGTCTAAAGTATTCTACATAGAAGGAATGCAGAATCCATAAGTTTTGATAAAGATATAACGAAACACCGAAATAATTCCATTGTAGGTCCCAATCAGCGATAAAGGTGTTTTCGGTTGGGAACAAAGGATAACGTTACATATGCGTTATAACTTATTCTGAAATAAAGAGACTTATTTTAATCTGATGAAAACATAACCCAGATTAAAAAGGACTATGTAACAATTTTTTTCGAAAAGGCCATCAAGGAATGTTGGCAGATCTGAACAATGACAACTGCCATTAGAAAGGAGCATTCTATGAAGAAAGAGCCCAAGCTGTTTCGGTTTCACTTCCGATGCGACTTCTTGCGCAACTAGAGTCCAGTCACTACAGGTCCCGTTACAGGTGGCAGAGTGCTATTTCTCAACTACATGCAACAGTTAATACATTACATGTACATATTTTCAAGCTTAGCTGTTTGTCACATTTCTTATTTGCCTGAATTGTAATATTTTTGGTTTTTCTTAAAAAAAACAAACGAATCCCAGACATGAAAATGATCTCAATGGAAAAACATTGATCCATTATACCTATTTGCTTCCATTTAACATCAGCATTAATTTTGACATTTATGCATCTAATTGTTGGTAGAGGGGAAGAAACATCATGGATCATTTTTGCCAACTTTTAAATCGTATTGCGAATAGAGAGTATAATAAAATATATAAAAAATGATAAGGAAAAAACAAAAGAATAAGATAAGGACGGATAAAATTGAAACCGAATCTGTCCCTATAAAAACACGTATCATGTTAACAGCCCTTACTTTTCAATATATTACCCCAATAAGCATTAAAATTCATTGTATTGTTCCAGTTAAGTATTGAAGCTTGTGTCGTTAACAGTACACAATCTTTTTGGGGCCATTTTGTATAAACATTCGAATGTAAAGAGAGACAAATCAGTCTACACCCACAACTACAATTTTATTCGGCAATAATAAAAATTTAAATGTACACACTGTCGTATATATTTATGGTTAAAAATTAAAATCCAACCAGATGGATCGATAAAATCAGATGTCTAATTATGATTTTACGTTCTCTTTGAACACCTAATCAATACAATTTTAACCAGGTTAAAAATTACTGCCATGCGTGAAAATATCGTTGAAGAAATAATGCTAAATTCCATACTTTAATACAAGATCTTTATCGATATCCAAATTAAATTAAATTATTAGTTAAAATAATCTAAGTTCTTTATTTATGGGAATATATATATATATATATATATATATATATATATATATATATATATATATATATATATATATATATATATATATATATATATATAAGAAAACCGAAAAATGATATACGCGTGGTCCACCGTTGGCCTGTATCGCGATAAATAAATAAATATATATATATATATATATATATATATATATATATATATATGTATATATATATATATTTTATTTATTTATCGCGATACAGGCCAACGGTGGACCACGCGTATATCATTTTTCGGTTTTCTTCCTTTCTGCCCAAATTCTTTTCATTTTTTCGCCCATTTCCCTCTTTCTTTCCTCCGTCCATTTCTTACTCTCATGCTTCTTCTTCTCCGCTACAAGAACCTTTATATTTTTAACCATTTTTTCCGAATTTATCCTTATCTTTGTAGCCTCCCTCCGTGATACCCAATTTTTTAACTTCCTCTTTCATTTGCTCTGGGTAACCCTTTATATTTTTCAATTTCATCACTTTATCAAATATTTGTTTGTTTAATCTATTGCTATTCATTCTTTTCATGTGTCCGAAAAAATTTAATCTCCTTTTCCTCATCTATGATTCTAAGTTTTCCGATTGTTCGTAAAGGTCATCGTTCTTTTTTAATCAATATTCTTCCCCCACTTTTCTCGGTCCGTATATCATTCTCAATATCTTTCTTTCCGTCCTTAACAAGGTTTCCATATTGGTAAATCCCATAGTCTCTACCCCGTAGAGGATCACAGGTTTTATGACTGTTTCATAGTGTCTAATTTTGGCTTTTATGGAAAGATTTTTTTTATTATAAAAACTCCTGACTGAGAACTTTAATCTATCCAATTCTACCTCTCTACTATGCGTTGCTTGCAAGTCTCCCCTATTGTAGTTTACGAGTTCCCCCAAGTATTTAAATTGATTCACAAACTTGATTTTACCATATTTAGTCTCGACATTTCCATTTTTTTTCTTGTCATTCGTCATTATTTCGGTTTTTTCGAATGATATTTTTAACCCGGCTCTTTCTGCTATTTCTTTCAGTTCATTTATCTGATTTGCTGCCTCTTCTTCACTTTCCGCCAAAAGTGCCAGATCATCCGCGAAAGCCAAACACCTTATTTTCACACCTTCTTTCTTACCTCCTATCCTTACACGTCTTTATAATTTTTTCTAAAACAATATTGAATAAAATAAGTGATAAGCCATCCCCTTGTCTTAACCCTGTTTTAATTTCGAACGGTTTACTAATTTCCCCCCTGAATTTAATTTTAGAGTAGGTCCCAGTTAAAGTTTGTTTAATTATACTAATTGTTTTCTGATCTACTCCGTATTCTTTAAGTATCCGCACAAGTGTTTCTCTATCCACCGAATCGTAGGCTTTCTGAAAATCCACAAAGGAGACATAAATTTTCTTCGATCTAATCATGTGGTATCTCAGGATTAATTTTAAACTCAGTATTTGTTCCGGACATGATCTTCCTTTTCTAAATCCATTTTGGTATTCTTCTATCTGATGATCGAATTGTGGTTCTAGTCTATTCAACAGAGCTCTCGACAAAATTTTGTACGTCACCGGAAGTAGCGAAATCCCCCTATAGTTATTTGTATCTTTCTTCGCCCCTTTTTTATGTAGTGGGTGTATAAGCGCCGTTTTCCATTCTTCTGGTACTTCTTCTTTCTCCCAAATTTCTTGCATCAATTCTGTCATTTTAGCAATATATCCTTCCTCCGCAGACTTCCACATTTCGGCTATTATCCCGTCTTCCCCGGCCGCTTTATTATCCTTCAATGAGAATACGATTTCTTTAATTTCCTCAATAGTCGGTGGTAAACTATTCGGGTTTTGTGGATTGCTTGAATTCGTTTCTAGTTTGGTTGTAGGTTCTTCGCAGTTTAGTAAGTTTTCAAAGTATTCAGCCAGTATCTCGCAATTTTCCTTGTCATTTTGTGCTAGTTTCCCATCTTTCCTCTGAAAATTTAGGTTCGGAGCTGTGTACCCTTTAGTTTTGTTTTTGAATGCCCTATAGAATAATCCTGTGTTCTGATTCCTAAAATTTTCCTCCATTTCTGCGATCTGTCTTTTAAGGTACATTCTTCTCGTACCTCTTATGATGTTATGTGCTTTCTTTTTTTCTTCTTGGAGTGTTTTATGGTTTTCTTCCGTTTTACACGAGTTCCATATTTCCCATTTCTTCAACCTCTCCCGAATCACCTCTTCGCATTCTTGATTCCACCATGCGTGTTTTTTCTTTAATTCTAAGGGCGCTACTTTATATGCTGCCTTCACTAGCTCCTCCGTTATCTCTTTCCAGTTTTTAGGATCTTTCTTCAATGTTTTCTCATATTTTTTCCCTTCATTTTTTAATCTTTCTCTGTCTACCTTAGGTGTTGTGGCCTTGCTTCTCTTGGTTTTCCTTTCAGGTATAAATTTAATTTTTATCTCAGAAAGGTAGTGGTCTGATGTTACGTTTACTGATTTTCTGACTTTAACATTTTTGATCTCCCTTTGGTGGTTTCTTGAAATCCCCACATGGCCCAGTTGAAACTCTTCCAGCCGAGAATTTGGTGATACCCAAGTCTTTTTCTTGTTCGGTTTCGCCTTAAAATGTGTAGACATTATTCTTAGGCTGTATTTACGGCATAATTCGATGAGTCTTTCCCCATTTTTATTGGTTCTTTTATGGGCTGGGTATAATCCAACTTCTGGTCTGTACTTCCTTTCTCCTCCTATCTGTGCGTTAAAGTTGCCCATCAGGATTTTGACGTTCATCCCCGGTATTTTACTCATTTCCTCTTCCAACATCTCCCAAAATTCTACCACTTTCTCCTTATTATCCCTGTTATTCTGGTTTATAGGTGCATGAGCATTAACCAGAGTGTACTTTTTGTTAATGGCTTTTATAGTTAGGAGTGATATTCTAGAGTTGATGCTTCTGAATTCTGTCACAGACTCTAAGAAGTTCTTTTTGACCATGAATGCTGTGCCCAAGTGGGATTTATTGTTGACTCCTTTTCCTTTACTGGGTTTTCCTTTTAAAATCTTGTAGCCATCTGATTCGAAGAAATCTTCATCAGAAATCTAGTTTCTTGCAACGCTAGTACAGATATTCCGAGTCTATGCATTTCCCCTGTTAATTGTTTCAATTTTCCAACTTTAACCATCGTGTTTACGTTATAAGTACCAAATAGGTATATCTTCTTCCTTATGAATTTTCGGTCCTTGCATTGTTTTGGTTCACAAAGTTGCTCAGAACTATCGGGCACCCTGGAATCCGATCGCCCGACATTAACCAGGGTAATATTTTCATTCAAAGCCTTCTTCATGATATATTTTGGTTGATTGTGGTTGGGTTCCCCTAACTAAATTACGACTGAGGTTGTTAGCCCCAGAAGGTTTCGTTTTAGTTCGCCTAGTCCTATCCTTAATCAGACTAGGTTATCCAGCCGCATAACCTAAATATATATATATACAGTCCATATATATATATATATATATATATATATATATATATATATATATATATATATATATTTATAAAAGTATATATACACTGAGGAAACTTTATTATCCATCTTAAACACCAATGTTTTTAACCAGCATGAATAAATGAATGAACATTTAACATAATTAAGGATGAAAATCGTTACAACTTTTTAAAAAAATTGTTCCGTACATAAAACCATTTGATGGGCGGCCGAAAAACATCAGCTTGAAAAGGCCATTTTTTTTCTCTTTAACATTCTCTCTCGGATGACATAATAGCCCCCTGTACTTAGCAGAAACAGGCCGGAAGAAGGATGAACTGGATAAAATGAAAAAAAAAAAAAAAAAAAAGTAAAAAGAGGCGAGAGAACGTTAAATATTTAGAATGGAAGAGGGAGAAATGGTAAAGTATTGGCCGGCAGTTGAGGAGTTGGTGGAGACCCATTTTCCCACAAAGACCTTTTCAGCCCGGTCCAAACATCGCTTTTCTCCTCCTGGTTTTCCTTAATGCAGTTCTAGTGGACTGCCTCTGTTTTCATACCACTTCTGTAGAGTGCCCTCTACAATGGTGTCTGCATTATGGGATAGTTCTCTTTCAATATGCCCTGGGGCATATATATATATATATATATATATATATATATATATATATATATATATATATATATATATATATATATATATAGTTAAATAAGCTGACGAAAAATAACTTAAAAAAAAGAAATAAAAGGGTGAAGAACAACGCAGTATGACTGTTAGAATATAACTGATTTATTGCTCTGAGGCAGCTTTATTTATACAGGTACAGTGTTTGTTATGACTAGTGATAGGATTAGGGCTAATACTAGCCTGCTTCGGTCCTTGACTTCCCCCCTCCAGTTTATGACCATCTTTCATAAACTCTAATATTGGGTAATAACCAATACGGTATTAAGGAGTCCAGAGACTCATCCCCTCATGGTCAAAGGCCGAAGCAGGTAGCGGTACATAATCACCCCAATCCTATCCCGTCCATACTTCTACCAACTAATTCTATCCATATTTTAAATACACTGTCTTAATTCTCTATGATACAAAGTCCACCTGATAATACAACAAAAGAAACTTTACTCTATAATCCTTAACCTGACATAGTACAACAGTAAAACTCTATTTACATCATAAAAACAATACTTAAAACTAACTTACAACTAACCACTTATCCAAAAAAAAAAAAAAAAATAAAATAAAAAACGTACTCACACACATACACAAATAAAACTAAAATTTCCTATGTACAAAAATAATATATATCTCTTTTCACTTATTTACAATTTCACATTACCTCTACAATATACATAAAATAAAATTAATTTTACATAAACAAACTTTGCTCCAAATCTCAAAAAAAAACATTTTTCTGCAAAACGACAAAACACAAAAAAAAAAAAAATTACAAAGAAAAAATAAAATTCTTCTTCCGTTGCTGGCAACGGACCACTCACAGATCAGGGCATAAACTGTTCCTCAATAGGGATTTTTAATTGCTCCACATGCACGTTTCTCCGCTTCCGCGGCTCTTTGACGCTCTCCAACGTCACCACATTGTGCTCCCTTATACAAATTACCCGGAATGGCCCTTCATACCTACAAACCTCTTTCCCTCGGTTCGTACTCTTTTTTCTATACACGACCATTCCGATTTTGATTTTTCCCGCAACATCCCGTACTCTCACGTTCTCCCTCTCAATCCGTTGCTTCTTCTCCTTGACTATGCGCTCACGCGCTTTTCCCCATAACTTACCGAATGCCCACCGACGGTTAGCGATGGAATTTACCAGTTCTTCCCCCACTACGGTGTCGCGGAAGTCTCGGCGTCGCTCCCGGAGCCCAAAGATAATTTCCACCGGCGAATATCCCGTCGAGCTGTGGATGGAACCGTTATACGCGGCAACCGCCTTTTCCATCGCGATGTCCGGTTCTAGTCCCTTCTCTACTTGATAGATTCGCAGGTGGTCACTAAGGGTCCCATGAAGCCTCTCAATCCCCCCTCTGCCCTTGGAATGCCCTGGGGTATTAATGTGCCATATAATATCCAACTCCTTGGCCTCCGCCCTAACCCGCGCGTTGTCAAATTCAAGGCCCCCGTCCGACGTGATGCGATCCGGGATCCCGTACGCCCTAAACCAGGCTCTCAACGCCCCCAATATCGCCTCCGCCGATTTAGCCTGTACGAGATGAGCTAGGGCCAATTTGCTAAATACATCAAAAAAAATGGTGACCCATTGGTATCCCCGCCACTTAAAAGTATCTACTTGGAGATCCGATAAGGGGAACACTACCGTAGGTGTCTCTTCCTGTACCCACCCTGGGGGATGGCGGTCGTATTTCGTGGTGAGGCATACCTCGCACGACCCAATGACCTCTTGGATCGTCCGCTTCATGCCCCACCAGAAATACCTCCGTTTCAATGCTTGGAGAGTCTCCTGTGTCCCACGGTGGTTCGTCTTCCCCTGGTGGTATGATAGGGTTACCTCCTTCTGCCGTTCGACGTCCTGTACCACCTCTACCGACCTCAAGCACCTAATAAAAGTTCGGTCGATCCCGATCTTCTCCTCCTTCCAAAGCCTCTTAACTCTATCCCATATAGTGGTATTCCCGATATAGAGGTGATACGTCTTTCCCTCCTTAGTCACCCCGCGCAGTAGTTTCACCATCGACTCCTCCCTAATCCCAGGCTCCGTCCAGATGGTGACGACATTACTTTTTCCATATTTCGAAAAGTCCGCCTTTGGGAGACCCTCAGTCCTGGTCTTCCAGATGATCTGATCTCTCTTATCGTTTACTATTTCATCTACTTCTTCCATGTCTGAGGGCCTCTCATCCGCGGAACTTTCATCTTCTTGGGAATCCTCCCTACCACTGCGCGTCTCATCCTCACCTTCTCCCTCCGGTGTCCACTCCCTAAGGAACTGACGTATATCCCCCGACGGTCCCGGTTCGTCCCCCTCAACGGCATTTATCATTAGTGCGCGCGATAACCAATCCGCAACCACGTTCTCTTTCCCAGGCTTGTACACTATCTCGAGATTGTACTGGCTGAGGAACTCCTTCCATCGCGTAACTCTTGCGGAAGATTCTTTTAACTTCCCAATCCACTGTAATGGTCTGTGGTCCGTGTGGACCCTAAATTTCCTTCCAAAGATATACGGACGGAAGTGGTCCACAGCCCATACAATCCCGAGCAGTTCCCTCTCTAACGCACTATACCGCGTCTCCGCGTCCGTCAACCTTCGGCTCGCATACGCTACCGGCCTCTCCCCTTTCTCGTTCTCTTGCGATAACACCGCCCCCAACGCGTATTCGCTCGCATCCGTAGTTACGGTAAACACCTTATTGAAGTCCGGGAAGGCTAATACCGGCTCTCTCTGCAGCTCCTCCATGCAGCGCCTGATGTTATTTTCCATTTCCGGAGTGATAAAAATTTTCCTGCCCTTCTTCAATAAGTTGTTTAACGGAACTAGGAACCTCGCCATCTCGGGGATAAATCTACGGTAGTAATTCAGGGAACCCAGTAGCCACCGTATGCCCTTAACGTCCCGCGGAATTGCCATTCTCGCGATTGCCTCCACTTTCCCTCTATCCGGCTTCACACCGTCTTCCGATATCGTATGCCCCAGGAAACTAATTTCGCTTTCCCCCAGCCGCGACTTTTCCAATGAAAGCTTCAGGCCAAATTCCCGAATTCTCCCGAATACCGCCCTGAGATGTGCCAGATGCTCGCCCTCCGATTTACTGAAAACCAAGAGATCATCCATGTAAATCTGGCACATACTTTCATCCAGACCCCTCAGGAGCTCATCCATGATCCTCTGGAAAGTAATGGGCGCGTTCTTAAGCCCAAACGGCATCCGGGTGAACTCGTAGTGCCCTCGCTCGAAGGTGAAGGCCGTCTTACACTGGTCCCTGGGGTTCATTCGGATCTGGTGGTACCCGGCTTTCAGATCCAATGTGCTAAATATCTTAGCCCCACTTAACCTATCTAAGATGTCTTCGAATCTGGGGATAGGGTATTTCTCGTCCCGGGTGTTCTCGTTTAGTTTGCGGTAGTCTATGACAACCCTATATTTCTCCTCCCCGGGGGAACTCTTCTTTCTCACGGCCCAGAGCGGACTATTGTAGGGGGAAGTGCTATCGACGACGATCCCTTGTCGCTTCAGGTCCTCGATCTCCTCCCGGATATGCTTGCGGAGCGCCTGTGGGTATCTCCTTTCTTTAACATATGTAACCCGCTCCTCCTTCAGCGGTATCTCATGCTCCGCCCTACCCGTGACGCCCAACCTATCGCCCTCCTTGAAGAAAATGTCATCGAACTCTCTTAAAATCTTCCCCCTCCAGTCTTCCGCTCTGTCTACCACCCCAATTTGCCCTTTCTCCCCTTTTAATACCGAGCAACACCTGTATTGCTTTTTCCCAATCTTAACGCTCCACCTTCCCTCCTTATTCCTCACTCTGGCCCCTACCCTTTCTAATAGATCGCACCCTATAATGGCATTGTATGAGTTGGACATTTCCCCCATTACATGGCACACTAGTTTTCCCCCTCTGTCCGACCATTTCCCTAAATCCATCTCGATCTCCCCCTCAATGGTACAAGGGCCACCCAGAGTAATTAAGTTACAAGAACATACCCTTACCTGGAGTGCTCCATTGCAGCCACTCAAACGCTCCGCCGCTCGCCGACTCAGGATGGTGCTGGAGCTCCCGGTGTCCACCAGACACCTTACCCCTCGCTCCACTCGGATGATAGGCAGACCGCCGCTTCTCGCCCTCACATTGTTTACCTCTAAGATGCGGTCGCCTCTCCTCTGACACCCTCCTCAGGCCGCCACCCGTCCAGGTTGTGCCGCCCTCCTCCGGCCGCTCCGCTCCCGTCTGCCAGTTCCCTCGTCTCCGCTGCTCCCTAGTCCTGGGTCCTCTCTCTCAGTATCCGACACCTCGGATGTCCCTGATGATCCCGGAGACTCTGGTCGTGGCCTCTGTCTCCTCCAGACCCTGTTGATCTCCATGGGCTCACCTCGTGGATGTTCCTTCCGTCTAAACATGTAGGGGCATTGCCTCGCAATGTGGCCTTCGTTCCCGCATTCAAAGCACTTTGTGCGGGGACATTGTGCGACCAGATGCCCTGGCTTGCCACACCCGTGGCACCGCCGGTCCTCCCTCTTACTACCAGATCTTCTTGGCCCCGGCTTCTTATGATCGGTTCTCCTTGGCTGATCGGTTCTTCTTTCGGCCTCTCTGCTTCTCCACGGTGGGCCTCGAGGTCTTCGATGCACCACCTCGGTCCAGCTCCTTTCCTCCTCCCGTTCCGGCCGGCTTTCTTCTTCGCGGGCACCCATGTCCATTAGTTCCTGGGCGCACTCCACGAATCCCTTGTCTCGGGGGAAGTTATCCTTTTTCCCCGTTTCTCGGGCCAGCTGTACCTTAAGGATGGTTGCGACAAAAGCCATCCTTGCTTCTACCTCCTGGGCGCTCGCTGTCTCCCTCATTTTCTCCGTCACTTTATTAAATTTCATGAGCAGCTCACCTGCATAGCGCCCGCTGCTCTGCCGAGGATGCCTGCTCTCTCTGAAGAGTTGGAAGAGATCCTCTTCCGGCGTCCATCTCCCTCCTCCGTAGGCCTTCTTTAACCTCTCCTTGATGATGTCCCAGGGCGTCTCTTCATCCGCCTGGATGTGGTTCAAGACGTTCCTCCTTATGCGGCATACTAAGTCCGCCCTCAGGGATTCCGCGTCGTGCGCGTCCAGGAGTCCTTCGGCTCTTTTCACATCAATTCTGGACATCACGCGGTCTATACTCTTCAAGAAGTGGTTCAGTTCGCCTATTTCTCCCGTGAACCGCTCGATGTCTGACACCGCCTTCCTGAGATCCTGCGCCGTAGCTGTTCTCACCTTCAGCCAGGCCAGGGTGTTGGCGTGTGCTTCTGCCATGGTTTCACGTGCTATTTCTTGTTCGGGGTTGATTTGAAGCACGGCTGGCTTCAAAATGTTCTCCATAAATACCACTTACTCCTGACCAAAAAGGAAAAAGAAAGGAAAAAATTTTCCTACCTTTGGTCCTCTCTCCTCGTCTTCCCGGGTTTCGGCACCAGTTAAATAAGCTGACGAAAAATAACTTAAAAAAAAGAAATAAAAGGGTGAAGAACAACGCAGTATGACTGTTAGAATATAACTGATTTATTGCTCTGAGGCAGCTTTATTTATACAGGTACAGTGTTTGTTATGACTAGTGATAGGATTAGGGCTAATACTAGCCTGCTTCGGTCCTTGACTTATATATATATATATATATATATATATATATATATATATATATATATATATATATATAATTTTATGTATATCATAATACTTACTTAAAAATTATATATCCCTGCCGTACAAATATTTATCATAAATATTTGTTTATTTTTTAAAGTGTATATTTTAATTCGCCCTAGTCTCTGGATTGAAGACCAGCGAATGCTCTAAATTATAATTTAAAAAAAAGAACATATGTAGCATGTTATAGTAACCAATAACTATTAGTTCCTTCTAACTTTATTTTACGTTTTTCAAAGAGAATACTCATTCAATCTTATATTATGATATAAAATAAATAAAATGGCTCTATTGCTAACTACTCATAACTCAATATTCACTAAATGATATCTCTTTTTCATGTTATTCCTTCTGAATAGAGTTTCCTTTTACGATTCGTTAGACTAACTTCTTTTCCGCGCGTCACCGCTCAGCAAAGATTGATAATAGAGAGCGTCAAGTATTTCCTGAGTAACCAATCACTCAGTCCATCAACTGGTTATCTATCATATTGAGAATGTCAGATCATAGTTGTGTTGTTATAGTACATTTCAAAATAATCTAGACTGTTTTGGCGCAAGCAAACATCGCCCAATTATTTCCCTTACAAAACTGATATTTTAACTAAATAATGCATTTATTTCTTTTAGATTAAAAATTTCAGAATGTTTTAATATTTATTAAGATTATGATTTACCTGTCAGGAATTACCAAACAGCATTCTAACTCTTAAATTTAAAATAATGAATTTAAGGCAGTAAACTACAAAGAAGAATGAAATAGATACAATGCGCAACTAAATAAAAAAGTAAACTTTATATGTATACAAGTGCTGATCATTGGAATGATTGGTATGTCATTGTTTGGTTTAGAGCGTATTTACTAAATTTAAAAAATAAATAAATAAAATTTCACAAGAGGTTATTATTAATGTCTAACATAAAAAAATGGGAAATTGAAAATTGATATTGGGTTGGTACAAAAATAATGCAGGTTTTTCTAATTGACGAAAATATTATAATATTGTGTGGTTTATAATTTTGAGTAGTCAACATTAACTTTTTTCGCAATATCCAGAGTAGTTATGGGAAGGCTTTCTTCTACCAAAGCCCTCATATTGTCATGATGAACAACTGAAGGCCTACCGCGACCTTTTTTGACTTCGATATCAAAAACTTCAAGAAGAAATTTTCGGAACCATCGCTGCCCTGTATATTCACTGGTGATTCCTTCACCACAAACAACATTGATGTTACGAGCGGTTTGGGCCGCACTTCGACCAAATGTGAATTTGTAAAAATAAAATTTGAAGAACATCTTGTTCTGACATGGTGAATTTCAGAGATGCTTACTAACACAAAATATTAAACAAATCTTTGAGGATCCATTAACTAGACTGGAGGATTATGTTTGTTTATTAAGCACTTGGCTGAACTAAAAGAACATTCAAAACCTGCATTATTTTTGCACCAAAAAGTAAATATTAATTTTTTCAAGGTTTCCTCAAAAACAGATAAGCTAAAGGTAATTTCACTATTTCTAAAGAACCACCGCTTCAAATAAAGGTGAAAAATAACGAGAAAATTAACTTCTTGGGATCAGATATAAGAAAACTAATTTAGGGATTTTTAAATTGTGAAATTTTCTGCTAATTCTTAAAATGTTTCCAACAATTGGAACTGAAATTGGCGTTAGTTAAAACTGGCTAAGGAATAGCAGCAAATAAAACACAAGATTGGGTTGAACTCAGAACTCTGAAAGTAAGTTCGAGTATAATAAAAATAATGGTTTCATGTTCAACCTGCAATCGATTGATTCTGGAAAATACATAGTAGTTATGAAGTAGGTACCAGATACTTCAAGGTGCTGTAGTAATAACTTGGAACTATTAAGAAAAGGAAATTGTTAGTGTAAATACTTTGATTTTGGCTGTGTGGTATATGGGGGCTTTCAATGGGACTCAGAGACAGACTGAAGCGAATCATGGACACCTCCACCATATTTGTTTTTGATGTCCGAGACGTTCCCATGTTTCACAACTTTATACCGAAATTGAGTGGCTTTTCCCCTACTTCCGCAAACGTTACTTCCGAGGTACATTTATTTGTCATTCAAAACTCTCCTCTTATGGACGCTTACTAATAGGAAAATTATTATGCAAAATAATTTTGTTCAATTTGCAGTAATCCAGTTAAATCCGACACTAATGAATTGGCCCAAGTACATTTTAAACATATTTTTTTTTATAATCCTATATTTTAGCTTATTGTATGTTGAGAATATGACTATAATAGTTGAGAATATGAGAGTAAAATAGAAAATCTAACGCTTCTTAGAACAGTTTTAATAGATTCTAGTAGATCAGGATTATTGTAAAGACTATGGCGATTGGACAGTAAAAATTAATTGTAAAAAACCCTCAAACAAAAAAATAATAACTTTATATTTCTTCTAAACTGTGTAATTTCCAGAAATTTTGCTTAAAAGTGTTATTCTCTCTACATTAATACTGTTCTAATCAATTATTGTATAATAAAAATGTAACGGTAACAACTGTCGCCACACGCAGGGCACACAACAGTGGCCAGTCACGAAATATCGACTAACGAGAATGTATGATATGAGCGTGTAGACAGGTGCCACCCTACCATCAGCTTGATGTTATTATTAATTCTAAATGTGTCTATTAGCGGGAAACTCTTATAAATTAGATATCATTTCATCACAGCCATAGTATAAAGTCTATCATATTAGTGGAACGAATAGGGAAGTTAATGACAAACTAACTCGAAGTTTCTGTCATGAACCCCAATTAGGCAATAGTAAATATTACATATGGACAGTCTAAAAAAAAAAGAAAAAAAAAAAAAAAAAAAAAAAAAAGAAGTAAAATATCCAGTCCTCCTCCTGCTGTTAAATCCAAAAAAAGTATATAATTTAAATCCTGGTTAGATGTCTAAAATAAAATAAAAAAGTATAGTATAGTAAGTAAAGTACACAAGACTTTATTCGAAAAAAAAAAAAAACATCGACCGAAAAATTATTAAATGCAGAAAAATATTATTTATTTTTTTCTTAAAATCTTTTTAAGTTGAGAAGAAATCAGATATCAAATGTTTTCCAAATCCAGTTTGTAATTATTAAATATTTTTATTGTATTTAACTCCTTCCTAAAATTATAATAATTATGAATAAACCGTTAGAAAAAAAAATTAATTTTTCACTGACAGGAAAAAACAATAGATTATAGATATGTCAGTCACTCTCTACGGCTTCTGAAAAAGAAACTCTCGGCAAATTTTCAATCTAAGCGACACAACAGTACTAGAGCGTGTCAAAATGTAACATTTTTAAGTGTAAAAAAAAGCC
The DNA here is from genome assembly GCA_003667255.2 of Euschistus heros. Taxonomy (NCBI): domain Eukaryota; kingdom Metazoa; phylum Arthropoda; class Insecta; order Hemiptera; family Pentatomidae; genus Euschistus; species Euschistus heros. The sequence continues at coordinate 2,533,060 of RCWM02000057.1, read as the reverse complement.
TTACACTAAAAACGTATAGACTCCCAACCAAAAGACATATATATGTCAAAAAAAAAAATAAATAAAACATCTTTCAATATAAATATCACTCAATCTTAATTCCGTTACTTTGCTTTTAAAACGGTACAGGATTTGAGGGTGTAAAAAACGTTACATATTTTGAGGGTGAAAACAAACACACACAAGAAAACCCCCAAAGACCCCCAACCAAATGACACGCCTATGTCAAAAAAATAAATAAATAAATAATAAAATCAATATTTTTTTCAAAATAAATTAATTGATATTTACAAGCGTATTTAGTAAATAGATTAAATAATTATAGTAGTAGAAGGTCTATTCAATATGCATTGAAGCTAATGTCGGCAATGCATATTATCAGGTTAAACGTTCTTGTAACTATTCCTCATAAAAATACGGTTTATATATTTATTTTTCCATTCTAACTGTTCCGAAACCTAATCAAAGAGGAACTGGCAACAAAGAAAAAAACACGGGGCTACAAAGTACAAGGAATGTTGGTGAAAAGCCCTCTTTGAACTTAATAAATACTTATATTTTTACAGTATAATTTATAATTCAGGTTAAATTCCTTTTTAATAGATAAACTTAAAAGAATACAAAAAATAAAATAAAATACTACGCTATTTTTCAACGAAGATTTTCTTAACAGTTTTACTTGATTTGAGCTATCCAACATAAAGATAAACAAAAATGACAAAAAGAAAAAATGGGCGAACAATAGAATGAGCCGCCTAGAACTGGAAGAAGTTGAAACAGGTTGCCTTATCTGCTTTGGCTAACTTCACAGCGTACACTGGTCCAATGCCACGCTTCCATTACCACTAACTATAATGTCTCCAGGTTCTTCTACTTAAATTAAACCAATTTCTTTTAGAAGCAATTTAAAGATACGCGAAAAGAGTAAATTTAATCCTAACTAGTTTCTAGGAAATCCTTTTACTATTTACCCTGCCTTGAAAGAGTAAGGAAAATACAAAAGCGGCTAACTAAAATTCAAATGAAACTTTGAGGAGAAAAATAGATAAGCATGCAAAGAGTAAGATAAAAATTATGTTACCTTTAGAATATCTTAAAAAGTAGACAAAATAAACAACTCAAACTTTTCACCATACCTGCAAAAAATAAAGTGTAAAATTAGAATAATTCCATAGATTTTTAAACATAATAATTATATAATCAAATTTATAAAAAAATTTTTTAAAAAAACGTGTAGGGTCTTGTGTTTTCTACTTTGTAAGAAAGTACTGATGCTTGACCAACGGTAGAAAAAAGGAGTTGGTATGGTCAGCAATAGCGTCTAACAGCCAGGTTTTCTCGATTTTTACAAGATTACAAGATTATTTCGTTGTAGAGGCTGGTTGTCCCAGGAGCGTATCTAGACCTCGAAGTCGACCCACGGTTGAAGAAAGGTAAATAATTACTTCATAACTCAAGTATTTTATCACTAAATAAAAGCGAAATGAGTTAGTAGCCTGCAAGTCCTTTTAGCGTTAATATGCCAGAAAATGGGAAATGTTTAAGGGACAATAGAATTTTCAATTTATTGGAATTTACAACTGTATAAATATATACCTTTAGTAAATGAGTTGATAAAGATTATAATAACATGTCAAAACTTGAAAAGAACTACTCATCAGTAGCACTTCAATACAAAATTCTACACTAGAAGATCTCTAGGCCTTCTTCTCTTCAGACGCCTCGGAGGAATATCGGGAATGTAGTGGGAAGCAAGTTGAGAAACTAATGGATTTGAGTGGTTATGGAGCTTACGATGAAAGGATAGGTATCTGGTTTAGGCTAACTCAGCAACATATGGAACATTAAGGTCTTTATGGATAAGTTTATTGGTGACAAAGTAAGGGACATTTAGGATTTATCGAAGGATTTTGGATTGTAAGGATTGGATACGAGATGAATTAGATGGTTTAGTAGAGCCCCAAAGCTCAACTTCGTATGTTCAAATAGGTCTAATCACGGTCACGTAAATAAGACTTTCGTAATGAGTTGGGAGCTTTGATCGTTTGTCTAGTAAATGTTGAAGTAGTCAGTAACGACAAGCAATTTCTTGTCGCTTTAGTCTTGCAAATGATTTTAAAATCACCTATTTCTTTTGTTGTTATTCATAATTAATATTTTTAAAAAACCGATTGAATAAGACTAATTTATTTGTTTTCTGATCATACACCTACAGGTTGTAGTTCAACTATGTGTGATAAACTTAAATATCTATAAAATACTATTTACGTATACTTTTTTAAATATATATATATATATATATATATATATATATATATATATATATATATATATATATATATATATATATAGGGAAAAAAATAACCACTTTAGGTACGCGTAATGGTATAAAAGGAAAAATACAATTTGGTTTGATGAGTTATTTGCTACTTCTATTGAAATTATTTAATTCGAGGACAAGTTTCGAATGTAAAACATCCATAATCAGTTTTAAACACATACAAAAATTTTGAAACATCAGAACTTTGCTACATAGATTATATATATATTATATTTATCGATAAATCGATTTATTGAGACAATCGAAGAAAAAACACTGCCTGGTACATCAACACTGCTCTCTATGTTGCACATAGAAGTACGCCAGGGTTCCAACTTATCTACTAAACTTCGAGTTACAGAGATAATTTCGTGTCTCCTCGACTTATAGAGCTAAAATATAACTGAAAGATTATTTCGAGTTATGTGTGGTTATTTTTAAACAAGGGATATGTTTTACTTTTGTCCTATTTAATCAAAAGCAATATGTTTTTGGGGAACGCGAGGGCGTTTCGCGTAGTTTGATAGTTTGATATTAGGACAGTGGAAACAGTTAGGAGCTCCACTCACTAATGAGTGTGATCCTTTTGACTGTTTCTCATAATATGAAATAAAAAATGTTGACTTCGATTTGACCGATCTTGCTTGATCTTGGCTGTTGTATATAAAAAATAACTCTTCTGTAAAAATAAAAATACAATTATACAGGCAAACGGAAAAAAAATAAAGAATAAAATGACATAGACGGTCAGCAGGTTTAAGCTATTTAATAAGAAAATTTATTCTCCTACAGAAAACAGAAAATGACAGGTAAGCGAAAAAAATATATATATATCATTGGTGAGATTGCCAATTCCGCTGTGTTCATTTTAGCACCTTCTAAGAGCATTGACGATCAAGGGATAAATCCCTAAAGCATGTCATTCTTTCTTTAGCCGGCTGGCTGGCTCAAGGGGCCAGTTTTTTTTTTCAACTTAGATAGGTTTTCCCAAGAGAATCAATAGCAATTCATGGTATTGAAGATTTCCAGTTAACGAGAGTCTAAATAATATTCTTCCTTTATCATTAAGCAAAATGTTTTTTTTACAAAATACGTAATTTTGAAACAAAAGACATTATTTGCTAAATCGAAATAATGTAATTTATGTTTGTTTTTTTTTATATTTACTTTAGAATGATCTCGAAAGGAAATTCCTTAGTAAGGGATCTTTGACATTTAATGGTACATTAAGTTCCAGTTGGGACCATAACCGCCATATGCCTCGGATTTCGAAGCAGATATTGGGAGACGTTATGAAATATCGAGGCGGTGGGTTATGGCAGGGAGGGACCCCATCGATAAGGCATTAATCCTCGCTCTTATATCTAACAAGTTCTATCCACTTCCGAAAAGTATTAAAGATAATCGATGTTGCCCACTGGCAAGAAAAAAATAAATATATAATTTTTTTTTAAATAAGACAAAAACTATCGATCTTAGGTCGAGATAACTATCGACAAGAGGAAAATGAATAAATATTAAGGATGTGTAGGAAGGATCCTCCATACACCTGACCCTGCTGCGGGTAATAATGGAGTCTCAGGCCGTATTTCCCAGCCTCTGAGTCATTCAACTTCCATTGTTCTAGAATATCTTTTAATTTAATTATTTTTCCTATATAAAAATAAAACATAAAACGTGTCCAATGTATAAAAATAAAACATCAATTAAGTGTAAAAATTGATATATTTTAATAAAAATTAATGTGTACCTGTCAAGCAGGTTCCGCAATACAATTAAAGCACCTGATAATATATTTAATATTCTTAATCATAAATTCATCCATAATTAAACATTTAAGTTCATAATAAATTCATCCCATTCAGAACAAATTAAGTGTCTGCAATGCATTATCCGAAATAAAGTCCAAATATACCTTTTATACCCATAATGGTTTTAAAACATCCCCGGAAACCTGATTTCAATAGTTAAGTTTACCTCCTCGTATTGGAAGAACAGTTGTTTTGCATTAAACCATTTAAAAATTAATAAATTTTAGTCAATATGAATCATGCAATTCTTCGAACAGAACAATAATGATTCAGGATACAAACATGCGGCAGTGAACAGTTACTTTTATAGATTCAAAATAAGAGACTTATTCTTATGTCCTAGTTATTTCACTCAAGAACAAAATATACACCACCTCATATATGAATGCAGACTACTCACTGACTACAGAACTATACTACGGACAAAAACATTACAGAATATAGGACATTGGACGGTGGATGGTCAATGTTAATGAACAATATATTTGAAGATTTCAAAATATTTTTTAAAAATTCCATACCAAATGTAGATGATATCAATATGAAATACCTTTAAAACATAAAAAATACATCAATCAACTCTATTATTTTTTTTATTTATTTTTTTTTTTTTTTTTTATTTCTAATAATGAAAAAGTCTGTTGCTTGGTTCTATTGAATTTTTAATATTGTATAACTTCTTTTTCGTTATTTTTTTTTTCTTGTTCTATTCTTTATATTAACTTCCGAAACATGTACTATGTGTATGTATATGTAAAATAATAATCAAAACAAAAATTAAAAATTAAATGTACATTGTATACTTTTAAATATATAGTACAGAAATAAATAAAATCCCTTCCAACAGGGTTACTGCTGGAAAGAAAACATCCCCGGAAAACGCATACACTTAGGTAAAATGTAAATTTGTAAATAAAATAAAATTCAAAACAAAACTAGAACTCATAAGTCTGATATAAATAATGTACCAATTCAATTATAGACTTTCATTAATTTCAATGTTAGTGTTTCTGAGACATGTTATTGTCTATTTCCCACATTATTAATCAAAAGTAATAAATTCTTGCCTCAATATTTAAAAAAAAATAAAAATAAAAAATAACTCTTTTATTTCACTTACTAGGGTACCTTCCGGACTTCAAGTTTTTAGGCCGATTCAAAATTTGTAGGTGATTCTACTTCAAAGAATAATGGTTACATAATTTTTCATTTCGTCTATGGGAAATGAAAAAATCAAAATTCTTATTTTATATTTTGAGTTTCAAAAATGTTATCCACGCGGTTCTTTTATCAATTTCAATTTTAGGTCACAACAAGACACAAATTTAAATGTTAAAAAATTAAACTTAAATACATGCCCACAAAATTTTGATCCTAAAATTCTTGATTTTTTTTAATGTCATTGATTTGATCATTAAGAAATCAACACGTTATCAGGAGATATTTTAGAGCTAAATTAAGTTTTGTGCTCAATTTAAAACATTTTTGGATCTTCATTCGAAACCATATAATCTGTAATAACTAAAAATAATAAAACGAAATTTAATTGAAATAATAGTGTCAATGTTCCATTTCCAGTATAGACATAAACACATGTTTATTCAGCAACTTGAAACCACTATAAGCACAAGTTTCTTTACTTACTGACAGACTGCCCTCAAAAGGACAGCAGAGAAAAACACCCGTGACTAGATGTACAGAGGAAGACAGCATGGAGATAACCGATCTCCAGACCAGCTCCTTATTGGGCAATCATATCTTGGACCCTAGGACCTCTATACCACTTTCCTATCGCTCACATAACTAGTCGGGTGAAAGTACGATGAAGCGATGGTTTGTATGGTTCCGGTAAGGCTCTAACAGTCAATAGAGAATCGTTAATAGATATTTTATTCCGTTCTGAAATCGCTTGTTTAATAAATAATATATAACATTAAATATTTAATAATTTATATTTTTATTTCATAAAAAAGTAAAATATATACTACATTATATACATTGGTACAGATGAATTAATAGTGACTTTCTAGTACCTATTTCTTTAAAATGCACTATGGTTTAATTATTGGAGATAAATTGTTTTATCTCTTTATCTTGTGAGGACTTTTCGCTTATATATTTTCAAAGTCAATAAATCACTTATAAAAGTAACAAGATGCAGATCGTAATATCGTAAAAAAGTTCTATTATAATAAGATATGGAGGTACGACGTAAAATTTACCACTTTTATCTAATTTTCTATTAATAAAATTTACCTATTAAAGATCTATAAATGAATTGGCAGAGTAAGTTTTCCCTTTAGATTCCTAATTTTTAAATAAAAAGACATCATATTAATAAATTTATATATTTTAATAATAAATCGCCTTTTATTTTTCACTAAATTTATTTATTTATCTAAATGTCTCATGTGTTGCTAAATTTTCCCCAACCAGAACCTCCTACCCTTACATGATAAGCTTCATAGCCACTCAAACTGACTAGTTTCCCAACTTGCTTATCCACTTATTCCCGATTAGCCTCTAACAGGGACTAAAAGAAGTCTAGGGATCTCCTAATGTAGATTTTATTGAACTACTACTATTGGGTAGTTTCGTTAAAAATTATTGAAATCATAATTTCTCATATTTACTCAATGTATATATTGTAAATAGTTGTATATAAAAAAATAATATGAAAAAATTGAATGGATTCATAATCACCTATATTATTCATTGCTCTTAAATTTGACTGATTGCAACATTTGAAACTAAAAACAATAAGTTAAAAAAAACAAACATTATTATTATTTTTATTATTTATTAAGAAAGTAATTTGTATTTGGGTTCTGATAGTGCATTTAGCCAACTTTTAAATTAAAAAAAAGAAATTTTGGATTAAACAATTAGTTTTGGAGTTATAGCCGAAAGAGTACCGACAAACGTGTTTTCGCAGAGAAGTGCGACCCCCAGTCAAAGAGTACTGAAATGAGGGGTGTAGAGTGCATGAAATAGGCGATTTTTTACTTCACAGCTTCGTCAGGAGTAATTAGAAGGTGAACATACTAAAAGTCCCCGCCGCTGGCTGGTGTTGAGCTTACGGTGCGGGGATGGTAGAAAGTCCCATTTTAGGGTTTTTGGATTATATCTCGAAAATGGAAGGCTCTAAAAATACAAAAATATACTCCAGATCAAAATTAAAGCTTATTAAATTTCCTATAAAATTGTTTCTATAAATCTTTGTCGACCTTTTAACGGTTTTCGAGATATACGTTATTAAAAATCGATAATATTTGAGAAAAAAAAATGTTTACCTTACTTTTGGTCAAACGTTTTCAAGTGCCAGAAATGCATATGTGAAATTAAAGTAAATTTAATGCTCTACAACATAGATTCTGACGTCTCTACAACATTGAGTTTTCCTAAGAACTGGTCGTGAAAGGAACAAGAAGCAGGCAGATGTTTGTCAAAATGTTAGATACAATTTTTTTTTTCCAAAATTATGGATTTTCAACAATGTAAATCTTGAAAACCGGTTGAAGTTCGGAATATATTTATATGAATTATTTTATAGGAAATTTAATTTGCTTTAATTTTTATTTGAAACATATTTTTTTAGTTAACCGTTTTTCAGATATAATCGAAAAACAAAAAAAAATTGAACATCTCCCCCCACCGTTAGTTCACCCCCTCCCCCAGGGGCGGGGACTTTTAGTATATTTACCTTATACCTACTATTAACGATGATATAATCTTAAGTCAAAAACAATCGCATATTTCATGCACTCAACTCCCCTCATTTCAGGACTCATGGCCTGGACTATAATGGTTATTCCCGGTATTTGTTTATAATTTATAGATATTTATCGTATGTCATTATTCACTTAATGGCGACCAAAGTAAAATTGGCAATGTTTGCTGAAGCTAACTGTACCGGAATTTACAGTTTGAGATGGTAGTGAAGACAAGAGAAGTCGAGTGGGCGGAGGGTGGGTGTTCGAGGAACGCCAAGGACCGACTGTTCCAGGACTGTTTGTCTTGAATGTACTTGCCCATTTAGCCAATCACCGCCCATATTTATGATAATCGATTCCAACTCACAACGCAAATAGATACTAAATTAACTTAAACATACATCGGTCTTTAGGTCAAGACACAAATTTGCCGGGCCAAGTGTCGACCAATATTTTATTATTAGTTACGAGAAGCAATGTAACATATACAATTTTATTAAAAATATAATGAGCATTCATTTTTTAAAATAAACCAAGAAACCACTGAAGTGGAATTTAGGATTACGACGATTTTACATGTTTTTTAGACAGAAGTTCTTAGGTCACAAGGAATTACTTGTCAATTCAATTCATAGCCAAAATAAATTATTGTAATCATTTCCCAAGCTTTCTGCACATTATGAAAAAGTTGATAAATTTTAATTGATCAGTCATATCGATAAATGATTTTTTTTTCTTTTGTTTTATTTTTATTGTTTATTAACTCGTTAAAAATCGTTATTTTTTTTTTTTTTTTTTAGTTAAAAGACTATTTTTGTTTTTTATATCACTTGTCAGATGCATCTACATCATTTTCTTACATCACCACACTACCCATCAAATCCATGGAGTTTTTGCAACAATTTTGAATTAGTTGAATAGAATGTTGCACATCCTGAAAATTATACCTGCAAAGTTCCTGAATTCTTTTGACTACAAATATTGTCTTTTTTTCTAATTAAAAATAACAAAAATGCTTTGGCGTTATGTACATTAGTCGGACTAATTAGTGCACTTTATAAGTTTTTTTTAATGATGTGGTTTATTTGACTAGAAAAAAAAATACAATGAAGTAGACAATTTGGGTGCTCAGTCTAGGAAACACAGGTAAATAAATATCAGGAAGTTTGTCAAGTGTTGGACAAGCCGAATCAGGCGAGAGCACCAACTTGTCTTTCCAATCTATTAGGAGAGTTCCATGAGAATAATATATCTTGTCGAGGTAAAATCTATGATAAAGTATCAACTGAAATATAGCTGTACATTATAAATGAATACAGGAAAATAGGAAGTGGTGGCGTTGACGTAAAGTAAAAGTGATTTGTTAGAATTTATTTCTACTGTCTAATCTTGAGAGCAATCTTCAAGGGACGAATTTGTACTGAGGAGTAAAGGGTGCACTAAGTGGATCTCCATTTAATAACATGTAGGTATCTTCTAAATTGAGAACAGTGTTAGAAGAAACAGTATAAAAGGATAAGACCCATACAGGCTTGATGTCAATAAAATAAAATTATTCATATAACAAATACCCAAAATTACAATTGTTTTTAGAAAAATATTTAGATTAAAATTTATGCGCGTGCAGACACATATTTAGATTTTCACCCGGAAATCGATAGCATATATTATAATATAATATAAATTATATTAACGAAATTTAAATTTCTAAATCATTAAATAACATTATCATACACAGTGAACTAAAAACGGCTTTTAATTGGACGTCTGCTCCTGATCACATTAGGCCCTATCGCTCCTGGGAAATCTATTGGACCTAAGGAAGAGGAAAATTCGCGACTAATGGCGGTAGGATTTCCATTCGCTCCCTATCTTTGGCTAATATATCTCCCCGATATCGCTTCCAAAATATATCACGCCCAGGAAAGGACTGGAACAGATAAGCAGGGTTCCATTATTTAGTAATATCACATCAGAAATTGAATCTTCAATATAAAATCTATTACAACAATTTTTCCCCAGTATCCGTTCCATAACTCATTAAGTCCCCTTTAACGTGATAGAAGAAAACAATGTTTTACATCAGGATTAAAGCAGGAAGCATAAAAATTAGATCACTATAAAAAAAAAAAAAAAAAAAAAAAAAAAAAAAAAAAAAAAAAAAAAAAAAAAAAAAAAAAAAAAAAAAAAAAAAAAAAAAAAAAATCTTTAAATATATTTCAGTTATAAAGTACAGTTATGAATTTTTATTAATATTTGAGAAATTAAATTTTGATTTTAATTGAAGAGCTATGTTGAGTGACTGGGTGAATATATTATATTGAAAGAGATACTGGATGGGATCAGTAAAAAAAAAAATATTTTGGCTGAGTTAACAAACATAATTTATTATATTTGCCAACGTTTCGGCCAAATCTTTGATCATCAAGACAGATAAAAAATTGAAAAAAAAGACACTAAAGAACTTAAATGAACATGACATGTCATGAAACAAAGAGAACTCTCTTCTTTAAGTTCTTCGGGTTTTTTAGCTGTAAATATTTAATTCGATATTATATTGATATTAATGATAAACAACTTGGATATATAATTTAAAATAGGTCGTATACTCTGTACCACATTGTACAGATAAAAATCAGCCAGAAACAAAATAATGAAGAAACCAGGTCAAAGGTGGGCGGTCTTAAGCTTGAAGGAAGCTTCATTAAGCGACTTACTCATTCTATTCCCGGCATTATTATTTTAAAATATACTGATGAAGTTTTTAATTTATTATTGTAACACTTTCATATCAAAAACTTAGACAAATTTACGATGTACAAGTATTATTAAATAAATGAGACTGTATTTAGTAGGCTACACTTCGTTGGGTTCCTACTATTTTTTTTCTGACCCGGTGAAAGCCAGTTACGATCGAAACGTATAGTGAAAATTAAATAAAGTTTAGATTATTTGATAATAATGTAATCTAATAAAATTAGCAATTCCATTATTGAATCTACAATAAAAACACCACTCATAAAAGCATTTACACTAGAAATTATAACATACCTAATCTGATTATAAGTTCAGCCCCATCGATTCAAGAAAATAATAAAAAATCACGCAGAAAGAATGAAACACAATTTGAAGTATTATTGTTTACCAGTTAAATAGATTTATTATCGTTCAAAATTACTTATTCCCCAGCTTGGACATAAGTCTGTAAGGGTACAATTAATCGCAGTATACTCTCAATCAGAGGGTTTTAGATTTCCCTTGAGACAGCTGTTTGGGGAGATTTCAAATAAGCATGTTCCGAAGCACACGTACTGACCTCCCATTCCACTCATATTGAACAATCCAAAGCATTTACATAAGAAGCTGAAGGTCAATCATCCGCCAAAATAAACTTTATGACTGTAACATATCATGTGTTTCTGTCTACTTGAAACACAATTATTCCGCCTTTAAGGATTACGTTTTGATCACACAAAAATGGTAGAATAAAAGGGTTCTTCTAATTCTTAGTATTAGGAAACTGTTTGTAAATAGGTATGATGTAATTTTATATCATATAATATGATGCATACAAGCAATATGCAGCTATATAGTGCATGTGCAAAATATTAAATTACAGTGCAACTGGGAAGTAAGAAAGTGCAAGTAGGAAAACAATAAAATAAAAAAATAAAAAATTAATATTATATTGAATGTAGATGACATTTAAAAATACAACTCTCAAATATATATACATAACACATAAAAGTTTATAATTCTATAATAAAGAATCAATACAAAAATATAGACGTAGAGAACGAAAGCGAAGCTAATTTATAAAATTATAGGTTTAGGCACTTAAAACTTTCAAAAAGGCAAGAGAGAGCTTCATTTAGCCAATCCTTGAAACAGGATATATATTCTTTATTGTCATTCACACAATAAAATATTTATTCATTTCTCACTTATATATAAATAAAAAAAATAAAATAAAATAAATCTAAACTTATCAAAAAAAACTTATTATTGTTAAAATAAACATACATTCAATGATGACCATGGACGTGGTTCAAGAGATTTGGGTGTCGTGACACGATAATTTAAAAATCACAGTAGTTGAAAATTTTAAAGATTTGAGAACCAACATCAATATGAGAATACTATGAAAACATATTCATAAAAAGAGTTACTGAAATTTTAAATTAATACCAATATGCATTTCAATTTAGGAAATTGAGAGTTTTAAAATATATATTTAAAAGGTTTAAACAGTGAAGAAATATTAGACTTAGGTCCGCACATGTGTAATACTAGTATGGCCTTAGTTCGTCTATGGAAGGCAACCAAACATTTTTAACCGTAACGTTTTTAATTTATTTTAATAAAAACATTAAAATCGTAATAACAAGAATGAAGTGCATGGCTAAAATACAAAATAAATGAGAAGGAAATAGCTATTTAACAGAACAATATGATGACAACTTAATGACTTTTTTTACCAAAGTATGCTACGTGGCCAACTTCTTTTCAGACGCCTTAAGGATTCAACGAAAAGATCTAAAATCCATTGCTAGACATGTTTGAAATACGGGACATATTGAGAACGCAATGAATCATTCTATTTGTGAATAATTAGGTATATTCGCAATTAAATGAAGGATAGAAATGTAGGATAGAACCGGGAGAAGTTAAGTGGTTAGGATGAAACCCCGCGGTTAAGTATATTCATGGGAACTAAATAGGCCTGCTAATAGTCATGTGGATCAGTTGTTTGTAGAGAATTAGTAGTTTATAGTGTTACCCAGTTAATAGCCCATTGCAACAGCTTAAACTTAAACAATTTAAACTATTAGGTAAATACCAGTTCACAGTTAAACTGCAGTTAGCAAACGCCTGGTTGTTGCTGCGCAATTCAAGTAAACCCTTAGGCTCAAATTAACCTGATTCCACTAGTTTAGTTTTCTTCCTCAACAATCAAATAATGAATACAATTTCTAAAATGTAGTATTTATGGAAGAACAGTTTTTTTTTTTTTTTGCATCAAACTACTTCTATTTCTATATATCAATTTATTGAAATTAACAACTGTACAAATATATACATTAAGTAAATGAGCTGATAACGATTAGAATAACATGTCAAAACTTGAAAAGAACTACTCACCAGTATCACTTCAATAAAAATTCTACACAAGAAGATCTCTATGCCATCTTCTTTTCAGACGCCTTGGAAGATTATCGGGAATGAACTGGAAAGTAAGTTGAGAAACTAATGGATTTGAGTGGTTATGGAGCTAACGATGAAAAGATAGGTATCTGGTTTAGGCTAACTCAGCAACATATGGAACATTAAGGTATTTATGGATAAGTTTATTGGTGATAAAGTAAGGGGCATTTAGGATTCTTCGAAGGCTTTTGGATTGTAAGGATTGGATACGATATGAATTGGATGGGTTAGTAAAGCTCGACTCCGTACGTCCAAAGGTTTATTCACAGTCATGTAAATAAGTCTATTGCAATGAATTGGGAGGTTTGATCGTCTGTGTAGTAAATGTTGAAGTAGCCTTTAACGACGAGCAGTTTCTTGTCGCTTTAGTCTTGCATCAAACTATTAAAAATATTCATACATTTTTGTCAATATGAATCATGCAATACTTCGAACAAAACAATAATGATTCAGAATAGAAATATGCGGCAGTTAAACTTTATAGATTCAAAATAAGAGGCTCATACTTATGCCCTTGAGATCTCACACAAGAACAAAATATACACCACCTCATATATGAATGCAGTCTATTCACTGACTAAAGAACTATACTACAGACAAAAAGAGTACAGAAATTAAGACATTAGTCGATGGATGGTCTACCTTTAAAACATGAAAAATTCATCAATTAACTCTATTAAATTTTCTATTTTTTTAAATTTCTGATGATAAAATAACTTTGTTGCTTGATTCTTTTGAATTTTAATATTATATAACTTCTTGTTCTTTTATTTTTTTTTTCTTGTTCCATTCTTTATATTAACTTTCGAAACATCTACTATGCATATGTATATGTAAAATAATAATCAAATCAAAAATTAAAAATTACTTGTACATTGTATACTTTTAAGTATGGTGTGTGCCGAAATAAATAAAATCCGTTCTAACAGGGTTACTGCTGGAAGGAAAACACTAACAAAATAAAAAATATTATTAATCTCAATAAAAAAACAGATTTCAATTATAACAATACGTATTTAAATATATAATATATATATATATATATATATATATATATATATATATATATATATATATATACTATTAAATGACATACTCGTTTCGGATTACTTTAAAAACAAAAAAGAATTTTTTAGATTTTAAAACAGAGTTTCAGATGTATTACAATCCATCGAAAAGAAGGCAACAGAAGTCCTACAAAAAAAAAAAAAACTAACAGTTCTGGACCCAGTAAGAGATCGAAGTTAACAGAGATCAAATCCTAAATAAGCTTATACTTCAGAATGGAACTATGCCAAAAGCGATTCTGTAGTGAAAAAATAAAATTATGGAGAGACAAAATTTTATTCTTCACAAATTATGTCAAATCCGCAAACAGCAATATGCCTGTATAAATAGAACTCTATGTATCGAAAGATCGATTCAAATAATAATTCAAACATTTCAAAAATAATTCCGAAGAACTTTATCAAAACTGTCGATATAAAGAAATTTTTTTTTTTTTTTTATGAGAATCGAGAACAAATCTTCCTATCCACAAAATGGAACGGAATTAATATTCAGTGTTTTTATATATTTTTTTTTTTTTTTTTTGATATTCAAAAATGTAACATTTTGAGAAGCTCTAGCGAGCTCTATAGGTGTTGCTCGGTTAGAAAATTTGAAGACAGTTTACCTATCAGAAGTTTAATGAAGGTCTATTTTCGAGTACCTACTGTTAATGAGCTTGAATGAAAAAAATCACGTTTGAAATCGCTATTTTCTATCAAATTTGTTTATTTCTAATAATCATAAATTCTTAATTTAATTCAATCATAAATTTAAGTAATTTGATAATTTTAATTATAAAATGTAAATTGGAAAAAGCAGTAGATTATTGATGGACATATCCATGAAGTATTGTTTTTCTCAGCCAGGGAGAAATTGAGTTTTTTATTTTTGTTTTATCAGAATCAAGAACAAAACCCACAACCCATAAAAGCAGTGGAACGGTATAAACATTCAATGTTATTTACACTGAAAGTGGGTTATTTTATTTCTGTTTTGATCAGTAACATTGATTTGTCATTTAATTCATATAGTTTAAAATTTTTAAAAGCCATTATATTAAATGACAGTTAGGAAAACATTTGAATTTGTCAAGTGATGCTTCCAAAAGAATGATAGCCATTCAAAACACAAATATAACCAACTAATTAACATTTTTTAATTGCAATTTTTAAATGAAAAAAAGAATGAGTAATTCCGAAAAATAGTATAAATGAAACCAAGAAAGAAGGTAAATAAAATTTCTCGAAACGAGGTATAAAATAAGAATTCACTTACATGGGAAGTCGACCAGAGGCAAAGAAAATATACTTAGATGAAGAGTTTCTTACTTTTTCTTGGTTCTTTGTAATGATCTTCCCTCGCTTCAGGGAATTTTATTAAATTCTTCAGAGCTCCTTGCCCAGAAATATTTTTAAGACTGAATTGCTAATATTTATCATACTTGGAAGCCCTTTTGTTAAATCAAAGTAATTTATAAGGATTTCTATATTTCAATTTATTCATGCCTTTAATAGCTCATAGACAGTTATTTTTTCTATTATTTTTTTTTTGTAACGAATGTAAAATAATCTGATTTCGTTAATAAATATAATTTCTTCAAAAAAGGATTATTTTATGGTAATATATTCAATTCTCTTTATTACAGCAATAACTTCTCTTGAAACAATCATCATTATGTAACATGTTTCGGGATCAAACAATCTCATCATCAGACTTTTTATACTTCTGGTGTTAACTCACCGAGTCAATTTAACAGTTACATTTACGTTGTTTAAAGAAGAATTATTGCTGTAATAAAGTAAACTGGTAATAAATATATTTTATTTTATGTTTAAAGCAGTTACATTTTTTTTTTTTTTTTTTTTTTTTAAGTTTAATAGAGTACAAAAATAAAGACGTAAAATTTATTTTATTTATATTATAAAGAAGAAAATATATAGACTAATAAATATCATTTTAACCACATCTGTAGGATTTATTATACAAAAATAAATAAATGAAATAGAAAAATTCCTTTCATCACTTTCCAATATTTTTAGTTAAACTTTTTTATCCTATTTATTTGGAGGTTTTTTTTTACTAGACCACATTACTGAAGTAGGATTATTTTTGGAAAAACGCATTTTTTTCCACAATGATTCGCAAATTAGTATTCATCTGTGTGATAGCCTAAAAACTAAGTCCTTTAAACACAAATAAAGAGAAGAAAAAAATTAGTTTTTTAGTGGCAAATATTACCAAATATCAACGACTTAACACACAAAATACATTTTACCGATTGTTGACAAGTGCCACAGCTGTTAGACATTTTAAACTTTCAAGATGCATGAACTGGTAAATGCTAACAATTTCTTGACAATTCCATTGATATGGTTAAACACCATACATATTCAAAATAAGTTTCAAACCACAAAAATAACAGAGAATAGTAATTTTTGACTTCAGAATTCGATTCACCAACCTCACAAAGACCATATTTAATAATTATAAAATAATTTTAGCAGCTAAAATGATTTTAATTCCATTCCCCCTGAGCTTTTTTACCCCATCCCAAAAGCTTACACTTTAAAAGTATCGGACAGTCAAAGAAAAATATTGATATTTTTTATATATCTTGTATCAATGAGTATTCCTTTCGCCTAGTGTATGCACAGGAGTTTTTTTTCGTATAAACGCAGAACCGACCGTCCAAGAGAAAATATTTAAATATGTTTAAAAAAATTTATTGCAGTCAATATGCATAATAAACAACATAACTCTGACAGCATAATAATATATGAAATTCTGACCTATTTCGCTTAGTTGACTACCGTTTTGAAATCATTATTCTTTAAATAATTTTACAAATGTTTTTTAAACTTAAAAAGGCAATCAAAGAGCTAAGCTTTGAACATTACTCAACTGATTCTCTGTTTATTCTGTAACGAAAAACAGTGTTTACAAAGAGTAGCTGAACGCGGATAACAGGGGGTTGAATAATTGACATCATATATATGCTAATGTACTAATGGTCTCCAGCTCTCTGTTTTATTTCGCCGCTCAGTTTAGTTCTCTCCTATTTAGCCATTCAGCTACAATTTTATACAGTGTCTATTAACTATTAATTTATTATAAACAAATTAAATGAAAATTATACATATGGTACAAAGTATCATTAAATTAGTTACTACAAAATTGTAAAACATTTTTTTTTTTAAATTATTTAATTTAAAAAGTCATGTGACTGAATTTTTCTCGTCATGGAATATTACTTTCTTCACTAAAACCATTTTTTAACCTATGTTAAATTTGATAATAAACACTATAATTTCTTGTTATTTCGTTCATTGTGATTAAGTTCAGTCAAAAATATTTTAATTTTACATGTATAAAAAAACAGAGAAAGTCATTCTTTCACTCATATATGAGTTTTATTATTATTTTTAATTTTTATTTTTGGAAACTTCGTTTACATAAAATATGACATTATCACTATTAACCCACCCTTATTTATTTAGAATACAATTTGTAATTAACATTATAATAAGCTAATATCTACTATATATATATATATATATATATATAT
Source organism: Euschistus heros (assembly GCA_003667255.2). Taxonomy (NCBI): domain Eukaryota; kingdom Metazoa; phylum Arthropoda; class Insecta; order Hemiptera; family Pentatomidae; genus Euschistus; species Euschistus heros. The sequence continues at coordinate 2,515,396 of RCWM02000057.1, read as the reverse complement.
ATATATATATATATATATATATATATTTTTTTTTTTTTTTTTTTTTTTTGGCGACGTTTCGAGACTATATTGTTCTCATAATCATGCCAATGTTACTGGTGAATATGGTATCGACTGATAATATATATATATATATATATATATATATATATATATATATATATTTATTTATTTAAATTCTAGTCTAATTTAATTACTAAGACCTTCAGACATGAAACATTAGTAAAAATTATAGTTTGACTATGATAATGTTTTGATTTCTTGTAATGATAATTTTTGATTTTCTATCTTTTATTTTTCTTTAAGTTCTGTTTGTTTGTTTTCTCTTCTTTAATTTTGTTTACAAATTAACCTCTATTTTGTATATATATATATTTTTTCACTCTCTTTTTATTAATAGTTTTTTCTTTTTCTAGTTTTTCTCTGTATTTTTTTTTTCCTACATATTTGTATTTAAATTTACCTATGTTATTTTATTTTTAACAGCCTCTCGGCCAGTTATGATCTTACTTTGTATTATTTAATGTTGATTCTTAAGGGACTTTGTCCCAGAATAAAGTTTTCTTTCTATTCTATTCTATTCTATTCTATATACAGAAGAACCTCTCTGATCAGACACCTAAGGGACCAAGAGGTACGAATCCAGGTCGGACTAACCGGAGATTTCTATGAAGCACGTAATTTTCATAGTTAAAAGTGTATTATAATTTTATTAAAAGTTATATATTAATATTTTTAAGAAGTAAAGAAAATAGAAACGTACGTTTTATACAACCATAGACTAATTTGTCTGGATAGATATGTTTTGGTCGGCTGTTTTAGTATAGAAGTATTGGACATAATAACACTTTATTGTGTTGAATTTATAGCACACTTTAAAACTAATTTATATATTGTCCATATGAAGTATCCTCTAAGCTAGCGGGAGTCGGATTAGTGATATTCTACTGTGTATATAAAAAAATAATACCCTTACAATCCAAAATGATAAAAAGAAACCGAGTTTCATCTGAACCGTTTATTAACAACTTAAAAAAATCTATGAAACTACACGTATTCTATATTTTTTTAAATTATGGTTTTGAATATTGTTCTATTTTGTTTTTCAATAATCTAAAAATAGAAGTAGAGGAAACCTACTTCCACTATAATCCGGTATAGTACTCTGATCCAGGGCGATTGTCTTGGCCTTTGTGTGGAATAGAGAAAGTTACTATGATCTTCGGGAACAATTGGCCATCGCTGTCTGAAAAGGCAACCAGAGTAGGTCACGGCGGAGGCTACAGATTTCAGGAACATTCTTAAACTTTTCTACAGACTCCTATATATACATGCCCGAAAACAAAATTAAGGTTAATTATGAATTCACGATGAAATATCACGGACTTATCTATAACTTTTAATGATATATACACCAGTTTATTGTAATCAAAGGTTCTACGTATTTGGAATAATTTCCAACCTATTTTAACAGCTTAAATAAAGGATATTTCTAAAATCTAAATAACATTGTCAGCCTACAAGTTATAGAACGACATTCTCAGAACAAACCAGCCTCCTCTCAAAGATGAAACTGCATATTTTTATAGAAGTAATAAAAAAATTGTCACTAAACGTTGTTCACATTCATTTCAAATATAATAAACAGGCTTATAAAGCTACAGCTTTTATGTCCACATCCGAGTACAAACAGGTTTGAAAACCGAAGAAGTAACCAGTGCCATCTAAGGAAGATCCATCCTAAATGGCGAAGCAGCTACTGGGAGGACATGACAAGAAGAACTGGTCAGAGAGTTCTTCGGTCTGCGTCAATATTCAACGACTAAGAACGGAACGTATACTAGAAGTACCTACGTATTAGTATTCAAGAGATAAAGTTATATCCTACAAGGAATATCGTTATATGACAATTTAATATTGTAATAATCAGCTCCAATAAATATTTGATCGGTATTATAGATTAATGTAAATCTTGTTCATTAAAAATAATACAATAATTGGTAAACGATGTCGGTATCGAAATCTGATTGAAATAATCCCAAAATCAACTCATACCTGGTGACAGGTAGGTAACCAAAAATAATTGAGTTTAATTCTTGAATATTGTAATTCATTAAATCATTTTTATTATGGTTTATAATTATCTATGTAATTAATCTCTTCAATTAAAATCAAAATAGTTTAAATACATTACACCTTGCTTAGGAAAAATTTGATTTAATCAAATACATGACATATTTTCTTAACATATGTCAAACTCAGACCGAAGTTATTATTTGATATATAGTTCCGCTTGCAACATAAAATCTGCAACAAAATGTTAGACACACCCTTGTAAATAAGAAAAACATTTTTTATTATTTTTGAATAATTTTTATGATATTTGAACGGGAGAAGGAATTATCAGATCTTATTGAATAGTTCAATCCAATATAATTAAAAAAAAAATTATTAGCGCCAAATTGTTAGACACACTGCTGCTTTTTACCGTTCTCTTAATCTTCAGGAGGTTGAGACCAAAAATACCATTTCTACTTTAGAACTGTGTTGAATTTGTACGAAAGTAGACACAACTATACACATCAATTATGGGGAAATTAATATTTTTCTAATGAAGAGCACCGTTTGATTTCTTCACTAATGAGAATGAGATGAGTTTTAGAGAGATTGCAAACCGCTTCAAATGGAGATATTCATCAGCTGTGAACTTTATGAGACACGCAGAGACATATAGAACCCACCACTCAACTGAGACCCTCCTGGTTTGTCGTTACAAGGAAAACGGATACTAACTGTTGTAAAACGGCAAGATCAATCGCTGATGAAGCCTGAAGTTCAAACAAACCTTAGAAATGTCTAAACGTTATTAAAATATTCAAAAAACACTAGTTAGAAAAAAAAGAATGCCAGTTTTTTTAGCCATCACAAATTAGCTAGTATGGCCTTTGCTCGAAATGTAACATCATGGGCTTAGCACCGGGGGAAAGTTGTCTTCAGTAATAATAAAAAATGTAATCTGGATGGGTTTGTTGGATTTTCATTTATTTTCATAGTTTAACACAAAGAATAAAAGATTTTGTCAAAGAGACAACTGAAAGGAGGAAAGTTACTAATGTATGACAGCTGAAAAACTGGCTTACTTATTTCCTAACAATTTTTTTAATAATCAGTTGATATTCCTAAGGTTCGTTTGAACTCCAGGCTTCTTCAGCGATCGCTCTTGCCATTTTACAAAAGTAAACTGCGGCTCTTGCCGTTTTCTTGTAACGACAAACCAGGTGCTCTCAGTTGAGCGGTGGGTTCCATTTGTCTCTCCGAGCCTCATAAAGTTCGCAACTAATGAAAAACTCCGTTTAAGGCGGTTCGTGATCTCCCTAGAACACATCCCAGCCTTATCAGTGAAGAAATCTTACGGAGCACTACATTTGAAAAACATTAATGTTTCCTTATAATTGACGAATTTAGTTGTGTCTATTTCGTAAAAATTGAACAGCTCTAAAGTAGAAATGGTAAATAACGACAGTGTGTCTATAATTTTGAAGCACATAAATTGTAATTTTTCTACTAATATTAGATTTAACTATTCAAGAAGGTCTGATAATTCTGTCTTCTTTTAAAATATCCTAACTTATAAAACAAGCTGTGTAAATAAACGAATATCGATCGAAAATAAAGAAATCATAAAACGTTTTTCTTACTTACAAGAGCATTTTGAAAAGGGTCTAAACCTTAAGTAACCAGCCGTATTTCAAATAATTTACAACTATGCCCTCATCGAAGATAATACTCCTCAAACGTAAACGATGCTCTGAAGGTTAACAGCCTGACATTGTGATCGAACAGGAAATAGATTTATTGGCCGCGATAGAGATGAGACCTTGCCCTCAGGTATGGAGGTTGTACGAATTCTCTTCGCCGATTACGATGAACTGTTGGCACAGACCGCCAATAAAAGTTGGGATAAATAAAAATTAATGCACCTTATATATCTATATATATATATATATATATATATATATATATATATATATATATATATATGTATATATATATTATATCAGTTTGAATGTCAAACGGCGAAGATAGGGAAGATAAAACATATTATTCTCACTGACAAGGTAGGGAAATTATTTTTATTTATTTTTTTTATTTTTTTATTTTTTATTTTTTTTACACATCATATTAACTATTTCAAAAATATTATTAATTATTCATTGTAACAATTTTTCGAATTGAATAGGTGACGGGAACGACGTGTTCCCTTAATTGTTAAATTACACACCGGTATCTCTATTTAGTTTAAACAACAACAGAGAGGGAAAAAGTCACATAGTTACGTATTTTAGTTTAGTTTTAATTGGAATGTTCAGCACATCCTGCAAGTCCCCACAACAACAGGAGAGCGCTTTGAATATTTATTGTTAAAGCTTTCCTCAAATATCTCGGCGACTATCAACTTAACGTAAAACGAACTTCATATGAAAAATTGAAAAGCATGATGGAAAGGCTGCAATATGATTTCCCTAAGGTGGGCACTTGTTTCAACCGTGAACCTTGATTTATTATATCTTAAATTTTCTATAAGCATTTAATCCTCCATTCATCTCTATGACAAAAATTAATAAGATCATACTTATTGGAAATTTTACTTTCTTTATTTTTTTAAAATAAAAATCTTACTAAGACTAAAGCGACAAGAAACTGCTCGTCGTTAGGGTTGGGCGATAATCGATAGTTAGGACTATCGATAGGCCGACACTATCGGTTAAGAACTATCGATTACTATCGAAATTATTTTGCTATTAGTTTGAGAAAAAAACTAATTTATTTGAACAAACAATAAAGAAAGAAAAATAACGAAATAGTTAATTTCAAGAGTCAGTGTGCTCCTTGAGCCACACATTTCCCGAAAGAAAAACTAGCATTTCTGCTTTCTTTTGCCTTGAGAGAACCCTTGAATTCTAGGAATTCCGAATTCAATTTCAAAAGAACTTGACTGGACAGAGACAGATCAGCATAATTCCCAGAGTTTGAAAACTTGAGGGTAAAAAAGATCTATAGATAGTCGACACTATCGATAGGCATGACCTATCGATATATCGATAGTAACAATCGACTATTGGCCAACCCTACTCGTCGTTACAGACTACTTCAACATTTACTAAACTAACGATCAAAGCTCCCAATTCATTACAAAAGACTTACCTACATGACTGTGATTAGACCTACGGAGTTGAGCTTATGGGCTCTACTAAACCATCCTATTCATCTCGTATTGAATCCTTACAATCCAAAATCCTTAGGAAAATCCTAAATGCCATTTACTTTGTCACCAATAAACTTATCCATTAAGACCTTAATGTTCCACATGTTGCTGAATTAGTACAAACCAGATACCTATCCTTTCATAGTAAGCTTCATATCCACTCAAATCCATTAGTTTCTCAACTTGCTTCCTACTCCATTCCCGATAATCCTCCGAGGCGTCTGAAAAGAAGATGGCCTAGAGATCTTCTAGTGTAGAATTTTTATTGAAGTGCTACTGATGAGTAGTTCTTTTCAAGTTTTGACATGTTATTGTAATCGTTATCGGTTCATTTACTTGATGTATATATTTGTACAGTTGTAAATTTCAATAAATTGATAATAAAATAAAATAAAAAAAAAAACTTGCTAAAGCGAGATGTTTGAGAAAAAAAACCGCGAAGACATCCAGATCGCTGTTCCTTCTCTAATTAAACCTAAAAACTACATGATTTTTTTTTACTAATAAGATATTATTGGCCTTCCTAATTTGTATATTAAGACTAACTTGAATGGATACATCCTTTAAAAAACAACAAAATGTACACTAATATTATATTGTTGAAAATAGAAAATGAATCCGAGACAGTTCCCCAAATTTCGTATAGAAAGTACTTTTTGCTAAACCAGGAGGTTCCAAGGATATTTGAGAAAAACCGTGAAAAGAGATACCCAAATCAGCTCTTCCTTCACAACTACATGATTTTTGGGTTTCGTTGTCAAGATTAAATTGTATGAAGGTTTCCTAAAAAAAAAAAATATTACTACTATTATAGTGTTGAATAAATAAAGATAGAAATCGAAATCGAAAATATAAATTTGTTACGGTACGTCTAAACCGATTTCATGGAGTTGAATTGGTTAGCTAGAGTACCCTTTTATATTCAGCCTCTTTATTCGTACAGTAAAAGGATATTAATTGCTATTGAGGGGGTTTGGAAAAAGAGTTTGGAAGCTTTCAACATGCCGGCAAAAGGGTATTGACTGTAATGCAACCTATTTCCATTAATTAAATCTTCTTTACAATAGGGTTTTATTTTATACCATAAACAGGGATTTATTTCAATATTGAAAAGGTATTATCACTTCGGCTATTTATGGCATAAAGGCAGTGAAGTACGGCACGATTTTCAAACACCGATATGTAATAATATGTAATATGTAGTAATATAATATGTATTACCGATATTAAATATATTAACGTCGGTAAATATAAGTAAACACACTCATCTAAATAAGTGAACGGATATTCAACACTTTAAACGACTATATAAATTATATTGTTACTTTTTATGATTAATATTTTTTTCTTTTTTACTTTGTGGGGTAGCCATTACGATTTAATCCTGTGAGCGATTTCGCTTATCTCTACAGGAGAATAAGCAGCGCGTGCTATAGCAAAGCTCTAGGTAGAACAAAAAAAAGAATTCTACAGCTAGGTAAAATACTAATTCCTCTTATTTATTCGTGCTTTAATATACTTCTTATATTGCGTGACGAAGCAATAAAAGGTCAGCATAAATTACAAGAAAACTCATATTTAAAGTAAATACATATGCTTTAATTTTTTTTTAATTCAGTAGGATTAGTTAACACGTCCGTTTAGTTAGTATTCACTTGTATCTAAAAAGACATTTTTGAAATAGGAGGCCAATAAAAAAAATAAATAAAATAAAATAAAATTTAAAAAAAAAACCTGTATTATTACCAACCTATGAAGGGTCTTGGGTTCAGTACTTAGGTAAGGAGATACTGTTACTAAGCCAACGGTTGTGGAAGGAGGAGATTTGGACTAAATCACGCCCAACCACCAGGTTTTCCTCCCACTTAAGGTTACCCACTTTATAGAGGCTTGGTGTGCCCCAGGAGAGTCTTCGACCTCAAAGTCGAGCCACAACCGAAATAACAGAAAATAAATTTAACCCAGACTCTGATTGTGAGAGTCTGAGAGCGAAAAATCTGAAAGACAAAAGCGAAAAATCTGTAAAGAACACACAAAGAATTTTATTTTACTTTTAAGTATAATAATAATAACTTAATAATGCCAATAAAGTAATGCTTTGATAAGTAACTCAGTTTCGCAAAAAAAATATATAATTCTAAAATCAAACATTCTAGCGATTTGTCAAAAAATGGAATGAGATTTCATTTTTTCCAGAACTAATGTCTAGTCAAACATAATTCAAGGAACCAGGATTGCATCACGAAAATAATTATAGTGTCCTTCAATCGTCCTATTATCCTTTATCATAAATAACCTTATAGATATATATAAAGCTTTCACTCCCTCAAGGACTAGCGATTGAGTGACTACAACTTAAGAGAACCTGAGGGAGAATGGCCTATGCATTGTTATCTAAAGAGCATTCAGAGCCTCTCTAACCTCTCTGCTTAACGACGTTGGGCTCAGATATGAGACGAGATTTAAGATTAATATTAGTTAAGAACCTGTCAAATCAGAGAAACCTGGGGTATTTTATGTGTAAACAGAAAAAAAATTACCGGGAATCTTTAGAATAAGGGATTCCCTGGAGCAGAAAATAATTTCTTTTTCAAATTCTAGGTTTAAACGCTCATAAGAATAGCAATTTTCTAAGTCACATTAACTGCATGTAACTGACAAATGTGCCGTGATTCAGAAAAATAAAAAAAGGCTAATCAGCACAAAAATATATATCTTCTGCAAATCCAAAAAGTTCGTGATAAGGAAGGAAAAATATAAATACATCAGTGATAAGGCAATATGTCTCATAGAATAAGTGAAAATGGTGAGAATAGATTAAGCATTCATTCAGGATGGATAAGAAAGGATACCGAAAAAAATGTGCAGAAAAGAGAAGAGAGAAGACAAAAGCTATCATAATAAAATAATGTAAAGAATTGTTATAATTATAAAATATCACAAGCTAAAAAAAAAAAAAAAATAAATAAAAAAAAAAAAAAATAAAAAAAAAAAAAAAAAAATAAAACTTCATGTCCGAAATCCTTAAATAAACAAATATATTATTTTACATAGATTTGGCATTTTAGATAAAGAAATAGTAAGAACGAAAATTGTATATACATGGTTAGGACAGATATAGGCTCGGATAACCGGACCCTCGGTTAACCGAGACCAAAAAAAGTAAGAAAAATACTTAACATTACACCTTCTCTTACTTCCTTTAAACATAATTTATTTATGCCCCTCCCCAATTATCAATCTTCCGGAATAATGTAATAATATATTAGTGTAAAAATATTTATTTTATAATTTTTTATTTTTTATATAAACACGAAGATTAGTTTTTCATTTTTAATTTCCACCTTATATATTTATAAGTACGTAATTTATATTCAACATAAGTTGCTGTCTGATATGTACGCAGCCAGACAATAATGACTTTTGATTGTACTTTCATGTTATTCTTATGGGGTAAGGTGTCCCAGAGTAAAAATTATTTTTATTAAAAAAATAAATAAATAATAAAGTCACATAATTGACGTATTACATATATCTATTTAACAATAAAATAATTTTTACCAAGTATACAATAATAGTATACACCAGTTAGATTATTACACATGTATATCAAAAAGTTTATGGATTGAAAATTGTTTAAATTTTCTTTTGTTTCATTACCGACATTCTATCTGCCGACGCGTGATCTCTCTATTGTCTAAAAACCATCAGATCAAATGATGTTGCATCATTCTGCCTCTCAGATATTGAAGTGCCTTCACCAACCCAAGCAAACCCTTCTTCATGAGAAATTATCAAAGACGATTCAATTCCTAGAAGACGGTCTCCCCAACCGCCATCCTACTCGTAGTAATGCTCGTACAAAAATTTTCTAAAATCTTGTTCGACAATCGAATACTTTGTAAACAAAAAAAAAATAATACTTATTAAAATAAAAAAAATATATAGAAGGCTCGGTTAGTCGAGTCCGTAGTGTATACTTTAAAAACAAATATTTACCAATGTGATTTATTTTTTTATAATTATATCAGCGTAATGATCAATCCATTTCATTAAACGAGAAGGAATATTTGAAAACATTGAACTGAACTAAATCTCGGAGCGCTGAAGAGAAACTATTAACAGAACATACTTAAAACAATTTTAAGGTCGGCTGACATAACACGCAACGAGGCAGTTATATTGCTTCTGTAGAAGCCCGATCTCATCACATCGTCCATTACTGCTTTATACAGAGGTGAAATATATTTACATATGTCAGCCTCAATCCTTATGCCAATGCCTATTTTATATAAACAGATAAATTATATTTTGAACAGAAAGGTATATATTTCAATTATTTATATTACCCTATGTTTCGATCGTTTCATAAGTTAGTTTTCTCAGAAATTTATTTTTTTGGTAAAACAACTTTATGAAATAAAAAAAAAAATTGTTAAATTTACCCTCATTTTCTATACATTTTCTCAACGTATTATCCATTTTTCTACCTCAGAACTGAATTCTGAAAAAAAGGGTTTTGTAAAGAAAAAAATTCAGAAAATGCGTTTTTTACCTGAGAATATTTTCATTTTTTTTTTACTTTACAGGAAGTTGTCCAAATTTCTGAAAAGATGGAAATCTTTGTATATACGTCTAGGGAATGTGTCCCTTCCGATTAACCAATGCATGTTGTTTTTTTATGCATGATGTCATTATCACAGCAGTACGATCTGAATGGTATCAACTCTAGATAAAAAGGAAAAATGAATTATTCCTAACTACACAGAAACAAATAATTTTTTTTAATGCAACTTTGGCATGTGCCCCGGTCTTCCCTCGAACAACTTCCTTCCCCAAAAGATGTAGTAACATTTCTTGCAGCTTGGACTGTCGAGTGTTCAAGTTTAAACTCGTAAAAAAAAAATTACTCTAAAATGCATGTTTCCAAGTCCATATATGATTTGCGATTAATTTGAGTGATTCAATAAGAGCTCATCATAATCTGTAAACATAAATGTAGCAAACAGAAGTCGCCTAATTTGAGATGTCCACTTTAAATTTCAAGAATAATAAAACCGTACTTTTATATGAAATGACCTTATAGTTGGAAAAGAATCATCTATATCTTTAACAATGAAATAAAGATAAAACCTTAAGTTTGATTAACCGTAACGTTGATCCACTGCCAGAAAACTGTTACAATATTATTTTTGTGCATTTATGTGCCGATATCGACATGAGGAAAGGGATCTTATTGAAGTCGTTTCAATTATCCTATCATATCCACTTAAGAGTGAATATTGTTTTTCTAAGTTCCATCTTCATATCCTATAAACAAGACTCAACATTCGTCAAGACAGACTTACAACATTTACTAGAAAAATTAATTACAAAAGAGTTACTTACATGACTGTGATTAGACCTATTTGGACGTACGGAATTGAGCTCAAACCAACCAATTCATCTCGTATCCAATCATTACAATCCGAAATCCTTCGAAGAATCCTAAATGCTCCTTACTTTGTCACCAATAAACTTATTCACAAAGACCTTAATCTTCTATATGTTGCTGAGTTAGCCCAAACCAGATACCTATCCTTTTACAGTAAGCTCCGCAACCACTCAAATCCACTAGTTTCTCAATTTGCTTCTAACTCCATTCCCTATAATCCTCCGAGACGTCTGAAAAGATGGCCTAAAGACCTAATACTGTAGAACTTTTATTGAAGTGCTACTGATGAGTAGTTCTTTTTAAGTTTGGTACATTTACTTGATGTATATATTTGTACAGCTGTAAATTTCAATACATTCCTATAAAATAAAACAAAAAAATATCTCATAGACACTTGAATAATCATGATTTTATTTTTGAATCCCGATACATTTTAAATGCCTCTAGCGATTTACCCTTCGCAAGCAGATTCAGAAGACAACTTTCGCTTTCTTATCAGGAGTTATAGATAAGAAAGTGCTGATCACTGGCCCCGTTACCCTTAAGGACCCCAGCGAAGGAGTGAAAGGCGAACAGATTGAATCAAACGCCTCCGCTTGGAGCAAATAAAAAAGGACGAGTCCTTTGTCTTCCAACTGGCTCCAAGACAAAGGACTCGAGAAATTCTTCAGACCACTTTATATCTCATTGCCCTGGCAGTATGCTACTGGAAACAAAAGCCAACTGTATTCTATTGTAGCTATAAAAGGGTCCATATCTCACAATCTTATCGAATATAAACTAAATCGATTGTAAGATTGTGCATTCAATTCTATCGTTGGTTAAGCTATTTAAAGGATTTTTTAAATGAATGACTATATCAAAAAATGTATGTTTAGATATTAATTTTACGCATGTAATGGAATAAAATTAACATAAAAATGTATTATTAAAATATATCAAAGTTGCTCGATGGCCGAGCAAGTTGGTCTCATCGCGCTCGGTACTGGTTCGAATCCCATCTGGGCGGATTAAACTTTATTCGTGGTGGACCCACGAAATGAATGTTGACTTTCCCACCATGTCTAGGCTAGGTTAGTAACCTGTAGGATAGCCCTTCCTTCCTGCTCCTTGAATTGAAAAACAATTGATTAAATATTAAAACAAGTCTACAATTATCTACTATTTTTAATAAATGAAGGGTTTGGTAAATAAAGGAGATATATCACATTTTTAAAAACACAATCAAATCCATTGGATGAAGAATTTATGTGCAAAAAGCAAATTCTGACTATTTCAAAACAACTAGAATAAGGGATATAAAGAAGATGACGGGGCTATGTAACATTTTCTGCTAAAGGAAAATGTAAACAAGAAACTTTAAACGTAAATTACTCGACATTGCGTTTTGTTACATAATCCATTCATCCACCAACCCCTTCATATGAAACATTTTTTTTTTTTTTTTTTGTTACTAACAGTAATGACAGGTAAAAATCCTAATTTTTTTTTTTTTTTTTTTTTTTTTTTTTTTTACTTAATCCGACCATCTTTTAACGATGATCGGTGTGAGGTTCCTTCTTATAGAGCCTGACCCAAGAATCCCTGTCTTGAACGAGCTGCCTTCTCCTCCAGTCCATTCCTTCTCTGTTAAAGGCCTCTTCAATTATTCTCCCAGGTCTTCCTAGGTCTTTCCTGTGGTCGCCTTCCCTCTACTCTGGCCTAGTGGGTAACTCTGGCAATTTTGTCTTCAGCCATTCGCGAGACGTGCCCAAACCACCTGAGTTGGTTTTCTTGGATTATTTCTTTTGCAGACCTCAGGTCTAAGTTTTTTCTTATTGTAGTGTTCCTCACACGATCTCTTCTTGTTTTCCCCCCTATTTTCTTAAATAGCGCATTTCCATGGCTTGGATTTGGCTTTTGTGTTTGGAAGTGAGTCTTGAAGACCACCAGAAAATATTAAAAATAAAACAATAAATATATTTATTTTAAAACGAAAAGAAAAGTTATAAAAGATTAATAAAAAAGAAAAAGAATAGAAAATTTTAAAAAAAATGTAATTATTATCAATTATTTGTGAACAAACTTTTGTGAATTTAAGTTTTCATAGTTTTAGATATTTTAATTTCAGTTTTCAGCGTTAAAATGGAATACTGACCCCGAAACATGTAGCAACATGTACATGATTGATGTAATGTGGCAGATCACTGTAATTGCTAACAACTGCCAACAATCAGCGTAAATCTTTGGATGCAACCCGCCTTTCAGTTAGGACACCGATAGTTGAATGAACCTCTTAAACCAAGTACAATTGTGTATGTACTACTGATTTTTTTTTTTTTTTTTTTTTTTTTTTTTTTTTTTACATTATTATATTATGAATACAGATAAAGTCGAAACTCGTTAAGTCGAAGCGAACCCTATTTCTTGATTACTTTTATATGATGAATTTTATTCGTTTACTTGAACTAACAATCGTTCACTCGAAGTTAACTTTTTGTATACACGACTCTCGAGACTCTGTAAGTCGAATATCCTGAGGCGGAGAATTTTGTAAGTCGAAGTTTCCCAGAATCATGAACATGTCCTAACCAGTCTATCTCAACCTTATACTCGCTTATCCTTAGTACTGTTTCAAATCGGGGGAAAAATATACGTTTATTCTGTTGATTGTTTTTTTAGCCATGGCTACCAGGGGTAGAGGCTGATGTCTTAGCTGCTTTGCACACAACTTAGTTGCACCTCTACATATATGGAAAAGAAAGTTATTTCTAATTAGGTACGTAATTTATTACATATGTATTTTATTGTTTTTTGTTTGCATTAGTATTTCGGCTTCTGTTAATTTTACGTAGAAGAAATTATTTTAAGCATTAAGTAGTTAAAAATATATTACTTTTATTACCTAATATATATATTGTTGCATGCGAAAAACTTACATATACTTTTAAGTAACTCATATGTGTTTATCTCAAAACCCTTGTGAGTCCCATCACAAATAATGATTTTTTTTTTTATCTAAACCACTGCTTTCCTTAAAATCCTCTTAAAATGTTAAACCTTTAGTGCAGTAAAAGAAGTAGAACCCATATAATCAAGATTTCTCAATTATAATTTTTTTTTTTAGTCTTAGGGACTTGGGAAATAAAACATATATCAGTTTAGTTTCGTATTTAATTATTGTTCAAAACATAATTTTTTTTTATTTATCTGGAATTCATTCTCAATTAAAAAGTGTATTTTGGTTAGAACATATTCAATTGAATGAACCCAAGACCATAGAAGTATGGAGTATGGAGCAAACAGGCAATAAAGACGTAGGTAATAACAAAGTTTATTTTGTTCCACATATATAGATTAACATGAATTCCATTTACTCCTCATTCTTAAAATAATGGTTTTTAAATTTAAAACTATTATATTAAGAAAGAGGATTAAATTGAATTCACGGTTATCTATATATGTGAAACATAATAATGTTTCTATTTGATTTTCTACATATAATATCTTACACATGACCAAAGTCAACATACAATGGAAGTTTTAAGTGCAAATAGAATAATAAATAGCATTTCTAGGATCCAAATTTATTAAATAACCTATATAAATAATGTCGTCATTACGTATCAAAATCTTACCTAATCTACTCATCTGGAATTCTCTCCGTCTTAACAATAGCCATACCGCCTCTTTAAAAACAGTTAAATACCTTCGCTTTCAAAGCTTCTTTACCTTTAGATAAATGTTTAGGTATTAGTTGATCAACTTATATATATATATATATATATATATATATATATATATATATATATATATATATATATATATATATATATATATATATATATATATATATATATATATATATATATATATATATATATATATATTTTTTTTTTTTTTTGTGTGTGTGTGTGTAGAATGAAAATAGTGAATTTTGTATTAATAATTTTTATATTGTTCTATGAAGTAACGTAAGAATATACTCTCAATCTTAATATTAAATAAATACTCTTGTTAATATTTAAAAAAATAAATAAATTAAAAAATAAATAAATGAAATATTCATAGAGATACTTGAGTCATTGTAATAGTTAACATTTGCTAGCTTTACGTGATGTTGAAGAAGAAATTATTCAGAGAGTCCTAATTATTTATTTTATCCGTGTTCAGCAGGCACGCAACTAGTATTTAATTAAAGGATTGTAATGTGACAACATAAAATATATTCACAATACAATTCTTCAAAGTCATTACTGCGTTGTAAAGTGAGTCCATTGACCATGGATGATGGTATGTATGATGTCACTCACTCTCCTTGAAGCAGACATTTCCCATTTTATAGCATTAACAAACGAGTCAGAGAAGCTACTCACCAAATACACCGAGGCTAGGGGTCGTAGTGGGGGGAGAGGGAATGTCTACTTAAGCCTTTTGAGACAAACGCTTTCCGTTTACTCGTTAAATATGTATCCAGCAAACAATCTGTCGAGTAGTTGCCAACAGCGGAAGCGATAAAAGACGCTGAGGAACAAAGGGCCAAGGGACGGCACTATCACTCACTCGGGATGACTTCCGCTGAATAATGGCCCGGAGCGATTCGCACTTCCTCTGACAGAAGGAGTTTAAGCCCGAAGGATGTCTCAGTACAAGAGGCTAATAAAGGACACATTAACAAGCCATCATGGTCCTGTTCCCCTCCATGGAATTGGGTGAATTATAACTTAATGCAATAAGTGAATGAATATCTTGCACATTGAATTGTTAAATAAGAATTTTAAATCAAAACAAAAAAGCCAAAATTATAAAAAAGAATTGAGCAGCTTATTATTGCAGTGTAGAAGAGAACTTCATCTAAGAAGTTCACTTTGAGAATCATCATATGTATTTAAATCTTGCGTAAATAATCCTTTGAACCTTTTCCTCGTAAAAACAGAAAAATTGAAATCTCATTTCACTGGTATCAGGCAGGCATGTGGAACTGAGGTCTCGTTTTCAATTTCTTTGATCATAAAAGTTAATATGAAGTTTCGACTTTTTTGTTTATTTCCTTTAGAACAACTTAACCTATACGAATCAAAAGGTTTGAGTTTTGAATAAAAACGAACATCTTACAAAATATAATTGTAAAGATTCGCAAAGCCAACCATGTTCAACTGCCTAACACGACTTAACCGCCAATATCTTTGAACAGCTGAACTCATCGCGTTCATCCCAGCGAAGCGTCTTCTAAAAAAGTACAGCACTATTTGAACGGTTTAAAAAACACAACTTTGAGTAATTTATATTTTAGGTTTTTTATTATTTTTTCATTTTGCTTTAGCAGGAAAATGTTACATTGACCTTGCATCTTCTTCCAATCTCTTTTTCTACTTAATTTGAAAGATTCAGATTTTAATAACTAACACTTCTGCACATGAATTCTTCATCCAAAGAACTAGATTGTATTTTTTTTTTTTTTTTTTTTTTTAAATGTGACATAACCCTTTCATCCACTAAACCCCAAAAAGGTTGGTTTGCTAGGTGAATTAATTACGGAATCTTATTTGATATATTTTTATAAATATTAGACATTTTCAGGTTTATTTTCTTGAACTATTTTCCAACACATTTTCAAATACAAAAAATACAACTATTTTCATAAGTTCAGAATTAATGGGGCCACAGAACTTCCCACAATTCACTGGTCTAAATATGTACAACTCCGTCAGTAATCGCTGTTAAAAAATACAAAACCTCTTGATTCTATTACACACGTTTACATTTGGCAATGTAATCCTTTGTATGTTAAAATATAATTATAGAGCGTTTTGTTGATGTTAGTTAAAAGATAACAGAAAACTCCATCATTCCTGTATTTATTTAAACCACATTTATTCTTCCACACATTACCATTCTTCGTAAACTATTAGTCTTAATACTAAACATCTACAGAGAGAATACGTTCAGAGGAAGTAATATGGGTCAGATATGGCAGCCAGTAAACAAGAGAACTGCCCTATAATGTCTCCCCCAAGCTAATGAAGGAAGGAATGGAATTCCAACATTCTTAGGAGTGACGGCTTTATGTTCATGTTATGGCTATACTTCTGTCACTACAAAGAAAAGTTCTTATTAAAAATCCATAGTATAATCCATTTATTCTTTGCTTGTTTGCTTCATTGTTATCACGAAAACAATGAAGCAAACAAGTACAAAAAAATTAGCTATTCTAAAAAATAAAACTAATTCATAAGAGGAAATGATAATTAAGTAAATAAAAAAATTACAATTGCAGATATGGATGCGTGAATTAAATAATCATTAACATTTCAAACAGGATTAAGCTTATCAATTATGGGGGATAATAATATTACCGATGTTAATATATTATTCATACTTAATTATGCCAACAGAGTATGAGATTATCCACGAATTTTACTTACCATTTACCATTAATGTTTCTTTTAAAGGTATCCTTCTCACTAGAAAAGAAATGCATGAATAAACCCATTTCAAAGAAAATTATTGAGGCCATTTTTAGAAAACAGTAATATTAACACCACAAAAGCATTTATAAAAAATATATACAGGGTGAGTATCTCTTAGTGTAAAAAAAAAAAAATTGGGTGAAACTAGATCAAAAATGTAACAAAATGCCGCAGACCTCATTTTTCTATTCTAATCTGTTGCAGATATACAATAAATTAAAGACTTTTTTGAGGAAACCACGTTTTTTTCCATGAAAGCTGTAATATCTCATTTTGTATATATACATTTTGTTTAAATATTGTTCAAATTTTGACCACATTTTCGGATTTGGCTTTAAATTTTCTAAAATAGCTGAGTACCTGTAACCTTGAATTTTACAAACTTTGAATCTAAACAGCTTGATCTACACCTTATTTGGGGAAGTCACAATGTCGTATTTACTTCAACGCTCACCGTTTTTCGAAAAAACAATCCACAAAACGTCAAATTTTACAAAACCTTGCAAATTTAATTAGCTTTCGAATGATATGTTAAACGTATTGATTTTGTTTCAATTTCATGGAGGAATTTACTTTTGAAACCGAAAAAACAAGGTGTTCTCAGTTGGCATACAGATCAGTTACTTGTGTAAATAAAACATTATGACAATCCCTTAATGGAAATGTGCATTTTAAACATAATAAACTCTTCATTGGAATAAAAAGCAAAGAAAAAAAAAATATTGTTTAATAGAAAATAAAGGAAAACTGTCAATAAAGCGACACCAGATCAAAGGATCTTATGTTATTACATTTATTTATTTATTATTATTATTTAGGATTTATTTTATTAGATTTTCAATGTAAGGTTTAAAACTCAATGATAATGAACATAAACCTCTAATATGTTATTAGCTTCTGAATGCAGATGATACTAAAGAATACCACTTTTTCGGTGAATTTATGGCTAGATGGGTCTGTTTTCACAGGGGAAGGCATTTCTACCGTTACATGTGGAGTATCGTTGGTTAATTCATTTTTGTATTGCTGTCAAATAGTGTTGAAAAATCATAGTTTGCCTAACAGATTGAATGATGAAATTACTTAAATTTGTTACAAAACATCCTAACACAACTTCATCACGATATTCCACCTGAAGTTCGGCAAAATATGATTTTCCAACTCCATGCTGCTCCTCCACATTATTCGAAAGCAATACAAATGTAAACCAATGATATACATGGATAGGTAAAAATGCCTTCTCCTGTAAAAACAGAGTCCTCTGCCCATACAATTCACCTCAAAAAGTATTCTTCTTAAACACAATCTGCATTCAGAAACTAACGGCAAAATTGAGGTATATGTTCATTATCACTGTATATACTCACCCTGTATATAACACCTAAAAGTCTTGTTTCTTGGAACTGCAGTTTATTTTTTAATAAACATAAACTCCAGTTATTAGTATCGAGAAGGGATAAACCAGGCTGAGTATTCAGCCTATTATATCATATACATTATGATATTACATAAATAAATAAAATAAAGAGAATATATACATATTAGTGATGTATAGGCAGAGTTGGACAAAATTTTATAATACCTAATTATTTGACAACTAATTTCCAGTAATCAGTCATCAAATTTTTTTTTTTTTTTTTTTTTTTTTTTTTCTTTATTTGTTTAATCCACACCTGTCACTTAACATGTGACAACAAGCAGATGTGATAAATTGTTGAATAAAAGATAATTGGCATGTCAGGCATGAGGAAGGACAGCACCCAGCGGTACTTACTCCTAACATGAACGTGATATTTAATTCGTTTTAACGGAGTAGATCCCTCAACCAACTCCTTTTTAGTCTCCTTTGGGTATTATCTGGCAAGCTTATGGAGGCCATACTTTGTATTAAATAATTGATATGTCCATGAAGTTTGTCGTGAAGTCTTTTATATAAAGTCTGGATGTGATCTTGTACCATGGGTATGTGTAAGTCTGTGTGTAAAGTTTTGTTATTGACATACCAGGGTGATTGTGTAATGAGTCTTAAAGTTTTGGACTGGAAAGTCTGTATTTTTTGGATGTGTGTTTTTTTAGCAGTTCCGTAAATTTGTGAGGCGTACGTCCATAGAGGTTTTAATAAGTAAGTATATGTATTTAGTCTTTGCGTAATTTTCAATTTAGATCGTTTATGTAGAATTGGATATAATAGTCTCAGTCTTTTGTTAAGGCTTAGGCGTTTCTGTTTCACATGTGGGCCCCATGTCATCCTTCTGTCGAACATTAGTCCTAGGTATTGAACAGTGTCAGTCTGTTTAATTGGAACATTGTTGATGTAAACGTTGGGGCAGGTGTTATGTCGAAGTGCAAAAGTTATGTGCTGTGATTTGTCGTTATTTAGTTTAATTTTCCATTTGTTGAACCAGTCTTGTAACTGTTGTAAATAGTGTTGGAGAGTCAGTGAAGCCTGATTTATGTCTGAGTGTCTAGTCAGAACTGCAGTATCATCTGCGTATGTTGCTATTATAGTGTTAGGGTAAGTGGGTATGTCGTGTGTGTAAACAATGTATAGCAGAGGTGCAAGAATCGATCCCTGCGGTACTCCAGCCCTAATTGGTCGAACAGAAGAGATATACGAACCTTGTCGAACAGAGAAAAATCTGTCAGAAAGGAAAGAGAGAAGGATAAGATAGTAAGTGGAAGGAAGGAATGATTTAAGTTTAAATAGTAGTCCATTGTGCCAAACTCTGTCGAATGCTTGAGCTACATCCAGGAATACCCCAGTAGCATATAATGTTTTCTCCAATGCAACTGAAATGTAGTCTGTGACTCTGTGAAGCTGGTGTATGGTTGAGTGTTGTGAACGAAATCCAAACTGGTGTTCAGGTAGTATGTCTTTGTTCGTTAGTATTTCTAGAATTCGTCTATACAGTAATTTTTCAAAAATTTTTGAGCAAATTGGAAGTAAACTGATGGGTCTGTACGAAGAAGGAGAGTTGGGGTCTTTATTTGGATTTTGTATCATTAATACGTGTGAATATTTCCATTGCAATATTCAATATGCTGGAGTAGCTCAGCAGTAATCAAGTCATGTCCTGGGGCTTTTTTTTTTGGTAATTTTTGAATTTCTAGAATTACTTCAGATGGCTTAAAGGCTGGTGGAGGCAACGTTAGTAGTAAGGGGTTGTCAAGGGTATCTTGTACGTTAATTTCGTGTTCATTGTCAGTGAGGTCTGTATGAGGTATGAAAACAGTCGATAGATGATCAGCGAAGAGTTCAGACATTTCGCTTTCCGACTCGGCCCAAGTGCCATCTTCTTTTCGGAGTGGTGCTGACACCTCACGATGCTTTAAAAGCTTTTTTGTATGCCTCCATAAGCTTCCATCGTCAGTATTGAGATTTGTTAAGAATGTATCATAGTTAGTCTGTTTGAAGTCATCAAATTTAATCATAATTAAATTAGGTGTTGGATTCCAGGAAATTAATTGTCAAATAATTAGGTATAAATAAATTTTGCCCAACTCTGCCTATACATCACTAAAATGTATATATTCTCTTTATTTTATTTATTTATGTAATATCATAATGTATATAATATAATCGGCTGGAACTAGCCCTTCTACAATGCCAAGTTACTACACTATATACAATATGCATTATCTATAATATAGGACTAACCATTTTTTCGTTTGTGATCACTACACGCGAAAACTACTAAACTAATGTATACCACATTTTAACTACTTCATCTTCATAGTTCAAGGAAGGTTAAGCAATAATAAAATTTACATATTTTCAATTAAATTGTTGATAAAAGCTCGATAAATATGCGGTGCGCAGTGAAGGTTGAAAATTGACCAATAGGTGGCGAACTCCATTCAGGAGAGGTTACAAAGATAAGGTGTTATACGCAGCTAGTCATTGATAATAAAATTTACTTATATTTAATTAAATTAATTATTAAAAACATTTAAATATGTGGTGCGGCTTATGGATCCCAGTGAAGTTTGAAAATGGATATTTGGTTAATATTCCGCAATATAGTCCACAATGGTAAAACTGCTTAACCCATCCTTTCCAAATTTTAGCTATATAATATTCATAGTTCTAGGAAGATTTAAAAGTACTATAATCATAATTTAAATGTACATATTGAATGTCAGAAAAGTGATTTGGCACACAGTTATATAATTTTATGGTTAGAAATTAAAACCAGATGAAATCAATAAAATTATTTCTGCCAGATAAAGTTATAACCAATACAAAATGTCGATCCTTTGATTTTTGATATTTTAGGTAAACATATGATTCATGGGCCTTTAGTTGTAAGAACTGATAATGATCTGGATTACCGACTCTTACATTAAAATTAAAAATTAGATGCAAATTCTGTTTTTACTTTATATTATGCTTTTATTTATACATGAAAATATCATTGATGAAATAATGCTTCATTGCATACTTCAATACGAGATTATTATCGATAAACAAATAAAAATTCAATTATTACTCAAAATTATCTAAGTTCTTTACTTATGAGAGCGGGCCAAGGGTATACTAGTAAAATACATACAGGGACCGTTACAGTCAGGAACTCAATTCAAGACTTGCTCATTAACTCAGAATTTAGTGATCCTCTGGGATTTTTTAATTAATTTTATCACTTCATTTATGTGTCTACTATTTTATAACTTCATTTATATGTCTTCTATCCGGAAAAAAAATATAAATAACAAAGGCCAACAAAAAAAATGTTTTTGAAAACTTTGTTTACTTTAATAGCTGATTTTTATAGATTTTTGTGTTCTGAATCCAAATCTGGTCTTAGTTTTTTTTTTTTTATCACCCATAGTTTTTGAAAAATTTGCTTTTTTTATATAATTTAAAAAAGCATATATAACTGTTTCATATAAATATAAAGCATTATATAACTGTTTCATAAGCCTTAACTTTATATGTAGAAGTGGTAAGAGAATGGTTCTAGGTTCTACGAAGTTTTTGCGGAGAATGTTCTTCTCGCCGGGTTTTAAAGACTCCCTCACAGGCCAGTTCTTTCTGCACCAATGTTGATTGATCCCTTGCTCAACTGTCCAATTCACACAAAAAACATAGAAATTTGGTAAAACCACCTTCCTGACCAAGGAGCATGCATATTACTTTTAAGTCACCACTTATCATCCAACCACGAGCCGAATAGCCAATTTTATTCAACACTATTTCTAGGTTTTCATAGCTCTCTTTCATATGTACAGAATGGCCAAGAGGTATAGATGCATAAGTGTAATAAAACAGCTTTTAAACTAGTTTTGGAAGAATTAATAAACAGCCAGTCTTATTTTTTGTATTCAACACCAAACTCTTTTATCAGACCTGGAATGTCTGAGCAGTACACTAAATCACCTTCTTGTTCAAAAAAATTCGAAAACTTCTGCTCTCTCTTCCTATACACATATATGCTAGTTCCAACTGCCAACAAGTTCTTTTCTTTTAGTCAAGAACCAAGCAATTCAGCTTTTTCTTTTGTTAACCGAAGATCCCTAACTAAGTCGTTAAGCTCAATCTGAGTAAACAGTTTAGACTATATATTTGTTGTAGCACATTGGAACTCTTCATCATCTTGCTCATCTATATCTATATCTGTTTCAGCAGTGCTGCCAACTCTTCTACATCCAGCACAAATTATTTTACAATTTTATTTGTAGTATATAAAAGCTGTTAAATTCTGTAATATATCAAAAAAATTAATATACTGATGTGTCATATTTGGATTTAGCACCCTAAAAAACAGAAGAATAAGGTGTTTTAAGTAAAAAAGTTTTTTCATCGTTGGCCTGTTTAAATACTTAGAGTAATATTTCATTCGCCTGAAACTAAAATGGTGTGAAAAAAGCAATTACTTTATTTTATTCGCCTCAAAAATTTATTTTAGTAACTCCAGAAAACGCTTATTTATCAGCGATCGACATTATGGTTTTTAAAAAAATATAAACAAGAATCCTGTTGACTCAGATCGATAAATTCAAATAATTAAGATGAGCTCTCCCAATACTATATTCACGAGCCAATAGAAAGGAGGCATTAAGCCAATAATAATTCAGACGTCGAAGGCCTACTACAGAAAATATCGCCTTGCTCTACTAAATAAATCACAACCAAATCAGGCTGTTTGGGCTCGTACAGAACAGCTGTTCCCAGAAGAAGAGTCTTTAATAAAAGAAATACGGCAGCTCCATCTGGGAGCTCGAAGCGAGTCAGCTAAATGAAACATACCACGGCCGTTTTTCTATTTTCTTTTTATCTCCGCTAATGTTATTTTGATAAGTCTGTTTCCTCTTCCCTAATAGCTCTCTCCTTCTCAACCATCCCTAAAAACTCCATGTGTTCTTATCCTTTTAAAGAACAGAATCCTCTGTTTTATACCTGCTATGTTTAGTTTGTGTTTTTAAATATATTTTATGTCTAATATTTACTAATGGCTGAAATTCAACATCCATAAGGATGATATTTTGTAAAACTATATTTAGATACATTATATTTTAATGATAAATGAATCAATGTACCATTTTATTTTTAAATGAAGATGGTTAGAAGTAAAAAAGGTAAAACATTAAGATACGAATTTTTTCAAAAACACCAAATACTGAAACCAATACCGCTTTCCAATTTTTTTATTAAATTTTATTTGTTTTCGTAGATAAAAGAAAAATCTTAAATTATTATAGTAGCGAATTTCGCTATCCATCTAAATGAAAATAACCATAAATTTAATAAAGACTCGGGAGTAAAAATAATACAAGTTGAAAATAGTCTAAAATTAAATATTTTTGAATCATAATAAAATCATTTAAAACCGATCCAGATTTTTCCTTTAATGCCCAGATAAACATTTCAAATAGCTCCATTTTAAATTAGTTTCTAATAGGAATGGAAAAATCCAATGAGTCATAAGGGAAATCCCATAATAAACCCCAACAATTTATCCTATCTGCCCCCTTCCCCTTCCCAGGATGGATATATTTCAGATATCTCTTACATCTCCTGTGAGTACTAATGTTTTATTTCTTGTCTTACATTTTTGAAAACTTCAGTGTATATAATCCATGTAACATAGTACTGATGTGTTGGAATGTTTGTGTTTTAGAACTGAAGATGAATATTTAGCATTCGAAACTAGTATTCTAATAAAATAATACCAAGTGGCAATTAATCCATCAATCCTAATTGTATTGATCCTTCTGTACCATCATGCGTACCTAGTATTGGGATACTCTCCTAGATCACAAATATTCTGTAAGTGGGTACCAGATCCGTCAAAAACTCTTAACTCCAAACATGGTGAATATCGTATAGTTCCTCCCTCATCTAAGCCCATCTGCGTCATTATTATTAAGGTTTTCGTAGATTTATAGTGAACATAAATTACAGTGAAAATAATCCAACCGTATGGTTGTGGAGTCTGTAGTCTCGCTTATTAATGAATGAATTTTTGGAATTCAACGACGTTGCAACAAAAGTTTATTTGGCTGTAGGGTGAAATCTCCACAATTGTTAATACATTTTTCTACAATCTTGTAATAGTTTCCTCATTTATTGGGAAATTAACAATCCACACCAGGTATTCAACCCAAGACGATATCAGAGGGGATAGAAATACAACAATATAACTGGAATGTCAGGCATTGGGAGATTAGCACCCAGCGGTACTTATTCCTATCATGATCACTAAAAAGGTTTCATTCGACGAGATCCTTCAGCCAACTCATTTTTTAGACTTCATTGGATATTTGCTGATTGATTTTTATAAGTTTGTTAGTATGTTCATGGAATATTTTATGAATGAATGTATTTGATTTTGCAACGTAGGTATATGTTTTTGAGGCATGGGCCATGGAGGTTTTAGCACGTAAGAGTAACTATTTAGTGAAAATTAATTTTTTCACTAAATTAAGATGGGGATATAATTTCTGTTGTATTTAGTTTAGTTTGTCTGCATTCGTAGCGTTAACCCTTTTCAGGACAAGCTTACATATTTAAAAATATTTAAATTAACTGTTTTTTTTTTCTTTTTATTGGTCTAAAATTGAATAACTATTTTAAAAAATAATAATTTAATTTATTTTACAATTTTTTTAACCTCATTTAATGTTGTTGAATGATGGGGCTTCTTCAAACAATCTATCAAGTTATGGTGTACTATAGTACACTGAGCCTTGAAAAGTGTTGAATATGTAGATATGAACTAAAACATGTACTCCAACTGAATTATATTAGAAAAAATTATATCAGCTAACAAAAAATATATTGACTGGTCTATAAAGATATTCGAAACAAAATTTTAGAAATAAAATATTTATAATAGATGCATAATTTATCTTTAAAATAAATTAAAGCGTTTCTCTACAAATGAATCTATGAGAGGTCAAAAATGAAAAGTCACGTAAACATTTCTATACGGTCATCAAGTTGGGTTCCTGCCTGACCCACAACCATTAGTACAAGCACAAATCACCATGTCGCAGTAAAATTAAATCACATTTCCTAATTTGTTTTTTATTTTTAATTATAGTAATGGCATTCATATGAATTCTATAGCTCTTAAAGCCTTTTAAACATTTATGTTTTTATTTATCTTGAAGAGTTCCGCTGATTGTGTTGATACACATTTAAAATACCTCAATTATTTTTTCGAACCCACTTAGAGAGTATTCTATTAGGGAATAATTTGAATATTTTATAAACTACCTATATATTTTGGGGATATCCATAAATAATTTTAACTGCTTATAATAATTTCTTCAATTTGTTTTCTGTATATTTTGTACACTGCTATAATGGTATGAAAGTCGCTTCACCCCCTCTTTCTTTTATTAGAATGCAAAAGCCATATTCACTAACTGAAACGAAACTTTAAAGCTATCAACAGAGAAGACTGACAGTCGTTATCACACCGACGGCGGAGGCAGGGAGCAGACAGGTATCGATCATACAGCGGCATGCATGCGACATGACATGCAGCCCTTTACATATGTATGTCGTTTGTACCCAGGCTGGGTTAGTTATTATTGAATAATGACAGGTCTCTCGGGGGTTGTAACTCAGTACAAGGCCTGGCTGGTGCATAGATTATTATTAAAACAGAAAGAATAATAAATAAGGAAATAAATTTATTAATACGGAGGACTAACACGCAGAGAGAAATTTAATTGAGAAACATGTTAAAGCCCCTGTGGAAATTACAGGGTTTTAAAAATGAAGAGCCTAAAGAGAAAAACACGATCAGAATACATATACACAGTCACATTATTTAAAAAATTGTGTTTTACAAAAAATTCATATATTTAAAAAATAAATAAATAAATAAAACCTTTAATTTTTATTAGGATAAATTTCCATTTAAGAATTAATGCATGATAGAAATAAATAAAAAATCAACCTCGAGAGAAAACAAACATAACAATTTTAATTAATGAAGTATACTTGTTGACCGTGGTTGAACATTTCTATTAGATTTTTTGATGGACCCATCAAAGAAAAATAGGAACTGTTAAAAATATTTTAATAAACCGACACTTCAGCCATAACACAGATGTCCATCATCAGGGCTAAAAAAGACAAATAAAGAATCAGTACATATAAAAGGAACACAATAAATGACAACGTAATACGTTCATAATAGCATAATATTAATAGAACAGAAATTACTATTCGTTCCTTCACTTGTCATCTCATTTTATGCTTTATTTTAAACTTCCATCAAATAGACATGTTTAATACTTTGTTTTAATATAAATAGAACGTATGATTAATTTTAAATTCTTCGAGGCACTTTTATTCTACATAAAGTCGGAGAGACTATCGGACAAAATAAGGAAAAGGAGGATTCATTTCTATGGACATATATTACGAATGAATCCTGACAGGTTAACTAAACAAATCTTCTTAACTTCTTCTTTTTTCACAAAAAGAAAACTAAACCCAATTGGCTTAAAGAAGTGGAAAAGGATCTGAAAGAACTACAGATTACTGACGTTATGTTGAAAAATGGTACAGCCAAGACCATAACCAAAGACAAAACTAAGAAGTTCCAAGCTAAGACCAACATCAGAAAACAGATTCAGATATCAGAGGAGGAAAGGAAGAGGATATCAGTTAGAATGAAGAACTATTGAAAGAAAAAGAAAGCACAGGCATCTCGGAAGTGATTGACCAAGCGTACCCCAAAGTAGAATTACAATAAATAAAATAATATTTCGTTAAATTTAAGTAATCTGATTACTCAAAAAAATCTACTAAAAATAGTAATATCGTCAAAAAAAAACAAAAAAACAATAAAGTAAAACATTCATAATAGCTTAATATTAATAGAATAGAAATTACTATTCGTTCATTCACTATTCATCTCATTTTACGTTTTATTTTAGACTTCCATTAAATAGACATTTTTAATACTTTGTTTTAATATAAATAGATCGTACGATTAATTTTAAATTCCCCGAGGCATTTTTTTATTTTATATTCTTATTCGTTATTACAGCCATAAATTCGTAGCATTTATGGTCAAATCAGAGTGGAGGCAAAGAAATAAAAGGCTTTTATAGTTAAAATGGCATTGTAGGTCATTCGACTAAATAGAATATACGGTAGTTAGGGCTTATGGGGAGGAGATATTTTGATGTAACAAAATACACAATACAAAAAAAAGTTGTGTTTTTGAGGGGCAAAATAAGTATGTGAAAAACATTTTTCAAAATTCTAAAACTATTTTATATTCAGAATACATTTTGACTTGTCTGTCAGCTATTTAAAGAAGATCTGTTTACAAACAAAAACACCTGAAGGAAAAAAATAAAAATAAAATATCCAATTAAGAACGCACTTATTTTTAAAGACTTTAAATAATAAGATGTTTAAACTGAATAATAGTAAGTTGTCTCGTTTTCATTCAACTTTGTTTCCTTAAGCGAAACGTAACCAAACCAATAGATTTAAAATACACTAGGTATTGTTAAAAGGAAGGGACTTAAAAAAGTATTCCTATTCAATAAGGAAAGAGGATACTTGCCTTCCAACATAGATAGGGAAGCAAGAAAGGGTCAATAGAAACCTTCAAAGGACAAAAGTGTCTAAAGAATCCCTGGATCGAAAACGCAGGAAATTCACGGTTGATGAACCAAGGAGGGCCTCTTCAAAGACGGACTCCAGGATGGACCAGTCTTTTTGTCAGTTTCTCCCCATGAATACTTTCACATAATATGTACACTCTCCAGGGATCATCCAAGGAATACTAATTTCATGAGCAGCACGCTTGTCTAGGATTAAATTGATAATAGTCCTAATAATCGTTTAGTATCACTCCTTTCATATTAACAAAGTTAACGAACCGCAGAATGATAAAGTAAGAAACATTAATTAAAGAAAGATAATTCTATCAACTATTTCAGTTCATTTTTATTTTAGGTTGAATCTGGCTCTCAAGTATAGTTTAAGATGCTGGATTAGTGAAAATAAAAAATTTACACAAAATACAAAAATAGCACTTTTTTTTCAATCCTCAGTGAAAAGTCATCCAAAAATACAGTTATAATGAATTTTTTTAATTATTTTGTTTTTATTGAAGTTATCAGACAACAAATAAAATATATCTCGGCTATTAAAAATTACTTAAAAGTTTTAAAAAATCAATTCCTGAGCCTAGAAATGCGTGAACATTGTTTCGAACATTTTTTTTTTTCTGAACTTTTATAGAAATCATACTACACTGTAAATCCTAAAACTAAAAACTGAAAGGAGACAAAAATGTTATATGTAATAATTGGATACTATAACACACCTCTCTCAAATACGATTTAACAACTGATCAACGATAGGAAATCTAAAGCATCATCTAATTAATTGAACGACATAGAAACGGCAAAATGTTTTTCTCAAACCTAAAATATAAATAACAAATTGAGAGTTTGAAGCCTGTCATGGTAGAATGGCATTAATCACTTGGCCAATTAACCCCCCTTTTTTTCCAAACAAGAAAAAATAGCATAAATTAAGATTAAAATACATCTCATTTCTACAACCTAATACAAAATAACCTAAGAGGTATCTATATGACAGAAATTAAAACATACTGCAGTAAGATATTAGACTGTTAAAGAGAAATAATATCTTTAATCTGAACTGGTGTGGTTACTTTTTTTATTATAAGCCATTTTAATTTGTGAATTAATGAAAATTTCACCGGTTGTTTACTACTAGAAAGAAAGGAAAGGAATGGTAGGTATGGATGCTGAAGTTAAGCACTATTCAGACGAGTGTTAGCCTAGTGATGGTGTTGTTCATCATAAAGTAAAAAAAAAAAAAAAGAAACGCTCCTTAAGCGTGGGTGACGCCCCAGAGCCTACAAGGGACAACCCAGCCTCCTGGGTCAAGGCTACTGATTCCACACCTTACACCGAATTTAAGATGCTTTTTTTTTTTTTTAATTCTTCAACAGTATAAATAAATATACAAAGTACGTTAATACCGATTAACCATCCTATATTTAAGAAAAGCTAATGGAAAATCAAATTAAGTGAACTGTTTGCCAATAGCACCGGGAAATATTTAATATTTTGAGACCGGAAAATCTGCCGACGGATGGCGAATATGATTGGATAATAGGTTTTTGCACTGGCCATTGAACGATAAAACCCATGACCAATGAGCTCTAAGGTTACAAACAGCTGTTACCGGGCTCGGCTTACGTAAACTCTTCACTTTCTACAGCTGATCGCTGGCTCTGTTCCTGTGCTATACTAATCATGTATCCACCATTCCGATCACACGAGGTACAGTATCTTTCCTTTGTTTAGGGAACAGCAAATGATTTTAATTATCGATCACTCATTTAACGTATACTTTTCATGATCTAAAAAAAACATTATCATAGAATAATTAAAAGCAACGATATTATTTACTGGGAAATCATATATCTTAACCATTATAAATTAATATATATTGTAAACGGAACAATTAATATAAAATTGAATGGTTCCGCCGAAAAACGTTCTAAGCGACAAAATTTCCGAAGTGGCGATTTTGAAGGTTTTAAAATGTATAATAGTACGTCATAATATGATATAGTACTCCACTATGTCATTATACATGTAAATATAACAAATTAATATGTGAATATAAAAACTAACAAAAACTTTAGATTATGATTTTCTTTCACTGATTACTCTAAGTTTTATGTTTGTCGCTTAGAACGTTTTTCGGCGGACCCATTCAATTAATAAGCCTATATTAGCATATTAATAAATCTAAGAAATTTATTAATAAATTTCTAAAGATTTATATTAATAAATCTAAGAAATTATTTATGTTTGTAATTTATATTACAAAGAAACATACCATTCTCATAAATAATGTTCAAATCAAATATTTATATCCGAGAATAATTACAAATAATTTGCCTTTAAAGGAGTGAAAAAGGTTACAATATTATTAGAAATGAAAATTTTTTCCAAATACTCAATAAAAGTACTTTAAAAACCCTGTATAAAGTCCCATGAAAGACACACGACTCTTATCAATTCAAAGGTTCTTTAAAAAAAAAAAAAATTTATAACATGAAGTAGCCCTGTGTGGCGGGCATGTAGTGTTTGTTTTGTTTCCCAATATGGGTCGCTCTGTTACCAATGACAATAGATCGATGCAAAATTCCAGATAAGGGAGGTTAAAAAAATATGTGTCGATTTATTTTTGTCAAACATATAACTACCAGTACATAGAATTATATATTTCATTTATTATTACAAATAGCATATACTATTATACGTTATGGGAACATCAACACTATTATAAATAACGTTAACATTAGATCACCAAATGCATAATAATTTTATATAGGGTTACTTGAACAACCTTCAATCGTCTTTATATTATTTATAATATGTGTTTATTATTATATCTTAAAACATTTTTTAACCTATTTCAATTATTGTTTACTATTGTTTGCCTATAAAATTGAATGGCTCCGCCGAAAAACGTTCTAAGCGACAAAATTTCCGAAGTGGCGATTTTAAAGGTTTTAAAATGTATAATAGTACGTCATAATATGATATAATACTCCATTATGTCATACATACATGTATGAATTAGGTCATATACATGTAAATATAACAAATTAATATGTGAATAAAAAATCTAACCAACAAAACTAACAAAAACTTTAGTTTATGATTTTCTTTCACTGATTACTCTAAGTTTTATGTTTGTCGCTTAGAACGTTTTTCGGCGTACTTATTTAATTAATAAGGCCATATTAGCATATTAATAAATCTGTTTGATTTATAATATAAATAATGTTTGCCTAGGGGTCACCTTTGGAGTAGTTGTTAGCATAGCAACCCACTAAACCTAAGCCCGCGTGTTCGCAGCCCGGCAGATGACCTTAGGATTTTTTAAAGGGAGTAAAAAAACCTTAGCTATGTCCCGTCCTTCGGAAGGGACGTAAAATGGAGGTCCCCAGCCTGTGCGATGTCAGGTACTCGTTAAAGATCCCTATCCTATTTATACCTGGATAGGTAAAATTTAGGACTCCCACTGTAGCATCGTCCGATTAGCCATAGCAGCATAACGTGACATTAAACGAAATAAACTAATTATTATAATTATGAAATAATTATTTGTTGTTGATAAATATATTAAACTAATTATAGTTTGCCGTAACTTAATGTTGAATTTATCTGTAATTTAATTCTTTACTTTTATTGAATGAATCACGTTCTAACCATCTGAGATTTGTATACCCTTAATACACCTTAAAGCGATATTAAAATCATCTGAAGTTATTTAAATCTATTTTAAGAATCAGTATATTGTTATTATTACAGTTTATTTTATGAAAATATTTCTTAATTATATTTTTCCGGTGAAGCATATTATTATTTAAAGTACTTATATGAGCTGTTTCACATTATTTTTCTACTGCTTGCAAAGCTCACAATATTTTCCGCCGACCCCTTTTTTTAAGGTACTTAAACTTAAACAACAGAACTACTTTGGGTGAAGCTCTAGGAAAGAATAGCTGTCAGCTTCAGTTGTTTTTATAAAACAACTTTTTTGCCAATACGATGAACCTATATGGATTTAATCTATAAATAAACGCAGTAAGTGCCAACGCAGACGGATGTAGAAAACTGCGGACCACAACTTCATATCCTTCGCGGTCAACAGATCTGTGGCAGTCACCATTCAATCTTGTGATCAATGAACTCATAGCATATAATAGGATAGCGCTCTCTAACAGATATATCATTGACTCCATCATCAACGTCACTTATAATAAAAGTGATGTCTTTAAGCCATACACGTCTATCTCATACCACAATTTAGATAAGATATATCTTATATCTTATTATTGACAAAGTGTCTAATGAATGAAACAAGATAATACTGACTACCTAGTCTACTTAAGATATTCCTCTCTCTTTGTGATTGTTATTGGTCCTGATGATGTACATTAATATAAATCGAAACGGTGAAAAAATTCAACAATACTACGTGAAATAAGATTACGTGTATTCATTAATTTTGGGTCCAAATAAAAAAATCAAAAGATTTACAACTATTCCAAAAAAAAAGAAAATTTATTGAAAATAAGTGCAATTATAATTTCAATTTTTCTTCCAATAGATTCTTTCTCCAAGTTCACCATAATCAGTAATAAAAAGATAATATCAGGATTTCACGGAACGGCCTTAGAGACCACCAGAATACCATTATTGTCACTTCTTGTTAAACCCCTTCTCTCCTTCTTCTCTCTCTTACCACCTTTCCTTCATTATTTCCGATAGCTCCTTCCTTCTTTCCTCGGTCCACACTATTCCTTTTCTCGCATCTCTCTTTCCCATAACTACCTCAATTTCTTTTAGTATTCCAATAGTCATCCCTATCGAAACTGTCTTGATCTGTTATTTTCAGTCCTTCATTTTCTTCCTTCATCTGTTTGATATACCCCCCAGCACTAAATATATAAAAATATTAAGCAATTAGCTTTAAAAAAAACAAAAAAAACAAACTTTCACAGTGTTATAGCTATCAAAACTTTGAACTATCGAGGTTAGATGACATGGAACTTTACTGTGCCATGTTCCCACAATAACAAGTCTAATAGAGTGAACCTGTAACAAGTTACAATAATAAAGAGAGATTGACACAAAACTGTCATATATTTTAAGAAAACTTAATATTCAGAATGTCATGGGTCACAGTCTAGCTAGAAGTAGACTACAAATCCCATAAGACTGATAATACTCAAGCGAATTTATCTTGTGAGATACAGATCTCTCCAGGAAGGGTTGGTCTAAACTGGCGAGATCAAGGCAGCATACTGATGGCCACTGCTTACTGTATCATGTGCATGCACAGCCACTGTATTCTGGTGAATATTTTACATCTCACCTGCAAATCTAGAAGGAAAAACAAAATTCTGATAAATATTAAAATATTAGTTTCAATTTATGTACAGATCTCACTGTACAATATTTTAAAAATATCATCAGCTACTCTCGGTGAAGTACATATACCTAAGTATATACCATGGAATAATATCATAAGAAAATGTTCAACAATTTTTATGCTTGTCAAAGAAGTACTTTTTATTGTTTTATCTATAAGGAAACCCCTTATAAGCAGCGTAAGAAAAAGAAAAAAAGTATAGAATGTCGTATACTATGCATATTATAGTATTTAATTTTATAGTAGTTTTCGTTAATGCTTTTTATAAAATAGACAGTGGTCTCTACGCAATGGTAAAATACAGGTCGATCTCAAACTTAATCCTGATTCCGTGACTTTGAATTATAACCAAATTTATTAGAAGGAATTAAAAAATATATATATATGAAAGAAGTATCACCTCCTCTGGCAGAAAAGGAGAATATGCCACAATTATTATAGAGAAACCTATGATATTACTTTATATTATAAACCGTTTATTACAAGGAATTGTTCCTCTTCCCGATGGCTATTTTATTTCTGTTGAAACGATAAGTAATTTTCTAAGCAATTGCGGGATGGAAGGGTAACGCACACATCCCCTGGAGCCCTTACTGGGACTCAAATTACCCTGGAACTGGAATAAAAAATTTATTATTCTTTATTTCAATGTAGATATTAATTTTTCAATAGGTAATTTAGTAAATTAATCAATGTAGGAGATCCCGAAAAAAATTCTGTACTTTTTAATAGTCGTTCCAATAAAAAGTACAAACATAAGAAACGACAGTCGTTTTGCAGACCCATGGAGGTACTAATTATTAGATCCGTCGACGAAGATACATTGGATTATATTGGATATATTGGAGATATATTGGATTATATATATATATATATATATATATATATATATATATATATATATATATATATATATATATATAAATGAAATGGTTATGGATTTTAAATTATTTTATTCATAGATCATGCACTTTATATTGTGTTTTTAAATATAGTTTTGGCCTGCATATGCAGATTAATCTCGAAACATTTGCCTAAGTTATATAATAAATAATATAAGTAGCAAGATCATTGAGGGTTTGTTCTTTAATAATCATAATTATAAATGTAATTTAAAAATAACGTATTTAAAAATAGAATAAGTGTCAATAAACTGTGTCTAGTACAGTCTAGTTTTATTATCCTAAGTAAGATTAATGACAAAGTATTAATGATGATTTAGCTCATCATAAATAGATGAAAGTGCAAACTCGTTTTTTTGGTAGCACGCTTAAATTTAGTTACTTAACATGTACCCGTATAACTAAGAGTCTTTGATGGAAATTTAACCACAGAGATAATTTTCGATCATTACCAGAATTTACATAACCTAGAATAAATTCAAAGAAGACTTTAAACTAAAAAAAAAATTTATAAAATTGAAACAGAAGTGTATGTTATTTGAATTCAGATATTTTGTCGCCTTAACCAGCCTGAACTTTCCAGATGCTTCGAGTTTCGTACCCCGTCCATCTTAACTACAGCTTTCTAGGTAATTCCCGATTTCTATTTTGCTAAAATCAGTCAAAGTAATTCAATATTTCTATTTTATTACTACCTTCTTCGATCTAAGCTGATGTAGTCTGTCCGGTTTGTTTCTCGGCTCCTCGTTGTACCTCTCTTGTCTGATTCTCATTAAGTTTTTAATAAAAAAAAAAAAAAAAAACCTGTACCACTTACAACCCATGAAGGGTCTCGGGTTCAGTACTTAGGTAGGCTGTACTGTTTCTAAGCCAACGGTTGTGAAAGGAGGTGGTTTGGCCAGAATCACGCTCAACCGCCAGGTTTTTCCCCAATTAAGGGTACCCACTTTTTAGGAGGCTGGGTGTGCCCCAGGAGGGTCTCCCGACCTCGAATTCGATCCACGGCCGAAATAACAGAAAATAAATTTTCTGCCTTCAGTCGGACTCGAACTCGGGCCCGGGAGCATGGTAGTCAAGTGCCTTACCCACTGAGCTACCGCGCCTCCTTAATTAAGTTTTTAATACAACTTCCGAAATTAACAAATCCAATATAACAGAAATAAACAAACATAACTATTGATAACTTATACAAGAGAAACAAACGTATAACCGGAGAGAACTAACCGTTACATCTACTTGCATATGCAGACAGCTGGTTGCACAAGTTGCATAATGTACTATGGTGCAATGCAAAATGTCAAATGCCCAAGACAGCTGCAGAATCCTCGCTCGTGATCTATAAAGTTGGTACTTGACCTTTAGTTATGGGAAATCCAGTCTTATCGGCCTTCATCGTATCACGCTTTTTCGGAGAAGGAAATTCGTACCAATAATAATCTAGATTACATATACATTTAAAAAGGTTCTGTAGAAAAAGTAATAAATGATGCAGTTAAGACAAGAAAAGACAACTTGTTGGAAGGACCTAAACGAATCAGAGTATTTACCATTTTATTATAGTATTAAAAGTGGCCATTTACTGCTATTAAGGATATAAAATACTATTCTCAATGTAAGATAAAACATCCGAAATAGCTTGTTCTTCAATCTCTATCCTAAGACAGTGCTATTATTCCGCCATTTTCTTTCTAGAAGCACTCGACAGCTCCTAGCATCTTCGCTCATCTCCCCCCACTTTACTATTATTTCAGAATCACAATAGAATCCCTAGAATACTAGATTCAAGACTCAAACATTTAATGAATTGTTCTTAAATATTTAAGAGATACTCATGTTCATGAGTACAGCATCAACATTAATACAGCTAAATATTATTTTCACTTGAATTTTTGCACAGTTGAGAACTAAAAGAAAACACATGATAAAAATAACCACTCCAGATAAAATCACACAAACTAATCCACAGGAAATCTGTATTGTTTTCAATATGAAAACTAATGAAGACCTCGGACATAGTGGTACAGTTTTTTTTTTTTTTTTTTTTTCAGATAAATTAACATCATTCATTCACTATGAACATAATTTTCTCCTAAGGTTTTGGTATCGAAACAGTATTCCAAAACTTTTAGAATAAACCAGAATAAACACGGGTTTGAATAAATTTAAGTCAAGAGCAGGGCCTAATCAGACGCAGCAAACAGGAATAGATGTGAGATTAATATTCCGATGAAAAGAGGCATAACGACAGTATTCAGGAGCGAGAGATCGACTTGTGGGAATCTCATTTACGGGATTAAATAACCCTCCGATACAGCACAACGCTATTCAAACCTAACTTCCACACAACTCCGATATTATAACTCCAGCACCTGTTATAGTCACTTTACAGCAGCCGTGGATATTGTAGTTATAACCAGGCAAATACAACTTGTTTAGAAACCTGCTATGATGTGATGTGAAAATATCACATCTGAATACTCTCCAGATTTCTCTTCAATATGAAAAGTTGTTCTATATCAGAGTTTCAGTGTGCAAGGACCTTCGCTAAAACTATATTTTGCATCAAATAATAATGATTATTATTATTAAATCATCTAAAAATTTGAAGCTTTTTTATAATCAACTGTTTCAAATATTTGTCTTCGGATCCGTCAGTAATCTCATGTAACCAGTTTTTTTAATTACACACCTCGACATAATAACCGAAGTTCCACGCAAATGTAAAACGTGTAACGACAGCCCATATTTTTAACGAATGCCCTTTCGATACCAAAAAGTTAAATAAATCAGGAATACTTCAAAACTAACCAGTAGCGCAACGAAACGATGAAAAAAATACTGATAAAATCGTACTTTATTCATTTATTACAAAGACCAAACGAGCATTGATGATGTGGTGTTTTAGGCAAAAAAATCCAACAATTTAATGTGGCACTATCCTTCTGTTGGTACACAATATATTCCTTTCCTTTATAAGAATCTTTCTTTACGTTCTCCTCTTTATGCCTTGGAACTTATACGTACATATAAATATATATATATATATATATATATATATATATATATATATATATATATATATATATATGTATGTATAAAACTAGATATTTTCCTTCTGATCTATGTACTCTTTCACATTGAACTACGTCATATAAGAACTCGCAAATTATCTAGAATTCTCTCCTTCTAATATTCGTCACTTTAGCTCTTTAAATACTTTCGACTCCAATTTTTTTCATTAATTAAATTCATAACCTTTATTATACTGTTCCAATAAAGTTTTATAATCGTAAAAGGTTATTTTGTAGATTGTTTTAACTATATTACTTCTTTTTTTATATATGATTATATTTTATTGAATTTATTTTTTTTTCTTCTATTTATATTTTGCATATTTATGTAAGAATACATGGTCATTATTCAATGGACTTTGCGTCCTAGAAATTTCAATTAAACTTTTATCTAAGAAGCACTAGCATACATTTATTATTTATAATCATCACTTTTTGTAATGAATATCTTTTCTCAATTAAATACATTGTTTTTGTCTCAACATACAGTACATAATAATAGTGAAATGCGAATCCTCTGAGAATTATTAATTTTTAAAGAGGCATTTTTGATCATTGTCCAAAATCATTTAATGACTTTAAAAATACTATTTTCGCCTAACTATATACTTTAAAGCCTTATTAAGAAGTACAACTCAACCAATTTACCACAACACGCAGATTTTAAAAATTCTGCATTGATGGTTAGAAGTTAACTTGTTTTTAGCTAAATTATAAATAATGTTTGTACAGTTATATTGCGGCTTTGAAGTCATTTATTAATAAGATAATGATTTATTGGTTAAATTTGAATCTTTATGTTTATAAATATCAATTTAATTTTGATATGTACAAAAAGCATTATTAAATTAAGCTCACATAGATTATAAGCATCATTTCATCATCTGTTAAATTTTCAATGTTATCTTTTTAGTTTCTCAATCTTTTTTGAAGTTTAATGTTTCATTTTATATGCTTCTTAATTATAACTTATACTAAAAATGGACCATAGAGACAGGCCTTTTGTAATTATAATTATTAAAAATTACAGTATTATTTCAATCATTCATTTACTAATATATGGGATCTTAAAACCACATACTAATTGTTTATTTGTTGGAATTAACCAACCGTATACATATACTTTTTCCTAAATTCCGACGGCAATACTTTCTGGCTATTTTTTTATTCCAATCTCTAAAAACCAAAAAAAACCTTCCTATATCTATTAACTCTGTGCTCTTCTTTCCACCTCCTAAACATTAGATCCCAACCTTTTAACCTGTATATCCTCTTATATAATACTGCTTCCTTTGGCAAATCCTTCATCATTCGTGCTACCTCCTTCTGGAATTTCTTTTATATATACATATATGTATATATACGATTGTATTTTATGTTATTATTATTATTTCATTTTTTTTTAAATTTAATTCTATTTTTAATTTTTTTTTCCTGTCCAAAATGTATGCCGTAATTACTGAAGCATTTAATTTGTAAGTAATACGGCCAGACAATTGTACTTGTAACTGTGCATTATTATTATTCTTAGGGGACTGCAAGCCCCAGAATAAAGTTTATTTTTTCATTACATATTAAATAAATATATAAAAATTACACAACAATGTACGTATAGAAAAGAAGATACAATATAAGCTGCCTTCAATGTAAATATAATAATTTATATTTAAACTTTCTAAAATAAAATTGCCTCATCAGATAATGGCTTTGTAAAATCAATAAGGATAACACAAATTACCGTTTGATGATAGGCAAGTTGCAATGCATAGGAATAGCCCACTTAGCCAGAAGGCCCTCTCCCCTCAACATCGACTACGTCACAAACACACACACACTAATGACGTTGCTGATTGAAAGCCTAATACTCACTAATTTAATCAATTTGTGCGATATCACAACTAAACCAAATAGAATATTTGATATTGTTACAAATACATTTTAACCTCTGAACAACAGGCTATATTCAACGAAATAATAAATAAATATACCTCCATATTGGATCGGCTTGTATTGCTATGGATAAAACTAATTGATGACAGGTTCATATGTTAAATATGTCAATATAATTTTTAATAGGTTCCCTTCTGTACGAGTTGTCAGACCTGAATCTTAATTTTTTTTTTTTAACTAAATGGTGGATTTGATAATAATTTATAAACTAATAATTTATGGAGAAGTTATGTGAACATTACAAAAAAAAAAAAAAAAAAAAAAAAAAATGAGTCAGGAAAAAATATAGTCACAGAACATACAGGGTGCATACTCCTAAGTATAAAAAAAATTGGTGAAACTAGATCAAAAATGAAGAAAAATGCCGCAGACCGTACCATCCTATTCCAATCCGTTGAACACATGCGATAATTCAAAGACCTTTTTGAGGAAACCACGTTTTTTACCATAAAAGCTGTAATCTCTCCACTTAGTTTAAATATTTTCCCATCTTTGACCACATTTTCGAATTTAGCATTAAATTTTCTATATGAGCTGAGAACATCTAACCTTGAATTTTACAAACTTGTGGCCAAAATAACAGCTTGATCTTTACCTTATTTAGGGAAGTTAAAATGTCTTATATTACTTCAACGCTCACCGTTTTTCAAAAAAACTATCCACAAAACTGCAAATCTCACAAAAGCTTGCAAAGTTAATCAGCTTTCGAATGATATATTAAAAGTAATGAATTCTGTTTCGATTTCATGGAGAAATGTACTTTTAAAACCGAAAAAACATGGTGTTCTCATTTGGCATACAAATCAGTTACTTGTGTAAAAAAAACATTATGATAATCCCTTAATGGAAATGTGCATTTTAAACAAAATAAACTCTTCATTGGGATAAAAAGTAATAAAGTGACATGTACTAAGAGGTACTCACCCTGTATAATTATGTCGCTATTAATTACAATAGATTATTTTTTGACTTCTTCGGGTGAAATAATTGTAGTGACAAACAATATAATTTCCATAGATGTCACTGGGTCAATTGCATATATAAAATGTATTAATTTAATGATAAATGTCCATTTACGAATAGTGCATAATAAATGCGTATTAACATATTGCATAAATTACAAGAAATGCGGGCAATACTATCTTATACAATGATATTAAAAGACAAATCAAAAGGTTACCTTCTTCCTTTAAAATCTTGTGATCAACAATATATTGTTAAAATTCTTTTATTTTGAGAGTAAATTATTTTCAAACAACAGTGATTATTAATTAGTATAAAAAACATTAACATATTTACCACAAAACAATGGCCTCAGGGATATTATCAAAGATAATATAAATTTATTGAAGGGACTCGACTACAAAGGGCTATAAACACGACTACCTACAAAGGGCATTTAAAATGGTGCCATGATGGCAGAGCCTTCTTGATTAATGGTCACTAGATGGCGCTCTTGTTTTTACCTGGCCCTACTCCGGCGATATATTATCTTTCAGGCCCTTTTTATATTTAACGATTGTTCATAGAGTAGTATCGACAGTCAGTTAGTACATCGGCAGTAACAAAGACAATTACCGATCCAAGAGGCTGTGAAATATATCGAGCAATTATTCATTTTTTAACAGGTAGAACGAGGACTGCGATCTCAAAATAATGTTTTATATTCCGATACACTACAAATTTTCAACAGGGAACTAGTAATAAATCGAAGAACATAAAAATATTAAAAAATAAATACAAATATAAATTAATTTATAAAAATTCATAGCAAGTTCTGTGTCAATAAAAATTGTATTGAAAAGCCATAGATATTTACGAAGTAAACTAATATTTATTTCCTTAATTTATTATTTCATTCTTAAATTATTATATCATTCAAACATTGTTCAAAACAATATGATTTCAAGAACTTTCATCAAACTAAGAAGAGTAGTTTGTAGAAAACCAACTATTGCAACGCTTCTTGCGACAAAATATTAATATTGTAAAGCTGAATGTTTTCAATAGAATTACACCATAAATTCTTTAATTATGTAAAATAAATTATTATAGCACATACCAACACTTAAAAGACAAGAAATTGCTCGTCGTTTCCGACTAATCCAAAATTTACTAGACAAGCGTTTGAAGTTCCCAATAAATTAAAAATGACTCATTTACATGACAAGACCCATTTGGACATTTGGAGCTGACCTTTGGTGCTCAACTACACTTTCCATTCTTCTCGTACCCAATCCTTACAACCCAAAATCCTTCGTAAAATCCTCAATGCTCATTATTATGTCACAAACAAACTTATACATATACAGGGTGTTCAGCATAATACTGCAGTAGCTTCGGGAGGTGATTTTAGGCATCATTTGCAAACAAAAAATTCCATATAAACTATAGCTCGATTCTCATCCGTTTTATAGATATTTTTAATTATATATTTTTTCAAGAAATTTCTACTTTTTGACAAATAATTGTCAATGTTGCATCTCCCTGTATTTTGTAATTTATAAGCGATTTCAGTACCAATCTAAAAAATTATCACTATTCATGGTATACCATTCGGAAGATGTTTGTTTTTAGAAGTTTTCTTTGAGCAGTACATGTTTCTAACATATGTAATATTTTTGAGAAAAATGCAGTCACAGTTTTGGAACGAAATATGAAACTTGCTATTTCTTATGTTTAGATCAAAAAGTTAAATAAAGGATGCGGCTATTTTGAAGTCTAAAAAAACTTATTTTAAAGGAAATTCAATATTCTTTCTAATGGGCATATTTAAATTGCTCTAGCTTTAATAGTTCGGGAAATATAGACAATCATTTGTCAAAATGTAGAAATTTCTTGAAAAAACATAAAATTAAAAATATCAATAGAAAGGATGAGAATCGAGCTATAGTTCATATGAAATTTTTTGTTGCAAATGATGCCAAAAATTACCTCCCGAAGTAACTGCAGTCTTATGCTGAACACCCTGTGGATCTTAATGTTCCAGATGTTGCTGATTTGGCCCAAACCAGATACTTTCATAGTAAACTATATGCCTACTTGAATCCACTAGTCTGCCAACTTGACTCACATTCAATTCCCGATAATCCTTGAAGGCGTCTGAAAAGGGAAAGGCCAAGAGACTTTTTAATGTACAACTTTTATTGAAGTGCTCTAGTGAATAGTTCTTTACATGATACATGTTATTGGCATGTGATAGTAACCATTTTCCTCAAATTTACTAGTTGTATTTAATGTATACAGTTGTAACTCAATATCAATAAATATATATATATAAATGAATAGTTTAATAGTTTAAATTATTAAAGCATGGAGGAGTGGTAACTCAGTGGGTAAGGACTAGACTACCACGCTCCCGGGCCCGAGTTGATTCCGGCTGAAGGCAGAAAATTTATAGATGTAGATAGTTGGTGTATGCAGTTATAGATACACAGCAATTAAAAATAAATTTTAGGTTTTTTATAATTTTTTTAATTGCTGTGTATCTATGACTGCATATCCCAACTACCTACATCTCAATACTTCTCAATCAACAAATAACAGAAAATTTATATTTCGTTATTTCAGGATAGACTGCGAGACTCTTCTTTCACAACTGTTGGTCTAGTAGCAGTACATCCTAACCAAAGTACTGAACCCAAGTTAAATTATAGAGTAAGTTATTAGGTACCGCAAAATAAAAAAAAAATAATAATGAAGAAGGATAGAAACAGATTTTCGTTTTGGCTATTTTTAATTCCAAGACCATATCAAACAGGATATGGTGGTCGTGGTTTGACACGAACAAATAAAATAACTAAATACGTAAAACTAATAATTTGTTAAAGCTATAATCGAATACTTTTTATCACTACTGAGAATTCATATAGATTATACTTCACATGTATCTGTTGATTTTTTTTCACATACTCCATATTTCAATAAATAAGTTTAATAAAAAAAGAGGGTAAATGAAGGGAAACACATGTATTAATAAATAAAAACAACATTTCTTTTTTCGAAGTCATCAATACGCAAAGGATTTCACTTTGAATATCAGCTATTGAAGTAAATCCCGTGGCTGTGACAGAGTCAAGTTATAATTGGATTTATTGTTTTATACATCTAAACTCTAACTACTACTATTCAAAAATACCTAGATAAATGATTTCTTTTTTTTAAATTACTAATAAAATGTATGAATATACAACATAATTGTATAAATCTCCATGTTGAAATCCGGGCATTTTCTAAGTGTTGCCACAGCCCTGATGATATCAATAATCCTCCCCACACTCCCAATAGAGGACACGCTCGGCTAACCTTTTCGACGGAGCTGACAAAGAAGCCTTTTTCAGATCACGTAGCCTCCATCACTGGCCCCACTTCCGACTGGAATAATTTCTTCTCTCACCTCTCTCCGGATGTCTTCCGGTTTATAAATTGGTTATTTGGAACCAAGCAGGTCTTTCTGCCCACCTTTAGCATTCCTATTCTTCGTGAGGTGGGTGTAATATGGAGGGAAGGAGACCAGAGCCATGCATGAGATGCCGATAATATATATCTTATGTACTAAATTATTCATATATACTCTTGATATATATACTTGAATAACTTAATCATCAATAGTCACAACCTCGAAGTTTCGGATACATTACCGGATCC
Source organism: Euschistus heros (assembly GCA_003667255.2). Lineage (NCBI taxonomy): Eukaryota > Metazoa > Arthropoda > Insecta > Hemiptera > Pentatomidae > Euschistus > Euschistus heros. The sequence continues at coordinate 2,471,200 of RCWM02000057.1, read as the reverse complement.
AGATAAAAAAAAAATAGATTTACAATAAAGCCATACGTCAATGCAACTGAATATATTTCTTTCATTAGAAATAACAGAAATAAAGATGAATCCATTCAATATCTTAAGATCTGTAAAATAATTTAAGATGTACTATTTAAAGACTCATCTGGCTTGCACTCACATAAGTGGGAGTGAGCTTGGTTTAGGGTTCTCCGGGATCTACATATATTTGTATATACAGCTTAATTGTATTTAATTTTTTTTTTACTATATTATTTTATTTCGTCCCATTATTATTATTCTAATTTATTTCATATAAGTTTTCTTGAATTGAATTTTTTATCTTATTTTATATACTAGGGTTGGGCGATAGTCGATAGTTACTATCGATATATCGATAGATCATGCCTATCGATGGTCATTATCGATAGTGCCGACTATCGATAGATCTTTTTTACCCTCAAGTTTTGAAACTTTCGGAATTATGCTGATCTGTCTCTGTCCAGTGTCGAGTTTTTTTTAAATTTAATTCGAACTTCCTAGAGCTCGAGGGTTCTCTCAGAGATTAAGCCAAAGGAGATCAGAAATGCTAGTTTTTCTTTCGGGAAATATGTGGCTCAAGGAGCACACTTGACTCTTGAAATTAACTTTTTCATTTCTTTTTCTTTTCTGAAGATTTTATTTTTTCATTATTATTGTAACCGTGTAAATTGTAAATACCTTTTTTAAATTCAAATAAATTAGTTGTTTTTTTTTCTCATCTTTATGATATAATCTTATAATTTATAATCCAGCAAATTTTAAGTAGTAAGTAGGTAATTGAGTTTAATTAAATTAGTTGATATTCTTTATTGAACAGCTTTGGAAAAAGGGAAGCAACTATTGAAAAAACTATCGATAGCAATCGATAGTTCTCAACCGATAGTATCGGCCTATCGATAGTGCTAACTATCGACTATCACCCAACCCTATCCTTTACTGGCCTTGGTGGGAACGTCAAGATTCATTTCGTGGGTCCGCCGCGAAATAAATTTTAACGCACCCAGGTGGAATTCGAACCCACGACCTTCTGGTTGCGAGCGCACTGAGACCTTCACCCCAACGCACTCGGCCAGTGAGTCCCCAATTTTGTATCTTATATGGTAAGAGGTATATTTTTTTAAATCTTATTTATTTCATCTATTTTCTTTTAAGTGTTGTATGAATGGATTTATTGTCATCTAGATTACTTACTTCCCTTAAATTATAAAGTTGGTAATATTCATTGAAAATAAAAAATTAATAATATTAAAGGTAAAAATGGGTAAAATAACATAATCAAATTAATTATAATAAAACGTTAATTACAATAATATAAAGCATTCAAAAATATTAATAATTGCATGTATATATTTAAAATCATAGGATTCAATATAAATACCTTAAACATAACAAGTATTATTGTATAATTTAGAAAGACTAATAAATTTTAAGCGAGAAAATTTAAATTGCCTTTCAATCCATGCTGTTTTAAAAATAGCAGTATTTTTCAAACTAAAAGATCGTTTTTGAAGAAAGCATATAAAAAAACATCAAAGGTTCAACTTATTGAATTAAATCCATTTCTAAACGTATACATTCATCATTATTCCATATTAAATGGTAAAAAACAGACGAAGAGACTGCCATTCGTAACTGAAATACACGAATATACTTACCACTTGGTAGTGTATCAAATGGTATCTAAATTTAAATATTCCTCCGTTGGGGAACCCATGACATCCTGTCATAAGAAATCCGAGCAGAACAGATCTGCTACCACATGAACAAAAGTTTATCTTTAATTTCTCTTATAAGTAAAACGAAAATAAATTTGCAGCCCTTAGAATCTGAATACCTCTCTAAAGACAAAGTGACAAATACCATAATATTTAATTTAATGCGAAATATCTTTCCATTGAAATGATTGCAGATAAACCTGTGAAGCGCCTGGAAAAAATCCGGACTCAAGAGTTCCTCGAAAAGTAAGTCATTGGAGCCCAAAAAAAGAGGACTTAATTTAAAAACCATTGTCATAGTAATCGGACGGCATATTCACTTATTCTATCATTATTACTATTGTAATTTTATTTATTTTTTTTATTTTAATATCAACATTGGTATTTAATTTAACAGTTTTATAAACAAATTATTCGGTTCCCTCTTCAAGGCTTTAAACAGTCATTTTCAAAAACGAAACTTGGCTTTAAACATATTTGTAATGTTTAATCCGTTTGTACGAAGGAGTATACAGATGGTAGAGAAGAAGATTTGGAAGATCGAAAAAAATTAGATTTTTGAATCCTTGCACTTGAAATAATATATTAATTCAACTTAATCCTTTAAAAAAAAATCGCACCAAATAATTTATATTTCTTTTTGAGTAAACCCATTGTAATTGACAACAAATCCCGCGAATATAGAATAAATTCACCATATACTGAACAGGATACAGCCTTACAACACGTTTGGTAAATTACATTCACAAATGTCATAAAAGCCGTTACATGCGCCCGGAGAGACAGTCAACATCTAGCTTAGAAAGTGCAATTTTATGTCACAACTGGTTTCGTTACAAGAAGAGTGCAATCGAACAGGCTGGTTTCCAAAAGTAGATTTCGCATTAAAAATAAGTAGTTTCGTTTTTACAGGATAAATACTAAAAACAAATATATATTAATATTTCCTTGAATATGTCATTGAAATAAAAAAATGGAAAAGGTATAGACAGATATTAGTTTTTCATTATAAAAACATCTAAGGCTTATAGGCCAAAAACTTAATTCAGGTGGAGTTAGGTAGCACAAAAAGGATCATTGTACGGTAAAAGTAAAATCGAACTACTTGGAGAAGTTGTTTTAATAAATAATAATACATCTATTCATAAAAAAAAATTGAATCTTTTGATACGATGCATAATCTTCGAGTAAGGAATGATCATGAATCGATAAAAAAAAATTGTTAATAATAAAACTTAAATAAATAACAGAAATTATATCTATATTTGTGTTTTTATAAATTTATGGATGAAATACTTTTAAAAACACTCAATGGACCTTCGAAAATAAGGCTCTTTGTTTAGGTTTCGTAAAGATTTAACTTTTCAAATTATTTTAACGCCAATAGCCTTACATTTTTTCTTTCTTTTTTTTTCTTTTTTTTAACTTCGGAAAGTAAAGTTTGAAACTCGAGACCCGGCAACGAACTGTTTAAAAACAATTTTCAATTTCATTAAAACTTTAGAGAACTAATAAAGGCGTTTCCTGTTGGGAAGTTGCGATAGGGAAATATTTACTTCAACCATAAATCGAATTGTGGATCAAATAGGAACTGACACTCGTCCAAACTCACACCAATAAATTATAAAGCCCACCCAGTACGATTCAGATTGATGTTCTAACATGACAATACAATGCTGACTTAAATTGGTTAATGCGATTCGTATGTTGCCAATTAGATGATGAAGTTGCGCTGCAGTCATGAGATCATATTATATTATCTCATTTTCATGAGACTATTGGTAGTGTACAATATACGGTAGGAAAATAGTAGCAGGAAGAAGGACTGAATTTTCATTTCAAAATTAATAAAAGATGAATGGACAAGAATCTCAAGTAAAATGAAAGAAAGGTCAGTCAGTGGTTTTATAAGAATATAAAGGCGAGGAGCCAACAAAAAAATATACGGATTTTCTTTACAATAAAGGAAAACATTTTTATTAGAGATGGTCTGACAATGATTTTAGTTAATGGCTAACTATTCGTTTGTCAAAAAGCCAATTAGTCGTCCAAACCGATCTTTGCTTCCGTTGCAATTCGGGTAGCATCGGCAATGTTCGAGGTGATTCTTTCATATCTTTGTAGCCGTCTGTAAATGTAGCTACAGGCTTTAGTTTATCTTACATTTTTTTCTTCTCTTTTTTGCAAACAGGCCGTTATGTAACTGAGGTTTTTTTTAGGAAAATAAAGCAAAAGTCGGCAATTTAATTTACTTAGTTAAGATAATTAATTAATTGAAATTTGGAATTCAATCATGCCGCAAAATATATCGCGTTACGGACATTGTGTCAGTCGTACCAGTAAATACCTTGCATGTAATTGTAAATAAAAAGTATGTAAACTGTTAAAATGGCAGTTTTACACAACAAAAACTATTTTTTAAAAATAGTTGATTACATAAGTTCTTTATTCAATATTGTAAAAGCTCTGTAATTTATGTTTTGTTAATTTCATGATCTTTCTTAAAATTCAATAATCGATTAAAAAATAAAAGAATTCCTATTCCTAGAATAAATAACTAATGGTAAAGAAGAACCTAAAATAAAAATTATAATCAATAAGGGCAATGTTTTCATTTCAATCGACCTCTTTTTAAGCATTGAAATATATATTAATAGAATGGCCGACCAGTAGGGGCTTTTTGCCGACTAGTCGGCCCATCTCTAATTTTTATGTTTATGTAAATCCAAATACATGGTTGAAACAACAAGAAGCATCACGCTGTCTAACACTGTAAAATGTCAGTAAATTACAAGAGACTCATATATGTACATGATTATAATCATACCATACATACACATTTACTAGATGTATTATATTTGAACAGTTGTAAATTTTAATTAATAAATAATTAAAAAAGTGTATGCTGTTATAGCATAGGTAAAATACAAATAATAGTGAGATGGGAGAGGAAGACAGAAACCATTGTTTTCTGTCCCGATTCCTGGCTTGTAATTGACAGTCTTGTCTGACCACATAGTGCCTATGTCAGAAGTTACTAAGGTCACTCCCTATGAAAATTAATCTATCAGTTTTATGATTCTCTATGGCACCATATGAATCTACAGTTAATTAGCTTAACACCTCGCACAGTTTCTCGGAGAAATTAAGTATGACCGTTGAAGAAATTTTGAAGAAAAATAGGTTTAGGAGAAAACTCAAAATAATAATTCGTGTCATCTGGTTGAATTATATAAATGTAAAGATAAATATTAGGAAACAGGTGTAACAAAACCAAAAAAAAATAACATATCCAAGATTAAACACTAGAATTATATTACCAATAATTAATACATCCTGTATTGTGTAATCTCATTATAAATTAACATATTTGTTAGGCGATGAAAATCAGCGATGTGCTAGATGAATGGTCCTATAACGTACCGTTCAAAGGGAAATCCCGCTTTGAAATATCGATATATAATCAGGCAATCCTTTTCCTACAAGTTTCGACATGTTCCAACACGTCATGCCCTGTCGTATTGAGGACTGACAAAAGAAAGCCTTAGGGCTAGTTTGTGATTCAAATAAATTAAATCGTTACTATTGTAAAATTTTAGTTGAAGAAATAAATATCAACTACCAATAGATTGGAATAAATTTTAATGAAAAAATAAGTCATATCTTTACTTTGTATTTTTTAATAAAATCAGCGAAGAAACTATCTATATTTATACTATTGTTTTAATATAATCATGTAAACTAAATATATCAATTCAACAGAATAAGAAGTACAAAAAAAATTTTTAAACAACGAACAGAAGTACAAAAATAAATTAAAATAATATAATTATATTTTATCTAAATACATATATTCGAAAATTGATGAAATGGTAATTAATGAATAATAAATGTTATTACATCAACATTCTATACATATAGTAAGAATATTAAATGATCTATTAAATGACAATTAATAAATAAAATATAAAAAGGAATATACCCAACACAAAAACATAATTTGAATTTATTTTGATTTTTTTAAAACTTGCAGAAGTTATTAATTTAATCTCATTCACGTGCTCGTAAAATGTGTTCTTTTTTCTGAAATTCCTTTTATTAATTACATACATACATGGCTGTAACGTACATCAAGTCAGACTTGGAATATTAAGAAAAAAAATATGGTATAATAAAATTCAAAGATATTAACAAAATGATAAACAATTTCATTCTTCTGCGTTATTTTATTATTATTGAGAATAAGAAGAAACTTCCTATTGCTCCATTAAAATGTCTGTGTTAATAAGAACATGAATTAATCTTAGTGTGTATGGTACAATAAAATAAAAAATAAAAATATGCAAGTAAAACTCAATTCGATAACAGTTTATATTATATATTTATATTATATATTGTTCATTTTGAAAACTAACAATAAGTAAAACCCAAACCATTAGCATTGCAGATGTTATTTTTACAATATTCCTAATTAATTGCCTTAAAACTTTCAAACTCGTGTTTAAAACATACCATTCAGAGTTTAATCAACTCCAGATTTTAAAAGCAACTATTGACATTATAAAAGATATTTTTATTAAATATTTATTGAAATTTACAATTATACTTTAAAAAAAAAACATACATCCAGTAAATGTGATAACGTAAAATAATAACATGACAATTCCTTTTGAAGCAACTACCTACTAGCAGTACTTCAATAATAAAAAATATCAGATTAATTTTTACGTTTATGTGCTTTATTTTATTTGTATGATTAATTAACAACCAAAAATCAACACTGAATCCTACAACTCATGTCATTCATTTCCCAAAGAACATCATCAAGTTTTAATTTACCAATGACTAATTTGTTTACTTCAAAAGCTTTTAATTTGTAATCTTCAAAAAAATATGTTATTGATCAGAGATAGTACTATATAAAACCAAAAAGTTAATAAACACCAACGTTGAGCATAATTGGTAACGGTAACTGGTACATAGGTAATACATAAACCCTAGATATGTATAACCTTTCTATATTAATAAAGTAATTTTTTATAGATTGAAGTTTATAACTCAATTATAAACCCGATTAAACAGTAGTGTCAACTTCTGATATAAATGATAATTTCTGATGGCAGAAGATTCTAAAACAACTTTTTATATGATGTCATTTGTGACATATCGAGAATAAAGACGATTAATTGATAATATTCTTCAAAAGTTTAGAATCAAGTCGCAAAATATTCCTTTAAAACAGTCCGTAAGTCGAGGCATCAGAGCTCGACCGGGAATAAACTTGTGTTTATCAGATTGTTCCATTGGATGAATACAGATTACAGTGACTGACATTACATGTATAAGTTATGTCAGTAACCTGGCAGAAGCATGGTATAGTATTGTTACAGAAACACACTGTCTTCCTGCGATTGGAAGAATATGGACAAGATTTCTGGTATTTTGACACCGCGTGTTGACTTAACATCTAATTGTGACAAACTACAATAAAAAAATAACTATATGATATTTTTTTTTAATTATAGAATGGATAATGCACTAGATGTTTGTAGTGCACAGCCCTGGAGTAGTGTTTACAAGCGGCAAGGTGAACTGGCCACTTTCACATCCAGCAGCCGCTAAGTCAGTCACCTTGAAGGACCAGGCGACAATCCAGGCTGGATTGCAAGTATCTTCCACAACACTGGACAATTTATTGGGTAATATTAGATATAAACTTCACAATGTCAGCGCCCTAACGGTACAGTATATGACGCGGCATAGCGTTGACATACAGTATCACTAATTCTGCATAGTCAATTCCTAAAAATATTATAGAATATAAAATAAATATATCGAATACTCGCCTCTACTGAGCGGCTGAACCGGGGAAAGCTTGCCGACGCTGAAGGAATATAGGAGTAGGAAGACGACGACATCCTTCCTCATGTTGCTGCTTCACATGGTCCTCTACAGCAAGAAGTCCTCCCTCTTCTACACATGTGACACTACCTTGACATATCGCCACTCCGATAATAACTGATAAAAATAACCTCCCTCTACGACGGACGGGGCATTACTGACTCACTCACAAAAACCGAAGCGCCATCTACCTTTGACAGCCTCCGCAGGTGACCCTCCTGCCATCTGGTGAGCGGCGGCGTCTACTATTTCGATCTGCAGCCTCCGCGATCCCCTAGTTCCAGTCATCCGAATATTTAGGAAAGTCAATTTTGTAACATTAACACTAGGAGTTGAAACATATTACTTCTTAATTTAACGAACGATTAAATATTCTGTATTATATTATTTAAATAAAAACTAAATTTATCAATATGCCACTATTAGATAAATAACTCACTTATACAACAAAAAACAGTGAAAATGGCGATGATGCCACGTGAGTAAAATAAACCAGTGATTTGTCCGTAAAATCGATTCTCAATTCTCAATACCGATACCTCGGTTAAAAATAAACTGCTATTACATAAAATAATTGATTTGAGAGCTAAAAAAACATACTAAAAGTTGTTAAAATAACAATATAACCGAAGGAATAAATTAGTTAGCAGCAAATGACGTTGGCTTAATTGTAGAATCAACAATGAATAAAAAATAATCCATATTATGAAATATTTTTTTGGAAGATAAATATTAAACATAAATGATGATTTCATTTAAGGGAGCACAAATGTAATATGAACTTAAACCTTTCACTGGGTGGAAGCAGCAGTATATTTTTCTAGATGTTGCTTTTTATTGTATATTAGGATTCGAAAACCAATATAAGCATTAAATAAAATGAATACTTATCATTATTAGGGAATTATCAAAAAAATAAACGAATAATATTAATTAACTTGAAGAAGACGAATATTAATGAATTTTTCAGTGAACCAGCTTTGGCAGTTGGAAATAGTAATCCTATTTCTTAATTTTCCAATACCAAATACAACGATATTCAACAAACTGCCTTTTGGTTTTCAGTACCAATCCTGGTTTTTCATAAGGATGTTATAGTTCTTTGCCCAGCAGAGTTAATCTAGTATACGAAAAATTGCTCTGTCATAAGATATCCAACCAGATTATATCAATAACATTATTTCTGTCGAATGAAAATTATTATAAATCAAAATGCCGATCCTCGGCTGTTTAATATTGTGTGTAAAAATATGAATTTTGAACCTTTAGTTGTAAGCACTGATAATGCAGTGCAGTATATGCAACAGTTTCTTAATAGTCTCTATCCATCTCCAGATGGTAATCCATATTAACTCATGTATTAAAAATGAAAATTGGATGACTAATTATGCCTTATGTTATCTTCAAACACCTAATCAATCTAAATTTACCTAAGTTAATAATGACTGCTATGCGTGAAAATATTATCAAAAATATAATTTTTAATTGTTCAGATTTTTATACAATCTATAAATCAATCTATAAACAATCTATAAAAATATACAAGATTTTTATCGATAAACATAAAAAAATCAATTATTAGTTAAAATTATCAAAGATTTTCAATTATGAGAGAGGGCGAAGCCTCGATATTAACTACATCATCTTCATAGTTCCAAGAAGGTTAAGCAATATTAAAATCTACTGATTTTTAATTTGTATTAAAAAAAGATAATATGTGGACAACGGTGAAGTTTGAAAATTGACCGATAGGTGGCGAGTGCCATTCTACACGAGAGGTTACAAAAGAGCTTCAAATCGATGATGAAATTTACTTTTTAAACTATCAAGAAAATTATTTAAATATAGTGTGCGATATGTGGAGCCCAGTGAAGCTTGAAAATCGACCGATTGTGTATTCCATTCCACAATAGAGGTTACAATGGTAAAATGAACCTATCTGTACCGACATCTAAATAAATAATTTTTATAATTCTAGGAAGGTTTTGCAATGGTAAAATTTACAATAACTAAAATTCAAATGAACAATTTCGAGAGGCAGGACCGAGGTTTACCACACTGTCATATACTTTTATAGTTCGAAATCAACATCCAACCAGATGAAATCAATGAAGTTATTTCTGCCGAATACAAATTATTACTAAATCAAAATGTCGATCCTTTGCTGTTTTATATTGTGTGTAAAAATATGATCCACGGGCCTCATGTCGTAAGCACTGATGATGCAGTTTATTTTCCGCAAGTTTCTTAATAGTCATTATCCATCTTGATTACCAATTCATACATTAAAATTAAAAATTTAATGTCTAATGGTGCTTTTACGTAATCTTCAACCACTTGATCAGTGCAATTATAACTAGATTAATAATTACTGCTATGCGTGAAAAAATCATTGAAGAAATAATGCTTAACCACACGCTGAAATACAAGAATCTTATTGATAAACAAATAAAACTTTAATTTTTAGTTAAAATTATCTTTACTTATGAGGACGGGTGAAGCCGCGACGGGGATATATATAATTTAGACTAGTAAAATATATAATTTTAAAATTAATTACACTATATTTTTTTTATAGTTCAGGAATATAATCACTGTATGTGAAATAATTATATAATTTTATAATACAAAACTATTTCCGAAAGTATCGATCGGTTCCTAGGAATCGACTTTGGGTCATATATTCTCAATACCGATTCTTTTCTCAAGAATTGATGGAACAGAGAATCGACACATCCCTAAAATAAATAAATACGTAGGGAAAAACTTTTTAAATTTAAATTAGTATAATTTTTCTGTTCCAATCGGATGCCAAAATCAAAAGAGTATTAAATCAGTTAATAGTTGAAAGTTTATCTAGAATTAATTTAGCGATATAATTTTCAGTTTTTTATTATGACACATTATGTTCAGGAAAATTTAAATTATTTTAAATATTCACCAAGCGTGCTATGTAAGGATAAACATTTTTTAAATCTTCATTTGGAAATCTTCAGATCAAATTCAGATTGATCTTCTCAAAAAAATATTGAAAAGTAATTCAAGAATACAAAAACGTAAAAAAAAAAACATATAATCCTATTTTGAAAACTTACTACTTAAAATTTACTATTTGCTTACTATTCACAACTATCAAAAGAGTCTGTAATATATGCAAAGGAAACTTCTGGAAGAGTTCTCTAAATGGGGGCTGGTCAAAAATCAGGGAAAGATTACAAGACTTCAATTCACCAGGGACATCATTGTCGATAGAAAATTTGATTCTTTGTTGCAGCCAGGATTTCAATTGTTTAAGTGTCTATAAATGGAAATTTGACTCGATAAAGATATTTCTATGAGCATATCCCAAAGAAGGAAATTTCATTGAATCCTAAACGCAGTCCTCTGCAATAAAGAGGTCTCCTTGGAAATGAAAAAAAATATGTATCATTATTTTCTTCAAGGGACAGCCTTGCATGGGGCCGAAACATGGACAATCAAGCAAAAAGAAGCCCGAAAACTGCTCTCACCTGAAAAAAAATGCTTATATTTTTTAATTTTGGTAAAATTTAAAATTACGATTTTTTTTTTTTTTTTTTTTTTTTTTTTAATAAAATATGAGTAGACTAAATAAAATAACTACAGTGACATTTTAGATTTTGTTATAGTATCATAAAAATCCTTGGTGGAAGAAACATTGTGCATTTAAATGATCTGCTTTCTAACAACAGAGAACAGAATATATAACCAGGGAAAAAATATTTGTCCAATGAATAATTGTATTTTATGAATTTAATGGGGTGAGTCAGAAAAAATGACCGTTTTATAGGTAAAAATCAAAATTTATAGGTGTGGGGTCTGGCATTATCTTGTTGGAACAAGACTTACTTCCTGTTGACTAAACCTATTACCGCTGAACCAAAACATCGAACATTCTCTGCAGTTGTTCTGAATAGAGCTCTGAAGCGCAGAGCCTCCTGGTTGACTACTGAAACACGCCCTGATTCTAATTTCCTTTCAAGGCTCAAATCACCTGCATTAAATTTTTGGAACCACCTTCTCATCGTCCTTTTATTCAAATAGTTCTCAAATTCAACCACTTAACGAGTGGCTTCAGCTACTGAAGACTTCCGTTTCCAATAATGAAGTAAAATTACGAGAATTTCGTACTTAGCTATAGAAGTACTGAGCCTGGATAGAGAGCATGCTGTTTACCTATTGATTTAAACGGGATCAAACATGAACTTTTTGTCACAATTCTTAGCCACCGAATGTATATAAGAGATGAAATACGATGCAAAGTTCAAAAACAAAGAAAAAATGTCGGAATCGGCAGCACTGAATCTGGAACATGCAGTTTAGTAATGCCGAATAGTATACCCAAACCGCCTAGAGGAGATGTATAAATACATACGTAACAGGGTAACTCTTACAAGGGGAGGACACACTCAGTCTCTCACAGAACTTGTTGGCAATTTTTTAGGAGGTTCCTGGTAAAAAAATATTAGACACGTATTTTGCCGTTCCGACCAATGGGCCCTAGAAGCCAAGAAAAAAAAATAAAATAGCATGAAACTAATTTATTTTATATCTCTAGTTCAAAAAATGATATCGACATGATTCTTGCATCAAGATTTTTAGTTTTGATTGCGAATTCAAGAAAAAATACAGCTGCACCATAGATTTTGGGTTAGATTAATTAAATTCTAAGAAAATGATGAGATTTTCAAGCAAATTACCTCTATAGATTTTTCAACATAAAAATTGACGTCAGATTCTAATTTAGCACCCTTAAAAACATTGAAAAACGTTTATTCAATAAGAACAAAAAATATCATTTTTCACCCTCTTCGAGGGGAAGAAATTTTTAAAACGATTATTGGTTACTATCCTTTAAATAACTAATTCTTTGTTACGCAATTCATTCATTAATATCGCTGGAAAGAGGAGAGTCTCAGCTTTCTTTTGATGTATATTAATGCAAATTTCGACCAACAAAAACGTATTAAAAAAATTGGCAAATCCGAAAAACATATTTATTTTTAACTTGAGTTTGAAACCAGATAGGAAAATGAAACCAAAGACATTTCAAGAGTATTACCACTCTATGTTTTGTATTAAAAAATGAAGCTGATATGTTAAACCGTCTAAGCGTAATTCATGTTTTTGTGAATTTAAACAAAAATTGCCTACCATTTGGTCAGGCAAATTTTGAAGCTTACGAATTTTTATTTTTATTTTTGAATGAAATTTTATATTTAAGGGTCCTTTTTAATGCTGAATTCGAATCCGATGTCGGTTCTTGAGAAAAAAATATATTGAACTTAGTTCAATGAAAAAATAATATTTTTTGAGTTTATTTAATAAACGTTTTTCCATGTTTTTGAGGGTGCTGAATTAGAATCTGATGTCAATTTTTGTGTAAAAAAATTTATAGATGTAGTTTGCTTGAAAATCTAATCATTTTTTTAGAATTTAATTAACCTAAACCAAAATCATTGGAGCAGCTGTGTTTTTCATTAAATTCGTTTAGTTTCTTAATCTAAACTAAAAATCTTGGTGCAAGAATCATGTTGATATCATTTTTTAAACTTGAGATATAAAATATTTTAATTTAATACAATTTTATTTTATTTTTTTCTCGGCTTCTAGGGCCCATTGGTTGGAACGCCAAACATATTACAAAATATTACTTCAACGCTCACCGTTTTTCGAAAAAACATTCCAAAAAACTGCAAATCTCACAAAAACTTGCAAATTTAATCAGCTTTTGAATGATATGTTAAAAGTAATGATTATGTTTCGATTTTATTGGGAAATTTACTTCTGGTGTTCTCATATAGCATACAAATCAGTTACTTGTGTAAATAAAACATTATGACAATTCGTTAATGGAAATGTGCATTTATAACATAATAAACTCTTCATTGGAATAAAAAGCAAAGAAAAATATTATTGTTCACTAGAAAACAAAAGAAAAGCGACACCAGATCAATGAATCTTATGTTATTACATTTATTTATTTATTATTATTATTTAGGATTTTTTTTTTTAGATTTTCAATGTAAGGTTTAAAACCCAATGATAATGAACATACACCTCAATTTTACCGTTAGCTTCTGAATGCAAATTGTGTTGAATTAAAAAACAATATTTATTATTGGTGAATCCTTATCTTTCTTTGTTAATTATGAGAATGGTGTTAAATGTTATAGTATTTGCCGCTTCGATAATAGTTGCTAAAAACTTTGAATTGTGTTGGACATGCTTCCCGACTTAAAAATGTAAATAAATAAAATAGAATAAAAAATGAAATTTTTTGTATAAAAATAAAAAATCAAACTTTACCCTCCAAGCACGTCCGTGATTTTCCTACCTTAATTAATCACAATACACTGATTTTTCTCAAACTAAAGGATATTTGACTTACTATTATCACTCTCAACGAATTTTTATTAAGTTTAAAAATGAATCTAGCGTAATGGATTCTAGCCCGTTAAAACCAATTAATAAATTATCATTAAAACTTGCACTACCCTTTTTTTTTTTTAACTTTACATCATTGTTGTCTAAAATTGAAACACAGTCCATTCTATTTTGCTTATGTAATTTATAAAAAGAACTTTTTTATAACCTTAATTTTCTTGAAATGGAGAAAACTCGACTTGCATCATTATCATTCTCACCGGCTTGATGATAATTGAAAACCTTCCTCTAGGGTGACAGTCGCTCTCCTCCCCATTAATCAAATATAATTATTATTCATAAATTATGGTCATAAAAATCTTAATATGAGCATTTTCTGTAGAACTCACACCCCTGGGTATAGCTACAGCTGCTTATTAGTGGGAGGGTCAAAATATAAAGCTTCTTAACAATTTTTACCAGTTATCCTAAATTATTGAAAAGCTTAAATTTAGTGATGATGCTACTCGCGAAAGAAACAACTTTAGTTGCAGGAGACCTGCCTTAAAAGTCACCGAGTGATATAAGTTTCTCTGGTCTCCTTCGGAACAAATATTTTCCTGGTGTATCTGAATCCTACAAGGAAAACTAACACTTTTAAAGTAACTAAAGACTTCAAACGATTCGAGCCACAACTGAGGAGTTATCATTCAAAATTGAACATGTCCACTTTCAGACGATTTTTTTTTATTAATTATTTTCTGGTAAAGCCTTGCGAACTGCACTCACTTCCATACTCTTTTTGTCAATAGACATCTATCAAGGATTTAAATAATAAAATTATTTTGGATTTAACAGCAGGGGGATGATTGATGTAGGTTTTTTTTTCTGAAGTGGATATGTTCAGTTTTGAAAGATAACTACCCGGTAGTGGAGGTACATGTTAGCTTATTTAATTTTCTTTTTGTATTTTTAATTTTGCAGTGATAACGTTAAAATATGATCGTAATATCCTGATACAGACAATAACAGCAAAATCTACCCACCACCAATCTTGGCAGCTAGATTCAGACTCAAGAAACTTTTTTCTTTCTTCGTCGCTGCTTAATGTGTTATACATGAGTCCCTTAAGAGTTGTTCGAGAAACTTAAATATTTATCGAGTATTTTTTATGTAACGGGCATTTGTGTAAAAAGGCATCTCAATCTTAACACATGGATGTAGCTCATTAAGCGGCCAAGGAGCACACCGGTATGTAGTGCCACGGAGTAGTTGTAGTTGTAAAAGTATCCTCAGTTGCTTTGATTTTAATTTTATTGGAGAGGGTAACCTATTCGTGATAGTTTTTCACTAAACAATATTTTAATACCATTTCAACAAGGATGTAGTGACCTAGGGTTAGGAGAGTCGAGAATTTCAGCATTTCCGAAATCTATGGGGCAAGAGCTCAAATCCGACCTGGGTTGAAATTTATTTCGTGCTTGACCCACGAAACGTATCTCGAACTTCCCACTCTGCTTAAATAGGTAGGTAATTTGTTGGCTAACCCATCCTTCCTTTCTTAGTTGTAAACGATACATTTTTATTTTTTTAGTATTCTGTTTAGGTACATACTAATAAAAAATTGAAAACACGCGCCAGGGCGAAGAAGGCACATCTCGACCATGTGGAATTCTCGCGCGCAGTCTCATGAAATGCGCTTCCCTTCCACCCCAACATAAAAAAACGAATAAGTTAGAACGAAAACTACGACATTAAACAATATTTATTAATACAAAAAACTGAGGTTTTGTAAATTAAATTATAATAATTTTTGTTTATTTGAAACCTCCCATTTCCGTACGTATAGGATGAGCTATCTGTTACCTCGACAAATAATGGCTAAGTACTGTATGAAGAATGAGAATCAGAATAGTATTGAAGTGGCAATAGCGCGGGGGCGGGGATTGCCTCAGAGGTAACGCATTGGAAATATAGTGCGTTAACCTAGCAACTATGGCAAACGAAAGTTCGTAGGTTCGAACATGACTGGCGTAGGGTGCAGTTAATTCAAATGTATTAATTCCCTGCCTCCATCCTCTCGGTCAGGAACAAAAAGAACTCATCCTCAAAAAGGAAGAGGAGGAAAAAAAATAATCGCTATAGCACACTGTAGAGTTAAAGTTATATATTTATAAATACATTTGATTGGCGGGTCAGCATATAATTAGGCAGTTAAAGTTTTTTAAGCTATTTTTACCTAAAAGGGAACAGTTTCGACTAAATAATTTTATATGATACTATAATAAAATCATGTTTATTGTGAAGTTCATTTAAATACTTGTGTACTTATACCGGACTAAATTTTAACTTAATTATACATAAGATAAATTTATTCACATACCTCTTGATCACTTTTTGACGTTACCATTCTTCGAGGGCTCACAGCTCAATCAGGTCATCAACCACAGCATTCCACAATAACCGATTCTCTGTGGCGAAAACTAACACATATGTTAAAACAAACGGCACAAACACGATCACTGATTAAAAAGAGCAAATAAGTAACAAACTTAATAGAATAAAGACCAAAATTTCTATAGCAGTTAAGAACTTTTTTTCTTCAATAACAAATGCATTCATAATGTTATTTCATATTTTCGTAGCTGAAATGTCACAAACTCTATTTGAAATGTTTGGTCAAAGTTTTTATGCTTATGTTATTGAGATAAATATTTTAAACTGAAATTTCAAATCAGATGAGGAGAAAAACATTATTCTGGCACTAGTTCAATTAGTACAACAATTATAAGAAGATAAAGGAAACTCTTTTATAAATGAAACTTTTATTTTATTTTATTATTTTTTCATAATAAATAAAATTTTAAAAAATAAAGTACAGGATAGAACAGAAAATTAATTAAAATTAAAAACAAAATCAATAAATAACAAATCAACGTATACAAGAGTAAGCGAAAAAAAAATATTGAGAATCTGGGAATCCCTGATGCGGGAAAAGTGACGAAATCTATCAAAAATAAATTGTATGAAAATTTTATTATGAAATTATATCATCTTAAAGTCGCAAAATCGTTTTGAATTTCCCATATCAGTAATTTTTCAACATTTTATATTCTAAGCATTAGCAATTCTTCACTCTGGATTATTTAATTTATATTGAAAACTCATTTCCTAATTTTAGAAACGCGATAGTAATTATGGAGGCCCCTCTACCTGTAAATCAAATAAATGTGACAGAGGAACATATGGAATGTGATGAGAAAGAGAGGGAAGTGTACTTCAACCTAATGAATGGTGTGATTCACAGACTGCAGGCACCAGTAACACAGACACAGAATCTGAGGGCTACCTCTCAAATGATGTTACTTCACAGGAGGATCAATCAGTGGAAAAAAAAAAAAAGAAGAAAGAAACATCACCCAAATCCAACCAGATGTGTTGGATTGCTCTTCAGCATTTGGCTCTGATAGAATGTCTGTATCCGATCGCCCTTCTGCTATGATTGCTACATCGATTCTGAGATTTAGAAATGATTTCAGTTGTACACTATGCGGCGGCTATAGCTGTTTATAGGTCGCAAGTTAAACTTGTTTGTTTTCTTCACGCCTTCACAAGCTACCATAACGTTATTTTTTTCTAAGTGTGGATGGGAAAACATTGAGACCAAATCAATATTCAGGGGATGTTGGAAAGGTATTTTTGCAGAGTAAAAAGAATTGAGTTAGCAGAGAATTTTGAGCGATTCCTTAATGGTTTGCCTAGAGTTACTCGAAAGATCTAAGCTCAGACTAGCGGTATCTTCATAAAATTTATAAAGTAGTTTCTTCCGGTTTTCACGTTCCCTTGCAAACAGATAAAAATCACGAATAAGAAGTTTCTCAATAATCATGACACTTGACCTGAGTACAATAATATTTCAATGATCAAAAATTTTATGAATTATTTTTCAAGCCTTCCGACTGAAAAGTATGCTTAGCAAATAATAAAACTTAGATTTTTTGTTTTTTTGCGTTTCTTTTTTTGTTCAAACCTAAAACAACCTTATTCTGGGTCAGGGTTTTACAAATTCTCATATATATATATATATATATATATATATATATATATATATATATATATATATATATATATATATATATATATATATATATATATGTACGTATAAGTTCCAAGGCATAAAGAGGAGAACGTAAAGAAAGATTCTTATAAAGGAAAGGAATATATTGTGTACCAACAGAAGGATAGTGCCACATTAAATTGTTGGATTTTTTTGCCTAAAACACCACATCATCAATGCTCGTTTGATCTTTGTAATAAATGAATAAAGTACGATTTTATCAGTATTTTTTTCATCGTTTCGTTGCGCTACTGGTTAGTTTTGAAGTATTCCTGATTTATTTAACTTTTTGGTATGGAAAACCACCCTAATCGCAAACAAATAAAAAATAAACAAAATAAGATAAAGTAAAAAAAAAAAAAAAGAGAGAAGATATTGGTATAATTGGGATTTGGATAAGCCAAAAGGAGAGTCACATACAAAGGAAGAAATATCAGAACTTCTGTTAATCCAAGCCTGGATAGATTTTTATTTCATAATTACAAAACAAAAAATCATTATCATTTCTAAAAATTATTTAGTAAACAAAATCACTAAAACTTATTTTTGTTAAACATAATGAAAAATAAACATGCACTACAATTCTTTAATATTTTAGGATGTCACATTTTCTTGGATACTGGAAAGAATATTCACCTATTTTTTACCCTATATAAAATTTTTTTTTAAAGCATGCTTTGTTACTTAGGACTATTGAAGAGACATGTGAACAGTTCATTTCTACTAAACTTGTATTAGTAAAATTTGGACCCAATTTCATTTACTTTATTGATTGTAATTAATAGTACAAACAAATTAAATAATTATATATTAACAAAATTCATTTACCACTCAGCAATAATAAACTAAATTATACATTAATTTTTTAAAAACAATTTCTATCTATTTGATTATTCAGTTTTATTCATTTCTATTTAACGATTTCTATATATATTAAATGCACTACTCCGGTAAGTTGCCGTAACCCAAAAGTGGAAATTCTGTCCTGGACTTAGGAATTAGTGAGTGTTTAGTGATGGAAGCTGTTATTTTACACATGACTCTTCAATTACTCATAGGGTCTTCTTCAAATCCTTAGGTTAGCTTAATTTCTTGTATTGTTGTTCTAAACTAAATGCACTCCATTTGACCTGGTCTGTTCTGAGTGATTTTTTAGTTGTTTTCTGTAGTAAAATTTGTTATAATAATCCTGATTATTTTTTTAATTATTATTATATAAGGAATTTTATTATTAATGACAGAGGTTTGTCAGCTTTATAATTGGAGAAGTTTATATATGTATATATATATATATATATATATATATATATATATATATATATATATATATATATATATATATATATATATATATATATACTTTCCACTGAAAACATGCATGGGAATACCTTTCCCATTTATCCTCATGGGCCATACTGAGGGGTGAAATACATTTCATTTTTTAATTTTTTTTTAAGGTGCAGCCTCAAGAACTCTGCAAATGTATTTTTATTTGTTTGTACCCCAACATGCTGAGCAATTTGATAAGCAAGCAAATATTGCTAGTTTTTGTTATTGCCAATACTGGGGGCCTTCCAGGAAATTTTTTTTTTCTTCAGTGACAAACCGATGAATCTAAAAATTTGGAAGTAACTTTTCTCCTTCTACCAGTATTTCTTGAAATATCAAAAACAGAAAAGCCTTTATTTTTCATTCACTGAATATTTCTTTTAGTCAAAGATAAATATTTGGCTCATCCCATTTCCACTTTTACAAATTATTACAATATAAGCAATGGTTAAACTGACTCGTCTCTTCTGTTATTCAAAGTGCCTATATTTGTAAATAAATCATCGCTTGGGCTATCATTTTGTACCCACCATACAATATTATTTGTTTATTTCAAGAAATTATTTTCATTAATCACTTTCAGGGCAAAGCACATCTCAATTTATGTAATATAAGTAATATGTGATGAAAAAAAAATATTAAAGTTTAATAACCAAATAAATTACAGAGAGCTATCTTTTTGTCCTGGACATTACCTACCATCAAAGAATAGAAAAGCTGACTAAAACATTTCTTAACAAATGTCAAATTTACCTCAATAAATTCATCTGTATATGACCAAAGCAAATATGACTAGTCCATAGTATGAAAAGGTGCTGGTCGAGGAATTTCCTTGAGTATCAATAAATTTTAATATTGGGAGAGATGGAGGTTCCACTGGGCTTCATCATTCCTATATTTTGGTTGTACTTCACTCTCATAATATTTTGCTACTTGCCATTATATTTAATGAATTTAAAGAACTAAAAAAAACTACCATTGACCACATTAAAAATTATTTTAAACAAATTTATGACATCATTTCAATTATTTGCAAAATGAATATTATATAATTTTGTATTAAGAGTAATATAAATTACATTCAGTTCAAATATGATGAAAAACTGTAATAAAATAAATATGCATAATTTGGAATAACCTTAATGTAAGCCTACCTAATTGTGCATAAATTATAACATATATTATATAATACATGTTAAAAATAGACGAAATTATATAATTAATTATATATAAAAGAATGACATTTTGAAGAATAAAATTAATATTAATTCAATTTAAAAAAGGCAAAAAAATGACAAGATAGCAACTCAAAAGTAAAAGATTTCTTTAATCTGCTCAATGAGATCTAAAAATATGGAAAATAATCTAAATTAGGAAGTAGAATGTTTTCATGTATTTTAACACTTTTCTGATCCACAATTCTAGAAAATGAAAAATGCAAATTTAATTTTAGCAGAACTCACAAGAAACAGTTTTGTTTAAAAAATATAAGACTTGTTATGAAGTGATATTCATGCATATCAAATTTTGATATTATGAATATATATACAAATTTCTGAATTATTGATTATTGAAACATATCTACTCTATGAAGTATGATGGACTTTCATTGATAAATCGAGAGATGGAGTACTGGTAGGTATAATGTGAAAAAAAGGACACAAAATGGTAGCAGCGAGATCTGCTTAGATATTAATAGTAGCTATATCAAGACCGTATCACAGCCAATATAAAGTCTTGTAAGTAGATTTTTATGACTTGAGGTATTACTTGTAGTACTAGTAGTAATATATAGAAGGAGCCACTACCAGGATTGAAGCATTATTTTCCTCTTCTATTGGAACTCTTTTTACTTGAAAACAACAGTGTCATACGTATTTGCACACCAGTATTAGTTTTATTTTCTTTCATATACTTTTGTATTTATTATATTTTTATTTAATTTAAATATATACTACATTGTGTTCATGACCATACAATAGATTTGATATTTTTTCATAAGGAAATTGGCTGAATTTAGCTTAATATCTTATACATTATTGTAAGATGACTAGGAAAGATATATTACAGTGCCACTACTTAATGAGTTACAGCTGCTTAGAGAAATCGGCAAAATAATGAATAGACCTCATCCAACAGCCCAAGATGTTATTAAAAAGTATGGAATGAGAAAAACTTTTGAATATAAAGAGAGAGAAAAGCGACCAAGAAAAATTTGCTCTAAATATGAAAGAAATCTCACGTGAAAAGTTAAATTTTTTTTTTTTTTTTTTTAAATCAATTTATTGAAATTTACAACTGTACAAGTATACACCAAGTAAATGTGCTTAAAAAAAACGTTCACAATAACATGCCAAAACTTGAACTACATTGCTACATGCTACTCATCAGTAGCACTTCAGTAAAAAAAATCTACATAAGAACATCTCTGGGTCATCTTCTTTTCAGAAGCCTCGGAGGATTAACGGGAATTGAGTGGGAAACAAGTTGAGAAACGAGGGGATTTTAGTGGCTATGGAGCTTACTCTGGAAGGATAGATATCTGGTTTGGGCTAAATCTGCAACATATGGAACATTAAGATCTTTATGGATAAGTTTATAGGTGACAAAGCAAGGTGCATTGAGGATTTTTCGAAGGATTTTGGATTGTAAGGATTGGATACGAGATGATTTGGATGGTTTAATAGAGCCCCAAAGCTCAACTCCGTACGTCCATATAGGTCTAATCACAGTCAAGTAAGTGAGTCTTTTGTAATTAATTGGGAGTGTTTCAGCCGTTCATTTTATGATTTAAAAACTTTAATTCTCAATTTCATTTTTAGAAAAATAATTTATTTAAAATGGTAATAACAAAATATTGTTATATTTTATATTAAATGTTTATAACAGCTGTTTGTTTTCATATGATACAATCATGTATTAGAAGGTAGTATTAAATCTCAGTAGTTGGCCAGTTGGCCACTTAGTGTCATGTTAAACGGACGATGTTTTTTTTGTTAATTGTGAGTTCGGAGTTATGTCTCGTGCCAGAACATTTCTCATTTTTAATCATTAATCGTAATTATTGCGATTAAATTCCGAAAGATATACCAAACTTTCGGTTATCGGCAATTGGGAGGCCGTAAAGCTCCTATTTTGTTTTTTTTTTATCTCAACTCTGGACTTTTATTTTATTTCGTCTGGGGCTAGCGAGGATATTATAAAGCAGCTATGGATCCAGAGGCTACCCGTAACTACACAATCCATACGGTACCAAGTTATGCATACCGCTACTCTTGATGAATTAGCTACAGCCGCAGATAAAATTTTAGATGTATCTCAAACCTCAGCCATCCGTATCCAATGTAGAACTACAAAGTCAAAACCACCCATATTTACACAGAAATCGCGGCAATTAACACAAGAAATTCGAAACCTCACTAGATACCACCGCTCTCGCTCCTCTTCTAGATCACGCCGGCGTTATCCAATATTACGTCAGAGACCGTTGGAAGACGGCTTTTTGGTTGGTACCATTCCTCTTTCGGAGACAGGGCACGGAAATGTGTAGCTCCCTGCAAGTACATTTCAAAAAAACTAAATAGCCAGGGTTCAGCGGCGACCTGTTCCTGCCACGGACCAATTGTCGCCTTTTCTTAACTGATACGACGACAAAACTTCGTTTCTCATTGATACAGGAGCGGACGTCTCTCTCTTGGCCTCCGAGATCTTCGGATCGCTTGAAACCCTGTTTCAAAAACACCTTATGCAGCTAACGACTCCCGTATCAATGTCTACGGCAAACGAAAGTTGGACGCTCACATGTCGGCCCGAAAAGCATTTCACCTACACTTTCCTTTTAGCCGATGTCCAGCAGGCCGATTATCGGGTCGGACTTTTAATTTTCATTTTAATCTTGTAGTTGACTTGCCCGGCCGACGACTTATAGACGGATCTCAACATGACATGTGTTTGTCCACCATCCCAGCACAGCTCACCACATAACCCAAGTACTCCTATCAGCAAATTCAACCCGACGTCACCTATAAGCTGCCTTCTTGCACGAATTTGGTCAAATATCCGGTTCATTTCCCGCCTCAGCTATCCCGTCCTTTTCCACGCAACACCACATAAAAACTATCGGACCTCCAATCTATTCAAAACCCCAGACGGATAGGACCAGAGAAAATAACAGCAGCTAAGGCAGTATTTGACAATATGCCTGGACCACGACCATCGTCAAGCAGATCGTATGCGACCGGCCAAGACGAAAAGATCAAATTTAGTAATTAACAGAACCGAAAGGATGACATTTTTCACAGGGTATTTATGAATTCAATTGTGCAAGGAATATATATATATATATATATATATATATATATATATATATATATATATATATATATATATATATATATATATATATATATATATATATATATATATATATATATATATATATATATATATATATATATATATATATATATATATTACAGCTGGTGTTGTAGATTTAGAAAGCTGTTTAATCACACAATATTCAAACGCTGACTTGGTAGTTGTTGAAATATCATATGGTACATTAAAATTCTTAATAATTAGTACTTATTTAGACCTAAATCGAGACATAAATATTGATTTACAACAATTGAAAAATATTTTGTTAAAATTTAATGGGGAAAAAATTATTATTGGAATGGATTCGAATAGTCGATCAAAATTTTGGTTTGACAAACGAATGAATGAACGGGGAAAACTTTTAGAGGCTTTTATTGTTTCTAAAGACCTTATTCTATTAAATCTGGAATCAGATTTGACTACCTTCGAAAATAACATGGGAAAAAGCAATATTGATCTAACTCTTGCCAATACTAATATGTTGAGAAGTTTTAAAATAAACAATTGGAAAATTTCCAATGAAACTAACTTTTCGGACCATAATTGTAGAACTTACGAAATATTAATAAATAGCAGTAGCCAGGTGTCGAATGACCAATTGGTCCACTCCCTCTATATCACTGACAAAGCAGATTGGGATAAATTTAAAATTAACTTATGTGTCCAATTACGAAAACAATTTTTAATGTTTAATGAAGAGGAGTTACAATTAGAAGAGTTAGAACAAAAACTAATAAAATTCTTACTGGAAATACAAACAGAAACCATTGCCAAAAAATTAACAACCGCTTTAATTAAAGCCAGTAATATGACTTTTAAAAAAACTCGTAGAAAACGACATTTTAACACATCGCATAAGACAGTCCCCTGGTGGAAAATATAGAAATTCCTAGTGGAAAACTACCCCTAGAGGTTGTAGTTCCGCAGACGCCCCCATTTTCAAATGCCTATTTCTTCCATGTCACTCCACCAAAACATAAATACAATTAGTGCTATTTAATCTACATTTAACCAATTTTCTTCTAATACTTAATTGCTTGAAGTGTATACAATTATTATGTTGAAAATATTAATTTAAAAAAGTTGGGGGCGTCTGCGGAACTATTTATCAAGGGAAAAAGTTCCGTAGACGCCCCCAGCCCTTTATTACGTAAAATGATGTTAAAATATTATCGAAGGTTACAACTACAATTCAATACATTTTTGTTTGTTGTTTATTGCTTCACTGACGTAATGTCTAATCTCAAACCTGCTATATCAACAAAATAATACTTTGAGTGAAAATAATCATTGTAACTCTTAGTACTGTAACGTTATAAGGTGAATTGCCCCCGTTAATAAGAAGTTTTTACTGGTTGCTAGGTGATAATATAACAACAATATAAAGTTTGTTTTTTTTTGTTTATAGAGCAGTAAATAGTTATCTTGTTAATTTTTATTTGTGAATAAACGTAGTTAAAAACCCCTGTTGTGTTGTTACAATATCACAGTGGCATTGTGTATTTAAAAGAACTATTTAAATTATTAGAAGATGAGGAATCCATTCTCGTCTGGATACAAAATAAAGGACTTATTATGAATTTTCCGCACTGTCCCGAATGCAATGAAAGAATGCAATTAAGAATCAGAACGGGATGTCGGGAATACCATATAGATGCCGCAAAAGAGATCAGTTCCCTCATGATAAATCTATCACCGTCTTTCAAAATTCGTTTTTTCGGACAACACAAGTGGCCTTACTACAAGGTTTTAATAATGGCATATTTGTTTTCTCATAATATAACTAATTATGATTTCATTCAGCATGAGACCTCTTTTGACGGATATTCCACTTCAAGAGAAACCATTTCTGACTGGCTATCTTATTTCCGAGAACTGTGTATTGTGTGGGCAGAACAACAAAATGACATGATAGGTGGGCCTGGAATTATAGTCGAAATAGATAAAACTAAAATAGGTAAAAGAAAATATAATCGAGGAAGAATTGTGTACGGGAGTTGGATTCTGGTGATGATTGAATGGGATGGGTAAAAGAAGTTCCGGATAGAAATTTGCCCCCACAATAAGCGTGACGCTGCAACTCTACTACCTCTGATTATAAAAAATGTCAAACCGGGAAGCACTATAATTACAGATAAATGGAGAAGCTACACAGAGCTTGCATATTTGGGACACAACCACCAGACAGTGAACCATAGCTTAAATTTCATAGATCCTCATACATTATCCTACACTCAAAATATTGAATCAGCATGGAGATCAGTCAAGCGAGGAATACATGCGGGCGGAAATCATTCCCAAAATTTATATTCACACTTGTGTGAATATCATTGGAAAACATTTATTTAAAGAAAGTATTACAATCTGCCTCGATGTGGGCAATAAGTAATATGGATGACTTATGATCCATTCACACAATATTTACAAGAAATAAATACAAAGAAAAGATACAAAATAAATTGTAATAAAATAAAATATGTAAATAATCTCCATATAATATATAGTACAATAGAAAAAATAATAATAAAAAAATTAAAATTAAAAAAAAAATTAAAATAAAAAAAAAAAAATTAAATTAAATCTTAAAAATACATTTGTACTTTATTTACAATATATAGAAATCCGAGGGATCCCCTAACGAGACTTGTCCCTCCACTTATGGAGGGACAAGCCAGGTCCTGAGAGACCCCAGCGCTTCTCTCTCAGCTGCGTTACTGGTGTAGATAATACCAATGTAGGCTGAGTGAGAGCGCTATAGCACAGTCACTCTTAGCATGAGTAGAGAAGCTGGCCATTGCCAGGACTCCATGTCGAATTTTATAATAGATCTCGAGGCCACTGCCTTTTTAACCTGCGAGGAGGATTATAGGGGTGAGTGGAGCTAGATAGGGATCGTGCTAGTGGATTAGGATGATGGGAAAGTTGAATATCATTGGAGACGAACTATTAGAGATCCTAATAAAGATGTATTCGATGAATTATTAGATTTAATTGTATATGTGTATAATCCAAACTTGTAAATAATAATGATTTTTTTTAAGGTACACATTTTTTTACCACCCAAACTTGTAAATAATATTTTTTCCCTGGGGGCGTCTAGGGAACTTTTTCCCTAGGTAAATAGTTCCGCAGACGCCCCAAACTTTTTTTAACACAATGTTTTCTATACGATAATTTAAAAAACTTCAAAGAGTTTAATATTAAATGAAAATTGGTTAAATGTAGATTAAATAGCACTAATTGTATTTATATCTTGGTGGAGTGACATGGAAGAAATAGGCATTTGAAACTGGGGGCGTCTGCGGAACTACACCCCTAGAAATTATCAAAAACTTACCTCCACATAAATCACCAGGTTTGGATAAGATTTCTCCAGTTATTGTCCAAAAAATAACCGAAATTTTTCCTCGTTTTATTTGTGAAATATATAAAAGTTTTTTCAGTAGAAGAGAATTCCCACTAATTTGGAAAACGGCTAAATTGGTATTAATTCCCAAAAAATATCCTGGCTCAATAAGACCACTAAGTATGTTACCTGCGTTGGGAAAAATATTGGAAAGGATTGTTAAAAATCGATTAATGCACTTTTTATCGATAAACGAAATACTTAAAAAAAATCAGTTCGCTTTTCGACCACAGACAGGAACAGATGACGCCTTGCATGCTTTAACAGAACAAATCAGTAAGACTTTAGACCAAAAAAGACATTTGCTAGTTGTAAGTTTGGATATTAAAGGTGCATTCGACAACGCTTGGTGGACAGCGATTTTAACAAATCTTAAGACATACAATTGTCCAAAAAATCTTTATCTGACTATACAAAATTATTTTGAAAAAAGGCGATTGGTTATACACACTAATTCATTTACCATTGATAAAAGGTTGAGTATGAGGACTCCTCAAGGATCTAGTTTATCACCAATCCTGTAGAATATATTAATCAATACAATTTTTCTAATAGAATTACCAATCAACACTAAATTAATCGTTTATGACGATGACATCCTGGTACTAGTAAAACGACGGAACATAGACGAACTCCAAGCTTCCACTAATCTTGTTTTATCTAGACTAACAAGGTGGGCTTATCTCAATAAACTGAACTTTAACTCACAAAAGACAGAATATATAATATTCTCTCAAAAACGGAAAACACCAAAACTAAACATAAGATTAAATTCATTACAAATAAACCAACGTGACACAATAAAATATTTAGGACTGTACGATCGAAAAATGAACTGGAAACGACACATAGACAATGTTTACAACCAGGCTTTGCAAACCACTAACAGACTAGCACTGTCAGCTAGGATCTCTTGGGGTCTCAAATCAGAGGTCCTCAAGACGGTATATCACGGAGCTATTTTGCCTAAACCTCTTTACGCGGCACACGTTTGGCATAAGGGCGTTCGACAGAAATCGAATCTTGCAAAACTCCGTAGAATTCAAAGGCTCATAGCAATAAAAATTTTCAAATCATTCCAAACAATATCTTATGAAGCTGCTTGCGTCTTAGCAGGTATTCTTCCAATTGACTTAAAAACACATGAAGTAACAGAACTATTTAACATAAAAAAACGACTTACTGACTATAATAACATTATTAAAGAAAGAATAGACCTCCCATACAATTGTAAATATTTGATTCATCCAGCAATACAAGCACGAATGTTGACAAACAAACAAACAGATAGTCAAACTCGGACAGTTATATTTACCGATGGCAGCAAGAATGGCGACAACGTGGGGTGTGCTTGGTTACTTAAAGATATAAATGATAGGCTCATAGAATCTCAAAACAGGTTAGGAAAGGAGTGTTCTAATAACCAAGCGAAGAAGTTAGCAGTACTTAAGGCCACCGAATACTTACTTGAGAATTTAACACATACCAACACAAACATAACTATTTATACGGACAATATGAACGTAAAACACTCATTTCAAAACTCAAATATTCATGACAGACTTACTGAGGAAACTAGAATAAACTTGACTAAACTACATAGCCAACACAAGAAAATAATCAATGTTGTTTGGATTAAAGGTCATTCAGGAGTAGAAGGCAACGAGAGAGCTGACGCTTTTTTATTTTTTAATTTAATGTTATTTATTTATTTATTTTTTTTTTTTTTTTTTTATTTTTTTTTTTTTTTTTTTTTTTTTTTTATTTTTTTTTTATTTATTTATTTATTTATTTTTATTTTTTTTTTTATTTATTTTTTTTTTTTTTTTTTTATTTTTTTTTTTTTTTTTTTGAAACTTTATAAAACTTATCAAATTATCTAACATACAATTTCTTTCAGCATTAAATATTTCAATATTCACCTACATTTTTTTACACTTGTGCCATCAGCGTAAGTGGTGATGGCAGTGGTAGGATGAGTTGGGATGTCAGCTGTAATGATCGTGTAAAGGATGGGGCCTAGGATACTACCTTGAGGAACACCTGCAGATTTGAAGAGTAAATCAATCGGTAAAGAGGGAAGAGTAAGAAAATTTATGGTTTACTTTGAACGTTTTATCACTGAGATAGGAACGGATAATAAGGAAGTACGTTGAGGGAAGGAATTTACGGAATTTGTAAAGCAGTCAAGTAAGGGGTGTTGTAAGGGTGCAAGTTGTTTTGTTATACAAAACAATAATTAGGCCAGTAGCAATGCATGGCAGTGAAACGTGGACTCTAACCAAGGAAAACAGAAGAGCTCTACTGGTTTGGAAAAGAAGAGTCCTTAGAAAGATCTTTAGAGCCGTTAAAGAAGAACACACATGGAGAATCAGAAGCAATGCCGAATTAAATGAATTGTACGGAGAGCCTGATATCCTCTGTGATTAAGAAGAGCAGGCTTAGATGGTTAGGGAATGTGGAAAGGATGGAGCCCTGTAGGCTGCCTAAAATGATGTTAAATGGTGCACCAGGAGGAAAAAGGAAAAACGGCAGATCCAGGAGGCGGTAGATTGAGGACTTGGAGGAAGATATAAGAAAGATGAGAATTGGAAACTGGAAGAGTCTCGCTGGAGACCGTGAGGCATGGGGAAGAACGGTGGCAGAGGCGCAGGTCCTGCAAGGACTATAGCGTCCAACAGTGAGTGAGTGAATCCGGCGTTATGGTTTGCCACATGTGAAGCTGTATTCAGTACGTCGAATATTACATCGAGTAATATCAAATTCCAGCTTTTAATTCCTAATATAGATCTTCACGTCCTTATCCAAGTCCAGGACCTCGTGACGAATCCGGAAAAACAACCAATTACGAAAACCTGAAGGCACGACTACTGCAAATATATGGTGAGTCAGAATCATTTAGAATAAAAAAACTCCTCGAAGAAATACCGTTAGGTTATCAAACTCCATCGCAGCTGCTAATGCAACAACTCGCTGGTAACAGCGTTAATACCGATTTCATACGTACATTGGGGTTGAAAAACCTACCTTCACGGTTTCAACCGATTCTTGCCACAATTGAGCACATAGACGTAGAGAAGCCTGCTCAAATTGCCGACAAGATTCATGAAGTCTCTCCGCCGTTGGGAAACTACTCTTTTGCAACCAACAACCTCACGCGCGTCAATCACATCTTCAACGTCATGCGAATCATGTTCCTCCGAGATCCGCAAACTTCGGCAGGACGTAGACGAGATCCTTCGCATCAAAACCGTGGTAGAAGCTCCAGCCAACAACATGCTCACGATCTCAAGACGAGCACAAGACGACAACAGCATCTGCTTTTACCACCGAAAATTCTAAGATAAGGCCAGACGCTGTACCAAACCGTGCGCTTGGGAATCCAAAACGCCGTCCTTAAACCCCAGCCAGTGAAAATTGTGGCGGAAACTTTCACTATGCACCCACACCACCGCCTTTTCATCAAAGATAGGGTCACAGGCCAACCATTTCCCATCGATACAGGAGCATCTATTTCACTACTCCCCGTTCCTAAAGGACGACGCAGGACTCCTTCCGAAATCACTCTTATAGCCGCTAACAACTCATCGATTGCGACTTATGGAGAAATCATGAGAGAAGGGGACCTAGGTCTCAAAAAACCTAGCTGATGTTAGTAAGGTAGTTTTAGGTGCGGACTTCCTCTACTGGCAACAACTCACGGTATATCTACGAAACCGAAGTCTAATCGACCTACGGAATGGCTGCCGTACTTCTGGAACGATTTCATCCGATGATATTCCAGTTTTCTCTGTAGTTCCGACTAATCAACATTTCGCAAATATACTAAACGAGTTCCCATCACCAAAATCACACCCATCCGTGGACCCTCCAGCGGAATAGTCGAGCACTTCATCGAGACAAAAGGTCGATCATTGACCGCTAAGTGCCGACGCTTAGCTCCAGGAATCTACCAAGAAGCCAAAAAGGAGATAGAAAACCTTATAAAAGAAGGTATTTGTCACCCTCCTAAAAGTCCGTGGTCAAGCCCACTCCACGTGGTGATTAAAGGAGATGGGAGCCTTACAATATGTGGGGACTACCGAGCTCTCAACAAACAGAATATCCCAGATCAGTAGGGAATTCCTAACTTACGCGATATTACTATGCAGTTGAGCGGCAAGAGGATTTTTTATAAAATTGATCTCCGCAGATCTTAGTATCACATCCCAATTGACGAGAAGGACTGCGAAGAAAAACTGCGATCATCACACAGTTTGGACTCATCGAGTACAACCGTATGAATTTCGGACTTCGAAACGCCGGACAAAGTTTCCAACGATTTGTCGACAAGTTCCGCGACCTTGACATTCTTTTAAAGTTCCTCGACGATTTCCTTATCGCATCAGATAACGAAGAACAGCATGAAGCTCATCTTCGTGAAGTCTTCAAACGTCTAGACAACTATAGTATTGCAATTAACACGACAAAATGCATTTTTGGAGTCTCTGAGCTCGATTTTCTAGGATACCATCACACAACAACGGGTATAGCACCTCTCAACCATAAAGTGAAAGCTGTGCTAGAGTATCCACCACCTTAAAATTACAGTCAGCTCAGACGATTATTAGGAATGGTGAATTTTTACAAGCAAGGACTTACCAAATGCAGCGACTATTCAACAACCCCTTCACCAGTTGACTCACAATAAGCCTAAAAATGACAAATCACCGTTGCTCAAGACAGAGGAAACCTTAAAAACTTTCGAGGAAACTAAGAAAAACCTTGCCGAAGCATCCGAACTTACGCATCCCGATCTGAACGCTGAAATCTCCATCGCTAGCGACGCTTCTGATACTGCGATAGGTGCTGTTTTGCAGCAAAAGAAAGAAGATGTCTGGTACCCTCTGAGCTTTTTCTCTAAAGCACTGGACAGCTCCCAGAAGAAGTATTCTGTCTATGATAGAGAGCTTCTTGCGATATATGAGGCTATTAAAAACTTCCGCTATCTAGTCGAAGGGAAGAATTTCAGGAATTATCGTGGACCATCGCCCACTTATCCATTCTTTCAACCAGAAGCCAGAATCCTTGACTCCACTCCGTACTCGTTGGCTCAATTTCATCGGTCAATTCACCACGGAAATCGTCTACAAAGCTGGCAAGGATAATGTTGTAGCTGACACAATGTCCCAAATAGAAGAAATTAACGCCCCGGACGATTTTGTCGCCTTATCCATTGCCCAGAAGAACGATCCTGACATCACCAAACTCAAACATCAGGACAATCTAAAATTCAAACTCGTCGAAATCCCAGGAACTGATAAGTCTCTCCTCTGCGAAATGTCTACTAGCAAGGCTAGACCTTATCTTCCCGCTGAATTTAGGCACAACGCATTTCTACAAATTCACAATTTGAGTCATCCTGGTATACGTACAACACGGAAAATGGTAGCACAAAGATTTTTCTGGCCTTGTTTAAATAAAGATGTCACTGAATGGGCTAGGTGTTGTAGGATCTGTCAATTTGTAGTTCCAACGACGATAACAACAGACCAAGGTCGCCAGTATGAGTCCCAAGTTTTTCATCAGCTTACGTTACTTTTGGGCATTCGCTGAAATCGAACAACTGCATACCACCCGCAATCACAGATCTCTCAAGACTGCAATAACAGCCCATAAGGACAATGCCAACTGGACAAATGTATTGCCAACAGTTCTTCTTGGGCTGCGAGCTAGCCTGCGGGACGACACGTCCTCGAGTATAGCTGAAGCATTGTATGGATGCCCCATTAGACTACCGGGAGAATTTCTTGAGGCGCACCCTAAGAAAGATGATCCTCACGCAGCGCTACAAGAACTCAAGGATCATATGGCGAAATTAAGACCGCCAGAAGCGCGCACTTCGAACAGGAAAACCTTCGTGCATGATGAGCTTAGAAAGCGCACGCATGTTTTTGTCAGAAAAGACAATATTAAACGCCATTTGATCCCACCCTATGCAGGCCCTTTTAAGGTTTTACAACGGCATGATAAATAGTTCCTGATTCAGCTACATGGCCGTGAATCCAATATCTCTCTGGATCGTCTGAAGCCAGCATTCCTGCCAGCCGAAGATTCATCGGTGTCAATGGATAAACCACCGACCCAGGAAGGTTTACGAATACGATCCGGACGCTTGGTTAAGCCTAATGTACGGTTTTGTCACTCCATCATCTAGGAGAGGAATCCTGTAGCGGTAACATTGGCAAGCGTACCAGTGGCAACACTGAGTACTAAAAAGATAGCCGTCATTAGCATTCCAGTGTGAGAAAAGTGAACGATGAGTGTTGTTTTGTTGCTATATAGTGCTTCTCAAACTTTAAAAAGTATTGTTTTTTAACGGTATCAAGAATTGCTGTAAGTTATCATTTGTTAATTTTGTCTGAATTTTATTACAATAAAAGGAATGGTTTGTTTGTTATTGTTTATAGGCGTAAAACTACAAAGGTCATAAACGCCTGTGGATTTTTATAAACTTTTAGCTATTCATTTTGATTATTGCTCTTTTCTTTTTTTTCACTTCAATTCTTATTTTTATTTTTTTTTTGGTGGGTCTATATTTTATTAAGTAAATTTTGTGCTTTTAAAAAGGTGAACTGAGTTTTTAAATTTTTTTCATTATCTCCAAGAATTCGAAGTATGCCAGGTGCAAGTCCTTAATGTTTTAGTTGCATTATATAGTATGGACATTCTTGGAATATATGACTAACAGTGATTAACTCACCGCAGTATTGGAATTTTGGCGGTGGCTGCTTGTTTATTAAATGGGAGTGTGTGAGGTTAGTCTGACCTATCCTTAGCCTGCACTAGACTACTTCCTCTCTAAGATTGGATCGAACGGATGTGGTCCATGGATTGACTGATTTTTTTATGATTTTCAGTTTACTAGGTGGGCTCTCGTTCCACATGGACTGCCATCTATCATGAACTTCATTTTTTAAAGGAGAGCTAATATCTTGTGGAGTCAAGATGGCAGTTTCTCTACCTGGGAGTGCAAGGCAGCTATATAGGAGCTCGTTGCCCACAATTCCCACGTGGCTCGGTACCCAAATAAAGTAAACTGTTTTGTCCAAGTTATGTAACATATTTAGGTATCTATGGATTTTCTGTATAGTAGGATGAATTGAGTGCATGTTATTTAGGTCTTTTAGTGAGCTCAATGAATCGGTTATAATTATTATTGTTTTTTGATTAATTGACATAGAGAAGTGGAGAGCTGAGGATATTGCATGAAGTTCGGCTGTATATATATTACATAGTTTGTGCAATTTAAATCTTTACGTTGAATTAAGGGTGACGAAATAAGAAGCTGTTGCATTATCCGTCAGTGTAGATCACATAAGGATCTTGAAAGTTTTGGAGCATACAGGAGAGTCTGGTTTGGAAGTCGATCGGAGGGATATTGTTTATGGATAACTTAGTAAGGTTGAGCATTGTTTTTGGAGGTTTGTGCGTATTATAGATAATTTATATTTATTGGTTCATGCAATTAGGCCTCATGCGAATGAAATTGTTATAAGTTGCCGAAAGGATCGCTGATCTTATAATTCCATGAATGGAATACAATTCCAAAACGAACAGGACATCAAAAACCACTTGGATCAGTTTTTTTTTATAATAAACCCCAAACGTTCAACGAACGTGGCATTATGTAATTGGTCGAAAGATGGGAACAAGTTATACTAGATAATGGTGAATATATTGTAGTTTAAAATAAATTTTATGTCTGTTATACACAGAGTTTTATTTCACCCTCAAAAACCGAACAGACTTATTTGCCAACCCTATATTACAAATTGCAACTTACTTAAATAAATTAAAACTTTTGATTAAACTTAATTATGAGATAAAAATTAAATTGATATGGATATTAGAATAAGAGCCTAATAATTAAAATTAGGGCCTTGTTAACTCTTTTGTTCATTGTTGGCTCCCATTTATTAAAAAATAGAAATTAGTCTTTCGGACTTCAACAATCAGTAGGAAATCACAGCCATAATTTTTCTTCATAGGTTTTAGCCTATGATTGAAGCTTTGTGATTTAGAAAAGCGGATATAGCACTAAGTATCCGGTAGAACGATAGTGTTGATACATTACTGATGGATTAAGCTTATCTGTTTCCTGTGTGTGAACTATTTTAAGCTTCCTTAAAGTATTAAAACATTGCACAATCCTCTGTTATAACATTATTTACCTAAGATTATAGTGAACCGCTTGTATCAGATGCGTCCTGTTCACCAATTGCTTCATAGACTGTTGAATGTTAAATGTACCAAAGTAGAAAAATTGTGCCTAAACGGCAGTACTAAAGAAGAGAGAATGAGATCCCCTCTCACGTGTATGCTAAAACGACTACAGGCTTGACAGAAATAATAGTTCAGATAAACTACAGTTGTAATATTACCTTTTTAAGACATCAGAGTTACATCTGTATATAATATATACAGATGTATCTCTGATATCATTAATTTAATTAAGTTATCCAGATATATTAATAGGAAAAGGAAACCAAACAATTATTATTATTATTATTATTATTTTATCAACATTCCTGCCTAGCAGAAATCAGATCATTATTCTAAGAGCCATAGAATGATCAAATATAGAAATGAAAGTAGAGTAACTATTTCTATCTATTGAACCAGTTGATGTTTAGACCTGGAGAAACTGCCAGATAAAGAGGAAGCCAGACATATTCCAAAAAGAGGCGACAACTTAATGACTCAGACAAACCATAAAGGCGATTCGCGATGAGATGGATGCTAGCCCATGAGGCACCTTCCTGCTTTGTTTACTTTAATAGGCCTGAGTTTTATTTTGCTCATCTATAGCTTTCTGTTTGTCTATATTTATAGCCTTACCGTTGTACCATACCTTTTTGTGCTCCCCTGTAACTACTAGGGGTTCAGAAGCTTGTTTAAGTGCTTCCTACGATGAATCATTTCTTCTCTGAGATATTTTCCTCTGCCGTTGCCGTTGTTTTGATCAGCTGCCAATCCCTGTTTATTCTTTCCAATAACATTTTCTGTCTAACAATTATGACCAAGACTTTTTATTAGCTGTTCTTAGCATTCATCCTTTCACTATCTTAACATTGTAGTGAAGGAGTTTGTCACACGGTTTTACTGACAATTCAGAAGAAGTTTCTTTCAATTCTTCGTTCTAGCCTTCTGTTGATGAATGGACGCATTTTATGAATATCTTGAAACATTGTTATTTTAGTCTTATATTACCAAATCTTTCAATGATTAGGCTATAATTCAAAAGGATATTTCTGAACTTTCCTTATCCTGAAGCCTTTCCAAAAGAGATTTGTCTAATTTCACTATAGATAAGTGCATACTCGTTTAGCTCCACTATATTTGAGTCAAACTATTGTGTTTCTAAAATGGCTGGTTCACCAACCCAACATTTTTTAACTGATTCCACTCACCTACTCGCTCCTGTTTTGTAGATACATCATTATGACAGCCTATATTTATATCAACATTTTGTGTCATAAGTTAAAAGCCAATACTCAACAATTAGATTTAGGTGATCATTTCACTTTTCAACAAGACAACGACCACTAAAGAATGGCTTATTTATAATGTGCGCAATCAACTCAAAAGTCCTCTTTAAAGCCCGGATTTAAATACCAAAGAGAATTTGTGTTGGGTTTTGTACTTAAATATTCAAAAAAGGAAGATTACATCAAGCAAAACTTTAAGAGTAATTTTGATAGAAGAATGGTAAAAAAAAATATCTTTTGAGACTACAAGAAATTTAATGCACTCGATACAAAGGAAGTTGCAAGCTTTTGTTGAGGTCTTCAGACCAAGTAATTTTTTTTTTTCATTACAGATTGTTATTTAAAAAATTCTTGTTCAAAAAAAATTTCACCTGAAAAATTATTGCAAAAATTGTTTATCGTGTACATATTTTCGAAACGAATTTCTTGTTCTTGTGCTATAAACCTGTTAAAACACGTTTTACCAATAAGTTTTTGAGCCTATTTTCAAAACAAAATCCAATGATAAAAAAAAATGTTTTTTCAAATAATATAAATTTATAAATTATTTGAAATAACTAAAACTATAAGTAATTTTCAAGGTAAATGTTTATTAGATTCGTAATATACACATTTACCCATAAATAATAATTAACATGTTTGGAAGCAAACAAAATGAGTATTTTGTTCCTTTATGATAGAATTCGTAATATACCTCAAAACAGTTATTAATTTATTTTGTGATTATAGAGAGATTTCTGTAACGACAACCGGTTTTGAATCGATGTCATATTAGAATCGATTTGCCCTTATCATTCCTTGCAGATAAAAGTTGTTTACATGTGATTTGATTAGTCGGTTAGGTCTCATTGAAATTCTTTGTAGGGTATCTCACCCTAGCCTATTTTTTTTTTTGTTTCTCTTTTATTATTAGTGGGAATTAATTTATTACTGATTAGCCTATGACACCCTTCGGTATTACTTGTGTTATTTCGTTGTGGCCTACTTCTGTATGATCTCACGGTTCCCTTAGGGGTATGACACAATCAACGTAGCCTCAATGACTTGAGGTTGGATTTGCTTATATTTTTTAAATATTACTAATGCTTTACGATGCTTAAAGAAATAATCACCAACATCATTAACAAAGCTTTGGGAAAGTATGTAGAAAATTTCGATTCTTCACAGTTCACTCTCGGACTTGGTACTTTTCTCTTATTTTATTCCTTAAGTTAGTAGTTTTAAACATTAGTCTGATTAATGATTTGAATGGTTTATAGGAGATATTGTATTTAACAATTTGGAACTTAAAAGTAATTGTTTAGATGACCTTGACATACCAATAAGACTTCTATATGGAAAAATAGGTAGGTTTTGAAATTCATTTGAGTTTAGTCAAGTTGATATATTTCTCAAATCAATTTTATTTTTAGGGAAATTTTCCCTGAAGCTTTCGTATCTGAAGTTTTTTTCGTCTCCATCTGTTATTGAAATCGATGAGTTATTCTTACTTGCTGTACCAAATCAGCATGCTCGTTATGATGAAGAAACTGAAAGGAGACATGCTAAAGAAGCCAAAGAAGCAGAACTACAAAAGGTGGAAGATGCAAAAAAGAAAGCATTGGAAAAAGGTAATTTTATATCTTCAAAAATTGTGAGTGTACAGTGTCATAGACATCTAAATTATGCAATTGATGGATCAAATTGTACACTTATTACTTTTCATATTGGATTGATCATTCACTGTATCATTCATACATAAAGTAGAAGATTGTATTAGTTATAAAACATTTTTTTCCATCCTTTGTAGGAAATAGATTTTCTGAACAGTGTTAACAATAGAGAATAATTGGAACTGAAATTTTAATCATGCTTATCATTAAAAATATTGTTTTATTATACTTCTTAAATATCTCATTAAAACAACAGTCTAAATTCATGTTTTCAAACCTTGTTAATAACATATTAATATTTTTTTTGAAAGTGCAATGTATTTTAATTGATTAGTCTGTATATATTGAGCTCACTGCCAATTATTTTTAATATTAATCATTGTGAGTATTCTCATTTGAATAGAAATGAGGTTTTCTTAAATATCTTGCTGGTTTAGTATTAAATATTAAAGAATACATTCTGCAGTTATAATAACATGAAATCTTATTTAATATAAATTTATGTGGGAAAGAATTATCATTCTCATTTTCTCTTAAGATCTCAGACTTTTAGAAACGACAGTTATCTGTGGTCATCCTTACGTCAAATCCTGTATATTTACCTCTTTATAAATATGCTCATTTTAGCTTGAGTAGTATCATTGTACTATCCTATCAGTTTGTACTGAAATATCTAATTGGCAAAAATGACTATGATTGTTCTTTTCTATTACCCTTCATAAATATTATTGTTTTGTTTTACTGATTTTAAAAATATTTGATGTTTTCTTTTGAACTTAATATATGTATATATTACAAATAAAAGAAATGATTCTACTGTAAATATATATTTATAAACAATTTTGTCACTTTACAAAATTCGATCTCATTATTGGCCCCCATCTATTTTAATGAAAAAATATTTTATCTCACATTACCATTATTTCTGAATGAGGCGCCATTATGAGTAATTACCTTTCACCTGTTAGCTGGAAAAAGGAATCAAGTACGATAATGATTGTCAGCATTGTCCATATTATATTGGTTTCAAATAGTATATATGTCAATTGCCTAAGCTTGTTATTACTGTAATAGGTTCTCTGAGAAATATGTATTTGTTAATTAGCTAATAGAATGCTGGTAATACAAACTGTTTTGGACTCTATAGGATATCATTATATTTTGAACTATCTGGAGCCTGATAGCAAAATCAATTCCTGAAACTCACAGTGTCAAAGTTGTTTATAAATATACATTTATATAAATATAATCACTTATTTATAGTTTTTTAAAAAGTATATCAATTTTATCTATTCAATTTATGTTTTCCTAGTTTATATGTCAATATAAATCTATGCTGAATATGCATGATACCACTACTCCAGCCGTGCTTCTTTCCGCAATATTACATCAAAACATTTCTTAATGTTAAGAAACAATATTTGCATGTCTATTTGTTTGCATGTGTTGGACATCTATTGGTTTTCTTGTTCTATCTTTAATATATTAACATTTCCATTTTGAGTAATATTTTCCCCCACTTTTTTATGATATTTTTTTGTTTTATTTTTGTTAATACACTCTAATATAATTATAGAATCTTTAAACAATTTTTTATACTAACCTTTCTATACTTATATTATGAAGCTGAATAAATTGTTGGTTTTTAAAGCAATGATCTCTACAACTGCATGACTATTTTTTATAGTTCTTCATTGAAGGAAAGGCACATTATCCTTGAGTGCTATACTATATATTTATTTATTTTATAGATAACTAAGAAATTTCAGGTTTTTCAAACCAAGGTGTTAAAAATTCCTTAATTCCCAATAATTTGAACCATTTAGAAGCAGTTTTGCAGAGACCATATTATAAAAAAATCATCAGCAAAATGTTTAAAGTCAATTTTTATCTGCCAGAAATATAAGCATTGTAGTTATCTATTATAAGATAATAACTGCTTGGCAACAGTGTGAACTACTTTCCCATCAATACTGTCATGAATCAAGAAGATGCAGTACTTAATCCTAAAGATTTTCGAAATTCTTTTGATCCACGTAGGCTTTCCCCATATTCACTAAAATTAAGAACTGCCCCTCTTATTATATTACTAAGCAATCATAGACCACCAGAGGATGGAAAGGAACCAGAAGTCAAGTAAAATTTCTTTTAAAAAAAAGTCAGCAGTTTTGCAAATTTTGCATGTTTTAGAACTGATGATTAATGTTAAACATTCAAAACTAGTCTTCAAATAAAATAATTCCTATTGAAATGGCAATTAATTCATCAATCCTAATTGTAATTATCCTTCTCATCCATCATGCATACACCTAGTGAAAAAAATATTATTTCCTTTGTAAGTATCATATAATTTTGCAGTCCCTATAAATATAGCATGACATTGAATTTCAGTTTATTATTTTTTCCTTATTAAATCCTATGACCTGCACCTTTACCATGTTTTGCTGCCGTTGCCTTTCATTGTCTGAGATTCTTCACATTACCCACCCACCTCGTCCTAAGCCCTCCGCATTTTTTTCTTTAACTTCCAGAACTGTTTTTGACTATCCTATTTTATCTAAATGATTAAGCCTTCATTAACACTTTTGCTTTTTAAAGATAAATAAATGAAAGGCTTCGCAAACCAAAAGGTTTGATGCTGACACCTCCAACCTTCGACCACACCTCCTCCCTTCAACCCACCCAATCAAAATCTGAATTCTCAAGATCGGCCGTTACGCAATCCTCCTATCTACGTCTCTGTTAATCCTTTAGTCATTTACCTGATGGCTCAAAACTGATTTCCTTTTTCGAAATTCAGTCATTACAAAATCCAACAACTTTACATGCCCATTTCAACCGTCACGCTGCTACTACCTGAACTATATTTACTGGATATAACTCCCGCAGTTTTGCATTGTGGAGCCTTCTAACATCTACTTTTCTTTATTATTTTTTGGGCCAAATATTCTATGCAGTACTTTATTTTCTAAAACTGTAAGGTGTGTCTTCCCTTTACTTAAGAAGCCACGTTTCACATCTTTTTTATTTTTAAAAATACAATCTTAAATTTATTTAAGTTCTGTAATTAGTTTGACAATCTTATAATAGTTTCTTTAGTTGTAGTTTGCATTAAAAAATTAAAATTTTGAATACCTTCCTATATCCTAAAATCCTTAATACCTAATTTTTTAGATCTTAAACAAAAAACTATATACCTAATAGATGAACATATTTTGTATTTAAATTTAATAGCTGTTAATTTCAGAATTTAATTAAGATTCCATTATTGTTTCGTTGGTTTAATTTTAATACTAAATTAGTTCTTATTTTGTTAATATTTGTGAAAGTTATCATACTTCGGGGATATCTTGAAGGGGACAACTGTTTATCTTTTAATTAATATTACAATAAAAATATTATTGCTGAAGAAGGTATCTTATTAATTCAGCTAATTTGACTTTCAGGTACAGAATTAATTTGGCAATTATTATTGGTATCATGATTTTTGACCGTTTTAATCATGATATATATTTAGGTGATTGGTGGACTAAAACTGTACAGAAAATCTTCATATCACTTTTATATGGTTGCAAGGAATGGAAACATTCAGAAAATTATAAAAAAGTGAAAAAGGGAATACTCACTTTACGCAATGGTTATTATAATTATTATATTCCATTTGGATTAAATATTTTAGTTATCATTTTATAGCTTTTGTTTAAAGCTGCCTTATATGGTATTTCTGTTAGACAAGGTAGTGACTACCATGTTCCAATCCCCAGATTTATTCCATGACTATTGTCAAGTGGTAATTTTTTTTAGGTTTAAAACTTTAATTAATTTAAACCTAATAATTGATTAAGCAAATAAAACCAATACTCTACCTTTATGGCAACCTCAGTCCCTATATTTGTATTTGTGTGAATACATCTTATTAAAAATAATTTTTGAATACATTTATGAAAATAGTTAAATAAAATCTAGTTAAACATATTTATATTTAAAAATATTAGATTTAAACTGTTGGTGACTTCGCTAGTCACCCGAAGTCATTATTTTATAAATTTTCTTTACTTATCGAATAACTGATACAACTGTTATTTTATTTGAAAAGTTATTAAAAAAATAATAATAATAATTTCTGAAGGAAGTATGGATTCCTTACTTTTTTTAATTTGAAAATGCTTTACCTGCTTTCTATATTTGATGATACCTTGCAATTTTGTGAACGATGAAATTGGAACATAATTTAGTTGCCTATATCTGTTCCTGAAAGTCAAATGAGTCAAAACTGGTTTATTATTATTTTTGAAAAGAAAATAATAAAAATTATATAAACTATTTTATTATATCACCACCAAAACCTAAACAGTTCCTAATTTAGCTTTAAGTATCTGCATAATCATAATTACTCTATTCTTTGTTTTTCTTATTTCAAGTTTTTTGTATAGGTTTAATGAATTTGAATTCTCATAAACCCATCTGCTAGTTTCAGAGATAATATTCTGTCAATTTCTTAAAATCAAGAAGTACAGACATTTTGGACTTCATAAATAGTATTATTTTTGACTCATGTGACTTATCAGTTGCAAATTTTACCAAATAAAGTTTTTATTTTATCTACTTACATTAATTGCCCTAAATATTTAGGTGATTGGACAAGTTATATTTTGCTGAGAAGCTTCCTCTTTGTTGCATTTGCAGATGAGAGGTTCAGTCGTTCAAGAAGTTATAAAAGATTGAAAAAGGGAATATATACGATCTGTGATGGTTTCCTTTCTTTAATTTTTGCTTTATTTATAGATATTTCTTTGATAATATTTTAAAAATAATTTATAACAATTAATGTAATAGGATAATTTAATTTGTTATTTTAATATTATCGAATAAAAAGTAACTATTTAATTGATTGTACCTAGCCCCAAATATGATTAGATTGAATATTTTAATAGGATTAGCATTTAGGCCACCAACAACACTTTCCTAAAATCCAAACAAACAAAGCTATCATCATTAGATCTCCCTCCCTTCTGAAATCCATCCTATTCTTTCTTAATCAACCTGCCAATTCAGTTTAGTATTTGTTTTAAAAACCTTTGAGTCATGTTTGATCAAAGCCTTATCTGGGGAGATCATATATCTCAAATATTCCCTCATTCAATCTCCATCCTAAGACATTAAGTTCTATTATTCTTTTCATATTCTTCCTATAAAGACTAGCCAACACCATGTCTCTTAACTCATTTTTACCCATTTTAATGCAGTTGTCTAGTTTACAAAGATATCTCTGGAAGTCTAGTTTCAAATTTGAAATTATTAGTTAATTGTTTTACAAGATTAATCTTCTGCACCTAATAGATACTATTATTTTCCAGTATTACACTAGGTGGCTATATATACTATGCGTAAGTTTTTCCTAACTACCATCACAAAAAATGTTGTCCTTTTGGAATTCTATACCATTCCCTTCCAGTTTTTAAGGCAATTCATGAAATGATTATTACAATATGGACTGATGAGAAGTTCCCATTCTCCTGGAACAAAACAGTGATATGTTCCAGATATAAGAAGGGAGACCCACTCATATGTTCCAACTACCGTGGAATAGCACTGCTAACGTCTGCATATAAGGTTCTTACCAATGTGCTGTTTAACTGTCTTTTACCCATAGCTGAGGGAATAATAGGCCCATATCAGTGTGGATTTCGATGTGGGAAATCAACTACAGACCAAATTTTCATACTTCGAATGCTGCTTGAGCGTGGAAGAGAACACATGCTGATCACCCACCATCTTTTCATAGATTTGAAATCGGCGTATGACTCCATCAATAGGAAAGCACTCTATGAAGCCCTCATTGAACTAGGTATTCCCAGTAAGCTAGTGTGTATCATTAGATTAACTATGGCCAGTATAGAGTGTGTAGGTCGAGTAAATAGAGAAAAGTCTCAAGGATTTCACTCCGCTAAAGAAGTGAGGAAAGGAGATGCACTGGCATGTTTGTTATTTAACCTCA
The DNA here is from genome assembly GCA_003667255.2 of Euschistus heros. Taxonomy (NCBI): domain Eukaryota; kingdom Metazoa; phylum Arthropoda; class Insecta; order Hemiptera; family Pentatomidae; genus Euschistus; species Euschistus heros. The sequence goes on along the minus strand of RCWM02000057.1, from coordinate 2,426,767 downwards.
TCCTCGAGAAAGCTATAAGGGATGCAGGATTGCACACCACGGGAAACTTGTTTAACAGACTGATTCAAATACTGGCATGTGCGGACGACATAGATATTGCAGGACGCTCTCGCAGAACTGTGACTAAGGCATTTCTTGCCCTTGAGACAGCTATTCGCCGCTTTGGTCTGGAAATTAATCAAGAGAAAACAAAGTACATGGATACCAGCCAAGCCGTACTGTTGAACAGAACAAAAATACCATTTGGACTTTACGAATTCAAGCAGGTGTCTGAATTTATCTTCCTTGGCTCGCAAGGTCAGCGTGGAAAACGTGAAATGAAATTAAGAGGAATGAATGAAATTAATCTTAAATGAAATTAAGAGGAGGATCCTGACAGCTAATAGATGCTACTTTGCCCTCAGGAAGCAGCTGACCATTAGGCTAGTGTTTTTGGAAATCAGGACTTGTGTGCGGGTTGTAGAATTCGGTTAAAAAAAAACAAAAACCATTCCTTATGTGTAATGCTCCTGCTCCTCCTACATTTAACCCTATAGTGCATGATTTTTTTCTTTTTCATTCTAATAAATTTTTTTGAATATGTTTTGGTCAGGTTATTAATAGAAAAATACTGAAAAAAGTATTTTTCACCTACAAACCATTTTAATTAATGATATACATTATGTTGCACTTAACTAAAAAGTGATTTATCTTGTTAATAAAAAACAAGAATTTTATCCTCATTGATATTTTACAAACTACATATCTTAGGAAAAGCCACAGAAATTTTATTTGATAAAAAAACACAATGGATGTTATAAAAAGAAATAAGAACACTTTACTGGAAGGAAGGAGGAGTCTTTACAACTCAGGACTTGCAGGTGTAAGTTAGGGCATGTCCTCTCATGCCTAGAGGGATGATGTAGCATCTCTACAAGATTTAGTTCCAGAAAACGCTAAGAGAGTTCGCTGCCATAAGTATAAATATAATGTACAGATATGCTACACTATGCACTATAGGGTTAAAGCTCATATATTTGCTTATTTCCTATCCCTCAAGAATTAATTTTCTCATAACTTCAAAGAATATAAATTTTTGTAATTATCTCTGTAAATATTGCCTAATGGTTGTAATTTTTTTAAAGATCTATGTAAAAAAACTGTTTCTTGTTATTTTATCTATTTTTTTTTTTTTTTTTTTTTTTTTTTTTTTCAAATGTAAGAAAAAAATTAGTATTTTGCACACAATCAGAATATTTTATTTCAATTAATTAGAAAGAACTATATTAAGACTGTCCAAACTTTTGGGCCAATTTATAGCTGTATTTTGAAATGTCCTTAAGTGGACATTTTATCCTTTGTCCCAGGATAAATAATTTTTTGTTTTATTTTATTTCAAATGTCAGTGACATACTGTTGTGCACTACTGAACCCTACCCTAGCTCTATAAAACATAAAGACATGTGCGGAGAGCAGTGACCAATTAAGGATATCTAATCTTGCACCATGCCAAGGAGGTTACAATAGATATTAGAGACATTTGAAGATTTTATCAGATTCCAAAACTATTTATAACTGTAAATTTATTGAAAAATAAAAATAAAAAATTTCTTTATTCATATATTTAGAACAAGTATTTATTTTTTCTTTGTTCAATTGAAATTTATGAATCTATAAAAATATAAAGTTTAGTACAAAATTTATGGTAGAGAAAAGATTCATGGATCATTAACAGTTATGTACCCTATCAATGACTGTTATGTGTTCATGTTCATCTTCTTCTTCATAGGCACACTAGACTGTGACTAGTTCTGTCTTCATCCATTCTAAGGAGGTGTCCCAACCATTTCAGACGTTGAATTCTGATATAGTCAGACAACTTCACATCGCCATATATTCTTTCTATATTCTATGTATATGCCCCATTTAATTTCTTAGTTTGTAGAATGCCCCTTAATACTTTAAGATTAAGGTATATCAAACTTAGCAGCTGCTATTTTTTTAAATACCCATGTCTTAAGTGCATTTGTTGTGACTGGTCTATTGAGAGTCTTCTACAGCCTTAAAGGTTGAATGGCTTACCAGTCTATTTCTGATTTGGTGAGTTATGGAGACAGATGCTTTGTTAGCTGAGGTAATGTGTGTCTCCGTAGAGAGTTTAACGAAGCATTAGTCCTCTAATTGTTAAACGTTAAACAGTGCTTTAAATACTTTAAACTAGCAACCATTGGAATATGTAATTTCCCTTTGTGTAACACTTCTGGAAGTGCATGGGTATCTTTTTTCTCAAGACCATAATCTTGGTCTTACCTTTATAAATTTCTGACCCAAATTTCCTGGCCTACCGTTCCAGATTTCAAAAAGCGTCTTTGACATTAAGGAGAGACCTACCAGCTGTCACTCCATCATCAGCATATGCTAACAATTGGACCCCTTGTAGAAGCTATTATGGTTTGGAGTATTCATGGTATTCACCACAATAGGAAGCGCGGTAGCTCAGTGGGTAAGGCACTTGACTACCACGCTCCAGGGCCCGAGTTCGAGTCCGACTGAAGGCAGAAAATTTATTTTCTGTTATTTCGGCCGTGGATCGAATTCGAGGTCGGGAGACCCTCCTGGGGCACACCCAGCCTCCTAAAAAGTGGGTACCCTTAATTGGGGGAAAAACTTGGCGGTTGAGCGTGAATTCTGGCCAAATCACCTCCTTTCACAACAGTTGGCTTAGAAACAGTACAGCCTACCTAAGTACTGAACCCGAGACCCTTCATGGGTTGTAAGTGGTACAGGTTTTTTATTCACCACAAAAGAAGTGGTCCTAAAGAGTCGCCCTGCCTGTTGTTGTTTACAGGCTTACTTGAAAAGGGCTGGTTGCTTTGTCATTAACTTTAACTTTTCAGCTTGTAGCATTCATTGTACACATGAACAATCTAATAATTTACAAAGGGATATTCATCCCCTTCTTTTTCTAGAACAATTGATCTCTCAGAACCGAATTATTTGCTGCTTTATAATCAATGAGTAGTAGCCACATAGAGTTTTGGTATTCCTTCATTTTTTCATATATCAGCTGCATCTGATTGATAGAGGATCTGTGGAGGCTGAAACCTTACACTTAGCATATGACAATAGACGGTTATATATGACTATTGACGCAATTTCGTTGGATGTGTTTAGCAGGCTTATGCTAGATAATAAAATAATATGAGTATTAAATCTGTAGTTACATCAGAGGTTTAACAGTAGTGATTGGAAAGTAGGATTACAGGCTAGTGGCTTCTTAAAGTATTTTTCGTCAGCATTTATTCTATTAATCTTAGCTGTTCCTGTTTTACCTGTATAAAATGTAATTTTCTTAATAAATTATTGTAATAATCTTTTTGGGAAGTGTCAAGGTTCCTTTTATTTGATTGTTGAATACCATGGAATATCTGGCTTAGCCATGTCTGGAATTTTGGAAACATTTATGTTTCAACTAAATAAATGTCTGAAAAACAAATATAAGTAAATATTTTATTAGGAAAGGATATGGCCATATATTGAGCCATGTTTGTCTGATTTTCTAATTGCAGTGGTACTATGAGTAAAAATACTATGTATAAAAACACTTCACCTATTTCCCCATGGATACTGTAGAAACACTAATGTTAACCTACCTGTTATCAGTAGCAACACTTACCAAGACCAGGAACGTCGCTGTTTAGGGGATGTGTCACTCCCAAATAATTTGAAAACCCCAGTAGTAGGGAAATTTAAGAACCTACTTCATTATCCAAAAATTCTGGTAAAGAATTTCACTCAGAGTTACAAAAATGTAAAACTAATATAAATACCTTTTAGTTTATTAAACCAAAATTAAAAAAAATTGGGATATCCCTTCCAAAGTCTTGGGGATTCTAGTCAAAATTGTTGAGAAATGTTAGATATTGCTATAATTAATGTTTGCAGCAACACTATTCAATATGACTTGTAAGTGAGACTCCCTGGAGATAAAAAGAAAAGTGTAAATACTCAATTGATTGTTCTATTATACCATTTTACTTACCAAGTATTGTAATGGGATGTCAGTCTTGAATAAACACAATTCATTCTAAAATAAAATAAAAATGTCTTCCCCTGTTATTTCTAATTATTTATTATTTCATCCTGCTTTAACTATTAATGATAAATTTTTAATATGCTATAATTTTTTTGTCTTGTTTATGCTATTCATATCGACAATGCAAATCACTGTTGAAGTAGCTGAATCTTGATGAAAATTAATTTCTTCCACTGATTAACATAATTCCCTTCAAATCTCTACCTAAATTGATATTCTCTTTTCGGATCCTTTCAGTTTCATTTTATACAATATATACACTTTATATGGAATTTTGTATATTGTGATTTATGAATATAAATTGGTATAATATTTGGATTGGTAAACTAAGTATTGTAGTACTAACTGCTACCAATTCAGTTGGCCTTGCTTATTTAACTATACATTTACCCTTTTGTTTTTAATTCTATAAATTTGTGTAGTAACTTGGAAAATCACTTGCAAATATATATTTCTTTTTTCAGCACAAGGTGTCGAAAAACCACTTGTAGACAAAACGTTTATAGAAAAAATAGCATCGACTTTTATAAAAAATATTGAAGTGAAAATAAAAAACATTCATCTGAGATTTGAAGATAGGTACTTATCTATCATTTTTTCATAATTAATTTTATTTATTTATTTTTATTTCAGTTATTCATCTTTTCTTCAATCACCCTTTAACTAAAAATTACTTTCCTTTATGTAGATTATGAAGTCCATAACTTAAATTCAAGATAAAAAGTTTGTTCAAGGTTTTAAATAGTTTAGTTCACAGCTTAATATCTGTAACACATGGGTTATTAGAAAGAATGAAGTATTGCCAAGAAGAAAATAATTGAGTGAAATTCAGTAAATTAATTAATAAGATTTTATTTCATTAATTTTTAAAAAGTTTAAAATAAGCTTGTAAATATCAGTTAACATTTCAAATATTTGTTCGTCATTTGCAAATGTATAGGATCATTTAAAAAAAAAATAATTATCAGTGGTTCTTCTGTGGATATCATGATTTTTTTTTTTTTTTTTGTTAAGACTTTAGAGTTCTTTGGATGTTCACTGTGATCTTCTTTCTTACATTTATTGCTTTAGACTGAATTTATAATCAGAAAGGTATTACCCAACCTCACATTGCTGTAAAACAGGATCTCCAGGTTGCTGTGGTATGCTATCCATAGCTTTACAATAAATCCCTTTCGGATTTGTATTCAAAGACTCAAATTCAAGGTCTACGGATAATGACAGTTAATGGCCAGCAATCTACTAGGGTCCTATAAGTTTTTCCTAAATGCAGACCATGAATGAACCGAAGAAATTCCAGGGAAAGGAGGTTTTTACTAAACCTTATCATAATTACTGATTAGCATACTTCTTCTTCTTCCTCTGTCTCCTTTGTGGTGCCAGACGTGGAGGTGCTGCCTCTGCCCATCTTGACCTAAGGTCTCTTTCCTGAGTAAGCCTTTTCATCTCTGGCATGGTACCTTTTGCTGAACTAAGCCTCTCGATATAATTAAGATACATTGGTCTGCCTCTAGGTCATCTTCTTTCTGATCTCGCTTCTGAAAATCACTTGGCCTTACGGTCGTCTCTCATTCTAATTGCATGGCCATACCATTTAAACTGTTTTTCTCTATTATCTCCCAGATAGCTTGACCCTAGCATTCCTTATTTGATCTCATTTGGTTTTCCTCAGTATTCAGCAAAGTAATCTCATTTCGGAGGCAGTTACTCTGCTAGCATTTCTGTCGAGAAAAGTCCAGCTGTCAGATCCATATAGGAGCCCTAGAAGGAAAACTGACTTCTTTTTTTTCTGTCTTATTTTTGCCATATGGCTCAATTCCTGTATCCATATCAATGTCATGGAAATCCGGTAGAATATTCCATTGCCTTTCCTAATTCCATTCTTCACCTCCCAGTCTAATCTACCTTCCTCACTTATAATTGTTCCCAGATAGCTGTAGGAGTCCATATGCTCGAGGATCTTACCATTTTAAGTGGTCCTGAAGTCTTACACACATAACCTTACTTTTTGCTGCATTAATCTGCAATGCCCCTCAGCTGCAATTCTTCAGGCCATTCATTAATTGCAAGTTTGAGCCTTTCAGGAGAGTTAGATAAAAGCACATCATCCACACATATGCCTGAGCAAGAACTAAGGTCATGTTCCTTTTTATTATAGATTTGTACTCATGGAGTGTAATACTTCTTCCTATACCTAGTCAGAGTGTGTTATCTCCTATAGGCTGAAAGTCTTGATATGGAGGAGAATAACTGCTTTGGAGAATATTTATTCATCTCAGACACTTTCCAATCTAAATTCTTACAATGCTTGGCTCTGCGTTGATTTACTATTGCCTTAACTAGTTACAGGCCTCCGTGCATATTAAACAAGAAAAATTAATAATTTTGAAATAAAAAGCATCTTATTTTTGCACATATAGATGTTATTAGAAATTTTTTCAGCAATCTTCAAGGTTTATTACTTAAACATTTTTTTATTCATATAAAAAAAACATGACACAGAGAAAAGGCGCTTTTTTATTTTTATTTTTTTTATTTTTATATATAAATTAAATTTATTATCTTTTAGGAATTTGAAAAAGTGGTAAAAATACATACCTGCATTGATACTCTACCTTGGCAATCACCGATTAGGAAAGTTCAATTGTATTAATTAATTACTTATTCTCCATTAACATGTAACAGTCTGTGTATGCTGTATAGGAGTATTGTAATGTTTGTTCTGTGGAATTGTCAGAGCTTTTTCTAATTTAAGCTTATGTTGGTAAAATATATTATTTCATGTCATAATTTATGCTATGTATATCTGTGGTTCATATCCAGGGGCCTCAAAAAATCAAAATAAGCTTTTCTACAATTTTTAACAGGTTCATGAAATAGTTAGTCGAGATAGTAGACATTTTTAATTCTGGGTTTATTAGGCTGACAAGTTCTAGTTCTTAGCGATGAAAAAGTATATGGATCGATGAAGGAAGTGAGATATCGAATAAAAATTAAGGCTTGATTTGTTTTGTTTTTTTCTTATTCTATATAGCTGATTTAATACTTGCACATACAAGTATTTCAAATTATTAAATGAAGAAAAGTTAGCCCTTAAGTAATGATTATTTCATATTATTCTTAATTTACAGGATCAGTCATGCAGGAAAAAACTTTTCTTTTGGTATCACTTTGAGTTCACTTGAAGTCAAAACTGTTCCACCATGGGGTCAAGAAGTACGTGACCCCCTTAACCTAGTTTTCAAGGTAAATATGTTATTTTATTTTTTTTACTCACTTTCTATATTAAACTCCAATAAATGATCTCTTGTTAGAGTTAATGGATCCCAACCTGTCCATATAATATAATACTATACCATCAATAAAACTCCTAATCCTTTCAAAACCCCTTGAACGATTGGTGCAATCCCAAATTTCCCATTTTTTGGAAGATTTCCATCTACTCGATCCTTTCCAATCCGGTTTCCATCCTGGTTATTCTACACAATCTGCACTAACCAAAATCATAGGCGATATCCACGCTGCAATAGATGAAAAAAAACTGACCGTCTTGATACTCCTTGATTTTTCTAAAGCATTTGATTCCATTGACCATCGTATCCGTTTTACCAAATTAAATGCTTTAAAATTTTCCAATAGTTCAATCCACTGGATCCGATCCTTCCTCTCTTACCGCACTCAAGCAGTGTCTATCCCTAATCAACCCTTATCCGACTTCCTACCTCTGTCTTCGGAAGTAGCCCAAGGTTCCAGCATTTCACCCCTCCTCTTCAACTCCTACATTAATGATCTTCCCCAGTCAATTTTACATTGTTCCCATCACATTTATGCAGACGACTCAAATTTATTTATCCTTTCCTCCTAACGAATTACATGAAGCTTTATCTAGGATCCAGGAAGACCTCGATAGAATCAGTTCTTGGGCTAACTTGCATAATTTAAAGCTAAATGCAGGGAAAACTCAAGCCATTGTAATCGGTTCAAGTCCCCTCCTCAGATCCATTACCAACTTTCCTACCCTAAACCTGAATAATCAGCCTATCACTTTCTGTTCCTCTGCCAAAAATTTAGGAATCATTATCGACCAAAACTTCTCCTGGAAGCCTCCAATCGCCCAAATAGCCCAAAAATCCATAGGAATCCTCAAATTATTCCATCGTTCCCGTCATTTCCTTCCTCATTCCACGTGAAAACTCCTAGTTTCCTCATTCATTTTTCCTCAGTTTGATTATGGTTGTGTGGTGTATGGGGGCCCCTCAGTGGGTCTCCGGGACAGATTACAACGAATCATGAATAGTTTTATCTGATTTGTTACCGGTACCCCGAGACGTTCACATGTATCGCACCTCTACACTCCCTGAAATTAGACATGCTCCTTCCTTAAACTCATATAAAACTCTCCTATTCCAATATCTCCTTAAATCCCAGTTAGACACTGCCAATATGTGTAATAATTAAAAATCCAGTCAGTCAATCTCACCTTTATCCGATATCAATGAATTACTTCAATAACTATATTATTGTAGGTAAATTTGCCAATTTTAATCATTTGCGCCTGTCTAAAAAATTACTTTTTATTTTTGTCTCATATAGCTATATAATATAAGAGGCAGTAAGTAGATGTGTAAATATATATTTCAGGTATTTGTAAATATTTTGTCTTATTAACATTCAAATAGTTAATTTTTATTTCTCTATATATATCTTTTCCTTTCTATTCACTATATTTGTTTTATTTCATTGATTTCTTTTTTATATTTTTTATCTTTCTGAATGCATTGTGATTATTATATTAGCATATTAGTAGTATTATTAGTATCTTTCTCATGTATATATCCATAATATGGTTTTATTTTAAAATATATACATATATCATCTTTTGTATGTATGTATGTATATATATATATATATATATATATATATATATATATATATATATATATATATATATATATATATATATATATATATATATATATATATGTGTGTGTATGTGTGTGTGTATATATATATATATATATATATATACGATGGTATTTTAAGCTATAATTATTATTTCATATGTTTATTTTTTTTTTAATTAAATTTAATTTTTTTTCCCTATAAAAAGTGTATGCAGTAATTACTGATGCATTTAATTTGTAAATAACATACCAGACTATTGTACTTTTAACTGTGCATTATTTTTATTCTTAGGGGACAGTAAGTCCCAGAATAAAGTTTATTTTTTCATTTTCATTTTTTTTCTTGATTGACATCAAATGGTAATAACTATTACAGTTAATATTTATATCTAAGCTATATGGAATAAAAAAAAAAAAAATTATAAATGAATAATAAGAATAATACAATGTAATAAAAGGATGATAATATTGACAAAATATTTATGATAAATAACTCAAAAATTATCAACTTAGAAGAAGGATGTTTAATTACAAAAATAAGTAAATTAAATTTTCACTTCAAAATAAAGAATAATAATAAATATCTGATTTATTATGTACTTTTACAACTTTTCAATATTTTTTTGCTAAATAGTATAAATTAAAATAAAATAAATAATTAATTGACAAATTGACTACAACAGTAGAATCCCTATTACCCGAGTTAATGATGAGTATGGGAGTTCACAGATAGTAGAGAACTCCAAATAATAGAATTACATTTTATTGACTTAATTTGATGTTTAAAGAGGTTAAAAAAATAAACTGTCCTGAAAATAACTTTTATTAACAAACAAACTGTTTATATATATTTATTATATTATAATAAGCACATCTAAGTAAATAATTTTGTTTTATAAAAATAAAAATTCAGAAATGTATTTTTTCTTCTTCAAAATATCGCTCATGGGCAAGAAAAGTGACATAACTCAAAAACATCAAATTTTTCAGGAGAGTTAAAGAAGTTTTAGAAGTTATTATAATAATATCGCTCATGGGCAAGAAAACTGTTCCAACTCAAAATATGACACTGTTCTTAACACTTTGTACAAGTTAACTTTGTGAAGGTCAAGATACAACTGAGATGTGTTACTGTTCCTGCTTCCACCGTTCGCCATCTGAGCTATAGAAAAATGACACATAACACAATCATGCGGCTGCCCTTGGATACCTTTATGTAACTTTACCTGTTGCAAGGCTAACCAGAAACGATCATTATTCTAAAATAAAACGCAAAATGAATTTTTTTGAGTTGTGTCACTTTTCGTCCCCATGAGTGATATCACAGTTTTCTCACCAATTCATAATTCAGCAGACAATGTTTAACACTTTTATTTATTTATTATTATTATTATTATTATTATTTAAGCATTATAATGATACGTTTTTTTTTTTTTTTTTTTGTTTTTTTTTTGCCACATTTCATTAGTTCCTATTTAAATGGAGATTAAAGCAGAACTGAGTAAATAATTTTGTTTTGTAGGCAAATAGGCTATTAGGAGTTTCATAAAAAGACTTGAAAAAACATTACTAATATGAATTGGATTATTATAGAGTTGCCAGAAACATCTCATTCTTAAGATACTAGCTTGCCGTGTTTTTCCATTCATTAAATTTTATTATTTTTAAGAACAAAACATAATTAACATTTATATAATCGTTAAAAATAATAATCTTACATTTGTTTGAAAAAAAAAAAAACCTTTAAATTAAATGGTGTAAAAATTAAAAAAAAATTGGACCCTTGGGAGCCCGGTTAATAGAGTCCCTGATAATGGAGATCCTACTGTAAAAGTATTATTTTTGATAATCAATTTTTCAGTTTAACTGATGAATTAATATATTTAAATATGTATGCATTTTTGCTAATTTTAAGTAGTTTAATTTTTTAAATTTTAATCAAGGGATAAATTTTGACAAAATAATAACCACACGAAATTATGAAATTTTTGCTTCAATTTAATATTGATTGCAAAATTTTTAGGAACTCACTATCAATTGGCTTTGCTTCTATTGGAATTCAAATGACATACTATTTCAACTGACAAGTTTGGTGAAGAAGAAAGATTTAGAAGAAAGTTTCAGACAAGGGGTTGGATCCCAAACAAATGTACCTAATATGTATGATTATTGTAAGCATATCATTTACTCAAACTATTTAGAATATGTTTGATTTCTGTATATGTGTTTATTATTCTTCATTTTTATAATCCACATGTATACTTTTCCATATTTCTCTTTGGAATATGAGAAAATTTTAGCAAAATAAATTTACAGCCTATTAAATTAGTTAGACCTGAATGCTAGTAAATCAAAAGCAATAGGAACGGAAAAACTGATGATTGATAGAGAAAACCCTAAGGTTACTCTTTTTACTTTAGTGCCTATCCACCCATTTCTTTTTATCACATCACCTTTCATTCCTATAACATTAGCCACAAGTTATATTGTCTCTGTATTCCCTCATATTTTTATATTGACATAATAAATGTTTGTACTTTTTTTTTTTTTAACTAAAGACGAATCTTTAATATTCAAAACAAGCCTTTTACAACTAAAGATGAATCTTTAACATTCAAAACTTTAAAATTTATTTTCATTTTTATATGTAGTATGTATAATTTGTATGTAATATTAATGTTATACCACAGTATGTAATTGTTCTTTCTTAATCTGGTCTTCCATTCTTTGAAATTCTCTCTTGCTCACTGTTCATCATTCTACTTCCATAAAGACCTTTTCTCTTTTCTTAAAACTGATTAAAATGAAGTAATTAATGACCTTTCTATTATATTAATAGCTCGACAAGCACTTGAAGCTAACCTTGGTTCTCTCAACCGCCTTTTCCAGTGACATATTTCAGTCTTCTCATTGTACCAAATCAATTATAATTTTGTGGATTTTTAATTTTATAATTTTATTTGTTTTGTTTTTAAAGGAATATTTATTATAATAAAATACAAATAGACCTACAAACAGGATAAAGTACTTTTTCAGTCATTCATTAATTCAAATTTAACAATATCTCACTGATTAAAATATTTTAATATTTAATAAATTACATGAATCCTTTCTGAATTTTTAGTATTGGGGCCTATTAATGCAAAATCAAACTTAAGGATAAATATGCACCCTGAATCAGATGGCACAAACTTTGCAATCCCAAAATTTTCTCTGAGTTTTGACTTAGAGGGCTTGATTATTTGTGAGTTATATATATATATATTTTTCACATATGAATTAACCTTCATTTTTATATATACCTACATATATGCTTTCATTCCTAAAATTCATCCCATGAAATCTTTATTTGTTGATTTAGGTATGACCAAGGAACAATACCAAGACTTAATATTGTTCTTAGAGACTTTAAGCTTCATGAAAACAGCTAGCCTTTATAGAAAATATAGACCAGATGTTATGACATATAAGGGAAATGAAAAGATTTGGTAAGATTTATTTTTAAACTATATTAGTAAAGTTTTTTTTTTCATTTCTGTTGGTGATAAAATATCATGGCCATAATGATTAGGGTTTTAGTATAGTGAAAAGTGATTTAATTAGAAAACAACTCATTTCACTGATTTTTACAGTTATTTTTAATTAGCTTCTTGAAACAAAATATTATTTTATGGTGCTGATGTTTCTGCCACAACATTGATGGCCATTATCAGGACTAAAAAAAGGACATGTCTGATATAAAATCAGGAAATATGTAAAGAAATAAAAAATAGTAAATAACTACATGTTGATAAAAAAATAATCAATGGTATTATTGATTTTTATCATGATAATTTTTCTGAGATTAGAAGAATAAGAAATAATGATAATTGGGGACTCAATGGCCGACAGAGTTGGGGCGAGGGTCTTTGACGCTCGTAACCAGAAGGTCGTGGGTTCGAATCCCTCCTGGGCGGGTTAAAATTTATTTCATGGTGGACCCACAAAATGAATCTTGACCTTCCCACCCAGGCTAGTGCAGGACTTCAATGGAAGTCATAGGCCCAAAAAAAAAAAGGTAATTATGTTAAAATAGAAAAATTCAACAGTGTACATAAGTTATATAATAATAAAACAAGTAAGTTAATAACTGATTGAAAAATAAGAAGAATAAAACAAAATAATATAAACAATCTTAATTGTATAAATTAGTACAAAAACAAAAATTAAATTAAATAAGTAAAATAAAAAAAAGATAACAATCAGTTAAAATTATTCTATAAGAAAAAGACATATAATAATCTTTCAAACAAAGGAAATAATAAAAAAATGGAAAGTGTGTAATTATAAGATTATGTTATAAGTTAGTAAAAGAAGTAGATTGATGTCACGTCACATAAAATAACTTACCTGATAAGCAGATGACTTTATAAAAAAAAAAGTTGGAAGACAATGAGTTAATAATTGTAAACATAGTTTAAAAAATAGAGGTAAAAAGGAAAATGTTATGAATTTGAATAATAAGAAAAAAAAAAAAAAAAAAAAAAGTGATTGAGAGAGAGAAATAGGGTAAGGGAGGTATAGTGTGTGATGAGGGGAAGTGGTTATAGGTAGGAAAGGAAAATTGTGTAAATGAGGGAAGATAGAGAGAATCAGGTGAAGATAGCAGTTGTCACCAAAAAATATTAGGTGTTTTCCAAAAATGTGGGAGATGTATGGTTACAGAAGATAAAATAGGAGGAGAAAATGGTTACTTTTTTAAAATGTGGATAATATTTGGATAGAAAGAGAAAATAAATTCTTTATTAATTTTGTGGTTTATATGATTGTGATTCAAATGTATGTGGATGGATTCATCCCATTACTATTTCATTCATTCATCGATCAAGTCCACCTTTTTTATCCATAGTCATAAAGAAAATGGAGGACATCAAAATTGATGGGTTGGTTGATGGATATGGCATGTTTGGATTAATTAGAGGCAGATGTATTATGGAAAGAGATATTATATTTATGGCTAGATATATAGTCTTTTGGTGATTTCTGGTTTCTCCAATGTAGCAGGAATTGCATTTGGGAGTGGAGCAAGCTATATGGTAGACTAAATTTGATTGTTGGAGAAGAGGGATTGGAGCTTTAAATTTACTGGATTTTTTTTTTTAATTTATGATAATTTTTGAAAGCAAGACAGCAGGTAAGGAAAATGGGAATATTATGATTTTTTTAATATTTTCAGAAAATATAAGAATAGAATAGAATAAAATTAAGGTGAATTAAGATTAAAATTATCCTTTTCCTTTTGTTTTCCAACGTATTTATAGCAATTTTAATGGTTATTTTAAACATTTAGTTGTAAACTATTTAAATGCTTATTTTAATTATAGTACAATGGCAGCTTATTTAGCCAGTTTTTTTTTTTTTTTTTTTTTTTTTTTTTTTTTTTTTTTTTTTTTTTTTTTTTTTTTTTTTTTTTTTTTTTTTTTTTTTTTTTTTTTTTTTTTTTTTTTGTTGACTATAGCTGTTTTTCTTTCATAGAATTTCAGTTTTCAATTAAACAATTTATGTTGTGCAATTGTAAATATTAATAAATAATTATGTATTAATAATTTGAAGGTGGAAATTCGCTTATACGTGTGTATTGGAAGATCTTAGGAGAAAAAAGGCAGATTGGGATTGGAATCACATGAAACTTCATCGCCGTAAGTTTCGTGAATATGTAAAAGCATACGCTGCTAAGCTCAAATATCCAAATAAGACGTCTGCCTCACTTTGTAAAAATTACGAAAATGATCTGAATGTTTTGAATATTGTCTTGGCTAGGCAAATGGCTGAACGAGAGGTAATAAAATATAAAACCATCTGTTTTAGATCACGTAACTAGTACTTTTTTATTTTATTTTTTACCAGCTTTTATTAAATATTTATATCTCAATCTGTTTCACTCCAGGGCAATAAGTAATATGGATGTTATATTATGTATAATAGTGAAAAAATAAATAAATAAAATAAATACATAAATAAAACCCTACACTCCTGTAATCCATGAAGGGTCTTGTTTTCACTACTTGGTAAGGACATTAAGTTTTGAGATCAATGATTGTGCAATGTGTGCTCAGCATGTGATGTGCTCAGCATTCACACCCGAGTAATTGAAGAAATTAAATTTTATACTTTCAGCCAGAGTCAACCTGACAAGGGGACATTTTGACTTGTAACTCATATATTTGAATGCCGATTTTTGTGTGAGTAGTAGGGACCAATAGTAGTGCAAAACTAGAGTTATAGCCGCCAATCAGCATTGGGAGCCAAGAAAAAAAATAAAATATGAAAAGCACATTTTATTTTTTTTCTCAGCTCTCAGTCAAGATAGAGAAATGATTCTTTCACTTTAAATTGTAGTTTTATATGCTATTTGAAATAAAAATACATTCATTATACTCAAGTTGCGACCCAGCTTTAGGGTGCTCAAAAACTCCCCAAAAATGACAAAATTCTAATGAAATCCGCTGTAAATAATTGGAAAATTTTTTCATGAAAAACTGATCTCAAGTCTTAATTTAATGCACTGAATAACCCTTATATGTGAAATTTTATCAAAATCAAAAAATATTTATTATTTACCCCTTTCAAGGACGTTAAAGTTATAAATTTGAGATTTCATCAACAACTTTTAACTGCCATAACAACTGCTGTGTACAATAATAATAGCACCACAAGAATAAGTGTGCATTCTGCTTTTTATCCATGCATATAACATTGGGTTTACTCTAGATTTTAGTGGACAAAAACTGATGTGAATAAAAAATTCTGAGGTCAACTATAAATTGAAATATCTCAATAAGGAGAAATCCTGCGACCTCTGAATTTGGACTAAACTCTGCATTTTTACGGCTTCTTGATGGCCATAAAATTTGGTTTCAATCGGTGGCAAAATATGTGAGATAGCACAAATGATTTACGTTTCTTCACAAATTGACAGCCCCTTGGCTTCTAAAATCCTACAAAATTTAATTTTTGATTTTGACAAAATTTGTGTTTTTTGAGATGAATCTGAAAATGATATCAGTTTTTAGTTTAAAAATTTTCCTCACCTATATTATATAAATAAAATGTTTAAAATTATCTATGTCTATCATTATTGTAATTTTTACATACTAAATTTGAAATCATACTGTTTTTAAAAAAAAAATAAAGAGTTTTTTTTTAAACCAAAATCTGATATTATTTTTAGATTATTCATCAATCTAAGAGTTTCAATGCTATTTGAAATAAAAATATAGGTGAGGACAATTTTTAAACTATTTTGTATAAAAATAGTGTTTATAAAATTATAAAAAAAAAAAAATAATAATATAATTACATAAAAAGAATATAACAATAATCTGTATATTATACAGTATACCTAAGAGCAAAAATGTGGTATGTCCATTTTTTATTTTTTTTATTTTGAGATATTGGCAACACTGGTTTGATAATTATGGAAGATTTACAAGTGAACCTTTTCTGTGTCGAACAAAATTTTAAAAAAAATGGTCAAAACAGAGAATATGAATGTGCCATGTCCTCTTGTGGACTCTACTTATGCTGGTGGATACCAAATTTTTTATATAATGAAATATTTCAATGGAAGCTATCTCTTTTAACTTCATCATTTATACGGGGAGAGGGACATTGATTTTTATGGGTTGAAACCAATGGAAGGAGGGCAGTGCAGAAATAGCAATCTGTTCATTAAAATATATTGACACATCCAGCCCGTCTCTAGAAAACTTGTTTTATTTGCTAATACTTGCGATATCAGCAAAGGATATCAAAATGTGCTTGAAAGCATGTTCTACCTTGTGAATAGAACGTGTAGCAATTTACAAAGCATTAAGTTAAAACTCATTAAAAGTGGAACTGCCATCCTGAAGTTAATAGCATTTATGCTACAATTCAAATAGTTTGCCATTCAAAAAAGTTGTCAAACAAATTTTTGACTTTTAGAATCAAAGTAGATTTTTCTTTTGTTCTCTTATATCTTAACCTATTGCAATATTTATGTTTTGGAACCCTTTCATGACACTATACCTGAGTTTAAATTTATAGAGGAAAATATTACGAATATACACATTAGTAATAATTGTATTAAAATTAGTTTTCATATATGTTGTTTTACCTTCAGGTTGTGTGAACTAAGACATAACAAAAAAGGATTAAATTCCCTTTAGCAGTGTGAATAATATTATTGTTTGTGTAGAGATAAGCTAATCCCTTTAAAAAAAAAAAAAAAAAAAAAAAAAAAAAAAAAAATGTAAACAAACAAAACAGACATTTTTATGTTATGACCCAATATCTAGAATTTTCTCTTAAATTAAATAAAGATTACTGTTGTATGAATTTTATAATTTTCCTCTCTCATACTTCATTTTTCTTCCTTCTTATTTCTTTGTCTGTTTTTCTTTTGATTGGATAATTTTTGTAGTATTAATTGTTCCCATCTTCAAAAAATTAGCTCTCGCTTCATTCCTATCTTTAATTTCTTTTGTACATTTTTCATCAAACCAATTATTTTTTTTCTTTTCTCTGTTTGAATCCTAGCATTTCTGCCACCACCTCCTTTATGGTGGTTCTTATTTTCCACCATCTTTCTTTAACTATGTTTCCTTCTACCTGTAATTTTATAAAAGACAAAAATAATTTTTCTTATTATTAATTAATTATTTTTTTAATATCTATGTATTGTATATTTTAGGTCGCACAACAAACAGTTGCTAGTGTTCAAGAAGTGAAACGAGGTTTTTTCTCGAAGTTCTTTTTTGGTAGTAGTGGAGGCGAAAGCTCTCCAGAAACGGAATCAGGTGATTCAATGCCTGGTAAATTATTTTCAATGTTTATTTTAACTTTTGAAATTATATACTGTTTTATCCTTTATTTCAAACTATTAAACTTAAGAGGTGTGTTTTTAGCTTAATTAATTTTTCACAATAATATTTTTAATAAAATTGAATTATTCACTTGTTTATTGAATCCATAAATGTGCTCTTCATCCACTTTTGAGACTCCCATAAATTTTTTTTTAATTATGAATTAATACGATCAATCGTTTTATTCATTATCTTCTATTATCAAAACACTTGTATCTATAGTAGAACCCCTATCTGAACAAATGTTTGAGATACGTTTATTAAGTTATTATTTTCAAAAATACATAAGAATAAATATATGTATACGTGTTTTAAAATATCTATTGAATTTTCATTTAGGGAAAAAATTAGTAATTTTAATTTAATAATTTAAAAATCTTACTGGGAGATTTCAACGCACAAGTGGGGAAAGAAAAGAAATATAGGGAAATAGTGGGAAAATACCCAGCAATTCAAAACGTAAAAGTGAGAAGATCAGTGAATGTGACTTCGGACCACTTCCTGTCTCAGATTAAAATCAAAATGGTGCCTGCGAAAAAGCACAAAATTGGGGATGGGTTTAGAATCAGGAAAATAGACAGGGATAAAATGGTTAAAAACAATGAGCAAACCTTTATGAAAAATTTATAATTACCACAAAATTGGGAAGAAACCACTAGGAACATGGTAGATCTGGCAGAAAAACTGGCTCCCGGAGGAATGATCAAGAGGAAAGAGTGGTGGAACAATGAGTGCGAGGAAGTGATCAGGAGTAGGTTCGAAGTATGGAAAAAATGGTACCAGAACAAAACAGAAGAAGGATACAAGATGCATCTCTTAGAAAGAAAGATACATGCAGACTTTAAGGAAGAGAAGGAGAGAGTTCTTAAATGAACAATTGGATGAAATGGAAAAGAACTTCAAGAAGAATGACACAAGTCTCTTCTACAAAGCGTGCTAGCAAAGAACCAGAGGTTTTACACCTTCTGGTGTGATGCTAAGGAGGAAGGATGAGACCGTGGCCCAAACCAGTGAACAAAATTGTAACATCTTTGCCAAATACTTTGAGGACCTGCTCACCTGCGAGGAACCACAGGAGAGAATGACAACCAGGAAAAGTCATGTGGAGCGAATGGAGTCGGATCCCCCAGGTGACGAATAAATAGATAATATAATAGCAGCCCTCAAGAAAAACAAAGCATCAGGTGAAGATGGAGTGGTGGTGGAGATGTGGAAGTTGACCAGAGAGGACTTCAGGAAAAGGGTCACGGAGCTGATGATGAATATTTGGCTGGAGGAAAGAATTCCGGATGAGTGGAGGACTGCAGTTATACACCCTTTGGATAAGAAAGGTCCAAAAACGGACATCAACAACTACAGGAGGGGATCTCTCTGTTGTCTGTAAGCTACAAGACCTTTTCTAGAGCACTTTCTAGTATGTTAAATCCACAAGTGGATCTGATGATTGGGGAGTATCAAGGGGGTTTCAGGAAAGAAAGGTCATGCCAGGAACAAATTCTGAGTCTGAAACTACTAATAAATTATTACAACTCCAAGGCGAACAAGAATCTTTATATCTCCTTTGTGGACTTTAAGAAGGACTACGATTCTGTGGATAGGAGGGTCAACAGACGCTGACCAACACAACCTCAAAGGTGAAATTCCAAGGAGTCATCAGTGGGCCCTTTCTAGTGACGACAGGGGGATTGTCTGTCGCCGTTACTGTTCAGTGTAGTGCTGGATAAAGTAATGAAGGAATTGTGGGTCAAAAATAGTGCGGGGGCGAAATTAGGAACCAAAAAGAATAATGTCAGAGTAAGTTGTCTAGCGTATGCTGATGATCTTGCCCTCCTGGCGGAATCTGCGGATGAAGCAATAGGGCAGCTAGACGCCCTAAAAGAAATAGCTGAAAGAGTGGGTTTACAAATTTCGTTTGCAAAAACTTAGTGGATGACTACGGGTCACAAATAGCTTCAAGTATTTGGGAGAGATTCTTTGTAGTAATGGGTCCGAGAAAGGGGTATGGAGGAGAGGTTGGTCAAGATGGAAAGACGCAGCTTTGCCACCAGTAGCCTATACTGTAAAAAGGGTCTTTCAATAAGAGCGAAGATTAGACACTACAACACGGTTGTCAAGCCAGTTATTCTGTATGGAATGGAGACTGCTTCTCTTTCTAGCTTAAGGAAACTTTTGGGAATAGAGAGGAAGATATTGAGGAAAATTTATGGGCCAATAAAATTACTGGGAGGATATAGGCTGAGGCCTAACAGAGAATTATACTGAGAAATCCAAACTTGAAGCTAGCACTGTTAAATTTAGGTTGCACAGGGCTGCCGTTCTCAAGATCGTCAATCATATCGACAACCGCATCTTGAATTCGCTTGCTAGTACATAGTTACTGGAAACATTTCATTTATACAATTATACCAAGCTTGCAGTGTTTTTCCATTCATTATTTTTTAAGAACAATACTTAATAATTATGTAATCATTAAAATAATCTTACTTATTAATTTCTTTAAATGATTATTAAATATGTAAATAAAATAAATGGTGTAAAAATTTAAAAAATACTTTATTAATAAAAAGTGGCCCATCAGAACCATGGTTAATAGTGACCTTGGTTATGGGGGTCCTGCTGTAATCAATTCACACCTCCTAAGTTATGTTAGCAGTATTTAAATATTAATAAAATTAATATTGTTCATAAAGCTGTTAATATCCTGTGTCATCTTAAAGGTTTGTGTTTTATATTTCTAACTCTGAGAGATAACTAATTATCCAAAGTTTAAAGAGAATATGATTAGTTGTATCTACATTAAATTATTAAAAGATTTAAATATGTTAATAATTAATGTCGTATTCTTGCATCAATGGAGATTGATTTCTTTTTATAGACCTTTTCAGAGGTGCTAGAATCTACCCATTCTCCCAGATATTTGAATTTTTCCATCCGTTTGATTTCCCCTTCTCCTATCTCAAGCGTTCTTGGTGCTTACTCAATGTTCGTTATAAACTAACCATGTTGGTAGTATAAACTAACCTTTGCTGCTTATGTCTTCAGCTAATTGATTTGTTCTCTGGCCATCTGCTTTTAATCAGAAAAAATGGCAAGATCATCTGCTAAGGCCAGGCAATCAACTCTCAAATTCATGTTTTTATAGCCAAGCCTCAGCCCATTTTCAATACCTTTGCTACTCATTCCTTTTCACCATTTGTAGATGCCTTTCTCAAGTGCACAGTTGAAAAGCAGAGGAGAGAGTCCATCTCCTTATCTGATACCCAATAAAAGTTCTTTTGATTACCAATTTAGTTGACTTATTATTATTGTTAAATATTTATTTTGTAAGGACTTACCCATTCCCATGGCTTGTTTAACTCTCTGTTTCAGTTTCTATATCAAAAATGCATGAAGTTTTGACACCAGAGGAAAGAGAGGATATGTATAAGGCCATAGGATACAGTGAAGGAGAAACACCCACTGATTATCCTGAAGTTTTTGTTGAATTTGACTTGTCTGCAATCATACATAAGATAGAAATCAAATTAATCGATGAGCGCAAAATTAATTTGATGACGATTTTATTGAAGGAAGCATTAACCACAGTTCAACAGAGGCCTGCCAGAAAATCTTTGACGTATGTTATTTAATTTTCTACTTACAAAGGTTGTTATTTTTATTTAGGTCCTTATGAATGTTATTGAAAATTTTAAGACTTCTATTAAGTATTATTTATCAAATTTCTTCTGAATTTATAGATAAATCATGTTTTACTCAGTATTTATCAGTTATTTTAATTAATATTCAACTGCCATTGTATGTTTTCCTTGACCAATCCACAAAAACATGGCCGAGGAGGTGTTTGAATTCTTTGTTGAACAACCTGCTAGAAAATCTTATACAAGCCATAATATTGCATGTGAAATCCTTTGTTAGCATTCCCATGGTTGTTGAAGTCTCTGTCAACAAGTATAATTGGGTAAAGATCTAATAATAAAAAAAAAAATTAGACAACTAATGTTAGTATCTAATCGGTCTGTTGGTATTCATGTTGAAATGAAATATGGCAAGTATTCTTAGCTGCACTAGATTGTTTTAATTATTTGAGAGCTTAAATAATAATCTTTAACATTCATCTTAATAGAATAGATCAAAATATTGTTGACTGTTAAATTTAATTATTTTCAATTTAGAGCACATATTTTAAATCAGTATATAATCTTTTATTATTCCTTTTTAGGGTGCATTTTTCGATAGAGCAATTTCAGATCAAAGGTCTTGACCAGAATGGCACAATACCAGTTCTGCTCTCTACCAAAAAAACTGTTTCAAAAGAGAAACCTTTAGTAAAGGTAAGTCAGACTATGGTGAGCTCTCGTTGTAACACGGGTCAGTTAGTATTGAAAGCCCTGTTATTAATATTGTCCATACTATGTTGATGAAAGAAAAGTATGTATCATTTATTGGGAGAAAATTTATGTTATAAACTTACAATAAAAAATGCTTGAATATATAAAAAAAAAAAATGTTATATTGACTTCAAGTAACATTCGCAGCTGATTCGTTAAAAGAGTCAAATGCAATAGATTTCCAGAAACAAATATCAAAAGTAAACAAACTATGTTATAATAAAGATTATAATATATATTTAACTTATTTAATAATCATAGGTTGGGTACAGTACAAAATCCGTGTTAAACCTGTTTCGTGGTACAATGAGGCTTGTTTTTATGAAGATCTACTTTATTTTGTTTTGTTTTTATATATATTTTCTTTATTATTAACTTTTTTTTGTATTTGTAGGTTTTGTTTGAAACGAATCCCTTAGATAACAAAAGCATTGATCAAAAAGTCCATGTTTATGCTGAACCTCTTCTTGTGATATATGACGCCTTGACTATCAACAACCTTATAAAGCTCTTTACTGTTCAGGAAAATACTGTTACTTCTAAGTATGTTACTCTTTTCTTTTTTTTTTAAATTTAGTATTTTAATGTTTTTTTATTAATAGAAATTATTTTGTCTTATTGAAACATAATGAGAAAGAAACTTCATTAATTGTGCTTTTACAGAATTCAAGCTGCAGCTCAAGCAAAATTGCAAGAATTCAAAGAAGTATCAGCATTAGGTTTACAGAACATGCTAGAGCACCATATCACTATAGAAGTCAGTGTTATTATTGAGGCATCTTCCGTTATTTTACCTCAAACAGGATTCTACGTTGAGTGAGTAGCTAGGATATTCAAAAAATCAATGAAATAGTAAAACATTTATTCTCTTTTTGTCAAATTAGCTATTTTTTCAAAGCGAAGCTTTTGTGACGTTATATTATATGTACATACAAATATTTTGCTAGAGTAAATCGTGATGGATGTAACGGAAGGGCAATGTGAAACAGCTGTTTCAATTATTTTTGTGTTTTGTTAATAACTTTTATTGAGGATGCATTTTATATAAATAATTATTTTTTATTGTGCATTACAATATCTTGTTATTATTATTAGGTTTAATGTTTTCTATTTACAAGAACTTTGCTTTAAATAAAATTATAACCTGCGTAGGACCTACTCATAATATAATATAGATGCTTGTTTTATACTGGAGTTTATAATTGAAATGTGAAGAAATGTTTATGTTTATAATTGTTTGAAATATCATCTATAATTGTTCTAACTATTGTGTTAAATATCATCTGTGGATATGGATTGGCCAAGTTGTAAACATAATAAACTCTAAAAAAGCAGTAAGTACTTTTTATATATTATCATGAATTTTATTATGTAAAATTTACAGGCAATGAGTGTATGCAATTTTTTAGTATGTACTTCCAAAAAACAATTCTAACACGATACTGCTCAAAACACTTTACACTTTTTTTTTTTCTTTCATTTACAAAAAGGGTTTGAAGATTTGTCATTCATTTGTAGTAACGATCTTTTACTGTGTACAATTTTTATTAAATTGTGTATTTTTTGGCACTAGAACCTTATTTATAAAATATTTTTTTAATCCATAAAATGCTGTCTGTACTTTGTAAATTATAAGTAGTGCGTGTTTCACACTAAATGTTTTTGAAGAAAAAGTGTAAGAACTGGAATTCATTGTGGATTTTTGAAATATACTTTGTACATTAAAGAAAAAGAAAAATCAAGATGGGTAAGGTTTATCAGTGTCATTCAGGAAAAATCCATGAAAAATAAACACATTTAACATATTTTATTTTGATAAAATTTTCAATATAAAACATGAAATCACTCTAATATTTCTTTCTTTTTCTTTTGATCTGATTATCATTTAACTCAGTGCTTTTTGAGAATACCTCTTCTTAGTTTTGTAAACTTTTCCTTCAGAAAAATTCAATGTGATACATGTGATCTTAGTAATTTACAAAGTACAGTGTTCGATTTAATAAAAAGTTGTTTCAAAAAAATATTTTTAATCACTTGAGGTATGCATGATGGTATAGAAGGATCAATACAGTTAGGATTGATGAATTAATTGCCACTTCTATTTGGATTATTATTATCTCTTAGATTTCCTGAGAACTGAAGATGAATGTTTAACATTCGAAACTAGTTTTCTAATAAATTAATCCCAATAGAAATAAATGCACTCCTTATAATTTACTAAATACAGTGCATTATAACTGTATTTTATTCATTTATAAGGTATTTGATAAATAAGGTTTTTGTGCTTGAAGGTACACAATTTAATAAAAAAATGTATATAGTAAGATTTACTACAAATGAATGACAAATCTTCAAACACTTTTTGTAAATGAAAGAAAAAAAATGTATAAAGTGTTTTGTCCAGTATTGTACTATAAAATTGCATACATTCATTGCCTGTTGAATTTGCATAATAAAATTCTTGATAGTATACAGGGTGTCCCGAATTTAAATGGCAAAACTTCAGGAACTTATAGGGGACCGAAAAACTAAGACAAAAAGTCCTTTAGAGATTTGTTTGTTTTTGCTTAGTTTTAGAGAAAATCGCAAAAAAAGAAACAAAACAAAAATGTTACAGGTAGCGATTATCACTTTTCAAGCAATATGGCGAACTTTGAAAGGGGATAATCGCTACCCATACCATCTTCAAAAAGTTCAGAATTCATTATCTCAAGATTATGTCAACATATTGAATTTTAGTAACTGGTTTCTTGACAAAATTCGCGATGATGATTTATTTCCATTAAAAATTATATGGACTGATGAAGCTACCTTTACAAGGGTAGGAATTGTTAATCAAAGAAATTATCATTTATGGGCTCTTGAAAATCCCAGAGCTATTAGAGAGAATAGGTTTTAGCATGAATTTGCTATTAAAGTTTGGCTTGGAATTTGGAACGGATTACTGGTGGGACCATATTTTTTACCTGGAAGATTGAATGGTATCACATTTACACATTTTTTGGAGAACGACTTTTCTAATTATTTAGATGACATTCCCTTACATCAGCGGATTGAAATGTGGTTCCAACTCGATGGATGTCCAGCTCATTATAGCAGAGTTGCTCGAGCTTGGCTGGATATAATAAATTATCCACAACGATGGATTGGACGTGGAGGAGTAGATATTGACCACCCAGGATTTCTGTATGACACCCATGGATTTCTTCGTATGGGGAACCTTGAAGCAGAAAGTTTATTCGGTGTCAATCAACTCAAGAGAGCAATTAAGAGAACGAATCATAGATGCAGTGCACCAAATATCATCAGAACAATGTTTATCTGCAATTTACAAAGTGAGTGCTAGATGTAATGCTTGCATTGCTGCAAGAGGACAACATTTTGAGCAATATTTACATTAAAAAGAACATAACATAAATATAAATGTAAATAAATAAGTATCAAAATGAAAACTTGTTTTGTTTCTTTTTTTGCGATTTTCTCTAAAACTAAGCAAAAACGAACAAATCTCTAAAGGACTTTTTGTCTTAGTTTTTCGGTCTCCTATAAGTTCCTGAAGTTTTGCCATTTAAATTCGGGACACCCTGTACAAAAAGTACTACCTGATTTATTGTTATTATTATGTTTGATGTTTTATATTTACAAAAACTTTGCTTTAATAACAAATATAACCTCCAAATAATTTATTCATAATATAGATACATGTTTTGTACTGTAAATTTTTGTTAGTTTTTTTGTAATTAAAATGTATAGAAAGGGTGAAGTGTTTTTTTTATTGTGGATTACAATATCTTTTTTATTATTATTATTATTATTATTATTATTGTTTCTACCGGTGGTGCCACTGACCACTGCCACTGTTATCTTTTTTTTTCTTCATAATCCATATAAATGTTTCAGTTTTACTGTTTGTGGGATCTAATGTATAGATGACACTAATATCAAGTTGTCTGAAAAGGGAAAGGGTTATATTCTATGTGGTGTGCTGTGAAAGAGGATTACCAGCTTGGTTACATACACAATCTATGATTTAAACATCCATCCCTGATCACTTTTAAAGTTCACCATAAATCATCTTATTGTGTACTATAACAATAAAACTACTTTTGCTCAACAATTAAATATGATGCAAGGATTGTTATATTTGGAAACTGCTTTACTTAAAGTGTAAAGATATAGTAAATACTTTTAATTATAATTACTTTTCTTTTCTTCTGTGGTATTATAATCTTAGTTGAGTCCTGGCTTCTGCTATGATCCTTCTCAACTTGAACTTGTGCTTTTACTGATACCAATTAGGCTTCATAAATGATATATGATTCGAGGTAAATAAATTCAGAGACTTGTCGAAAGGTTCTTGAAACTTTGAGTATTAGAGTTATTGGTCATCCAACTCAAAAACAAGCTTTTGAGTAATGCTGAGCTTTTGACTGTATAATGAACTATTTAGTCGGTAGAGCATTATATTTGAGCTTCAACTATTCACTAAGAGTGACCAGGATGTGTCACCATTGTATGTTTACAGATCGTCCTGTGCTTTATTCTCAATACTATCCTCCTGCAAAATTGAAGTTTTTGAGTTATGTCGTTGTTGCAGCAAATGAGCGATATATTTAGCGCCATTCTCCTTCCTTAAGTTCTTATTTACTTTAAAGTTGACTGCAATCCAAAAGCATTAATTTAATGTTTTAATTAAAAATTAGTGTTTTTTTTTCTTAATCCTTCAAATTAGTATTATCTGGTTTGCGATATGACACCATGTGAGTTGTTGGTTGTTTAATGTAAAATAAAGAGACAGAGCAAAAAGTATCAAATATATTGTGATATAATATGTTAATGGGAAAACCTCTCTTCTTGTATCTGTATTTTGCCTTTTTAATTCTATTCCAAGATAACAGGCAAACATTTTTTTAATTTATTTATATGATAAATACATCCTCTCTTATGTAAACATTTATCGTTATAAATTATTTGAAATGAAATGAAAAATAAACTATTCTGGGGCTTACTGTCCTCTAAGAATAATAATAATGCACATTTAGAGGTACAATTGCCTGGCCATATTACTTACAAATTAAATGCTTCAGTAATTATGCCACATATAGTTGATAAGGAAAAAAAATACTATCCTTTATGGAAAGATCAATTTAATTCTAAATATTTACTTAATTATTTATATATTTGCAGAAGATTGATTGTTTAAAAGGTATTAAAAAAAATTATTTTTAAAAGAAGTAAGGGAAGCAGCATCACGAATAGGAGTGGGTAGGGAATTCCAGAAGGAGGTAGCACGAATGATAAGATTTTACTAAGGAAACAGTTTGATGTGAGGGGGTATACAGGTTAAAAGGTTGGGACCTAGTGTTTAGGAGGTGGATAGAAGAACTCAGAGTTATTAGGTCAAGAATATAGAAAGGTTTTTTGGTTTTTAGAGATTGTAATAGGAAAGTTCCCTGAAAGTATTGCTGTCGGAAATTATTTCTTACACTAATAAATTTATTTTTTTTGTTTTACAGAGGGTGTCCTGTGCTCGCAATCACATTAGGTAATATAAAGATATTGACTCTCCCCAGAAAGGAATTCATTGCTAAAGAAGCTGTGAAGGAAACGGATGCAACATCTATTGAATACCTAATGGATTACAGCTATGATAATTTTGTTCTTCAGCTGTCAGATTTACAAGTAATTCAATTTTACAATTATTTATATCATTCCTTTATAAATAATAATGTGTAATATGGGATATATCGTTGACCAAAAATATCAATATACCGCAATGTTTTTTTAAAAATGAAATGACATTCTAAATATCTCCATCACGTTACTGTGATATTGATATTCCTGTTTATTTTATCGTTTTAGTTAATTTACGTTATGACATCGAACCAATGGTCTCAAATGTAATATAAGAAGTAACAGAGGTTAACATTAGTTTCACCAAGGATTTAGTGTTTTACTTATTAATATTGTCTTATTTCCTCTTCCCTTATGAGATAAAGAGTAACACAAGTTAAAAACATTACTTCATACTTGGGTTTAATATTTTATGTATTTATATTTTATGATTTCCACTTCCCTTATGTAGAAATTTTCATTTTACATATTGTGTGAATGAATTCTTTGTCATCTGTATTACTTATTGCTCTCATGTGAGGCAAATTGTAATAATATTGCAATTTTTGTTTTATAAAAAGGGAAACACGATATATCGTAATGTGTATCAATATCCATCCCTGATTATATGTTTTAGTAAGCTATGTATGTTAAAAGCTGTTGAAATTAATACTTTCTATTAATATTAGTTTTAAATTATCGTTTTAATACTTTAGAGCTCAATAAAGAAGCTATAATTAAATATTTTTACATTCGTTCTTTTAGGTTGTCTTTGCTATGGCTCATGAAAAATGGAATTCGCCTACAAGAGATATGTATTTTCTGCAACCGACCTCCCTGAAAATAAATTTAGGAAAATGTGTTATTTCGGATGACGCACGCCTGCCAAAATTGAAAGTCAGTGGCCAGTTATCAACTGTTCACTTTTCTATTGAAGGTATTGATTGTAGATATTTATTATCTCATTTAATAATTATTTATAGCTTGTTATTTTTATTGGTACCATATTTTTTCTATCAGGTAGCAAACATATGTATCCAAGTATATAACAGCTTTTTTTTTTTTTTATCCCACTCACTTCACTTTACTCCAAAGCTTTCATTTAATTTTCAATAGTGCGGAAGAGCGTTAGTAAAACTGTTTTATTTTTTTGTAATTTTAATTAAATTGATTGTTTAATTATGATAGTTATCGATAAAATTATTTTTCTAATTTTAAACTTGAAAATGAAAAACAAAATGATTGTTTCCATGAACTTCTAAAAAGGGAGCCCTAATTTTTTCTCAGAAACTGCAAAAAATTATTTTAGATTTCAATACCTACATATTTGTTTCTCTGAATCCCTTCCTAATCATTTGGTTGTTAATAGATAGCTCACCTTCAGTAGCAAAAAAAGTCTGGAAACACTGACCAAAATCTTCTCCTGTCTAAAATAGGCAATTTCCCGTAGTGAACTACTCTTATTTTGTACAACAAACATTAATCTTTAATTTTAACAGAATATATCATTGAATGCATATCAACAGCAGTCAACAAAAAATGTTGAAGTAAAAAAAATGTGCCCTTAAAGCAAAAAAGTCTGGAAACACATGTGTAATGAAAGAAAACGAAACATTACAACAATAACAACTGATATTACCAGCTATGGGCTTTAAGGACAAAGGTCAGAAACAAATTCTTATGATTAGAAATCCTTTTAGTCTGTGATTAGCATTCTTGATGGAACTGCCAAAAGCCATTCACGAGTTAATAGTTTCTTTATTAAATCAAGGCATTTCTCTGTGAGAGAAATTGGGAGGACTGTTAATAGAAAATCGGGTACAGTATCTAAAATTATAAAAAGATATAAAGAATTTGGCTGTGCATCCAGCAGAGCACGCGGAACAGGCGTTCACCAAATATAAAGAAATTGCTCAAGCGGAAAATCTTAAAAACTGTCCATGACAAATCATGCACTAGCGCTCCGAATTGCTAGAAACTTGTCTCATGGCTATGGTGTATAAGTTACGGAAAAGTGATTTATTTGGTCAAATCCCTAGGAAGAAACCATTCATTAGCGCCATTTGGAATGTGTTAAAGAGTATTTCAAAAGCGTCCATCCTTTTTGGAATCTGTTATTTTCTCAGACGAAAGTTGATTAATTATTTTTGCTTTGATGGATGTCGAAAAGTGTAGTGAAAAGCGGAAAAAAATATTGGAACAAATAACCTGAAGCAAATTACCAAACTTTGGTAAGTGTTTCCAGACTTTTTTGCCCAGTTAACCTTTGTGATCACTTTTTTTTTTTTTTTTTTTTTTAAATTACAGCATGTCAACAAAAAGAAAATGAGTGGTTCTTTGATGAAAAGACAAAACAGGGTGGGTGGCTACCAGAATAGAATTCCTTATAAACCTGAAATTATGCTTGAATTTAGCGTAATTGGAAAAAGTGGGGAATTATACTTGAATTTTAATTATTCACCTGAAATTTTGTGAGATCTTAAGATAAAAAAAAAAAAATAAAATAACAATGAAAATAATATATTAAATCATTAAATGTTCTAGACATTTAATGAATTCAATTTAATTTAAAATTCACATTCTCTTTAAACAAATGATGGCCGATCTCAGGATATCTGAGTAATATATTACAGTGTTAAAATGGAGCAGTTATAAAATAAAATACTAAGAAAAAAAGAGATAAAAATCAATAAAGAACAAATATATATGATAATAGGCTAAGAACAATTTAATAAAATAATGAAAGAAACGAACAATATTAACCTATTATCTACAACAGTAACCTGCAGCATGCATAGAAAAACATCTTGTTCCACCCCTATTTTTTTCAAATGTTATCTTATTTTTAATTATTTAAAACAAAATCATTGATTAAGAAAAAAATTCCTTTAAAAAAAATATTCAATTAATTAAAACAATAAAGATTTCAAAAATTTGTATTACAGAAAATATTGTACTAATACCGCTATCAATCACATAATCTACA
Organism: Euschistus heros; assembly: GCA_003667255.2. Taxonomy (NCBI): domain Eukaryota; kingdom Metazoa; phylum Arthropoda; class Insecta; order Hemiptera; family Pentatomidae; genus Euschistus; species Euschistus heros. The sequence goes on along the minus strand of RCWM02000057.1, from coordinate 2,395,916 downwards.
AATCTCATGAATCTGCTATCAATCATATGAATATAAAATCAATATACTAAATAAAATCAATGAAAATCATGCTAGAGAAAAACAGCACCTGTTTTGTATTAAAATTAAACTGGAAAACCTGAAATTATGCATAAATTTTTTTTCCTGACTGTGGCGATCTTGCAAAACGAAAATCATTAAGTGGCTAAAAAATGGTGAATCAGATCAGACATTAGGTGTTGAATTTGTGGTTGGTAAATCAACAATAGGGTCATTCCATGTCAACTCAACCAATTTTACATTAGATTTGGACCTTGACCTCTCCGATTTCTATGATTTTTTTGTATAGAAGTTTTACATAGCAAGACTAGTAAAAATGTAAAATAGTACATTTTTCTTACTTTTGGTTTTATAAGCTTTTAAAAATTTAAAAAATACCGTTTTCGGTCCTCACTCAGTATATTCAAAATTATTCCATAAAAAAACTATTTCTCCTAGAGAGCTCAAATTTGCGGCATTCTTTTCAATTTGAAATGCCCTTTAATTTGATATATCACTTGATATATTTTCCGTCCATTTTGATTTTTTCCGAAACGTTCAAAAACGGTTTTCGTAATTCCCAAAATACGTACCCTTCGATTTTTTCAAAAAAAAAAAAAAAAATGTAATTTATACTATAACTGACTGCACGTTGACAAAATTTTAGAATGGGAAGGAAATGGGTTCTTTATAAAAAAAAATAATTTGCATTTTTTTTTTATTTAGAGTTAATCCAGTTAGTAAAATATAGAATCGTTTTCTGTGATCCAAGATTTTTCTTTAAAAAAATGTTCAGGGTGGTTAGAAAGTAAACATAATAAAAATCAATGAGCATTGGGGCCTGGGAACAGGAAGGGGTAGGGACCTGGAAGGTCCGTTTTTTTGGTTTTGCGTCATATCTCGAAAACGGTGCGTCATATGCAAAATATGACTATTTACTAAATTAAAGCTTATTAAATTTGCTACTGCTTTTATTGTATACACATATTTCATATTGTGCACCATTTCCGAGATATACGCTTGGCAAATGTGAACATTTAAAAAAAACAAAATTCCATCTCACGTTTTCTGTTAAACTTCCCTCTATAACTTCTATAACGTTCATCCTACGACAAAAGTCTTTATAAATAATATTGTAGAACACTACATTTCTTTTAAAATTCACATATATATGCCAATTTATCTTCAACCTGTTAAAAGTTACATACATTTTAACTTTTCTTGGTAAAACAAACATACCAAGTCCTTCACATTTGTAAAGCGTGTATCTCGGATACGGTACTAAATATAAAAAATGTCTATACAATAAAAGCTGTAGAGAATTTAAATAGCTTTAATTATGTAAATAGTCATGTTTTGTATATGACGCACCGTTTTCATGATATAAGAGCTAAACCAAAAAAAGGGACCTTTCGCACCCCCCCCCTTCCTGTTCCAGGCCCGAAAACTCCAGGAATTTTAGTATATTTACTTTTAACTACCCTGAACAAGTTTCCGAAGAAAGACCTTGTATTACAGAACAAAACATTACAGTTTTTTATAAAGAACCCATTTCCGTCCCATTCTAAAATTTTGTCAACGTGCAGTCAGTTATAGTACAAGGGTGAATCAAATATAAACGGTAATTTTCAAAATTATATTTATTGAATAATATTATACAGAAACTATACCTTCAACATTTTTCAATGTAGTCTCCTGCATTATCTACACACTTCTGCCACCGATTTGGAAGCTTGAATATTCCCTGTTCATAAAAAGACTGAGGGCGAGTTTTTAACCATTCGCGCACGTGCTTTTCGACGTCTTCATGTATTTCAAATCGTTTTCCTCCAAGTGATTCTTTCGCTGGGTGGACGTGGGTCCACCATTACACAATGGAAAATGGCAAGTAAGGAGTGGCGAAGGAAGGATGAAGGCTGCCCAGTGAAAGCCAAAACTCGTCTCTCAGCCAGAAAAGTTCTTGCAACAATTTTTTTTTGACTCAAGGGGAGTTCTACTCATTGATTTTCTTCACGATCAATGAACAGTGAATGCGGCTTACAACTGCCAGGTGCTACAGTCAGCAAAAACCAGTTACCGGAACAAAAGACGAGGTGTGCCCATTAGAGATGTCATCCTTCTCCATGACAACGCAAGGCCTCACACCGCATTGTTGACAAGGGATAAATTGGAAGAAATGGGCTGGGAAACTCTCGAACACCCTCCTTACAGTCCAGACCTGTCCCCTTGTGACTATTTTTTGTTTGCGCGCCCCTGAAAGAATCACTTGGAGGAAAACGATTTGAAAACAATGAAGACGTCGAAAAGCACGTGCGCGAATGGTTAAAAACTCGCCCTCAGTCTTTTTATGAACAGGGAATATTCAAGCTTCCAAATCGGTGGCAGAAGTGTGTAGATAATGCAGGAGACTACATTGAAAAATGTTGAAGGTATAGTTTCTGTATAATATTATTCAATAAATATAATTTTGAAAATTACCGTTTATATTTGATTCACCCTCGTATAAATTACATATATTTTTTTTTTTTCGAAAAAATCGAAGGGTACGTATTTTGGGAATTACGAAAACCATTTTTGGACGTTTCGGAAAAAATCAAAATGGACGGAAAATATATCAAGTGATATATCAAATTAAAGGGCATTTCAAATGAAACAGAATACCGCAAATTCGAGCTCTCTAGGAGCAATAGTTTTTTAATGGCATAATTTTGAATATACTGAGTGAGGACCGAAAACAGTATTTTTTGAATTTTTAAAAGCTTATAAAACCAAAAGTCAGAAAAATGTACTATTTTACATTTTTACTAGTCTTGCTATGTAAAACTTCTATACAAAAAATCATAGAAATCGGAGAGGTCAAGGTCCAAACCATTGGTTGATTTGACATGGAATGACCCAATAACAGAAATTAAAAGTAATTTTGATTCAATCATCAGGTATGCACATAATAGTCCAGTCAATAAAGGATTATAGCGTGCAGTTTTTGTAATCTAAGGTTTTTCTTCTGAAACATGTTCATGGTAGTTAGAAAGTAAACATACTAAAAGTCCTGGAGTTATCGGGCCTGGGAACAGGGCGCGAAAGGTCCCTTTTTTTGGTTTTGCGCTCATATCTTGAAAACGGTGCGTCGTATGCAAAACATGACTATTTACTAAATTAATGTTAGTTAAATTCTTTAAAACTTTTAGTATATTCATATTTCTCATATTCTGTACCGTTTCTGAGATATACACTAGAAAATTGTGAAAATATTCGAAAAAAATAATTTCACCTCATGCTTCCTGTTAAACTTGCTTCCATATCTTCTAAAATCTTCATCCTATGACAAAAGTCTTCATAAATAATATTGTAGAAAATTAAATTTCCTTCAAAATACACATATACATGCCAATTTATCTCCAACCTACAGAAATGTGTATATGATAAAAGTTGTAGAAAATTTAATAAGCTTTAATTTATTCAATAATCATATTTTGCATATGATGCACTGTTTTCAAGATATGAGCGCAAAACCAAAAAAAAAAGGGATCTTCCGCGCTCTGCGCCCCCCTTCCTGTTCCCAGGTCTGAAAACTCCAGGAATTTTAGTATGTTTTTTAACTACCCTGAGCATGTTTCCGAAGAAAAATCTTGGATTACAGACAATGCACTCTACAATCCTTTATTGACTGGACCCACTGAACATGTCAAAATCGTCATATTTTACCAATACATACACATTTAAAGTGATGTCACAGGTATTTCATATATGTGGTCTAATAGTAAATTTAATCAGCTTTCAGATGAAAAAAAAAATGAATTTTAGATCGGAAAAACAGTTTCGGAATAATAATATTTTTAAAACATCATATTAACTGAACTAAAGGATTGTAGAGTGCATTGTCTGTAATCCAAGATTTTTCTTCGGAAACATGCTCAGGGTAGTTAAAAAACATACTAAAATTCCTGGAGTTTTCAGACCTGGGAACAGGAAGGGGGGCGCAGAGCGCGGAAGGTACCTTTTTTTTGGTTTTGCGCTCATATCTTGAAAACAGTGCATCATATGCAAAATATGATTATTGAATAAATTAAAGCTTATTAAATTTTCTACAACTTTTATCATATACACATTTCTGTAGGTTGGAGATAAATTGGCATGTATATGTGTATTTTGAAGGAAATTTAATTTTCTACAATATTATTTATGAAGACTTTTGTCATAGGATGAAGATTTTAGAAGATATGGAAGCAAGTTTAACAGGAAGCATGAGGTGAAATTATTTTTTTTTCGAATATTTTCACAATTTTCTAGTGTATATCTCAGAAACGGTACAGAATATGAGAAATATGAATATACTAAAAGTTTTAAAGAATTTAACTAACATTAATTTAGTAAATAGTCATGTTTTGCATACGACGCACCGTTTTCAAGATATGAGCGCAAAACCAGAAAAAAGGGACCTTTCGTGCCCCCCCCTTTTCCTGTTCCCAGGCCTGAAAACACCAGGACTTTTAGTATGTTTACCTTCTAACTAGCCTGAACATGTTTCCGAAGAAAAACCTTGGATTACAGAAAACACAGTCTACACCCTATTTCAGGCCTATATTGACTGGACTATAAGCAGTTCGAGTCATAAAACTTAGAAAAAAGTAAAAAGTGAATTGTTGGAAGATTCTGATCACACATAATAATTTTTTTAACCAAATGTCGATTTTCCGAACCACCCTTGACAAGATTAGTTTTAATAATCGACATTCTACCTTATATAAGCATTTAAACACCTGATCCCACTCTAAATGGAGGTTTATCCTCAACATTACCTACTGAATTAATACTGTTTTGAAAATAAAAATATATTTCATCGATCTGCCACAGCATAGAAAATTGGAGATTGTAAATTCCAAAATGATGAAGTGATCTAAATTTTAAAAGTTTTTTTTGTAAAATTATAATGAAATATTTATCCATTTTTACACACAAAAAAAAACAAAACAGTTTAGATATAACATTTTAAGTCAGTTTTTGTTTTCTGAAGAATGGTAAAACTGGGAATACAATGCTATAATCCCAATATATAAGAAAGGCCGTTTAACTTTATGCGAAAACTACAGACCATTAAACTTACTGTCTGTAGCCTATAAAATGTTCACCTCTATCCTTGAAAGAAGGTTGAGACGTATTGTGGAAAGCCAAATTGAGGATGAACAGGTCGGCTTCTGCCCTGGAAGGCAGACCCAGGATCACATCTTCGTCTTTTCTTGACCTAAAAGCTGCATTTGATTCTGTGCCTAGGCATGAAATATGAAGAATGTACCAGCAGATTTACTGCAGGCAATAAAATCGATGTACAGCAATGGGAAGGGAGTCATTCGGATAAATGGCAAAGAATCCAAACCGTTTTCTCTTGATAGAGGAGTCAGACTGGGAGACAGCCTCAGCCCTCTTCTATTCATTACTCTAATGGATGAGGTGTACAAGATATGCAAGCGCAGAACATCATGGACTGAAATAGGTAAAATGGAAAATGTGGACCTTACTTGTAAAAAGTCTCTTATATGCGGATGATATTGTTCTCATTGCAGACTCGAAAGAAAAGCTGCAACAGGCAGTGGTGGAATGAGAGGAGGAGCTACAGCCGTATCACTGCTGCTGAGATGAAGTTCCTACACAGAGTAGTAGGAAAAACTAAGCGAGATTGTATTAGGAATGAAAGGATCAGAGAACGGTTAGAGGTGCCTCCATTGAAGGAAATCATTGAAAACAGACAACTAAAATGGTTTGGACATGTCTGTTGAATGGAAGAAGTGAGAAAACTCAGAAAGACCCTTGAAGCAAGACCTACAAGTAAACGACCACGAGGTCGCCCAAGGATCTCCTATCAGGAATACATCCAGAGGATTGGGGGCAAAAGGAACAAAGCCCTTGCCGAAATGAAGTTGCTGTGCAGGGACCGAGAGTATTGGTGGCGTTGGATCGAAGCCCCTGTATGCCAGTAATGGATCGAAGAGGAAGAGAAACAAGAAGAATGGTAAAGATATTTATGCTCTGGAGCATCTTAAATAAAATTTTATGTTTTGTTTGCTCTCAAATCAAAGATAATTTTTTTAAATTGATTATATTACTAATCAATAATCAGACTCGGGTGCTATCCCTCTTGAGCACTAATTTCTCTCATTCTTAATTTTTGAATTGTTAAGGATGGAGAAATGTGTCCAGCATTCTTTACCCAGTTCAAATTCAATTTCACACACCCAGTTTTCTCTTAAAAGTAAATTAATGGGCTTTGTCAGGGGGAAACCATTAATTGGCAAATACTTTTTGGTTAAATGAGGTTAAAGCACAGTTCTTACCATACTGGCTCCAAAGAATATCATATAAGGTTGAGAACCAATTCCTATCCCTAGGCTCTCATTGTATTTCATTATTTTTTATTTTATAATTTAATCTACAATATTGTTTCAGAACTCCGCCTGAAGGATTGCCTTACATTGCTCTTGTCGATACCATTGCCTGAATCATCGTCTCCAACAACTGTTCCAGATTTTAAATACGATGATGTAATGTTTTCTGTTATATATTGCTGTGTGCGTGTGCGTGTGTGTGTGTGTGTGTGTGTGTGTGTGTGTGTGTGTGTGTGTGTGTGTGTGTGTGTGTGTGTGTGTGTGTGTGTGTGTGTGTGTGTGTGTGTGTGTGTGTGTGTGTGTGTGCGTGCGTGCGTGCGTGCGTGCGTGCGTGCGTGCGTGCGTGCGTGCGTGCGTGCGTGTTGGAACTTCTATATTCAAATAATTTTGTTAGAAAGCATACTAGAATAAAAATTTTTTTGGCTTATTTGTATCTTAAGCTGGTTCAGCACATGCATGATGTGTCATATTACAGAACATCAAACAATGACTAAACAGTTTTGCCCTACATTCGCTGAAACATTTCTCTGTTGTGACATAATAACATAACAATCCCTTCACTGTTGCTGAGTGTTTCACACAAACATTTGCGTACATCCATCTACAAAAATGGGATTTAGGAAGTGAAGAAGCCAAAACTGACACTGGTGCTTATTTATTACTTAGTTTTGTTGTCCAAAAATTGTAAAACTGTATCACTACCCTACTCTATTTTCGACTTAGCAATAAAGTAATAATTCAAATCACAACACTGCAACTACACTTGCGAAAAGAGAACACACCGATTCAGTTTAGAGCACACCAACTTTGTGAGTGTTGATGAAGACAAGATGACTAAAGAAAATTTCTAAATAAAACAAGCAAATTAGTTGGAAGGAGATTTTAAGTTAAGTATGCAAGCTATCTTCTTCCTGTCATTGTATCTACTTCCAGACTAAACAGAGTGAAAGTGAACAAAAGCTACATAACTTTCTTTGCAACTAATTAAACAGACTGATACTAATTTTGCTGAAAAACCGCTTCAATTGAAACTGGACCGATTATTCTTTATTCAAGTTTATAATGATTCAAATAACTTATTAAAATTGATTATTTTAACAAATTATTCTTTACCCAAGTTTATAATAATTCAAATAATTTATTTAAATTGATGACTATTTTGAAAAAGTTGATATTAATATTAAAAAAAATTACTTTATTCCTTATTTTCAGGCTTTCTTTAGACAAAGTACACTTTCTTTAGCAGGATTTACTTATGAAAGACCTGTTTCATTGGATTTAGACTCAGAGGACAGAAAATCATCAGAAATGATGAAGCAGGCTTTTGAAGTGGATGCTAAGTTTGAATTAATGGGTACATTATTTTTATTTATATTTTATAATTTATGCTAAAAGAATGATTTCATATTATTATTTAATTAGGGATGGGTATCACAAAAAAAATGTCGATATTCAATATAGATGATATGCAATCTGATTATCGATTCATGGTATATTGGTGACCAAAAATATAGATTTTTTTTTTTTTTTTTTTTTTTTTTTTTTTTAATAAAATGCCATTTTAAATATCCCTATCACGTTACAATTATATTTCTGTATAAAATAAATATCATTTTAGCTAATTTATGTTACATCAGACCACTGCTCCACCAAATTTGTTTAAAATTTATTTAGTGTTTTAAATAAATTGATATTTTGTTATTTCTACTTCTCTAATGTGAGAAATTTTATCATAAATTAAAAACATTACTTTCAAAATTGATGTTGTGTTTTCTATTTTGCTTTAAAGATATTTTGGGTTAGAGTAGGGGTGGAGCAATGGTTGGTTCAATGTCATTACCTTAATTTATTTAAAAAAACAAATAGAAACACAATTATTTCAATATTTAAAATTTAAAAGTAGTTTATTATGAATTAAACAGCAGGCAGTAGGTACAGGAACATATACATAGATATCAATGTATGAGGTCAACAATTTAACAGGATAAAAATTTATCGCCATCAACGGATTGTAGGAGAAATAACCATCCAAAATTTTTCCACTTAATTTATTCCTTGTGGGTTATATGATTCGCCCTGCTCTAGAAAATAATCACTCTGTTGGCACTGAAGTGGAAACACTAGCAACACATTTCTTAGCCAATCTACATAAAAATGGAAAAGTTGCTTTGAAAATATTAAGCATTAAAAACTTTCCCTCATTTAAACCAATTTTATAAGGTGTTGTTACTTTTTAAAAATATTTATAGTTGTATTTTGTCTTTATATGTAACTGTCTTTATTCTGCTTGCGATAATCTTATTGTTGGAATATTTTTGGTACATGGTACATATTTTTACAGGGACTAACTTGGTTTCAGGGGCGTAATCGTCCGTCCGTTAACAATTATTTTATTTTTACTCATTAATAAAAAAAAGTAATATCATTGATTAATATTAATATTTCTAATATTACATTCCTGCTTTTAGGTCACACTAGAGTCTTATGTGAATTAATATTAATTTTATTATTAATAATTGTATGGTATTATTATTATTATTATTATTATTAAATGTTTTTACATACTGATGTAAATATATATCTATTCGAAAAACATGTGTCATGTATCCTTGCTTTGATCCATGATCTAAACTGAAATAATCCGTGGGTCTGGGGTTGTCTCCCCAGAACTCATAAGACAATACGTGTACCATGATAAACATAAATCACAGGCAGCAATGTTTTAAAAATCATTCTGGAAGTACTTTCTTATACACTGAAATAAATATTATTAACAGTTTATGATTTGGTTTTTCTTGTTTTAACTCGACAGAAAGGTAATTTAAACATTTTTTATGGTTATTTATGTTCATTTGGTTTTTTTTAGAACTTTTAGTTGACATCCTGGTTGTTGAAAATAACAAAACTGAAGAACTTCTACAATTCAAGCTTAATTACTTAGAGGCTGTTTTTACTCAACATACTTTTGTTATAGCTGTTCAGTTAAAACTAGGCTCAATCCAATTGAGGCACTATTTTGAGAACAATTGGCTCAACGTTATCAGTACAGTTTCAGATGATGATGAGGATTATCTCTTTGTTGTTAATTATAGTAATGTGAGTTCATCTTTTATTGTTCTTATCAATTATTTTCCTGATAGAAACATTTGCTTTGTGGAAGTTTTAATCCATTTTTTATATGGTTGGACTATCCATGGTAGTCTAATCCTCTAATCATTAAGAATCTCTACCAGTCTAAGATCTCTGAATCTCTAATTAACATATTTGTTCGATTTAACTAACTAGAAGTCCTCTCAGCTTAAAAATGTTGTTACTTGCAACAAAATAAATAAGAATCCTTATTCTGGGACACTCGTCCACTAAGAATAATAAAAAGTTACAAATTATGATACTATTGTCTGGCTTAAAAAATTTAAAATGGTAATCTTGAATATTTTATATAATTACAAATATATTTACTAACATTCACACATACATGTTATAATATATAAATCTGAATAAAATAATTAACATTTTTGCTTTGCACATAGATTGATGATTGAGGGGATTGGTTAATAAATGATATTTAAAAGTGTTTATTGATGAGGAGCTTATTTTCCAAGCTCAAAGAATATTTATGAAATATATCATTGAGTAAAATACTTTATCCTTTTGCCTTGTAATATTTTAGGTAGTTTCAAATGCAGAATAACTGCCTCCATCACATTCAAAATAATGTGACAAGCATTGACCTGAAGTTCATGTGTAAAATCCTTCAAAAAACCCTTCATTATCCGTGCTTCCTCTTTATGGAATTCATTGCCCATCTTGATTCGAAAAAGCTCCTCTTACTTCCTTTAAACATTATCTATTTCTTTGCCGCCTTAATTTTCAATCTTCCGAACAAATGTAAAACATGAATATTTATGTAATATACATTATAATAGTATACATAAGATGTATCCTTTTACAAGTTTTCTCATTTATTTCGTAACTCATAATTTAATTATTAATCAATTTTTATTATTATCCATCATTTATTATAAGTAATTATTATAGCCAGACGATTGTTCTATGTACTGTAATCATATTTTATTCTTAGGGGACAAGTAGTCCCAGAATAAAGTTAATTTTCTTCCTTCTTTCTTCTTCTTAAAATCAGAGTTGGGAAAAACTAGTGACTCAAAATAAATTTTATATAATATTTACCTGATATAACTTGCACAGTACCGCATTGTGAAGCCTTCTAAATTCTCCCGTTTCTTCATCTTTTTTTTGGTCAAATATTCTACGCTGTACTTTATATTTGAAAGCTTTAAGGTATAGTTCCTTCCTTAACATAAGCAGTCATATTTCACATTCATAGAGAACTTTTAGTAGTATAATAGTTATATTTTAAATTTAAATTTCTGGAGAGTTAGTGCGAAGTGAATAGTTTTGCGACCGAGAAATAACAAGCATTACCGACTTTTAACCTTGCCCTTATTTGCTCTTGAATTTCATTTTTCCTTAATATGGTAGACCATAGATATTTGAATTACTCAACGTGTTCAAACTTAAAACTTAACCCTGTTTAATTTTTGATTATATAAAAAAATTGATTCCTTCTAGTTTTTCCATATAAGTAGTGTAATATAATAATTAATGTAACTATAAGTTAATAATATAACATTTTTTTTTTCTGTTTTTGAAGGTGAATAAAAATATCCCTGAATTTCATACTAAATACAAATCAACTGTGCAAATGATTGAAATAGATTTTACAAAGCTGGAGTTAATGCTCCACTGTGAAGCTTTGTGTGCACTTATTGTCTGGTCTGATGATTTCTCGAATTGTTTTGGAGCACAAGAAGTAAGTTTTTATTATATATATTATTTTTGAAATGTCTTGATGTTTGTACTCATACTATTATTTAGTAATTTAAGATAAAATATTTTAAGCTTTGTTAGGTTGACAGTGCATTTTGTTCCATGGGAAAGGATGGTTTATCTTTGGACCATTGGTCCAAGGTCGCCTATATTTTGATTATTCAATCCATTTTTTATTTTATTTCAGCAACCAAAAAGTACAAAAAGATATTTGGATAACAGATCCATCTCTAAAATTGGTAGCAAAATGGACCTTAAAGGAAGTACTGGAAGATGTAAGTAATATTTTTACTGACAGTAAAGTAATGATTTATTTTTATTTGATTAATTTCAGCCACTTACTCCTCCATTCAAATTTTTGTAAAATTTTGTATTCATTCAAATTTTATTTTATTTTAGTATCTGGAAGGATAAAAAAATCGTCAATACCTCCTTTGTATCAAGTGGATGAAATAAAAATAAAGATAAAAGCTCGCCTCGGAGAGATAGCAGTGGTGCTGTGGAAGAATAAAAGACAACTTTCGAGCCTCGGAGTTACTGGTGGGGAGTGCATCCTTGGTGTAAAGGCAACATACACTCAAATAGATCTCAAGCTCAGAGGAATCTACTTGTATAATCATGACTCCAATTCACTTTACAAGAAGGTGGTATTTATTTTTATTTTTCATAAATTATTGTCCTTACCTTGTTAAATTTTCATTCATTGAAGTTGAAATTCATTTGTTATGTTGATATATCTGTTTGTTACATTTCCACCATTTTGCTTACTTTAATGATAAGTTAAAAAAAAATATTATAGATTTTAACTACTAAGGAGCAAGCTGATGTGCTGTCACTCCGTTTCGTCAGCTTTGAGCAAACTGATAAAGTGAGAGGAGGAGTCGATATGTCTGTGAGCCTTAGCTTCGCAGCTATAAGATTTGTTTTTATTAACAAATTCATCATGTCTCTATTGGTAAGATTTATATTTATAAATAATTTTATATTCAGTTAGTTAAGGAACTGTATATTATGTTAATATTAATGATGTAGCCTTTTGAAAAAAAAAATATGTTTGGTTTGAAAGGAAAATCTTTTGTGAAATGTTCATTTGCTTAAATAATTTTTAATTCTTTGATAAGATAAAATATTGCATGTTTTTTACATTAGCTTCGAATTGAAGAGTACACAGTATAATATAAAATATCAATCAGTATTCTCATAATTTCAAATATAATTGAATCTTAAATTGTTATTTTTTTTTTTACACATCATTTATTGTACTTCTTTTATTATTTTAATGTATATACAATTTCTCTTAGTGCTCTATGAACTGTTTTGGACGAAAAAACATATTACAGTGTTTATTAAAATAGTATGAAAACCATAAAATATGGTTGATGGCATTTTATAATTCTTTAGGTTTTTTATATCATTTTAATTTGTTTTTGATTTCTTTCAGGATTTTCTTAACCATTTTTCAACAGCACGTGAAAAAATCATTGATGCATCTGCTGCTGCAGCTGAGGCAGCTAAGCAAAATGTTCAAGATGTCATAGGAAAAGCTACGAGGATATCTCTTGAAATTGATTTTGAAGTAAAATAAATTAACACTAATTAATTTTAATATTACTACTTCTGGCATAGGTATAAAATGTTTGTCTTCATGACTATTTATTTGTTTTATAAGTTGGATATATTTATGAAACTAAAAAGAAATAATACTAGGTCCTTAATGAACAAATGAGTTATGATTTAAATGAAATTTAGGAAGGGGGAAGACAAATCAACAAATGTTTGTTGAGATATTAATAGAAATTTTTATTTTTAATCAACTGAATTAATATTTTATTTTCAGGCACCGAAGATTGTGATTCCAGTCTCTGACAAAAATCAAATTGCTTTTATCCTAGATTTGGGTCTGCTAACTGGCAATAACTCATTTCTGGATGTCAAAGTTCCAAATAGTGAAGAAAATGCTGTTCTAGATCGGCTATATGTTGATCTTCGTAACGTGCAGCTTACACAGTAAATTATAATTTTATTGTTTCTGTTTGATAAATTGAGGATTCAGATATTGGTTTGATTGCATCCAACTAAAATGTTTTTCTTTTGTTATTGTTGTAAATGTTTTTTGTTATTTTGTGTACGTTTTTTGTGGGTTACATTCTGGAAATACAAAATATATTTTACCTTTTCTCACCTTATAACAGTTGCTATATTGCACACAACTTTATAAATAATGTTATTAATTTATGCATTGTCTATATCTAGCCAATTTAACCTAAGTTAAAAAATCTTTGCTTTGCTCTGATCCGTCAGTATTTTGGGTTAGGCTTTACTTGGTTTTAAAGCCAAATTCTGCTAATGGTCTTTATTGCCTTTATATCTGAATTAAATGATTCTTTCATTTAAATTACAACAAAATAATATAATTAAAATAGGTTAATGAGGTTTAACACTGAAGGAGAAAATAAAAGTTAATTATATTTTCTCTATTTTTAATTAATTCTATCACACTGCAATCAAAGTTTCACTGTTGCCCAAGTATTACCGAGCTGACTAGTTATGCCATGTTTTTCCATATCCCTCTCATAGATACTTCTAGAAAATGTGTCTCACTCTGAGAGAAATGACTGATCATATAATCGTGGATCCAACTCCAGTTCTTAGGCGTGTGACAACCGTCCCAGAAGCTACAGAAGCAGCTTTCTTCTTGTCTCATGTTTCTTTTTCTTTTCTTTCTATTAAGATGGATTGGAAAGGCTTAAAATATCATATTTTATCAATATTAAAACAAACTGATGTAAAAATTACTTTTCTAATTTTAATTTCTCTTCAATACTAGGAAGATGGTTTTTTCCTTTCACAGTTATTCCCTGGGAGAAAGGAGAAATTGATAAAGGTTTTGAATATTATACAGGGTGAGTATCTGTTAGTGTAAAAAAAAAAAAATTGGGTGAAACTAGATCAAAATGTAGCAAAATGCCGCAGACCTTACCTTTCTATTCCACTCTGTTGCAGATTTACGATAAATCAAAGACTTTTTTGAAGAAACCACTTTTTTTTCCATGAAAGATGTAATATCTCCATTTTGTTTAAATGTTTTTTAAACTTTGACCACATTTTCGGATTTAGCATTAAATTTTCTATAAAAGCTGAGCACCTTTAACCTTTATTGATTTATTATTATCATTTAGGATTTATTTTATTAGATTTTCAATGTAATGTTTAAAATCCAATGATAATGAACATCGACCTCAATTTTGCCGTTAGCTTCTGAATGCAGATTGTGTTGAAGAATACTACTTTTTGAGGTGAATTTTATGGGCAGATGAGTCTGTTTTTACAGGTGAAGGCAGTTCTACTTATCCATGTATATCGTTAGTTTATATTTTTATTGCTTTCGAATAATGTGGAGGAGCACCATGGTGCTGCAAAATCGTATTTTGCCGAACTTCAGGTGGAATATCGTGATGAAGTTGTGTTAGGATATTTTGTAACAAATCTTAGTAATCTCATCATTCAATTTGTTGGGCAACCAATGATTTTTGAACCCTATTCGACTGCAATACAAAGATAAATAAACTAACGATACTCCACATCCACGGTAGAAATGCCTTCCCCTGTAAAAACAGACTCATCTACCCGTAAAATTCACCTCAAAAAGTAGTATCTTCGACATAATAAAAATAAAATAAATCCTAAATAATAATAATACATAAATAAATAAATGTAATAACATAAGATCCTCTGATCTGTTGTCGCTTTATTGACAGTTTTCCTTTATTTTCTATTAAACAATAATTTTTTTTCTTTGCTTTTTATTCCAATGAAGAGTTTATTATGTTTAAAATGCACATTTTCATTAAGGGATTGTCATAATGTTTTATTTACACAAGTAAGTGATTTGTATGCCAAATGAGAACACCGTGTTTTTTCTGTTTCAAAAGTGTATTTTTCCATGAAATTGAAACAAAATCATTACGTTTAACATATCATTCAAAAGCTGATTAAATTTGCAAGTTTTTGTATGATTTGACGTTTTGTGGATAGTTTTTTCGAAAAACTGTGAGCATTGAAGTAATATAAGACACTGTGACTTCCCCAAATAAGGTGAAGATCAAGCTATTCTTTAGATATCAAGTTTGTAAAATTCAAGGTTAAAGGTACTCAGCTATTATAGAAAATTTATTGCTAAATCCGAAAACATGGTCAAAGTTTGAAAAATATTTAAACAAAATAGAGATATTACAGCCTTTATAGAAAAAAAAGTGGTTTCCTCAAAAAAGTCATTGATTTATTGTAAATCTGCAATGGATTGGAGTAAGGTAAGGTTTGCAGCATTTTGCTACATTTTTGATCTAGTTTCACCCATTTTTTTTTTTTTTTTTTTACACTAAGAGATACTCACCCTGTATATAGATTCTTTGAAAAATTCATTTCCCTCATTAATAATTTTTTAAAAATATAAGGGTGAGTCATAAAAACACATCCATTTAAAAAAAAATAAGGAAATTTATAAGCTATTATAATTATAATATAAAATAATAACATAAGAAAAAAAAACTTTCTTAGAGTTCCTATGTTTTGGTCTGCCTTGCAGGTTTTCTTCTAGGCTATAAATAACGATGCAAGATGTAACTAACTGATGTACATTACAAAATAATTTAATCAATTGCAGATTATATAAATTATTCAATATTGTAAACTCTATATTTTAATTTCTGGCTAATGAAACATCAAGACCAATCTTTAGATTTTCAACATAGGTTACACGTTTTGTTTTTTTCAGAGTATTGTTTGATGATGATATGACAAAAGAATTATCAAGTCATGCAATTATTGAACCTATCAGTTTTGTTCTAACATTACAACGTAACTTATCGTGTGGTTGGTTTCTTGATGTGCCTGATATAGAAGTTGGCGGAAAATTACAGACAATCAAGGTAAGTCAGTTACATGCATTGTAGGTACAGTGACCCTTATTTAGAATTGAGCTTATTCTTAGAGCCTAGAGCTTAACTGTTGGTTTAATATTGTATGACATTGGTGTTTAAAAAGTAAATACCTTACTTCTGTTGCCACTCTTTCTAACTACTTCATAATTAATAAACATTCTTTTAGATAGCTTTTATTAAATTTATAATTCAATTATTATTTATTTAATTTTCCATTATTTCTTCAAAATGCCTCATGAAACTGTTTAAAATTAGTGAACCATGGAGACACACCGACAAAGAATTTTATTTTTTCGAAGTATAAGAATTAAATAGGATAAATAATTTTAAATATTTACTAAAACCTCTTTTATGTTTTTTTCTTTTTCGTTGTTAATTTCAATGATTTTTTAATTATTTTTTTGTGTTGACTTAAACAATTTTTATTTGATTACATTTGATATTTTTCAAATCAATTATTTGTGGCAGCAACCTATTTTTACGCAAGGGAAAATTATGAAGATTGAAATGAATAATAGGACTGTTACATGGGCATATCTACCATACATAATTTTCAGATAAATGCTTCTTTCATCAAAAAATAATATTCACATGAATGGAATATTTATTAAAAAAAATTATATCACCTTATTCTGCTCTCCTTTTATGTTTAGATTTATTTGGGAATGTAGATCAGTCAAAGGAGTTTACACTTCCATGTGGCCCTAAGCACACTAACTTTAATTTTTTAACGATCTTTTTCTATCTCTAAATGTTACATAATTGAGAAGTATTTTATTCATCTGCATTATACATTTTATGATTTTTAAAATAATAAACCTAAATGTTTATTCAACTACAAAGAATTTGAATACTGAATTCTAACCACCAAACTTCTCAATAATATAAAATTTGGTCATAAACCATAAATATTTTCTCACAACATACACAGGTTTTTTAGAACCTCTTACATTTGCAACATCTCTAGCTTGCTTGTATGCATCCAGGGATCCCTTTAATGATGCATAGTTGATATTGTTTCAACATTTTGTATCCATGTTTGCTTACTTCTTATATATCTTTACCATTTTGGATAAACTAGATAGTTCAATTTTGTTCAAAATGAATATAGATCTAGCTGGAACTTGTCATTTTCCATAAAATCGATGAACTACTAATATTGATGAATTTTGGTTTTGTTTCTGATATTGACTCTTCCAGTATATTATTTGTTTTCTTATAAATCCCTTTACTATTTTAACATGTAATGAAAATATTCTATTTGGTTGTCTTTTAAAGAAGAGTTAGATAAAAACTGAAAAAGTTCAACATGCCTTACTATTATTATGAAAATATATTAATGTATAAATGTGGCTATTGATGCATGTCATACATTACAATATAGTCATTATTTATTCATTGTATATTTACTGTGTCCAGATTACATTTAACAAATCTGACTACAAACTGATAATGCAAATGTTAGACGAAAATCTTGGAGACTCAGGAATTGAGGAAGAGAAGCTTCCTCAGAAAAGCAAAGCTGCTACTTACAAGAAGAAAAGTTTATCATTATTGGAAGATCCTGTTGAAGAAACAAAATTATCCCGAAATGGTAATGTAATATGTCATCATTTATTAGAATTATTAGAATTAAGTGTTTGAATTATTATTGAATTATTCATGTAATTTATCTCCTCAATATTTATTTAATTGTCATACGGTCCTGGCTTTTAGATATTACAGGCTGTGGCTGTATTAATGTATACCAGTTCTGCCAATACCACAATGTATTTATTTATCTGTATATTCTTATTCCTAATCTTCTTATGTCTAGTTTCCAGGATTATTTCCATCTCATTATGTTAATTTTTGCTTGGTGTACACTCTGGAATAATTCAATTTGCTTTCTTTAAGGAGATGTGGATTGGAAATGTCATTTTCTTCTATCCATACCCAAAAAAATGATTTGTAGCTCTGCTAGGTTATGAGCTGATAAAAACATTTTTCTTTCATAAACCTGCCACTCAGTGCCTTGCTGTTTTATAGACGTACTACTCTTTGTTGTGTTGATGCAGACCTGCTCCACTCTGCCTCCTTGTGAGATTCGAATTCCAGAACGAATTTGAATGAATACCCTACACATTTACTTTATAAGTAAGTAATTATTGTGGCTGGTTTTTGAGGTTTTAGAACCCCACAAACATCTTCATGATTCGATCCATTTCCCATTTGGTTGGACTTGTCTGATAGTATTCTTTTATGGATAGGAAAACTATTTAAGTTTGGATTTTAAACTGTTAGACAGCAGGTTCTGCTCTGCAAAAGAAGAAATCCCCTGTCACATTTTTAGCCCCTCCTCTGACATCAGTTAAACCATTTTTTGGGGGAACCATGCTGAGGAGAATTCTGGTTCCAACAAACAGAGACATCATACACTTTTGCTAAAAGAGTTTTTTCCTGAACATCATCTCTATTTGCCAGGAGACATTGCCTGAAGTGTTAAATTCTTTTGGTCAGTCGGACACTTATTAGGATGGTGTAAAAGAAGCAAACTCCCGTCTCATCACGTACTGTATTGTACCATATACCTATAGTCTTAGATTTGTTTTCTAGATTTAGATAGTAAATTTCCTATTTAGATACTTTTTACTATATCCCTGATGAGCTAGAGGGGATGACATTGCAATAATAAAAGGAATGGGGACCAAACTGCGCATTGTGCAGCCCTTAAGACACTCTCGGGCGATGGCTTTTGACATCTTCGTCCGTGCTTTTCCTTATAAGTCTTCGACAGAACGAGCTACAATTGTCATAGGCTTATCATTTTAAATAGGAAGAACCCTGCTACATTTCGTTCGAACTTAGAATAGATATTTTAATATAAAGTCTGAAATCACCTCTATGATACTTTGGATCGCAAAATGTAATCACTAGCTAAAGTCTGAAGAGGCTGAAATGAGACCTGGTTCATCCTCTTTTAAATGGTATCCTATTGCAAACTATAGCACATTCCATTGAGAAACTATAACATGAGTGATAAAGAGGTAAAAAATTAAAAAAAGTTTTGAGGGAAATTTTCTAAAAGTTATCCATTGGCATCACTCGCTAGATTTGTATTTTTTGAAATAGGACCACTTTAAAAGTTAAGGGATTAATGCTTGATCAAATGACAGGCCAACCTTCACAGTCAGATAACTATTTCCAGAATTATTTTAAGAAACAAGATCTGTTGGGATAACATGTTTGACAACGGACACAGAATTTATCCTGCCATTTAGCTTGACAACATATATATATGCAAGGTGTCCCGAATTAAAATGGCAAAACTTCAGGAACTTATAGGCGACCGAAAAACTAAGACAAAAAGTCCTTTAGAGATTTGCTCGTTTTTGCTTAGTTTTAGAGAAAATCGCAAAAAAAGAAACAAAACAAAATGTTACAGGTAGCGATTATAACCTTTCAGAGTTCGTCAGGCTAGGCAGTGAGATATGTAAACACTAAAGCTAAGCACAGACTACTCTGACGTTACGTGTTCCCACGTCTTATCAGGCATTGTGGGACCACGTCAGATATATAAAGTGGTGTTCACATTGGCCTGACGTATAGCAACTACTTCGTGCCCATTGCGTTTCCCGACAGTTTGTATTGAACCTCCAACCATGACTTTATTCCGTGTTTTTGACATGCTGGAAGAAGAAGAAGAAATGGCTGCTTTGTGTATTGCATCCATTTACTCGTCTAGAGAATGGGTCCATCATAGGATCAACATGGGGTGAGACGAATTCGGGGAGTTCCAAAATTTAATGCCTCAATTAATAGAAGATGAAGAGCGGTTTAAGTGCTATTACAGAATGACAAAAACTATAACACAATTTAGATCATAAATATTTGTTATAATCATCAGTCTGTTTATATTTGATATTGATTGATACTTTTTCCGATCAATAGGTGCCTTTACACATACACGCTTTCCGTACGGAAAGAGCCTCAAACAGGAAAGCATGTAGGTCAAACTTGTGGAGCCAAAATGTGAGACCGCGCTTTCCGTACGGAAAGCGTGACTTTTTTTTTTTTTTTTTCTCCGAGGGTGGCGACAGGGGGGAGGAGGGATCGGAATTCAATTGATTTTCGAAAAATTTGATATTCAAGTTACATACCTATATACTAATAATTTTATAAGTGTGAAACACCACTGTATTGATTTATTTTATTTTTTGAAGGGGGCGATGGGAGGGGGGTCAGATATCAACTGATTTTCTAAAAATTTGGTACTCAAGTTGCATACCTACATACCAATAATTTTATAAGCGTAAAACATCACTTTATTGATTTTTATTTTTTTTTTTAATGGAAGTGGGAGAGGGGGGGATTAAAATTCAAACGATTTTCGTAAAATTTTATCCTCAATTTACATACCTACATACAAACAATTTTATAAGGGTGAAGGATCACTTAATATATTTCTTAATTTGGGGGTGCAGGGATTACCGATTATCTGATATTCAAGCTACATAATACCTACGTACAAACAAATTTATAAGGGCGAAACATCACACTATTCCACAGGGAAAGCCACCTGACTCTTCTGACGCCTTCCCACATCTGACGAAAATCTAAAACTTTTGATATTCTTCCCACGCGTCAGATGGCGCGTGGCGTCAGATTGCCTCATCCCACGTGATCTCACGTCACGTCAGGTCAATATGAACGTAACCGCCCATAACCCTGTGTTAGATTTTATATCCCACGCATTATGACGTGGTCCCACGTCACGTCAGAGTAGTCTGTATTCACCTTTAATGTTATCCTTTACATTCTTTTATTTGTTTACATTTTGGCTTCCTTCTAGGATTATAATTCCTAAATCAGACTTCAGTCAGTTACTCAGATATTTTTTTGTGAATAGCATCAGCCACAAGGACTTTTTGTCTTAGTTTTTCGGTCCCCTATAAGTTCCTGAAGTTTTGCCATTTAAATTGGGACACCCTATATATATATATATATATATATATATATATATATATATATATATATATATATATATATATATATATATATATATATAGTTTTTTTTTTCTCGACATTTTGAGCATTTTTGTATCATTGTAAGGTTTAACAAAAAATAAAAAAAACCTATTTGATTCTGAAACTTTTATAATGTATTACAAAATGAAATAAATATAGTATAGGTATAAGGCTTTGTTGTATAAATGACATTGTTGATGAATTGCTTTTATTATGTCAAGCCATGGGTGCAGCATGTCCTCAAAAATTCATTTTTTGCATTCCCATTTGAGTTTATTCCCTTCCAACTTGGGAGCAGCTTTAGATGACACATGGAGAACGATTTTATCAAGAGATAGCCCAAATGGAAAAAAAGTATAGTGGTAAATGCTATAAAAATATGCTTGCCGACTATTGTTAGAAACTACAATAGGAGACACGTGATGTAGAGTACAAAAGGAAAAAATATATATATTAATTATGTTCATTATTAAATATTATTGTTTTATATATTACTGTTTTTCACCAAAAAATGGTGCTTGGTTGAATTTTGTTTGCTATTGATTCGAATTCAGCACATTTGTAAATATAAAAGTCACAACAAATTTTCATGGAAGTGAAAAAAAAATACACTAGTTCAGGTTATTAAAAAAAATTATCTCATTTCTCAAAAATGATGCTAGATAGAATTTTTTTGCCTTCAGATTCAAATTCAGCACACTTGTATATATAAAAGTCAAAATACATTTTCATGGGAGTGAAAAAAAAAAAAAAGAAATATATATATATGCTATTTCAGGTTTTTCAAAATAACGTTTAATTTCTCAAAAATGATGCTAGATAGAATTTTTTCATCTTCAGATTCTAATTCAGCACTCATAAAAATATAAAAATCAGGAACAATTTCTCAAGGGAGCGAAATGTTTTTTTAGTTTTTGCCAAACTGTGTAATAGGACTGTTAAGAAAAATAGGACTGTAACATAGGCACATATACAATACATACTTTTCAGATAAATGTCTCTTTCATCAAAAAATAACATTCACTTGAATGGAATGTTTATTTAAAAAAATTATAGCACCTTATTCTGCTCTTCTTTTATGTTTAAATTTATTTGGGAATGTAGATCGGTCAAAGAAGTTTACACTTCCAGCATGTGGTCCTAAGCACACCAGCATTAATTTTTTTTTTTTTTTTTTTTCTGTGGGCACATTCAAGTTACAATTATCACCCATAACCCTGCAATTAATATGCCCTATAATGGAATGGAGGACTGTAGGAAAGGCTTTGTTAATATTTTCAGCAATGGAGAACAAGATATGCAGTCCATAGCTTTTAATACCTAATAATACAAATAACATATTTGTTTATCACAAATAAAAATATTTTTTTCCTTATCTATTTTTTTTTTTTTTTTTTTTTTTTTTTTTTTTTTTTTTTTTCTTTTTTTTTAATTACCTTTTTAAATATGGGAGTTTTTCTTGTAATGATAAATTCATATATATTAAATTAAATATATATTAAATGTTTGTTCCTGCAACATTGGTTAAATTGTTGGGAATGGCTACTGCAGTCAAGTTTAAGAAAAAATCACATTAGTCCTCCAATATGTATTAACTATAAAAGAGCTTCAGAGAAACTTGTTACCTTGACCATGATGTTTTGTCCACACAAACTTGTTATCATGTACCTCAAATAGAATCATGGAACAGTTTCCCAAATCTCCTCCTTGGCAGTCTTGCCATCAAGTTTGTACAGTACTACCAAATGCAAAATTACTCTTAATCTGTTCCAGAATTTTATCAATAACATAGTGTTTGGTTTACCTCTGTTTCAGTGCCCAAACATATAGTTGTCAGAAGTACACTTAAGTTCACAATGGCTCTAGAAAGTTTAATTTTAGAACTTGGCAATGTGAATCCAGAGGAGGTAAGTAGAAATAGTAACTTTTTTTTTTATTACATACTTATAATATTTAGCACTAAAACTCACTAGTTAGTCTAGTCCTGCTCTGTCTTGTGCTGCAGCAGTCTATTTCCTCAAGGTATTTGTGTCCACTGCATCACCGTCCATCCATCTTGCCATGGGTTATCCCACAGTCGTTGTTCAATGTAGTTTTTCCTTTATCATTTTTTTTTTTTTTTTGGCATCATATAGTCATCCATGTGAGCAACGTGGTCCACCCATCTGAGTTTGTCAAGCTTTATTACCCGAACTTTGGTCTTTTCCTTATACAACTCATATGATTCTGTGTTTTTTTATTTTCCTCCGTATTCTAACTTCACCAACAGATCCAAAGATTCTTCAGAGAACTTTTCTTTCAAATATCAGAAGTATAATCTCCTCAGATCTGGTGGTTGCCCTTGTTTATGATTCATATGTAAGCACGTGGCAACCCATGGTCTTGCAGAGATTAATTTTGGTTCTGGAGGAAGAATGCCTACTTCCCCTGGCCGTGGAAGCATCTACTGGTAGTATTGATCCACCTGCTAATATCGTAGGATACATCAAAGGCCTCTTTCAATGCCTGGTTCCTACCTTGCCATAATATTAAAATTATCGATGTATCCTAACAAATGTGTGTCCATGTCTGGATTTTTGATTTCCTAATAGCCACTTCTAGTGTCATGTTGAATGACATCCATGCAAAAATGTTTTCTTCTCTTACTTCACTTCATTTAGAAAATGTACTATAGCTAGGATCTCCCACAGAGTTTAGCATTGTCATTTTTACTAGTCGGGTGAGTTATCCTTTCCTTACAAGTTCATCTAGGGTATTGTTGAATTCCTCTCTAGAAATTCTGTCATATGCTGAATAAAATCACCAATGAGATAGTGTATTGTCGAGCAGCCTTTTCTAAATCCCAACTGGTAAACACTCTGTGTGTCTCTCACACACGCTCTCTCTCTCTCTCTCTCTCTCTCTCTCTCTCTCTCTCTCTCTCTCTCTCTCTCTCTCTCTCTCTCTCTCTCTCTCTCTCTCTCTCTCTCTCTCTCTCTCTCTCTCTCTCTCTCTCTCTCTCTCTCTCTCTCTCTCTCTCTCTCTCTCTCTCTCTCTCTCTCTCTCTCTCTCTCTCTCTCTCTCTCTCTCTCTCTCTCTCTCTCTCTCTCTCTCTCTCTCTCTCTCTCTCTCTCTCTCTCTCTCTCTCCTCTCTCTCTCTCTCTCCCTCTCCTCCTCTCTCCCTCTCTCTCTCTCTCTCCTCTCCTCCTCCCTCTCTCTCCTCTCCTCTCTCCCTCTCTCTCTCCCTCTCCTCTCTCTCTCTCTCTCTCTCTCTCTCCCTCTCCCTCTCTCCTCTCCTCTCTCTCTCTCTCTCTCTCTCTCTCTCTCTCTCTCTCTCTCTCTCTCTCTCCCTCTCCCTCTCCCTCCCTCACTCTCTGTCTCTATCTTTCTCTCCCTCTCCCTCTCCCTCCCTATCTATCTCTCAAAAATAACATGTATATTATGAATATAAGTTGTGTTGGAGGTATAAAGTAGTAAAGTATACATTGACTGATGCTTTAGAGTATTCTTGCTTCTAGTCAGAAATGATATTGAAATAATTTATTTGCTTAAATATATGATATGAATGTTTTTATTTTTTAGCCAGATGGTAAAGAGGGCCTGGCTCGACTGACACTTGAACTTGTCTCTTTGAAAGGTTCCATGATGTCTGATGACTCTCTTCATTTTTCTGTGATCCTTCTAGATTTTATGATGGATGATATACGGCCATCTAAAGTTGGTAAAATTAACAGGTATGATTGATTTCTGACAGTTAGACTGCCTAACTTCTTGGGTTTATATATATTTTTACCTTCATAATAGGAATTAAAAACACAAGGGAAAAAAAAAAGAAAAGAAAAGTATTTCCTATTTTCTTAGAAAACAGATTCACACCTTAATTTTATACATTATATATATATACATACAGTAGAACCTTGATTATCCAAACTAATTGGTGTCAGGGGTGGTTCGGATAATCGAAGTTGAAAATTGTACATAGAAGCAGAAAAAAAAACATCAGTCTGTTAAATGAAATCCGGAAAAGTAGGAAAAATTCAATTCATACATGTAAATTCTTTATCATTTATTACAATGTACATTAAAACTAAATTTGTACATATTGTTTTATCTATGTACATTCATACAAAAGGTCTCATTTTTTTATTTCGGTTGGTTTGAAAAAATCTTCAATGTTCGTCTGCTTCTACATTTTCATTTTCTTTTGTCAGTGCCAAGTCCTTTATTTATTTATTTATTTATTTATTTATTTAGTTGAAGCAGCTCAACTACGGTTGCTTCCTCTTGCCTTTCAAGCCATTGAAGTGTTACATCAATGGCTTTTATTACATTATCATGGGTACCTCAGCGAGTTCGGATAATAGAGGGTTCGGAAGGTTTTACTGTATATATATAATCATTTAGTTTTATTATATCATTTAATGATTTTCATCATATTTATTTTTATTTTTTTATTTTTCCAGCATCATACATCATTTTGAGTTCACATAAGCATGATTTAATTTAATTTTTTGGGTGATATTTTACCTTGTTTTCTATAATTATATTAGACTGTTTCATTCTGTTGTTCAATCTGACTTTCAATAGTTTTTACTTTGTTATTAATATGCCAATGGTGCATTAAATAATAAATGCCTTTTTTTTTTCTTCTTTTTTTTTAATAAATTTTCTTTCAACACTTGTATTGATTTATTTAAAAATATTTTTTCTCTTTGAAATTATTATTAATCAATAGAAGCTATAAAATTTTAATTTTATTTTTTCAAAGGTACATGGAAAGAAAGAAAGTGCCTTCAGAAGAATCAAGTGGTGCCAAAAGTATGATTGATATTACTTATCAGCAAACTGTAGAAGCTAAGTTTGGTAAATTTTATTCCAAATTACCTTTTTGTTTTTCTTTGTTCAAAATTTCTCACTGTTATGTGTTTTGTTTTACTTTAATTATTTCAGCGGATGTAAGAATTTCCAGTATTGATTTGATATTAAATATTGAACACTTGAATCAGGTTGCCGAATTTTTTAGTAAACTCGAGGATGCTCCGCCAACTTCTGTTGAGGAAATAAAAGGCCCTAAAAAGACTTCTGAAGCCCCAAAAAAGAGGGAGACGGTAAGTACCATAAGTACATTTGCCATTACTTGATAATGACTATTTAGTTTGTCAACAATACTCTTATTTTTTTTATATGTTATTAGTTGATGTTCCCCGATGAAAAACCTGATACAGGTAGATTGTCAGTAAATTTTAAAGTAGAGCATCCAGATATTATCCTTATTGAAAATATTGATGATATGGATTCCAATGCTCTCGTTTTGGATGTGAGTATAAACTGCTCATTTTCATTTATTTACTTTAGCATGTATTTTATTTACATTAAACATTTTGTTTTTAGTTCGAACTGACCATAACAGCTAGTTTAGGAAATGACAAGAGCCTCATTTCTGGATCCCTCACTGACCTTCAGCTTTTTACATGCTGTTATAATCCTGCTAGAAGGAAAGCAACTAAATCTCCTGTAAGTTCAATTTAAGTTTAAGTTTTAATGTAAAAATATTTTATTTGTATGCAATTTCAAGTACTAACATGCCTAATGAAGATAATTTTCTACTTAGTATCTTATGAAAAATCAACAACAAGAGTCAAAAGAGAAACTGTAGTGCTTCAATTTACATATCAGCCCCTATACATAAACAATCAATAATCAATTTTGTTTTAGGTTCTAAATCCTGTTACATTTTTGGTTTCGGGCTGTGGTGAAGAAGGCAACACCAGGATAGAAATTGATTCAACTAGGATTAAAGTTTCAGTTTCACCAGGTAATAAAGGTTTCATATCTGCAATAATCTTTCATTTTTTTGTTTTTGAAATTGGTTATTTTATTAATTTGTTTGGATATATCCAAAGTTTTAATTGAAAAAAAAAACAACTTAACACTTTTGATTAGAGCTCATCTTAGATTTCGAGCCTTTCCTAAAATTGGTATATCACATTTAACAATTATTTGAACATATCCAATATAAATTGTACATAAATAATTTAAATAACCAAAGGCCTAATCATTATAATTTGGTGTATAATGTATAATTATTATATATTGATGTAATTTATTGATGGTATTTGCCATATTTAATTGAGTTGACAATTTTTTTTATTTTATTACTAATGGAGAGAAACACCGTTTCAAAAAATTTTGATATTTGATAAAAGTATAGTTGACTGGTATGATAAATGGAGAAGAAGATGATCAGGGATGCAGTCGAAGTTACACCACGTCTAAGAAGAAATTCTTTAGTACGTGCTAAAGTTTCGACCTGCGTTGCAGGTCTCCTTCAGGGCTATAATGAACAAAATACCAGATGTGACAAAAATAACAGACCGATAAACAGATGACAAATGGAATACAGAATGGCATAGATAAAAAATAATATACAAAAACTGCATAGAAAAGATCAGATACATAGATAACTAAGAATACAAAGCAGCAAGGTAAGAATAAGGACAAGACAGGAATGAGATAGGAAAAAAATAATAATAATAAATAAATAAATAAAATAAAAATGAATGGTAATGGATAAAAGGATAACAAAAAAGATAGAAGTAAATGAAATGTAAATAAAAAATAAAAATATGGAAATATGGGAAAGAACGAGGAAAATAATGTAGAAGGTGATAAAAGAAAAGAAACGGATAAAAAAATGAAGGTGAAGGATAATAAAAGTGGAAAGATAAAAGTAAAAGGAAAAGAATATCCAACAGAATAAAAGATATAAATACAATAATGCCAATGCCATCATGATCAGGGTGCAGCACCAATATAAAAAGATACAGAAAAATAACAAAATGAAGCAAATAGGCATAATAATATAAAGTAAAAATTACAAAAAGAGACGGGGAGGTTATGGTTTTTTAATAAAGTTAAAAAACTTGGGAATAAGTATGGGAAATGTACTCTTTGTCACTATTGTGGTTGATGGGATTAGGCTCGAAATGGATATAAATAGATTCGGATAATAAACGTTTACTATGGTTAGGGACCGTGGCAAGAATAGAAGTTTTTTTGAAATCAAAGGTATGGTTTAAGGATATGGCATGTTCACATGGATACAGAATAGGAAAATGAAACAATGAAAATGTAACAAAAATATGAAAGAAAAATGAACAACAGAGAGACTATAAGATAACAAAATAAAACCAAACCCACCTACTCCGGTAGACTTTTGAACTTTCATTCCCAACACCCTTACCATCAAAAAATTAATGTCGCCAAAAACCTCATCCATCGCTGCCTCTCCCTATCTGATCCCCAATACCATAATACCAACACATTACGCATCAAACAAATCCTCCAGGCTAACAGTTTCCCACCACTTACCATAAACAAACTCCTTTCCAATTACCTCGATCATTCGACCTCTATCCGTTCCGCCTCAAACTCCCCCGCACCTCCATCCCCGTTATTACTATAGAGGTCCCTACCTTATATCCCCTTCCTTTCTGATAACATTCAAAAAACTCTCCGCTCTACCTTCCCTAACCTACGCCTAGGCCTGAAATCCCACAACAAACTCAACTACATCTATAGTAACCTCAAAGATCCCATCCCTATCCTACTCAGATCCAACGTTATTTACCGTATACCCTGTGCGTTTCCTAATTGTCAGTCCTCATATATTGGCCAAACCAAAAACCACCTTAAAACCCGCATCTCCCGACTCAAACTCTCCATTTCTTCCAAAAATTCCTCTGCCGCCAAACTCTCGGATCATGCCATATACTTAAACCGTACCTTTGATTTCAAAAAAACTTCCATTCTTGCCATGGTCCCTAACCATAGTAAACGTTTATTATCCGAATCTATTTATATCCATCTCAAGCCTAATCCCGTCAACCACAATAGTGACAAAGAATACATTTCCCATACTTATTCCCAAGTTTTTAACCTTATTAAAAAACCATAACCTTCCCGTCTCTTTTTGTAATTTTGACTTTATATTATTATGCCTATTTGCTTCATTTTGTTATTTTTCTGTATCTTTTTATATTTGTGCTGCACCCTGATCATGATGGCATTGGCATTATTGTATTTATCTCTTTTATTCTGTTTGTATTTATTTGTTATTTTGTTATCTTATAGTCCCTCTGTTGTTCATTTTTCTTTCATATTTTGTTATATTTTCATTATTTCATTTTCCTATTCTGTACCCATGTGTCCCACGCCTTTTCTCCTTTTAACCTACCCAACTGTTCTTACCGTTTCACATCAGTCATCGTTAAGGTGACCAGACGTCCCGTTTTACAGGGACCTGTTCCGTTGTCCCAAAATATATGCTCGGGACGCTTATTTGTCCCGTTTTACAAAAATTTGGTCCTATATGTACTTTTGACAGCATCGAGTTTGCTTCCTAAATTCCATTCATTGGTGATGAATGGATTAACTAAATTAAATCTTTAAAACATGAAGAATTACCAATGGATAACTCTAAAGGAAGTTCATGATTGGGAAAGGATCGAGGAGGGGATTGACGTGATTGCTAGTAAGTTTATCATGCTTAAGATTTCCAATAGTGAGATTTTTGACGAAGTACGTGACACAGAAAAAGATTTTCAAGTGGACCGAAGAGAAACCTTCTCTGGATCAGAGATGGGTTGAAATATTTCTTCATTTTGCTAATCAAAATGTCCCTATCAAGAATATTGCACTGATGGTTTCATTTTTCTTGTCCTTACCAGGAACAAACGCTCCAGTGGAACGAGTTTTCTCAATTATTAATGATATTTGGTCACTAGAAAAATTTCAAATGAAAATGTCGACCCTTAAAGCAATGATGCTAGTAAAATGCAACTTTGCAATGGGTTGTGTACAGTTTTTCGATTTCATCAAACAAAAGCCTGATATTTTGAAAAAAAATTCACTCATCTCAAAAATATGAAAAATAAACATTGAAATCAGTATTTTCGACAATATTTTTTTAAAAGTGATATCAAGTTTATTTCTAAATGTAGTGTTATTGAATAAAATAGTATTTCATATATATATTGGTAAATAGTATTTTTTTAACGGTGTCTCTAACTTCTCCGATATTGAGGGTCCCGTTTTGAGAATCTCATAATCTGGTCACCTTAGTCATCGTCCTTCTCCTCACAAGTGTGGTTCGGTGGGTAAGTGTTCTTGGATATTCTTTTCCTTTTACTTTTATCTTTCCACTTTTATTTTCCTTCACCTTCATTTTTTTATCCGTTTCTTTTCGTTTATCACCTTCTACATTATTTTCCTCGTTCTTTCCCATATTTCCATATTTTTATTTTTATTTACATTTCATTTCCTTCTATCTTTTTTATTATCCTTTTATCCATTACCATTCATTTTTATTTTATTTATTTATTTATTATTATTATTTTTTTCCTATCTCATTCCTGTCTTGTCCTTATTCTTACCTTGCTGCTTTGTATTCTTTGTTATTTATGTATCTGATCTTTTCTATGCGGTTTTTGTATATTGTTTTTTATCTATGCCATTCTGTATTCCATTAGTCATCTGTTTATCGGTCTGTTATTTTTGTCACATCTGGTATTTTGTTCATTATAGCCCTGAAGGAGACCTGCAATGCAGGTCGAAACTTTGGCACGTATTAAAGAATTTCTTCTTAGACGTGGTGTTACTTTGACTGCATCCCTGATCATCTTCTTCTCTATTTGATATTTGATCTTTAGTTATGGAATTACCATCTTTGCATACTTGTTATTACTATTCAGTGTATGTTTTAATTTTTTTTTTTTAATTTACAGGAGTTGTGATGCTTTTGAGTAAAGTTGTGTCATCATTAACATCCAACTCGAATACAGTCACTGAGAACAGAGAGCCCAAGGCAATAGATCGGAGTATGATGTGGGACATTAAAGATTTTCATGACTCTGATTTCAGTTTTCTCAAAACAGGTATGTTTATTAACTTCATTTTTATTAACTGCTATAATGAGATTGATCTTGCCTCTTGTTAAGAAATCTTATTGCAGTTTAATTAGATGAATAAATAGTAACCAAAATGATCTGTTCCTAGCTCTAGTTACTCCTGCTGACTTGAACTATGTTTTTTTGCTCACCGCCTTCCTAATGAGCTTTGAGCTTATACAGTATCCTTATCATATCCCATTTCTCTGACTCCATTTAATTCTGATAATTTTCATTTTCTTCACTTTGACTTAGTCAGTTTTGTACTTCAATTGCATTCTAATCGCTATCAACCTTATCAATTTCCAGTCAAAATGATCTAACTTAGTCTACTTTCCCTCCTTCCCTTCTACACATTTATGATTTTTCTCACACCCTGGACAAGGACCTAGTTTTCTCATTAAATAAAGTTCATATTTCCTCTATTTCATCTGACATAAGACTCATTTCCTTCCTTTCATATTACCAAAACCACTGTAAAGGAGATAAGTTTATTCCCAATGTATCTCCTTCCTAAAGCATAATTCATTGCAATCAGGTTTCTGGTTAATCCTCTCACTTTAAAAATAAAACCTGTAAAACTAACAACCCATGAAGTGTCTTGGGTTCAGTACTTAGACAAGGATGTACTGTTACTAGTCCAACGGTTGTGAAAGGAGGAGATTTTGCCTAAATCATGCTCAACCGCTTGGTTTTCCCCCAATTAAGGGTGCCTACTTCGCAGAGATTGGGTGTGTCCCTGGAGGATCTTCCAACCTCGAAGTTGAGCTATTACCATAATAACAGAAAATAAATTTTCAGCCTTCAGTCAAACTCGAACTTGGTAGTCAAGTACCTTACTCACTGAGCTTTTGTGCCTCATCCTCTCAATAAGCGTTATTAAAAATTATACAAGGTCTATATTCTAACAGAAAATTAAAATTCTTGTCCTATTTGATTTTTTTTAAATTTTGGATTGTGCTGATAATTCCATTCTCCTTTCCAAACTTCAAAACCCCTATATTCCACCTTACCCCTTGGTCCCTTAGTGGTCAGGTTAGTGAGGTTATACAATACATATATTTGACAGCCCTAATTATTACAGTTCCTCTTTTGGATAAGATTGAATTTCAGATCACTGAACAGTAGAATCATGAACCTATATGACTACTTTGCACCCTAAATTCTGCTAAATTTTGAAAGCTCTTTTTAAAACATTAGAATATTTAATAAGTCATTTGTTTTTCAAGTTTTCTGTTTTTATTTTATGTAGAAGTTGCTGAGGATGCACTTGCTGAAGTAGATAGTTTTGTTAAACAAGGATCAAATCGTTCGTTGCCAAATCCAAATAAGGTGGAATCTATATCTTTAAAAATTATGCAAATTACTATCACCTTAGAAGCCGGTTTTGGTCGAACAACTATGCCTTTACTTTTTGCTGATGCTAGTTTGGATGTTGCAGCTTTTAACTGGAGCTCTAAGGTAAAATAATTAATCTTAAAACATGTTTTTAAAAATTTATTTGATTTTTTTTCATATTATGTATACCTATATGTTTTTTTTTAAATTATGTAAAATTTATTTTTTTTTTTTTTTCATATTATGTATACCCAACATGGTTTTTAGCATCTCTCATGCTCTTCAAATTTTTGTGTTATTGAAAGTTGTTTAGACACCCTGATGGTGTCCTGTGTCCTTGTAGGTCCTGCTCCTCTTAACTTTTTTTTGTTTTATGACATGAAATATTAATTGGCTTACTTCATTTCCTGTTTGATCTCAAGTTGATTTAATAGATTTTATTAACCTTGTTAAAGTATCAAATTTCATCATTTATCCAACTTTTATCATTAACATTGAACCTCCCCTTCATAATCATAATATCATTTAAAAATTAATAAATTACAATTGACCTAGACTTATATAAAAAAAAAATATATATATATAAATATATATAAATATAAATATATAAATATATATATATATAAAAGGTCAATTGTAATTTATTAATTTTTTAGTGATATTATGATTATGAAGGGGAGGTTCAATGTTAATGATAAAAGTTGGATAAATGATGAAAAGTATTTTTATTTATAAATTAAAACTAACATTTATTTAACATTTATTTAATTTCAATTAATTTACAATTTTATACATTTTTAATTTACTACTTATAAGGTTATCCAATATTAAGAAGGATGACATTAATTTTCTTTC
The DNA here is from genome assembly GCA_003667255.2 of Euschistus heros. Classification (NCBI taxonomy): domain Eukaryota; kingdom Metazoa; phylum Arthropoda; class Insecta; order Hemiptera; family Pentatomidae; genus Euschistus; species Euschistus heros. Next base: position 2,362,604 of record RCWM02000057.1, on the reverse strand, counting down.
TTTTATCAACCAATGTCTCTTCTTTATGCTCCTCCCACATTTTCGCTTGAACACTTCCAGCAGCAACACTAACAGATTCTTCATTTGTTATATATTCATATGAAATAACAAAAAAGCGAACTGAATATAAATTTTAGCTCTTCACTGCTCAGAGTCTCTATTTCAATTGATAACTGAAGCCAACTGCCCTTTCTGTAAAACATCCAATACTCTGTAACAGCTTTTCCAACGGTTTTTTTAAAGACGTCATTTTTGTTTGCCTCCTGTATCGTACAATAATTTTACCCACCAATTTTAAAAGTTTATAGATATTTTATAGTATATAGAATAGATATTACTATAGTATTGACTCGAAGTGTTAATATGGATAAATTTCTTGACTATTACTATTATATATTAAGTAAGGTTCCTGAGGCTCAGTCAATAAATAAAAACAACTATTTTGGCATCTTTTCGAGACATTCGAGGGTGTATCACAAGTAGATGACAATAAGCAATATGGAGAAACTAGATAGAAAATGCAGTTACGCAAACCACATGTTTCTATCTCATTCCATTCCAGACGTATGCCATTTCAAAGGTTATTTCGAGAAAACCGTGGTTTATATAGGAAAACCTCAATTTTATCTGCTTTCATACATTTTTTTTCAACATTCCATCACAGTTTTGAAATCAGCATTAAATTTTCTTTAAGTCTTATGCACTTTCAATGTTCACAAGTATCTTTTTAAACCGCAATAATATATCAAAAAATAAATATTTTAAAAACGTTTTGTTTGCGACAAACTTTTGAGGATCACTACTCTTTCAAAAAAAGAGTGCAAGCTGCCGAATCTCACAAAAGTTGTGAAATTTAATTACGTTTCTAACGGTGTACTCAGAACTGCAATTATCTCTCAATTTCGTATTGCAATTGGAATGGGAAAGGAAAAATAACTGATGTGATGGTTATTTTGTGTGGTCTTATCCTCAATAAATTTAATTTATTTTTTATTTAAATTACAAAGAAACCAACTAGGGGAGAGTTGAAACCTAAAATAACGTGAGGAACGTCTGACATGAGATAAGTTCTAGTTTATTTCTTATGGATTATGTCCGCATAACGGTTTGTTTACCTTATCTCCCTAATTCTTAGTCTGCCTACTTCGCATAGTAAATAACAATAATTGTCAGTATCGTGCATATATTTAGACTATTAAATTCGTTTTTATTTCAAGAAGTACAATGCCAAATTTATACACAGCTGAAGAGTACGTTGATATGATGTTCGGGTATGGGGCTGCAAGAGGCTCTATCCAAAACAACCTGTTCGCGGGCCAAGCTTGCGGGGAGGTTGACAACATTTTGAATATTTTTTATGGTGATCCATCGCGCTTTATGCTCTCATTTTTATGGTACTCCTTGAAGCAATAACACTATGGTGGCAAATGGACGGGTGGCCAGTGCATAATGAGCTATAACGAATTGGCTCAATCAACATTATCCAGGAAGATAGATTAAGGAAGTGAGATATGGACCTGTGCATTGGCCGGCCCGAAGCCCTGATTTGACGCCACTTGATTTTTATATTTGGGGTAGGCTTAAATCGGATGTGTACAGAGTACCCATTCAGGACATTAACCACCTCATCGAAAGAATAGCAATGAGAGCTGACCATGTAGAGAATCGAAGAGCTACATCATCAGCGGTGTTGACCAGATGTCGTCATTGTATACTGCGAGAAGGAGGCCAGTTACAGCAACTTTTATAATTTTCAGACATTTTCTTTACTATTTAACATTAATGTAAGAATTAATTTAATTTTTCTTTGTTATTTACATAAAAAATAAATTAAATAGACCACACAAAATAACCATGACATCAGTTATTTTTCCCTTCCCATTCCAATTGCAATGCGAAATTGAGAGATAATTGCAGTTCTGAGTACACCGTGAGAAAGGTAATTAAATTTCACAACTTTTGTGAGATTCGGCAGCTTGCACTCTTTTATTGAAAGAGTAGTGATCCTCAAAAGTTTGTCGCTAACAAAACGTTTTTAAAATATTTATTTTTTGATATATTATTGCAGTTTAAAAAGATACTTGTGAACATTGAAAGTGCATAAGACTTAAAGAAAATTTAATGCTGATTTCAAAACTGTGATGGAACGTTGAAAAAAAATGTATGAAAGCAGATAAAATTGAGGTTTTCCTATATAAACCACGGTTTTCTCGAAATAACCTTTGAAATGGCATACGTCTGGAATGGAATGAGATAGAAACATGTGGTTTGCGTTGTTTAACTGCATTTTCTATCTAGTTTCTCCATATTGCTTATTGTCATCTACTTGCAATACACCCTGTATTGTTCTCATTATCATGCCCTGCATCTTAGTAGGAATGTCCTTGTATTCTTCGTTAGGAATGTTCTTGCAACAAAATATGGTTGCAATAATTGAAATAAAAGCTTGGAACCCACCATAGATGAGAAGCCCTGTTGCTAGCCAGCTCTCGTTAAAATTCTGTACCCAACTCTCACCTGGCAATTCCTTGCCTAACACCTCAGCTACTTTATCCCAAGCTCCTTACTTTGAAAATAGTTGCATCTTTTGGTTAGGTAGGTCATTTGTATGTGTTTAATTTTTTTTTTTTTAGTTGTTTATGAACTTCTCTGTCTAAATCAGCCATATTCTGTTAGCAGCAGGGTTATTTCAAACTGGATAGGATTCCTCACAGCACACCATCTTAGAAATCAGATGATAATATAAGATGATGTTTGGTCAACCCATGTCTCACTCTATATTTTTCTTATTTGTTCATTGAGATTAGATCATTCATGAATTTTTATATAATAAGATTTATAATGTTATTGTTTTTTTTTTTGTAAAAAAAATAAAAAATACTGAAACACTTTAACTGCAACTAACTGCAAATATTTATTTATGAAGTTAAAAATTATCTGCCATAATATATTACATTCTGGAATGAAAGGGAAAAAATATTGTGATTGAGTGCAATTGTCAGATAGGTAGGTTAAAAATTGTAATTGAAAAAAATGAAATCATATATTAGTAATAAATAAATAAGTTAAAATACTAGGAGGATGAGGTTTAATAGAGCATTATTCCTGGCCTTGATAGAATCCTGACTAGAGGTTAGCACCAAATGATTGCTTTATTTTTGCTTATTGTCTCATTTTATGATCTGCTGAATTTATTTCAGATGCAAGTCGATGCTAAATTATTTTTGGAAATAAGCTATTATAACAGTCAACATGCGATGTGGGAACCACTATTAGAACCAGTTGGTAATGCTGTTGACATGCTTAAGACCGAACATTCACCATGGAAGATTAAAGTATCGGTAAGAGATTTTCTTTAGTTTAACTTTAATTTTATTTAATGGTTTAGTCTAAGGTAATCCCAAGGTTTTTTGAAGGTTTGTTGTTTAAAAACAGCATTGAAATTTAAGTTACGGTTTAAAAGAGGTGATTAGAACTATTCCACACATTCAGCTTTTGCTTGTTCTCTACAGACTAGTGACTGATTCTGATTAATAATTTTTTATTGGAGTTTTCCAAAGGTTTGTGATTCGTTAGGAGGTGGAATTGATAAATATATTTTGAAATCCTCTGTATAGATTTGATAACAAAAGTATTGGATGGCGAGGAAAGATGTGGGGATGAAGAGCCTTGGAGGGCACCACAGGATAGAAGTGTCATGGATTGAGGCTGACTTGAAAGGGAAGGAAAGAAAAAATATATTTAATTTTCAGTTACAAATGAAGAATTTTCAGTTACAAGAGCTGTGTTGAATGACTGGGTAAATATTATATAGAGTAGGATGCTGAGAGTGATCCTTAAAAAAAAAATTAGGTATTGCTTGATATTAACATAAAATTTGATTTGTTAATATCGAACAATGCCTTTAAAAATGATAATATGATAAATATTATTAAACAATGCCTAAATATTTTTGATTGGTCCTTTTCAACATTTTACTTCTTATATTAAAATTAAGCAATTGAAATTGATAAAATTACTGTTTATAAGTAAAAAATATTTATCCAAACAACATAAATGAAAAATTAATAAAATGATTGCGGATCTGAAAGTTAATTTAGTTGAAGACGTTCTAGTTACTAGGTTTGCTAATAATGACCACCAACTAGCTTATTGTGATATCTACCTGTAATATCTCCCTTTTCATAGCTGTAACACTCTGGAAGATTCCAGATAGCGGGCTGAAGTAATTTTTTTTTTGGTCAAAACAGACTGGTTACATGTATATAAATACAGAATAAAATTCTAATTTATTGTTCTTGTTCCTATTTTTAATATTTTCCAGGTGAATACTTATGACGAAGATGACTTGGCACCAAAGGCTGGTCATAGTCCTGAACAAGACCCTGAGAACACTAATGGTCATGCTTTGACTTTAATATCAGTTCGTTCTGAAGTAAGTTTATTGTTGTTTCCCCTTTATTCCAAGTATGTATTCTGTGGATAACTATAACTTATTAATTGTTACTGTGATAGATAAAAATCTTTGGGGAATGAGGGGTTTGTTTTTCATGAGCAGTGGTGTACATATATTGAATGGAACATTCCTTCATGCAGTATTAAATGGTGTGCCTTCCCCCCATGTTACAGCATATTGAGTTGCACTCCAACATATAATAAACAAAAAGATAAAAAAAAAAAAAAAATTTGTTGACCCATGCTGAAAATTTTGTATCGTGTTAAGTACATTTTTATAATAATAATCCCAAAAAGCCAGATCATTTGAATGGTGGATCACAATAACAGACCACTTAAAAAATTTTAAAAAATAAAATAAAATAAATATTTTGACCCACGCTGAAGAATTAATAGCATGTTAAGTACATTTTTTAAATAATAATCCCAAAAACCCAGATCTTTTGAGTGCTGGGTCTTGGAAACAGACCACCTCAAAGATATTAAAAAAATATATATTGTTGACCCGTGCTAAAAATTTTGTAGCATGTTAAGTATATTTGTCAATAATAATCCCAAAAAGACATATCATATGAATGGTGGGTCACGGAAACAAACCAACTCAAAAATATTTAAAAAAAAATATATATATATATATATATATATATATATATATATATATATATATATATATATATATATATATTATAAAAAGTATAAAATGTTTTGTATTTTTATGTTTATGTCAAAATAGAAAGAAATTTGTGCTATTTTTTTTTTCCAACTTTTTCTATCTAAACTATATACATATGTATTTTTTATTCCTTATTGCTTGACGGATGAAATGTATGTGTTACATACAAAGTAACTGTCTTTAGATTAATAAAAAATACTTCATGTAATTTGGTTATCTAAATTTATAACTCTTCATTAATATATAACAGCCAAACTATTTTTGTATGTTATGATTATAATTTTTTTTTAAACCATCTCTAGGATATTCTGAACATCACTTTTTCCAAAAAATCTTTAGAGGTGCTGACTGGATTGAGTGATACCTTGTCAGCTGCTATTTTCCAGCCAGAAGAGTATGTAGGTGATAAATCACCCTATGTTGTCAGAAACGAATGTGGGCTCCCGTTGAAGATTCTACTTGATGATGAATTTGTGGTGAGACTTGTTTTTCTCTTTCCAGACTGTATATTTGTTAATAATAGTTTATTTGTAAATTTTTAAAATTAGAGTTGATTCTAAAATAATTGTTAATCATGATGCTGTCCTTCCTTATACCTAACATGTTCAAATCCTACTAAAAAATAATTTATTGCTGTCACTGTTTTTCAGTAACATGTTGAAACCAAGATTTAATTTAAAATAAAATAAAGAAAAAAAATTAAAAATATAATTGTTGTTGGAGCGATTTAGCTTAGCGGATAAGGCTCTTAACACTTAGCTCCCCGGCCTATTATTACATTATCCTACCTATAGAACTTTACAATGTTTGGTGACTTACGTATTAAAAGAAGGATGCCTTATAACTTTCAAAAATAAAGTATTGCTTAGAATATTTGATCCAAAAAATTATGAGCGCAGAATAGTGAGGCTCAGCAAGGTTGAATCACTTGACTTTTTTCTGTTAATTGGCTAGACATTTATATATAAATATAGTTCAGATTAAAATGGGTGTTTAAATTCATACCTCAATCTATACCTAGATCAGCTAGTTTTTCATAGTCATGGGATAATATTGTTTCATGTTTTTACAATCTTTGTACAAAGTATAAATGGGTGATTATAATACTTAAGATATAAGTAGTGTTTGTGATACCAACTTTAAGGAGCCACCAACTGTATTAAGTGTATCTGTGATATTGACTGTTCTTTCTTTATAATATTTAACCTTTTATATACTCCTAACTTTTTGTTATCAAACCATAAAATATTGGATTTGCTATTTGTTTATTTCAGGTTTATTCCCAGACAGAAGAAGATAACCTTGATGTTAAATTTGTCTTCTTGGACCATGATTCTTATGTCGGTCTTAAATCAAGCAGTGAGATCGAATATCTTGGGCTGTCAGAAGAAACTAAAGAAAAGTTTATACACCTTCTGGTACCTATTATCCATATTTCTTGTTTTTTATTTTTATCCTAACTGTTAGTTAGTATTTTATTAGTAGATATTAGTTTATTAGGCTGAAACAAAACATAAAAAATAGAATAAAAATGGCATTTTCCTTAATGAACCCTTCAATTAATTTGGCTTCTTATAAAGTATCTGTCTGGAGCAGTTCACTCTTGTTATGCACTGTCTATTCAGAAATTATTTGAGAATGATTTCTCTTATTTCTCCTTTAATGAGTGGCTATTTTGCCTTAAATTTCTGTTATTCTGCTTTAGAATAAGTTATGCTGATACGACATATGGGCTTGGGTATAGAGGAGATCTCTTCAACTCTTTCTGTGTTAGTTTATTTGCTCTTTCAGTACTAAGGATTCCTTTATGTTCAGAAACCCATTTGACTTACACTCCAATGCATAGGGAGACATTGTTCAGTACTGCCATATGATTCTCCATCAGCCTAAATCTGGTTGTAGCATTTATAATTTTTAATCTATTAACATTGAAGTACAATAGCTGATAGCTATTGATAGTTTGCTGATAGTTTCCTCATCAGAAGGGAGGTGTTTAAGAAGATGAAATTGTGGAGGAAGTGTGGACGAGACTGGAGCTGGAGGAGAGGGATGATACAAGAAAGGACCATTTGGTCTAGGCTCACAAAGGGCAATCTAGACGAGAATACGATGGTCATAGTTATCAGAAAATGAAAAATGTTTTTGATTTTTTTAAAAATTAAGTAGTTTTTTTGTATAATTTTACTTTACTGAGTAGCTATACAACAGTACTCTTAATTAGTAGTTCTTGGCTTCCTTTACAATGTCCTAAAACTGCAACTACCGACAAAAACAACGCCAAAGTTCACCAAATGGTGCTAGGCGACCACGGAATTAAAGTGTGAGAAATAACAGAGGCCGGTCAAAAGAACGTATTTGTCACATATTAAATCAATATTTATGCATGAGAAAACTGTCCGCACGTTGGGTGCCACATTTGCCCGAATGAACATTTCCAATCCTCTGTTGGTGCAGTTTAGGCACAATAAACCCGAGTTTTGGTGCCGATTAATTACTATAGATGAAACTTGGATACACAATTTAATACGCCCTAAACAAAAATACAGTCCAAACAGTGGACTGCAAAGGGAGAACCGACTCCAAAAAAAGCAAAAACTGTTTTTTCGGCTGGGAAAGTGATGGCGACTGTTTTTTGGGATAGTCATGGAGTTATTTTAAACGATTATCTTCAAAAAGGAAAAACCATTACAGGAGCAAGCATACTAAGCATCATTACTTGACAAACTGAAGGCAGAACTTGCGGAAAAACGACCAAATTTGTAGAAAAAGAAAATCCTGTTTCACCAAGACAATGCACTATCTCACCCCTCAACGGTTTTCATGGCGAAAATCCACAAATTATGGTTTGAACTGCTTGTCCATCCGCCTTACCAGATCTAGCCCCAAGCGACTTCTTTTTGTTCCCTCATCTGAAAATTGCGCTCGGAGGACAGAGATTTTCATCAAATGAAGAGGCAATAACCTTCATAAACAATTATTTTGCTGAGAAAAACACCAAGTACTATTTGGTAGGGTTACAGAGATAGGAGCATCACTGGGAGAAGTGTGTAGAGTTACAAGGAGACTATGTTGAAAAATGTCTTGTTTCTTTGTTAGGTACAACAAAGATACAAAGAGTATGGAAACTTTTCAGACCATCCTCGTAGATTAGAAAGTTCTCATATTTCCTCCTGAGTGCTTAATACAGCTTATTAATATACCTCAACTATTACTAGTGAAAATTCTTACTTGTTAGTAATGAGTCAATAAATAGCAAATTAGTTTTAATTATTTAGTGTATTATTCTGTTTATAGGTGGTCGATTATGAATGTGAAATATTTATACCTGTTCTGAAATCTGCTAAGAGATTCTTTCTCATCGGTCATAGAGGACCAGGCAACGATCAGTGGGGTTTAGTGACTGACGTAATGATAACTAATGGTCAAACAATGGTAACTTTGAGAGGGATTATTCAGGTATTAAAAATTATGCTTTCATTTTTTATCACGGACTTTTATAACAAATACTTTTTCAACTCTTATATTCTCTCTCTGTTTCTAGGTTGAAAATACTCATAATATGCCTATAAATATTTATTCAATGACTGACAAGGAAAACGAGCTTCATCTTATTGGAACAGTAAAACCTAACGATTTGATGAATTTGCCATTGGAGGCTATTTACACTCAAACAACTGAACTTTTCTTCAGTGCCGATGGGTAAGCATTGGGAAGTCATAGCTGTCATTTGATATATTGATGCTGCTACTTGACTATTGCTTATTGGAAGGATTTACAGTATTTTTTTTTTCTATATAGAAAAAAAAAGTCTCATGCAATGGTATTGTTTTAGGTACACTGTATCAATAGTGCCATATGTATGGAAGGATCTTCAGAATTGTATCCAAAAATCAAAGATTTTAAAATGCAACCCAAAACTTAAGAGCAATACTGAACCTTTATTCCTTCGAGTAAGTTGCAATTATAACTAAAATGAATGATTCATTTTTATGTCAGATTAATTAAAGGTGCTAAGAAATTAAATCCATTTCATATCCAACAGTAATTTTACTACCAAAAATGTGAAGTTAGTAAATTAACTTCACATTTTTGGTATAAAGGTGACTGCATAAAGGTCATGAATTGGAGGATAAGATGAATTGGCCTCGACATGATAGATTGCTAAACGAAGTGGCGATTTATTATTTGTTCAATCTGACACTAGAGGCAAAAAAATATATTTTATTAAAAAAATATACATGGCAGTTACCTAAAAGGTTTGGTAATTATACTAAAATTAAAAGTGAAGGAGTACGGCAAACATAACCAATTTTAAAAAAGTAAAAAATGATCGTTTCATTTTTTCATTATATGAGGCCACCAGTAGAAAAATCTTTATATCAAAAGTATATATTGTGTTTTACTAGGTTATACAAAAAAAAAAAATAATAATAATAATTGGACAATTCTAGGCCAATAATAATAAAGCTAACCCTGTTTTAGAAATATAAAATTTTAGTGCTGAAATTGTCAGGATATAAATAATTTTTGAAACAAAAAACATTTTTTGAGGTTTCGTGTAGTGTTTATTTACAATTTTTTTTCTAAAGGTACCCCCAATGACATCCAAAACAATAAATTTTTCATCCAAATCGATTAAACCTTTCAAAAGTTATGAATTTATTTTTTTGATTTTTGGAAGTTAATTTTCCTTTCTAGGATGTTAACATTTAAGGGCTTAAAATTAGAAAAATTATTACTTCAATAGGAAAAAATATTCAGGTAACCCAACTGAGGCCATATTACCCATTCTTAAATCCCATGGCCTTTCATGAATGTAGTGAGAATGGCTATGGTGTATATATGTATCAATAAAAATAACTTTTTAAGGGCAGTTATAGTTAACTAATTGATTTGTTAATGAGGACTGTGTTATTAAGAAGTTTGTTCCTATCTGCTCTATTTACTATAGATGAAGTTTTCTCATTAATCCTCGGCTTACCAGAGAGCATTTTTGTCGAGTATAGTCTCAATAGGCCATAAGTTCATTCTTATTCAATTTAAGTATACTCATATATTAAATTAAATGTGAAACTGATATACAAGTCTTAAAATGCATATATACTTCTGTATATTTTCATTTTTGTTTCTAATTGATATAATTTTTATTTTATTATTTAGGTCGATGGAGAATTAGAACAAATTTTTTATGATAACTCTTCACGGCACACTATGCTAAGTAGATGTTTCAAACTTAGTATCCGGCCTACAGTCACATTTAAAAACATCTTGCCCATTAAAGTCCATGTGTTGATACAAGGAATCGCCGGTGAACATCCTGTCCTTCCTGCTATGACAATTCATATACCTACTGCAGAGCCTGGAGTTTCATCTTTAGTTATTAGGGTAAGCAGTAGTTTACATATTGTTTGCCAATTGACTTAATAATTTTTAATTATAATGAAATTAGTATCAAATATAAAATTTTAACTAAATGAGATGTGTAAATCAGCAGTAAGTAATTATGAAGTGACTAGAATAAAATGGAAGGCAACTATTTACCACTGATTTTTCAGTCAGTGATTAGGAGGGTATCAGTAACTCTGAACAGGACAAAAATTTCTGTCAGAGACTGAAAGAGTTTCCAAGAAAACAGTAAAAAGTTGTTTGACCTCCTCTACTACTTAACACAAGATGTTATAAGAAAATTTTGATGATTCTATTTCAGAATATTGGCAACAATGTTCTCAAAGAGAATGTACTAAGTAAACCTACAATAGTTTATTTGAACTGCACAGGAAAATAGAGCTTGTTACATTTCTGGAAAGTGATAGTGAACCTTCAACTTTCAAATTGAAGACTTCCCAAACAAATGTAGTTATGTACTGAACCATAGTCAACTCCTTGAAGAAAAAAAATGACACTTTAAAAAGAGCCCAAGAATAGTCATCAAATGCTTCCATTCATCTACTGTTCCTGCTCTTATAATCTCAGTACCTCTAATTGGGGAAAACCTGGTGGTTGAGAGTGATTTCAGCCAAATCTCCTTTTACAACTGTTGGTCCAATAATATTACTTCCTTACCAAAGTACTGAACCCAAGACCCTTCATTAGTTGTAGTGGTTCAGGTTATATATATATTGTAGCGATCTTGCCTTTTAAAATGAAATTCATAGATTATTTATAGGTTTAAATGAAATTAATAGAGCAGATGAGACCAAAGCAGAATTGGTCCAATTAAAAAAATAAAAGAAAATATTAGGTATTATAAAATATAATAAATTAAATTGTTAAATTTTTAGGCTCTTTATTGTCTTTAATTCTCATGTGGGTTCTTCAGGGCATTCTGACTTTTACATAATAAATGTAATAGTCACAGCTGGTGTTAGAGGGGATGCCTATCCATGGCCTTTTCGATTCCCACTTCGATCTTATATTATATACATATCAGATCGCCACTATATATAAAAGCACAATTTATAGCCTATTACAATACTTCAATCATAGTATGACCGCACGCATCAATGGTCACGTACAGAATGTCTGATGAGGCCACGTGGGGGTGGCCTTTTATAGGGTTTTTGGGAGAGGGGATATCATACATTTTATTTATATTGCTAATCCTATTGAGGTTTACATAACTCCTCCACCCCCCCCCCTGAGTTCCGAAGTCTCCGATGGAATAAATATCTAAGTGTAAATAGGTTAGATTCTATACAATTCAATAAATAAAAGGTTTGAACCTTATACATTTCTTAATACCTTTTACACTAAGTTTTTTATACATTAAGTATAATAGATAACATTTTATAAACAAAAGGGATTGGACCTTATTCTCTAAGTTTATACAAAAATAAAAAGGATCATATCTTGTGTACCAAGTATTTGAAAAACAAAAAGATTAAAGTCTGTACTGGAATGGGATTATCAACTTTCTGTAAACAAAAGGATTAGACTTTGAATTTCCTGTTTACTAAGTTAGGATTTGTACACTTGAAAAATAAAAAGATTAAACCTTGTACTAGAATAGGATTTTATACAATTATCGACTTCTTATAAACAAAAGGATTAGACTTTGTCCACTTCTTAATATTAACAATAAGCTTAAACTATTTACAAAAATACCTAGTTCCTACATACTAAAGTACAGAAAGATAACAGGATATTCCTTAATACTAAACAATACATTTTAATACATTATTTAAACAAAAGGAAAATAAAATAAGAGTCTTTGAATTAGTTTCTTCTATTACAAATAATACTTCTAAATTCAAAATTACTCAACTAAAATAATAACATTTTTAATCAAAATAATAATTCAAACGCTCTTTTAATTACAATTAATAATAATTTCAAAATAAAATACATAATTTTCTCAATGATCAATCAAAATAATATTTCAAGACAAAATAATAGTATCCCAATATTTATTATAGTGAAATACAAAATATTAATTACAAGATAAATCTAACAGAATACTACTGTGAAATAAAATAATAATTTGAATGATCTTTTACATTATTAACATTGAACATAATATTTTACCGCAAAATACAAAAGTCCGACTTTATTAAAATAAACTACAGCATTGTGAGTTTAATACAGATAATTCTTTCAATATAACATGAACATCTTTCCCTAATACCATTTCATTTATTACGTTTTATTAAAATAAACGATTTTTGAAACATTTTAATATTGTTTAAATAAAATTAAATATTTTTAATCAGAACCATTATCTGTGTCATTCGAGTCATAATTATCCGAGGCATCCGAAATATTCACGCGAATGGATTCATTATCATCGTCTGAAATAGATTGTTTCCTTTTTTTCCTAATAGGCCTTTTAATATTGTCAATATGTGTTAATTGGTCTTTTATCTTTTACTACTACATTCACTTTTTTAAACTTGTCCCTACTTTTTATTTTTGCTTGAGTATTTTTTAAATATTCTATGTCTCCTAATTGTTTTTGAATAGCTAAGGGGTCTTCTCTATTTCTATTTAATTTTTCAGTTCTTGTTTCTTTTAGATCTGATTAATTTATGTAGTAGCAGTTGATCCTTATGATATTTTAATACGTACTGTTCAATCAGGTCAGTATTTTTTTCTGATTCTAATCTGGAGGTTCCGAAAGTAATTTCATTGGGTGTTAGTTTTAGTTTATTGTTTAAAGTGTTATTGTAGGCTATTACTGCTAATCTTAATTTTTGCTGCATTGAACATTTATCTCTCTCTTCCCCTATTATTCTTAATAACTCATTTAAAGTAGAATGAACCCTGTTTAATAATCCTAGCGAATTTGAATGACTAGCTGAAATATAATGCAAGAGAATGTTGTTTTCTTCACAAAACTGTCTTACCAAATTATTTTTCATTTCCATCTCTTGGTCTAAGGATATTTGTAGAGGTGTGGGAAAGTACGTCATGTAGTTAGTTAATGCGTTACAGATATTAATTGCCTTTTTTGATTGTAATGTTTGGGCAAATAAATGTTTTGAAAATGTGTCCACCTCTGTAAAAATTATCGGGTTGTTAAAATTAAAAATGTCAATCATTAATTCCTGAAACGGTCTTTCTGGTGTAGGTGTAACCTGAAATTTGGTTTTTATAGGTTTACGGTCATATTTTGTAACTTTACAAGTTTCACATGTATTAATATATTCTGCTATTTTATTTTGCATACCCGGAAAATAATATTCTTTTTTAAGTTTTTTAAACGTTTCATTTATTACCCCTATGTTTAGTTTTGCCTAAATGATAGTTATCTATTATTTCTATTTGTTCATTTGAGTTTTCAATGTCATTTACTATCTGTTTGTATTTTTTTAATTTAACCGACGGATATTGTGTTTCTACTATTTGTTGTATTGTTTTAAAATAAGTCTTCATATAAATTTTCAGTTATTTCATTGGGTGATTTACATATTATTCTATAAGTTTTATTGGGTTCAAGTATTTGTTCTAACAATGAGGCGATATCCGACTCTCCGTAGATGTTTAATTCATATCGGCGTTTCCCGAATGATCTAGTAAAATTTATTTTAGTATTACCCATTTTTATGATTATCTGATTCTTCTCTATGTTAATGCATTTTTCTGGTTCGCAAATTCGTACCTGTTCATTGCTTGATTCTTGCGAGTGAATTGTCTCTAAATCTTCCTCTGATGGTGCCTGTAGATCTTCCATTATTGCTTCGTATTCCGAATTGTTTTCATCCGCAATATCTTGGTTCAGTAATTCTTCAACATCCATATCTTCCTCATCACTGGTATGTTTTATTTTCTCAATTCCTCTAGAAATTAGTTTCTACGTAATTACTTTTACCTTGGATATGCTTAACGTCGAATTCGAATTCTTGGAGCTTCCATATCCATTTCATTATACGTGTGTTACCATTTTTCATTGAGAAGATCCACGTTAAGGGTTTATGATCAGTACATAAAAGAAATCTTGTGCCATACAAATAAGGTTTAAAATGCTGTGTCGCCCATACAACTGCTAACAATTATTTTTCTGTTTCACTATATTTTAGTTCGGCATTTTGTAAAACTCTGGAAGCAAATGCTACGGGGTGTTCTATTTCGTTTTCTTCTTTTTGTGACAGTACAGCTCCGATGGCTTTATTACTAGCATCTGTGGTTAGTATAAACGGTTTTTCCCAATCTGGGTACTTTAAAATTGGTGTATTGCTCATCATTTCTATTAGGGTTTGACATGCCTCTTTTATTTCTTTTGTGCCGTATATTTTGGTCTTTTAAGAATTTGAAATTGGTCTGGTTATTTTGGTATAATTTCTGATAAATTTCCTATAATACCAGGGACATGCCGAGGAATTGTCTCGTCGTCTTTTCATTATGCGGAATAGGAAATTTTAAAATAGCTTCAATTTTTTTCACATCTGTTTTTAATCCGTCTGGGGTTACGACATAGCCTAAAAAGTTTAATTCGGTTTTATCCAATTGTATTGAGATGCTATGTTGTTTTAGGGCTTCAAATACTCTTTTTAAATCTTTTAAATGTTCTTCTTCATTCTCTGAATAAACCATTATATCATCGATGTAAATCATTGAATTATGAATATTTTGAATCATCATTGTCATCACTCTTTGAAAGGTTGGAGGTGCATTTACACAGGCCAAAAGGCATACGCAAAAACTCAAAATGTCCATTTTCAGTGGAGAACGCTATTGATTGTTCGTCCATTTCTATTTGGTGAAACCCTGACGCGAGGTCTATTGTGGAAAATATTTTCGATCCCTTTAATCTGTTTAATAAGTCCTCAATGTTCGGTAGGGGAAATTTGTCTTTTACGGTTGCCTGATTTAACTTCCTATAGTCGATGACCATCCTAATTTTTTTTTTTCCCGACGCGTTTGATTTTTTTGGTACGATCCAAAGTGGGGAATTATAAGGCGATTTGCTAGGTCTTATTATTTTATTTTTTAATAATTTTTGCACTTCGTCGTTCATTTGTTTTTTAAATTGTTCCAGGTAACGGTAATTACTCGTATATATTGGATTTTCATTTGTTGTTATTATTTTATGTTTAATTAAGCCCGTTGATTTTAGATTTTCGTCATCTCTTTTTAATACTTCGCCATGTTGGCTTATAATTTCAATTAGTTCGTCTTTTATTTCCGGTTTTATGTGCTCATGTCGGATTAAGATTTTTATTTCATTTTTATCGTCGATGAAAAATAAATCGTTTTCTAATTTAAATATTCTTTTATTTTATTTTAATTCATTTTTTTCTAAGTCAATTATTAATTTTAATTTTTTTATGGTTTCATACCCTAATAAAAACTGGAATCTATTACTAAACGGAAAGATTTGGAATTTAACTTTTTGATTGCTTCCTATCAGGGGCTTTAGGTTGATTATCACGCTTTGTGACCCTTCCACTCTTCCTGTAGGGGTTTTTAGCGCGACGTCTTCCTTAATTATTTCCGAATAACATGGAATGTATATAATTTTTTGTGGCACCCATATCAATTAACCATTTGTTTCCTAATTTGTCGATTAGATTGGGTAGATCATTATTTAAATTTAAATCATGTAACTCTATATTACGCCTAGTTTTTTTAGGTTCTTTTTCGGTGATTTGTTTATTATTAAAATTTAACTGATTGTTTATATCTGGTATAAGTCCGGAGGTCTGCTCGTGCTTGGGCCTGATCCTAAAAAATGATCCTGTTTCTGGATAAGATAGTCAGGGATGCAGTCAAAGTAACACCATGTCAAAGAAGAATTCTTTAATACGTGCCAACGTTTCGACCTGCGTTGCATAATGAACAAAATTTTTTGTCACTTCTGGTGTTTTGTCGAAACCTTGGCACGTATTAAAGAATTCTTCTTTGACGTGGTGTTACTTTGACTGCATCCCTGACTATCTTCTTCTCCATTCATCATCCAGTCAACCATACTTTTATCATCATGATCCTGTTTCTGTTCTAATAATTCAATTCTTTCTTGTAATAATTTTATTTGTTTATCTTTTTCCTCCTCTATCGCGTGCACTCTATTAGAAACCGTTCTCATCGAAACTGTGTTTGAATCTACTTGGGGTTGTTGATGATTTTGTCTAAAATTTCTAGAGGGCGGCTTATTGAAAAATTTATACTGTGACTGAGGGTCCCATTGTTGATTATAAATTGGTGTTTGATATTTGATAGCTCGCTGTTGTGGCCGGAAGTTATGCTGATTATTATTATTAAAGGTATTAAAGGTTGGACCTTGTTCATGCTGATACTGTTGCGGTCGGTAGTGTTGAGGATTATTATGAGATGTATATTGCTCACGATGATATTGATGGGGTCGGTAATTTTGATAGTCATGGTGGTTATTAAAATTCGGTCTGTATTCCTTATTTTTATAATTAGTCTCAAAATTTTTCTTTTTACAATTATTTTGCGCTTGGTTATTTCTATATTGTTTTTTGTCTTTGTAAATTCTGTGTACGATGTGAGCCGCACTATTTCTTAATATTTCTTCTAGGTCTTCTAAGCTGTCGAATTTAATGTGATAGATAAAATCTGTTAATGCTGGGTGTAGTCTATGAACCGCGTGATGAGATATTTGTTTGTCGTATTTGTACATCTCGTCTTGTTTGTCAAGTATTTCATTATCAGAATAAATGCATGCATATAAGTCACATCTTTTCTGGCCCAGTCGTTCTAAGAAATCGAGTGGGTTCTCGTTATGGTAAGTACGCGTATTTAGAATTTCCGAAATTAGTTGTTCCCGAGTTCTTGTGTCCTGATATTTTTTCTTTAAAAATTTTATTCTTTTTCTGACGGTACTAAATTCTCTATCATAAACGGTGACTTTTGCTTTTCCAGTTAATTTATTTAATATAGTTAAAACTAATTTAGCATTATTAGTGTTTTTATGAGTGGTATCCTCTTTACAATTTAAGTTATACAAAAATTCGCTATTCCTAATAAAATCTACTAATTGCAACGGATTTCCGTCATATTCCGGGATTAGTGCTAGGTTGTGATTTTTAATTTCTAGAGCCATATTACTATTTTTATCAATTAACGTTGAACCTGTTATTTTTAAATTACTCAATTTTTCTTCCAACCCATTCATAAAGATAAATGCTAAATTAATATTTTAAATTATTATACTTATTACTAATTATATTTAAATTACAAAATTACTTAAAAATAAAAATAAAATAAATTAATTATACTTTTTCCGTACAACTATAACTCCGGAAATCCGTTACAACTAGTAGATTTTATCAGAAATAGCGAATTCTTATATAATTTATATTGCAAAGATGATAATACCCATAAAAATACTAATCAGGCAAAATTAGTCTTAACAATTTTAAATAAGTTAACAGGAAAAGCTAAAGTCGCCGTATATGATAAAGAATTTAATACAGTTAAAGAAATAATTAAATTTTTAAAGAAAAAATATCAGGACACGAGTACTAGGGAACAATTAATTTCAGAAATTTTAAATACGCGGACTTACCATAATGAGAACCCACTCGATTTCTTAGAACGACTGGGCCAAAAAAGATGCGATTTATATGCACGAATTTATTCGGACAACGAAGTAATTGACAAACAGGACGAAATGTACAAGTATGACAAACAATTATACCATCACGCAGTACATAGTTTACACCCGGCACTAACTGACTTTATTTATCATATTAAATTTGATTCATTGGAAGACCTAGAAGAAATATTAAGAAATAGCGCGGCCCACATTGTTCACCGACTTTACGGAGATAAAAAACAGTATAAACATAACCCAGCTCAATATAATTACAAGAAGAAAAATTTTGAAAATAATTATAAAAATAAAGAGTACAGACAGAATTTTAACAACCACCATGATTATCAAAATTAGTATCACCGCGAGCAATATGCGTCGTATAATAATCCTCAACACTACCGACCACAACAGTATCAGCATGAACAAGGTCCAACCTTTAATTCTTTTAACAATAACAATCAGCATAACTTCCGGCCACAATAGCGAGCTATTGAATATCAAACACCAATTTATAATTATCCGTGGGAACCCCAGTCGCGACATAAATTTTTTAACAAACCACCCTCCAGAAATTTCAGGCAAAATTATCAACAACCCCAGGTAGATTCAAACACAGTTTCGATGAGAACCGTTTCTAATAGAGTACACGCAATAGAGGAAGAAAAAGATGAAAAAATAAAATTATTATTAGAATACATAGAATCATTGGAAAAAAGACAGGATCATTTTTTAGAATTAGGCCCAAGCACGATCAGACCTCCAGACCAGATATAAATAATCATTTAAATTCTAACCAGACCGCTGAACATAAGCAAATAGAAATACATGACTTAAATTTAAATAATGACTTACCAAATTTAATTGACAGTATGGGAAATAAATGGCTAATTGATACGGGTGCCACAAAAAATTATATACACCCCGATCACATTCCACGTTTCTCGGAAATTTCTAAAGAGGACTTCGTGATACGAACACCTACGGGAAGGGTGGAAGGATCACAAAGCGTGATAATTGACCTAATGCCCCTGATAGGAATTAATCAAAAAGTCAAATTTTTAATATTTCCGTTTAGCGAAAGGTTTAACATCATACTAGGCTACGAGACTATGAAAAAACTAAAATTAAAAATAAATTTAGAAAAAAATGAATTAAAATTTAAAAAGAAAAAATTCAAATTAGAAAATGATTTATTTTTTATTAATGATAAAAACGAAATTAAAAACTTAATTCGCCACGAACATATTAGTCCGGAAATAAAGGAAGAATTAATCGAAATTATTAGCCAACATGGCGAAGTATTAAAAAGGGACGACGAGAATTTTAAATCTACGGGATTAATTACGCACAAAATAATAACTACTAATGATAACCCCATATATACCCGAAATTATCGCTATCCGGAGCGATATAAAAAACAGATAAATAAAGAAGTGCAAAAATTGTTAAAAAAAACAAAATAATAATAGACCAAGTAAATCGCCGTATAATTCCCCACTTTGGATCGTACCGAAAAAACCAGACGCGTCGGGACAAAAAAAAATTAAAATGGTAATTGACTATAGGAAATTAAATCAAGCAACCGTAAAGGACAAATTTCCCCTACCGAACATTGAGGACTTATTAAATAGATTAAAGGGATCGAAAGTATTTTCCACAATAGACCTCGCGTCGGGATTTCACCAAATTGAGATGGACGAACAATCAATAGCCAAAACCCCGTTCTCCACTGAAAATGGGCATTTTGAGTTTTTGCGTATGCCTTTTGGCCTGTGTAATGCACCCCCAACCCTTTAAAGAGCGATGACTATGATGATACAGAATATTCCTAACTCTATGATTTATATCGATGATATAATAGTTTATTCCAAAAATAAAGAAGAACATTTAAAAAGAGTATTTAAAGCGCTAAAACAGCATAACCTATCGATACAATTAGATAAAACCGAATTAAACTTTTTAGGCTACATCGTAACCCCAGACGGATTAAAAACGGGTGAAAAGAAGATTGAAGCAATTTTAAATTTCCCCATTCCGCGTAATGAAAAGACGACGAGACAATTCCTTGGCATGACGGGGTACTATCGGAAATTTATTAAAAATTACGCTAAAATTACCAGACCGATTTCAAATTAATTAAAAACTAAAATATATGGCACAAAGGAAATTAAGGAAGCATGTCAAACCCTAACGGAAATGATGAGTAACACACCAATTTTAAATTACCCAGATTGGGAACGGCCATTTATACTAACAACAGATGCCAGTAAAAAGCCATCGGAGCCGTGATCTCACAAAAAGACGAAAATGAAATAGAACCCCACATTCGCGTCCCGAGTATTACAAAATGAGAATTAAATTATAGTTCAATAGAAAAAGAATTACTAGCGGTAGTATGGGCAACCCAGCACTTTAAGCCTTATTTATACGGTACAAAATTTCTTTTATGCACGGACCATAAACCTTTAACGTGGATTTTCTCAATGAAAAATGGTAACACGCGTATAATGAAGTGGATATGGAAATTACAGGAATTTGAATTCGACGTTAAACATATTCAGGGAAAAACAAATTACGAGGCCGATGCACTTTCCAGGGGAAGCGATGAATTGAATCATAATAGCGATGTGGAGGAAATGGATGTCGAACAATTCCGAATACGACGCGATAATAGAGGACTTAGAAGTACCGCCGGAAGAAGATTTAGAAACAATCCATTCCCAGGAATCTAGTAATGAACAAATACGAATTTGTGAACCGGAAAAATGTATAAATATAGAAAAAAATCAAATAGTGATAAAAAGGGGAAATACAAAAATAAATTTTACTAGACCATTCGGGAAACGCCGATACGAATTAAACAATTATGCAAAATCAGATATCGACTCGTTAATAGAACAAATACTCGAATCTAATAAAACTTACGGGATAATTTGTAAATCACCTAATGAAAGAACCGAAAACCTGTATGAAGATTATTTTAAAACAATACAACAAATAATAGAAACGCAATATCCATCGGTTAAATTGAAAAAATACAAACAAATTGTAAATGACGTCGAAAATCCTAATGAACAAATAGAAATAATAGATAACTACCATTTAGGCAAAACTAAGCATAGGGGTATAAATGAAACGTTCGAAAAACTTAAAAAAGAATATTATTTTCCAGGTATGCAAAATAAAATAGCAGAGTAAATTAATAAATGCGAAACTTGCAAAGTTACTAAATATGACCGTAAACC
Source organism: Euschistus heros (assembly GCA_003667255.2). Taxonomy (NCBI): domain Eukaryota; kingdom Metazoa; phylum Arthropoda; class Insecta; order Hemiptera; family Pentatomidae; genus Euschistus; species Euschistus heros. Next base: position 2,341,234 of record RCWM02000057.1, on the reverse strand, counting down.
TATAAAGACCAAATTTCAAATTACACCTACACCAGAAAAACCGTTTCAGGAATTAATGATTGACATTTTTAATTTCAACAACGCAATAATTTTCACAGCGGTGGACACATTTTCAAAACATTTATTTGCCCAAATGTTACAATCGAAAAACGCAATTAATATCTGTAATGCACTGACTAACTACCAGGTATGCAAGTTTAAAATGTCGTTTATTTCTTAAAATATATACACAGTAATTTAAAAAAAAAGTATAATATATTTTATTCAAAGTACTGACCCTCGCTTTCTACACATTTTGTCCATCTCTCGGGCAATATATGGATACCATTCCAAAAGAATGCTTCATCTTTATTTGAAATCCATTCATCGAGCCATTTTCGTACGTTTTCGAAATTGTTGAAGTGTTGCTCTGCCAATGAGTGTCCCATCGATGAGAAGAGGTGATAATCAGAAGGCGCCAGGTCAGGTGAATACGGCGGGTGGGGTAGGAGTTCCCCACCAAGCGAAGAAATCGTTTCCTTAGTCAATCTGGCTGAATGTGCAGGAGCGTTATCATGCTGAAGAATGACTTTGGCGTGCCTGTGAGCCCATTCTGTGCGTTTTTCGATCAATGCGTGACTCAAATTGATCATTTGTTGTCAGTAGCGCTCGGTATTGACTGTTTCGCCGGGTTTGAGAAGCTCGTAGTAGACTACTCCCTTCTGATCCCACCACACACACAGCATTGTCTTCTTCCCAAAACGATCCGGTCTTGCACTCGATGTGGATGGTTGTCCTGGCGTTACCCATGATTTTTTTCGTTTGGGATTCTGAAAATAAATCCATTTTTCATCGCCAGTTACAACTCGATGCAAAAAATCCTTTCTTTCATGGCGTAAAAACAGCATTTCGCTCACAGTTTTTCGTTTTTCCATCTGTCGTTCGTCCAATTCATGTGGAACCCATTTTCCAACCTTTTGAATCTTTCCCATAGCTCTCAGGCGATCGGAAATGGCTTGCCTAGTGACATTCAACTGTTCTGCCATCATTTGTTGGGTTTGGGTATTGTCTTCGTCTAATAAAGATTGCAATTCGAAGTCCTCAAACTTTTTTGGTCGATTTTCTCGTTTTTGATTAGTAACATCAAAATCACCACGTTTGAAACTTTGAAACCAACGTTCACATGTCCTGACGGTTGGAGCAACATCGCCATAAGTCTCAACAAGAATTCGATGACATTCAGATGCCTTTTTCTTTTGATTAAATAAGAAAATCATGACATGCCGCAAATGCTCTTTATTTGGCTTAAAATTAGACATTTTTAACACCAAAGAAAGGTATGATACGTAAACGACTTAAAAACAACTGACTTTTGTAAACAAATGACTAACAAACAAAATAGCGTTTAGAGATAAGCAAATCCTTCAATAGGCTAAGAGCGCATTCTATTGGAATTAAAACGACATTTTAAACTTGCATACCTGGTATATGACGTACTTTCCCACACCTCTACAAATATCATTAGATCAAGGGACGGAAATGAAAAATAATTTGGTAAAACAGTTTTGTGAAGAAAATAATATTATTTTATATTATACCTCAGCTAGCCACTCAAACTCTTTGGGATTATTAAACAGGGTTCATTCTACTTTAAATGAGTTATTAAGAATAATAGGAAAAGAAAAAGATAAATGTTCGATGCAGCAAAAATTGAGATAAGCAATAATAGCATACAATAACACATTAAACAATAGATTAAAATTAACGCCCTATGAAATTACTTTCGGAACCTCCAGATTAGAATCAGACGAAAACATCGACCTGACAGAACAATACGTATTAAAATATCATAAGGACCAACAACTATTACATAAAGTAATTAGATCTAAAATAAATGATGAAAAAGAAACAAGGAAAGAAAAATTAAATAAAAATGGAGAGGACCCTTTAGACATTTAGAAACAATTAGGAGATATAGAATATTTGAAAAATACCCAAGCAAAAATAAAAAGTAGGGACAAATTTAAAAAAGTAAATGTGCTAGTGAAAGATAAAAGACCAAAAAAACTCATATTGACAATATTAAAAGGCCTACTAGGAAAAAAAGGAAAAGGAAACAATCTATTTCGGACGACGACAATGAATCCATTCGCGTAAATATTTCGGATGCCTCGGATAACTATGATTCAGATAATGGTTATGATTAAAAATATTTAATTTTATTTAAACAATATTAAAATGTTTTAAAAATCTTTTATTTTAATAAAACGTAATAAATATAATGGTATTAGGGAAAGATGTTAATGTTATATGGAAAGAATTATCTGTATTTAATTGACAATGCTGTAGTTATTTTAATAAAGTCGGACTTCTGTATTTTGCTGTAAAATATTATATTCAATGTTAATAATGTAAAAGATCATTCAAATTATTATTTTATTTCACAGTAATATTCTGTTCGATTTATTTTGTAATTAATATTTTGAAGTCACTATCATAAATATTAGGATACTGTTATTTTGTCTTGAAATATTATTTTGATTGATCATTGGAAAGAGTATGTATTTTATTTTGAAATTATTATTAATTGTAATTAGAAGAGTGTTTGAATTATTATTTTGATTTAAATATTTTGATTTAATTGTATAACTTTGAATTTAGAAGTATTATTTGTAATAGAAGAAAGTAATTCAAAGACTCTTATTTTATTTTCCTTTTGTTTAAATAATGTATAGATATGAATTGTTTAGTATTAAGAAATATTCTGTTATCTTTTAGTTATTAGGAAAATTGTACTTTAGCATGTAAGGAATTTTGTAATGTATAAACATTTTATTTATTAAGCTTATTGTTAATATTAAGAAATGGACAAGGGTTAATCTTTTTATTTTTCAAGTGAACAAATCCTGACTTAGTAAACAGGAAATTTAAAGTCTAATCCTTTTGTTTATAGGAAATTGATAATGGTATTTCAGTACAGAGTTTAATCTTTTTGTTTTCAAATGTACAAATTCTAATTTAGTAAACAAGGTCTAATCCTTTTTATGCTTGTATAAACTTAGAGAGTAAGGTCCAATCCCCTTTGTTCATAGAATGTTATGACTTAGTGTAAAAGGTATTAAGAAGTGTATAAGGTTCAAACCTTTTATTTTCATTGTATAGAATCTAACCTATTTACACTAAGATATTTGTTCCATCGGAGATCTTGGAACTCGGGGGGGGGGGGGGGGGGGGGGGGGGGAAGTTATGGAAACCCAATGGTATTAAGGATAATAAACAAATGTACGATATCCCCTCTCCTAGATAACCCTATAAAAAGGCCACCTCCACCTGGCCTCAGCGACACTCTGCCGCCACTCGTTAGTACAGGTGTTCAACACGAAGTTATTTTACTAAGTTTTAAATTGTGTATTTTTTCTTGATCAATGTATGTAGTTCAGAATAAAGCCTCTTTTTAAAAACTCAGTCCTGCGATCCTTTTATTTAGCTATATATATAAAAAATCATTGTTATTAATTTTAGAATGTTTTGTAATTACTTTTATGCCAGAAACCTTTTCAGGCATATTAACCCTTTAACAGGCAATGTATCCTGGAGGATACACATATTTAATGATTTTTCCTGAATAAATGACCTAATGTCTGACGTATTATCCTACTCATTATCGTCTAATATCCTTTATTTGACCTTGAATTTCATGATTCATGAGTGCTTGTTAGCGTGGCTAGTGCCATTCAAAGGGGAAAAAAGAGAAGAAATGTGTACGAAAATTCCCGGCCTGCCCATTAAAGGGTTAATAACTACTTGCCAAAATTTCCTCTCCATCGGATGAATTGCATAAGAACCCATAAAGGACCAACAAACATTCATTCTTACGAAGTTTTAAATTTGGAAACAATTCTAGATCTATTTCTTAATACTCAGAAAGAACCTGGAGTAGAAGATCCAAAGCGGAAATCCAAAGTCTGTACAGCGATATGGATATCTGCCATTTTATTCAGCTCTCTTGGCTACGATGGGCAGGTCATGTTGCCAGATTGAGTCTGAAATACCCGCCAAGGCTCTTTCTGAACAAATCTACGGTACGAGGCATATTGGAAGACCTAAACTGCAAAGGGAAAATTGATGTTGCTACTGACTCATTAACTCTACTTGTCAGAAACTGAAGGCTGCAGCACTCAACCATGAAGACTGGCAATCAATGCTAGAGCAAGCCAAGCCTCTACTATGAGGGATGTAGTGATACGTTAATAATAATAACAATTGTAGTATTTAATAGAAAATCCAGCCTAGTTGTAGGAAGATACTTTATTTTCTGATCTATCAGATATTGAATAACCCTAGGGTCAGGACATCTGATTGCCCTCCCTTCTCCCCCCCCCCCCAACACTCTATAAATGTTACGGGAAAAACTTTGGCTATTGAATGTGGATACTCACATAATTCTGTAACAGTTGGTCAAGAAGGAATACTTACAAGGTCTTAAACCAAAGGACCTGTTGTATGAGTTGCAGTGATACCAGTTTAAATACAAAAAACAAGAGAAAAAAAAAATAATGTATATTAAAATAGACTTATTCCATTTATTTTCATTTTAGATTCCAGATTATTTGGACAGAGAATGGTCCTGCAAACATGAACTGTTAGAAAATCCGCCAGAGCTTTCAGTTTGGAGTTTCGACTCATTTGAGTCAGATCGACACATAACTATAGACCTTGGAATTCACATGGAGCTGAGCCACGGAACACACAAGTATACATTGTACTGTCCATTTTGGATGATCAACAAGACAGGTCTCCAGCTGGCATATAAGGTGAGAATTTTTCTATTTTTTGTAAAATGTTTTTAAATAGATTAATTAGTAATGTTGTTTGTTACAAATATTTTAAGTTGTTTCAAAAGTTCTCTTGCATGAAAAATCCTTATTTTACAACTTACATTGCCTTTTATTTCTTTAAAAATTATATATTATCAGATTAATTTTATTTTAATTATTTATTAAAATGTATATAATTGTGTGATTAATGAGCCATAAAATCGTTTTGTTACATAATTTAATTGCTGAATTAAATTGTTGACTTCTTTTCTAATGTTACGAATTTGAAAATATTTAATGATTTTTTCGTATAGCGTTCCAGTAAAGCTGAGAAAGAACCAAGTAGCCCAGAGGTACTAGTTTTTCTGCATGTCACTTATATAATCATTTTATATATTCAGTGTTTATCACACTAATGCAGTGCATGCCCCTGAATATTATTTTACTCACCCTTGTTACTAAGACATTCACTATAATATTAATAATTATGATGTTATATTTTTTTTTATTAAATATTAACGGATGGATAATGTGCTTTACTGTGCTGATAGGTTTTTTATTGACTTTAGTTAGTGTTATATCCTCATATATTTGAAAAATTTGTTACTTTTTATTATTCTTTTATATGAATAAATTTTATTGTTAATTTTAATTTTTTTTTATGAATATATTTTTATTGATATATTCAATTTGCTAAGAAGTGAATAATGAATAGTTTTATCTGAGCATGTTTGAGATATTTTATGTTAATTGTTATTTCTGTTTTCTATTTCTTAAAGCTTCATGTGCATTTCTTAATTATTCTGATATACAATGTGTTACTGTTTCAATTAGCAGTATCATAATTATACATCAGATACCATTCTTTTGGTTTGTCTTTAAATAAATCAAGTACATAAAAATACCTTAAGTGAGGCCTCATTATAAATACACTATTTTTTAAGATGCCCAACCGAACCCTCAAGCCTTTTGATTATGATAAATATGGATTATAAAAGTTCTATTTTATAGACTTATCTTTAGAAAATTCAAATGAATTACTTTTATTTTGAACAAATCACTAAAATTGTTTTAACATTTTGTTTTTAACTGCTACTAACTTAAGCTCGTTTTATGTCATTTTTTCAATCAGTATCCCGCTATTACTTACTATCCCCTCCAGTTGCTGGCATGCATAATTGTCTAATACCTTTTATGATGAAATGTTATTAAAATATATATAAATATGCATTATGTACATATAGAATGCCATAGTAGTCTTGGAGCTTGTTAAGTTATATTCATTAATTGTCCTTTTATACCTTTAAGGCAAAAAAGACAGGAAATTAGTGCTTTTAAATATAATGCTGTGGTTGTGGTGGCTGAGAATGTTGTGGGAGCAGTTTATCACACTAGGTTATCGGGGAGTGCAAATTCAAATATGGCCAGAGAGTTGTTATTATTTTTTGGCTGATCCATAGAATGGATATCAACCTTCTCCCTTCAGAACCTTTTTACTCAACCTTCCAATTTGGTTAGAATAGGTTGGTAACCAGTAGAACTTGTCCAATAGGATGATCACCAAATCCGTAAAAACAAATATAATTTTTTAAAAAATTTTAGAACTACAAAAACTGATTAAAAATCAAGATTAGATCAGTGACTTCTGAAAAAAAAAAAAAAAAAATTATTACAGAATTTGAATTATTTTGTTGACTTAATAAAATCCATCTCCATATATTCCTTTTCATACAGAAAAGTGGAAGAGAAGTCATGATTTGGGCTGGGACTAATTTTGAAGCATTTTTGGACTGAAACAATTTTGATTGATGGGCCTGTTTTCAGAAGTTTATTTACGATGATGCGCAGTCACTTACCGTTGTCTGTTTTTTATTACCTGGAAAACACTTCAATCTAATGCTTAGAATGGCCAACATGTATTCCAGTTCTAAACTCTATTAAACATGCTTGGGTTAAGTTGCTAATACGAATAAAGAGACATCCATCACCAAAGTTCAACTGATTTTGGAAATCACTTCAGGAGTTACAGGTTGCCGTAAAAGAGGATTACCAAAATATCATTCAAGAATTTATTCAAAAACCTTGTTAGATCATTGCCCCCATGCAAAGTGTAATAAACACGAGATATGGAAATAAATCGTATTAATGAAAATCTTAGTAAGTTTTTATTTTTTAAATATTGCAACGAATTCTATTTAATTTTTTCTTCATATTACTAATGTGTCTCACATAAAATCTTAATTATTCTAAAAATATGTAGAAACGTTAACAAATTGATTTTCAACCAGTACTAATACTCAGTGTTAGCTACTTTTTTAAAAATTTTATTGTATATTCGTTTGACTTTTCTTAATATTTCTTTGAATCAGTATTTCAATTTCTAATGTAATCTATTTATAGTTATATGTAATGTTAATATATATTTTTGTAGATCTTAATAAAGTACATGTACATTTATAATTGAAAAAAATATAATTAAAAAAAAAAGACTTAAAATTCTGAAGAAATACCTCTTTTTTAGTTAAAACTACTGAAATAATATATTCTTTTGACATGTTTCAGCACGCTGATGAGGCTAATACACTCCACCATCCTGAGAACTATAATGGAGTCATTATGTTTTCATTTCGAGCAAAATCATTTTTTGCCAAGAAGAAATCTTCTATAAAAGTTTTTAATGGTCCCTGGTCAGACAAATTTTCTCTTGATGCAGTTGGAAGTTCTGGTGTTGTCATTTGCAAGCATGAAGACCATACCTATCATGTAAGCAAACTTATTGTTTGTGAATATATACATGCTATTTTGAATTTTTAAAATGTGACATTAGATTCGTATTTTGGGACCTAAAAAAATCTCCAAAAACTGAACTTAGAGTTTGTATCTAAATGTTTGAGTCTCAAAAATGTATCTTCTATGTTTTTATCAGTAATTGGATAAAACCTTGGTTATCAGTGGGCATAAAAATTGGTTTTTGGAAGAGGGAATATTGTTTTCTAAAATAGACATTCCAACCTTCTATTGGAAATAATTGTTAATTATTTCATTTTTATATTTCCCATTATTACTTATATATATACTACATACATTTTTTGTCTAATTTTAAATTGGGAATTGTGGGATTTTTTTTCTAGCCACTGATTAAATATTCACAAAAATGAAAGATTCTTGAAATTCAGAATATCTCTATTAACTGATATTGATAGATTCATTTAGTAATTAATTTACTTCTGAATTATGGGAAAGATAATGGTATTTTTCTGAAATTTCTTCTCAAAATAAATACTGATAAGTGTCAATTTAATGGCTACTCTGCTGACATTTAACTTTTTCTTCTTTCGCAGTTCCCCTTTTTGTTTTATAGCAGAAAGTGCCAATTAAATGCGATAGGCCATAAAATTATGAAGAAAAAAAAAAAGGAAACTAACTTATATCTGTCTGATTATTTCGTTTATTACTATTACATTTTAAATTATGTAAATGTAAATCATGAAACATTGCAAGATATCTGATCAGATTAGGTGTTAATGTAGAAATTGTTTTAACTTAATTTTTGATTGTTTTTAGATTGGTGTTAAGATACAGTTATCAAATAATGCTCTTACTAAAGAGGTGGTGTTTACCCCATTTTATGTATTTATCAACAACCTCAGAACACATTCTATTCAAGTTAGAGAAGTTACTGATGTAATGGAATATGCTTGGCAAACTGTGAGTATGGCGTAAAAACATTTTTTTTTGTTCCTAAATTTATATTTATAGATGAACTTCCTGCATTACATTATTTTATTGTTTGTATCTATAATCTTGTGCTTATATTTGAAACATTTTTTTTTTTATTATTTTTGATTTGCTGTTCTATTTGTTCTATCTATTTAATCTTGTTTAAATTGGCTGTATTATCTTTTTTTGTATATTTTAACTTTACTATATATTTTCTTCTTTCTTTACCATACTAATTGTTACATTTGTCATTTTCGATAATTAGTTCATTTTTATATTTCCCATTATTACCTATATAGTACTTATGTGACAGCCAAGGTCATATTTTATTAGGACATATTTATTAAGAATACCTTCTGATAAATCTTTTTTGAAATATCAATTGAAACATATTTATTTAGAATATGAACAGTTTTTGAGAAATACAAATAAAAAAATATTTAAATTATGCTTATGGGATATTAAGTAATAAAATTGAAGGGGATGAATTCTTATAATTTTTTTTTATTTTATGAAGTTACTGTATCTATTTATTTAAAAAATAAAACATAAGTTCTCTGATCAGTTACAATGTACTTACCCTTACATAAGATTATTAGCAGAACAAATCCTAGAGCCTCCTCACTTGTGAAGCCTTACAGGATGGGGGTGCAGGCCCTCCATCTTGTTCGTGGTCAGTGAACTGATTACCCCCTCTCCTTAAAATATAATAATTACAAAACCTCAAATAGGAGAAGACATACTGTCTTCTGTCTGACTTCAGACCCTGAAAGAATGACCAAGGAACCGCCGCATCAACCTATTTTTAGCATTGAATGTTTTATCATTTTATACACTAGGAGTGCTTTGAGCTCTCTTTGCATAAATTCAAAAGTATATATATATTTTAAAAAAATAGATATAGTCTGGTCAATAAACACATTGTAGAATGCATGGAATATACGATCATTTTTGACTTCATAACTTCGTTAGGAATAGTTAGAACATACTAAAAGTCCCTGCCCCTGGGGGATGAGCTAACTAATTGTGGGGGAGGAAAGAAGTTCATTTTTTTTTGGTTTTTTGAGTATGTCTCAAAAACAATTGACTCTAGAAAAATATGTTTCAAATAAACATAAAAGCTTATTAGATTTCCTATAAAATTGACTCTATATAAATTTGTCGTAATTCTAACCTTTATGAGATATTCGTTATACTTTAAGTTCACATATATACGTTTTTGGTAAAGCAAACGTTTTACAAAAAGTGAGGTGATCATTTTTTTATTTCTAAAATTTTCTATTATTAATAATGTATATCTTGAAAACCGTTAGAATATCAGTGAATATGTATATAATTAATTTTATGGGAAATTTAATTAGCTTTAATTTTGATTTGTAGCATATTTTTCTAGAGTCTACCGTTTTCGAGATATAATCAAAAAACACAAAATTGGGACCTCCTCCCCTCCCCCCACCCTTAGCTTACCCCCCAAGGGCGGGGACTTTTAGTATGTTTACCTAACGAAGCTGTGAAGTCAACAATTATCACATATTTCATGCACTCTACACCCCTATTTTAAGGTTTTATATTGAAGGTCCCTATTTTGTGTTTTTCGATTATATCTCGAAAACGATGAACTCTAGAAAAATATGCTACAAATCAAAATTAAAGTTAATTAAATTTCCCATAAAATTAATTATATACATATTCGCCAAAATTCCAAAGGTTTTTGAGATATATGTTATTAATAATAGATAATTTTAGAAATAAAAAAAATGTTTACCTCACTTTTTGTTAAAGGTTTGCTTTAATTACCAAAAACTTATATATGAACTCAAGTAAATTTAATGCTCTGCTATTTTGTTTCTGACGTTTTTTCCAAAAAACGATTGTGGAAGGTGCTTGAAGCAAAAGTGAGGTAACATTTGTTTTTTCCCAAAAATCACCGATTTTCGATAACGAATATCTCGTAAACGGTTAGAATTACGACAAATTTATATAGAATCAATTTTTTATGAAATTTAATTAGCTTTTATGTTTAGTTAAAACATATTTTTCTAGAGTCAATTGTTTTTAAGACTTTCTCGAAAAACCAAAATTGAATTTCTCCCCCCCCCCCCACTGTTAGCTTACGGGGACTTTTAGTATATTTACCTTCTAATGAAGCTATGAAGTCAAAAATCATTGCATACTCCATGCACTCTACACGCCTCAATTCTGAAAATTGGCTGGTTAAGTAAAGACACTCATGAAAATAAATTCAACACCCATTATATCCTTCATGTTTTTGGTTTAAAAAAGAAGAAAATGAACTTTATTCTGGGACAACTTGTCACCTAAGAATAACAAATGAGTACAATACATAGGACAATCCTCTGGCTATGATACGTAATTATAATAAATAATAATAAAAATCTATTAATAATTAAATTATGAGTTACAAAGTAAATGAGAAATCTTGTTAAAGTTTAAAAGTTTTAACTTTAAAAGTTAAGTGAAACTTTAAAAGTTTCACATTTGCTTGGAAGATTGAAATTTCAGGAGGTAAAAAAATAAACTCCCCGTCAAAAGTATTGCAACACCCATAATTCTCGAGATTTTCCTGGTTTTTACCTTAATCCATACTTGGTTTATATTCATATTAATATTATTTACTAAACGTGAGACATTAAGGATTAGACACATCAATGTTTTTCTCTGTTAATTATAAACGGTGGAATTTTAGATTATTTTTTTCAAATTTCCTTCAGTCCATGTTTATCATTCGTTTCGTAATTTACAAGTATGCCAAGACTAGTGGAAGCAGTAATTCAAGCCTAAAGGGACCATATTAAAAATAAATAAAATAAATTAATAAATTGTAAAATGGGGATAATAAAGGATTTTTCGAAGGATGCAGGTCAATGTGAAGGGGTATACAGAATGATGGGTTGGGTTCTAGTATTTGAAAGGTGGATAGATGAGCGCAGAGTAACAAGGTCATAATTATAGATGCGTTTTTTGGTTTTCAAGGATTGAAATTTGAGTGCAGCTAGGAAATATTGACATCGGAAACTGGGGTGAAGCCACACTATTTCAGAATACCTGTGAGATATTTTAGAACATTTAGAAATCCCAAAAATAAAACAATTTGTGAAATTGTCAAACCCAAGTGTTGTATTTGTGAAAGGACATACTCGTTAGCTCATCATCAATTTTGTTTTAGTCACATCTCTACTATCCAATCTGTGTTTAAAGGGAAAGTTTTACAATTTTACCTTTTTTCTGTTGTCATGATTCAACCGAAGTAGCTAATGTTGATGAAGACCAGTGATAACTTAAGTAATAATGTCAATATAGTCTGTATCATCAAATTGGGAAGACTTAAGGTTGTGTCATTCACAGGGGTGATACCAAGATTACAACAAATATAATAACATCACTTCTAAAAGTTGCCTAAGTCAAGAAAGGCCTGTTATAATTTTCTTTTTTTTATAGGTAGGGCCTGAAGACTGCGTTCCATTTTGGCCTTATGGCAAACCTGATACTTCGAGACTTCAAGTGAGGATTGAGGGAACAGACGAAAAGAGTATTTCTTTCCCATTCAACAAATCTCACAACCATGTCTTGAAACTTTCCAACAAGGTATAAAATATTTTATCAGCAGCAAAACACAAAAAAGTTATATTCTGTAGAATGTTTCTTATTGTTCGTTAATATGTTTTTATCACAGCATGGAGCAATTGATGTTGATGTACAACTCTCTGATGGAGGTGCCTATATATCTTTCTATTATTACGAGGTTGGTATGGCACCTGTTCTCATCATGAATCAGACAAACCATACAGTGGACTTGTGTGATATGTCAGCCAAAGACACAAGGTAAGCTGACTATAATAAATCATTTAATTAAATTAAAAAATCAATCTTCTTGTGTTCTTAATTTATAGGATTATTTCAGGCAATAATGGTACGAATTTGGTTGTTCTCCTGAGGTCTATCCAGATCTAAGAGCTTTCTCTCTTGTGAGGTGTCATCTAGCCACACACATTTTATTTTTGTTCTGAACATAGTGTTGGTTTGTATTGGATTGGTGCAAAAATAATGCAGGTTTTTATATGTGACAAAAAAAATTATTGTAATTTTGTGTTGTTTATAATGTTGACTGGTCAACTCTATTTTCTCTCAGTAATGTTCCTTGTAGTTTTGTGATGGTTTTATTCTACCAAAGCCCTCAGATGGTTGTGATCAACAACAGAAGGCCTACTGCAATCTTTGTCTTTGAGATCAAAATTTCCAAGATGAAATTTTCGGAACTATCGCTACACTGTACATTCACTGATACTTCCTTCACTCCAAACATCTTTGATGTTACATGCAGTTTTTGCCACACTTCGACCAACTTTGAACTCATAAAAATAAATTTGAAGAAAATCTTCTTTTGACATAATGAATTTCAGAGGTACCTTACTCATAGAAAATGTAACACAAGCTAAACTAATCTTTGAGGGAAAACAACATTAAAAACCATTGTTAATAATCCATTAACTAAAATGAAGGATTATCTTTGTTTACTTAGCAAGCACTGGCCTGACCAAATGAATATTCAAAACCTGCATTACTTTTGCACCAACCCAGTAGTATGTGTTCTGAAGTTTGGTCACTTTTAATGCACGTTTTTAAATGTTTTATAGAAGTGGGCTCTCACTTTCTGTTCCACTCACAGACTGAATATAATGACGTTTTCTATTCTTGTTAGCTAGCTGGAAGTAAGGATCTTTGTCATTTTACTCATAGTGTTGCTCTTTTCAATTCTGCTGAATACTAATAATTAATTTATTTCTTATTATTCTTTCCTAACATTCTTGTGAAAATTCTGCTTTATTCTTCCTAGGTCCCCACTATCCTACAATGTCGAGAAATCTAGTGCTATCCCTGTGAATTTATTCTGAAGGAGTCATTAAGCTTCCTGAGTTCTTGTAGGCATGACTTTTTTTAAACTGAGTTGCAATACTGAGATTTTCCTATAAGTTGAGGGTTTGGCTGTTCCCCAGTTGGTCATATTCAATAGTTGGCCTCACATAGCAAGCATGCATTTTTAAAGAATTTATTCATTCCATAACCCCTAGTTGATCTAGTTATATTTCTCATCCATGATACTCTTAATTGTTCTTTGTGTATATTAGTTTCTTTATTCAGGTCAGTCTGGAATCCAGTTTTTTTTATCCTAAGAAATCAGCTGACCTATTCTTCTGATGTCAAATTTATGTAATTGGTTATTTCTGTTAAAAGGATGGAAGTAATTCATGTGACGATATTTTTTATTTCAATATTTTTTTTTTAAATAGTTGAATAGTTTAAATTAAAAGGAAATTAAAGGACTAAAATTCAATCTAATTTTGTTACGTTATTTTGGTTGGTTTCGAGTTTCAATTAAATAGGTTACGAATTTTCGAGGTAATCCCATGAATATATCATAAGATACTTTACAATTTTTTTTTCTGATTAAAATGTTATTCCAATGAGCTTATAGTTTTAAATCTTAATTCTAAGTACTGTATTTTACAGCTGTACTTGTGCTATTTTAATCTCAGTTAAAACATACCATTTGCCCTTCAATACTTGTATTTGTTTTAAACAGCTTTTTTTTCTTTTTTTTCCTCTGCCTTATTTTTATTTGCTATACCAATTTTTTTAGAAGCTATATCTGTGTTGATATTAGTTTTTTTTTTCTCTTTTTTATAACTTGTCCATTGAAAGCCGTTTTAATTAGAAATTTTATTAATAGTCAAGATTTGGCTTTTGTTTTGTTTTGTTTCAATTTTTATTAATAATCAGAAAATTATTATTCTTTCTTAGTTATACCTTAAAACCAAGACAACAAATGCTGTTCGCATGGGAGAAGATAGATGAAAATCATCTGATATCATTTTGTAAAGGAGAATTCACTAGTAATCTTAAAGAGGTAATTTCCTATTTATTATTCATTATAATTATAAGCACTGTGTATATATAAAACCCAATTTGGATATATTTACCATACCTTAGAATAAGATGTTGGGTTAATCTTACAGAAAGAGTTCAGGCTTAATGTTTTTGTTAAGGGATTGTGTTACACTATATCTGTCTTTTTCTCACAACTATTGGAGTGAGATTTACTGTGTATTCAATTTTGCGAGCTTCAAACATTCTTTTTATTCCTCTATCAGAAAAGCAGTTAGCTTTTCATTTCAATTGATTGCTTTAATTTATTCACTACATAATTTTAATATGCACCTTTATTCATCTCATCTGTGAAAAAAGTTATTTTAGGGAAATGCACATTGCACTGGTTGGAAAGCACATTGATCGCAAGATTATTTCAAATGACTTAGATTGCACTAATTTGAATATTCTATGCCTCTTACCCCAAAACTGTAAATAGCCTATATTTGATGCTAGAACATATGTGTTAAATATAATTTATGCTTTATTATTTTAGTTTTTACCTTTTTTTTTTTCTTTTTTTTTTATTACTTATTCATTATGTCTGTATCTGTAATAGGTTTGCATTTGTATTTTCTTGTTGTTGTTTTTTTGTTTTTTTTTAATGTTAGTGAATTTTATAAATGAAATGGCTATATAAGCAATGTTAAACACACAATGAAATAAGCATTGGACGTATTATGATTAAAGCATAGAACATGAAATCAACTCAAATACATAACTTAAGAGTTCTATGAAAGAGGAAATTTTTTAAAAATATATTATTTTTTTCAGGATAGTATGGGGCCATTTATTGTAAGGAACCATGAACAGCTCTACTGGAGTACTTTTCTGTATGGGCCTCAAAGAGTATTCCTGATAACTGATTCTCAAATCATTGCTGCCGAATCTATAAATTTATCTGATTATGAAATAATTTCTAATGAAGTGGAAGTAAGATTGCAAGGTATTGGTCTTTCCCTTGTCGACAACAATAAGAAAAGAGAACTCCTCTATATAAGTTTATCAAGGTACGTTTCTGATAATCTTTGGTGTGTTGTTGAATAAATAGACTTGAAGAAAGTTTATTTAAAAACTAACTTCTGTGGTTTTATTGAATGATTTTTTTTTTTATTCTGAAATGAAATTTTATTATTGTAATGAATTATTTTATGAACAGGCAGGAGGTCATTGTAGCCAAGCCTGTTTGTGTCTCATAATTTAGCATTCTCATGACCTCAGCAGTTTGAATCCAGACTGGGCGGGTTGATATTACATAAGAGCATCAAGCCCTCAAAAAAGTAGCGATTTATAAACTTCTGATGATCCTTTCGATATTGAAAAATATAATTTATTCTAGGAAGCAAGTAATGACAACGTATTCTTACACTAAATACATAAAAAACAACTGTCAAATATAAGAATAGGTGCAAAGTACTCTGTTTTCATTCCAACTCTAAGTTGAAATAAAATAAAAATGTTTATCAACTAATTTAAATTAATTTTATGAGAGGAGATTAATTCATCATTCCTTATGGTATTGATTCTTCTATACTATCATGAGTTAGCATGACTGTTGAGGGAGAGAATTCCATGGTACTGAGGAGTTGTTCAGGAAGGAAGGAAAGGAATGAGCTGTGGTGATTTTGGAGTATACACTGAATTTGAAATGAAGAATTTAATATACATACTGAGAGGAACTTGAAGAAGTAGTCTGATAAAGGGAGGAGCCGAAGAAATATTATTTACAGTGATAGATCCACTTTTATACTTGGCAACAGCTGCGTTGATTTAACTTCTTAGTCCTGTTAGGAACATCTAAAACTAAATTTCATTAGAAAGTAGCAACACAAATGAAGGATTAGGATTAATGAATTAATTGTCACTTCTATTAGAACTATTTTATTAGAAAACTAGTTTGGAATGCTAAAACATTCATCTTCAGTTCTGAGGAGATCTAACAGATATCTGTTAGAGCAGGGGTTCCCAAACTTTTTTGTACCACGCCCCCTTTTGTTGAAATGAAAGCTTCTCGTGCCTCCCCCCCCTCCCCATAACAAAAAATTGTATGGGCCTAGGAACAAAACAAAAACAAATAAGTGTTGCATTGAAAATAAAACATTTATTTATACTGCCATGAGATACAACAATATCAGTTTTCATAAAATACAAAAATTATTAACAAAAGAAAAATAGATTAGGTTGGTTAGTGAGATAGACGGGCTTGCATTTTCTTTACTAGTATGCCTATTCGTGGCTGAGTTTTAGTAAGTGCACAACGCAAGTCACTAGCATCATCAAGTTTATTCCGATACTTTGTTTTAATTGCCACAAGTGTTGAAAACGCTTTCTGCACAAATAGGTGCTTGAAAAAGGCAAATATAAACGAAGAGCTTCCCGTGATACACTAGGATACACTTTGAAATATTTTAACCAAAATTAAGGTTTGTCCATTATATCAAAGTTGTATTTGGCAGAGGAATCATGTTTTATTTCCAAAGCATCTCCTTGAAGTGATTCAGGCAGGGAGTCTATGTTGACATGGAATGCGTCAGTTGACAATCTGTAAATACTATCTTCACAAGTGTTTGGGAAGTATTTCTGGAACTCTTCAATTAGGCTCTCCAAATGGTTTGATATTTGGATTTTCAAACTTGATCCTTCATAAATGTATTTGAAGCGTGTATCTTCTGAGATTGACGCTGAAATTTGAATAATTGCAGGGGTTCGCTGATATTTTATGCCTCCAAAGTTGCAAATTCTCAATATACATCTTTATCGCATCACGATGAGTTACTAAATTTGAGTCTCCACCCTGCAGTTTTAGGTTATAGCTGTTCAACGAGTCAAAGATGTCTGACAAATTATGCAATATTACTTGGGTACAAGGTTTTTTGAAGGCCACGAATAGTTCATTTTGCTTTTTATGTTCCAAGAAGGTGATTATTTCATCTCGAAGCTCAAATAATCTTGCCAACATTTTTCCTTTTAAGAACCATAGTACTTCTGTATGAAATAGCAGTGTTTTTTTATCACTTCCTAAATCTTCACAAAGAGTTTTAAAAAGTTGAGTATTTAACGCACTGTTTTTATGTAATTCACTACTTTAATATACAACTTTCATTTGGAAGGGTTTTTGCTGCCAAGACTTATCGATGTATAAAAAAATGTATCCCAGTCACATCAGCATTTTTCTCTCTTACTAATTACACAAAGACTGAGCGAGAACCAAGCATTGAAGGCGCACCATCCGTACATACACCGATCAGTTTTTGCTAAGAGAGTTCTTGTTTGTCAACACTGCTTCATAACATGCATTCATAACTGCTTTCATAACAAGAATAGCTTTTGTCGTGGGCTCCAACTCTGTAGAAAAGACTAGCTCATCTTCGTTTCGTTTTCAATATACCGAACGTGAACAATTAACTGAGAACATTGTGCTATGTCTTTTAGACATAAAATTTAGAATTTTAGAAAGACTACCAAATTTTAATTTAATGTTCAACTTATCTCGCGCCCCCCCCCCTGACATGTCCTCACACAACCCTGGGAGGGCGCGCCCCCAGTTTGGGAACCAATGTGTTAGAGAGATATATTAGATCTCCTCAGAACTGAAGATGAATGTTTTAGCAATCCAAACTAGTTTTCTAATAAAATAATTCCAATAGAAGTGGCAATTAATTCATCATTCCTTATGGTATTGATTCTTCTATACTATCATGCGTAGCTCAAATGATGAATGAAGAATTTATCAAATTCAGCTGTTAAAAGGAAAACAATATCAAGATCAAAAGGGTGGAAGAAATTGATTTATAGTGGTAGGGATTGGGTAGTTAAATGCATAATGGAAGTAATGAATACTTGTGGCAGTGGCAAGAAATAAGTCACTTCAACTGGGCTAGTTTTTTGAAGCATGGATATCTTTAGGAATGCTGAAGATGTCATGTAAGAAAATTCATTATTCTTCTAAACCTTTTATCTGGATCATCAGAGATCTATTGTGTTTAGGAAAGACTCAACACACTATTATTTACCAGTTCACACTAGTATTTGATAGAGTAGGTGGTTTGGATTGTAGGCATGTTTTGATTAGTTTTGCAATAATATCATAAAATCATTCATCATAATATCAAGATAAAAAATATATTTTTTATATATTAATTCAATCTTAATGAAGTGGTATTTTATACACACAAAAATACTAATAAATATAAGTTTTTATGTTGTTTTACTAAATCTAAATATTTTAAAATTTTTTTTTATGAACCTTCAGTTCTGATGTGGCATGGGAAGTACGGAAGTCTGAGAAGAAACTATTTAAAAAGCTGTCAGCCAATGACAGTGCTGCAATCGAACGATGTTACAAAGATTACATAGACTCCTGTAATTATGGCTTTGACACTCATCCTTTGGTCAAAGTCAACAACAGGATTACTGTAAGAAATTATTTTATCGTTTGTATTTTACTGATGAAGTCTAAATATCTAAAATAATTAGTATAGTTATGAGTTTAAATAAAAAAAATTTAAAAAAAAAACAATCATTTATTTATTTATTTTTTTAAAATAGATTATGTTTACACCAGAATCAACCAAAATTGTTTATAACCTTTTAGCATAGTGAAACACAATATATATATATATATATATATATATATATATATATATATATATATATATATATATATATATATATTTTTTTTGTTTCACCAGTGGCTAATTGTTTCACTTACAATTAGATAACAAAAAATAAAACAGTTATTTTTTTTTTTCAAAAGGAATTTTTGTAAATTTACCAAAATTTTTTGTTACTTACATGCATGTTTTTTTCAAAATATATTTTTTTTACCACTTATGTACCAGTCAGAGTACATAATAATGTTAAGCCCCTAAAAACAAAAGTCTATTTAAAAAAATAATTTGTGAAAAACCACACTGGGAAGTTTCAAAAACAGTTTGGTAATTTTAAAAAAAAACTTTTATTTTTAATTGTTGACAAAAAATTGAAACAAAAAAGGTAACGGTTCGGATCGGCGACACCAACCCCTAAACCCGCTCAGAATACCTTTTATCGATTCTAACCTTGTACCGATTTATTTCGATGTTTTAGTCGCTGCTTTTAGAAGAGAAAGGTTACTCTCCTACATTTACTGTGAAACTCTTAATCCTTGTTCAAAGTAATATTAACTTCTGTTTACCTTCGAATATTAAAATGAGAAATAAGGAAATATTAAAGTGGAAATAAGGAAATATCGAAATATAAGACACTAAATCAATTTTGAATTAATAGTAATTTAATCAACAATTAATATACTACTGAACCACCAGTAAAGTTAATTCCTGATGAACTTTCTGTCAGAGAAGTGAAAATAACAAATTATAAATATAAAAAAGACAGAATCCTTAAGTATTTATTTGGCATAACTCCTATTTATTTAAAATTTGTAGCTACATGTTTCAGAGATAATGTTCCATCATCAGGCTTCTAATTTTTTTTAAAAACACATTAATCTATAACATTATACCAATAGTTCTACAATTATATAGTAATGTGTCATTTACCTCTTAATCTGTGATTATTTTCACATTGTCAATTCTCCATGTTATAAGCCATTATATAATAATATAATATAATATAAGAAAGAATCCTAGTTGAAAGTGATGATGTTAATTTCTGCTATATTTTCTCATGGGAAGTGGAAATAAGAAAACATAAAAAACCTGTGATATACTTTCTCACATTTATTTATAAACTGATATGTTTTATTGAATTAATTATACAATCTGTCTCACTTTAGCACAAAAAGTAATATGGATGACAAAGAATCCATTCACAAAATATGTATACTGAAATTGAAACAACAAATACAAATATATAAAACACCAAATCCATGTACAAATAAATCTTGTTGAGTTTCATAACACTTTTACAAGTTGTAAATTTTATCACTTAAATTGATAAAAGAAATATAAATATGTAAAACACCAAATCCATGTACAAATTAATCTTCTTAAGTTTTATAACACTTTTACACATAAGCTTAGATGAAATAAGAAAACATGAATTCATAAAACACTAAATCCTCGTGTTGTTAACTTCTGTTTCACTTATTTACATTTAAGAAATCTAAATATCAATATAACAAACTAAAAAACACAATCCAAGTTGAAACTGTAGAAGTGATTGTTTACGTGTGAGGTTATAGGAATGAACTATCGAAAAATGTAAACATGAAGTGAAGCGCAAGGATCGAACTGGTCGGTGTAGCGCGGGTCAACCTAGTTTGGTGGTGTCGCCGATCCGAACCGTTCCCACAAAAAATATTATTTTTTTAAGTTTTGTTAGTTTTTATTTTCTACAATTTTTCCCTGAAATATCCCAATGACATTGGTAACATACTAACTAAATTTTATCCATATTGATTTCTACAGCTTATAATTTATTAATTTTTTTTCTCTTGGGGATCCAGTTTTGGGAAATGATTATTCCAATAATTACTAATCATAGGAAAAAAGTTAATTATTAAGTGATAATCCAAGTGGGAGAACTTTATCCATTCTTAACCCTCAGGGCCTTTCAGTTTTTATTGTTAGTTTTAACAATTAGTTATTTGATTGTTAAAAATCTTGTTGTCATCAAGTAAATGATAAATTTTATTTTTATCAGAAATAATTTCTTGTTAATTATAAATAATTTTAAAACAATGATTTTAACAGGTTGATTTCCAAGCTATGAAGATGATGTTACCTACAGAGAAAGAACTCCACCGCTGTTATGTAGATGGGGTATGGATTAATCTTAAAAACTCGACACATTTGATGAGGTTTCACATGAAGATCAACAGCGTCCAGATTGACCAACAAGTGTATGATTGTGTTTTTCCTGTGATTTTTGCTCCAGTGCCTCCTCCAAAATCTGTAATGACCCAACAAAGTAAGTCTTCTGCCTCTCCCTTACTTTGCCTTCTTGATACAGAAATTGAAAGAACTTATTTTTATTAATTATTTTATTTAGAAACCAATTTAATTTTAAATTCATAACCAATTTAATTTTAAAATTGACTAATAGGTGGCGAGCACCATTCTACATGAGAGGTTACAATGGTAAGGTGTTATGAAAAAATTAAAATAAATTCAATAAATTGTGCAATATGTTTTTTTGTTTTTTTTTAAGAATAAAAAATATTACTACCCTTCCATATTAGTATTAACGCTTTATAATTGCTGTTATTAATTTATATTAAAATTTGGTTTTCTTTTGTTTCAGCTCCAAAACCGTTTTTAGAAGTCAGTTTGGTAAAATTGAGCAATCAGTTCAGCCATCTGCAACAATATAAGTATTTCGGCATCCTCATTCAGGAATTCCATCTAAGAGCTGATACTGGTGTCCTTTCCAATCTGATGTACTTTTTTGAAGCACCAGAGGCCACCGAAGAAGCCCAAGTAATTATTTAGTATTTTTATTGGTTATGATTAGAGCTGTGAAATAAATGCATTTGCATATTTCTCCTAGTTAACTAATACATATATCATCAAAATGTATATTTGGAATCAATTTGAGTTATTTTTATTTTGCCGTAAATTCATTTTTTGAACTTTAATTGCATATTTATCTACATATCCAGCATATCGGCATTAGACATTTGAAATTTTTATGTTTCTACGAATTTCTCGATCTCAATCCACTCAAATACTTGCAATATTACTTCACTTATCTTGTTTCCATTCTTCCTACCATCATTCTGTTACCCAGTCTCTTATGCATTGACCACCAAGACACATCATTCGTTAATTGTTTATTTAAAAACACTCTTGCAAAGATGAAATATTTTGTTGGAAAGTGATTTCTCAATTGAAACTTTTAAGGACGATGGAGACATTTTATATTATGTTTGTTTTGATATAGATGTATTAACTACTGCACGGTTTTTAGTAAAACAGCAAAGCACAAATGAAACAAAATTAAGAAGTCGAAATTTGAAGAAAAAGAAAAAAAATTGCACAAATAATACCACTGGATCAGGAAAGTCTGGTTTCTGATTTATGTTGTACTTTAGTTTGAGCTGACATACCATTCCGTAAATTAGCCACTTTAAATTTTATAACATGTTTTCTTTTTTTATATTCCCCATGTCTTTTCGTTTTTTAATTGTCTTCTTCCTATCGTTCCCCTTTCAGCTTATTTTTATTCAACACAGTTAGTTACTTAAATTTGAGTTTGAACCTATGTATAAGTATGTATCACAATTTCTTTAAATAATGTAGATACATATTTTCAGTATTAAATTGCAAATAATTCACAGACCTAGTTATGATGAAAACTAGTACTTAAATTAGTTCTGCTTCTCTACATGATGAAACAATATTTTGTTTTATTTTTATTTTTATTTTTTTAGATAGCACTTATGGATTCTGATGTAAACCGGGCTCAGAAGAATTTGAGTTTCTTTGTATCACAGACTTCAATGAAGGAGGTGAAAAACTATTACAGCAAGCTTCATTTGTCTCCATTAAAGGTTGCTTTATTTTATTAATTGTTTATTTATTTTTTTACTATTTTAGTCTTTATTATATATTTACTATTAATTTACAAGTATTAGTACTAGCATCCTCTATGGTCTGCCGAAATCTTAAGATATATCATTCCTTATTTTTGTGAACCAAGTGTATTAATATGTAGTGTAATACATCCAATGTATTATAATCTACACTATTATATAAAAGGACAAACTATTTTGCGTTGGTGATCACTAACCACAAAACTAACTACTGAACTGATCTGTACCAAATTTCAACCACATCCCTGTTATAGTTCTAGAAAGGTTTAGCAATAATAAAATTAACTGATTTTCAATTAATTTGTTATTAAAAAAGCAATAATATGTGGATAACAATGAAGTTTAAAAATTAACTAATAGGTGAGAGGTTACAATGGTATGGTGTTATATAGAGCTTGAAATTTCACTTATTTTCAATTAAATTATTAAAAAAAAGGTTTAAATATATGGTGAAACATGTGAATTCCAGTGAAGTTTGAAAACTGACGGATACGTGTTTCGCACCATTCTGCAAACAAATGGTAAACTACCATTTGTAACAGATTTTAATTATGTCATTTTCATAGTTCTAGGAAGGTTTAGCAATAATGAAATTTAAAGTATTAAAAATTTAAATGTTGAGTGGTGAGTTAGGCCACACTTTCATAAACTTTTATGGATAGAAATTAAAATCAACCAGATGAAATCTATAAAATTATTTCTGCTGAATAAAAATTATTATCAAATCAAACTATAGATCCTTTGCTTTTTTGTATTGTGTGTAAAAATATGATCCATGGGCCTTTTGTTGTAAGCACTGATAGTGCAGTCCATTGTCCACAAGAGTTTTTAATATTCTCTGGTCATAATTCAGATTATAATTACAATTATCTATCTGGATTACAAATTCATATATAAAAATTAAAAATTGGATGACAATTATGTTTTTACATAATCTTCAAACACCTAACAGTGCAATTTTGGCAGGGTTAAAAATGATTATTATGCATGAAAATATCTTCAAAGAAATAATGCTCAATTGTGTACTTCAATATAAGATTTTTATCAATTAACAAATAAATCTTCAGATATTAGTTAAAATTATTTAAGTTCTTCACGGGGCGAAGCCGTGTGCTAGTATATTATATGGATATGGATAGATAGAAAGAGAGAGGAGATTTAAAAAGAAAAACAAATTTAATTATTTGAGGTACACGTGGCGGTATAGAAGGATCAACAAAATTAGGATTGATGAATCAGTTGCCACTTCTATTGGAATTATTTTATTTGAAAACTAGTTCCGAATGTTAAACATTCATCATCAATTCTAAAACATACAAAATTTTCAAAACAACAGCACTTTACTATATAGATTATATGTATTAATTTTTTTTTTTAAATGTAAGACAATCAAATATATATTGGTACGCACCTGAGGAAGCAAACGGACTTCTGAAAGATATGAGGACCTACAGTCAAACTAAATGCTAAATTGTCAGTATTGTTTTTTTCTGTTCCTATTGGAAACAAATTTAACATTGGACTGTCGGAAATATTTATCTGATTATTTAAACAAAAATCTGGATTTATTTTGAACAATTTTAATATTTCTAATGATTATTAAATATTTAATTTTAGGCTATTTTTTATTTGATGTATTAGTTTCACTCCTAAGTCTTTATTGAATTTATGGGATAGTTATTATCAGATGACGATGGTTTATCTATTTTAAAAGCAGAATTTAAACCTAATTTTGTTAATTCCTTTCTGACTTAATATGGGATTAAAATATATTTCTTTAGGGTAGATTTGTTCCCTGTGGGTGTTAAGTTTATATTATTCATAGTCTTTTTAAAGTATTGTTTAACCAATGACAGTGTGCCCTTTTTTAATTAGCTTATTCCATTTATGATTGTGCTCTTGTTTTAGATGCACATGAGCTTTTCACTGAGCAGCGGAGAGAGTAGCTCAGGTGAAGCGAGTATGATGCCTCCAATAGTCTCTGTTTTCATGCATAGCTTTGGTGTCACCCTTACAGATGTCGATGATGTTATTTTCAGGTAAAATTTGCTGAATCCTAATTTTTTTTCATTTTATTCTGTATTTTTTTCCTTTATTGTCCTCTAAAACCTATCAACTACATAATTACTTTTATGAAATGAAAAAATAAACTTTACTGTCCCGTAAGAATAAAAATAATGCACAGTTATTTACAAATTAAATGCATCAGTAATTACAGCATACATTTTTTATAGGAAAAAAATAAATTAAATAAAAAAAAATAAACATATGAAATAATAATTATAACTTAAAATACTATATATATATATATATATATATTATTATTATTATTATATATATTTTAAAATAGAGCTATATTATGAATATATACACGAGAAAAGAAAAAAATAAATAATAATAATATGCTGATATAATGATTATAATGCATTCAGAAAGATAAAAAATATAAAAAAGAAATCAATGAAATAAAACAAATATAGTGAATAGAAAGGAAAAGATGTATAGAAAAAAAATTAACTATTTGAATGTTAATAAGACAAAATATTTACAAATACCTGAAAGTATATATTTATACGTCTACTTACTGCCTCTTATATTATGTAGCTATATGAGACAAAAATAAAAAGTAATTTTTTTTGACAGATAAATGATTAAAATTGACAAATTTACCAATAATGATATAATTATTGAAGTAATTCATTGATATCGGATATAGTTGAGATTGACTGACTGGATTTTTAATTATTACACATATTGGCGGCGTCTAACTGGGATTTAAGGAGATATTGGAATAGGAGAGTTTTGAATGAGTTTAAGGAAGGAGCATGTCTAATTTCAGGAGGTATAGAGTTCCAGAGGGTAGTGGATCGAGCTTGGAAGGAGTGTTGGTATAATGCTGTTCGGTGGAAGTGAATATGTAGGTCAGAGGAACGTGATCTTGTTGTGAGTTGGAAGTGGACAGAAGACTTGAATTTCAACAGGTTATAGATGTAGGGTGGGCAGTGGTTATTAATGACATGGTACAGGAAAGTGCCCAAGAAATATTGTCTACGGGAGGATGGATAGAGCCAGTCTAAGGCAGTGTAGAGGTGCGATACATGTGAACGTCTCGGGGTACCAGTAACAAATCTGATAAAACTATTCATGATTCGTTGTAATCTGTCCCGGAGACCCACCAAGAGGCCCCCATACACCACACAACAAAAATCAAACTGAGGAAAAATGAATGAGGAAACTAGGAGTTTTTGCATAGATTGAGGAAGGAAATGACAGGAACGATGGAATAATTTGAGGATTCCTATTGATTTTCGGGCTATTTGGGCGATTTGAGGCTTCCAGGTGAGGTTTTGGTCAATAATTATTCCCAATTTTTTGGCAGAGGGGCAGAAAGTGATAGGTTGATTATTCAGGTTTAGGGTAGGAAAGTTGGTAATGGATCTGAGCAGGGGACTTGAACCGATTACAATAGCTTGAGTTTTCCCTGGATTTAGCTTTAAATTATGCAAGTTGGCCCAAGTACAGATTCTATCGAGGTCTTACTGGATCCTAGATAAAGCTTCATGTAATTCATTGGGAGGAAAGGATAAATAAATTTGAGAGTCGTCTGCATAAAGATGATGGGAACAATGTAAAATTGACTGGGGAAGATCATTAATGTAGGAGTCGAAGAGGAGGGGTGAAATGCTGGTACCTTGGGCTACTTCCGAAGACAGAGGTGAGAAGTCGGATAAGGGTTGATTAGGGATAGATAAGGCTTGAGTGCGGTCAGAGAGGAAGGATTGGATCCAGTGGATTTGAAGTATTGGAAAATTTTAAAGCATTTAATTTGGAAAGAAGGATACGATGGTCAATGGAATCAAATGCTTTAGAAAAATCTAGGAGTATCAAGACGGTCAGTTTTTTTCATCTCTTGCAGTGTGGATATCGCTTATGATTTTGGTTAGTGCAGATTGTGTAGAATAACCAGGATGGAAACCAGATTAGAAAGGATCGAGTAGATGGGAATCTTCCAGGAAATGGGAAATTTGGGATTGCACCAATCGTTCAAGGGGTTTTGAAATGTTTAAAAGGATGGAGATTGGGCGATAATCTGCAGGACAGTTAGGATTAGGATTTTTATCGATGGGATGAACAATAGCTTTTTTTCCAGGAGGTAGGAAATATAGTTTTGTAGGGAGAAATTATAGATAAAGACAAGGAACGGTAAAATTTCTGGGAAGCATAATTTTATAAGTTTAATAGGAATACCATCTGGGCCTACGGAATTCGTATGAGATTTCATGATAGAGGAGATAATTTCTGTGGGGGTTATGTCGGAAAAATAAAAGTTACTGTCATTGAAAGGTGCTTCTGAGGAAACACTGGTATAACAGGAAGAAGAGGTGAGAGATGATGAAACAAAATAGGCGTTTAGATCATTAGGCGAAACTGGGAAGTTGGTTGAGTTGGAGGATCCGGAGGGGTGATGAAGGGCGAGTTTTCGAAGGACTTGCCATTTTGACTTGGAATTGGGAGAGGACGATAAGGCTTCGTGGAAATAGGAAGATTTTGCACTTCGAATTTTTACTTGCACCTGGTTACGCAGTATTTTTAACACTTGATAGTTGTCCATGAGTCTCGTCCGTCTGAATCGTCTTCGTCCAGCCTCACGCTTTCTCTGCAGATCTTCAATTTATTTAGACATCCAGGGTGCAAGTCGACAACGAAAGGTAGAGGTTTTAAGAGGAGCGTAGGTATCAAGGATACTGAGAAGATTGGATGTGAGGATTTCGACCATGGAGTCTATGGAGGAGGTGGAGTAGATTTCACTCCAATCTAAGGTTTCAAGGAGAGATAGGATAATATCACGTCAAGGTTGCGGAGAGTTATGGTTTTTGTAGGAAAAGGATAGGTTTGGAAATCGTAGGATATTTGGATTAGGCCATGGGAAGATAAAAATGAAACGGTGCTTTGTGAGGAGGAAAGGAGATTTTTTTGAGAATCTATGATATGGTGAGTAGGAGCGAAAGGTATGATGAAAAGGCGGAGAGAATAGAACAGGTTATCCAAGTAACGTTTATCATTGGAGTCAGCAAGCAAATTTTTATTGAGGTCTCCGGAGATAATAATATTGGAATAGAGAGGAACAAGGTTAAATAAGGAAGATTCATAGGACTGATCGAACGGAACAAGAGGAGGACGATATATCACAGCATATAGTAGGTGATGATTGCCGGCAGAAATTTCTAGGGTAAGGTATTCAACGTGAGGATGTATGGATGAGGGAGAAAAAAAGCAAGGATTGGAAGTTAACGTGACAGGTAGTTAGGATACTAGACATACTGAAGAGAAGTTAAGGGAAAGACATTTATAGGAAAAAATACCCTGTAATATGAGTAATATGTATAAAATATCAAACAAAATTGTGACTATCATAAATAAAACTCTTATAATAAAATTTATTATTTACCATAGGATTAGCTGTTTCGAACGAGAATCGTTGTTTGTGACTCAGTCTCAACTAATTAGAGAGGTACAGGGTCACTATGTCAGTCAGATCTTACAGCAGATCTATGTCCTCATATTAGGCCTGGATGTTATTGGCAACCCTTTTGGTCTGATTTCTGGATTAAAGACTGGAGCTACAGATTTTTTTTATGAGCCTATTCAGGTAAGATATGTTTTTTTTTACTTCAATACCTCTTTATTTAAAAAATAATATAAAATAAAACGATACATTTATCATTAAAATATAGTTTATCTTAGTATAGTTTTATATAGTATCATCCTTTTGGATGTTTTAATATAAATAAAGGTAGTTAAACATTAGTGCTAAATATTATAAAGTTAAATTCAGTAGCAATGTTACACTGAGATTAAGGGAGTTAAGTAAGTAATAAAAAAAAAAAAAAAAAAAAAAAAAAACCTGTACCACTTACAACCCATGAAGGGTCTCGGGTTCAGTACTTAGGTAGGGTGTACTGTTTCTGAGCCAACGGTTGTGAAAGGAGGTGATTTGGCCAGAATTCACGCTCAACCGCCAGGTTTTTCCCCCAATTAAGGGTACCCACTTTTTTAGGAGGCTGGGTGTGCCCCAGGAGGGTCTCCCGACCTCGAATTCGATCCACGGCCGAAATAACAGAAAATAAATTTTCTGCCTTCAGTCGGGCTCGAACTAGGGCCCGGGAGCATGGTAGTCAAGTGCCTTACCCACTGAGCTACCGCGCCTCCATAAGTAAGTAATAAGAGAGAGAAAATTTTTTTTAAAAAAATGAATAAACAGAAATTAAAAGAGAGTTTAAAGACGGGGGTTTGTCCTTCCATTCCAATAGGTTGGCTTTGAACGAGGGTTCAAGGAAGAAAAAGAGGGTTGGACAGAGTAGGAAACATGTAAAATTTGATGTGACGTATGTTTTGAACAGTTTTCCAAATTAAATCGTGTTGCAAAATCAGTAGATCTATACACCAAGGGGATTAATGTTCTGTTCTGAAGTCTGTTTGATTTATTGGTATTATCTTGGACTAAGTGTTGAAAGAGGCGAGCGGCATGAAGTCTAGGACAAGGGATAGGTATTATTGAGAAGTTTTAGTTGGACAGATATAGTTGGAGGGCAAAAAAGCTGCGATATAGATGTGAATTTCATGATTAAAGGAATGTTTACAATTAATGTACTCATAACACCAGTTATTTTTCATTGTTTTGGGGGTTATTCCAAGAACATTTTACAGTAATTTTAAACTTTCAGTTAGTAAAAATGGAGTAAACATAACACAGCCATTTTAAATTGCATTTTTATTGAATCAAATTCGATTTTTATATTCTTTCACTCCCTCTTCACCATAGCTCTGATAATAACACTTTATAATGAACTTTCATTTGTACTTAATATTTTTTCTGAACACATTATGCACCCAAGTAAATTATTTCCTATCCAATTAAAAAAAAAAAAATTACTTAGAGATAAAATAAAACAAAAATATTGTAGGGTGCCATTCGTGGTCCAGGAGAATTTGCAGAAGGCCTGGTGCTTGGTGTAAGATCGCTGTTCGGGCACACAGTTGGTGGTGCGGCTGGTGCTGTATCTAAAATGACTGGAGCTTTAGGTAAATATATTCCTTAAATCTTTTATACTGCTTACATCTGATGCATAAGTTCAATTTTTAAATAAGTTTAGATATATTTAATTAATTAGATACATTAATGTATATAATATAATGTGAAATACAAATATAATTTGAGTGCTCTGTTTTTGCAAATGAGTCAATTAGAATGAGTGTAACATAAGACCACTCATAAAACTGAGTGATCTATTTTCATAACCTTTTTTCTTGTCCCACTATAAATAAGTTTTAAATTGTTAAGGTCCAAGGTTTTATTTCAGTAATAATTTCTGATAGTTTTTCTATTTTATTAAAAAAGAACTTTGAATTTCTGTATTAAGTACTAAAATATTCAGATATCATACTTTTCTTTTTGATAAAATTGTTCAGAAGCACAAGGAGCCCCGAAATCTTCAAACAAAGCAAGCTTCAATGTTGAGTTGTAACACTTAAAGTAGAATAAATATAATTAAAGACCGAATTTTGGGTTACAACACAAATTTGCCTGTTTTAGGTTTTAAGTGCACGAAAGCGCACTTTTTTGATATTTCATTAAAAATATTGAAGTTTTTTTATTTTACATTTCGAGAAAAGTTGAGATTTATTTTGAAATTATCAACAACATTTACCTGCATAGTTTTCCAAGAAAGAAAAACAAAACATGGTTTCCAGTTATTTGCTCAAAATCATTAAAGAAATGGTATAATGTTGAACAACTTTTTCTTTGTATTAACATTCATAGAATTTCTAATTTGTTTTTATTCCACCTTTCAAACTACTCTTTCATTTTCATTTCATTCTACAGTACAGTTTAGTTTTTTAAACAAGTAGATGTAATAAAGAAAATGCCTAAAGTAACAGCCAGCCAGTTGCCAAAAATTAGCATTTAGATAAAACTAACCAGAATTGAAATAAGAGAGGAAAACAATTTTTTGCTCTTCTCGCATTAAATCATTTGGTTCTGATTATAAATCTCAAGTGGATGATAATTGCAACTCAAGTTCTATCTTTTCTTAAGTATCGATGGGCACACACAGTTAACTGCAGCACAAAAATCCAAGCTTGCTCAAGTAACAGTTACTCACACAAAGCTGCTCATTATAAGACAACAAACAAAGCTTTTCCGATTTATGTAACACCATGGTTGCTTCCAATATTTCATTCAATAAACTGCAGTCCAGCCCTTTAAGTCTTATTTGCAAAAATACACTAAACAAAACAGTCCTGACAAGAGCACCCTAAGAAAACATTATCTCAAACACTGTTGTGAATATTTTCTTGAGGAAATATGTAAATGAATAGGAAGCAATTATATTTTCATTATGGGAGATGAATATACAGACACACAGGAACTTTACATCAGTAGAAGATTGAATTGAATATTTTTTTTATTTTCATTCACATTTGGCTAATTTTTACTGCGCAATATTCAGCCTTTAATTATAATCTACGATTAAATTTCTTTATTTGTTGTTTCTCATTTTCTAGATTTAGTATTATGTGCTTCAATTCAGACTGCAGACCAAATTTTGAAGAATTATGTGTAATAGTTATTTACCAATGAAAATTTTCAGTAGTTATTATTAGCATGGAGTACGAAGTCACTCTTAAATATTCAATATTTTAAATTTAAAAAGTGTTACAAAATAAAATAAAATTTAATTACAATATTTCATTTATTGTGCAGGTAAGGGATTAGCAGCTCTCACATTCGATGACGACTATCAGAGACAAAGGAGAGAAATGCAGCGTTCCAAACCAGCGACAATGCAAGAAGGCTTTGCTCGAAGCGGCAAAGGCCTAGTTATGGTATGCATTCCTATAATTGTAAGAGTAGTGTGGATAATGAGTTGGAAAATGTTATTTAAATTTATAAAGTAAAAATGATTGTTAAAGCTAAATATATTTAAGCTTAATGATTCGATTTTCATCTTTAGCATGTTTTTACATTTTCAGACTGAATGTAATACTGGTTTTAGATTTATTATTATTAATTGGTATAAAAACATTTTTTTTTTTTCAAATTTTCTTGTCTTTCAACAGTTGAACATCTATATTGTTTTTTTTTTTATAACAAATATCTTCATCATAATTGCCATTATTAAGGCTCCATTATTTAGTTTATAAATAATGGATATGAAGTTTCTCATCCCAAACCTTACCCTTGCATTGTCATTTGTACTACTTGTATAAAATTCCACATTTATTTTAGTTTAATATCTAAATAGTAATTTTTAGGAATCCTAATTCCTATAAATAATTAGAAGCATAAATACCTCGGAGCAACTGGTCCCCCTAAAATATCCCAGGGAGAAATGGGTGGATTAACAGTTTAGATAAGGATTTATATTGGATTGAAGGAAATAAGGTAAGGACAGGAATCCTCCCAGGTATGTAAGTGGAGGGTTCGAGAGCTCGCGTATTTTTTTTATTTTATTATTTTTTTTATTATTATTATTTTTTTTTTGGTGTTTCGTAATTTTTTTTTTGGATTTTCATCATTTTTACGAGTGATTATATACCATATATATATATATATATATATATATATATATATATATATATATATATATATATATATATATATATATATATATATATATCACTTTGACGACCAAGCCATTTCTGTTAATATTTCCCTGTGGACCAAACATTTTTTTTTTTTTCACTTAAAAGCTGCATTCAGCAGTTATATAACAATGTCATACATTTTTATAATCATTAGCAACCAATTAATTATGGTGATTAAGGCAAAAATGTAGAGGGCCTATGTGCCCGCCAATGTCCGTGGGGCACTGCCCATTTTTTTCTAAATCATAAATTAACTATTTTTTCCTTTAATAGATATTTTTTAACTTCTATATTGACATATTTTGATTTGTTTTTCATTTTCACACAAAATATTACTGCACTGTTGGAAAAAAATGTATAAACCCCTTCAAGATTAGTTCTTTTTCCATAAAATGAATATGAGAATAACAAAAAACAGTACCTAGATGTAAAAAAAAAAAAAAATTAATTTCCAAAAATATTGATGGAATAACATATTAGGTTTATTATTCAGTAAAAATGTGTTGTTCACCCGATCAGGTATAAAACTGTTCTTTAGGTGATTGACCTGTCGAATCCCTTCCAACACCTTTTATTATCCTTTCACTATTTTCAACCCTCCTACCTCGCACCCTCCACTTTATTTAGTATGCTTATAGCTCTTGTTGCAAACAGACATTACTCGGTAGTACCTTTAGTGCATTATCGAAATTCAGTTTTTTGTAAGTTGGTCCATTTTTTGTGTAAAACTGTTTCGTGAAATATCTTCCCGTACCAAGCGTATCGTGGAGTTGGCAATGCAAAATAAATTGCCTTTCGATTCGGAGTCAGATGGGGATACAACAATAGTATCGGTAGATAATTTATCAGATGATCATAGAAATGCAAGCAGAAGCTTCAACATCAGCCCGGCGGAAGTCTCTCCAATCACACAGATTCGGCAAAAAAAGGTCAGTTCCTTAAAATTAGGAAGTACTGTAGAGGATGTTATCAGAAACACCAGAACAAAGAAATATAAAAAAAAAAAAAAGGTTAAAAAAGTGGTAATGTTTTGTAGAGACTGTAATGAACCTCATTTCTGTTTGCCTTTTTTTTTTTCTTTTTTTTTTCCCCCCGGCTATAATGGCACCTCAGCCTTAAGGCTCATTGTGCCTGTGCCATGTATCCTGTACTATATTAGGACAGTCCTAGCATTTTCATGTAGCCGATAATCATAATCGGATCTATCTGTTTGCCTTGGTTTGACAAGTTTCATAAAAATTGATAAATGTGATGTAATGTAAATAAAATTTTTTTTTTTTTTTTATTAAATAAATTTTAAAATAACAATTTATTATTATCTATTTTTTTTTCATAATTTCCAAGTCCTTAATAATTTTAATTAGATTAAAATAACTTAAAAAAATAAAAAAAATATGCTAAACAATAACAAATTAGCTTCCAGGAATTGTTATGGCAATAAAATGAAGGTAAGCTCAACCCAAGGAGATAATTATGTTCACAAAGGTAATTTGATTTTACAACGACGCATGTATTCCTGGAACAAAATTGTTTGTGGGTTTCACTAGCGGGCCTATGTGTCCGCTGTGGTCCCCTTGGTAAGTTGCTGAGCAGGCCTATGTGCCCGCTATGGTCGTTAAAGTGTTAAATATAATAATATATATATATATATTGTTGAGATATTTTAAAACTGAAAATTATATAGGACAAGGGATGAAAGTGTAAGGGTCTAAACCAGGTAGGAACCCTTGGATTAGGGACACCGGAGGTACCTTCAAGGTTCAGCCCTTGAGGCAGGTAAAGGAAGGCAGTTGGTATTAGGACAGAGAAGAAAGAAGACAGGATCAGTTGTTTATGGACCTTAGAGCAGCCAGTGTCAGGAGTCAGAAGACTATGGAATCAAGATAAGTGAAAGTGTTTTAGGTTCTCTCAGTAATGGACTTTAATTAAAATTAAATTAAGGTAAATTTAAATATGTTTATATATAAAATAAATAAATATAAAAAGTATGCACAAAACATTGTTTAAAAAATAGATTAGTCATAATTCAAAAGAATATTGACAGAACCCTAATAATGAGTTAAAGTCAGTTAATTATAGACATATAATTTTATTAAAAATATATGATTTAAGAAAATCATAACATTTGGCGCCCTCCAGTGGACTGTCAATATTGAAATTATGACTGGAAAATGGTTAAAATTTGGTAGATGTTTGTGTGAAAATAATGAATAAATAGTAATTTTAAAGTCAAGTTATATTAAGGGAATTAAAACAAAATGAATTTCGAACAAATGTTGGAATCTATCAATAAGAATTTTGATTTGCTGTTTAATACCATATCTAAAAAAATAGATGAAATTGCTGAAAAAGAAAATAAAAACCATGAAGAACGCATGAAAAAGTTTAAAGAAGATGGACGAAAATGTTCTGAAAAAGATTCAGATTTTCAGGCCATTGATATAAATGTTTGTGAAGATGAAAGAAACACTGGAACTGAAGAACAAATGGAATTAGAAGAAGAAAAAGTAACTGATACTGTGAAAGAAGACAAAGAATTGAAAAATGAAAAATTAATGGAATATGAAGAAAGTAAAATGAACAAAGAAAAAGTAACTGATAATGTGGATAAAGAAAAAGATTTAAAAGATGAAGAAATAATGGAATCTGAACAAAATTTTACAAGTGAGATAGTAGTGTGTGAAAGTAAAATTGTTGATAAATTAAATGAAGTGGAAAAAGAAGAAGTAAGAAAAGAGGACATTGGTGAAAACATAAACAATGACTTTGATGAAAATGAAGAAGTGCTAAACTGTCAAATGGTTCGAAGAAATAAATATACCAATATTATTCAATTTCAAAAAGTAGAAAAATCTGGTTTCTTTGAATATAATCAAAAATTAAAATATGCTTCAAATAAAGGTTTGAATAAGCATATGATGGAGTTTCAAATTCCACTTAGTTGGAGCAAATATACTTCAGAATGGTTATGGTGGTTATATAAATTAAAATGTTCAAACAGCCATAAAGGGTTTAAAAAGAAATTTATATACATCAAGAAAAGAATTAAAAATTGTTTTCTTGGTGAAATTTAGTATATTGCTGACATGATAAAAAAAAAAAAAAATAAAAAAATAAAATAAATGAATAAAACTGTTTGCATATGGAACCATTTTGTTTTTAAATAGCATAGATAAAAATTAATTTGTATTTCAATGAATCCTATTTTTCATTATATTTATTTATTTTTTATTTTAAGCATCTACCAATCATAGAATAAAAAAAGGTGTGAAATTTCACCAAGAATTATGTGTTATTATTAAAAATTTTGCTTATTTTATTTAAATGTTTTAAACAATAGATCATAGATAATTCATCTGTAAACCAACCTATTTTCATGGTCTATAAATTTTTTTGGTAATAATTTTCATAAAAATCTAATAGGTTTGTAGTTACTTATAGTTATTATTATATTAAAATAAATTGACTGTATTATATAAATGTTTGAAAAAGTACTATTATTAATTAAATTATGTTTCAGTCTGTTACGCATGTTATTGAATTAATTTGAACATTTTTTATTAAAAAAAAAAAAATAAAATAAAAAAATAAAAATAAAGGTTATTAGATTAATATAGAATTATTTCATTTTATAGTAAACATTTGGTTATTGTATATAAAATTTAGATTTTAAGGATTTGTTTAGCGTTCGGGATTAATAATTGTTTTGTTATATTTTAATTATTTAGGTATTATGATTATGATTTTGCATTGTTAATTCATTAGATTTAGAAATTTAATACAAATTGTATAAGCTATAATATAGAACAAGTAGAAAAAATTTCTACGCAAAAGCTCAAAATTTTTTAAATTGGAGAGAACCCGAATGTTGAGATATTTTAAAACTGAAAATTATATAGGACAAGGGATGAAAGTGTAAGGGTCTAAACCAGGTAGGAACCCTTGGATTAGGGACACCGGAGGTACCTTCAAGGTTCAGCCCTTGAGGCAGGTAAAGGAAGGCAGTTGGTATTAGGACAGAGAAGAAAGAAGACAGGATCAGTTGTTTATGGACCTTAGAGCAGCCAGTGTCAGGAGTCAGAAGACTATGGAATCAAGATAAGTGAAAGTGTTTTAGGTTCTCTCAGTAATGGACTTTAATTAAAATTAAATTAAGGTAAATTTAAATATGTTTATATATAAAATAATAAATATAAAAAGTATGCACAAAACATTGTTTAAAAAATAGATTAGTCATAATTCAAAAGAATATTGACAGAACCCTAATAATGAGTTAAAGTCAGTTAATTATAGACATATAATTTTATTAAAAATATATGATTTAAGAAAATCATAACATTTGGCGCCCTCCAGTGGACTGTCAATATTGAAATTATGACTGGAAAATGGTTAAAATTGGTAGATGTTTGTGTGAAAATAATGAATAAATAGTAATTTTAAAGTCAAGTTATATTAAGGGAATTAAAACAAAATGAATTTCGAACAAATGTTGGAATCTATCAATAAGAATTTTGATTTGCTGTTTAATACCATATCTAAAAAAATAGATGAAATTGCTGAAAAAGAAAATAAAAACCATGAAGAACGCATGAAAAAGTTTAAAGAAGATGGACGAAAACGTTCTGAAAAAGATTCAGATTTTCAGGCCATTGATATAAATGTTTGTGAAGATGAAAGAAACACTGGAACTGAAGAACAAATGGAATTAGAAGAAGAAAAAGTAACTGATACTGTGAAAGAAGACAAAGAATTGAAAAATGAAAAATTAATGGAATATGAAGAAAGTAAAATGAACAAAGAAAAAGTAACTGATAATGTGGATAAAGAAAAAGATTTAAAAGATGAAGAAATAATGGAATCTGAACAAAATTTTACAAGTGAGATAGTAGTGTGTGAAAGTAAAATTGTTGATAAATTAAATGAAGTGAAAAAAGAAGAAGTAAGAAAAGAGGACATTGGTGAAAACATAAACAATGACTTTGATGAAAATGAAGAAGTGCTAAACTGTCAAATGGTTCGAAGAAATAAATATACCAATATTATTCAATTTCAAAAAGTAGAAAAATCTGGTTTCTTTGAATATAATCAAAAATTAAAATATGCTTCAAATAAAGGTTTGAATAAGCATATGATGGAGTTTCAAATTCCACTTAGTTGGAGCAAATATACTTCAGAATGGTTATGGTGGTTATATAAATTAAAATGTTCAAACAGCCATAAAGGGTTTAAAAAGAAATTTATATACATCAAGAAAAGAATTAAAAATTGTTTTCTTGGTGAAATTTAGTATATTGCTGACATGATAAAAAAAAAAAAAATAAAAATAAAATAAATGAATAAAACTGTTTGCATATGGAACCATTTTGTTTTTAAATAGCATAGATAAAAATTAATTTGTATTTCAATGAATCCTATTTTTCATTATATTTATTTATTTTTTATTTTAAGCATCTACCAATCATAGAATAAAAAAAGGTGTGAAATTTCACCAAGAATTATGTGTTATTATTAAAAATTTTGCTTATTTTATTTAAATGTTTTAAACAATAGATCATAGATAATTCATCTGTAAACCAACCTATTTTCATGGTCTATAAATTTTTTTGGTAATAATTTTCATAAAAATCTAATAGGTTTGTAGTTACTTATAGTTATTATTATATTAAAATAAATTGACTGTATTATATAAATGTTTGAAAAAGTACTATTATTAATTAAATTATGTTTCAGTCTGTTACGCATTTGTTATTGAATTAATTTGAACATTTTTCATTAAAAAAAAAAAAAAAATAAATAAAATAAAATAAAAATAAAGGTTATTAGATTAATATAGAATTATTTCATTTTATAGTAAACATTTGGTTATTGTATATAAAATTTAGATTTTAAGGATTTGTTTAGCGTTCGGGATTAATAATTGTTTTGTTATATTTTAATTATTTAGGTATTATGATTTTGCATTGTTAATTCATTAGATTTAGAAATTTAATACAAATTGTATAAGCTATAATATAGAACAAGTAGAAAAAATTTCTACGCAAAAGCTCAAAATTTTTTAAATTGGAGAGAACCCGAATGTTGAGATATTTTAAAACTGAAAATTATATAGGACAAGGGATGAAAGTGTAAGGGTCTAAACCAGGTAGGAACCCTTGGATTAGGGACACCGGAGGTACCTTCAAGGTTCAGCCCTTGAGGCAGGTAAAGGAAGGCAGTTGGTATTAGGACAGAGAAGAAAGAAGACAGGATCAGTTGTTTATGGACCTTAGAGCAGCCAGTGTCAGGAGTCAGAAGACTATGGAATCAAGATAAGTGAAAGTGTTTTAGGTTCTCTCAGTAATGGACTTTAATTAAAATTAAATTAAGGTAAATTTAAATATGTTTATATATAAAATAATAAATATAAAAAGTATCCACAAAACATTGTTTAAAAAATAGATTAGTCATAATTCAAAAGAATATTGACAGAACCCTAATAATGAGTTAAAGTCAGTTAATTATAGACATATAATTTTATTAAAAATATATGATTTAAGAAAATCATAACAATATATATATATATATATATATATATATATATATATATATATATATATATATATATGATAATATTCATTTAATTGTATGTATTTTTTATCTATATATATTTTTTGACGATTTAAGGGGGTGATAGAAGGGGTAGGAGGTGTAGTTACCAAGCCAATATCCGGTGCAAAACAAGAAGGTGTATCAGGGTTCTTCAAAGGTGTCGGTAAAGGAATGGTTGGTCTCATAACACGACCGACTGCTGGGATTGTAGACTTCGCTAGTGGTTCACTAGGAGCTGTAAGAAGGTTAGTTTTAAAAATATTATTTTACCTAATGATAAGGTCAATTCAAATGGTTCATTTCAAACATACTGTTCCTTTCTAATCTTTTGCATAAATTGAATATTTGAGTTGTGAAAGGAGGATATTTAGCTGCAATTATGCTCAACTGCCAGGTTTTTCTCTAATGATTGGTACCCACTTTATGGAGGTTGAATGGCTACTCACAGAATATAAATTATAAATATAAAAATGAGTGGCCACAGCTAAAAGAAAGAGAGAAACACTTTATTAAGTGGTACTGCCCATTTTTAAATGGTTCGCTACACACATAGTATACTTATCAATCAAAATTTGACATTCAACAAAAACAGAATATAAATTTTCTTCCTTCAGCTGTTCTCGAACAACCTGGACAGCTTTACTTTAGCACTACTGTGTCTGTCGTTCCAAGTTAAAAAAAAAATTTTTGAATGACATTCTCCTCTCACAGCTGCAAGTCACCCTGTTTTTTCTAACCCTCCTGACTGTACCAAAATTCTGCAGTCAACTATTATCATTCTATCTGTTTATTTTGTGTTAAGAAACAATTTTATGAATTTGTATGATTTTTTTTTTTTTTAAATTGTACTCAGAAGTTTTTAAATTTATTTATTTTATGTTAAATAAATTAAATATATAATTCTTACATTAACTACAGTTTTTATAATTAACAAAAAATAAATAAAAGATTATATGATGTCTCTGCATTAATCCATATAATTAATCTTATATGGACCATATCTTATACAGGGTCCCATTATATTCATTTGTGTTGATATGGAAAGGATTATTAACATTTATTTGTTTTTCAGAGCAACAGAAGTATCAAGTGAACTACCTCGTAAACGAATTCCTCGTTATATAAGGCCGGATGGATTGATCAAACCATATTGTGAACAAGAGGCTGAAGGCAACAGATTCCTTCAGGTTAGTCTCAAAAGCTTTTAATTATTTTGTTTGTTATATAGATCTATTTCTGCATTATTCATTTGGAATCCTCTCTTGGTTCGATTTATTAATGATGTTTTCAAGAATTAATATTTATAGTGGCCAAGGGACCTTCTATTATAAAGTTCTTATCGAAGTGTTACTAGTGAGTAATTCTTCACAAGTTGCTTACATGTCATTGTTATTATGTTCAAATTTACTTGTTGTATGTTGTTTACAGTTGTAAATATCAATAGATAATTTTAAAAAATATATTTATCATTTTGCTTTGTCCTGATATATAAATAATATAATTAGAAATTTTTCAAATTGATTTTACACTGTTCTAGGAACTCGATAAAGGAAAGTACTCTAAAACTGATGAGTATATATTCCACATGCCGATTGGCTATGCCACAAAATACAAAGATGTCCTATTACTTACGGACCGTCGATTAGTCTACCTTGCTTACAATGAAATATTTGGAGGTTACCAGGTAACTACTTATAAATACTTTGTCATCACTAAAATCTAGATTTTTGTGCAGTGAAAACCATTGACTTTTGTAATAAAAACTTTAAAAATATTGAATATATTTCAAATTTAAACTTGTTCATATTCCCTATCTGTTCCAAAATTTTCAAAAACCTGTTACACAAAAGAATAATTGGCATACTTACAGACCAACAAAACTTAGTTGATCATCAATTTGGATTCTGCTCATTACTCTGGACTATCTCACAATTGCATAGTTAGTGACATTTCAACATCTCTTGAGCAAAGGCTCTATGCTATTGATGTAGCTGTCATTAGACAAAGTCTGGATTCAGGGACTTCTCCTCAAATTAAAATCTTCTTCCTCCAATTTATTCTCTGATCTTTCCTTTCTGACAGATTTTTTGCTGTCTGATAATAAGGTTCAGAGATCTCTATGGGCCTTGTTATAGTGAGGGTACCTCAAGGTTCAATCCTCACACCGCTTTTGTACATTATATATACAACTGACATCCTACTAGATATTAAATCTCTCTCTTGTAGCAACCTACACTAACTACAGCTATTCACTTATAACACATTGATTTAACACAGGCTTTCCTGACTCAATTAAAATACTGAGAACTAGCATTCAATAGAAGGATGAAATGGGTCCCACATGTTAAACAGATGTGACTTACTTTATTAAATAAGTGTCCACTGCTCTTGTTCTCCCTGTCTCAAAGAATATCCTCTCAGAAACTAAGACAATGCCTTACTGAAACACATTTGGGCTTATGTATCACAGATTTATGGATCAGCTCTATAAAATTTTATATACCATCTCCTTGTTATATAATTAATATAACACTGCATACAGACTTACACTAGACTCATGGGTATTGGTCTCATCATGTTTTACATGCAATCGTCAAATGTTTAGCCCAGTCGAATTGCACATCGAAGTAAGCAAAAGCACATGTTTCTACCATTTTTTAATGTGTTGTTAGGACTCAAAAGGGTAGTGAAAATCCAAGTTTGCAGTCCTCAAAGACTGGAGCGATTTTTGTAGTACTCAAAAAACCATGAAATTTTAGCACTATTTTCAGTTTTTCACTTACACTGGGCAAAAAAAGTCTGGAAACACTTGCCTAAATCTTATGCTTATGCTCCTCCTGTCTCAAATAGGTAATTTCCCATAGTGAAACTACTCTTATTTTATACAACAAACATTAAGACGTTAACTGTGGAATGGATTTCAGGCTACCTCCCAATCTGCGTGGTACATGTCACTGGGGACATGTATGTGTCACTCCTCCCAGTGCGTTACATGTCCCCGGGAACATGTATTTAAACAAAATGTTACATTACAAAAAAAATTCACTCTGCCATCGATTGAATATTGGTCCACTTATGTTTATTTTTTCTAAATAATTTTAGGAATCATAGATGAAACTTAAGCCATAGTAGGAGAGGAATCTAATGACTAAGGATAGAGTTAGAACAATTGATATTATAAATTACATTTTATTATAAAATTACACAAAAGTATTTATACATCTATTATA
Organism: Euschistus heros; assembly: GCA_003667255.2. Classification (NCBI taxonomy): domain Eukaryota; kingdom Metazoa; phylum Arthropoda; class Insecta; order Hemiptera; family Pentatomidae; genus Euschistus; species Euschistus heros. Next base: position 2,298,767 of record RCWM02000057.1, on the reverse strand, counting down.
TTCTTATTTTGACATATAGTTATTAACTGGAACACTGATACAAATCTTTTCTATAAAAATAAAGCAACCTATTATTATTGTTTCTTTTAAAGTTAACGATGACAAAAGTTGAATTTAAATTCACCAATTTATTAAATTGCAAACAATAAAAGAGGTAAATAAATGAACGTTAAATGAAGTGAAGTTATTTTACTTCAATGGTGCATTTCATTGAAACATTCTAGGCAAAAACCTGGCTCTCCAGGACATCCACTACAATAACTGGTGACGTGCCTAGCATGTTTATCCACTTTTCTACTTAGCATCGTCTTCCTCAGTTTCACATAACAACCTACAGAAAAATGAGAAATTTTGTGGAAAAATTACCATTTTTGGAGAGCTATATCTCCGCAACCAATTAATCTACAGAGCTGCGATTAGGCTTAAATTATCACACAAATTAGCAAGCTGAGAAAACTATTACACTACCTGCCATCTTTTAGGTCTCAAATTAAAGCTAATTAAATTTCCTTTTAATTATTTCTAGATGTTTTTGTGAAACCAGTACACAAAATAAGCGAAAAATGAAAATAGTGCTCAAATTTAGTGGTTTTTAATACAAAAATTGCTCTAGGTTTAGAGGGCTGCAAACAAGAATTTCAACTACCCTTATGAATCCTAACAACATATTAAAAAATGGCAGATACATTTGTTTTTGAGAACTTTGCCTTTAATAAATCGACTGGGCTAGTTGTATAACTATGCACATATCTTTTTATCATAAAATTGTACTATTACTTAATGGAGAGATCGTCTTATAAGTGTTTATGTTAATATTTAGCTTGAGTGGGGGCACACGTGGTCAGAAATAACCAAAGAGCCAGAAATGGTTGACGATGGAATAAAGTTTTGGGTTGATAAAAAACCCACTATCAAGACCTTCTTCACTTCTCCTGACGCTGGCAAGATATTGTTTATCGACAGCCATGCTATTAAAGCTGTAAGTATAAGTCATTATTATTTTTTTTAGTATTACACTTCATTAGAATTACCAAAAATATTCAGAAATGTATTTTTTGTTGTAACTGATTAAATAAAATGGTGTATTTTATAAGTCATGCTCATTTAGATCAGAATATTGGCAATAGTCTCCAGACAGACTAAATAAAAAATTAGAAAATAACTGAAGTGATTTTGACTTCTTGCTCTTTGGAGGGGCTGTAATTCATGCAGGATTTTGTGTACATATTTTTTTTCTTCTTTAGCCATATTAAGTTACCTGAAGAATAATATTTTCTTTGAAGGCGAGAAGTCAATTTGTAAAATTTTTAGTTGAATTCTGTTAAAAGATTTATTTCATGGTCCAAAGTTCCCAAACAGCAGAAAATAGAATAAAGAAAATTGTATAGTTAATGTTGTTTATCCACAATTCTTTAAATCAATATTTGTGATTCAGGGCTGTCAAATTAATAGTTATTTGTGATTTATTGAATGGTAATGTTTGGTTGTCTTTTTCAGCATGTGCTTCAATTGATGAACCAAATGATTGTGAAGAACGCTATTTCTGCTCAAAGTAAAGGATCCAATGTATCAATTAGTAGGTCTACAGAGGTGTGTAAGCAGTTTAAAAATGAGAAATATAGTTAAGGGAACATAAATGCTTATTGTTTCTGTAACTGCTTCCATTTTTATATCGGGATCAGTTTGAGATTAAAGTGCCTATTTTTACATTTCTATTACCTATTCATTTTTACTCTATACACACCAACACACACACACACACACACACACACACACACACACACACACACACACACACACACACACACACACACACACACACACACACACACACACACAGACACACACACACACACACCATATATATATATATAAAATAAGATCTTTATTGCTACAAGCCATCATTAAAGCCTGTGATTTTAATCTTTGTATAATCAAAACTTAATGTTATCATAATTGTACAAATGAAAAGCTTTAAATAAATCCAAGAAGTTCTTACTGGTATCTATTGTAGATTACATAAAGTTATTAAAAGTTCTATTAAGCTTCTCTTGGAATATCATAAGATCTTCTTCCATTATTTTAATTGTTATAATATACTGTCTTTATCGCAGCAAAAAGAATTTTGTACAGTATATTAATTTTACCATTTGTTAAAAATAAATCAAAAATCGTAATTGTAATTAACAATATATTAATCGTATTATAGCGAAGAAACGCTTGTTAATTTATGTGAAATTTGTCTTTATTTTTGTCACACGTTTTATTAATAAATTGCTTTTGTTCACAAAGTTGTTATTTGTTTTTTTAACTTGTGAAGCATTAAAAACTTGTGTTTACTTGTGAATCATTATAAACATTCTTATCAAAATAATTACTTTTATTGCATTTAAATTGCAATAATTCAGATTCAAAAATGTGTATTGTTAATATTATGTTTAAAACATATTTCTAAGCTCAATAATTCTGTTTTTTTTTTTTGTTTTGTTTTTATTTCATTGATATATCTTTGCGTGTTAGTTAGTTTTTTTCTCAAAAAATGTATATTGTTGTTCATAGCTGTTACTGTGATTGAGTCTTTTTTAAAAAATGGATTTTATTTTATTTTATTTTTAAATCTAAAGGAAGTGATGGTAAGAAAATATTATAGTGAGGTAAGTCATTTCTCATTTTCAATTGCTTTTGATCTGTCTTTTTTGATAACTGATTAATTCAGGGGTTCCCACATGTTTTAATGAATATCCTCTTTAGACTAACTTTAGTTATTTAAGAAACTAGAAAGTAACAAATATTAATTCATAGCTCACTCATTTACATTTGCTTTTATTATACTATATTTTTGTAACTGTTTTCTTGCCAATTACTATTCTCTTTTTTTTTTCTTTTTACTGAAACCTTGTTATTCTATATTACAGTATTATTAATTAATGTATTATTGAAGCATGACCGAACTATGAAAATAATTATCTTGGTTTATTCTGTATTGATCACATCTATCTGCATGCACTCATTTTGAATCTGGTATACTGAAGGTGTATAAAGTTTTACTACTTTTCTTTGTCAAAAATTTGTTTACATAAGAATTTCACTCAAGGAAAAGGAACCAATTTAAAACAAATCTAGATGATAGGCAATGGGTCTTAAAGTACATGATTTCATTAATAAACAATTAGATTTTTATTTTTGTTTTTTATAAATTATTTGATGTATTTAATTTTAGTATGCTTCATTTTTTAGCTATTTGATCACTAAAATAGAAATGATTTTTTAATGTTTACATTTTTAACTTAGACTACCTCTCAAATAAAAATATTTTCATGAAAGTGGATATTTTTCAAGTTCCAAACAAAAATAAGAGATGATGAAACTGTACAAGGGTTTTATGGTGCGTTAAATCAAAATTTGAGGTCAGTTGTTCATGAAAAAAAATTTCCACTGATTTACAGCGGATTTCCTTGGAATTTTGTTATTTTTTTAGAGTTTATGAGCAACCTAAAACCGGGTGGTGTATTTTTATACCAAATAGCATACATAACTGCAATTAAATGTGAAAGAATCATTTCTCTATCTTGACTGAGAGGTAAGAAAAAAAAAAAAAAAATGTGATTTTCATTTTTTTTTTTTTTCTCGGCTCCTAATGCCCATTGGTGGCTGGCTATGTCTCTAGTTTTGAACTATTATAGGTCTCTACTACCCACACACAAATCGGCATTCAAATCTGTGAGTTACAACAGCAAACATCCCCTTGTGAGTTTACATCAGTTAATACCTTATATTACACAATACAATTACAAAAATATGTAATGTAACAACTATTGACACAAATACTGACAGAAAATGGTAACACTGACTGACTTGTGATGGTTAAGCACCATAGGTAATATCTTGTTGGTCATTTATATATATTTTTTAAATTATTTACTTTTTATTAGCCTGTAAGCCATGGCTTATTCCTATGCTCTAATAAACAACCGTTTGATGGTGGTACCCTTTAAGGAAAAGAATGTAAAAATTGATATGTAACATATAATTTGTTTATTTGGGCTTAACGTCCTTATGTATTCCAACCAGGACAGGAAGGAGGGGTTATTCTACAGGTTACCAACCTATTCTAGCCAGGATGAGGTCAAAATTTATTCGAGGGTTCGACACAAAATAAATTTTAACCCACCCTGGTGGGATTCAAACTCATAACCTGAAGTACCGAGTGCGCTGAGACCCTCACCCCAATTCACTCGGCCATCGAGCCCCCCTACATATATTTTTATATACAACATAGACTAATATATAGCGGGGCTGTGATGCCCAAGTGGGGTAAGGTGCAATCTTAAATCATAGTTAAGTCAATCATGATAAGCACTTGCTAGAAAAGTCAGATTGCCTATGTTGCTCAGAAAACCACTCCTACAATGGTCAGTCAGGAATCATTACCTCCTTTACTAGTATATTAATGGGGAATCAGGATGTTTTCCTGAACTTAAAATAGTTCCCATAGGTTCAGTCTAAGTATGCTCTATTTTGGGGAAAGATATACTGGTTCTTGTCAGTCTACTAACCCTAAACAGCATAAGTTCCTCATATGTTTTTTATAATAAGATAAAACAGCTATCAATTGTGAATATATAATAAATTAGTTTGAGTATTTCTTTTTTGCTTATTCCTTCTTTTAGCCTCTCACTTCAGTGAACAGTACCATTCATTTCTCTCTAGTGTCAATTTATTTATTTTTTAAATTAATATGTTGTAGTTGATGCTTTTAATGAGCTATTTGTGTTGTTAATTGAACAATTATTTACATCTTCTGAATTCTTGAACTATAATAAAAGTTCAGTAATAGATCAAGGGTTAGGCCAAGTGGGGAACAGTGTAACACGTCTTTTTTTTTTTTCCTTTTTTTTAAAAAAAACTTTATTATACTCTCTCATTCATAGTTATTTACCATATAAGCAACTATTTTACCTTTATATTAGGTTTGAAATAATATCAGAATTATACCTATAAGCTACTTATTTTTTTAGTTATCTGAAATCACAAATTTGTTACAGTGTAACAGCCATTAGGATACAGTATAACATGGTAAACATTAAAAAAAAATAAAATGTGAAAAATAGAAAACGTTTAACCTCAATTATGTTCCACAACAATTTTTTGTATTCAAAATTAAGCATAAACCAATTTATATGAGAATATTATCTCTTCTTAATGTCATTAGCATTGTTTATTCTAAAGTCTGTCTTACTTTTCCAATTCTGAACTATTTTTGATGTTTCACACTTGGAAAAAATATATATAATCATAGGAGGCCTAGTATAACATGTTAAGTTAAACTGCACTCCACATCCTATTGTTTGAAAGAAAAGTTAGTTAAAATTATATTGGTTAAAAATTGCAAGAAACCTTGTTTACTCTTCAAACAACAAATAATTGAAGATCAAAGGGAATATATTTTAACTCACCATAAATCATTAGTTTTCCAACAAAAACAAAAATTCACTTGTCAAATCGTTCATGAATGTTTTACTAAAAACCTAAATTCTATTTTTCTTCCCTTAATACTACATTAAAAATCACCAAAGTCAAATTAAAAAAGGACAGATCTAATCAGATTGCTACATCGTGCCCCTTGTAATGTAGGTTGTACCAGCTTGAACTTACTACAGGGGGATAGGCCTGTATGACACAATCACCCTTAGTTATCATTAACAACATTAAGCTTTAAATATTTTTATAAATGATAACATAAAACTAGAACTTTTAGGATGTACCCAATTGATCTTAAAAGAATTAATTGAAAGAAGACTAAATTCAAAATGTTAATACTTCAGTGTTAATTCCAAGAAACTAATTTTTGCCTTTTACAAGTGTTATTGAATTAGATTTAACCTGAAACATTTTTATTATAATTTAGCTTTGAGAGCTTTTAGCCTGACAAATTGACTATTACTTCATCAAAGATTATTTGTTTTCTTGTTATGTTTTTACTTCTCAAAAGACTAATTGGCTACCATTAAGCAAAGGTATGTCATAATTTTAATTTTGAAGAATCCCTTCTTATACTGTCCTTAATTGTATCTTAGAGAGAGATCTTTGAGGATTATAAATTATAGATCTTATGGTAGGCTTTTATGACTGCTGCCTTCTTGACATAAGTTGTTTTATGCCCTCAAAAAATTTGTTTCCACTTCATAACTTATGTCAATAACACAAATTAATATTTTTTTCTACACATTATATTGATGTGCTTGTATACAAAATTTTGTAACTTATATTCCTTTTTTTTTTCTTTTTAATTTCCTTATGGTCAGTGTTATTGAATTTAAGTAGAAGATACCCTAGAAGTAGGAGTAGCAAGTGTTTCCCACTTTCTTTCAGGTGATTTCATTGGAAGTTTCCTTTTTTAATATAGAACCTCAACTTATCGATCTGGAGCTACTTTTTCTGAATGGATTTAAGCTACTCACAGATATATTTTGATCCTTTAAATATTTTTCTGGCATTAACTTATTATATTCTGTCTAATAAGCCACTAATCATGAATTCCTAAATATTTATCAATCCATGCTGAGGGAACCTCTGAATTAAAAAAGAATTTCTGATTTCTTTTACTAGTCTTCTTCAAAGTAAAGTTATGTAAATAACTTCACTATACTGAGAATTATATGATTTTTCCATCTGAATCATTTGCTTTCATCTATTACTTAGATTTTTTTTTTCATTATTCACCTATGATCATAAAAAGCTGGCGGCTTGATCACTGTAATAAGCTTATACCGAAAGCATGATGGTGAAGGTTGGGTAATTTTGTCTAGCTTCAACTTTTGAATTATAAAGTAATTTTACTGCATGAAATTTGCCAAAACTCTAGTAAAAAATTAATTATTCTCTTCTTCCTTAGGTCTTTCAATGGATTTTTGTAATTGCAATGGCTATTGTCAGAGGTGAGAGCAATTTACTGATGAGCTTTTGGCTTAGCCGTTTTTCTAAAGTGAGAAGTTTCAAGAATCAGCGGCAGACACAATAGTTTAAAATGCATTAAAGTTTTTGTATTTTACAACTACTTAAAAATGTCAGACTGAAATTATGTTTTAGTGAACAGTATATTTTTTTAGAAAATATTTTAAACATTGCACAATGGTTCAAAAATATTCAGGTCTTATGATTTTTTTCAAATTTGTGCCGAATAAGTTAATTGTTTTTATAAGTTTATTATTTATATATGTACATAAAGACCAATTGTATGGTAGGGACTGTAGAATATTTCATGTTATCAATTCAAGAGTGAAAATTAACTGTAATTGTGAAATTAGTATGGATTTATTTGTGTTCTGAGATTCTATGTTGAGTTCTTTGGTCTGAATTGATTTATGATTGAATGACAGGTTATTAACTACTACTTGATACTAAAGAATTTGTTTTTAACCTTTAAATTAACTGCCTGATTATTGTTTAGATTTGATTCCTGTTACTTAATTAAATATAAGAATAGAATTTAATATTAAAAATGTCTTTGAACAAGATTTATAGTTGGATGCAATTAAAAATATTAATTAATTAGTTTCTAAGAACAGATACTTTGTAATTGCTTAATATTTGCTGTTATAAAAAACATTAATGTAAACTGGAAGAAGCTAGAAGAGCTCACCCTGATCAGAGATAAAATTATTAGAAATAATTCAGAGAAGAAATAAAATAACATTTTAAGTTCAAATTTTTAAAATACACTGCAGATAATTTATATTTAAAAAATTGTTATATTTGGAGCATAGAGGAAAGTAGATTATTAGTGTTTTTAACTGAACACAAAGTTAGGAAATAAAGTCATAGGTAAAAATATAAGCCCATGGATTTGGAAACATGGACTTACCATTATAAAAATGGAAGTCAAATTTAAAAAAAATAATTTTCTATCTTAGCACAAAATTAAGCATTGATTTATTTCTTTAGTGAGCTCTTGTATGATTTTTGATATCTGATAGTAATAATTATTATTATTATAATTATTATAATGATTATTCTTTAGTGTGTCCGTTTTACTAAGCAATGTCCTACCTATTTTCATTTAAAAAAAAAAATAATTCTGTTGCTAAGCATTGAAGAATTAAATAAAGATAAAAAAAAAAAAAAGATGCTATTATAATTTTGTTTAAGTTTGTTTACAAGTTTAACTTTGTTCATAAGAGCCTCCTTTACATAATAGATAAAAATTTCATTCATCATTATTAATTCTAACTCTCTGTAGCTATGATCTTTAGTTTTGGATCATTGTGTGGACTTGTTTTGACAATAATAGTTGCCCTATATTGTTGTAATGTAAATTTGTAGTGAATAAAGTGCATTCACGTCTTCCTGATTTCAGTTCCTGTTGTTTCAGTAATTACTATTATAGTCATGTTGTTTATAAATATGAACAACTTAGCAGATAAAAGTTGTCTAGATCATGAAGTTATTTTTAATAAACTTAATTAATTAAAAACCTTACTTTCAGCCAATACCTATTATGTTTCTTCATAGAGATCATACTTATCTAAATTCCATTCCCCTGGCTCAGTTAAGACCCATTCAACAAAGGCTAAGGATGAAGACCATTAGATTGTGGTTTATATCTTCAGCAGGTGTAAGTTTAACATAAGCAGTGGTAGCGGCAAATGCTCATACAGCATCATAAGATTATGAACAATAGTGGTTTGACTGACCTTAACCGCTGGTGCTTATATCTTAATTGATTTGTTAGAGCTCGCCTCCTTATGTACTCAAATTAGAGAAGAAAGGATTTATCCTACAGGTTACTAACCTATTGCAGCCTCAATGGGAAGTTCAAGATTCATTCATTCTGCCGGTGCTCCACAAAATAAATTTCTATTGGCCTATGTTGGGATTGAACCAATAACCTTCTGTGACAAGTACCCTGAGCCCTTCATTCCAACTAGCTTAATTTGAGGCTCCCTTTATAGATCACAGGCTAAGTTTATACCTGTGATAAGTGCAGATGCCCTAACAACATAAGACATATAACTTCTGATAGTAAGGTTACCTAATCCATCATCTTAAGGATAAGTTGACACTTAACATATTCCTTAAGTTATAGCATTGAAGAAAAAATAGATAAATTTGTATCAACTGGCCACAGAAAAAAAAATTGTCCTAAATGATAATTAATTCCACATGAAATCAATGTTGACTAATTCATCAAACAATAAGGTAAATGTTTCTAGAAGACTGATAAAAGCAATACAAAAATAAACTCTTTATTTTAAATATATATATACAAATTAAAACCATAATCACATCAGAAATCTAATGCTCCATCCAAGAAAACGAGGGCATCAGCATTGGTAATGGCAGAATCAACATCCTTCTTCTGGATGGTTTTCTTTTTAGCAGAAGCTGTGAATGCATAAGCATCTTTACTAAGAAGTTCTATAAATAGTTCCTTAAAAACAATCACATATCAGAACAAAAACTTATGAAACTAGTGGATACTTTGAACTAACAATACTTACTGTAGCCTTAGCAATAAGGAAAACAGCTTCTGATCCAGCCATATGGACATCTGGATCCATTTTAATTATCTGTTTGATTCTAGCTAGAGGTAGATGCAAAGGCCTGTACCTTGATGATTCTTCTTTTCTATTACTTATTTTATCTGGTTGTATTCCAGGCTTTTTATCGACAATCTTTTCTGAATCATCTACCTCTTCAGGATTTTGTTCCAACTTTGATACATCAATGTCACTTTTTTCTGTATTCTCTAGATCTCCTTCTCTCATATCAACATCCATTTCAACAGATGGCTTGAGAGAACCTTCTTTGACGGAATCCAGCTCATCATCCAACAAACTATTCAGAAGTTCGTCCTCTTCCATGCTGAAAATACAAACCTACCTAAAACTATAACTATCAACAAATTTTGGCGCTACATCTAAGTTCGGTTGTCATAACATTTCCAAAGAGGTATAAATGAATTATGAAGCGACTCAGAAACTAATATGAGCATACAGCCAAGATTCTTCACGATTTTGGAGGTAGTTAACTGTATTCAGATTTTATTTGCATTTCAGTTATTTAACTATTAATTGAAAGTATTATTAGCAATGGACTAATGAATATTTAGATATATTAAAGTTGTAGACTTTCGTTCGCAACTAATCCCCTACAAGTTATTTTCCAGTAGATACATGGGTCTTGTAAGCAAAGTTCAGAACTTATAACTTAATGCTTTATAATTTAGTTGCACTATAGTCACTACTAAAGCGTGTATATTTAATGAGCAATCTCGTAACAAGCTAATAAACCTCAAGTTACTTTCAAGAGTTTATATGATATTTGTGAACAATTGGAGTTAACGAGATGCGGCGAATATTTTGCTTAGTAAGAGGAAGGCTCAAATTCGTTATAAAGTTTATTTAAGCATTTACAAGAAAGTTATGATGCTATTTTCAGCTAAACCCATCTCTTAAATCTCCACTTCCTCCTTTTATTGGTCTTTGAAGATGGCAGTAGCACTAGATTTGGTAGATCAGTAATCAAACATCCAGACCTTAATCCAAAATCTTTATCAGCAATATATCATACATCAATTGTTTCTTTTAATGGTATAGGGAGGAGCATTGGAAAAAAATAATTTCAGCATATATTTAGGTACCACTACTGTAAAAGGCGATAAATGTTCATTTCTAAAGTAAGTCTCAATATGTTCCAGCCTATTTTTCGAAGGTCTTATCGAATCCTGGGGAAGAGAAATGATTGAGATGTAAAAACACCTTCCCGAACTGTACAGGGAATTCAACTCTCATCCTGCCCTACTTGTATTCTTGACAAAATAATTTATTTATTTATTTATCCAACGCCCGTCTGTGGCAGTTTAGCCATCTGACGACGAGCCTCCCAATATTGATTTATAATATCTTCTTCTGGGTAGGTGAGAGCATTGCAAACCCTCTGGTGATCTCCGTCCATGCATCCGAGGTTACATAACGGGCAAACAACACTGTCAGCAAGACCAATGCAGTGCAGGTGGGCTTGCAAGTAATCGTGTCCAGTGGTTAGTCGAAATCGTGCAACGGCTTCAGCTCTCTCGATGTTTCCTGGGACCGGCCCTACTGTGGCAAGTTCCTCCCATTTTGCCAATGCTTGATGTCATCAGGATTATTTTTGTTACACTACTAACCGTGGCGTCTATCAGGTTCCTGGCTCTTTTTAAAGTGAGTGGCACGATAGGCTGGTCTGACTCTGCTCCTTGCTTAGCCTTGGCGTCAGCACACTCGTTACCATGTAGCCCCACGTGGCTGGGTACCCATTGTAGGAAGACGACCCACCCAGTCAAAATGAGCTCTGCAATTTTTCTGCGACACTTAATTGTCTCAATGCAGTCCGTTGTGGTATTGCTGCTTAGAGCTATTATTGCTGCCTGGGAATTGACGAGGAAGACTACTCTTCCAGGGTTCACGCTGTTGGCTAAGAGTTCGTTGGAGGCTTCGTGGACGGCCCTAACCTCTCCATCGTAGTTGCTTGCGTTTATTCAAACCGCGGCTGAGTTTTCGAATAGCCGGCAGTACCATCCAGCTCCGGCTGCTCTGGTCTCAGGGATGTAAGAATCGTCTGTATAGATGTGAAGCCATTCGTTCGGAGGGTATCGCTGATGAATGGTGTCAAGGGCACAAGCTTTGAGTTCCAGTAGGCTAGCTTCCATCTTATTTGATGTCAGGTTGATTAGATCTAGACATCTGTTTGCAAGGACGGATACCAAAGCAGTGTATTGCTGCAAGGGCGCCGGGCCATCCGTAAGTAGCTGAATCTGGTATTTATTTATCAAAGATTTTTCGTGCGTAAGTGGCGAGGTTTGAGTTTTTAGTCTTTGTGAAGCGCTCATGAATCCATTCCAGTAGTTATTGTCCACTCTTTTAGCCCTTTCCCAGAACTTAAGCGTGTATTTATCCCAACGGCTATATAATGGTTCAATGCCTGTTTGCAGTTGCATGGCTACTATAGGGGTAGACTTGGCTCCACCCGTGATTACTCTAAGAGCGTTGTTTTGGACGTGGTCATATTTAATTAGGCTACTTTCACTTGCCAAAGAGATGAATTCACATCCGTATTCGAGCACAGGGCGCACGTGGGTCCCTAGTTAGTACAAGCCGTAGTTAGTACATCTTGTCTCGCTCCCTATTTAGTAACCACCAGTTAGCCTCTTCAGAAGGTTGATGCGTTTTTGACCTTTTTCGGCTGTTTCTGCGATGTGGGAGTTCCAGGAGAGCTTACTGTCTAGGGTGATTCCTAGATACTTGGACAGAGCTGCTTGCCGAAGCGGTTTTCCTTTGTAATTTATATCTATTGGTGGGGGTCTAGTGGATAATGTGAATAGTTGGCAGACGGTTTTTTCAGCGCTGACTTCCATCTTGTTTAGACCGGCTCATCTATCTAGGTTAGCCATTGCTTGGTTTAATACTTCAGGAAGAGCAGGTATTTTTCTTCCAGTGACCCATATAATGACATCGTCAGCATAGCAGAGACATGTCACTCCAGGTATGCTTTCCAAGGCTTCACGTAGGTCATTAATCATTACATTAAAAAGTAAGCAGCTTAAAACAGCCCCTGTGGCAGCCCCTGACGGAGCAGCTTGTGAGAGGAGGTAGAGTCGAAAAACTTGCACCGAATATTACGCTGTGAGAGGAAACTTTTTATCCAATTAAACATGTTCCCGTTGATTCCCAGCTTCTTTAGCTTGTGGAGGAGCAAATTCCGCCAGACCTTATAAGCGGATTTGAAGTCGACCAGTACAGCAGCGGTGGATTGCTTTCTGTGGAAGCCATCTTTAACTGCTTGTGTGAATTTTACCACTTGGTCTATCGTAGACCTGTTTTTCCGGAATCCTGCCTGACGGTCGTTAATGGCATTGTTCGCTTCTAGATACTCTCGCAGTCTGCGCTCAACCATCATTTCGGCAACCTTGCAGCATACACTGGTAAGTGAGATAGGACGGTAGCTATTGAGTTCATCAGCTGGCTTTCCCTTTTTTAACAGCGAAATCAATTCGGCTTTTCTCCATTGGTGGGGGACTCGCTTATTCCATGTTAGGTTGATGAGCTTGAGGAAAGTTGTTTTAGCCTGCTGCCCAAGGTTCTTGACAAAATCAGGAAAGACTCTATCTGGTCTGGCGGATTTCCCTCTCTTTAGTTCACTAATCGCAAGGGATAACTCATCAAGCGTAAAATGTTTTGTGAATGACGAGTAGTCGTGTTCGGTTTGACCTGACAAGATTGGCATCTCAGTGATCGACTTTCTATCTCCAGAGCTTCCGAGGAGTCTGCTCGTGGTTGCATAGTGTTTATAGAGTGCTGTTGCCACATCTCTCGGGTGTGTGAGTATTTTGTTGTGCACACATAGCGGTTTCCAGTGGCGGGAGGGCTTCTCATTGTTCAGACGGGATATGAATTTGTGTGCCTTTGGGCCGTCTTTATTAAAGTCCAGTTTAGAGACAAATGATCTGTAAGTGGATCTTTTGGCCACTATAAAAGCTCGTTTTAATTTAGTTTGGGCTTTCCTTTAGGCAATGCAAGCTTCTATGTTTTGCATGTTCTCTGCTCGGATTCTTGCAGCGTTCCTTTCCGTCTTAACACCTTCACTGCGGTAATGAAAGAAGTGGTTTCTTTTACTATGCGTTATCGGTCCGGGGACCGATGTAGTACTTACCTCTAGTGCGGTATCGGTCCTCGGCGACCGATACATTAATTCTATTTAATTATGCCTGTAATTTTTCAATCAGACTATAACCTGATTTTTATTATTTCAATTTGTATCGGTCCCCGAGGACCGATGCCGCAGTGAAGGTGTTAAGTACATTTAAAGAGTCATTCCAAAATGGAGAGTACTTTTTCACCTGACCTTTCGGTATGCTCTCACTCGCTGCTCTTAGCAAACGTTTTGTGAAGAGGTCAACAGAGGCATCAGGGTTTAGGCACACAAGATCTGCAGTAATGCATTGGTCGGTTAGATGAGAGTATTTATTCCATTTAGCTTTATTAAAATTCCATCGGGTAAGCTTTTTAGGTCTTGGAAGTCGGCCCTTGTTCTCAACCTTTAGGTACATCAGTCTGTGTCCCCATCCATCCAGCGGGTCTTCTAAAGACAGTGTCGATCTAGCGGCTAAATTTCCGTGGACCAGTACAAGGTCGGGAGTGGTTAGATGTCCTGCAAACGACGGAATTGTGGGGTTTAAGGGAATTCTTATCAAGGCGGAATGGTCCAGTAAGTCTTCAACTACCTTGCCTGTTGCACTTGTGGTTGGGTAGGCCCATCTAGTTGAGGGGGCGTTAAAATCCCCTATTATAATCGTATTTTTATATTGGCATAAATTGGTCATGTGGACAAGGTCTGGAACGTTGGTCGGAGGGTTGTAGAGACCTATAACTTTGAAGTGGACATCGTTCTTCCAGGCATCAATGCACATAGCTTCGAGTTTGTCGTGGTCGTCCATCACATGAATCACGGAGAAATTGCAGGCAATCGAGGTTTTCACAAAAGCCATTATGCCAGATGCAACTTGTCTTGATCTTTTTATTACAAATAAGGTATATTCCGGTATTTCATAATAGCAGGTGGCGTCTGTTGAAGCGCCTGCTTTAACTATTATAATTATATCAGCGTCAGTTTTAAAGACATTGGTCCTTAGCTCAGAATGCTTACTGTTGCTCAAACCTCCCGCATTCCAGTAGAGGACGCGGAGCTGATTGTCATGGCCCTTAGAAGGGCCGTTTTGATGTCTTGAGACGATCGCTTGTGACATGGGAGCTCGGTGAATCTCGAAGAGAAACGGCGATCGCTGCAGCAGATTTGGCGTTACCCAGGGTGCACCACGAGGAGGCCTACTACTTTACACCCCTTGACAAAATAATTCTCTTCTTTACAATTAGGACTGATGAATTAAGTGCCACTTCTATTGAGATTATTTTATTTGAAAACTAGTTTCGAATGCTAAACATTCATCTTCAGTTCTAAAACATACAAAATTTTTCTTTTTTTTTTTTACTACCAGACAAATCAATAGTTTCTTAAACCAAATAAACGAAATCCACCCTTCAATTAAATTCACACTGGAGTTAGAGAACAATAAAACTTTAAATTTTTTAGACATAGAAATCTCCATAAACAATAAACAACACGAATTTAATATATACAGGAAGCCCACACACACAGATGTAGTTATAGACAACAATGCCAGGAGACCACTAACACACAAACTCGCAGCATTTCATAGCATGATATACCGCCTTTTAAATATACCGCTAAATAAACGAAATTATAACAAAGAAATACAAACAATTCACACTATAGCTAACAACAACGGATTCAGTAAAACCACAATCGATAATATTTTAAGAAAACAAATACATAAAAAAACTATGAATAATATGTACAAAACACCCCCAGAGGATAAAGCTACGCCTAAAAAATATATTTTGATACCATACTACGGCCCAATATCCGCTAAAGTCGGGAAAGAATTAAAAAAATTAGGTTTAAACCCTGCATTTAAAATAGATAAACCATTGTCATCATACTTCCCTTCACCGAAAGACAAAATAGACCCTTTCCAAAAAAGCGGCGTATACGAATTAAAATTTAATGACTGTGAAGCAAAATACACGGGAAAAACCGGACGATCTGTAAATCAAAGAGTAAATCAACATATAAGAGCATACACTAATAAGACCCAAAATTCCAATTTCGCTATCCATCTAAATGAAAATAACCACAAATTTAATAAAGACTCGGGAGTAAAAATATTACATCAAGTAGAAAATAGCCTAAAATTAAATACTTTTGAATCACAAGAAATAATAAAATCGTTTAAGCCGATCTAGATTTTTGTTTAAATGATCAGATAAACATATCCAATATCCCCATTTTAAATTTGTTTCCCATAGGAACGGAAAAACCCAATGAGTCATAAGGGAAACCCCATTGTAAATCTAAAACTTAACTTTCCTGCCTCCCCCTTTTACTTCTCACGAATTCAGTGTTTTAGTTACCTCGAAGATGAGTGCCTACGCTTGATTTTTTGTCTTATCTTTTTAAAAAACTTTAGTATATATAATCTATGTAACATAGTACTGATGTGTTGAAAAATTTTTGTATGTTTTAGAACTGAAGATGAATGTTTAGCATTCAAAACTAGTTTTCAAATAAAATAATCTCAATAGAAGTGGCACTTAATTCATCAATCCTAATTGTATTGATCCTTCTATATCATCATGCGTACCTCAAGTAATTCTCTTCTTGTTTCTCACTTAACTCTGCCAACATGAAATTGAATATAGCACATATTAGACGATTTACAAAGACATCTTTTTAAGGATAGAAAGATTATTTTAAATTGCAAGGCTAATGAAGTATACTCAGTATAAAATATACATGACGTATCTCTTCTTATTTTGATTCATTTGAAACATTCAAATAGTAATTATGTTTGTGTTTATATATATTTGTGTGAGTGTGAGTGTGAGTGTGAGTGTGAGTGTGAGTGTGAGTGTGAGTGTGAGTGTGAGTGTGAGTGTGAGTGTGAGTGTGAGTGTGTGTGTGTGTGTGAGTGTGAGTGTGAGTGTGTGTGTGTGTGTGTGTGTGTGTGTGTGTGTGTGTGTGTGTGTGTGTGTGTGTGTGTGTGTGTGTGTGTGTGTTTTTTTGTTTGTGTTTAATAAGGTTCTTGAGGTTTAATCAACAAAAAACAACTATTTTAGCGACGTTTCGAGCCTATATTGTTCTCATAATCATGCCAATGTTACTGGTCGATATGGTATCGAGTGGTATGCAGATAAGTAAAGAAATAAAACAAAATAATTTCAATATATAATTATAATTCATGAATTAATAGCCACTTCTATTGGAAAGGTGTGTCCGAAAAGCGGTGTATATGAGCCAAAATGTAATTACTGTGAATCCACGGGATAAACTGGACGATCAGTAAATCAAAGATTACAACTTATGAGAGCTTACAATAATAAGATGCAAAATTCCAACTTCGCTATCCATTTAAATAAAAATAACCATAAATAGAACAGAGACTCGGGAGTGAAACTAATTCATCAAGTAGAAAATAGCTAAAAATTAAATGTTTATGAATCATTAGAAATAAAATCTTTCAAACCAATCTAGATTAGTGTTTAAGTGACCAAATATATTTTTTTTATTAGAACTAATGACGAATGTTTACCAATCGAAAATAGTTTTCAAATAAAATAATTCCAATCGAAGTGGCAATTAATTCATCAATCCTAATTGTATTGATTCCTCTATGCCATCATGTGTACCTCGAGTGACTTTAATATACCCGGCGTTATTAAGAAATCAAATATATTTATCTACAAAGAGACAATTCACAAAAATTGTTATTTATTCAAATAAACGAAGTTACTTCTAATATGTAATATTCACAGTTGTTTCATAATATGATTTATGTAATAGAAATTTATTCAGCGAGACACAGTCCTTGTTTGAAAAATTATTTCATTGTCAATCAGGGGAAAAACTGATGATGATTATAATAGTTGAATATTATTTGTATATAATAGTTGATTGTGGTAGTTGGAATATGTAGTTTTCTTCATATTTATTTTGTAATATTTAATTATATATATTTTAAATGTTGTATGTTCTATTGTTCTTCATAAATCACTATTACGGCCAGTGCACACTACTGACGGATCAGAGCGCAACGTAGTGGAGCGGATTTTCCGTCATGATAAGTTAGGTTGGTAAAGTAGGGACAATGCACACTATACAACCAACTTTGTTAGAAATCCACCACGATCCGTCAGTAGTGTGTAGTGGCCTTAAATTGGTCAAATTTGTGGGACCATTGTGTTGGTTATACAAATTTAAGATGTAAGACTTCCGTCAGCTTGTGGTTAATATTCTTAGTAACCTTTAATAGAACCGGATATTATAAAATATAAGAAAATATACGAAGTTTTAGAACATACCTCTATATCTGGAAACATGAAATCAAATGGTGATGTCTAATAAACATTGTAATAAATCACAAAAACTTTGGGTACTCGCTTAAGCAGGTGAATGTAGTTTAATTACGGCAATACACCGTATGTTGGAGTGAGGTATGAGATTCGGTGATGGAATGAAACCTTGCTTCGGGAACTAAGCATTTTCCAGTTAGGAAACAAACTGACGACCACTACGTCAATTCCGAGCAGTCTTAGGCCCAATTCACACAGAACGGACGTGGCGCGGACTTTTGTCTCTTCGGACATAAAAACAACATTAATAAAATTTGATATTGAAGTTACATACATATATACCAACAATTTAATAGCGGTGAAACATCTCTGATTTTATTTTATTTTTTTTTTTTTCGGCGGGCGAGGGTGAATCGGACATAAAAACAACTTTGATAAAATTGGATATTGGAGTTACATACATACACACCAACAATTTAATAGGGGTAAAACATTACCAATTTAATTTTTTATTGGGGGTGGCGGGTTTTTCGGGAAAATCTGTTTAGTTTTTTTATGTCCGATTCACGCTCGCCCCCGAAAAAAAAAAAAAAAAAAAAAAAAAAAAAAAAAAAAAAAAAAAAAAAAAACAGTGATGTTTCACTCCTATTAAATTGTTGGTATATATGTATGTAACTCCAATATAAAATTTTATTAATACTGTTTTTATGTCCAATTCACCCCTTACCCAAAAAAAGAAAGCTAAAATCCTAATAAGAAAAAAGAAAAAAAAAAAAAAAAAAAGCGAGGAACTGGCGTGCCCCTGCTTGTACGCCACGAGAGACGGCAAAGAGACGTGGTGAGGGCGTGGCGCAGACTTTTGTCTCTTCCGCGTCTCTCCTATTAAACAAACGTTCCAATTCACACAGAAGTGACGTGGCGCGGTCTTTTTTTAATAGGACAAACATGGAAGAGACAAAAGCGCCACTTCTCCGCCACGCCCGTTCTGTGTGAATTGGGCCTTAGAAGGATGAAGACTTTCATGAGGCCTTGTTACAACCCAGCAGTGTCATCTGACGGAGCCAAAACAAAATACCACACACGTATAAACTACAATGTTTCATTAATTCCCTAATACGATAAATTACCATAGATTCGGTTTTATTAAATAACACTAATAGTTACACTAGCACAGGCCACCCCAAGAGCCGAGTACCGGGATTTTTGCATATTGAGTATGGTGCCCTGGCTTCGGTAATATTTGTTGTTTCGTTAGGATGGTTAAGCGTTTTATAATTTTAAAATCCCGTGTTTTTTTTAATTTTGTTGAATCAAAAACTGTTCCCAGGTATATAAAATACAAAAGTTTTGTATTATAAGCAGGACCACCGAGAGCCAACCGGAATCCGGGATTTGTACCTCCCCCCCCATCCCTGGTTAGCGCCCTTGACTATAAGCATTCATATTTTTGAAAACCATAAATCTCACATAAATTACAAAAACCACTTGTGATACAACTATATTGGAAAAAATAAATAGCATTTACTTTCTTCGTTCCATACCATAACTCCCATATCTTTTTTTCCTTCGGTATTTAGTTTCAAAACTTGATGACTATTTAAAGATTCTTTACCTACCCTTATTGGCGGTTTTCAGCTTAAATTCTCCTTAAGATGACACTTCTTACATTTTGATTGGATTGAGGTAGGAAGAACATGCTGGCCATTGAAGTAGAGGGATATTGTGAAATGGTTTTGGTTGTTCTAGTATCTTGTTAGAAAGTCCATTTCACTTTATTGGTTTAATTGTTAAAAGGCAATAAGTGATTTTCTAGTACATTTGTGTCCACAACACTCTTTATTTTGGTTAAGGAAAATATTAAATTCAACATTTGAGTTTAACAAAATGTTCCCTGCTGTATTACACTCCCACAGCTAAACCTTTCTTCAATAATTGAATAGGATCATTCCTAAGGTCTACCCTATGATTACTCTAGCCGTCAGAGCTACCTAAATTAAATTGTATTGTTGGGAATAGTTTATCACTTGAATTTCAACTTCACTACAGTATGGTGTTATTGAAAATGCTGAGCTTTTTGTACCTGACTTCGTTTTATTACTCGGTAAATTCAGATTAAGGTCAGCAAATATTTCTCTAGTGATCTTGACTAAATAGATTTAATCATTAATAATCTTTTGTTAAAAATGATAAAACAATAGTTGACTGTTATGATGAATGGAAAAGAAGATGATCAGTGATGCAGTCAAAGAGGAACACCACGTCCTTGCAGGTCGAAACGTTGGCACGTATAAAAGATTTCTTAGACGTGGTGTTCCTCTTTGACTGCATTCCTGGTCATCTTCTTCTCCCTTTTGTTAAAAAGTTAGGAGAAGGTTTTGTAGCCCACTTTATTTTATATTTACCTTAATTCACCATGTTGATGAATCTCCTAGAAAATTCATATATTCATAATTTTTCTGAAATTAAAGCCTAAATTTATGCCTCATCTTTTTCAGAAAACACTTTACTTCACGACATCGTGCATGGAAAATGCAATGATTAAACTTGAATTTTTATTTATTTTCTATATACATATTTAATATTTAGTTTTATCCTACATATTTATTTTACTTAATATCTTTATCTGTTACATGATGAGTGCCAAATTTATATTAAAATTTTGCAGATATTATTTTATTTTTATATTCTAAAAATATCTTTAAACATTCAGAACAACAAAATTCTTAATATTTGGCAAGTATGTACTTGATCAACAAGTATGACCTTATGTTTGTTTTTATACTTTGGGAGTTAATCTCATTCCCCATGATCACCTATCATTTCAGTGATTTATTTTAGTTTCATATTTTATGACTTTTTTTTTAGCTAAGCCTTTATAATTACCATATGTGCTCATGAAAGTAGTTATGAGTAAGGATACTACTTATGAATATAAATTATTTTAATTTGCCTGAAGTTAGTCTTAAGAAGCATTAACTAGCTTTTAAAACTGTTTAATAGACAAATTTTAAGAGTAATTATTCTTAAAAGTTTTGTTGAAAAAATAGTTATCCTAATTAAGCCTTAGCAACAGATAGTTAAATTAAAGCTATTTTGTATTTTTCAAAACAATTACATTGAAATAATGATAGTGAAATAGTATAAAACATTATAGTTTCTATTCTATAAATGATAATTTGAAATGACCTATACAGTCAAGACATTAAAAAGGATCATTGGTAGAAGCGTAGTATTACTTGTTACTTGTATTAATTGTTTTAGATATCAAGCTCTTACATTATTATTATTGTTGAAAACTGCTTGAAAAATAATCACAACTGTTAATGTACTATAAATGTTTGATAGAAATTTATTCTGTGATTTATTTCTAATGCTTTTTCTTTCTCTGGCACTAATTCCTATATATGGCCTCGGTCTTCTCAACAATCTTTTTCCATTTTTGTCTATCTTTGGGCACTATTCTACATTCTCTTTTCATCATAGTCTTAGTAATCCGAATAGATTGATTAAAATAAATTTATAATGAAAAAAAAATTCAAGAATTAAAGAAACAAATCATTGGTCCATACCTATTTCATGCATACTTTATTACTGATTTTTATTTTTCATCATTAAAGTAAAATCAGCCCATAATTAATTCACATCAATTAGTTTAGTTTCTTATATAATTTACTTATCAATAATGAAAAGCTGATTAATCCTTTAATTATGAAAAATAAATTAAGGATTGGTAGGGACTAAAGGATGGGCGGGATGAGGACAAAATATGTCTTGTGTGCATTGAAGAGACATTTAATACCTTTCTATATACTCACATGTCTATTTACCAACATGACATAATATACATATATAATAAGTTCAGAGATTAAGGGTTACAATGTACTTAAACATGTACGTATCGCAATGGAACTCATTTTTGTCAGGTGTGTGAGATTAACACACTCAGTGCTTTCGGGAAGTTTTTTGTGGAGTTCCTTGCAAACAACTTTTCTCTAATGATTCATATCTGTTTAATATTTTAAATCTCTCTTAATTTAACAGCAATGGAATGGTTAACTTTTCTGGAGAAAAGATTGTACAGAGCTTTATATTAATTTTTTTTTTTAATTATTTTTTTCTTAATAACCGATTAATTTCATATATATATATTTATTTTTTATATATACTTTAAATACAATAGTGATACTAAAGCGATAAAAATAGAATTATAGAGATGCATAAAACGCGAATCACGTGTGTGCCCACCACAGCTGTGCCCCGGAAAGTTGCTGGCTGTGGCAAGCTGAGCCCCATACACGTTGGTCGCGTTTTCCAATCATGTCCCACTCCCATTTCCGGTTTGGGTGGGGGACAAGGCTGGATTTTATAGCGGGTAACATCTACATCTATAACTGACTCTGCCAGGCCCTGTGTGGCCACTTCGGGATCATCTTACATCTTCATAACTCATCAAGCCTTCCGGAACTCTTTTTTGTATTAATTATCATATAACACCTCATATTTCCAAGATACCATCTGACAATTTAATCCCCACACACAAGAGTAACATTGATTCTTCAATCTATTTTCCCAACCTGTTACCACAGAAGGAGCACTGGACTCCCGAACTATTTCTGAAACAAGCACAATT
Source organism: Euschistus heros (assembly GCA_003667255.2). Taxonomy (NCBI): domain Eukaryota; kingdom Metazoa; phylum Arthropoda; class Insecta; order Hemiptera; family Pentatomidae; genus Euschistus; species Euschistus heros. Next base: position 2,276,171 of record RCWM02000057.1, on the reverse strand, counting down.
GTCCTTACAAGAATAAAATGTTACTAGCATGTAAATATTATTATTAACCTATCAAGGACATTTCTGCTAGTTTTAGATATGATCCGGCATTTTCTCATATGGATCTTTTTTTTAACGTTCATTCTTAAATGTAATTATAACTTCTAAATCCGACACATTTTAAATTTTTGTCATTTTTTAATTTTTTAAATCACGAATCTCAATTAAAGTACTCAACAAAATTTATGAAAACAAACTTGAGTCAAAAATGATAATGTCTTTCAAGAATGAGAACAATATAATCTAATCAAAAGCTATAAAAAATATATATATGTATCATCTAAAATATATACTAAAATATAGACAAAAAACAATATATAAAAAATCACAAACTTGAACGCTCATTAACATGACTAGAATAAATTGTTGTTGAACAATGAGGTATAGATTTATTTCCATATTTTTTTCGTTTTTTTATCTCAAGTGATGACTCACAGCATTGTCATCACTTATTTTCTCTCCACTTCCATACATTTTCACTATAATTTTGTTTATATTTACAAACAGCTACACCATAAGATGAGTCATGTTTATTAAAAAAATTTATATTTGCTTTCTAAACTTTGAAAAGTTAGATTTTATATATAATATATGTGTATATATATATACATCTAGATATATGTACACATATATATTTTTAAAAACAATATAGAATTAGCATCTACTTTAACAAAACACATTTTTCTTTCTGTGTTACAGTAAATACATTTCTACTCAGTAAAGTTTTTGTAATATTTTAACGAATGTAAAAAAGTTGGATTAGGTACATTTTCAAAACACATTTAATGCCCTACTACATTTTCAAAAATTTTCAGCTTACTCCAACTTGAATCCTCGATCAAAACACTTCATTATAGATTTAATAATAGTAGAATTAAATTGTGCTTTTTGGTAAAAAATTACCATACTTTATCGTAATAAATACATTACAGTTTACAATATTTTCTATATTAGTATTATTTTAATTAACATTATTATTAATTTTAATAAGATTACACCCATGAAGTTATAATGAAAGGAAAGGGAAGGAAACCGAACTGAAACAGAAACAGAAAATAAGAAGCCTGTTCACGGAGGTCTCAAGTTATATACATATATATATTCGACAATATGCATATTGAAGGATCAATATATGATTGGGCGTGGAGTGAAGAAAGGATCCAGGGTTTAGCTAGAACTCGTTGTTATGGTTTACATTATCTGTCGTCTCGGTGACAACTGGGATGCTTAGTGCTGCAGCACCCTGGCCAACTGCCCCTTGCTGCATGAACGGTTCAGTGTTCCGTCTCTTCATCTTCCCTTTCATCTTCTTCAGCATTGTTGCCTAAAATAATAAAATTGTTAAAAATATGAGGCAGAATATTTATTTCAGTTTTATAAAGAATATTAAGAACTTCACAAAAATAAACTAATTTTCAACTGTTTGAAAACTAGTTAATGCCACTGGTTTTGTTTTTCTTTGTCATATATTTTCATCATCTTTAATGTTTTTTTAGACTTGTTTTAAATATAATTAATTATAAAAAATATTCATAAAAATGAGAGGAAGGTCCGATTAAAGTAATTTAAAACTTTCGTTGGAAGTTAAAGGAATATCAGTAACTGATTTAATTTAGAACTTAACTTAATTCAATGTATTTAACTTTGAAAGTTAACACATATGAATATATTTTAGTGAATATTGCTGCTACTTGATATTTGTAATTGACATTAATTGTGAGTTATATTTTTTAATAAGTTAAGAATTCATTTATATCCCAATTGCTGCTTGTTCTTGTGGCTGCCAGATTGTAATAATTTGTCAATAAAAAGAGGTTTCAAAAAATTGAAACAAATTTTATTAGTGAATAAAATCTGGTGATAGTGAAATATAAGTTGTTTTTAAAATATAGTGATAAATATATAGATTTAATATGTATGGCATTATGGAGGTTCTCATAGAAATTAGAAAACTAGTCATTATTATAAGAATGGAAGAAAAATTTTGGAGGAAATAGGCAAAATAATTTCTGAAACTTACTCTGTTATATAAACAAATCATCGATAGATTTGAAGAAATTGGATGCTTTTACAGTTCGCTAAGGTTTAGACTTCCAAAATGAAACTTTAAGGGTACATCTGCGAGAGAGAGATCCAATACCAAGACTTGCTGCACTTGATCTTAATATGCCCACATAAACATATTGGTCCATGATTCCATCGGTTACTTTAAGTTTTCCAATGTCAGATGCCCTAATATACCCCCAGACCATGATTACACGCCATCCATATTTAACAGTGGAGTATAAATTTTTAGTGGTAAGGCCTGCTTTTGTTTTTCGCCACGCCATAACTGTTCCATTAGATGACAAGACATTAAATTTACATTTGTCACTAAATAAAACTTGTTCCCAGAAACTATTTAGCATGTTAACGTATTATTTTGAAAAATTCAGATGTTTTACCCTATCCACTTACTTATAAAGGATTATTTCCTAGCGAGTTACATTCTGCACTTTTTATTATTCTCCACTGTTTGAGGTGTAACTTTAATCTCACAATCATTTTCTAGGATACCTGCGATGGAAGTGTCACTGGTTATTGAGTCTTTGTGAATAATTTTTAAAATTTCTTGCATCTGTACCCTTTAAAGTATTTTTGGAGGTCTAGAAGGCGAAAATACTTAGTTTCTTCAAATCTGTTGATTTTTTTATATTATAGAATGATTTTCAGAAATTATTTTGCCTATTTTCACTAAAACTTTTCCTCCTTTCTTAGATTGATAGCTAGTTTTTTTTTTATTTCTATGAAAATCTCCATCATAAGAATGAATATAATTTTGAATTTACTTCCTTGCACTGCAACAGATCTTAGAGGTCTGAAAATAACTCAGAAGAGTATAATAACAATTATCCTGTGGAGGATTAACAAGTTTTTATTGAGTATTTTCTGTCTATGAATAGTGTACACAGACTTTTTTTGGCATACGTTTTCTAATTAAATTACTATAATTCCGAAACTGCGCCTACAAAAAAAAAATTTTGTTTGATGTGTATTTGTGGGCACATTAAAATTTTTTTCCAAATGAAGCTACTTAATTTTAAATAATATATGAATATTTATTTCAATAATGGGTGAACACAGACTTTTTTTAATAACTGTATACACAGTAAATTTAGAAAATAGAAAAGAACTTGAATTAATCATTAAAAATGAATAACAAAATTCTAATTTACAGAATTTATGAAAAAAGAAATATGTATTATTGTTAATTTAAAATTTGTTACAGCACATCACCAATTAACTGAAATAATCAGCTCTAGCTCATGGAGTAAATCTCAACATTCCAACTGGCATCAACAGATTTGTAATTTATGAACACCCTTTCTGTCCTATTCGGAAAAGTTAATGGCATTAAATTCTATTTATAATCTACAGTCAGAGTCAAAAGTATTCTTATACGTGCTATAAATCATAAGAAATATTAGCATTATTTAATAGGATTGATTTAAAACAATAAATCCATTTAATGTATAAATCGTTTATTTATAAATATATTTTTGTATTTATAGAACATTTTACAAAATAATACATGAAGAATAACTGAAAAACAACAATTACATCACAAGTCAAAAGTATTTGTACACTTGATAAAATTTCTATTTAATATTTACATTCTATTACAATTAATATTTAGTAGGGCCAACTTCCAACTTCCAAGCTGTATGCTCAGGATCATTATCCTCCTGAAAAATGTAATTTTCTCCAATCCCAAAATTTTCAGCACTGATCAGGGAATTACTTTTTATTATATCAATATATCTTATATGATTCATTCTGCCATCGATGAATTCAATACACCCCATTCTAGCATCATTCAAACAACCTCAGACCACGAGTCACTTCCCTCCATTCCTAACAGTTGGAACTTCATTTCTTATTTTCATCACTATATTTTTTTCTCCATACTTTTTGGCCCCGAAGATTAAACATTTCAATTTTACTCTCGTCGGTAAATATTATCCTATTCCTAAGGTCACGATCATATTTTTTTATGGTCATGGCCCATTGATATCTTAACATTGCTTATTGATGGTTTTCTCCTAGCTGTCCTGGGTGAAACTCATTCCAGCTCAAGCATAAGTGCATTGTTATAACACTCCCCTTTTCCCCCTCTTTCAGACAAATTTTCATCCACTAATTTTGGGGCACTAATTCTTGGTTTTCCTTTAACTTTTCTTATGATGTTTCTTTCATATGTGAAGTAAATTTTCCTTATTCATCCTGTTCTCTATATATATTCATTAGTCTTTCTCATTCTGTACCTTTGAATAGCCTATTGGATTGTTGAGTGAGGTCTGGTCACTTCTCTAAGCGCCCGTAATTCATTATGTAGACGCACAATAATTTATTTTCTCTTCGGTCGTCTTTCAGGTTTTGTGCCCCATTTTCAATTTACGAACAAAAATAATAAGCAGTAATAAGTGCTACACCTTTACAAATGACGTCAAGGTAAAGACTGATTGCAGGTTAACCTCAAAATATTAAGATATGGAGTAGAAACTACAGTTAAAGTCTAGTGTACGAATACTTTTGACTCATAACAATGAGGCATCTTACTATAATGTATAAGATTTTAAGCTAAATTCAGTCAATTATCTCATGAAAAAATATTAACTCATAAATGAAATATAATCATGAATGCAATATTACATGTGTTTAAATTAAATAAATATGTAATAAATACAAAATTAAATGAAAGAAAATAAAACTTATATCAGTGTACGAATACTTTTGAATCTTACTGTATATTGATGATTGCCCCTAAGTATGACAGATTGTTATAATCTGCCAACAAAATCTTTAATCAAATTCATTTTCTGATCAATTGATCAATGGAATCTTATTGGACTGATATTTTTTAATTCATGGATAATCTTTAAATCGGGTAAAGTCCATTTTCTAAAGAACATTTATGCAAAAAGAAACTATATTTATTTTAGTTTACCTATAATTATCATAAGTTTGTTATTTTATAATTATTATAGTTATTAATACTTATATTTAGTGTTCAGCTATCATATTTTGACTTAAATTTGTTGTCATAACTAACAACTAAAAATTATAACTCAATCATACTCTCAATGTGTTAATAATAAGCATTAAGAATGTGTTTATTGATGAATTCATTGGATGATAATCCATCTTAAGGATCAGTCAGGCTATTTAACGAACAAAAAAAAAAATTAAGTAATAACAGATGTTTAGATGTTATTTTAATAAGTATGTAAATAAGTAAGAAGTTGCAGCCAGTGAAGGTTGGCAATCAGAGTTACTAAATACTTATGAGAAAGAAAAATATAGAAAAAGAAAGATTAAGAATCAATGTTAAAATGACAAACTGAAAGGTAATAATACAATATCAAAATATTAAAAAATTTAAGATGGTGAGTAAAAATGGTCCAAAATAGAATGTGTATAATGATCGATATGATAATAGAAACTAAAAACACAGAGGAAAGACAAAACTATAACAAAAAAAATAGTTATAGTTGTTTAAAAATTATGTTTTATAACCTTTTTAAAATAAAATTTTCATTTCATATTATTTTTGCTCTTGAAGCCTTGATGGCTTATACTGGTTTGCAGGAATGGCATTGTTAATAAAAGAAATTATAAATATTTGTTTGTTATTTTATAATGCTTAGGTAAATTGATTGATCCCTGGAACAAATTATCATTAAAATATTAGTTTTTAGAGTTATCAGCATGTTTTTTTTTTTTTTTTTTTTTTTTTTTTAAAGCAAAATAACAATACAATATATTTGTAGCTATAAGCTACTTATAAGAAGGAAACATTTAAGATTTTCGCATATTGGACCTGACCCTCAAGTACAATTTAATTGGAGAATCGAGGAAAATAAGTTACGATATGATTTAGATTGAACAAAATGAGTTTTTTAAGAGGTTATCATGGCCAGAAGTTAACTAAAATATACCAAATATTAAACAAAAAAATAACAAAAAACTGCCCCCCTTGAGTCTGTCGGCTTAAGAAAGAATAACATGGAACATGTCTTAGGGGTTGCCCCCTTGACCATCGATCTTCATATTTTTTCAATTTTTCTTTCACATACCTGTGATTCAGTTTTCTGTAGGAGATAAATTTTCAAATTAAATAGCTTAATCCTGCTTACTGTCTATGCTAGGAAAGTAATTTTGAATACACAAAAAGCGATAAAACCAAATAAAAGTTTGTTATTGTATTATATTAGATGACTGTATTCAATTCTTCATTTTCTTTCAGTTGAATGATAGTGATTTCATTTGAAATTTTCCCCTATTTGTTTTATTTTTCATTCTGACATTTTATACTAATTAAAATAATGTCAATTATTAAAACAAAAAAATAGAGATTTCAAAGGTTATTTTTTATTCAAACCAAAATTTTGAAGAGCCGAGAGGGATCGAGCAAGATGGGTCAAATTAAGTTTGAGATTTTTTATTTTGGATATTTGGAGAAACAAAAGTCAAAAGGAGCTCACTCATTAAAACCTGCCTCCCAGTCTAATATAGTGTTACTTAGTATAAGAAGAGTTGATCTCCTAACTGCTCATACTCTCCTAATATCAAACGACGCGTAATGCCCTTGCATTCCCCAAAAATGTATCATGTATTTACACACGTTGCATACGTTGTATGTATACAAAATGTATTTGAGCATCTAGGTTACCGCTAAAACATGTACCATGTTAAAAAAATAAAAATAAAATAAAACTATAAAATTAATTACTTAAAAGGTAAACCATATTTTATTATAGTTTATCTAACAGTTTTAACTAATCAACATACTTTCTCTCCTTAAGTTGGTTGTTGGAAGTAATTTTAAGATAATATTTATACAATAGATTTCTAATATTTCTTGTGGTATTTATTTTTTCTATAATTGAATTACTGATTCGAGAAATAACATAAGTCATAGTATAAACATATCGACGCGTTGTTTCTCGAATCAGTTATTCAATTAAAGCTATATTTAATATATAATAGAATAGAAATAAAACTTTATTGTGTGACAATATCCCTTTAGAATAACATTACATAAAAGGTTGTAAAATCATATATGGCTAAGGGATTTTAAAAATGAAATCAAATAATTAAAAGTGAATACAGAATTTTCATCATAAAAATAAATAAATAAATCAAATAGTCTATTTAGGAATAATTTTTTTTTATAAAAAACTGAAAGAATAACTAATTTATGATACAGCTTGTAGTAAGAGAACAAAAATAAATATTTGTGGAGAGGGAACAGAAAAAATGATAATTAAAAAAGATAGGAAATCAAAAATTATAAATATTAAAATGAAAACACTATCATAAGAGAATTGTTAATTTTAGATAATTTTTTATGTCTGAAGTGCTAGTACGACATTCATTATGAAGCATCTATATAATAAGAGAGTATCAGTCTGGAGATAGAGAGAGGAGGGGGAAGAGGAGTGTTTTGAATATCCCAAGGGAAGAGGCATTGCAAATACTAGGAGAGCGAGAATTCCAATGAGTAGAGAAGTGGGCAAGAAAGGAGCGTTGGAATACAGTACTTCTGTTGGATGGAGTATAGAGATTGGAAAGAAGAGATCTTATATGTAGTGACTGTATTAAGTACTTGAATTGTAGGATACTGTAAATTAAGGAAGGGTGATGGGTATTGATAACTTGCAAGAGGTATGTGATGGGGAAGTATTCTCTACAAATGGAGGGAGAGAGCCAACTTAATTCTGTATGAAATACCGTGTGGTATAAATGTTTGCAGTGTGTACTTAAATAAAATTTTATGTTGTTATTCAATGAAATAAATGTTATTTATATACCAGTCTACATTTTGCCTATCCATCTCAACCGAAGAACACATGTTCACGTATGCTTTGAAAAAAGGCAGCTCATCCCACCACAAATCCCCATTGAGACCAACTAACATACCGTACAACACCAACGAACAAACTAACATAGTGTTGGTCTCTTATTTACATCAATTTAGTTTTGTATTTATCAGTCCTGATAATTCCAAAATTAGTGAAATGTTGACCCACTAGATATGAATAATTATGCCGAGATATTAAATGCCTTGAGTTTTAATATTGCAGTAACAATGATTTTGGGTTTAAATATTGTAAAAGCATAATAATTGTTGTTTCTTTGTTGAGTTTTTGTTTATAATAATTTAATGTTTTTAATTTGGCAAAATTAAATCACAGCTAGACAATATTTTACTATCAAACCAGCCAAAAAATACTTTGCCGAGAGAGGTGTCTGTGGAATAAACTTTGAGTAATGAAGGAAATAAAGTGATGGATGATGGCTGACTGTGATGATATGGTCAAGATAATAATTTAATTAAGAATCAATCAAGTAATAATAATTACCTTGACTGATGCCTAATATGAAATTATCTTCAAAAGCAAAATAAAAGACTATCTTCCCATAACAGGTAATGTATCACAAATTCCAGAATGACTAATAATGAACATAGATAAAACTTCAAATGTTAGGAAAATTAACTAATGAAATATTTTAATTCATAAACCCGACTTTTATTAACATGTACAATGTTTATTTTTTTAAATGTACATCATTTAAAAATAATTTTTATTAATTGCATAAAATTCAATCAGTGGAACTTTTGATACACTACCTATTGTGTGATGATATAAATCCATCCTTTATTTTTGATATATATCAAATAAAATAATGAAATGGTTAAGAAATAAATAGTGATGTTACAGTTGCTGGGTGTTAGTCCGTTGCATGGCTCTTAGACAATTCTGGGTTAGCGATGTTGGGCTCCGTGTTGCGACGCTTCATCTTTGTTTTCTTCAGCATCGTTGCCTATCATAGTAAAACTTTATTTGTAAAACTGATGCCACATTATATCTGTCAAAAGCTGAATAAAGCAAAAAAAGGGAAAGCGTATCAATATCAGTAAACCACGTGCTTTGCGAAAATATGTGCTCCACAGCATATCCTTCACATCTCGATGTTCAAAAGCCAAACCTATTCCTTGCAAACCATGCAAAAATAAATAAATTCATATTTATGCAACATATAGATACAAAGTGTTTCTTTACAATGAGGCATATTCTGAATAAATATCTCAATTTTGACTTCAATAAATACAAGTCCATAACATAGATTGGTTTTTCTATTATAATTGAAAACAAAAGAAAGAAAGAAATTAAGGAATTATTCTATTTAATTTAACATTTTTATTTGGATTTTGCTTGATAAAATTTTATATTTAATTAGTTGTAAAATTTATTTAATTGATTGAAAGATATTGTATATATATTTATTTTCTCCACTTTCTTGTTTATATTACAAGCTTTTAACATAATTGTATCTAAGTTGATCTTCATGAAAGAGAAACTTTGGATATTAACTATTAAAATTCATCATCTTTGAGTATCCATGTCTCGATCAAAATGTTTGATATCCCTACTTTAATATATATGAAAATTTTACCCTATACCAAATGTTACTGTAGTAAGATTTAGTTGAATTCTGTGTTTTGAAGTGGATTTTCACCTAACATCAACAAGTTCTCAGGTTTTTAGTTAAGAGATGTGGACAAGGATTGGAATTATATTCCATGTGGATCTAACTCATGGTTGTTGACAAATCTGCAACATTAGGCGAAAACTCTAAGATGGTACACTACCTGATTTATCTTAAAAAAGGCAAAAAATTTATAGTCCATTACTTCAGTCGTGGATCAATTCCGAGGTTGGAAGACTCTTAGGCTGCACCCAGTCTCTGTAATGCGTGATTATGGCTCGGGAGCCTAGCAGTTTAGTGTCTTACCCAATGAGTAACCGAGCCTCCCGTGGCTAATATTAACCAAGAGAAAATATTCACTATTGTGAAAAGAATGTTAAAGAGATCACACATAGAAAAAAAAATTGAATAAGGAAGTAATATTATAGAAACTTATGTATTATAAATTTATTGAAATAACAAATCAAAAACAACAATTTAGTTTATTGTAGTTGGGTATGTATAAATAGTACAAATTAGTGTGTTGTGAAGAAAATAGTTTTTTTATGTGAATGATTGCTCCTAGAAGCCTGTATGAAGAAAAGAAACACAGACTGAAATATATTCATTAGAAAACGTTTATTTTATAACTATTAACAAAAGGAAGTATGGACAAAAAATGAGAAGAAAAACAACTCTTACATTGAACATTATGAAAAAGTCATAAATTGCCATAATTACATTCAATAAAAAAATATATATATATATAATCTTGAATATAGATAACTTTCATTCTATTTAATGACATGTGTTGATACAATGTCCATTATTGGCAGAAATGAAAGATTGATTTCTTTATTGTGAAAAGAAAATGAAAATGTGATTTATCACTATGTCTTTAAAATTTCTTAGTATTGTCAGAAGTATTTGAAAGAGGGGAAAAGTGAATATATAGGTTTCAAAGGAAGCTAGAGATGACATAAGGAATCTGTTTGAGCATGGAATAAAAAAATAAAAAAATGTTGCTTCTATAATAAAGACTCAGTCAAATGAATAAATTTTACAAGAGGAAATGTATAGCTTTGAGATTCAGTGACCAGTGTAGGAGTCATTGATTTGAATTTTAGTCTGACTGACTCAGCATCACAATGGGAGATATGAGAGTCTATGCAGATGCAAAAAAATGAAATAGAGGGAACAACTTATGAATCAATTACAAATACTTAAATTTTAAATGTAAATTAAATACAAAATCAAACAATTCCACTTTCTACTGATGGGTTTGTCCTCATCAAAACCTCTTATCTGCATTTCGTTGTACTTGTATAGAGACAGTCTTTCAACCCCCTTATTATATAATAATTAAATTTAGTTTTAAAGTTTTCAAAGAATTTAAATTGCCAAAAAGTTGGATAAAAAACCTGCAATAAAGTAACTAAAAATATTCTAATTAAAAATAATCTCCCTATTTTCAAGAAATGTGTTCATATAAAAAACAAATAAAAACATAATGCAGGGAAAGAGAACAAAAAATCAAATAAAAACTACAGGCTCTATGAAAGTAATGGGCATTGACAGGGTTTTAAATAAGAAAGTTTCTTAAAATTATTTTTAAGGGAATAACACTAATGAAAACAGCTAAGCAAAATGAAGGAAACTACAATTAAATGTCCCCATTTTCCCATTACCGTTGAACTTTTCATGCTAGAATAACACTCTTAAGGGGTTAAGCATAGTGTCATTATGCAAAAAAAAAAAAAAAATAATAAAAAATAAAAACATGCTTGAAAATATCTTTAAAATGTATGTGTTTAAATTTAAAACCAATCAAAGGTAAAAGTAACAGCATAAAATTCTTATTCATATTACATTTCTCATGTTAACACTTCATCAGATCCAGGCTTAAAAAATGTTATCTATTAGTAAATAATACTGAGAAGTAAACATAATAGCTATGGCAGTATTTCAGTTTTTAAATTTTGGAGTTGGTCAACATTCATTTAACTGCTAGAGCAATATCATGGCTGTTTTAAAGGTTTTTGTTGGTGAATAATGTTTTTTTCATACTGCTGTAGATTTCATAGATACTCTAAAATAAGCATAAGGAATTCCTGATGAACAATTTATGTATCAATAAAATCAGAGGTAGTATGATAAACCTATCATTATTTTTGAAATACAGATACAAATTCTTTTTCAAGAAAACTTTAAAAATAATTGACTGAAATCTTTTATTGAGTTTTGAGAGTTATTTACTATTAAATATCAAGAAGTAGAGCTTATTAGACACTGAATCCACCGTTTGTTTTGTTTATCTACTTATTTATTTTTTATGAAACGCGCTTTAAATCAAATAAATTAAATGATTATTATGCAATAAATATAATGTTATTTTTAAAAATCATTTAAAATATTTACCTTTAACCTAACGATCATAAAAAATACTTTTTGGTAGGACCTATAATACATCTGAGTGTTATTAAGATAGAATTGGTTTTACCCACCTCTATTTTTCTGTCTACCATGAGAGCATAGGTTCTTCTTTTGTAATAAGCACTCTACTTATTAATATTATTTATTCAGAATCATTTTTTAAATGAATCTTGGTTTAATTTATATCTTATTTAAAATTTCACCCAATTTTCTTAATAAAATTATTGTCCAGACTTTGGTTGGCTACTTAATGTCCTTACGTATCACTATCCATAGTCACATTATCCATAATCCGTTATTTATATCTTTTTCCTATTTTAAAATTGATTTCCAATTCGTTTTATATTTATTCACAATTTTTTTAAACTTTCATGTTTCATCTTTTCTAAATTAGTGTTTTACTATTTTTTTACAGTTTCTTAACACTTGTAAATATTTTTATTTTTTATTTCTAAGTTATTTATATTTTCACAATATTGCATTATGAATTAATTACAACAATTTATCTACAACAATTAGGTGTTTCAGTTTTGAAAACAATGATTTTTTTTTATTAAAAATAAAAACTTTTTTTTTTTTTTTTACAAATTTTGACTGAATAAATGATTTTGTGTTTTAATTATAATGGCTAAGTACTATGCTCATTTTAATAAAATAACTAGAAGAAGTAATAAAGTAGCAATAGCAATTAATTTATTCAATTACCATCTGTAAGATGGCTGCTGTCAAAATGCTATTAATAAACTGAGTTGTATAAGCAAAAAGTAGTTGTAAACTATGACCAAAGATAAAATAATCTGTCTGTTTATGTTCTGGAAGATAACTAATCTAGAAAATACCCAACTCTCTGTCTCAGTAACTTTTAAAGAACTTCATTTGTTATGTTTATTTTCTTTAATAAAAAAAAAAAATAATAAAATAAAAAATAAAAAAAATCAACAGTTTCAGTACAAAAAAAGAACTTATTTAGTTATTTTTAATTAATTCTAGGTTAGATTAATGTAGTACCTTCAGTGCTGACTTGAGTACAACTACATCACATGGTGCCTGAACCCATGGTTCACCATCCACCTGTACTGGCATGTCTGCATGGATGTGAATTTTAATATGTCCTCCCTGAAAATAAAATTTCAATCCTCCAGTTATTTATTAATTCTTTCTACTATTGAAATAAAGAATATTTTGGCTTGTCTTGCAACACAAGATATGTTGTAAATTATTTTATTTTAAAAAAATTAGAACTAAGAATAGAAGTATGTCTAGTTAGTCCAGTAAAATAAGGGTTTGCCAAAGAAAAAAATGCAGAACTTTTATTCTCAACGGATCTTTATGTTTTTTGGGGTGCTGAATCCGAATCTGGAGTTTGCTACCACGGCAACCATCGGCTTCATATTCAAAATCGCAAAAAAAAACCGTTATTTTTGTTTTTTTTAATCTATAACACGATAACGAAGCTTTTTTCGAAGAAAGTCTTAAAATATTAATTGGAGCTGGAACTAGTACCTACATAATGAAAAAAAGAAATCCAAATCGGACCATTTTCCGCGAAGTTACGTAATTGGGAAAAAATGGAGAAATTGGCCAAGTTGCTGTCATTCCCACAGCTCCGCGAAAACACGTTTGTCGTATTCTTTTGGCTATAACTCTGAAACTATTTGTCCGATACAACATTACTTTTTTTCATCTTAAGGCTGATTAAATTTACTATAGGAATCTATAAATGAGGTTTTAATCAAACTCCGTAAAATGTACATGCCAGCCCGCTAATAAAAACGTGCTGTTGTAAAATCCAAGTGTTTTTTGGCACATTTGTTGATCTAACTCCTCAAATATTTGTTCGATCCCAAATTTCTTTTTTCTATTTCAAAGCTGATTAAATTCGCTATCAGATGCTATATATGTGAACTATATTAAATCCTGTAAACCACCCAAGCTAGCACGCTAAATGTGTATGTTTTGGAAAAATATATAAATTATGACATGTTCGGTAGACTGGTGTGGGTATTGTGATTTTGAATATGAAGCCGATGGTTGCCGTGGTAGCAAACTTCAGATTCGGATTCAGCACCCCAAAAAACATAAAGATCCGCTGAGAATAAAAGTTCCGCAGTTTTTTCTTGAAAACGGCCTTTTGGAGCCATATTTTACTGGACTATAGTCATGATTAGAGCCCGGATTCACGTGCAATTGCATCTTTTTATTGCAAGCTCGCAATCAGCCAGGGACAAATTATTGATACGAATTAGGATGTTTAGGCCAAATGTACCTAGTTTAAAACTGCACAAAATTGCACATTTTGGGGGTTACAGCATAAAATTGCACATTCTGCAGTTTGAATGCATAGAATTGCACATTCTGCTGTTTTAATGCATAAAATTACACATTCTGCAGTTTTAATGCATAAAATTACACATTCTGCTGTTTTAATGCATAAAATTACACATTCTGCAGTTTTAATGCACAAAATTCCTGGATTCAAATCGTGAATGCACAACACTTTCTTGTTTTTGTAAAAGTAGCAACTTTAAGAAGAATGAATAATTTTATTTTTATATAGGTAATAGTTTTTCTTTTTTAAGAGATATAAACTATTCGTAGTATAAAAATATAAAAAATCCAAGCGTGTTAAAATGAATACGCTTCTATAGTGTTCTTAGAAATGTTTAGATTGACTTGAGCTAGGGAACTCGGATCCCCACATTCCAAGAAATTTTGACTCTCTTTCATAACTTTTCCCATCGGAAGCAATAATTTTTTAGTTTCCGACTCCCCTCAACGAAGTAACGTTGTCTCCATTAAAATGTCTAAAATTTCAGCTAGTATTAGTTCAAAGATACCAGGATGGATAGAAAAATATCCGGAACTAAAATCTGGTAGCAAAATAATCTATTGTGGACCCTGTAACAAAGCTATCGGCAGCGAAAGAAAGTCACAAGTTGATGCACACTGTAATTCGAGTAAGTTTTTAACTTGAATTTTTATCCCTATTTAATGATTTAAAGCATAAATGTACAGTTATTATTATTTGTAATTGCAATATACATATTTATATTCCTAAGTAATATGTACACATAGCTTATGTATAGCATGTACAATAAAGAGATGCGATTTTTTCTTATTGCGTTTTAGACAATGATTATTTAACTACTCTCTTATTTAGGACCGGATCAATAGATTTTAAGATAAAAACCACTTTTTGGAAAGAAATGTAACTAGCGAATTGTTTGTTCAACATTTTTTATCATTTGCATTTTATTTTGCATGATTTTAAGTTTTTATTGCACGATTTTAAGTTTTTACTGCACATTTCAGAATTTTTCTTGCACGAAAATCCGGGCTTTAGTCATGATGTTGTCAAAGTAAATACCTTAGGGGAAATATGACCCTAATGTGCAACAAGATTTTTCTCGCATCATACAACTTTCCGAAAATGGGATACCACTCTAAAGTATAATTACTTATTTCAACTTTCAACGTCCTGTCTTGATCACTTCTGACATGTTACTTGATATTCCAAAACTTCAATAAGAAATTTTCATCGCATCGATATAGGCTCTTAAAAGATTTACATTCTCATACTTTTAGATCTAGTAATTTTATCAAGAAAATAATATTCATTCATTCACTATATGTAGTATCCATTCCATTTGAAATATTCATCTAATGGTCTGCTGTTTAGGCGCCATTAATCAATATTCTGCATTGAACAATCGTCATTGGTCACATTTTACCTTTTTCTATCTTTTGCTATAAGTTTTTTAATGAATTAATCTCTACCAACTTTACATTCCTAGAAGACTAGTGGTATAATAATCCCTATAGTATAATTATACTTTGTTCAAATATTAATAATAATTACAATTAAAAAATATTAGAACTATTTACCTGAGCTATTCTCATTGCAGAGCGCATACCCGATTGAATCTGGCCAAGATGTACCACACCAGTGACCCCAACCACTTCCAGCATCCCATCCCAGTGGTTAGGTTTCTGAAATTGCTCTTCTTTTTCTACTCCCCAAGGATTTGCTCCAGAACCCCAACTGTTCAACAATATTTACAACCACATTAGTTTTAGTCATTAAACTATTTTTTCAAAATTTTACCACATACATTAACATGTTTGAAACAAGAAGTATGGTTTTCTTACCTAAGAATATTAAGAATAATAATTCCTTCAACAGGAGGAAGATCAACAAGTTTTCCATCCACTTCCAGTCTGATCTCTCTCTGCAGATCCTTACACATTTTCCTGCCAACCATTTTTCTCAGACCCATCTTCACATAAACACTTTTATTATGCAACCTGAAGCAAGAGGAATTAAAGATACTTTTGATTGCCTTTAAAAATTGCCATGAATGATAAGCAATAATGAAAGTAGAAAAACAATGTTGTTTTTTTTAATGGAGAATACCTCGAATTGAACTTATTTGGATTTTCCTCTCTTGCATTGTGGAAGTCCAAGCAGAGATCAGCATCGATTCCGATTCCGAAGTAATTGTTCATTACCATTACAGAAGATACTTCTTCACTTGTTGAGCCTATCAATAAATATTAGTATTTTGGATTAAATTGGTTAAAATTAAGTATACTTCATTTGAAAAGAAATTATTAGAGCAAACCTCTATATTTCTTTGAAAGACTTTACCTATTATTATCAAATCTAATTTGGTAGTTTTGCATACAATAGATTTGCCGGCATGATAAAATGTTTACATGAGATTGTGATTTTGATCTATTGTAAAGATTTTTCAGATTGTTTGAAATATTAATCAGAATAGATTTTCTAGACTCAAAGGGGGCTGTTTAGGAGACAGGATGAAAAAGTCGACTTAATAAAACAAGTTAAAACTTTTTGGATAGCTACTTATCATATAAGAATAGATTATAGTGGGGAAAGGATTCTCAGTTCATAAGTTATGAATCCCAGTACATTTATTTATTTTTTTAAATAGAATTCCAATACATTAGTATGGCACAATAATGCTCTATGACAATTATTAGGACATTGGACAGCTGTCAAGTTCTTGATTTTTGAATAAAAGTTTATATTAAAAGAGCTTTAATTTATATATATTGGTATCAATTATACAATATTAATATCACGGATCATAATTTTATGGATTTGGTCTTTGGGTGTGCTCCCTGTGAAAAGATTTTTGAGAATCAAAAGGTTGATAAGGTTTTCACTTGGTAAAAATGAATTTTTTATGTATGAGCTCTTGGATTACTATGTTTCCAACAGTTTTGATATTTGTTTTTTCTCATTATATAGGTTAAGAAGAAGAAGAAACGAATAATTATTCTTATTATATCATGAATAAAAATATGGCATGCTGACAATATGGCCACTTGAAGAAAAAAAAAATAATCAACACTAATCAAGCTAATGTAGCCTCCAAAATCTCATAAATTGAATTAAGTGCCAAAGAAAAGGTTCTTGATGGTTGTACTTAACTATTCGTTAGTGAAAAATAAAGATATTTCATAAAAATTGTTATGACTGTTGATTTCAACTAAGAAAATTTTCTGTTGAAAGAAAATTATTTGTGTAAGCCATGATTAAAGCTGGAGCCTAAGGGGTTCCTCAATTATAAGGGCCACAGTTATTGAAAAAATGATTTATTACAACCTTTACATTTAGGTCAATTTTCACAATATCTTGCAAAAGCGACAAAAATAGTTGTAATAAATAATATGAAAATTTTGTTGAGACATAGGTTTAAAAATATTAATTGATTTGTCACTATTTCACAATTGCATAAATTAGTGAAACTAAAAATAAAAAAGAGTTCTCATGTTCTGAATAATTAGCATTTTATGTTAAATTAATATTTTCTTAAGTGGCAAAATAAACCAAAGATTTAATAATATTAAATGCATAAAAAAATTGAACAAGGACAACCTAAGTTATGTGCAACGTTTTTCTTTGTCATCTGGTTATTTTTAATTTAAAAGAGATTGGATCTGGATTCTAGTGTACATAGTTTTTAAATTTTTTATCAGTCCATATATATAAAGAATCCATTGTTTATCTAATTACTATTTATATTAAAAATTATATAATTCACAGTTACTTTTCATGAATTATGTTGTTACAATACTACATCTTTACATATTTGAACATGTGTAAACACTATTGCAAAATACAAAGATTCTGTGCTTTTCATGTTCATTTTTCTACATTTGTTAAATATTTAATTGTTTGTTTTGACTATTCAAGTTTATATAAACCCAAATAAAATTTCAGTTACATCCTCAGCTGCAGAACTCGTACAGTTTTAAATTTATTTTGTATTGAACCTTCAAAAAATATGCTGTCACTACTAAATAAAAAATTATCTTTGATAAAATATTCGATAAGGGGTTACTGATTTTTTATTGATGTTCATGAATTGTGATGTGGTCATCAATACTAATCATCGTACATTTCTTCTTGCCCATCGAAAGGTCACGTAATTTAATAGTTAGGGCCATATAGTTTGTCAAGTTATTTATTTAATTTTAATGTTTACATACATGCAAACATAAAATAAAATAAAAAATAAAACATTAGTGATTATAAAACTTTCAGCAACTTACAGATTTTAACAAAATGGATGTTACAGAAAAAATTACTGCTTCTATTTTTTAAAATGTATATTATAAAATAATTTATTTGCCACCTACAAATGATTTATTTATATTTACTTAAAAATCCAAAATATTTTTAAGAAGGTTATGATAATGGTATCTAAAATTTGAATTGTTAAGTTAGTCATCATAAAAGGTTAGAGGGTCACAGGTGTTATTATTTTATTAAAATAAAAAAAGTTATTTGGAGCTACTACTAAAAATATTATTGTGTATACTTGTTTCTTATTATGAAAGATATAACGATATGTTATGAGCAAGCCAGAAAGTTAATTCTATTGAAGAATTTATTTGCAGCCTTTAGTTTTAAATAATTCCAAATATTTTGTTAGAGTTATAAACAAGAAAATTCTGTATAAAATTAAATATATAGTAATTCCTGAAAAAAATACTACTATCATACTTCTTTTTATACAGTTTATATATTTACAAAACTCTGATACTAATATCCATTATTCGATCACTTTTATCTGTTATTATGTCTGGTAATTTTAAATGATATGTTAAAAGTTCTTATCAGTGTTATAAAATGAATGAGTGACTTATTATAAGTTGAAAAGAATAATAATAAATATAAGGGTGTGAGGACAACTATCTATAGTTTGCCATCTTAAGTACTCTTACCAACTTGGTGGAAACGATTCAATAGGCCTTGTTCTTATAAAAGAAATAGTAGGGAACAACATTATTTTATTTGAATTTAACGGACAGTCAACTCTGATAACTTGATTTTCAAGATAATGACAAACCAGTTTCCTATAGATTTTTGTTTTAAATTTAGTATTTTTATTCTCTTGAATTAATGAAATTTGAGTAACATAGGCAAACATGAATGAATACTGTTAAATATATTAATTTTTGAAATTTTTATATTTTACCATTTGAAACTAACATTTTCTGTTCTCAATAATTTAAATCGATTAGAGACCAAAGTTGAGTGTTTTTTTTAATAAAAAAAAGAAAAAAAAAAAAAAAAAAAAAAAAAAGGTTAAGACTGAACAATAATTGATAACATGACCCACAAAGGGAATAAGAAAGCTTTAGAAAAAGTATTTCATTAAATAGAATGAAAAAAATTCTTCAATTTTTCAAGCATTATAACTCTCAGATGAGGAGGGCATGTGCAGCACGGAATCGTGATCACTAAACATGAGACAATTACAGATTTTTTTTACAAATAATATTTTCTCACAATTTTACATTTTTGTTTTCAATTTTTAATAAGTAGTATTGAAATTGGTTTCTTAATGCCCAGATAAATTTTAAATATAGATGTTAGATAAATATCAATGTAAGATGTTTAATATTTGCCTCTTTAATAAATTATATTCATCAAGTGATGAAAACATTTGTTATCCAAAATTTCAGTTATTGAGAGTTGACTGAGATCGATTGGTATATGATAGTAAAGTTTTCATAATCAGTATATTTTTATATGCACATTTCATGAATTAAATAGATAAATATATTTTATGTGATACGAAAATGTTGATGAAAAGATCAATAATGTTCAAGCCGACAAATCTTTCTTTGCAAAACATGCAACAAATTAAAAATATGTGTGTATTGGGAAATTATATCTTATAAGATGCATCTTATTATTGGATGGAGAACGGTATTGGGATTTTTCAAAAATTAGTAATATAAAAAATTTATTTGAAAGAAAAAACTAACTCTTACATTTAACTAACAAGATATAAAACCAGTTAACTTTACATTTAAACAATATTCTTCATTTTCAGAAATTTTATAACAGAACATTATCATATAAAATTTAAAAAAAAAAAAAAAAAAAAAACAAAAAAAAAAAAAAAAAAAAAAGACAATACTAATGAGTTTGATTATGTTTCCTCTTGATGAACGGGGCAGAGAGAGTGGTTTATGGATAGAGGTTCTATCGATTTTGATAGTTCTAGTTTGTAGAGACAAACAAAACTCACTATTGACTGTAGTAGTCACTTTCCTCTTCCTACAACCTAGAACCACCATGACCAAGTCAATAACTACTCTGGCATTGTGCGTACTACAATAAAATGTGTGTTTTTCATTTAACATGCCGTGTCAGCCATTTGTCAGGTGTCTAAGCTATATATTTCTTATTGATATTTACAATAGCAAACTATAATATAGCAGCTGTTGAAATGGAAAACACACAATAATTATATAAGATAAATAGCTGAAGTAAAGAATTCGAAAATATTACCTGTTGAATTGTGCTGGGTAGCCTTATCCTCACCACCCTTGTCTTCTGGATGGAAGACAACAGTCCATCTATCTAGTCTTATCTCTTCTGCATCTATTACATCACGTAACAAATTTAACGGGTCTTCTCCACCAGTGTAACCTGGACCCCAGCGTAATACTCTTGCAAGATCATTACCTGAAATAATTTCATCATGTTAAAAAATGAAATAATGAATAAATCTATTTTTCAAAATTTCTTTGGAAGAGACTGACCTTAGTCAAATAAACATACTAGTTTATAATCGGATAATTTCCTGGCTATCGTGAAGAATTCGATGAGTCAAAATTGTGCACTTTTCAGTAGGTCAATTTTTATTGTTTACTAAAATCCTGTAATTACATTAAAAACACCATTTTTGCCCAAATAGATACTGTAAGGCCTTATTAAGAAGCACAACTTAACCAATTTCCCACTACACTAATATCTGCTGAAATATTATCGATAATTATCCAGCTTTTAGGGAACAGTTAATTCATTTTTAAAGTAATGGGATTTATCCACTTCTTCACGACAATCACCGAATTCGTAATCTATATCGAGATATTATTTGTTTTGAATTGCTAATATTGATATTTGAATTACTAATGGCTGTGTAGTCTCCTAATTCATAGCTTAGTGATAACTAAGTTCCAATACATTCTGTATCATTTATATTCATAAATGACCAACAAATTGACTTATCCATCCACTTTCCAATCATGATTGAAGGGTTTTTTTGAGCTTTAGAATGACATTAATTGTATCAATTACTACTGGGCAGTGGAGAATAAATTGTGTCTGAATCCAGAAAATACTAAGCCAATCTTTATCTGTTCAAAAACCTCCTTTATTAACTTCTCTACAATCCACTTGTTAAATATTTTAGAGCTACTATTCTGTAATATCTGACTCACTGAACTGCTTGGTGTGAATGAGATTAGAATTAATAATATTAATAGCTTTCTAAGATTCATTTTTAGAGACTCTAGAGACTCTAATTTCTTTTGTTGGCATACCAATTGGTTCCTTTATTCCAATGTCTAATGGCAATACTTCCCTGCTGCCTTTCCATTTCTATCTTTAAAAAACAAAAAAAAATCTTTGTATAATCTCTTTACCCTGCATTCCTGTATCCATCTTTTGAGTATAAGTGCTTAATCTACCAACTTTGTAGGTCATTATCATTTAACTGCTTCCTTTGAAAAGTCCTTTATATTTTTAGGATTTCTTACAGATATCCATTTGTAAATCCTAATAAACACCATTTATTTCTTCGCTTCAATTGCTAAATTAAATATGAAAGATTTATATTTTATAACCACCTGACCTCACATATTTCCAATGCTCCATTCTCTTCCGCTCAACCACCCTTTGGAATTTAAATACCTCTATTTTCAGTACCTCATTCTAATCCAACTTGTTGCTCGCTAACTATTGACCTACTCAATTAAAATATATTCCCACATATTTAGAGTTCTTTAATAACTTTGTTTAAAATTTAAATTGTACTTAATAGAAATGCTCTTACCATCATAAATTTTTGTTACTTTTTTTAAATATTTTGTAATAAATTCAGCATTGTACTACAAGAATTTCTTTTTTATTTCACTTGTTGAGTATTATATTAATTTTAGTTAGTACTCATGTATTATTACTTTTAATTTGTTCTCTGACTGCATATAATTTATTTCTGTACTTATTTGTTATTCCTAAGTGACGCCCAGAATAAAGTTGTTTTTTATTATATTCTGTTCTATTATATATATGCAATTAGAGCAGTGAAACTGGAGTACCATCAATGCTACATTTATATTATTCTCAGGCTATAACGTGTCTCTGAGTAGAGATTATTTTTCATTGATACATATAGCTGAGATTGTTTTATGGTGAAGTAATCAAGATCAATAAACGTCAAACATAATTTACTTATATTCTACTACTTATTTTATTTGTATATTTTTGCTGAATATTCATAATTTATGCAATAGAATGCTCTTTCATATCCCTGTTTTTAAATTATTTAAGAATCATATTATTTACCAGTTCCTAAGGGGACAATAGCGCAAGGAGGAGATGAGCATTCACTGTCCTGTCCAACATTGTCCAAACACTGCAGAACCCATCCAATTGTGCCATCGCCTCCGCACACTAGAATTTTATAGTCCTTTATATGGCGGAAGACATAAAGACTGTAACAAAAAACACTTATTATCAATCATAAGTTAACTAAGAATTACAACTTTCTTTATTTTCATGAACAAAAATTCCTTAAAAGAATGAAAAATAGGGGAGCAGCAAGTGGATTATTTTTAGAAAAACGTTTTTTTTTCTCAGTAAACCTTAACATGTATAAATTATGAGATGTCAAAAAAAATTTAAAATGTGTGTATTTTGAAATTTTAGTTAATCAAATCAAGATTTTAATGTGTTTATTTTCTAATGCTTTATGCTATTGAGATAGTAATGTTAATTTTAATAATTTTCGAAATAACATTTAATTACTGTATATTAAGAAAAGGTATATTGCAAAAATCCTTGTGCATGAAAATATGACATTTTAATATTAAAATATAATCAAATTGAATCCTCATTTAACTCTTTTGGTTGTACAATTTATATCTTTGGCTATTTTTGTTTTCTAATTCATTTTTATTCATTTATTTTTCAATTGGTAGAGATATTTACTCATGATTTTATAATTAACAGTTTATGAGGCTATTGATCAAATTCATGCTCCACTCAACCCTATGTGGCATAATTCTTAAAAGGAATGTGAAGAATATTATCCAAGTTAGTATTATAATTAAATTAAAAATGAATTAATTTTTTCGACAAGAATTTTTGTTACAACTTAGTGCAGTTAATGAGAATGAGGTTGCTCAGAGGACAAAGCACTCCATTTCTAATTCTTGTGCACAGGTCTGGCAGGATATGGTAATTGTTTATTAATTAATATTAGTATAGAAATTTTAATCATAAAGTGTTATAAAGTTCCCATTTTCTTAAAAATAGCTAATATCCCCAAAGAATGTTGAAAACTGAAATTTAAGATATCCCCAAGTAAAATATATTCCAGGGATTTGTTTCCATTTAGACTCAGATCTTCTATGAAGAGGGAGTTCAAAAACCTTTTATATGTAATTTATAAAATTAGATCACAGATGTTATCTCCGATACATATAACATCACAAAACCATGAGAGTTCTAACCATCCTCAAGGAATCTTCACTAGGAGGATCGGTACTGTATAGTAGCCCTCTAATGATGGCCATTTTAGAAGTGCTTGGAGTTTGTGCCACTCCATCTGCTCATCATAATGTCAGTTTCTTTCTATCTCTGGTATGGTCCTGCTTTATTTCTACATTCCCTTAATTTTATGATTTTTCATTGATACAACAGATAACTATATTTTTAAAATTATTTTAAACCATAATGAATGATATTCATTTTATTGGCCATAGTATATAAATTTTTTCCTGCCTCGGATAGCTCCTTTTTTGCCTCATAGCATAGTCATCATCTTCCCCTCATTGATACGTGCTCCGATTTTTATTTCTATATCTAATATTTCAAAGGACATTCTTTTGCATATGCTTTAAAGGAATATCCTTCAATGTCATTTCCTCATTCAAGAACTTGGACCTACTTTCTAATCATTTCCCCTTGTATTATGTCTGAGTATTAGCCATTGTGCATTTTTTGATTGAGTTAATTCTCATTACTTTTGTGTTATATGCTGCCTTAATATCTATAACTCGAGGGCGGCCATGAATGAGATGGTTAGACGACGTGGAGGAAGACCTCCGTCAGGCAGGTATTAGAGGATGGCGCCGCTAGGCAGTGGATCGAGAAGGTTGGAGGAGGCTTGTTGAGGAGGTCCTGGTCCTGCCTAAGGACTGTCGCACCGATTAAATAAATAAATAAATATCTATAACCTGCTTCAAAGTTGTCTGCTGGTATGCCTTAATATTCTCAGAAATTTTTCTCTGAGTAGTAATCCAGTTTCAGCTCCACATAGACATGTATTCACGTTATTGCAAAGAATTGAATTATAATTGTTCAACCAGGTATATAGTTTAGAGTAACATAATGTACTTACCCAGGCAATGGTCCACCATTATCCAAGTCAAATACTTGATAGGGATTAAGCAGCTTTCTGAAGGAAGTAATTAGTTCCAAGCCCTGGCAGCCTCCTGACTTGACATTTACGAATACCAGAAGTGGTTTGACACCTGCAGGTACCATCCGAGGTTCTATGTTTGGTAACAGCATTACTGTTAAACAAAAACATAGATATTGATTATTAAGATGTATAATATCGTTTAAAAAAAAAAAAAATGTTTTCAAATTATAAAAAATTGCACATTGTGATAAACTGACCTAGAAGTTGTTTGTCTTCATAAGAAGATTCCCTTAGTGTATACAATGCTCTCACAGCCTTTTTTGCATCTTCGTACGTAATGACCATGGAACCATACTCATAATAAATTGGACCAATGGATGAGAATTTATTTTCTGAAATAAGATAGAAAATTAAGATAAACTAAATGTTAGATATGAAGTTTTAAGTTTAATTATAAACTTCTTGATTTCAGTTGTATTTTTGCAATTCAATATAGAGAAGTCATGGGGAAAAAAAAAAAAAAAAAAAAAAAAAAAAAATGTTTATATAATGTTGGACAATGTCAACACATAATCCTGTCTCTCAAATTCTGTTTCACAAATAATAAGACAATTTTTTGCAAACTAAGTGTCATAAAAACTGGAAAAAATAAAATCACATTAATTTAAATTAAAGTGCATCTCACTAATGTTAACTAACTAATTATAAATAGATCATCGCTTATAACAGAATATATTGAAAAACATTGAAATAGCTGAGGATAACTTTTGGTTATTCTCTATAGTGCATTGTTGATTTGATTATTGAAATAAAACCTGAAGGTAATCTTTAGTTTTTGGAGTAAATCTGGTCTGACACCAATGCCTCCTTGATAATTTAGTTTAGTAATGATAATATATTAGTTTGTTACAAAAGTCCTTGTGTATGAACACAAACCCAATTCCAACTTTCATAATTAATCCTATAAAAATGGGTTTGTTCCTATTATTTATGTCAATATTTACTTTTGCTAATCTTTAAATTCTTTGTGAGTTGAATCGTCTTTATGTGGTCAATAGGTACAAAACTATTTTGCCTATAATGCCTCTTCATGTCATTCTTGTTTGACCAGAAAAAAGTATTGGAACTGCAAGGAGTTAACATTGTGCCTCATCCTGCATTGAGCTCAGATATTGCACCATCAGATTGTGGTTTGTTTAGTTCAATGGCTCTTTTTTTAAAAGGGCAAATCTTTGATAATCACAAGGATGTAAAAATTGATATGAAGAGTTATTTGCCTCAAAATAAAAGGAGTGGAAAACAAGCAATCATCATTAAAAGTCATTCTTCAGATTAAGAAAAGGATTTATATTTAAGACTGACTTTAAATAATTGTTAAGTAGCAGTTCATTGAACTGTAATAAAATCTTCTGAGGAAATTGTTTTCAATAAATGACCTTTATTGCTGATATTATTATTTTATTTCTCTTATCTCTCTTGTTCAACTTGTTCATTTTTCAATGGAATTATTAATTGAGTTATTACCTCTTCCAAGGACATCTATAAGTATGTTTTCATAGGTTTTTTGTGACAAAGATGGTGGTAGATTTCCGACAAACAACGCAAGATTGGGACCATGTGGGTCTTCTTTCATTTGTAGGTAAAACCTCATTAATTCCATTTGTCTTATTGAATCCTTGCTTAAAGCTTTCATTATATCCCATGGCTTTTCATCTCTGCCAAGAACCCGTTCAGTAACTGAAAACGTAAGTATAAATATTTTATTAATACGAAAAATATTTTCTTTATACAAATATTATTTAAATTATTCCTTGAAAAACTGAAAATTATTTTAAAATAATGATCCTTACCCCCTCTATCAAGAAGGATCTCACTTAATCTAAAATCTTCAGGCCTAAGATTTTCCAGCCCAAATTTAATAAGCGCTTCTTTAATGAGGTCTGTTATAGTCGATTCTGCGTTGACTTGAATTGTGCAAAATGGCTGGCTGACTTGTAATTTTCCAGGATATACTCGAACCTCACCACTGTTGCTATCACTAAAAATATAATATTCCTTAATTAGTAGTTCCTTTGGGTACTTTCTTCTCAGAGAAAATCCTTAGCCTTTTAGGAGAAGAGGTTTGTATTTTTAAAAATTTATATATTTCCAGCATATTACGTGTTTACATATCAATATTTATACTTTGTAAAGAAAATATATTCTCTGATATAATAAAATATTACTTACTGAAATCTTAGAAATACAGCTGGCCTTTTTCCTTCTCTTCTTGTCAATGACTGGACAGGGCTAGGGTCTGTTAGCAGTGTTTCGTTTGGAGCATATAAATCTGTTAGATAGAAGCTTGCTAAAACCCAAAATTTAGTTATTAATTAATTTAGTTTTTAAATTTATTTTCAAACATATTAAATTTATTAGAATAAATCTCTTTATGTACATTTCTTTTATGACCAATAATTAAAAAAAACAAAAAACTATATAGAACATATTTTTTTTTTTTAATTTATAATAAAAAGTTTCACTTTTTAATATTAAACTGTAATAATCTACAATTGAAATTAAACTTACAACAAATGAAACTACAAACAATAAATTAATAAAAAAATATCTAGAAAATTAATATAATTTCATATTGTGTGAAGTGGCTTGGAAATTATATTCATCATTGCTAACCAGGTTTTAGCCTCTTTGTGTGAAATTGAACACTTCTTTGAAATGGATACTGTAATGTACCCAAAATGCACAAAAAGATATACTGAAATGTGAAAGTTTTTAAAGTAAGATCGTATTTTATGCTTACAATTATTTTTTATTTTTATTTATTTTTTTTCTTCAACACTTTAAAGTTGAACTTTACGTATTTTTAGTATATACTACATCTGTACTTCAATAAAAAAAATAATTAGAAATTTTTCCACATAACAATCTTTTTCTTTCATGTTACGTGAATTGATCAAATGAACATTTGAGTGTAATCTTATTCCAGCAGATTTTACTTACAGGGATCTTTTGTTATGTGGAAAGCCCTTAATGCCTGCGTAAGTATGTGTTCAGTTGTTGCCAGCCTTGATACTGTTATGGTTCTAAATATTCGCCTTTTTATGGAGTTGTTCCCATCATAGACTTTAATACATTCTGCAACAGTAATTGATATTTTATATATGAGCTAATTTTTAAATAACTTCAGTCTAATATTAGAACGCTTTAATTTAATAATAAGAAACTCATATCAATGCAAGAAATAGTTTTTTGGATGGTAATAAAACCTACTGCAAACTCAAAATGTGTTATTTATAATAATCCTCATTTTTAAGGATTACTTTTAGTGACATTACTTATAACATATCTTACCTTCATCTCTGTCTTCCTTATCTTTCTTCTCCCTTGAATGGACATACTCTTCATTCTCTCTGTACTTACACTCACCGCTGCTAAACTCCTCTGAAGTGCTCCGTGCTAAAATGTAAATAATTGAGTCAGATACACTTTTTAAACTGTATTTATTTTTAAAAAATTATAAAATGAATGAAATGAAACTTAAATATAATATTTTAGTATTGATGATCTACTAAGTTTAGTATTAGGATTACTGATGAATTTATCTTTATTAAGTATGTTACTATGAAATGTCTCTTGTCTGATGCTACAAAACTATTTTTGAAGTTGTATTATATTAAAAAATCCTCTTCAAGTTATAAAGACTACTCTCCATAAAATATTTTAATAGAATTTATTTTAAAATAATTTAAATTTTTATTTATAAAATCAACGAATCTAATGGATTTCATGTTATTCATAAATAACTGAAGAGTGGAAATTTATAACAGTCTAAGAGCCAAAAATTTTTGGGAGAAATGCTTTATTTATATTGAAATATTGTTCTACAGACCAAGGTGCGTGTCCTCCTATCGGTCTGAGCCCCTGAATCCGTCTTAAAGTGGTTGAAATATATGGAGAAACATAGCATTTGTGAAGTTTAAAAAAAGTTGTAATAAACTAAATTCTAGGTTTCCATAATGTTTCATTTTGGCACTTAGACCATTGTGAATTTCCACTCTTCAACTGTAGAAAATGTTAAACTGATAATCAGCTGGCAATCCATTTTTTAATTTAATATAAACAATTAAGATTTATCCAGAATTAACTTAAGAATTTTTCAGGCCCAAACAAAAAAATTAATGAACCGGAAGTAATATCTGTATGAAAAAATGAAAAGTTAAAAGAGAAAGCATAGTGAAAGGATGGAAAACTATAATAAAAACAGAAATAATGAAATGATGAAATCTTGTGAATCTTTTATCTTGTTAATGGATTGTCCAAATGTAAAATATAAATTAAGATTTTCATATTTTGTGTTTTTCACAATATATGTTTAGAGCCAGCAGTTTTTGAGTTTAAAATGGCTTTGTTTTTCATTAAAATGGATATATACGAAATAGAAAAGAAGTATTAAATGTCCATTCTGATTGATAGGTTTAAAATAAAAAAAAAATCTGAGAATTTGAATTTTGAGAAAACAAATGTGTATTAAAGGCCTAGAAATAAAAAAAATATTTTTTGACTTTATGAGACTATAATGATTCACATGAACAATAGATAATCATCATGTTTTATTGTAATAAATTTAATGATATAGTTATTTAAAAGCTTGTAAAATTCTGTTGCCAGTAACTATGATCTGATAATAATATGAGGATTACTATAGGAAAAAAAATATGATATAATGTAGGCACTCACGTGACAAGGTCTCTTTTCTTCGGACTTGAACGCCAATGATTGCCTCCATGGGTACTTCGGTTCTTGGAATGCTGACAGCGTGCGGTGGGAGGTAGATGGGTTGTAGATTACCGAACTGACACTCAGGGTACAAGTTGCTGACTGTTTTCCGGCAGACCGCGTGAGACTAGCAAACCAAAAAAATATTTTTATGATGTGATTCAATACAGGGATAATGTCACTTAGATTCAAGTACACTTTAAAACAGTGTAATCACATTTTAAGATACTTTTTCAAAACACCATAATTTCCTATCTATTGTCAATTTCTATCTCTCAAATATAAAAATTTGATTTTCATGTATCCATTCATCAAGGGTACAGCTCTAGTATAAACCAATTCCATTCTGTTTTCATATTAATAATAAATAATTACATGAATTACACAAGATTTTATAAAAGTCTCTTAGATCTATCATTGTAAGTTTTTATACATTAATTCATTTTAAAATAGATATCTAATCATTGTGGAATAAGATAGATTAATAAACATGGTTTCATTTTTTTTTCAAAGTATTTCAGGTTGTTGCAGCTGAAATATGGCTTTATTCCAGTTTGTGTTATCTATATTATATGTATTTATCTAATCATTACTGAAAGAGTCTTTAGATTCTCGATCATTAATCTTAATTGAAATATGAGGCTTCTAATACCTGACAAAAATGTTGATATGTGAAATATATCAATATCTTAAGGTATGCTTTCCTTGTAGGAAAGTGAAACTTCCCACTATAACAGAAGATACAGATAGGAAAATCAGAGATCGAGACAGTGCCACTGGGAACAACCCAGGTCTATTGGACTTCAGCTCACTAGCCATTGCTTTTATTAATGGGAAACATACTTTTTGATTTACTATGAGAAGACAAGGTAAAATATAATTTCTACACAGGATTCAATCGAAAAAGTTAATTTAAGGACACTGCATAGGATTGGAAAGGAAAATTTGACACATTATGAAAACTGAGTATTTCTGTTGCTAGTTAAGAACAACTTTCTCTGCTTTCAAGTCTTCATGTTCATTTGAAAAGAAAATGTTAATATTAACTCTAATAATGACAGTGTAAATTAGAATGTCTCACCGTGAGCCCGCACCACTCGCATCGGAATCCGGACAGGCACTCAAACGAGCCACACACTTTCTTGCAGCCTGCGCACTTTGAGCCATTTGGAAGGTTACCCTCTCGCCAGTGGTGTTCATGGTGGACCAGAGACAGTTCTTTTCCAGGTAGATAAGTAGCATTTTCCTTACAATCGGCCAATGCGAAGTCTTGACACTCAGCATGGACAAAGTACTCGCAGACTAAAAAAAAATGATATTGATATTTTATGTTTTTTGCTATATTTATAACACTACCAAAAATATGTATAATTTCTAATTTCTTATCATTTCTTCTTTTTTTTAACTTCCTTTCTTAAATATTGATGATAAGTGTATGAGCTAGCTTTATTGTCATATTATATTAATGAGATTACTATTTGTACCAATTTTAGACTATCTTAATACTAATATTGTTAATAATACTTGTAATACACCAATGTTTATATTAGAATCACAAATATAATTTTTACATTCAGCCCAGAGAATTGGTACAACTCAGCTGCTTTGTCATGTCCAATGTTTTTATGTTTGTAGTTACAGTTCTATGTTACATTATTCAGAGTGAAGTTATAAATGACTTATTATTATTATTATTATCTGGTGTTAAGACCCACCAGTTGAGTCCTAGCCTGCTTAAGCATCAACTGCCAGTTTTTTCTATTCGCTGCTGCCCTCCATTTTCATTAGTATGTAAATAAGTATATACTACTTTAATTCAATATGAAAACATTAATTGTATTTTATGGAATAGTTTTTCTATACAGTACAAAAGGAATGATATACCTAATTTCCTAGTAATTTATATGAATTTAAAGTGATGTAGAGACCATAGGTGTGATAGGTGCCTCACTTCATAAGGCACTAGACTCCTAGCTCTCGGACTCTGGTTCAAGTCTAACTGTGGGCTTCTGGGGCACACCCAGCCCCTATAAAGTGTGTACCCTTAAGCAGGGGAAAACCTGGTAGTTGAGCAGAATTATGTTTAAATTTCCTCCTTTCACGACCGTTGGCCTGATAAAATCACACCCCTTCCTAACCACTTTACCCAAGATCCTTCATGGGCTATAATGGTACTGGTTTTTTTTTTTTTTTTTTTTTTTTTTCTGTATTTTCAGAATGCTATGCCCCAATAACTAATCTGATAAATAACTTCATACCTAATTTATGCCTGTAACTTAGTTGTCAGGTAACACCGTAAATTTAAAATTATTTAAAACATTGGGACTAGATGCATGCTTGATTGCAGCTACAAAGTTGTTATATAAGCCAGAAGTATTGTAGAAACAAATTAGTGTTTTTAGCTTTATTTATTATTTGTTATTTATTCATGTTATGTCTGTCATGTATTCAGTTTCTAGTGTAATAGTTCATTTTTTTCTCTCTCTCTTTCTTTTTTTTTTTTCAATTTAATTTATATTATGTATAATCTCATATTTTTAGTTTATTTAGTTTTAATCTATTTATAATTTTTTTTTTGGTAAGGCCCGAGACAGAGACAAAAACCTGTACCTTGCATTTCTCGATCTTAGGGCAGCATTTGACTCAGTTCCAAGAAAAGAAATTTGAAATGCTTTGGTTGCAAAGGGTGTGCCAGGAGATTTGATTGAGACAGTGAAGTCAACCTACGAGGGAGCCACTGGAGGGATAAGGATAAATGGCACAGAATCAGAACCCCAATTTATATGAATTATCCCAATTGCATGAGGAGTTAGACAGGGGCATAGTTTAAGCCCCCTCCTGTTTATAAACTTTATGGACGAGATTCATAAAATCTGCAAGCATCGGATACTGGAATATGAGAACAGTCCTCGTACAAAGCTTTTCATATGCCGATGACATTGTCCTCATCTCTGATTCAATGGAGAAACTACAGTTAGCACTGGTAGAATGAGAAAAAGAGCTGCTTATGAAAGGTATGTGAATAAATGCCACCAAGAGTAAAGTGCTGGTTATGGGGAGAGAGGAACAGGAAGACATCCAATGGGTTTGCAGCGGAGAGGTTCTTGAAGTGGTGAAGGATTACACCTACTTAGGTACCGTAATTACTGACTCTGGTAAGATAGATGCGGAGATTTCAAACAGAATATCGAAGGCAAATCAAGCATACTACCAGATCACTAGCAGTATCCTCAGCTGCCGTGAAGTGGATAAAAAGACAAAGATGCACATCTATAAGTATAATACCTGCCTATTCTCACTTACGGTGGAGAAAGCTGGACCATGTTGGACAAAGATTACAGTCGCATAACACCAGCGGATATGAGATCCCTACGTAGATCAGTGGGGAAAACTAAGAGAGATCGCATTAAAAATGAAACTATAAGGGAGCAGCTGGAAATTTCCGAACTCAAAACCACTTTGGAAAACAGGCAATTAAAGTGGTTTGGACATGTCTGCCGCATGAACGAGAACATGAACCCAATAAAGGTATTAGAGGCTCGATCCACTGAGAAGAGACCGCGAGGGCATCCCAGAGTTTAATATCAGGAGTTTATACAGAGGATTGGAGTTAGAAGAGGCAAATCCTTCAACCAAATGACGCGGTTAAGCGGAGAGCGGCAAGAGTGGCTGCGCTGGATAGAGGCTCCTCGACGCTAGAAATGGCACTGTGAGGAAGATGAAGGAGAAGAAGAAGTTTTAATAGACAATCATAAGATATGTTAATTTGTATTTTATATATTTCTTTATAAATTATTTATTTTATTTATAATATTGATTGTTCCCTCCAAATCAAAAACTCCACCATTTAACCAACAATCAAAAAGTCACCATTTCTATTCTTATTGTCAAACAGTTACTCTCTAAAGGAAATAATTATATAAAAAATAAACAATAAATATAACTTTTAATATTTTATCACTAAGTTGTAATAAATTAAATAAATAACAATTGAATAAATAATTGTTAATACATGTAATTTAGTTTAAAATTTGGAATGAGGTTAAATACCCAAATTGACCAAAATTATTTAAAATTCCAAAAAGTCTTAAATCTTTCCAATAGTAATTAATTAATAAATAAGTTGAAATGGGACGTTCCTTCTCCAGCCTGCATTGATGCGATTTTATGGTTTTCAGTCCTGATTATGCCTGGAAGGGCAAAAGATCATTGGTTGTTTATTGACTGTTCTTACTGTCTTGGGTAAGAGTTTTCAGGTAATTATATGTATATATCAATAAGATATTTATTTCCAAATGGTTTTTTTCTGCTTAAACTATTATTCTAATACGGTATTCTCAAATCTTAATTCTAAGTACCATATAAGTGAGCTATTCTTCAGTTTGTATTTTACTCTCAGTTAAAAGATAACATTCCAATGGAACGTTAGTATCATCCTTGATCCTTTTTAAACATTTTTTATTATTCATCCTCTCACTTATCTTTTTCCTGAAAAACAATTTAAAATAACGGTTGAATACAGTGGTGTTCATAAGTTTCCGGCCACCCTGAAATTTTATCTTAACTTCCGTTTCATATGTTTTTTGAATTGAAATTTTGGTTTAATTTAGGATTTTATTAATAATTAAACATTTTTTTGCAGATGAAATGCACTATTTTAAAGGAAATTAACAAAAACAAATAATATATGTCAATGATAGAAAAAAAAAATCAACTTTTAATAGTTTTAGGAGATTATCTCACTTTTTTTGTTGTTGTAAATTTGTATTAATATTTAGTCTCCATACCTTTGGCAGAAATATCAGTTAAACACTGCCGGGGCATTGAATTTATTAAGGCCAGAATTCTGTCTTGTGGAATGGACTGTCAGTGTTCGGTGACTTTTTGATCAATTTCATTATGATTTTGGGATTTTCTGGTTATCAAACGCCGTATCATCTTCTGCTACAAATCTTCTATCGATTTAAGGCACAAACTTTTAGCCAGCTACTTCAAAATGTTCCCTTTTTTTTGACTGGAGCAACAGGATAACAATAGCTGGTATGTGTTTTTGACCGTTATTGTACTTAAAAATGGGAAAGGGGCCATTTTTTCCCACGTCATTATTATTATATGGGCACTACGGTCCTACAAGGACTCGGGCCCCTCCACAACGGACCACCAATCTCTTCGATCCCGAGCTATCTCTCTCTCTCCATTCCTGAACCCCCATCCGCCTCAGATCCTCCTCCACATCATCCATCCATCTGATTCGGGGACGTCCTCTTCCTCTCCTGCCATCTGGTTTCCTGTATAGCATTTTCTTTGGCACTCTTTGGTTGGTTATTCTTTCTACATGCCCTCACCACTTAATACGCGCTCTTTTTATCATGGCCACGATGTCGGATTCCCCATACAGGATTATAATCTCTTCATTATATCTTCTCCTCCAAAAACCATTCTCGAAGACTCCGCCCCATATTCTCCTCAACACGCTTCTTTCCCAGGTTTTGAGCATCATTTCTGATTTTTTTATTTAGGGCCATGTTTCGCATCCATACATTACCACTGGTCTTACAATGGTCTTGTAAATAAGAATTTTCATTCTTTTAGAAAAAGGACCGAAGTTGAACACTTTTTGAAGGGAGAAATAGCCTGTTTCCTTCTGCTATTCTTGCTTTTATTTCACTTTCAATTCTATTGTCTGTTGTGACCAGGCTTCCCAAATACTGGAACTGGTTTACAGACCTAAAATTATGATTTGTGAATGTTACTTCTTCATTTTCTTCGGTTCTCCATCTTGACCTTTTCATGTAGACTGTCTTATTCTCGTTCACTGCAAGACCCAGCTGTATAGCTGCCTCTTCGAATTCTTGGAAGGTATCTGATAACGCTGCTTGGGTTCTAGAAATTATAACTACATCATCGGCATATGCTAGGTGTTGTGACTGGCGATTATATATAGTCCCCCCTGGATTTGTCCTGATACCGCGGATAGCTGCTTCCAGGGCTATATTAAACAGAATTGGAGATAGAGGATCACCCTCCCTTAGGCCATTATTAACACTAAATTCGTCTGACAGGGAATTTCCATACTTTACTTGACAAGTAGTCTTGGTTAACGTCATTTTTGTCAGTCTAACTAGTTTTTTTGGTATGCCCATATCTACCATAATTTTTAGGAGTATCTCTCTGTCCACACTGTCGTATGCCTGTTGAAAATCCACAAACAGAAGATGCATTTCTACGTTGAATTAATGACACTTTTCCATTACCTGCCTCGGAGAGAATATCTGGTCAACTGTTGATCTTCCGGGCCTGAAGCCTCCTTGGTATTCTCCTACAATACTTTCAGTGAATTCAGTCAACCTTTTTTGTAGAAGCACTGCCATTATTTTATATATTGTACTTAAAAGAGAAATGCCTCTATAATTGTCGCATACTAACTTGTCTCCTTTTTTTGTGTATGGGACATATTGCTGCTTTTGTCCATTCTTCGGGCATGTTTTCTTCTAACCATATATCAAATATTAAATTATAAATTTCTTCCCATAGATCATTACCTCCATGTTTTAACATCTCTGTGGTGATCTCATCAAGCCCTGGCGTCTTGTGATTCTTTATTAAAATAATCATGTCAATTATTACTTCTTTCTCTGGTGCTTCTACTTCTTCAGCTCCCTCTTCTGCATTACCTAGGAGTTCCTTTAGATTTACATTGTCTTTAGATATTTTATCAGTGGTTTCTGTGTTTAATAATTCACTAAAGTACTGGATCCACATTTCGAGAATGGCCTTCTTTTCTCCTAACAAATTTCCATCTTTCCCTTTACACAGTTCAGTCCTGGCTTGGAAACCTGTTTTTACTTTATTTACTTCTTTGTAAAACTTTCTTGTTTCTTTCCTTCTCCAGGAATCTTGCAACTTTTCAAGGTCCTCCTTTTCATGTGCTCTCTTCTTCTGCCTACACACTCTTTTTGCTTCTCTCCTTTTTGTCATAAAATACTGTAAGCTTCCTCTAGTTTTTCTTTTTAACATGCTTAGTCTTGCGTTGTTTCTTTCTTCCAGAACTCTTTCGCACTCTTCATCAAATCAGTTATTCCTGGGAACTGATTCCTTCTTTCCAAGCACCTCCTTTGCACTTTCTGTTACTGCTCCTTTCAGTTTTTCCCATCGATCATTTATGGTTGTATTATGCCCAATCCCACTTTCTGTTAGCTCTTCCCATACTTTACGTTCGAAGGCTTCGACTACTTCACTTGTGAGTAGTTTTTCGGATTTATAGGCATGTGTCCTGTGACCTGTAGGGAGCCTTCTTACAGCAAGCTTCTGTTGATAGTAGACTTTTACCATGTGATGGTCAGTATCACAGTCCGCTCCTCTGAATGCCCTTACATTTCTGATATCCGATGCATGCCTCGATTCTATGAGAACATGATCTATTTGATTTCTAGTGAGGCCAACCGGGAAGACCCAAGTCTCTTTATGTATTTCTTTGTGTGGGAATTTAGTGTTACTGATGACCAGTCCTTTTTCCATTGCGAAGTCCATTATCGTTAGAGTAGTCATGTTTGCTTTCTCTGCCTATAGTAGGTATAAATGCCTCTTCTTTACCTATCTTGGCATTTAGGTCGCCTATAATTATTTTCACATCATTCTTTGGCATTGTACCATATTCTCTTTCTAAAGTGTCATAGAACATATCCTTCTCCACCTCCTTATCTTCTGTTGGGCAATATACACATTTGATTGATATTTTGAAAAATCTTCCTCTAAGTCGTACTGAACAAATTCTTTCGTTGATCAGTTTATACTGTATTATTGTGTTCTTGATTGATTTTTTAATCATGAACGCAGTTTCCCACATCATATTGCTGTTAATTGTTTCGCATTAAAGTTTTTAATGTAAGGGGTAATGGACAGTTGGCAAGACTGTTTCTGGTTGCATCCGCTGGTGGTACACATCTGACTGAGTATATGTACCTAGTACCTACTGTTTCAATCATAAGAAACTTATTCAAATTTAAACATTTGAAATATTTTTTTTCTTTTTAAGTTGTGAAATAAATTAACTTAAAAGTTAAAATAAACAGGAATATCATTGTAATATGATAGGAATATTTAAAAATGGTTTAATGCCAATATCAATTCCTATGAATACCTAAGGACATACCACTGGTTGGTAAACAGGAATTTAATAATTGAAGGCTAAGAGCCTTCTAAATAGCTATATCCCCTAGGATCCCGTTAACTGTTTCCAACGACGCCAGCCATCACGAATACCATATTCATTCGAAAATTCGTGCAACTTCCATTGCGTGACGCATGACTGACGATGACGCACTGCACGGTTCAGATATGACCTATCAGGCTGAATCTAAAGGAAAAAATTGATCACAATTGCAATGTTAATCCTAAATCAATGCCGTTTTAGTTTAACCTTTGAAATAATAAAACTATTACTGTTAAAAATTTGGTCCGTTTGGTGGGAACTTTGCGTAGAAGCAAAGACAAGCAATATTAATTGTAAGAACATTCCACAAGTTCAACCTGTTGACTTTGTACTTGGAAGTACTTTTGCTTTGGCTAATCTTGCCTTCACGTGTTATTTATGAGCATGTGCAATAAACTCATTTAAACCTTCTTTCGTCGAATCCAATATATTACGTGAAATAAATTAGAAAATGCCCAGAGAAAGAACGTTTAGAACTTAAAAATACTTACTTTCGCAATGCGATGATAAGCTACTGTCTTCCAACCTTTTCCGGCACACGTTACAGAACTTTCGTTTGTGATGCGTCTGTTCGGACCAGCAGTGTGCCACCGGGTTCTGAAACAAATATTAACACAAATACTGGATTAAAAACAATATAAACAGAATATAAAGTATTTTTCTTAATGTTAGTTGTACGAATTAAGTGCGTTTACGGAATTGCTGCATTTGATTATTGTTGATGATTAAGAAGGTTTAGTATTGGTGTTTGAAGGGAGCTCCTGAGGAGGATTTACTCATAGAAATAAAACTTCCGAAAAGAAATAAATGTGGTTTGCATTGTAAGAGGATAAGAAGTCGCAAAGTCGGGATCTTGCGTTTTGGTCGGAGGAATGAAGGCAGGTTTGATTTGTACTTTAAACATTAAATTAAAAAGGAATGTAGGAGAAACCTTTGCTTGAACTAACTGTAGGAGACATGATTCATATATAATGAAATTAATGAATGTATTCATTTATTCTGTCTTATCTTGAGTCTATCAGACCACCTCCCTCCGTAAGAGAAAGTAGTGGAGCTACAAAAGAATACAGCTTTTGGATTTCAGAACAAATTTAATTTAATCAGTTAAAATTAATGATTTTATTCTGGAGCTGCACTGCAGTGAAAAATTTACCAAGTTTATACCTTCACCAGTGATAGTACTATGGAAAAATTCTATGCCCCCCTTCATCCTCTGAAACGAAATATGTTGAATACTTTTTATTTTATTTTTACACTCAACTCCACAAAATTATTAAAGTATGGTAAACATTAAAGGATTTTGGTCAAAATAGGTTTTATTTTTTTAGCATTTAAATTATCTAATAAGCTCAATACTAAATTACGAGGATGTAATAATGGATATACTTGGACGTGAGGGAGGTTTCTAAATTTTTTATGGAAAATACATTTTTACAAGTGAGAACACAGGAGAGGCTACTTAAGCGTTTGCCATTCTCCCCGACATTTTCATTCTTACCCTCAGCTACTGCATTTAACTGCAGAAAAATCGGCCTATAGGTGCGATTTGCCTATGACTATAGTTTCCTGTCTATCTTCCGACTTCTAGTGAGCCAAATAGGAATAGAAACAATTCCTATTAGTTTCTTGACACATTGTCTTCACCACAATTTATCGATTTCAACTATGCGTTTAAAAATCCGTTACCGTTTTTCTTTCTTGACATAAGCTTGGAGATAATTTCTCGGATGTTATTGAACCTGGACATATTTAATGATAAACTATTGGTCAAGATGGCGTTTTGAGCAGTGTGTCCACACAAAGATCTACAGCAACAACTCTCCCAAATATATACGGCGTTGTCAAAACCATCTCAGTGCGTCTTTTAGAAAATCAAGAGACACACCTGCTAGATCTGAAAACTCCCAGGTGGCACTTCCAGCGAATTATAAGGTTTAAATCCCAAACCCATTAGGATTTAAGAAGCAAACAAAGCCTAAGAAACCAAAGGTCTCCAGATAAGTACCTTCATTAGGAGTTAACGAGATTCCACCACTTTCCCAGTCTATGCAGCTTCCTCTACAGTCTCCTAAAGGTCCGGTAATTCTCCATACCAGCAAACCTCAATAAGAACCATCTAAACATAGACATTTGTGAAAAAATTCTCCCAGGCGAAATGTGAGGCATTGCTAAGCAGTAATTCCACCTGGTTATGATCCACTCTGTTACTTTATTCGTTAAAAACCTTAGCTAACAACTTTTTAACGTTCTAAAAAAATTATCTCACGTAGCTAAATCATTGTTCAACCGTACATACGCCATAATTCTCTATCCATTACGCACACTGAAACAATTTTTTATGTTCATCATTACAACTGAACACTACCTACAGACAACACAATAGATTTTAAGAACACATTAAAATAAAATACTAAAAATTTTAGAGAGCACTATAAGCTCACACCAATATACTCATATACATAATGTTATCACAACAAACGGTTCATTTAAAAAAAAATATAATGGTTTTGGAAGGAACCATCTTCTTAAAAACCAACGGTAAAATCAAGTAAGGAGGAGGTACCGACCTGAACTGTTCTCCTTCAAGCTTACATGTCATTTTTGTTTTATCGCAACACATTCCCTGATTGTCTTGTATGTGAGATTCTCGAATAATGTATATTTTAATTTTTTTTTTTAATTTATAAAATATTCTACCAGGATAAATTTATCAAAATTATATGGTAACCTTATCCATAATGCAGGTTGGGTTGAGTCATCGTTGTTTCCAATTGCGTTTGTTCAGCATGCTCTTATCGAAGTGGAGTCGTTCGTGGAGGAATTCAGAGTATGGCCATTTATATAAGATTTCATGGTTTATAAGATTTTTAAAGAAATACCAGAATTCTTTTACTCTCTATAGTTTTATATACGAAAAACGTATAAACAATCGATTAAAAAGAACACATTTGTTTGTATTAAATGTTTCATTTTATTATGAAAATATGAATGTAAAAACGCCTGTGGATTCCTTAAAACTTATAATGAAAATAAGCAAATCATTAATACTCATAGCAAATAGTACATACCGGATCCAAGGATACGTTGAATCCGGATCAGATAAAAGACCCAGGACTGGCGTTGAATCCTAAACGAGACTGAAAGAACAACAATGCAGCCAAGCACTAGTACTGTTTTATTATTCTTAGGGAATAATTTGTCCCAAGATGAAGATTATTTTTTATAATTTTATTTCACTGTAGGCCTTTTTCGACTTACGGCTTTCAGCTCTACTTAACCAATTCCTTTTGTTCCTAATATAATCCTTATGATTCAAAATTCCTGCAATAATCAGTGCTTCATATTAACACACAAATAAAATTGTTTGCAATTAGATTAATTTATGTACTTCAGATACCTGTCATTGCATTATAAAACTTCACGGCCACACTAATCCCCATTAGTTTCTAACCTTGTTTACCAATCGATTCTGAATCATACTGGGCCTATAAAAGGATGGCCTCGAGACTTTTGATAATAGTGGTTCGTGAGCAGAGCACTTCTCATGCCTTTGCACAACTACATGGGTAGAAAAAAAGTTGACAATTAAAACTTTATTTTATTCTTAGGTATTAGTTACAATTTGAAGCTCTATTTGTTAATTTGATTTCTCATAAATTATCTGATATATCTAAAGTCTATAAGGACAACAGCCTCGCAAAGATCTGCCGCCCAGAGTCTGGCAATGGTTATGGGTTGTTGCCAATGGTTAGATTCTTCGCAACCTTAGTATTTCATATTAAACAAAAA
The DNA here is from genome assembly GCA_003667255.2 of Euschistus heros. Classification (NCBI taxonomy): domain Eukaryota; kingdom Metazoa; phylum Arthropoda; class Insecta; order Hemiptera; family Pentatomidae; genus Euschistus; species Euschistus heros. The sequence continues at coordinate 2,234,429 of RCWM02000057.1, read as the reverse complement.
AAATCTTTAGCTTAATTTTTTTTTGCCTAAATACCAACATTTTTTAGAAGAGTCACTATATGCACATTTATTTATGTACATATTTTCTAGTGCCGTGTCCCACTACATATTGTTGCATGAGGCACCATGCACAAGTTGAGAACTACAATTCCTTGTAAAGATTAGTTGTTTTTTTTTTTTTTCAAACAGTCTGTTTGTGATAAGGATGTGTTAATAATAATGAGTTAATAAGGATGTGTTATTTTCAAGCAATTTTGAAATGTCTTGATATTTCAAACCTTGGGGGGAAGGTTTATCTTACAGTAAGTCGGTGTGTGTCGGTTTTGTATGGCCGATTCCTAATCTTTTAAACGTAACTTGTTCTTTTCTTGTTTCCATGGCTTTGGGGTAGGTCTTATTGTTTTGAGTTTTTTAATGTTGTCGATTCGGAGCCAATTTCCATGCTATTTTAGCCTGCTGTTTTAAGAAGGATTTGAGATCTGGCAAAGGGACAGGGATTAAGGGTAATGTAAAGAGGGAACATGCTTCTTTAGCTGCCATATCTGGTTGTACATTACCTTCTATACCTGAATGACCCGGAGTCCACATGAAAATACTAATTTTGAATTTCGAAATAGAATTAATTAAAGTACCTAGCTATTTTGGATATTATATGCTTCTACGTCATGGTTTTTATTGCTGATGCTTGTGAGCGCCGAAAGTGAGTCAAAGGAAATTAAGTATTCCTTTTGGTCCATGTCTAGTGTTTTTATGTATTCTAACGCTATTTTAATTGCAACTAAATGCACATGAAAATAATAGTATTATATTACTTCTTCTTCTTTTTTTTTTTTTTTTTTTTCGTTTACCGTGCTACAAAGTACCACAAAGACATCATATTTTACTTCCTATCAAAGATCATTTTTTCTTCTCCAACAATCCTTCATTCTTTCTGACTCTTGTAGTCTTCTGCCTCCGTCCATCCCCCATTTATGGCTCGTGCTCTTCCTGACGTTTTTTAGTCTATTCCTTAATCAGTGATGTTTATTATAACAGAATTATAATAATAATTATTTTATTTATTTATTTTTTTTTTTTTTGTGGCGTCACCTTCTTAACATTTTTTTTTTTTGGGAATGCCAAGATTTATTTCGCTAGGCTGCTATGAATTGTATCGCGTGTTAGAGTTGTACACTTACTCTTGCCAGAACCGTTTCCTTGGTTAATTGCGATTACTTTTGACATATAACACATTTTTTTATGGAAATCATGTTAGTAATGTATTAATGCATTAGTAATAATCCGTGTTAGGCATGGATGCCATGATATCAAAATACAGAAGTTTGGCATCAAATTGGAGCTAGTTAACCATTCGTAGAATAATTATCGAAGCCTAAACCCTATTTTAGAAACAACAGCCTTTGTAAAGAACAATGTTTGTATTTTCCGAAATGCTATCTCATAGGTATTTGTGTTTTGTACACATTGCCACTATACCCAGCCCGCCTAATCTTCCTGCCAATAAGGAAAATTTGCCTTAGTCCATATCTGGGTTATAACTTGATGTAAATTAACAGTAGATTACTCTGTCACATCATAGGCTATATCATTGGTGTGTTACCTTGTAGCCTCCAATTTAGGTTATGCATCCATAAGTGGCAGTTAGTATAATTTTACTTACAATTAGTAATTATTTTAGTAAAGGTAAAAGTTTTTATAGCTATAGGAGGGTTTAAAGCTATAAAACTAATATTCTAATCCAAGTCTCAATATTTATTCGACTGCTTAACTTGTGTTTCTGATGCCACATCAGGCCACATAAGGGAATATGGAGAATTATACTCTCAACTAATTTTGTTTTATGTTGGTCGGATATTTTTTAAATTTTGAAACCAGAAAACAGAAAAGTTATTACTCAATTGTAAGTCTTGTCAATGTACGGAGAAATATGTTCAGAACGAACACTTAGCTTTGGAAAACATTCTCTTCCTTGCTGTTATTCTTCAATGGGTGGCGGAAATAACATTGTATGTTGCTCAGGTCAAATTTACAAGAGAAACTAACTAACATTAATGCGGTACCTGAATGGACCTCTGAGTGCAAATATGGAAACGGTACAGGTTCGGTACCTCTTTCAACGTACAACGTTATTATACAGTGAAGAGATCAGATTCAGGATTGATATCGTATGTTAGCACATTCACTGGACACGGAACTAAATCATCGTAAAATGTTCCAAGACTACATAGAACACTTTTCCAAGGAAAAAAAAATTATGATACCAAACATACAACGTTATGCTTGCCATAGGATCTGATAGTAAATCTAATCAGCTTTCAGATGAAAAAAAGAAATTTTAGATCGGACAAACAGTTTACAGTTATAGCCAAAGGAGTACCGATAAACGCATTTTCACAGAGAAGAGCGACTTACCGCAAGCATTCAATTTCCCTTCCTCCATATCTCCCTAATCATTGATCTCAGCAAAAAAGTGTATAAACCTTTTTTGTAAGAAATGTTATGTTAATTAATTTAGTATGTAGACATTTTTTCGTTAGAGGCACTTGTTTTCGACTTATTAACGAAAACATGGAAAAAAGGACCTTCAGAGACTCCACCCCCACCTTTTAGTACTTTTAGAATGCTATTAAGAACACCTTCCCCCAATCGTGCCAAAATTGGCTTCTACATGAATTATTTCCGCTATTTTTCCTTCATTGCCTGGACTACATGCAGGATTCGTTGATTAAATCTGTGGGAAAGTTGTAGAGTTCATCTACCTTTGCTCTCAGATGAATGAAAACAATTTACAGGTAGAGGCTGAGAGAATGTTGGCAATTAACAAATGCTATTTCTGTCTTCATAATCATAGAACTCATAGCTGTCCCCAGGCATTTGAAGATACCGTTTGTAGGAATATTAATTTGACATGTGATAAATATGCAAATATGAACTTCTTCTTTATCTGAAGAATGTTGATTCTTAAAAAAATCGGTTAAATCCCAGCTTATAATTGCCCTACAAAATGATGCCGACTGCATACATAACTATGATGAATTTAAATGTGCTACTAGGTCTGTTATGCATTTTTTTGACGGCATGGCCATAGTGCATTTTCTCCAATTGTCAAAGTTTTCGTGTTTTGGAGAGTTTACAGAAGCATTTCTGGGATATATAACACCAAACTATGACCACAAAGCTTCACGTAGAGTTGACATTGTTTTCGACCGTTTCGATACACTTTCAATAAAATACGTTGAATCGCAATTACGATTCCAAAATTTTAATGGAGAGGTTATAAATAGACTAGTGCCATCAACAAAAATATTTCGCAACTTTAAAAGTTTCCTAGTAAGTTCGATGAACAAGCATGAATTGGTATAATTTCTGTGGCAAAACATCTTTTGTCAAGCCATAATTTCAAAAGACCAGAATATGTATATCGTAACCCCCCCCCTCCCCCGAACTGTTCTTTGGGTACAAGGAGAATCACGCAAGGAAGCACATGATTCAAGATCAAGCCATGTAGAAGCTGACATGTTTCTAGTCATTATTTAATTTAGTTATTGAACGTCGTATTAAACTGACAATGGGAAGTTTCTGCTTATATACGAAAACGGTATGTCGAATTTTTTATATATATACTTTAATGATATTTACTACTGTATACTATATATACAATATGTAAATGTGCTGTAAAATAAATACAATGACATGTCAATAACTTGTAACGAACCACCCATTTGCAGCACTTCAATAAATGTCCTTAGGCCATCTTTGGAAACACCTCGGAGGGTTTTCGGGAATCGAGCGAGAAACAAGTTAGAGGGCTAATGGATAGGAGTGAGTATGTAGCTTGTCATGGAAGGATAGGTATCTTGTTCAAGCCAAATATAAGGCATATGGGACATTTACATCGTCATGGGTTTGTTTGTAATATAATAAGGAGCATTGAGGATTTTATGAAAAACTTTGAATTGTAAGGATTGGGTGGGAGATGAAATTTTAGCTCCTAAGCTCAACTCCGTTTGTCCAAATGGGTCTTATTACTGCCATGTAAATAAGTCTTTTGTAATTAATGGTCGAAATCTACTAGCAGTTCTTGTCGTTAAGATGAATTTAATCTAGTATTATACAAATTAAATTTCATTTTAAAGCGCATTTTATCTTAATCGGATTGAAGAAATTATAAAATAAATTATAATTAAGACCTTCTCCTTTTATTGCGTATCATGTTAGGAGTTCTCGTTTTTATTGTGCCTCAAAAATAATGAAAGAATGTATTGAGATAGTCTAAAAATAATGAAACAAACATTATCATTAGATTATGATTAAAATTTAAATATTTTAATTTTATGCACAGTTTAAAACTACTCCAAAGGTTCACCAGTTTTGACAAACTCAAATGCTTTTAACATTTGAGTAGGACGCGCTATCCCTATTTTATTTTCTGCTTTGTATATCCATGTTACCATGGAATTTGTTTGTTTGTTTATTGGAGCTTAATGTCCTCATGTACTCCAGTTAGGGCAGGAAGGACGGGTTATCCTACAGGTTACCAACCTATTCTAGCCAGGATTCGAAGGTCAAAAAATAAATTTGAACCATCCCAGGTGGGATTCAAACCCACTGCTTTCTGCACCGAACGTGCTGAGAACCTTGCCTGAACTCACTCGGCTATCAAGCCCCTCTCCATATGGAATTTATCTCTTAAAAATAATTGAGTCGAAAAAATAAAACAAAATTAAAATCTGTACCTCTTCTCGGGTAAGGTTGTACTATTATCTTGACCAATGGCTGTGCGAAGAAGTGATCTGGCTAGGATCATCAGAATAGTTCAACCGCCAGGTTTTACTCTATTTAAGGGTATCTACTTTATAAAGATTGGATATATCGAATCATTTAATCATTGCCTATTAAATCTTGGATTCATTAGTGTGATCTCGTTGGTTGGTCTAAAATACCTGAATTGGCGATACTTTGACTCTATAGATTTCCGAGATTATCGTTACTTTTTTTAAACAATTGATTTGGTCCAATAATATTTAAAAAAAAAAAAAAAAAATCATTATTATTATTTACTAGAGTGTGATCTTTGAATATATGACGGTCTGGGCACATAATTTGTTTTATCCTTTGATGAGAGATGCCCTTAACATTTTATTGTATGTGCCCTTCGTCATTGATAGCTACACATTTGATTTTATGTGCAGATATAAATGAAAAGTAGATGTATTTCAATCATAACAAGAATTTTATGAATGGTTCAATTTACACAAACTGAATCAAAAGGATTTAATATCTCCGATGTGCTACTTAAAAATATTGTTATAAATAGATCTCTTGAAGGGTGGATTTTTATTGCACTCCTTAAGGACGATCTTTGAAATATATTTCAACCTTTAAACTTTTATTCAAATACCTTTTAAGGCATAGTTACGTCACATCTCTATGGAGTTGTGACGTCTTCTGTAGACTGTGTGACGTCATCTCACTGCATTGGAGTCATGATTACTTTTATATTCTAGAATTTATTAAAATTACTTTTTTATAGCTGCCACTTCGCTCTATTTACAGCTCTCTGGATTACTGAATGCTATAATAAAAGGTCAACTCACCCCTCTCCTCTATCTCTTCAGGTTAAGATTTGAACTTTGATGTGTTCAAGTTATTATGTTCTAACAAAACTTTTATTTTATTAATTAATTTATGACGTTTCATACCAAAAATTAAATGTTAAAAGATATACAACGCAAACTCCACAACCTTTCAAATCCATTAGTATCACAACTTGCTTCTCATTCCATTCCAGATAACCCTCCGAGGCGCCTGAAAAGAAGATGGCCTCGGGATCTTCTATCTAGGAATAGTATTTCATTAAATAGAACCAATGGGTCCTATAATGATATAAATGTTACCAATGGGTAAATGAGTAGTTGCTTTAAAAACAAATCATTTTGAACCTATTTAAGGCCACTTACCTTACTTACAGTCTTAATGATTTTTAAATGATTTGTTTTTAAAAAATTGCGAAAACCAAACTTTTATGTCTTATAGCTTCGTTATAGATGATAGATATATCAACGCCATTTTTTTCTTTTTCTTTGCTGTAATTACTAATACACTGTCCATGTAAAATAAAAAAGATTTGATGCAAAAAACAAATACCAAAAAAAACAAAAAAAAAACAGGAGATGGTTAAATCTTGTTTAGTGAAAAAAAAAATTAATTAAGAATTTCAAGTTTAGGTCTACTTTCAAAATAATTTGGATTTGGCTGTTGCGCTTACTTTTTTTTTTTTTTTTTTTTTTATTATTTTTATTTATTTATTTTTTTTTTGAACCTTAACTTTAATTTCTTATTTATTTATTTATTTTTTTTGCCTTTAACAAGATTTAACACTCTACCGTTTTTTTGTATTTGTTTTGTGCATCAAATATTTTTTATTCTACATGGACAATGTAATATATTAGTTATTACAGAAAAAAAAAAAAAAAAAAAAAAAATGGCGTTGATATATCAGTAAATAACGAAGTTATAAGGCATAAAAGTTTGGTTTTGGCCATTTTTTCAAAAAAAATTATTTAAAAAAAAAACCCTAAGACTTTGTATATAGGTAAGTGACCTTAAATAGGTTCAAAATGAACCTCCGTGCCCGAGATACTTCTTTGGCCAACGATCTTCCGAACACCCTGTATATATAATTTCCATATCAAATACATAGTTAGATTGTTAATATTAATAATTAATTAAAAAAAATAATATGGACTTTAGCACACTTTTGAGTTAGTCGCAATGGAATTGGCCATCTCAATTTTGGAATTATGCGATCAAAAATAGATTTGGAAATTGTCAATTCTGTAGTATTTACTTTGCCTGGCATTTTTATTTTATTGTTATCATAAACTGCGTTAATATTTATTCATTTCTTAATTACTATATTTACAACTATATACAAAGTATACATTAAGTATATGCGTGAAAAAATTATTAAAATGACATTTCAATAACTTGTAAAGAACTACTCATTAGTTGCACGTAACAAAAATAAAAGTTTAGAAGGTCTCAAGGACATCTTCTTTTCAGACGCCTCAGGGTAAAATATTTATTTAAAATAATTATGTTTTTTGACTGTAGGAAATTTAATTGAGGGATTTTGAAAAATTAAAAGTTTTAGTTCCAAATTTAAAAAAAATTGAATTCAATAGTTCTCGAAACAATTAATTACTTGTATGTGGACATTATACAAGGTTATTTGAGGACAGGTCTAAGTGGAGGAGAATTGTTGAGAAGGCCAGGGTTCTGCAAGGACCACTGCGCCATCAGATGTTGATGATGCTAATACATATCAATCAAGAGACGTGTAATCTTGGTTGTATTGAAAGAACATGTTTTGTTCTTTCATTGTTTGAGGTTTTTTATTGTTTAATTATATAGTAAACAACTTTATTTAATCAATTGTTTAATTGTTTGTTAGCCAGACTTCGTGTGTGCAATTAGGCATATTGTTAATGCTGTCACTAAGTTATTGAGGTATTTCATTCCATAGTTGTTGCACTCAGTTGTTGAAGGTCAAATTACTGCGGTTGGTGATTCCAGAATTTTCTCTGTAACGCATCCCAAATGGGAACTCTTGTTCTATGAGTTCGGGCATTGTCATCAAGAAATCGAAAATCTCTGCCAATTGGGAGACGTATTCCTTAATAATTTCTTGCACATAACCGACTCGGGTAAGGTTACCTTTAACAATATAATAGTTCGTCCTCGCTGGTAAATGCCAGCCCAGAACATTACACCACCTTATCTAAATTGCACTGAAGGGAGAATGAACTGGAACATTGTTTTAACTATACAAACAGAAACGCGAATCATCAGTAAACACGACAGCATTCCATGGTGTCCTCCTCAAGGCTACATTCTTCCGAGCTGCCGGTGGCAGGAGTAGTCCGTCACACCTTGTTACCGCTCGTCTCAAATAAGAATAAGGTATGACGCAAACTTTCCACATACGATGACGTATTGGTTGTGTGGATAAAGGCATAGCAAAAACATATTGTACTTCATTGAGGATCTGGCGGGTATTGTAAAAAGGGTTCCGTGCACTGATGTTCTGGCTAACAGAGGACATTATACAAGATATTAATTGATTCTGAAAACTATTGTCGGCTGAGGATAAGGATAGTTGAGAATGCCGGGGTTCTGCAAGGACCACAACACCATCAGATGTTGATGATGCTTATACATATCAATCAAGGGACGTGTAATCTTTCTTAGTTATTTTGAAGGAACGTGTTTTGTTCTCTTATTGTTTGAGATTTTTTATTGTGATTACCGAATAAGGAAATTTTCTGAATTTATTGTTTTTTCAAAGTATACATTGTTTAGTTGAATACATAATGTTTGATAGGGAGAAGGTTTAGGTTATCAAAGTATAATTTACATAAAATATGAATTTTTTGACAGACAAATACACACTTGACAGAGAACAATTAATTTGGGCTATGTAAAAAAAAAAAAAAAATAAATGAAGTTTCTAATCCCGAAATTGGATAATAAGTATAACAAATTGAAAATATCCATGCCATTGAATTTAAATGGTTGAAGCGTGTTTTGAGGAAGGAAGAAGGTCGCCCAAGGAAATATTGGTCTGAGGGCATAAATAAAGAAAGGGACGGTAAACAAGGGAATGCAGAATGGGATTAGCTAGATCGGAAAATATGGCGTGCACTTATATTTAGAGACGATGTATGATAAAGAATATTTTCAAAGTTAAATAAAAATACTTTTCAATTGTATATAGAAGAGATATTGTTTAAGTGTTTGTAGAGTGCCAATATTTGATTAGGTGCAGTAAGCGGTGTTTGAATGAACCTTGAGAGAAATCTACTAATAGAACAAAAAATATAGCAGATTCATGAATTTTATTTCATTTTATTTGTTTGTTCACCTTGCTACGCTTTAGCAAGTATTTAGTAACCTGACAAAAAACGGATTATCAACTCCTACTTCCGTAATTAAATATATAAATAGATATGATGTGATTTAAAGAAATAAAAAAACTTGTGAATTAATTTTACCTATAATTCGCTGATCTCTGTAAGACTATCACAAAATTAAAGTTGTGCATCTTAGCAATCTGCGGTTATAAAAAAAAAAAAATTATAGTTTAAAAAAACTAGAAAAACATGTATTATAGCAAATGTAACTATGAAGCTAAGTGTGGTGATCGATTTGCAGCAATCATATCTTTTACTGTTTAGAATTCAAGATTCAGAGCTAATTTTTCTGTACTATTCCTGATTTCTTTGCAATTTTAACACAGTTTATCCGAAATTGACTAATAATTTTTGTTTTTTTCACATATCTCAGAGTAGGAATGGGCAAATTTTTACATTAAAAATCCTATCTCGCACAAAATATAATGATCTACAACTTTACGCATATAACATTTTTTGATTTGATTAGCCATTGCGGCGCTATAAACTTTTAAATATGACCAAAACTAACTTTTTTTGAAAGTTGGCAAAATTTTTCGATGTGGCTAAATACCTAAATCAAATTCAGCTTAATGTTTGTCTTTAGATGCACAATTTAATAAACTTTAATTTTGTAAATAAAGCATTTTTATATTGAAAGCATTTTTCTATATTTTTTTTTTTTCTAAAATCAGAAAAAAGTTTTAAAATGTTGGGTTTTTTGCCTCCCAAACATTTCTTTCCTCTTTATCAAATTTACTTTCATTTTTGATATATTATTCTCACGGCCCATCTGGACCATATAAAAATATAAACCCTACTACTCCACCTTTTGCAAGGCAGATCCCCGTTTTAGGGGTAATTTAACGACGAGACTAAGTGAGGACAAAGTTGTGCAATTATTGTATTGTCGTTGGTCATTGAAACGTGTGCAAATTTTCAAGTTAACCAGATTGCTGGAAATTAGTGAAAATTACGATGAAAGATTCCGTTCATATAGGTGAAGTTAATAAAAGCCTATTAATAATAAAACTAGATATTAAAATTAAGAATAGTTAGTCCGTGTTACATAAAATCTTTGTAGCCGTAGTTATATGAAGAGGTGTGATCATAAAGAAATTGGAAATGATATTCATTGATGGTATGTGATGTGTGTAAGGGCGTTAGAGGGAAAACTAAACTATCTATTGAGACCCAATTTTTTTAATTTTTTATTTATAAAATATTAATTTTTCTCCACTTTTGGATTAAAATAAAAAGAAGAATTCCAGTTCAGTTTTCTTACTTACGATACTTTTTTCGCATATCGGAAAAAACTTAGTTCCCGAAATATTTTAACAATCGATCCAAAGTTTTGACAAATCTCTGCTTCCAAAATCTTGTTTCATAGCCTCCTTGATCAGACAGCATTCAATCTCCAGTTCGCAAGTAGCCACTGACGGTGAAGGGCCAAGTTCGCGTGACCTGGCCAAGACCGGCGCAAGAGGAAATGGTCCCTCGTTTGGGAAATTGCGTACAAGACTGTTTAGTCTGCCCTCTAATGTCTGTTATTAGCCACTAACAGCTGGGCCATTTGAATAACTGCTCCAGAGTTCTATGTTCGGTTCTGTCTTCTCTACGGATTAGAAACCTGTTTAAGAAGAAAATTTATACTTCCATTTCATCTGCTTTAATGGTGGTTCAGAAATACTGTTATTTTGTAACACTGAGCGGCGTCCTTGTTACCGATATTCAGAAGTAACAGGTACGAGTTACTTGCATACTTACTTCAGTACTCAACATCATTCATATCTATTACATTCGTACTGCGTACTGCCCTTGACTAGTATTTCTTACTTTTCATCTCTACCTGTTACCAGATGCTCGTTTACCTAAACCAGTATTTTTACTTTCACTCTCGTATTTTCTTGTAAAATGTCAGCCGGTCTTCATTGTGTTAGGCACTCTTACATTCTTTTTTATTTTATTATTGTTAATTTTAATAATCACTAAAATACACTCAGATATGAAATCTATACATAAGCAATTATATTATTTTTGCTAGTCATAAATCAAATAAAATATAGGTTTGTTGTTACTAAAAATCAAACATCTTAAATAATAATTTGCCACTTATTTATTATCTTGTTGATAATTCATTAATGTTTTTAATTAAAGTTTTACTAACTGTAATCAGCCAAAAAAACATTGAGTAAACTCAACTCTTATCAAATTGTCAGTATTTTTTTTTATAAGACCCCCCCCCCAAAAAAAAAAAAATAAAATAAGAATAAAAATGATCATATTGTTACGTTTATGAAATATTCAAGTTTAAGTATTTTAATTTCTATGAATAAAGGAAATAATGAGAGTTAAAAGAGTATAAATAAATTAAAAAAATAGCAATACATCACTGGTCAACTTAATTTTTTTCACAAAAAAATCAAATAGTAATTCGAGTTGTATTTTACATCCTGAATTCGATTATGTTGTCTAATTTTTCCAATCAGGTAGGTTTTTTTAAAAATTTTAATTCCTTGTTTCAGCGGTTATAATGATATTCATATATCACAATTTTGGAACCGTTATCGGTGAGGGTGGACAATAGGAAAAACCAGCCATTGATTTTTTTTTTTTTTTTCACTACATTTTTATTTATTCAAAATATTTCTAAGTTTACTTTGTGGTCAAAGTGACCCTTTTTACTAATATTCCACATCTATGGTCCCAACCCAGCAGTAATCTTTAATTAATAGGATATAATGTATTAGCTATTTAAATAAAAAATAAATGTATTTATTAATTATTATGTCAATTGATTTTAGTTGATGACTTAAATAAAAGAATACCATAGCTGCTGTTTGTATATATGTAAATTTTGTATATATTTAACCTCTGCTGAAGTGCTGGATCGAAATAATTTATAAAATTTTTTTTTTAATGAAAAAACCCTAATAAACTAGTTACAACCCTACTCATACTGAAGAAGAAGCATCATCTCGAGATTTAAACTTGTCTACTCCAAAAAAGATGGAACATTTTTGACAAGATATTTGAAAGGTGATAATCGCTACCCATACCATCTTCAAAAAGTTCAGAATTTATTACCTCAAGATTATGTCAAGACATTGAATTGTAGTAACTGGTTTCTTGACAAAATTCACGATGATAATTTATTTCCATTAAAAATTATATGGACCGATGAAGCTATGTACCTTTACAAGAGGAGGAATTTTTAATCAATGAAATTATCATGTATGGGCTCTTGAAAATCCCAGAGCCATTAGAGAGAATAGGTTTCAGCATGAATTTGCTATTAACGTTTGGCTTGGAATTTGGAGCGGATTACTGGTGGGACCGTATTTTTTACTTGGAAGATTGAATGGTATCACATTTTCACATTTTTTGGAGAACGACTTTTCTAATTATTTAGATGACATTCTCTTAAAGCAGCGGATTGAAATGTGGTTCCAACTCGATGGATGTCCAGCTCATTATAGCAGAGTTGCTCGAGCTTGGCTGGATATAAATTATCCACAACGATGGATTGGACGTGGAGGAGTAGTACCTTGGCCACCCAGATCACCTGATATGACACCCATGGATTTCTTTGTATGGGGAACCTTGAAGCAGAAAGTTTATTCGGTGTCAATCAACTCAAGAGAGCAATTAAGAGACCGAATCATAGATACAGTGCACCAAATATCAGAACAATGTTTAGCTGCAATTTATCAAGTGAGTGCTAGATGTAATGCTTGCATTGGTGCAAGAAGACAACATTTTGAGCAATATTTACATTAAAAAGAACATAACATAAATATAAATGTAAATAAATAAGTATAAAAATGAAAACTTGTTTTGTTTCTTTTTTTGCGATTTTCTCTATATCTAATGAAAAACGAGCAAATCTCTGAAGGACTTTTTATCTTACTTTTTCGGTCCCCAATAAGTTCCTGAAGTTTTGCCATTTAAATTCGGGACACCATGTATATTAAAAATATTATAATTTATTTAATAATAATTAAATATTAATATATATTAATTATATCACTTCCCTGATGTTCAAAGGATATTTTCATCGTCTGGATAATATGTAAAATTCAGTTAGTTACTTTTATAGTTGCAGACATCTACTAGTATTTAGATTAAAGCTAATTTAATAAAATTCCATAAAATATCGATTATAATTATTTTTATTTATTTATGTATGCACCGAAAAAACATAACAAATAAAACTATTCCACATTTTATGTTGTTAAAAGATTATATTTCTGGACTATTAGCGCTGTCATCTGCTCTACAACGGTTATAGTTTAGTAAGGTTATTATCACCACTGAAATCAAGAGTAGTGTTGTTCTAATAAAAGGTGGGCGATCAAGGTAGCATAAACATTTAACAAAAAAAAAATCAGTCATTTTTAAGTTGTATGCTCTTTTATTGAATCTCCTTGACTTTATGAAGCTTGAAGATTGTATGTCATACAAATAATTGAAAATGATCAATGACCTGTAATCGTACTTTACACATTGATTTCGCCCCAAAATATCATGGCCTTATGAATCTGTTCCGGTAAATAGAAAGCTTACCAATATCGAATCTATCGTAAACCTCTTTTCTTATATTCAAGACTTTCTCTACACCTTTAAGAAATACGTCTGTTGTAACTAAAAAAATTATTTTAATATTATTTGATCGAATGTTTTCTGATTTTTATTATTTTCAATTTTCGTATTGGATTTTTTTTTTTTTTTAAATCCTTTACATTCTTCATTTTTAATTTTCTTATAATACAAATAATTGTTCTGTTTCCTCTCCGACAGATCAACCTCTACCAAAAAATCACACACCAAATGGTTATTCCCGTGATCATAATTATGTTACACATCCATAGGGATGGAGATGATGTTGGTAATGTGAAATAGGAACTAGAATATCTTTTGTTTTATCGAAATTTATAAACAATCCTTCAATTGTAATGTTAATGCTCTAATAATTTAGTTTTTATAGTTAGTGTATAAATGTTTATGCTTGCTACCTTGATCGCCCACCTTTTATTGGAACAACACTACATACATATATATATATATATATATATATATATATATATATATATATATATATATATATATATATATATATATATGAGTCGAAAACCAGTATGAATACGTTATGAAATGAAAAGTAAATGATTCTGGGATAAAGAAAATTCCATAAGAATAACAAAAAGTATTAAAAAATGGCGCCTTTTTCTAGCTGCATTTATTTCGTCCGTGTTCTAGATTCGGAAGTTTTAATCCTATTTCTTCAATTTCAATAGTGAATAATTATCTCCCACAATTTGACGTTTGGCGTGCCGTAGCGAAGCTTGATTTTTGAAGAGAATTGTATTAACTTTGTTACAAAGCAGTGTGGATATAGGATACAGGGTGAGTTCCTCCTACTCAATTCTACCTTTCTCTGTGGGGCATCGTTGGTTTATTCATTTATGTAATGCTGTCGAATAGTGTTGGAAAACCATAGTTTTCCCAACAGATTAAATGATGAGAATTACTAGGATTCGTTACAAAATACCACAACTTCATCACGATATTCCTTCTGAAGTTCGGCAAAATATCATTTTCCATCACCATGGTGCTCCTTCACATTATTGGAAAGCAATACAAAAATAAGCCAATGATATACATGCACAGGTAGAAATGCCTTTGAAAATCTAATAAAATAAATGTAATAACATAAAGTCCTTTGATCTGATGTCGCTTTATTGACAGTTTTCCTTTATTTTCTATTAAACAATACATTTTTTCTTTGCTTTTTATTCCAATCAACAGCTTATCATGTTTAAAATGCATATTTCCATTAAGCGATTATCATAATGTCTTATTTACACAAATGACTGATTGTATGTCAAATTAAAACACCTTGCTTTTCCGGTTTTAAAAGGAAATTTCTTCATGAATCGATACGGATCATTAATTTGAAAAATTAAATTTAAATTTGCAAGTTTTGTGAGATTTGCAGTTTTGTAGATAGTTTCTTAGAAAAACGGTAAGCATTGAAGTTATATAAGACATTGTAACTACCCTAAGTAAGGCAAAGAACCTGTTCTTAAGGTCCTAAGTTTGTAAAATTCAAGGTTACATGTACTCTGCCCTTATAGGAAATTTAATGCTAAATCCGAAAATGTGGTCAAAATTTGAACAATATACAAACAAAGTAGAGATAGGTCTATGTTCCTTTTATGGTAAAAAACGTGGTTTCCTTAAAAAAGTCTTTGAATTATCGTACATATACCTGCAACGGATTGGAATAGGAAGGTAAGGTCTCCTGCAGTTTTCTTTATTTTTTATCTAGTTTCACCCGTTGTTTTTTTTTACACTAAAAGGTACTCACCCTGTATAAAACATCTAAATTAATAAAGATGAAATAATTTTTTTATGCACCACAGAGAAGCGAATCTAAGTATCATAATTACATAAACCATCTGCAGTATCGATCCGATTATCAACTCAAGAATCGATTCATCCCTAATTAATAATAATAGAAGTGTTAATAAATCATGTTTACCTGTTTTGTATCTAAAACGTTTCTATAAATTTCATTCTGATCTACTCCGTACGGCGTATCGTAACTCGGAGATTCGCACGACACACAGTGGCAAGCACGAAATGGCCGTCTCATCATTTTGATTTTTATATGCACAGTAAACAGTTTTAAATTCCGACCGGTCGGTTGAAGAACTCTAGATTATTTTGTGAAGATTCGAAAAAGTGGGAGGAAGTAAACAACATGTCCTCGGACAAGGTTAGCATACAAAACCACCGTCCCTTTGATCTACAAAGAATTAGTTTATTTGGCTAGTTCCAACAGAAAATGCTTGTTTTACAAAGTAGGCGTTTCGATTGTTGAGTATTTTTCTAATTTGTGTTTCTTCTGAGGGAAGTGGCTAATTTAAAAATAGTATAAGTAGTTACTTATTCTTACTTTTGAATAGTCAACACATCACGCTGCTGTAAAATATCACTTTTTTTTTTTACCCAAGTTAACCTGCACACAATACTAAAATGATTCAAGAATCTTGGGACCGTATCCATTAAATGTGTTGGACACAAGCAAAAAAATCTATTACGGTTCGAATGATCATGACCTCACTACTTGGTTGGCTATTTAGTTAATCATTCCAAGTAATCTGTTTTTTGTCTTTCTAATTACAATTTTTAATATTAAAAAAAAAAAAATAAGTAAGTAAAAAAAAAAATAAGTACAGCGTCGATTCAGTTAGTTTGGTATTACGTCTACAAAGAGCGTAGACACGACAGTTCGACACAAATGGCTGTCGCAAAGAAGTCAAAAAGTCAAAATTGTGCACTTTTCATTAGGCAAATTTTTTTTTCCATAATCCTGTAATTACTCAGATACACAATTTGCGCTAAAATAGATACATTAAAATCTTATAAGAAGCCCACCAAGACAAGCATTTTTCAAAACGCTCATGTCTACTACGAGCTTTAAAGGAACAGTTAGCTTCTTTTCTAGATAATTGGACTTAACATCGACTTTTCTATCGAATAATACACGAATTATGAATAGTAAAATTTACGGATAATGATAAAACCTGATGATTAGAATCAAATCCGACTTTAAAGGTGGATGGCTGGTGAAGTCTATTTATTTGAGAATTTCATTGCCATCTTCCAATAATGAGTTTAGAACCTTTCTGACTTGGGCTTTAGTACCACCCAGAACCAATTAAATGTTTAGAGAAATCCACTTTTGTTACAGTGTTCCAGTTAACAAAATAACAATATTTAAATATGTGTTTAATGGAGTTATTGAAAAATATCTTTTTTTAATGGTTGCTGTTGCACACTGTACATTTCGCTGCTGGTTCTTTTGATTTGGGCCTCATGGGTCAATCTTGGTTTACCTTTTCCTAATCGGGTCCTGGACTGATTTAAACAAAAATAAATCTTTTAACCTTTTCCAAATATAATTCTTAAACCACTGTTACACTCCCAAAACTTATTCGTTCAAAATTCCTTATTTTTAATAATTTGTTAATATTTGAAAAAAAAAATTACATATAGAAGAAGAAGAAAGTGTAAAGTTTATTCTGGGATAACTTGTCACCTAAGAATAACTTTAGAGTACAATACAATTTATTTATTATTGATTTAAGCCTATCTCGGAGTGCTTTTGACCAGTTCCTTTGGATGCTTTCTTTTGTTCCCCATACTTCCTGTGACCAGATATACTATTTATAATATATATATATATATATATATATATATATATATATATATATATATATATTATATTAGATATATAGTTATATAACATAAATATTTACGTTTTACTTTTTCTTGAAAGATTGATAATTGAGGAGATATAGAAATAGATAGTGTTTAAAGGAGTGGAGAATTTCAGAATCGAGAAGGGCTTGGGATTCCATAAAGAGAAAGAACTGATAATGATGGATTTTTTGAAGGATGCAGTTCGATGCGCAGGAGTATACAGGTTGATGGGTTGGGTTCTTGTATGTAAAAGGTATATAGGAGGTCAAAGTAAGGTCGTGATTATAGTTTTTTAAGGATTGAAATATTAATGCACCTATTGAAACTTGATCAAACGTTTGTCAAAATGAATTTTATGATACTAAATAGACTTTTGGAATATATATTTTTTTTTTAATCCCCTTATTTTCTTGTTTTGTTATGCTTAATATTTAAATCCATTTAATATTTTTAAAAAAAGAAAAGAGATATGTGTCGTGGGTATGACTTTGGAACTATTTTATTTATTAACGGAACGGTGTCATGTAGACATTTCTTTATTAATTAGAATTTTGATCGTTCTTTCCTGCTATTTAAATATGTAGAATGAGTAATTCTATTGGATAATTTTAACTAGCAATTGAAGTTTTATTTATCTATCGATAAAAATCATGTATGGTAGCATGCAATTAACAAGCATTATTTCCTCAATGAAATTATCACGAATAGTAGTAGTTTTTGAACTGGTTAAAATTGCACTGATTAGTTGGTTCAAGATTACGTAAAAGGATAATTAGACATCCAATTTTGTAATTTTAATGTATGAGTTGCTAATCCAGATGGACAGAGGCTAAAAATGTCATGTGATTTATGACATTTTTAGAATAACTTAATTGGAATATAAGGAAAAAATGATGATTCTTAAAATTCTTTATAATTTTTTATGGGATTAAGAATTCTTGAAAAAATCATCCTATTACAATACCAAATTTTAAGAATAATTTTTATAAAATTAAGGCCTTGCTAGGTATGTCACAATTATTTTCTTACGTGTATGGCCTATTACAAGTTACCTAACAATTAACAAATCTAACAAAGAAAATAATGAGTTGTTTCAGAGGAATGTGGAGACTATTAAGAAACTTGCATATAATGAACTCTACTATGTCCCATGAATCATATTTTTATATGAAATATCAAAAAGCAAAGGATCGACATTTTTATTTCGTAATAATTTTTATTCACAATTTTATTGATTTCATCTGGTTGAATTTTACTTTCTAGCCATAAAAGTTTATGACAGTGTTGCAAACCTGCCCGCTCAACATTGTATGTTTAAATTTTTATTACTGTGAACTTTACTGTTTGAAACATTCCTAAAACTATGAAAATAATGTAGCTGAAATTTTAGTACAAATGTTTTCAATGGTTTTACAATTGCAAAAGTATGTAGCAGTATGGCCTAAGCTTTATATCGCTCAAGTTTTATAATTCATTGAGATCCATAACTCAGAGAACATATTTATAGCTTTTTTGATAACAATCTAATTGAATTAAAAATTGTTTGTTATTAATTTTTAGCTCTATAACACCATATCCTTGTAACCTCTCTTGAATAGCGATCGCTACCTTTCTGTCAATTTTCAAACTTCACTGCACACCACTTATTTATCCCTTTTTTAACAACAATTTAATTTAAAAATGTAAATTTTATTATTGATGAACCTTCCTTGAACTATGAAGACTACGAATATGTAGTTAAAATTTGGTATTGATCGGTTCAGTAGTTTTCGCTGTTAGTTATCACAAACTAAAATGGCTTCTTTTATATAACTAGCATTCACCTTTGCGTCTTTGCCCGCTCTCATAAATAATGAACTTAGATTATTTTAACTAATAATTGAATTTCATGTGTTTATCGATAAAGATCTTGTGTTGAAGTATGGAATTTAGCATTATTTCTTCAATGATATTTTCACACATAGCAGTAATTTTTAACCTGGTTATAATTACATGTATTAGGTGTTTGAATCGTATGTAAAATTATAATTAGACAAAAATAATTTTATCGATCCATCTCGTTGGATTTTTATTTCTAACCAAAAAAGTATATGATTGTTTGGTAAACCTAGTTTCTGACACTCAAGGCTATGAATTTTAATTATTAATATAGTATAATTTATTATTATAAACCTTCCTAGAACTATGAAGATGTAGTTAGAATTTGGTAGAGTTGGGTTTAATAGTTTTACTATTGCAAACTCAGCTGCAGAATGGCCACATGTCAGTCGATTTTTAAACTACACTGGGGTCCACTTGTCGCTCCATATATTTATAGCTGTTTTAATAACAATGGAATTGATAATAAGTAAATTTTATCATAAATCATCTCTCGAATGGTGCTCGCCATCTATCTGTCGATAATCAAACTTCACTGTGCACTACGTATTTATGGCAATGTAGTTGAAAATCTTTTAATTTTATTATTGCTAAACCTTCCTTGAACTATCTTTATGTAGTTTAATGTGGTCCAGATGGGTTCAGTAGTTTTCAAGGTTAGTGATCACTAAAGCCCGGATTTTCGTGCAAGAAAAATTCTGAAATGTGCAGTAAAAACTTGAAATCGTGCAAAGTCGTGCAATAAAAACTTAAGATCATGCAAAATAAAATGCAAATGATAAAAAATGTTGAACAAACAATTTGCTAGTTACATTCCTTTCCAAAAAGTGGTTTTTATCTTAAAATTTATTGATCCGGTCCTTAGTAAGGGAGTAGTTAAATAATCCTTGCCTAAAACCCAATAAGAACAAATCGCATCTCTTTAATGTACATGCTATACATAACCTATGTGTACATATTACTTAGGAATATATATATATATATATATATATATATATATATATATATATGTATATTGCAATTAAAAATAAAAATAACCGTACATTTATGCTCTAAATTATTAAATAGGGATAAAAATTCAAGTTAAAAGCTTATTCAAATTAGAGTGTGCATCAACATATGACTTTCTTTCGCTGCCAATAGCTTTGTCACTGGGCCCACAATATATTATTTTGCCACCGGATTTTAGTTCCGGATATTTTACTATCCATCCTGGTATCTTTGAACTAACACTAGCTGAAATTTTAGGTATTTTAATGGAGACAACGTTACTCCTTAGTCGGAATTAAAAAGTCGGAAACTAAAAAATTATTGCTTCCGATGAGAAAAGTTATGAGGGAGAGTCAAAATTTCTTGGAAGGTGGGGATCCGAGTTCCCTAGCTCAAGTCAATCTAAACATTTCTAAGAACACTATAGAAGCGTATTCATTTTAACACGCTTGGATTTTTTATATTTTTGTACTAAGAATAGTTTATATCACTTAAAAAAGAAAAATTATCACCTATATAAAAATAAAATTATTCATTCTTCTAAAAGTTGCCACTTTTTCAAAAAGAAGAAAGTGTTGTGCGCATTCACGATTTGAACCCAGGAATTTTGTGCATTCAAACTGCAAAATGTGCAATTTTATGCATTAAAACAGCAGAATGTGCAATTTTATGCATTCAAACTGCAGAATGTGCAATTTTATGCAGTAACCCCCAAAATGTGCAATTTTGTGCAATATTAAACCAGGTAAATTTGGGCCTAAACATCCTAATTCATATCAATAATTTGTCCCTGGCTGATTACGAGCTTGCAATAAAAAGATGCAATTGCACGAGAATCCGGGCTCTAGTGATCACAAACAAAAAATGGCTTGTCCATTAATATAATAGTATAGGTTCTTAGCTGCTTCTACACGATTATAAGTTTATCTTTTTTAAAATGGACCACACTTTCCTGTCCGATCCTATTCATGGCGTTATATTGACCTCCTCCCCTAGACGATAACCATCAGAAATCCTGTTTCTACCGACTGGCCCTGGACACATGGAGTTCTTCCATACTCCTGACAGATCGTAGTTCGGACGACCCACCCTGGAGGCTATAATTAGCAATAATAGGCCGGGCGGCGGTCCTGAGGCTGGATCGATGGTTGCCGGGCTACCCGAGCCCCCAGTAGGCCATCCACTTCTGTACCTACCTCTTTGGAGCTTGTGGATTCCCAGTGCCGTTCCTAAGTAATTTCTGTTTCGGAAATTTTTCGTGGTACTAATATTATCTATTTTTAGTCCGAATTTATTAGAAATTATGGTATCTACAGTATGTATGTTAATTAATTTAAACGATTGTATTTAGAAGTTGTTTGTATTTTCAATATAAATTTAATCACTTGAGGTACGTACAAAGGCTTGATAAAATTAGAATTGATGAATTATTCGCCACTTTTTTGGGAATTTTTTATTCAAAGACTAATTTTGAATGTATCATTAGTTCTAAGAACATATAAAAAAATTCTTAAACATCAGCACTTAGGCACACAAACTTTATACATATATAAACTCCCCATAAAAAGTATCGCAACACTTTGAAATAAGTTAATTTTACAAAAACGTCTGTTTTCTCATAATAAAGAAAGGTTTTGAGGTCTTTAATACAAATGTTTAAACTGGACATAAACAAATTTTATTAAAATAATTACTTTATTAAATATTTTTTTAGCATAACTCCTATTTGAAACTACATGTTTCGGAGACAATGCTCCATCATCTGGTTTCTGTCGGTTGAAATTTCAGAATACTTCTCTAAATTCTCATTATTCATTTTAGCAGAACTTATCCTCTTATAATGAGGAATGTGGTTATTGGATGCCATCCAATAACTATTATATATTATTCATTATTCGAGGATATATTCTACTAAAATGAATAATGAGAATTTAGAGAAGTATTCTGACATTTCAACGGACAGAAACCTGATGAGGGAGCATTGTCTCCGAAACATGTAGTTTCAAATGAAAATAAATAGTTTCTTTTTTTTTACAATATTAACTTTTAAATTAAATTCAATAAGACGTATTGCTTCTTATAAACGAAAGTTCTTCGGAAAATATATGGACCTATCTACTCCGATGGAGAGTGGAGAATAAGGACTAATGGGGAGTTAAAACCTTGTATGGCCAGTCAAATATTGTGAACTTTATAAAAAAGGGAAGGCTGAGGTGGCTCGTCCATGTGGAACGGATGGGAAGTGATCGCCTCCCAAGGAAACTACTTTATGGAAAGTCCGGAGGAGCTCTTAAACGAGTTCGTTCGAGAACAAGATGGTTAGCTGGCATAGAGGAGGACTTGGAACAATTGGAAGTCAGGAGATGGAGGAACCTTGCTGCCGATAGACAAGCTTTTGACAAAGTCCTTGTCCTTGGAGGGCAGTGACGCGATAAATAAATAAAAAATTACTTCCTGATGATGACCAAATCTTCAAGACTTAAACGATTCCTTGTGAATAAAATTAATTTTTATAGCTAGACTAAAGAGAAAAGAAAGATCAGACTTGAGGCAAACGAAAGATAAACCTGGACTGAAAGGAAATTTGAAATGAATAAACCAAAATTCCATCGTTTGTTGGTAAGCAGTAATTAAAAACATGTGTCAATGTCTCTAAGTTAATAAATAATATTAATATAAATGTTTAAAAAAAGTATGGATTAAGCTTATAACCAAGAATCCTCGAGAATAATGGGTGTTGCAATACTTTTGACGGGGAGTGTATATATTAATTTAAAAAGTGAAATAAAAGAAAAACATGATCTCCGAAATGTTTGCAGAAAGAGTGACGTTGAATAGTGAAATTGAAGAAAACAATTTTTTTTTTCTAATTATTTATTGACATATACTGTACACAATAAATACATCTATTAAATATGTAGAAATATAATTACAATAAAATGTCAATAGCTAGGAAAGAAACAACCATATGGATATCAAGGGAAATATTTGATTTTTTTCAATCTTCTTGTTTTTTTGGGTCACTCAACACGAATCTGAAGTTTGCTGGCAATTATTTTTTTTTCGGGAACTAGTTTTTTTCACACAATTTATGCCAAACATTTTTTTATTTTATTTTTTTTACTATATTTCGAAAAATTAGTGCTTTTTTTTCTTGCAAAAGGTACCGTATACACAATTAAAGGAGACAAAAATTTCGAAATTTTTCCTTTTTAAAGTTTCTTTGTAGTGCCAACCGTTTTGCTGCTAGTGCGTCAAAAATTGGGCAAAATTGCCGAAAATCCACGAACACTGTTTGTTAAACTGTGTCAATGATGCTGAACTCATTTAAATAAATTCAGAAGTACAAAATTAGCTATATATATATATATATATATATATATATATATATATATGTGTGTATATGTATATCTTATTTGAATATATAGTTCGGCAACTTTGCCCATTTTTGACGAGCTCTAGCGGAAAAACGGTTGGTCTTACAAAAAAACTTTACAAATAAATAATGTAGAATATTTTATCTATTTTAATTAGTTCTATAGTAGCTTTTGAAAAAAAAAAAAAATTAAAATTTAGACGTATTAAATTAAATTAAATTCGACACATTAAATTAATTAGAGATGTATTTACATAGCTAATTCTGTATGTCTTGCATTTCTGAAATTATTTAAATGAGCTCAACATCATTTACGGCCAACAGTGTTGAAAAGCGTGAAATTTCGGCAATTGTACCCATTTATTTACGCACTCTAGCAGCAAAGCGGTTGGTTTTCTAAAAATGGTCAAAAAACCAGAAAATGTGCCGAAAGTATGGCAAAAGTTGCGGGAAAAAAACATGTTCCGGGCAAAATGTTTTCCTGCAAACTTCAAATTCGTGTTCCGTGACCCGAAAAACACAAAGACGAAAAAATCAAAACTTTCCCAAGAAAATACTTACCTAAACCATTATTTGTACTTCAATTAAATCTACATTAGAAGGACCTTATGGAGTTGATTATGAAAGGTTAGGTATCTAGTTTGGGCCATATCAGAAACTTAAATCATGAATAAATTTGCTTCTTACACATCAAAGCGCCTTGAGGATTTTAGATTGTTAGGACGGGATACAGGATGAATTGGATAGTTCGGTGGAACAGGCATCTTAGAGCATTTGTATAGTAAATGTTGAAGTAGTCGAAAATAATGAAAGGCTTCTTCTTGTGTAAGTCCTTTATGGATGGACATCTCCAAAAATGGTGTTCACTATAATTTAATAATATTGCGTATTTGTCAGTACGTATCAACGATCGATCCTTGAAGTAAGATGTACTGTTTTCATTTTTGTTGGCGCCTTAGGTGAAACATTGTTTGTTAAATGTAATACGCTCACTCATCGGTAGTACTTCAAAACTAAAATATTTTATATAAGAGGGTCCAGAGGCCAACTTCTTTTCAGGTGCCACAGAGGGTGGAATAGAGTTGGAAGCATGTTGTGAAACTAATGGGTTAGAATGGTTATGGAGTTGATTATGAAATGTTAGATATCTGGTTTGGGTCATATCAGATACTTAAGTCATGAATAAATTTACTTCTGACACAGTAAGGAGCGTTTAGGGTGTTGTATTGTAAGGATTGGATCCCAAAGCTCAACTCCGCATGTCCAAATAGGTCATATAATTGACATGTAAATGAGTCTTTTGTAAATAATTGGAAGCTTGGTCAAGTATATGTTGGAGTATTCGAAATCGAAGAACAGTTTCTTGAAGTGTAAATGTTGTATGTGGATGGAAAAAGAAATGTGATTCCATTTTGAAATTTAACAATATTACGTGTCTGATTTACATACATATTATCATTAAAGTTTTATAAATCATATATTTGTAACTTCAATTTGAATGGCATCTCTTTTATTCACAAATGTACATCATGTTTCGGGACATCATGTTATTAATTAAATCAACAAACACGTAACAATTTTTACAATCTAACATAACAATTAAACTATTTACCTAATTTCTTTAGTTTAACACATTGTAAATTATAAAAATAACTTAACTTATTATAAGTTTAACTGTACAATGTCCAAGTTTTTGTTTAATTTCCAATGTTTATATTTTCAACATTTTAAAAATTAAGTTTAAGTTTTATTGCTGCTAATATCCATTTTATAATTTTTTAAAAAAAATTATATTATTCGTTTATATGTTTAAAAACAAAATGCAATTAATTGCCATAGAACGATTGCAAAACAAATAACAAAAAATATAATAACAAAACCGCATTGATGGCACGAAAATTGGGACATAAATTTGACTTGGATAACAACGCGAGTTACTTAACTACGAACATAAAACACACAATAAAAAAATTGTAGGATCAATTTACATCAATAAAACAATAGATGAGGCAATTAACTACACAACAGACATGAACACTATAAGAACTATGGAAATATAATTGATAAATTAAAAACAATTAATATTAAAGTAAATTTATTTTTAAGGAGGATTTTACAAATAAGGAGGTTTCAGAAAAGAGAGAGAAAAGAGCAACAGCCATATAATGCGCAAGGACTGGGCAAACATCAAAGCCCAAAAGAAATGAATATAAATATATAAAAATAAAAAATAAAAATTTGGATAAATTGGAAATACTAGAAAGGCGAATGGTGAGGAAAATATTAGGCCCACAAAACACAATAGAAGGTTGCTGAAATATACCAAATTCCAGAAAATATATCAGATGTAATGAGAAAAATAAGATTGGTGTTTTTTGGACACTTATATCGAATGCCTGATAGTAGATTGACAAGTAAGATTTTTAGATATCTGTGGGGTAAGAAATCGACAACAAACT
The DNA here is from genome assembly GCA_003667255.2 of Euschistus heros. Lineage (NCBI taxonomy): Eukaryota > Metazoa > Arthropoda > Insecta > Hemiptera > Pentatomidae > Euschistus > Euschistus heros. The sequence goes on along the minus strand of RCWM02000057.1, from coordinate 2,208,501 downwards.
GGGTCAATGAAGTAAAAAGGGATTTAGAAAAAACAATATAAAAATAGAGGAAATAAATAATAAAGAAGACTTTCGGCGAAAAGTATTGAAGATTGAGGGATTCCAGGGCAGGAAAGTGAAAAGGACTGGTGTAAAGTGGTCTGAGGGCAGAAAGAGGAAACATGGTGAACAGATGAAAGCATACTGGAAGAAAAGAAAGGAACAAGGAAAAAAGAATTGAAATTGGCACGTGGTCCACTGCTGGCCCATTCGAAAAAAAAAATAGAGAGAGAGAGAGAGAGAGAGAGAGAGAGAGAGAGAGAGAGAGAGAGAGAGAGAGAGAGAGAGAGAGAGAGAGAGAGAGAGAGAGAGAGAGAGAGAGAGAGAGAGAGAGAGAGAGAGAGAGAGAGAGAGAGAGAGAGAGAGAGAGAGAGAGAGAGAGAGAGAGAGAGAGAGAGAGAGAGAGAGAGAGAGAGAGAGAGAGAGAGAGAGAGAGAGAGAGAGAGAGAGAGAGAGAGAGAGAGAGAGAGAGAGGCCGTGGTTGCGTTGGAACAAGACACTGAAGTGGACCTAAAGACCCTTGGTGTGAGATACTGGAGGAGAGTGGCTGGTGACCGGAATAAATGGAGAGGAATCGTGGAAGAGGCCAAGGTTCTGCATGGACCATAGTGCCACTGTTGTTGTTATTGCTTTGAAAAGAGCCAAACACTTTCGACACAATAGTTTTGCTAAAGTAAATTAGTTTAAGGTAAACAAATATTGGGAAAACAAAGTCAGTGTCGTTTTCATTTTGCGATAAGAAATCGTAAATAAATGTGTTTTATTTTTATTATTAAATTCTCGTTTATTTTTATATATTTATACACTAAGTACATACTACTAGGATATTTAGTGATTACGATAAATTATTGTTTTTAATGTAATATAATTTGAACTATTTATTCATTGAAAGTTATCTATAAATATCCTGGTATATCATTTTTACCAGGAGCCACTGTATGTAGTTGTACATATATGAACAAAAGAGGAGTTATGCCATTCAAATTAAATAAGCTACATCAACCTCCTTTAACATATATTGAAATTAACTTATATTTGTATATACAACGATAAGACCTGAAAACCTGAAAACTATTCAGGTGTCACTGATACAGAAAGCTTTTATTGATTAGTGGCATTGAGAATTAGTTATAAATAAATGGGAGAACGTGTTTAGACGACGCACTATCGATATTTTCGATAAGAGAAGAGCCGATAAAGATGACTATCTGGAGAACTGGAGGCGGAGGGAGGGGAGGGAGAGAGGGAGAGAGGGAGGACGATTGAATGCTATTGGAGGTAGGAGCTGTCCACATTGTATCCGACACCCTGTCTTGATAAGTGTGACGTTGCCGGTCGCCATTGTGCCTCAATATCTCTTGTCTGGCTTTCACTACCTCTCTGCAACTGTTCTGTTCCAACCTCTTTGCAACCCCTACTCAACCTCTTCGTCTCTAGCTCTTGTATTATTTGTTTAATCTGAGTCTAATATTGCAAGATGTTGAACGTCAAAATAAACTTCTATTTGAAGAATACTGTTAATCAATACAAACCTCCTAAGATTCCAGTTTTAATACAATTTATAATAAATATCAGTGAAAATTTTTTTCTACTGCCATTAAATTAACACTGTAGAGGTACCCTTAAAAAATATGCTAAAAAAATACAGTGGGATACTGGTGTAACCCAACAAAATAATATTTTTATTTTATTACATATACAAAAAGAAAAGATTATTGTTTTGAGTACTGCACACGTACTTTTAGTCTATGATCCTTACAAATTAACTTATGGCACTTTATGCACCGTGTGTATCTTTTGTGGTCCTTTTTCCTATCACATGAAAAAACATCCCGACTATTGCTACCATAGTATACTCAATGTGTGTGATCTCACAAGTTCCCAAGCTAAATTTTTAATGAAGGTTCCTCGTTTTTTTAAATTGTTACTCTACCTGGATGTTTCAATCCTTTTAACATTTAAGAGTTAACTCTACCAATGTCTAAAGAGCGCAGCGGTTTATTTTCCTTGTACATGTATATGTGAGGCAAAACTGGTCTAAAGTGTCCACACCGCCTTTAGTCGAGTTGTAAAAAACAATTATTTCAGGAATCTTTACTGCATGAGGTTTATCGCTTTCAGCTGGTAAAATATAGCAGCTTTTAATTTAGAAGTAATAAGAATATGAGGAGAAATAAATAATGAGAAGAAGATACTTATCTTACACAAACGGTAATAAAAATGGTGTTTGGAAAGAAAAATGGACACTGTTAAAGCTGTGATCGACGAATTGTCAAACACTAGAGCCATACTCAGGAAACTACCAGAAAGATTAACTCACTACCACATTGAAGTGAATTAATATGGAATTAATTAGCTATCTGTGGTACTCCAGGGTTAAATATTCTCATTAAAGGCGGTCCTGGTTTTATATCGTTTCGTTCGTCAACAAACCAAATTTGAATGTTTCTTTAAAGGGAATGGAAAGAAAAATAAACTTTATTCCATGATATAATGTTTTCTAAGAACAAGTATATCACAATAATGCAAGAGTTATGTTACTTATGTACCATGGTGCTTGTGTTATTATCCTAAAAGTTTCTGCTTGAAACGTTATCCTTGAGTGACAATTTATTATGTTTGCTAACAGTGAATACACAAGGACTTATCACCACCATACACAACCATCTTATCACACATTAGAAAATCACAACACATTGTTCGGTATTTATAGTACGAAATTAATAAATAATGTTAATAATTATTATATATTGAAAGCTGAAGGAGAAGCGGCACCTTAGAGAACCCAATTAAGATACACTTTATACACCCAATTAGCAATAAAAGATTTAAAGGTTAACGTTTCAATTTTTAAATACCATTCGATTTAGTGATAGAGAATATTATAATATTGCTACATAAAATACATTTATCAACGCTATTAATCAAATTGTCAAACCTAATCGTCACTACTTAAAATAGAATTGGTTAACAAAATAGATAGAAGTAAAATATATCAGATATCAATAGATGGGGCTATTGTGTCGTTAGGGACAAGATTCATATAATTCAGTAAATAATAATTCAGTTATCAGTAAATAATGATCCCTTCATTACATCCTAATCACTAATTAGAATGGTGTCGAAATTGGAGAACTAAAATAAAGCTCATCAAATAACCTTTACCCTTCGTGGTAAGTTTTTTGTCCTACAGGATCCATTAATAATGTCCCATTAATCCCGTTGAACATCCTAAACCGAGGAATTCAACTGGGACAACCTCTTACTTGGAAGACTAAAGCGACAAGAAACTGTTCGACGTTTTCATTGTCACGACGTTTTCCTTTACATGGCAGTGATTAGACCTATTTGGCCGTACAGAGATGAGCTTTTGGGCTCCACTAAACCATTCCATTCATCTCATTTAGTCACCAATAAACTTATCCATAAACATCTTAATGATCCATATGTTCCCGATTTAGCACAAACCTATCCTTTCATAGGAAACTCCATAACCACTCAAATCCACTAGTCTCCCAACTGCCTTCCCATTTCATTCCCGATAACCCTCTGAGACGTATGAAAAAATATATCATAGAGACCTTCTACTGTAAAACTTTTATTGAAATGCTACTTGTGAGTAAGTAGTTCTTTTCGAGTATTGACATGCCATTGTAATCACTATCAACATATTTATTAATTTATATGTTTATTCAGTTGTAAATATCAATAAATAAAAAAATAAACCCCCAAGCTGTGGTCATGACATAGAAACGTGCATACATGTATACCACGAGCGTGTATACCTGAGTATACAAGGCGATTGAAGTGGATGAAAGGCAGGTAAAGGCTTAAGGCATACAATATATTTCAATAATAAATGTATAGTTAGGAGGTGTGGGTGAAAAATGAAATTTAAGAATATATGGCGAATATTTTGGTTTGTCCTCTCCTATTGCGTATGAGATATATTCTTCAAATACGTTTTTTCTTTCCTGTTGAGAAGCGCAGATAATATTCTTAGAGTATTTGTTTTCTCATTCTCATCTAGAATGGAAAGGTGTTCTATAATCTTCATGGCCGCAAACATTTACTTTTCCAAATCGTGAATTACGTCTAAGAGATCCTTAACTAATTGTATGTAAACACTTGAATCGCGTCTATTCCCAAAATTACAAGAGCCTAAATAAATTTCTAGGCCCTGCGTCACGGTTGAGCTTGTAGTCTGTTGAGCCAGCCCGTTAGTGACGTAGCTGAGGCCACCGAAGAACTAGAACGTTCCAATGTAAACATGGATCCTCCTCGATTGTATTTATTTATTTTATCAACGTTTATTTGAATCAGCCGTGTATCGCAAAATGCTGTTCTTGGCTTTGTTTTACGTTATAAGGTTATACTTTAATAACTTAATAAACAATGGTAAACAAAATTGATAATGATATAATAAGGATCTTGAATGTGACTATTAGAGATAGTTCAGATTGAAATATATTAAATAAGTTAGGTTTTGTTCCTACAAGACTGCCTCTTTTTTTCTCATCATCATGTGATGGCCCTATGGTCCTTGCAGTGCCAATCAACAGTCCTCTTTTATTCTGACCTATCCTCAGCTGCCTTCTCCATTCTCTCGTGCTTAAAGGCCGAAGAAAGTTAATAGTTAAAAGTTAATTTCCGTCCAGATAAGGAACAGAATAGGCCTGAGACTTCTGCCAGTCGTAAGAGGGGACGCAGCGTAGGGCCTACACACACCTGTCTATACCACTAGACTTAAGAACCTCAGCTAAACCTTAAAAACGAGTTGACTAGTTGACTTGACTTGAATTTATACTCGGTATATATATTTAAATTAATAATATTGTAGTGTTTAATAGGTGATAAGAGTTAATCCGGCGGACAAACATACGAGGAGTTAGAGATATGACTGTACTGGTGAACTGAAACGGATCAGGTAATCTTTAGGTTTAACAGTTCCAACCTTATCCCCTTTTTGTAAAATCACCGTTACTCGATGGAGCAGTAAAGGCCAATGTTACCTATCTGTAGCCTCTGGGAACTGGGCTCGCGGCAATAGTCTTAAGTATTATTTTTATCTCGTTACTTTTTGTATCATCATACAGATCAATGTATTTCCTCATTACTATTTTTACCTCACAACGTTTAATATCAAACAACTAAATACATAATAACAGATAATTGCTATGTTGCTACAGGGGTCTTACTAAATACTATATTAATATTGATCATAGTCCCTGCTGACACAATAGCCCAATCTGTTAATGTCTCATTTATATTATTTATCGAATTCCATTCTACTGCAAAAGGAATTTCCGGACGGATTGCTACTTCTCTATTTAATAGTTAAACTTAGTTTGTTGTGATTATAACAAACATTTTCTTTCTGTTCAATTTAATAACAAAACACAAACCATAACTTCGTCTTATTCAATGCTCGAGGTCTCTATGGGAAACCTGATATAGTAATAATAAACCTTTTTTTGTACCATAAAATAATCATAAAAACCTCAGCCATCAGCTGATTTTGGATTTGAATATTTACTTATGCACCCAAATCCAAAATAAGCTGATGGCTGAGCTCATTTTTGTTGTGTTTCACGGTTGTTGTATGTCTGGTTAAATTTCGGCCAAATGGGCTTCTCCTAGTCTTTTTTACTCCTTTTTTTTTTCAGCCACTCTTTGCCGTGTTGTTCCGCCGCATGCAGTCCTCATTTCTTGATCTCATCTGGTAGGTGGCCATTCTCTGCTTATTTGGTAATTTCGGGATATCAATTAATTAAAAAAAAAAAAAAAAAAAAAAAAAAAAAAAAAAAAAAAAAAAAAAAAAAAAAAAAAAAAAAAAAAAAAAAGATTATTGGATTCTGGGGGACTCCTCCCTCATTTTCATCAATTCACAGTGTGGTTCGGTGGCCCTGAAGAAGGTCGAAACGTTGGCACGTATTAAAGAATTCTTCTTTGACGTGGTGTTACTTTGAATTCATTCCTGACTATCTTCTTCTCAATTAATAATAATCTTAGACAATGTATCGTTTTTATTCATAACTAGGTGCCCTCCCCAAGTCCATTTTCTTTTATGTATTATCTCAGTAGATTAGGGAATTGAGTTTTGTCATATCCACTATTTAGATTTCGTCTCTCTTCGTGGCCTCTAAGGTTTTTGAAGCCTTCCATTTCCCTCACCGTTACTCGTGGTTTACTCTTAATTGTTTGTTTTATTGTCAAGTTTCGCTACCGTAAGTTAATGTAGGCAGGACCGTAATTTCTTCTTCATTTCACGGTTGGCTTTGGATCTGAAAAACAGCTTGTTTCTTTGAAAAGATTTTCAGTCAGCAGAACATTTCTAGCTTGTTTCCATGTTTCTATCTTCAAGTGATATTTAGCTATCATAAGTATTAATATGAGAGACTTGATGAGCAGGAATAATTCATATTGAAAAATTAAAACAATTCAGATGATTAACAAGCGTCTACATAATTTATGATAACCGAACGATCATCCAATTCATCGATGAACTCGTAAAAAAACAGTTCCAGTCAAAGCTCTTTGTAGTTAATTTTTTTTTTATTCTTTTCTACTTCAGCAGGAAGTTCCGGACGGAGTGCTACTTCTCTGTTTACCTTAGTTTTTTGAGATTATAACTGCTTCATTCTGTTTAATTCAATAGCAAAACTAAAACCACAACTTTGTCTTATTCAATACTCAATAAGGGAAACCTGATATAGACTTTGCCAATCTATCCCTTTATAGTGGTCAATACGTAATTCTTGCTTCTTCCTCTTTAGATACAACCGTCCGATATTTCAAAATTGAAAACTATCGCTACTGAAGAGTAGTTACAGAAGTGTAAATATATGTATAATGGCATGGTATCAGAATAGTATTTATAATACTGAAGAAGGGCAATATCCACTGCGAGATAATAATTGGATATTATCTTCGACATTAGACATCAGATCCGAATTGAAAACGGCAACCTGATGAAAAATACGACCTACTACAAAACCACGGATTCAGAAATCAAAATTAAAGAAAGAAGAAACATCGATGACACGATTACGAATAGGACGATCGCAACTCTCTCACTGCTACTTGCTAGAAAAGAAACCGCTGCCGGAATGTACCAATTGCTAGGCAGCAGGAACAAAAGGCAAGTACTAGGAATTGATGAATTTAATTGCAACTTCTAATGGAATTTTGTTTTTGTTTTTATTCGAAGACTAGTTTCTTACCATTGACATCTTATTTCCCTTCACCAAAGACAAAATAGACCTTTTCCGAAAAATTAGTTTATATCTGTTTGAATGTAATGATTCTGACACTAAATACTTACACGGGAAAAACTGCAAGATATGTAAATCAAAAATTAGAAGAGTATATGGCCAGACAATAATATGATGAAGAATTTCGACTTCCGTGTCCATTGAAATGTAAATAACCATAAATTCAACAAAGAAACGGGAGTGACTAACACATCACGCACATTATAGAAAAAAATTAAATGTTTACGAACCATTAGAAATAATGAAATCGTTCATAATCAATCCAATTGTTTGTTCGAATGACTAGATGAATATTTTCAAATGCCGTTTTAAATGATTTCCCAAATGGCGCAGAAAAACTGACTAGTCATAGGGAAAACCTAAGGGAATACTTTATCTAACTAATAAACGTCAGGATCAAAATGTATTTACCTAAATATCCAACTCTCTCTATCGTTTTTCATACACTCATACACTTATACACCTACGTCTCATAAACGCTTTTAATTTTGTTTCTATAGGAAAGAACCGACCAGTTATAGGAATACTAAACCACCCATCTACCCTACCCTTTCGCTACTTTACACTCACTCTTATACCTTTCAGAACTCCTTGCACTTTACCTCCTTGGTTGAGTATCAACATGTTTGATTTCTTGTTTCACATTTTAATAAAATTAATACATGTAATCTATGTAGGATAGTAGTGAATTTTTCGCATGTTTTTAGAAAAAAATCAATTGAAGTGGCGAATTGTTCATCAATTCTAATTATATGACATCATGCATACCTCAAGTTATAGGGAAGTATGTTGTAAGGTTGATTTCGTTACCAATACTCACTATATGACTCATCCTCCAAACCGACTCCCCAACTCTACTTACGAGCAATGGTGAGGGCTTATTAAAATATCAGAAAGGCTTCACTGCATTTAATAAAACTTAATAAACATGCTTTTTATAGGTACATTATTACTAACAGTTTTTATTAATGGTCATTTTTGATTAGACACCCAGTAAAGGTGAGCGTTTTCAGATTAATAACTGAAATATAATTTACTAAATTTTCTGCTACAGCTATAATCGATACCGAGTTTTAAAAGTTGGGAGAGATACCTTCATGTTCTGAGCTGGTTTTAATATAAAATTATGGAAGATGTAGCTTATTGCAGTATTCAGTCATAGATATACATACATATTTATAGTGACGACGTTTCGGTATACAATGTAGGCCTTCTTCAGGCACTACTGTAATAGTTTATCTACGTATTTATTTATTAAATATAACGTTCATCCGTTTACTGTTAGACTTTATGTTTGTATTCACTCATCAACTAAATCAATTTGTCGTTTTTGTCATGATATCCTTGTAAAAACAAAATATTTAATTTATTTATTTCTGTGATATATAAACTCCCATCAAAAGTATCGCAGCACTTTGAAACATTTGAATTTTATAAAAAAAGTATCTTTTTTTTATAATAAAAAAAGGCTCTCAAGTCTATAATAAACATTCCTAAACTAGACATAAATAATTTTTATTAAAATAACACAATATTTCTTCCAATAAACAAAAAAGTTAGAAAAATTTCTAAATTTCCATTTTTTACAATTTTAACTTCTAAATTTTTAATTTATATTTAATAAGACATATTGCTCCCTCTGGCTTGAATTACTGCTTCCACTAGTTTTGGCATACTCGTAAATAACGAAACAAACGATAAACATGGACTGAAGGAAATTTGAAAAAAATAATCTAAAATTCTATCGTTTGTTTTTAACAGGGGAAAACATTGATGTGTCTAATCTTTAATGTCTCACGTTTAATAAATAATATTAATATGAATATAAACCAAGTATAGATTAAGGTAAAAACCATGGAAATCTCGAGAATTATGGGTGTTGCAATACTTTTGACGGGGAGTTTATATATATATTTATCTTTTTAACATTCACTTCCTCTCTTTGTCATATCTTTTTACTTTTATTCTTCTAGCCCCGGAGAAGGCTAACATTATAGGCCGAAACGTCTTAACGTATTAATATATAATTTTTTTTTTTAATTATATGAGGTTCTATGACTGCATATCCCAACAACCTAAATCTTCATAAGTTCCACAGTCAACAAAAATCTCATAAATTATTATAATAGTTTAAATGATAAATATAAATATTGTTAATACTTTTATTATTTTCCTGTCTGCTAGTTGTTTTAGTGCGCATTGCGTCGAGTGCATTAAATAGGATAAGGTACTAGAGAAACTGTTATAAAAATTATTTTATGTTTCGTGCACGCCATTCAACATTCCATGAGGAGGGCCGTTCATGATCGATTCCTTGAAGCCCTCTTACCCAAGAATCGATCCTCACCGCCTCGATTGCGAGAACATGACAGAGGGAGAGAGACCTCACAGTTCCCGGGGCGGCCTCATTTCCCTACGCAAACGGGACCCTGAGAGCTACGTCACAGCCCTCTGACGTCATTCTCAAGGCCCCGCCCACACGGCTGTAAACCAACCAATATAAACTGTTCCATAGAATAATTTCTCTTTAAATAGAATACACGATGATTAAGTCCTTGGGAGTTACACTGTTTAAGTTCCCTCCAATCAGGACTTAATTAACAACTATATTAAGCACTATAGTTCCAACTTCGTCGAAGAAATGTAGTAGCCGTCAAAGTTTGAACAACGGGAATTCGATCTGTTTTGAGCCAAATTAAAAAGACGTCGATTTACTCCCACGTGCCTGTCAGCAATGACTTCAATTATTTTTAAAGCACTTTTAAACCGATCCTCATCTATTATTTTTAAAAATGGTAATTTTATTGGCAACTGTATTACATTTGTATACAACCAGCGAATCTGATGATACATTAAAAACCAGGGTCAGGATCAGGAATGAAAGAGTAAGAGCCCATTAGAATAGATTGAATTAGACAAAAAGATCTCTCAACCAGTTCATTTTCAGCCTCCGTTCAGTTATATCTGGAATTCGTAATGTTGCCTTATTCTATATATGTTTTTTGCAATGGTAACATGGAATGCTAGCATGGCATTGGTATCTATATTACAATCGATATTTCAAAGTTTTGTTGATATTTCTTGTGTTTGCATTAGCAACATAACTCTACATTGTGACCTTCGCATAACGAACAAATACGAGTCCTCTACAAATGATTCAAAAAATAATTAAATGGACAACACACTCATACACACCCTGGCTATAACGCATTTAACAGAGAAATTTTTTGTGATCTCCCTAAATCCACTTATTACCATCACTATGATTGGCAGGTGTAAGTAAAGATTAAAAAGTTTTCTTAAAAAATTGTCAATTATCTTTTCCTTATTTCTGGTTCCAAGGCACTATTATGGGTCCTTTATATTGAAACAACAGTTCGTTCTTTATTGACGATGTTGACATTACGAGCTCAGCGAGAAATCGATAATTTATGTAGAGCTCTGTGTATCAATGTTGTACAAACACTGTTTTTAGTTTAATTACAGATTTTTTCGTCATCATAGCTTTCGATAAGTCACGTATTTTCACTTTTTAAAAGCTGAACAAACCAACATCCATGGAGTTATAGTACTATGGAGAGGCCCTTCCCGTATATTGTTCCGTGAGGGGCGAGACCAAAACATTATCGGCCACGCCCACTATGCCCAACTGGCGATTTGCATTCTATATAGCCTAGGGCAATTGAAAGGGTTCGTCAAAATAAAATAAGTAAATCACTAAAGTAAATAAATCACTAAAATAAAATAACAGCAGTATAAAGCCTAGGAAGCCAAAATTTGAACTGATAAAAGGCTAATATACTGATAATACGGTTCACACCAAAATGGCTGCCTGCCCTGGCTATTGGGAGATAAGCCTCCTCCACTTGTCTATAACTCCATGCCAACATCTGTGTTCTTTTGGTGTCGTTAGGTATATTTACCTGGAAAACCATAAAGAGATGTTATAGTTCTAAATATCCGTATATGTTAAGTTCGTTTGGTTGTTATGTTTTTATATATTTTAACTAAGACAGGAGAATGTCAGGTTATCCTATAGATTACCAACCTATTTTAATCAGGTAGTTCAAACTTCCGCCACAGAGATTAAGAGAATGCTAAAGTGATTGACACTTTAGCACGCTAGGTCAAATAGATGATTTTGTAGTCATTTTATAGCATCGATAATGCTCTACGGTAATCAATTAAAGGAACTATTATAGTTTTTTATTCTTCTCAGTCTTTTTCTTCGATCCTCTCATCTTGGCTGTGATGATTGAACCATTTCTGATGCCTGTTTTTAAGGGTTTTCCCTTTGGGTAGTTACTCCCAAGTCCCCTAGTATTCTCTCGTTCTTAATATTGGATTATTTATTTTACGGCCCAATTAGAATTAGAAATTAGTTAAGAAAATAATCAATAACAATAACATTATTTTGTGTCATTAGATTTATATGACGTTTTAGTTTAGTAATTCTGGCAATGGCTTTTAAAAACGTCCCCGGCAGACTGAAATTAGGAAATATGCAAATATTAGGAAAAGAATAGTAGGAGAACTCAAAATATTTAATCGTGAATTTTTTTTTATCTATCCTGTTTTTTATTTTATAACTAAATCAGTAAATCCTCTTCTTTGATGAAATGGGAGTGGCACCGAAACCTTCTGTAAATATGTATTTATGTTGGAGTTCTGGCAATGACCAGCTTCTCCATAAATACCCTATACAACTTTGCTGTTGCACTCTTAACCAGCCTCCACTGGGTTTGGAGTGGCGTTATTAAGAGTGCAACGCTGAGATCTCTTCGGATCTGACTTGTTCCTCCAAAAATAGCTGTCTTGTTTCGGGGACCTTTCGGTTGTATATACGAGTATATAGCATACCCCTTCGTGGCTTCGCCCTCTCTCATAAGTAAAGAACTTAGATAATTTTAACTAAGAATTTAAGTTTTATTTATCCATCGATAAAAATCTTGCATTTATGTATGCGATTGAGCGCTATATCTTCAATGATATTTCCACACATAGCAGTAATTTGTAACACGTTACCATCGCACAGATTAGGTGGTTGTAGTAAAAATATAATTTGGCACTTAATTTTTAATTTTATTGTATGAATTGGTAATTCAAATGGTTAAAGACTATTAAGAAACTTGCGGATAATATACTGCATTATTACTGCTTACAACTAAAAGCCATAGTTATCCATATGTCGCACCATATATTTAAATCTTTTTTAATAATTTTTTAAATATTTAAATAATTTTTTTTAAATAAATTTTATCATCAATTACAAGCTCTAGATAATACCGTACTTTTGCAACCTTTCATGTAGAATAGTGTTCGCCACCTCTCGGTCAATTTGCAAACTTCGCTATTACCCACACATTATCGCTTTTATAATAACAAATTAATAAAAAATCAGTTGATTTCATTATTGCTAAACCTTCCTGGAACTATGAAAATGATCTGGTTAAAATATTTATATATATTTATTTATATCTATATTTATATATAGGTATAGAGTGGCTCAGTAGTTTTCGAGGTTAGTGATCACAAACGAAAAGGGGACTCGATGGTCGAGTGAGTTGGGGCGTGGGTCTCAGCGCGCTCGTAACCAAAAGGTCGTAGGTTCGAATCACACCTGGGCGGGTTAAAATTTATTTCGTGGCGAACCCACGAATAAATCTTGACCTTCCCACCCTGGCTAGAATAGATTGGTAACTTGTAGGATAACCCGTCCTACCTGCCCTGGTTGGAGTACATAAGGACGTTATGCCCCAAAAAACCACAACAAACGAAAAATTGCTTATCCTTTTATATAATAGTATAGATATACAGTATCATGGTATTTTTATTAACTTTTTATTAATATCATTGTTTTTAAATTTATTTTATTTCATTTTATATATTATATAGTTTGAAGATTTTTTTTATTTTTCATTTATTTATATTGTATATTCAGTTTGATTGGATTCATAACAATCCATATTACTTTTTGCCTTTGAGTAAAGTAGATTGTGATATTTAATATTATAATTATATACCCATTAAAAGTTTATTTAATAAATTAATTAAATTTTTAATAAAAGTATATAGCAAATAAAAATAAAAAAGTAAATAAAAGTATCCTTTTGCAATCTGATCAGTCTACATTCTAGTAGACTTCTTTTTTGCAGGTTAACTACAAATCGGGAGAAACAGTATTTTTTAAAAACTCTTTATTGAAATTTGCAACTATATAAGATAAATACAAGTAAATGACCTGTATCACGAATGCAAAGATACGAAAATTACTGGTGAAGAAACTGTCCATTGGTTTTCATTCTGATGGAAGTTTTCCGCTCTAAGATATTAGATATATCAATTATAATATTAAGTGGAAAGCAGCTAAAAGCTAGTGCTCTAGCTCAGCCTACACTAGATTTTAACATGAGTGAGGCTGGGAGAGCAGTGCTCGAATCTAACTTGTCTCCAGTAAGTGGAAGACAGACTTAATTTGGGCTTCCCCTGGTTAAGTATTTGTATATATTGTACATTTAATATGATCGTATCTTATTTTTTATATTTTGGATAGATAGATTATTTATTTTTTCTGTATTTTGCATATTGTATAAATCGATTTTTTATCCTCCCTTGTACTTATTACCCTCGAAAGAGATACAGAGTAAATCACTAGTTGTAGTCATAGTTAAGAGAACTTGTCGATTTATAAGGGAATTTCGTTTATACAGTTTGTAATATGACATCTTTGATTATATATTTAGATTCTCAAAAGTTTATTCTATTTAAAGTAAAATTGACAAATACAATAAAGCTTCCTTTCAAATAAAATTTTATATTTTTTTAACAAAAAGCTAAAAATACTAGTTTTGCGCATGTTTTACCAGTTATGGTCATAACCAAGACTAGTTATGGTCATCTGGCAAAATAATTTCTAAACAAATCTTTTTAATTATTTTTAAAAAAGTATTAATTATTGAAAAATTAGACCTATAGAAGTAACCTAAATACAAATAAAACGCTTTCTAACAAAAAAGTTAAATAAATATTTAAAATCACAATCACTTGATGCACTCATTCACTTACTTACTACTAACTTACTTATTAGTTTAGAAAACCATCATGAAATGATAGTTGAAAATGAATTAAAACAACTATTTATCAGTATATATTTTATAACCGTACTTTTCGTTGATTTTTCTGCATAAGCAGTAAGGGCATGCAATACGGTAATCATTCCAACTAAAAAATTAATGAATTAAAAGTAACTAGAATGTATTTTTTGTGAATTATCTACTTTCAATATTTCCAGCAGTAGCCATCAGCGATGAACAATATATAACAAACTATATTAACTAGTAATGTTCACTTAAAAGACGTAAGCTTTAACATGTCAACTACTAGGAAGGGATATAGTATATAATTTTTAAAATTACATAATCATATGAATAAAATTCTATTTTGTCTATATTAGCAGAAAGAACGTTTGTAGCACCAAAGAAAATTGAAATGGATAGGGGTGACCATAACTCATATCCGGTATTTTTGTACACCGGTTATGGTTAGCTTAAAATTATTGTTAATTAAAATTAGATAGTCCAACATAATGGAGCTTGTATGGAAGCCTGAATTCTAATGAAAAGTTAGATAACTCAAAAACTAAAAATTAATGAAGCAATTTCACTATAATTCCTTAAGAATTCTCACTTTTCAAAACGATCTTACTAAAAAAAAGAAGTATTTCAGGACACTGTTTTTGAAAAATATTTTTTACTGGCTCCTAGACGGGGATAGGAGGGACGGCTTTATTAGTAAATGAATCTTAAATCCTTTTCAGAAATATTTATCCAGGTGATATCAAAAATAATGGATTACACCCTTATTATTGCGATAATTGTATTAGCCTGGCCATAACTGGTGATTTACCCTATTGCAGTAAAGAAAATGTTTTTATTAATTCAATGAATAAAGTTTAAAAAATATAACATGAAAGGGTAGCAGTTACTTTTAGACAAATCAGTAACATGTTGGACATTTAGATCATTTTTGGATTGGTTCATTTGTGACATAATTGGATGGATTAGATGCAGGAAGTATTCGATATTTCGGTCATTATTCTATTCATAATTACCAAATCAGGCCTAAAAATTGTGATTTATTGTAGATGGGATATTTGTAGACTGGTCTAAACATCTTATATTTCGAATTTTGCATTAAAGTTCCATAGGAGTTTCAAATCACTTGTTGAGCCAAAATCCAAAATAATGTATCCATTCAACAGTGTATATATTGGTGCACCATTAACGGAAACAGAGTGTCAAGATGCTGTTGTTTTTGATATTGGGTAAAGATGAATTTCTGTGATTTTTTTGGGATTCTTATTTAATCTCCTATTTCGACATCTTTCTTCAAGAGAATTTATATGTGATTGGAGGGTAAGTTATGCAGTAAATGTATCTATATTGATTGATTGCACATAGGTATCATCAGCATAGGTTGTGAGGACATTGCAAGATTGAGTTGATGTACCAGCTGTACACTGTATACGATATGGGAGCTACGATACTATTTTGATGAATAACTGCAGAAGAGGGAAAGAGATACGAGTTATTAGTATTAATATTAATTTTAATATTCTATCAGAGAGGTAGGAATGAGAAATGGAGAGATATGTGGATGTAAGGAGTCCTCTGAGTCATTATTATTTAATAAGGTGCTGTTTTTTTTATAATTAATTAAAATGATCTAATTTTCCATGCCTCTATGAAAGGTAATATTTTATTTATTAACTGAAAAACTATACTTATGCATTCAGAACAGGGATCAGAGCCACATTTTAAGGTAGCTTAAACCGTACGTCAACGAACTCCAAGCAACATGTCTAAACGGAAGCTCATTGTTGGTTCGATCGATTAGTATATATTTAAACGTATATAATAAATTAATCAACACGTCTGATAGAATTTTTCATTTTACAATATTTTAAACTCTATTTGTACAGTGAAGTCCCTTACAAAATATACTGCTATGTTGTTACCAAAAATTAGGTTTATTCGATAAAAAATTGGGATATCTCAATTTAAGAGTTACATTATAAAACAAAATAATTAAAAAATTGTATTTTGCTATTAAACTTATAGAACCTTGCCCCAATGGAGATTTATTTTAATACGCATTATTTTTTTTAATAATACATTTATATTTTATTATTATTGCAATATGAATACGATCTATAATTTATAATATTGTAATTACCTTGATCAGGCTGGCCGCTATAGACGAACATGGCGATACGACTGTCTTCAAACATCTGTCGTGTACAACAAAGTTACACACTGAAAACAAAAAATAAATCAATCAGTTATTATATATATATTAAAAAAAAAATCAAAATCAAATATATACAATAAAACAACATATCTTTGTGTAGTTGAAACAATTACATGGTTACTCCTTACGCTCAACTAGGTTTTGTAAAATTTGAGTTGAATGCTTTAAAGAAACTGTGCAAATATCCATAATACACAAACATGTCTATGGAAATGTAATTCTTCCATGTATGAAGAATGTCAGATCGAAAATATCTAGGAATCTAAACCAGGAGGAATACGACAAGGCGGGTGACCGAGAAATAAGTGGGAAGACTTCATATCAGATCTGGCAAGGAAGAAAGGACAGTGAGAGAGTTTCTGAGTTTGGCATTCCACAGTAGAATTTTTAGAAAATAGATCTAGGTTACTCTGTCACCGTAAATTGTGAAAAAGAATGAAGAAGAAATAACAAAAGAAGAATATGAAAACATGGAAAAATATGTTATATTTATTAATATATTTTTTGGGTGCCCCAAGACATTCACACATCTCTTGTTGATATACTAAATTCTAGCGGCTTAGACAGATTTTTTTTAATTTATTTTATTTTTAGATCGGCCTGGTATGCCTAACATGGATGTTTTAACAATATCAATAATGATTTAACAATAGTAGAAGGAAGGGTATAGTCTCGTGCAAGAGACACCCATAACAGATAAGTTTTCTAATAATTTTGGAATAATTATAACTTTAAAGGAACTATATAATAACAATAAATTAAAAGGAGAAAGGGAATGTAAAGAAGTAAATATAACAATAAATAAAAAAATAAATAATAATAATAAATAAATAGGAAACATAAATAAATAATAGTAATATATACGGCCAAATCAGGTGCTTAACAAAAATAATAAGTAAATAAAAATAATTATAAAAAATAACAGAAAAAAATATAAGAGCATAATAGTAAAGATAAACTAAATAAATAAAATAGAGAATTAGAGAAATAATAAAAAATAAATTGTAGTTATAAGAATAATAATTGATGTTGTAACGAAGAAGTAAATAATGAATAAAATAGTGATGTTTTTTACATCAGGACGTATTGCATGAGTCCTAGTTTCAATCTGCGTGATGTTTGAGCTGCTATATTGAAAACTGCTTCATCTTCAACCACTAGTAATTTTCTATGAAACCTTGTAAAGCATTTTTTGATGAAATCGTCTATTGATTCTATGTCTAATTAACGATGTAGTTGACTATTTCTTACAAACCAGGGAGCATCTACTGCAATTCTCAGGACCTTGTTTTGGAAAGATTTTAGTTTCTTCCGTTTAGTAGAGGATGCAGCTCCCCACACTTCACAACCATACATCATTAATGGCCTGAGTATTGTTTTGTAGACAAGAATGGTTATGTTTGGTTTAAGAGTGGATTTTCTGTTTATTTTTCTATAGATAATTCAGATAAATGTGCCTTTTATAATTTATTGACATCTTAGAGCATAAGTCAAGTAAATGATGACATAGAAAACGGTAAGTAGTTTCGTATATTTTCTATATTCTATGTGGATTCCTAGTTAGATGTTTTACATTACAGAAGGAACCCTAGATAGAGGATCAGTTCAATCAGAGGAAGTGGAATATTAAGGAATAAGATAAGAGGGGAAATAGTTGGTTTATTACGAAGGGTAAAAGAGATTTGATGGTATCTGTTTCAATTTATTTTAATCCTACAGTTAATACGCCTTTCTTAAAGGTTTGTTAAATAAGATTAAACTATTGGGATGCATTATTGTTTTTGGTAAATAGTTTATGGATAATTATTTACTGAAAACACTAGCAGTGCTAGTCAGATATTAGTTATATTACATCGCGAATAAAGGACATTTAGCATATTCCGCGCTCCAATCCGGAGTAGAAAACATTCGCTTAATGAATTAGTGCAGGGTAGACTTCTTTTTAAGTCTACTCGTCGGCAGATATGTAAGATTTTTGCAAATTTTTGGTGCATGGCAAAGTTTGGAGCATTTTTATAGTAAATATTGAAGTAATCCGAAACCTTTGTCATTTCAATTATCTGCGATCATTCAATGTCAAGATGAAATCATACGTATCTGTTAAGAAAATTAACGTCCTAGCTTTTTTGAAGTTCAAATATGATTCTATTTTTAATGTAATCCTTTATTTTTTATATCATTTACCAAAGCTATTATTTACATATATAAAAAATATTTGTTGTCAGTTGTGGGAATTATGATAGTTTTTGATGTGTCGCAAAACCAGAACTAAAATTACTTTTCTATTTGCAGGGAAAGCAATATTTTATCTTAAAATTATTATCAGTCCCTACTTGCAATCATGCAATAATTTATTAAAAAAAAGATAATTTTTAAAATAAATCCTTTGAGAATCAATGTATTCTTCCAAAAATAGCTGAGTAGACAACTGAAAACATGAGATTACTACAGGATATATTTATGCTGGCATATTACGAACCACAAAGAAGAAAGAATACGCCATCACTAAAACTCATATTTCCTTAAGTTTCAGCACAAAGGATATTCAAACCTCTATCCAAAGTACTTTTTAAAACTTGATTACTTATATTTTTAACGTTAAAATTAACGAATGGATAAATATTATAGAATCTTTATTAAACATTGTCAAGCGTAAAGTAACACGCTATTGATATTTTTATTTTCTGGACTAAATGTTTCATTCTTTTTTAGAGATTTGCGTCAGCATATACTTTAACCAGAGCATATGAAAACTATTAGGATTATTAACAAATTAATTAAATGAAAGCAAGAAATATTTAAAAAAAAATGCCGATTTTTTAATTTTAAATTTACGGATTTTATAATTAATAAGGTTTATATCTTTCATTTGTGTAGATTACGCCTTGCATTCGATGGGGTTTGGCCCAGTGTGGGTTTGGATAAATTCTTGAGGGATATGCCCCATCTAATACAAAAATAAATTGCATTAATAAATCATATTGTTTCTTTTATATTATTAATTATCTTATTTTTTATGTATTTATTTATTTTATTTTTTTCACTCTATTTGTTGTATAGCTTGAGGCTCTTTATTTATTTATTTTCTATTTCACTTTATTTATTGCTTTATGTATTATGAGGTTACTTAGTTATTTTTTTTTATATATTTATTTACTCTTTTCATTTTACTTTTTCTCATTGTATATATATTGTGTCAATGGATCCATTAAGTCATCCATATTACTTATTGCCCTTCTTGAGGCAGATTGTAATATTCTCTCAATAAAAGATTTTAGTAATAAATACATAAAAAAAATTTAGTGATTTTATTTTAATACTGCTTGCTTTTATTTAATTTATGTTTTTAATAATCCGAATATATATTTTTTTATATTACCTAGTTTAGGAATATTGAGACGTTATCACCTAAAGGAAAATAAAAGTTTTAGCATAGAAAATAGAAAAAAACATTAGGAGGAAACGCCTCTCAGTGTATAAACAAAAAATAAATGTGGACGACTTTTTATTTATAAGCGAAAAATGGTTTGATGAAACTCAAACCAACCCCGATCCCCACTTATGGGACAAGCTGGGATACTCAGAATCCATATATCAACTTACTCAGTAACTCGGCTATATGTCGTAACTCTCTATTATAACAATAATTGATTTTTTTTTTCTATAATTACTTGTATTTTTTCCCAATATAACTTCAAACAAAAATTGTAATAATTGTTTTTGTAATCTCATAACAAAATATATGATCAAAAAGTTATTTTAAAATCTAGTTTTGTAGAAAATTAAACATGAATTTCTTATTTCCTAAAATTTCCTAAATACTGGTATCGTGTACTATACAAGAGTGTAGCCAACAATGAATACATATTACCATTGGTTTTAGTTATATTTATTCCTGTCTATTTTATTGTTGTTATCATTTCAAAATTAATAAACAAAATATATACTTCAGTTGTTGTGAAACATGACTCTGTATATCTGTAGTTATATTTTGCGTGTATTAACAACGAAAACTACATTTTATTTTAATCATATCAGAAGTTTAAAAAAACAATTGCGCCTTGTCGGAAAAATACAATTGCTTATATAAAATAGTTTATAGACTTATCAAACAAATTTAATACTTCTCAAATTAAGTATACCTGACTCATCAATGGCTTAGGGGCTTAGGATGGTTTTAAAATTATGCTCGTGGATTTAAAAGTTTGGTAAAAAAACAAAAAAAAACAGTACTCTTATGTATAAGGATTTTATAAAATGTTGTTTGTCATTTTATTATTAAAAACCAACTTTGTAAACTACGTGAAGAGGGACTTTTTAACTGAAATATCATCTCAATACTTTTAATTAATCTGAAAATCCTAGTTATAATTATTGGATAGATTAGGCAGTGTATCATTTTGATTTTTGGAAGTACTAAGTATTAATTGTTTATTCTGATAGTCGTTCTGTTAAATAGGAATAAGTTTTGGTTTTTGGAAAACATCTAGATACAATCCTTTAAATGTATATACATTTAGGTTTACAGATACCTTAGGAAGGTATCTGATTACAATAAGTATAACGTTCGTTATACCTAACTTCATAGAGGACGACCTTACTTGAGCCTACAGGTAGCTCTTACAGTCACAAAATAAAAACGATGTCAAAGGTCGATAATGAAATATTTTATCATGTTTTATTGCTTATCAAATAAATAATCTTTTATTAAAATGCGTTTAATTTTAAAATTTTACTTATTAGAATCGAAATAATAATATCTACTCCAAACAAAAGACAAACATTTAGCCAAACAAACTCTAACTGATCAAGTTTATTCCAGGCACTGAATTGGAATTGGACCGGAAATACAAGAATGTAAACAGGAAGGAGGACCTTACACTCTTCTGGTTTTGTCGAAATTATTATAAAATTATCGAGTATGATAAAAAAAATAAGATTAGAAAGAACATATAGATACTTTAAAAAATACTAAGCACACATGAGTAATTACTAAATATTATAAAACTAAAGATTTTTTTTTTTAATTCTTTTATAAATAGAAATTTACAACTGTATTAGAAAACACATATATAGTAAATATGCGGTATATATGAGATATAATGACATGAATAAAACTTGTAGACGAACCACCCATTGGTAGTACTCTAATGAATATTTACAAAAGAAGATCACGAGGCCACCTTCTCTTCAGACGCTTCGGAGGATTGCCAGGAATGGAATGGGAAGCTAGCTGTGCAACAAGTGTATTTGGATGAGTGTTAAGTTTATAATGAAACTTATCTGGTTCCTGCCAAATCGGCGACATATCGGATGTTAAGGTCATTATGGATTAATTCAAGTAAGGAACATTAAGGATTTTTCGAAGGATTTTGGATTGGAGTGATTGGATGCGGGAAGAATTCGATGATTTAGTGGATCCCCACAATTCTATACCGTAAGTCCAAATAGGTCTGATAATCGTCATATAGACAAGTTTCTTATAGTGAACAGGGAGATTTGAACGTTTGTCAAGTAAGGGTTGTAGCAGTCGAAATCTACGTGCAGCTTCTTTCTTTTTAATCATGTATGAGGGTTCCAGGTAAGTCTCTTGTCCAGATGAAATCCAAGGTATCGTATTTGTTCCACATTAATTAGCGGTACACCATTAAAGGATACTGGAGGAAATGATGAGGTAGGTTTTCGACGGAGGGTGAAGGTTATTTGTTGGAATTTGCTAGGATTTATCGTGACTCTCCAGTTATGAAACCATTCATATGTAGGGAAGTAATATGTGACTGGAGTGTCTGGGATGCAGAAAATGGATCATCATTGACTGATAATACGTTGGTGTCATCAGCAAGGTTGTGACGATAGTATTAGGATGGGTTGGAATATCAGCTGTATAAACGGTATAAAGAATGGGACCCAGGATACTACCTTGAGGAATACCAGCGGTCAGAGGAAAGAAGGATGAGTATGTAGAATTGTGGTTAACTTTAAATTCTCTATCAGAGAGGTAGGAACGGAGGATGAGGGAATATGCAGATGGGAGGAATTTGCGAAGTTTATAAAGCAGTCCCGGATGCTATACCCGGTCGAAGGCCTGTTTAACGTCAAGAAAGACACCTGTGCAGTACATCTTGCGCTCCAATGCAGATGAGATAACATCCATCACACGATGGCACTGCTGGATAGTGGAGAGAAACTGACGAAATCCAAACTGGTGATCAGGAATAATGTGATGGGAATAAAGGAAGGGATGAAGGCGTTTCAAAAGGAGCTTTTTAAGGACTTTGCTCATGATAGGAAGGAGAGAAATAGGTCGGTATGAGGAAGGATTTTCAGGCAAATCTAAAGATTAAAATGGGAATAGCAATGGCGTAAATGACACCCCCGCATTCCAAATCCAAAGTGGAGCTTCCCATTATGTATTGGGGGATCATCCATTACATTTAGGTTCTGAAAATTACAATAAATAGTAAGTGATAAAAATATTTTAGAATTATACCTACATGTAAAGTAGAAGAACGATGATTTATTTTATTAGGGTATTTAGTGGAATATTGATAAAGTTTAAAAGCGAAATATTAGGACATGATATTCTTATAGCTCATTGATGTAGGAAGGCCACGCTGGAAAGGTTACGGTGGAGCGAAAATGAGGTATACCGATTAGTTCGAAAAGAACAAATATAGATAAATTGACGAAGATGAGAAAGATGGACAATGTTTTAACATACAGTGATACCTTCTAGCTTGTTCCTTTATGCTGAAAATGTAACATATTAACATACGCGAGTGATGTTCACTCAAAATTTCCTGTTGAATTAAGAAAAGTTAACAGTTTAGTAAAGCATGACTCAGAAATGTGAATTATTTTTGTTTGGATTTCACGAGAAATTAACCCGATTTGGACTGCATGATCTGACCATCCTAGTCGTAACGTAATATTGTCGATTAAGGATTGAAGGTTGCCACACGTTTTTGTGATGGGATGAGTTTGAAAAAATGACAATTCACTTTTTGTTTAAACTTTGTATCGTGATTCCTTCCTTGTGATAAGATCATGCTTAATCCCATATGAAATTATACGATACATAATATATATATATATATATATATATATATATATATATATATATATATATATATATATATATATGTATCGCATAATTTCACTCTTAAAGAGGACACGACTGAAAAGTGACCTGGTTTTCACAAACTACTGCTCCCCCCTCTCTACTTGGTGTAGGAATCAACGCGTTCAATACGCTAACCTCTTTTATTCCCTCGATATCAATAACACTTTAGATATATAATTAAAATAAACAGTTATTCGATATTAATATAAGTAATTACTGTTGTTCAGTTTATTTTAAAAATTATACAATTTATATATTAAAATTAAAATATTTATCGGGAATTATATACAATTTCAAGATTAAATTGGTGTAGATATTTTTTTTTTAAATTTAGTTCAAACCTAATTCTGTCCTGACTAAAACTGACCTCGGTTTTAGTAACTACTGCTTAAAGTGAATCAACACGTTTAGCACGCTAACTTTTTTTACACAGGTATATTATTATGTGTAATAGGTCCGTTTAATGTATATGTATACTTATGAAATTAATGATTATGAAATTAAATAACATTAAAATTTTACAATATATATATTTAATAAAATATGTTATCCAATTAAACTGTTTAAACGTAAAGGTCTGCAATAATAATTAAGTAGACCTGTAATAAGATACATAAAAAATAAAAATTTTGTGAAAATATAAACTGAATATATTAATATAAAATATAATTAAAAATTGTATATTTTAACTTCATTAAATTATAGCTTCATATATTTAGATCTTAAAATGTCGTAATTAAAAGTACGGTTAAAAAAAAAAATAATGAATCATAAATATTTAAGACTAAATTATTATTTAAAAGATTCGTAGAGTAAATAATTTATTTACTTTATTAGGTAATTATCTATTAAAGTGTTTAAAATTTACTGAAAAATTATACTAGTTAACGAATAATAAAATATGTTGGAATAAAAATAAAATGTCTAAAATAGAAAAAAAAATAATTAAGAATAATTTGATAAATAATGTGCAACCATTATTCATATAAAGTAAATATTTCTTGAATAAATTAAAGGCTTACAGTTATTACTTCTATTTTATTTTAAATGTCTTACTTAAAAATTATTGAATAAAGTTTTTCATGTTAACTAACTTGTTAACTAATATCTTTCGAAGGGTTTTATAGTATATTATTAATTTTAAGGATTTTTCATATTATAAATTTTATTTTAATAATGAATCTCAAATGTATTTTTATAAATCTTAAAAGAAAATTAAGATATTAATATTTAATTTTAATTTTGATGGGAACGCAGAAAAATAACCTCTTTTGAAAAACTACCGCGAGGGGTGGAAGAATCAACACGTTCAATACGCTAACCTATTTCCCCTACCCTAGCAGCTACCGATCCAGTATATTTATGTAGCTATATATTGCATTATATGTATAATAAATATAGATACATATTGTTTTATATAGATTTAATTATATATATAATAATATAACAGAGTAGATTATGGAGCGGAGCGTAAGAGTATAAGCTGGAGGTGGGGCGGGCTAAGACACCCCCACCCCTGGTGACGTCACGGGTGCCGATCAATCCGGAGCCACTCGACCTATCTGCCTCTTCCATCTGCCATCTTATCTCACTATCGATAGTTTACTCATCCATGTCGATAGGTCCCCTCCTTTCGATATTAGGCCTCTGTACTTATTTAACTATAATGGCCACCTTGATCGTACCTGTTGTGTATGGCTGTTTCCAGTCAGGAAGGTTCCATTGCTGCATTGCATAACTTTTCGGTATCCATAATTCGCGATAAAATATCATAAAATAATTCATATAACATAATTCTAGCTGTATTCAGAATACTATCCAAATCACAAAAATTAAAATAACATAAAAAAATTTATTTCTTGAAATTTCAATTTTAGGTACTGACATTGCTGAGAACATCTGTTGATGTTGCTCGAATTGAAAAGTTGCTGATTGTTTCTAGATCAGAAATTGAATGGAGAATATTTTTAGTTACCATTTCTCGCTAGGACCTAAAGTTTATGAGCTTTATTGGTTAGTATGAAAAAAATAACGTTTTTTTTTTTCTAAATGTTTTATGTGTTGGGGCTTTTTCGACAAGCTCTAGCTCTGTTGGTGTTCCTTGTATCGGAAATTTTTCTTAAAGTTTTCTTCAGAAGCATTAGCATATAGTTAGACAAATCGATGATCTATTGTTTTTCATAGTCATAGAGTTTTGTTTGAAAGCTGGTAGTTTCACAACTTTTTTTTTTTTCATTTTAAAATTTAAAACCTCATACATCAGATATTATTTGAAAAATATATATAAGGCTCTGTCCATGTATTAATGAATAATATTTCGCTAATTATGACATGGTCAGGACTATAAACAACAAAATGGTACAAACACAAATTAAAAAATCAGATCTCAATTTTCTCTAACGACTCAAACTCTACAAAGATTTACAAGAAAAAGGGACAAAAATTTAGAGAAAAAAAATGACAATAGATCATGAATTTGTCTATCTATAATCTACTGCTTTTCCACACTTTAGTCATAAAAGTATTGAATTACTTAAATTAATAACTAAATTAATGTAACAATTAATGATTATTAGAAATAAGCAAAGTTGAGAGAAAATATCGGTTTTAAAGCCAAAAGACATGTCGAAATATAGTTATATTTAAACTACTAAAAGGTATGTCGTTAGTTATTAATATAATGCTACGATACTTATTTATATATGAGATATAATAATATATGATTGTACAGTTGTAAATATATGTAAATAAATAAAAAAGGCCTAAAGATGGATCTTGTTATTTGAAAATAAAATAACTAAAAATTATTTACATAAATTCATCAATGTTAAAAAAAAAAATAATAATAATTTCCTGTCAGTTTCACTCAATGTAATATATAATTGGCTGTAACGAAAAATGTAAAAATACTAAAAACAGTAATTACCATAACCATAAAGGCTAACCGACCCAGAGGTTCGATATTGATTGCTTTAATGACTTTTTTAACTCCATTTAAACACATTAAAAAAAAGTTCAGTGGATCGTAACAGGGATGCCTAGGAAAGAATCCCGAGGGTCAAATGTTTACAGAGCCGCGATCGTTTGTGGAAGATGGCCAAGGTACACAATCTCTGTAGTCACATGTTAGGCATTTGATACTGTCAGCTGTTGGTAGCCACTGCCTTATTTATAAACAGCAGAAGTACCAGAAGTATTTTACTTGAAAAAAGTATCAATGAGTAAATCCTTATTCAGAACTCCTAACTAATATATTTATGATATTTATATATACCTTTATTTGTAATTTTGTAAGTTTTAATATTGGCTCATCTATCTCAACTCAAGAAATTATCAATTAACCAAGTTGAAACATCACTAGCTATAATTTCAAGTGTGAAAAAAAAACATTTTATAATTAACAATTCATGATGTCTTTATATGTGGCATTGACAAGACTTACATATTGACTAACTCAAAGTCATGTTATTTTGATACCCTGGATAGAATAGGTTGGTAACCTGTAGGGTAACCCGCCGTTCCTGTCCTAGTTGGAGTACATAAAGACGTTAAGCAAAAGTCAAATTAAGACAAATAAAATAAAAAATTATATTTTAAAATAACTAGAAAAACACGCTTTTATAGCAAACCTAACTTAAAAGCTAAGTGTGGTGAACAATATGTAGGAGTCAGAGCTTTTAATTTTTTGAGTTCAAGGTTCGAAGCTAATTTCTCTGTGCTATTCGTGATTTGTTTGCATTTTTAGCACTGTTTATCCATAATCAGCCAACAATTTTTTTTTTTTTTTTTTGGACACATCTCAGAGTAGGAGTGAGCAAATTTTAACTTTAAAAATCTTATCTTGCACTAAACCTAATGATCTACAACTTATATCATATAACATTTTTTGATTAGATTATTCGTTTTTGTCTTGTAGACTCATAAACATGACGAAAACTAACTTATTGTGAAAGTTGGCAAAATTCGTCGGATTTTGACAATCAATCATGGCTAAAAGCCTAAATCAAATTCTGCTTAAGGGATGTCTTTAGAGGCACCATTTAATAGACTTGAATTTTTTTAATAGAACATTTTTCGATTGAAAGAATTTTTCTATATTGTTTTTCCAAAATCTGTAAAAAGTTCAAAATTTTTGGGGGTTTTTGGCCCTCTAAATATTTCCCCCTAATCAAATTGTGTTTCACTTTTGATATTTTATTCTCAGGACCCATCTGGACCTTATAAAAACGTAAAACCTACTACTTTACCTTTTGCAAGGCAGACCCCCATTTTGGGGGTAATTTTACTAGATTAATGTAGAATATTAGAACAAAGTTGTGCAATTATTGTATTATAATTGGTCCTTGAAACGTGTGCGCATTTTTAAGTTAATCAGATAGCTGTAAATTGGTAAAAATTAAATTTAAAGATTCCGTTACCTACTGGTGAAGTTAATAAAAGCGTATTAAAAAACATAAATAAAAAATCATGTTACATAGGTTACTTTTTTGTGCCTATTTAGGCTATATAGTATATCATTGAAATTTATTTATGAATCATCTACTGTTGAAATCATGTAAGTATTTATTTTCTATCTGAATATTCATAAAAATGAATAATATACGTTAGATTTTAACGCTAGTGAAGCAGCTAAGAAAGCAGAGCTGTGATTACTTAGGGCCTGGCTTGCACTCCCATGAGTTGGGGGACAAGTTTGTTTCAGGGTTTCCCTGGAATGTTTGTTTGTATTATATATATATAGTGTGATTTTATTTTATTTATTTATTTTTCTCTCTTAAATTTTTGTTTCTTTATACTATTATTTATTTTATATTATTATTTACTAAACTTTGTATCTCGTAGTTTTTTTTTGTTTTATATCTTTTAATCTATTTTCGTTTTGCCGATTTTATGAATGCACTAATTGCCCTTTAGAGAAGCAGCTTGTATTGTTTATTCAACAGAAAAAAAATGATTATTGAAAAAATTATGAGTTATATTAAAAAGGTGATACAGAAACATTTAATAGACAAAATCAAAAAGGCATGTTATGCGCAATTGGTGACAGTCATATTCATACACCATGTTGTTTTTTTTCTCGCCTCCAAAATTTATTTTTTAACTTTATGAGAAAGTCACACCCCAAATTTAAGAAAATGTTGTTTTCCCGTGATACTGGGATTATTTTCCCAATCCTCTTCAGTTAATAAATCATTTCTCTCACTCATCAATTAGTAATGCTGCTATATCTTTCAGGTTATATACAATATTAAATATATGTTTAGAGAAAAAGAAAACGCATAAAGTATAATGAAAAGATATGTGGTGTATAAAAATAGCTGTCACAAAGCTTGTGTTTTTTTTCATCTTAGCTGTTCATGTTTCATAGCAGACGAGCGATCTGATGAATAAGTAATCAATGATTCGGTAAAAAGAGGGCAAGTGATGATTAACTGAATCACTTAGACAGAGCTAATGGATCACGATATCAACTCGATAGAATTTTTTGTTGTATTTTTGTGAATCATGACCCCTCGATCGCTTTCATAAGTAACTAATAGAGAACAAAAGCTTTTTACGGAGTGAGTAGTTCTGAGCTGATTTCTAAAAAACAATTGCCAGTTAAACAAGGACCCAAAAGGCCGATATCAAGAAAATCTGAAGTTTGCTACTATGAAAGCCGTCGGCTTCATACCCAAAATCGCAAAAAAACAAACAAAAAAAACGCCTAAAATACCGGTTATTTATCTTAGCGAAATATATGCCAAAAATACATTCATCATGCACGCTAAAAACCCCGTATTGTTGTGAAAACCGAGTTTTTTATTGCTCATTTTTCACTATAACGACAAAAATATTGGTCCGATCCAAAATACGTTTTTTCATCTAAAAGCTGGTTAAATTTACTATTAGAACCTGTATATATAATTTATATTAAATCCCGTAAAACACCCAAGCCAAAACACACATTTAGCGTGAAAGTGGGTGTTTCACGCACGGCATTTAATATAAATTACAAATATAGAATTTAATTTAACGAACTTTGAGTTGAAAATAGAATTTTGGGCTAGGGAAAATATTTGTGGAGTTATAGCAAAAAAGTGCCAAAAAAAACTTAGATTTCACAAACGGTATATAGCGTTCTGGCACGGGTTTTTTTACGGATTTTTATTTGAATTTTATATATGGGCTCTGATAGTAAATGTAAGGAGCTTTGAAATGAAAAAAATAATAATTTTTGATCGGGCATATATTTTTGGACGTATATTTTCATTATGAACATTCGCCAAAAAAAAACAAACTTGGATTACATAACAGTACGAAGTTTTTAGCTTGCTGGCATGGGTATTTTAAGGGACCTGCTTTATATTTCATATCTGGAATTTAATAATAAATTTAACCAGCGTTAAGATGAAAAAAGTAATTTTGGATGGGACTAATAGTTTCGGAGTTATAGCTGAAACAGTATGACGTGTTTTACCGGAGTAGTGGGGCTGACCGCAAGTTCACTAATTTCTACAATGTTTCCCAAGATAATAATTTCGCCAAAAATGGCCCGATTTCAGAGTTGTTTTTTTTTCATTTCGTATGTACTGGTTTCAGCTACAATTAACGTATATAAACTTTCTTCTAAAAACGCTTGGTTATCATGTTCTAGGCAAATTTATTTGGTTATTTATTTATTTATTTATTTATTTTGGACGGTTTTTGGCGTTTTTGGGTATGAAGCCAACGGCTGCCGTGGCAGCAAACTGCAGATTCGGATTGAGTACACCAAATAACATAAAGATCCGTTGACAATAAAAGTTCGGCAGTTTTTTCTTCGCCAAACCCTTATTTTAATTCACTAAAAGCCAAATCAGATCAATTCCTGAAGAATGCTGATGATTTTCTAACTGTTGTTGGTATTGACCTTCACTGTATTTCAATTCGATGTAATAGAAAACCTGCCATTTTCATAGTGGGTTCTCACACCGCATGTTGTGTATATTATATTGGGTGAATATTATTTTGGGTTGTTCGTAAAATGATCCAGGCTTTCTTATTTTCTTAAAATCGTATAAAGTAATCATATATAGTTTATTTATTTTGTTATGGATGTCCATATTTATTATTATTATTCTAAAAAATATATCCTTTTACCTCCTTACACTGTTTCTACTTGGAAACAATAAAATTTACTCGTGATTTTCATATAATTTTTTTTTGTGATTCCCAACGAGGTCGGAGCAACAAGAATGTGACTTCAGCCTTGAAGACGTGCATGCTTATTGCAGGACTTCTATATGTATATGGTGGTAATCTGTGAGCTGGATATTGATATCCCAGAAATTTTGGAAAACTTGCAGAGAAATTAAAATTTCGAACGACACCAACTACAGGCAATTGAAGGAGGTATAGCACAGAAAGCCAGCACTCACAATAAAAGAAAAATAAGAGTCGTTGTTATAATATAGCCTTTGTCATTATGAAATTATTGGAGCTTAGTTATGAGTCTCACTCTCAACCGTCCTTCTCTTCAGTCCTCTAGCCTACCAACTACAATTTTTTTTAAAGACCTGCACTACTTTTTAATCACTCAAAAATTTATTAATTGAAACCCTATAGAAACCATTAATAGTTAATAAGAAGGATTCAACATTCTTTCATAGGAGCCAACACTTTGGCAGAAATGTAAGCGTACATTAATTTATAAAAATATTTTATTATCGTTTATTGGTTTACTGGTTTATTTTATTTTTTTTTAAACGTTAATCTGCATTAAATATCGGACAGCCGTATATAATAATTGGATTTAATAAAATTTTGAAAATCATTTTTATTGAAAAAATAATAAGCAAGGTTCACTCATGTTTTAAATTTTTGTTTTCAATTGTGTCATCGTAACAAACGTACTTCAAATAATAGGAAAAAAAATAATACATATTTTTTGTGAAAGGAATAATCTATTAGACTTATAAATATGCATATCATATTGTCTCTCTAATACTAGATCTAGAATAAACCTTTAAATAGTTGTGCCTTTTTCATTCTAGTAAAATACTTTTGCATCGTAGCCATTATTAAAAGCATAATATACAATAATATATTTATAGTAAGAAATATGGGCATGACTTTATGTTAACTTTATATACAAAACCTCGGTATAGAGATGATAAGATTTTTCAATCATTGTTACGATATTGAATTATACTTATTTATGTAGAAAATTAATAGTTCAATTATTTTAATTATGTGTGAGTAGTCAATAAGGAAAGACTGAATGGGAACTAAATATATTTACTATATATATGAATTGATGAAGGGGTCAACGATAGGCCCAAGGCCGGAGAAGGTATTTCGGTCTTAATGAAATACGGCTTCATAAACAGAAGTGACATCGAGAACAACACAGGCCGCGGAGGAACACCTTCTTGACGAGGTGCCAACTGTGCTTGAGGCTTTGGCCAGCTGGGAGGATCGTCCCAAGAAGTACTAAATAGGATAAGTCATCTGTGTTGTAAATCATATGTCTTATTGATAAAGTTGTCCTTTGGTTCAAGTTCGAAAAAACCGAGTAAATTTTCACCATCTCTTAAATCTGTGAATAAAATAGATCTAGGTGAATCCCAATAACCTACTAAGAATAAAAGAAAAATTTTTATGGAATCTAAATTTTTTGTTGTCCACATTCACATGGAATGTTTAAATAAATTTAAGAAAAACCTAACTTGTTTAATAACTTGAAATTAATTAAAAAATGAAAGATGGTTGCATATAAATTTGAATTAGCTGTTCTTTATATTCGAATCCTCAAATATCCTTTTGTAGTTTTTGCATATTCTTGTTGCTTGGTATATAGGCTTTGATTTGCCACGAATTTTAACTGCGCCGGGACTGTTTTATTTATTTTTTTTTTTTGTTGAGAAAGCAAAAATTAGGCCAATGGTCAGTTTTCTGAAAAAAAAAAATACTACTTATCTTTTTCATTAACTCAAACACATTATAATGTAGCTCGAAACGCAGCATGTACGCTAGTATTAAAAACTTGCAACAAGAATTTCATTTTTTTTTTTTTTACAATTATCTTGCCATAACTTTTTAGAGGTGCATTTCCGGACCCATGTTCATAAGAAATTTTTTGTTCAGCGTGTAATTTTCTATAAGATTTTAGGGGTTTGCGAATTTTGTCCACCCTCACTCTATGTTCGAAGCACTTTGCGGCATACCGGTGTGTACTGTCACAAACCTTGCCCTGCTACAGACTCAACCGTTATAAACTGCGAGGACACACCAATCGACTAATTTAAATTTTATAAAGGACTGTTTACTACAGACAATCTTCGGCGAAGACTTTATTACAATCACTACAAAATTCAGGACTAGAGGAATCTCTGTTATGCCTATCAAGCTACATTTTTAAGTGTTATTTACGCCACCACATCTGCTGGTTGTTCCTATTGGCACAGGTGTAGATTAAAAATAAACAGAAAAAAAATATCGAATTAAATTAAATATCTACAATCAGCCTTCTTAAAAAGGCGCTCTATTCCAAGATTTCTCAAAACGCTGCTTACTGTATCTCCATATCCTATTCTTCGGCGGGACTGTACGTAGCTCCCCCTTCCGTGGAGTGGCAAAGCCTCGAAGGGAAGATCGTTAGGAAGGAAGGGATGACAATAGGGACAGTTGCAATTATCTTGGAGTGGCCCCAGCCTTTGTCCTACGATTTACATTATTAACTTCTACGTCACGTTATAATAGTGTGCGTCAGTTTGGCCATCTCGGCACTGCTACTTTTAGAGCTGCCGTTATATTTTTTATGAAACATCAGTACTTGCCGTGCAACAGTGAATTAGACTTCAATACATTATAATTAGTTAATAGCGACGTGCATTATGTTATTTATATGGAATTTTAAAGTATTCCTCGTTTTGGGAGACTCGTTAAAAAATAACGAATGTGGAGCCATCAAGGAGTAGACGCTAAGGCCATCAACAAGAGCAACAGCTGATTGGCTTCTTATGCAATAAAAATGAGCTAGTTCCCTTCTTTCCTTGAAGTTCTCTTCTAAAAGATTCTTGGGTGATTTGAGTATGGAACGAGGTGTAAAGAATAGTTTTTCACACAAAGGTTCATATTCCTATTTCTTTAATATATTAAAAAAAAACATTCATCTAACTATTTATTGATATTTACAACTGGATACATTATATACTATAAATAAATTTATAGAAACTGATTACAATGACATTTCAAGAACAGTAAAGAACTACTCGCTTGTAGCACTTGAATAAAGATTCCACAAAAGGTGTCTTGGCAATCTTTTTTTTTAAACGGCTATGAGGATTATCGGGATTATTGAGAGTGAGGCAAGTTGGGACGCTATTCGAGTGGGTATGGAGTTCGCTATGAAAGGACAGGTATCTGGTTTGGGCCAAATCAGCAACATATGGGACATTCAGATCTGTATGGGTAAGTTTGTTTGTGATATAATTAGAATTGAATTGGATTTTTGGATTGAGAGGTTTAGTGGAGCCTTAATGCTCAACTCCGTATGTCCAAATGGGTTTAGGTTTTTTTTAAGTTGCTTGATTTTATTTAATCATTACTTTTAAGAACCTTAATACGCTTTACATGCCATTGGAAAAGTATTCAGGGACACAAACATCTGAATCAGACTGAAACATTATGCCGATAAAATTAAAAAAATCAATTGGGTGAATTTTTTTGCCTGTCAGTATATATTTCCAATGTGAACCTATATTCATATCCTGTTAAAATCCCTGTTCTTTTAACACTATTTGGGACTGTTATTAATAAATAATAATAATAAGAAATAACTGTTACGTCATGATTTTCTCCTCTTCATAATTTTTTTTTTTCTCTTGAAGAAAGTGAGTGAAGGTAAGAAATAATTTATTATCTAATAGAGCGATGTCAGTTATAAGCGGTAGAAGTTCCACCTCATAAATGTTTTGTGACCGATCTATTTCCTGCAGGAACAAACGGCTCGTGAGTATGGTGACTAACAGTGTCATTTAACATTAGCCGTATACTTGCGGTAGGATTTCGTTTAACAAGTTTCTGCAGAACCTAAAATATCCAACAATGTCCTTCCCTGAGTCGCTCTTTCGTTCAAAGAACTCGCCACTGTTGACTTCTTCAAAACAACTCCGAGCTGTTCAATGTCTCAGTACGCTTTCACCTTCAATTTGAATACTTTTAATTGCTTTATTAACTGTTGAATCCAATAGTTACTTCATATTATGAATATTTGTTTTTACAAGCCTCCATCCCTTCTTGTTCGAATGCAATTGATAATGGAATGCTTCATAGGAGAATATCTATGTATTAAAAGTAATTTCAGTTACATTTATATCCAAATAAAATATGTAGAACATTAAAAGATTAATTTTCAGGAAGAATCTTCAGCCAACATATGGAACATTGAGGTCTTTATGGATAAGTTTATTTGTAATAGAGTATAGAGCATTAAGGATTTTTCGAAGAATTTTGGATTGCAAGGATTGGATACGAGATGAGGTAGATGGTTTAGTGGAGCTCCAAAGCTCAACTCTGTGTGTCCAAATAGGTCTGATAACTTTCATGTAAATGAGTCTTTTGTAGTAAATCGGTAGTTTTGAACGTTTGACTAATAAATTTTTAAGAAGTCGAAAACGACGAGCAGTTTCCTGTCGTTGTAGTCTTGTATGTGGATTCCAAGTTAAACGTTTGTCCAGCTTGAGTCCTAGATAGCGGATATGTTCAACTGGATAAGGGGAATTCTTAATTTAGTAATATAATTTAATTATTTAGATTTAATTTAGTTTTCCGGTTTTGAAATTATTCCTGAAAGTTAGTGAGTTTGATTATATTTGTATTTATTACGATATTTATTATTAGCATAATATTTTTTATTGTGTTACATGATATGATGGCATATTATCAGCCTCTTGACTGATTTTCTAATCAAGCCGTGTCCTAGGCAATTGCTGGCCAACTGGCCACTCCATCAATTGTAACAAGTGGCCGCGGTAATGATTATGTAAAGAAGCGGATTGGCCCCCGAGGCCACCGGATAGAGGATGAGTAGCCCATCGTCTTCTTTGTTTTGAAAAATTGACGCTTTCGTTTTAATTGGTACGTTTCATTAAGTTAGAACTGAAAGAAATTGCGGCGTGTTTGAATCCGATCAGTCATTCTGTATATGATTCTCTCCTTTCAAACCTACCCTAACCTCTGCCTACTAAATGATCCCTAAAGTCTGTGTCTACCAATATTCAGTGTTGATAACATTTCTTGTGATTGCAACGCTTTTTGACGCTTTTTTAATAGCCGCTATGAGATTATTCCAATCACATTTATAGGGTTGAGGTTCCGTTTTGTGTAGACATGTGAATTGAAGGGTTATGCGGCTGTAAGGGTTATGTAACAAAACACAATTTTGAGTAATTTATGTTTAAGGTCTTTTTTTTTTATATATATACTTTCTTTTAGCAGGAAAATGTTACATAGCACTTCATATCTCTTTTTCTTTCAGTTTTAAAATATTTAGATGAAATATTTTATTACTTAACTTTTTTTAATAGTACTTGTAAACAAAGTAATATTTGTGATTGAGAAATAACAATTCTCCCCCGCATTCAACCTTTTGTTTCCTCCTGAACTCCGTTTTGTTTAGATTTTTTTTTTTTTAAGCATATTTTGCAATTCACATTTGTCTTCAGATTGATGAAAACCAACATATGTCCAGATAAATACAATGCAAGAAACAACATTCGAGCTATGAAATTGAGATCAAACCCAATAGTAACCCCACCTTATTTCCACTTATTTCTTTATTAAGAAGATCATTCTTGCAATTTTTATTTCTTATGTCTATTTTTCGCAGTGTCTTAAAATATTTTATTATAATCTAGTACACCAACAGTATCCAATAAACAGCGTCACTAAGCACAGTGATTCATCGACTTCGTTGAAATATTTTCCTGTACGGTTTACTTCACTAATGATGATTTAAGTGGTCAATTATATAAATCTGAGGGAAAATAATATACTGTTTTCTAATCTGCTTCATCTTTGCTTATTTTTACTAGATTGGATCTATCCGTTCAGCCTAACGGGTGTAGGTCACACGAAAGAGAGAGTAAACAATATAAATTTTAAAAAAGCTAGTGCACAAATAACATTTTTCATTAGAGTTATTATTTTATTTTATTTTATTTCTATGAAGAGTAACACTTTATTCAGGCGAATCCTGGACTATTGAGAAGATCCAAACCTAAAGACTTTTTGCCCTAGAAATGGATTGTTGGAGGCGTTCATGTACACTATCGCGGCTTCAGAAAGTTCCAAAATTTGAAATTAGACAGAAAGTGGAACAAATGAAAAGCATCCTCTACATTGAAACTATGAGGCCAAAGTGGTTTGGGCATGTTATGAGGATGGAAGAAGAGCGATGGCCAAAAAGATTTTTTTTGAAAACGGAAGAAAGAAAAAAAGACGTTGGGTTGAGGGAGTCGTGGAAGGAACGATGAATAAGGGAATGTGTGAGGGAGACTGGTTGTAGTTGTAAAAAAGTCTTTAATGATAATATTTTATTTTAATATCGAATTTATACTCAAACATTTTCGTGATAAAGTTCAAGAAATAAGTTAATGGCTATAAGAGAAATGTTTCATTTTG
The DNA here is from genome assembly GCA_003667255.2 of Euschistus heros. NCBI lineage: Eukaryota > Metazoa > Arthropoda > Insecta > Hemiptera > Pentatomidae > Euschistus > Euschistus heros. The sequence goes on along the minus strand of RCWM02000057.1, from coordinate 2,171,109 downwards.
CTAAGACTTATAGTTTTTTCTTATTCAAGAAGAAATAAAAGCACTACCAAAAGAGAAAAAAACTATTGTAATTATTTTGCCTATTGCCTTGCAAACTGAAAAAAAAATGTTAATAGTATAATTTTTATGTATGTGTAACTTGAGAAATTTATAGGAAAGAATAACTAATAAAAAGAAAAATGAATGCAGAAAATATCTTTGGAAGTAAAAGTCACTAAGTGTAATTTTCCAAATTCGACAAAAAATCATCACCAAGTGAATATAACTGCTATATATACACATTTGAAAATGAGAAAGTTCCCTACATAACATGCATAAATTTTCAATGAGCATAATTCTGTTTGAATATTGAAACGGAAAAAAAATGATTTTGTTAATCAAGGACTTTTACCTCCAAGCAGACAATATTTAGGCTGAAGAAGTATCAGGCCAGTGTGGAGTTAAAGTGGCTGAACAAGTTGCTATGGTGAGAAATGCTTCTGATTAATCAAGTTGATAGAAACTGGGTTGGACTACTTAATGACTAAACTACTCAAAATGTATGTTAGAATACAAATTTTCAAAGGCTGATTTGGCACTAATAACATAGACTTTATTTGTTTCTAGTTACTATGTTTTGAACTGAACGTTTTAGATCAATTCAAAGAACCTTAATGATTCCTGTTAGCAGAAAAGTGGTTTTTTTTTCTTTTTTTTGAGTCTTGTTTTATTTTGAGTTTTAGTAATAAAGAAGACTAAAGCGACAAGAAACTGCTCGTCGTTACAGACTACTTCAACATTTACTAGACAAACGATCAAACCTCCCAATTTATTACAAAAGACTTATTTACATGACTGTTATTAGACCTATTTGGACTACGGAGATGAGCTTTGGGGCTGTACTAAAACATCCAATTCATCTCGTATCCAATCCTTACAATCCAAAATCCTTCGAAAAATCCTAAATGCCCCTTACTTTATCACCAATAAGCTTATCCATAAAGACCTTAATGTTCCATATGTTGCTGAGTTAGCCCAAACCAGATACCTATCCATTCATAGTAAGCTCCATAACCACTCAAATCCATTAGTTTCTCAACTTGCTTTCCACTCCATTCCCGGTAATTCTCCGAGGCGTCTGAAAAGATGATGACCTAGAGATCTTCTAGTGTAAAATTTTATTGAAGTGCTACTGATGAGTAGTTCTTCTTAAGTTGTTACACGTCATTGTAATCGTTATTAGCTCATTTACTTGATGTACATATTTGTATAGTTGTAAATTTCAATAAATTGATTTATGTATATATAAAAAAAAGTAATAAAGAAATCAAAATTTCTTCGAATACTTAATTACTTTGAATAGTTAAACAGTGTTTACAATGTAGTTAATCTTATTCAAAACTAACGAACAAAATCTTTTTAAGTCAATCGATTTCAAACATTAATATTTTTTTCTTAGAATAAGTTGAAAAATCTCCAGTTAAGAATAAGGAGGAAAAAGGTTTTTAAAATTCTTTAAGTGGATAAGAAAATAGTAATTTAATTCTTGTTCTACATAATTATAATAATATTAGATTAATAAATAATATTGTAATATGTCAATCCATAAAGTGCTCAGAGGCTTTTTCTTGAACGGTTATACAAGCGAGTAGTCAGCACCCATGTTCAGCCCCTTGGTTCTCCCCTTCCAACCCAATGAAGGGTAAAGTACCCACTTTATAGTGACTGGGTGCCTCCCCAGAAAGCTCGATCCACGGTAGATAGAACAGAAAATAAATTCTCTCCCGTTGCTAACAAAATCTCTATGTATTAACGTATTTGGATCAATTGTATTAAAAATTTTAAATTTCCTTAAAAAAGGATTTTTTTTATTTTATTTGGATTATTAGATAAATTTAATTCAATTATGTGGTAAGATTGAAATATACCTAATTATTATGTTTTTGTTTTTTCGCCTGGAATCCATCTCAAAACATCAAGATATCTTTATACCTGCTTAACGAAATTCGCAGTGTTATTTTCAATTAAACAAGCAAATATAAATTCAGAATGTTTGGATAAATAAAAACAAGGAGTGGCTTGAACAGGATAGTAAAATTAATGATTATTGGAATTATGATTAATTCGATTATTTTTGTGGTTGTTCATAGTACTAGATTCATACCTATTAGATAAAAACGTAATGTTAAAATCTTGGCTTAATGTTGATTTTTTTTTCTTTTTTTTTTCATATACCTTTTTATGTTAGTCTGGTTTAAGGTTTGCCTTTCCTCTTAGTACTTCCTTATATTTTAAGGAACAATATTTTATTTTTTGGCTTAAAACTTGCTAACTGAAGTACTATATTGCCTTATCTAATCAATTAATTACGAGAGTTCATTAGTAAGGGAAAACCAGAGCTACAAAATATAAAACAGGTCGGCTGCCATTATAGATATAATTTGTTTCTGATAAAAATTTATTTATCCCAGCGCTTGTCTGGGATCTTCCAGGCATTGGCATTTAGGACACATACCACTTTAAACTAGTGCTATTAGATTGAGGTGTTTATTGATTCTGCCATCGTTAATCTTGAGTCGATTATAATATTTTTGTTTATCTGTTAATTTTACTTTGAATAATAATTAGGTGATGCGGAACATAGTTTTTTTAAAATTTATGTATCCCTCAAACACTAAAATAACCTGAATGAATGATTTCACATTTAAAATAATTTCTGCCACCGTTTTGGTGTTCCTGAGCATAAAAGTTTTTGATTTAAAACATGTTTTAATCAATAGAAAAATTTTGCTTTTCTTTCGTCCTTAAACTACTTTATTTTTTTACTCATATATATTAGATATTTTAATTCGTTGCAATGTTGTACCTTTAACGATTTTTCTCAATATTGGAATATTAGCAATCATTGGCAGTGGATTACTTGGGATTGTAAGCTCTTTTATTATATACATATATACATATATGTATCATAAATATATATATATATATATATATATATATATATATATATATATATATATATATATAAAAACATCCTTACATACATACCCTGACTCAAAAACCTGAGATATAATTATAAACAGTATTAAAATAAATCGGATGATCTTACTCAATCACTTCCATTCACTAAGAACAGCCAGGATAAATTTCATCCCACCTCACTCACCTTGCTATATTTACCCGGCCTTACATAATTATACTACCACCTGGTGCCCGATTCACCCATCTCAGATACTATATTAGTCCCTTAGAGCATATATATATATATATATATATATATATATATATATATATATATATATATATATATATATATACCATGGTGTAGATAGTAGCTATCCATCATAGCTCTATAAAATTGTTAATATATTCTGCGGAAAACATTCTATTGACTAGGATAGCTCCGATTCAAAGATAGTAACAAGTCGGTCACGATCCACAGATTATGGCTGCTAATTGGTTTATAGCATATTTTAATTTATAGCATATATTTCTCTCCTTAAAAATTATCATTTGTCACTTAACTTAGGAATATCCAATCAACTGCCGAAGACAGAATCAATGATTGAAGCAACGTTTTACTCTCCCTCCTATCTCTACAAGCAAGTCAACATAATTCTGTGATTTTTTAAACAAGATTTGTAGCCTGTTGTTATCAATATTATTTTCTAGAAAGCTGGAATTCCCTTCTCAACGATTTTTTTTTTTTTTTTTTTTTTTTACCCTTAATCACATTTTCGGACCGAAAAACGCTACTAAACGTAATTAATAACAGCCATAAACGCTTCTGGATGTTTTTACTCCGATTACTAACTAACTTATTATAAAATAAAATCTTAATCGTATGTCGATTAACTAACGATCTACAAAAAATGTGTATAAAATATTAATTCTTTAAAAAAATATACCTGCATACATATAATTACATCCTGGTAATAACCGAAGGAAATGTATATTAAATTATTTTTCGACACCATGTCTATTATTCAGAATGTTATATACTCCATATTTATAACAGTATTGTTTCAAAACATTTCATCCATAGTTTTGATTTGCAATTTGTATTCAATTTCTTTTATTTATTATTATATTTTTAACAGGCTTAATTTTTTTTTATTACTGAATCGTTTTATTTTTTTACTATACTAATTTTATTTAATTTAAAATTTGTGACTCTTCTTAAATTATTTTACCGTTAATAATATCAGTTTTATTTTCATTTGTACAGTTACCTTAATTACACACTGCCACTATATTGATTCTTAATACTAAACAATAGCCCCAGAATAAATTGTATATTCTTTCATTCGCTATGGTATTTGTAGATTAACTTATGTTATCGACTTGAAACATGCCAACCAGTTTTTCTTGACAACACACCGATTCCTCAAACAGACACTGTACACTACCTTGGTCCTACGTTTGACCGAAGAATGACATGGGGTCCACATATAAAGAAATGAAGTAAAACGCTTAACCAAAGACTAAGACTTTTATATTCACTCCTCTCCAAACGTTCAACTCTACAACTTAAACAAAAAATTAACACTTATACTTACTTACTGAATCCTATTTGGACATACGCTTCTCAGATATACGGGACAGCTAAAAAGATACATATTAACAAACTCCAAATCTTCCAGGCAAAAACATTCAGGACAATTACAAAAGCCCCATGGTATACATAACTTTACATACTGACCTACGCATAGCAACAGTTAAAGAACAAATACAAGCCTACTGCAAACGATTCCTCGAAAAACTACATGGGCATCCTAATACACAAATAAACAACATGGCCACAACACATATTCCCGACAACACACGGAGAAGACTAAAAAGGATCTGGATGAGAGACCTCCTTGACTAAAATAATAAAATAAAATAAAGGCTGGAGGTGCCGCTGGGTTCTGCTCCCTCTCATGCCTTTCAAGCCATTTAAATTCGTACAGCAAATTCACTGGTTGTCCAATTTTAATTGACAGGTGTGAATAAATATATAGAGTCAAAAAAAAAAAACTTATAATGTCACAATGTATTTTTTGAAAGCTTTTTTTAAAATAGTTAACAAGAATAGTTGCATGTCACATTGTGTAAGGCGCATGCAGCTGCAGACCAACAACGCATGTAGGAATTTTTGGTTCAACATATCCATCCCCTTCGCGCAAATCTTTTAGGACTACTTATAATTCGGTGATTGTGAAGAATGGATAAGTCGAATTATAATTTAAGACACATTATCTAAATAACCATCAAATCAGGTTGTGAAAAATTGTTTTAATTTTGCCTTCTAATATTGCATTAAAGTAGAGTAAACCAGACAGTTATTGAAACCCTTAAGGAAATATTCATACTAAAATTATGGAAGGAATAGTTCAATAAAGTTAAAATTGCTGTGATTTTCCGTAAGTACTATACTTTAAGCTAAGCAAGAAATTCCACACCATTGTTCCTGGAATGTATTCTACAAAAGAGTGACAATAGATAATGTAAAATCAGTTATTGACACCATATGGATATCTTTTAAATTATGGACAGAATTAAAAGTACTTTTACACAGTTGAGTTGTAGGATATAAAAGGAATTTCATTATTTATTTATTTATTTATTTTTATTTTATTTTATTTTTATTTATTTATTTTATTTTTTTAAAGTAAAGTGTCAATAACTGTCTGGCGTGTCAATAAGTGTCTGGGTTATCCTATCTTTTTAGCGCAAATTTCTTTTAGAGTAGGTAAATATATGACTTCAGAAAAAGATCAACAATGCCTTTTAGAAAACTGCACTATTCTGACTTATCTACCTCTTCATGACATCCAGTGTATTTTAATTTATAATGTATGCAGAGTTTATTTATTATTTATATAGGATTTATAATTGTGGCATTTTTGAACACAATCCGGCCAACAAGGACTACTTATTCTTCTTCACACCCTATGCCTCCAATCCTCTCTCATCCTCTTGGACTGCTCCTCTCTTCCTTAGTCCATTTTGTCCTTCGTCTCTCCCTCTTCACCACAAGAACCCTAATTTCTTTTAGTTTTCCCCCAAAAAAGTTCTCTAACCAAATACTCTTTATCCGTGATTATTAGACTGCATAATTCCTCTTTTATTTGTTTTACATAAACCCCATATGTTTATAGCTGCAGACGTTGGAAATTTTCATTCTGACTATGTGCCCATAGAAGCTCAGTCTCCTAGTCTTGATGACTGTTTCCAGACCTTCCATATTCCTATATATTTCTCCATTGGATTTTCACTTATACCCCTCTTGAGTTATTTCAGGTTCTTGAATCCTCCTCAGAATTTTCTGCTTAAAAATTAAATTTTGCCATACTTATATTTTAAGGAATTTATTAGCAAATAATTATATTTAAAACTTTTCAATTTCATTTTTTTATTATTATAATGAATGCCGTTATTTTTATTGTCATTAGAATGCCATTCTGGTGGTGGTTGGTGCACACAGCGTTTCACGAAACGCTAGTTTCATTGATTTAAGGAAAACGGGTTTCTTGTTGCTTCAGTTTCACTTATCACCAGTCCAAGTGTTTTTTGTATTTTTTTAATTTATTCACTTACAATGACTTTCCTCTTCTCATAATGAGATTCCATCACTTTAAATGACCACACCTTATCAACATATTCATATTGTTATATAGTACTTGACAATTATTAAAAATATTTTGAAGTAATAAGACTGTTTTCACTTACCTCAGTGTAATTGTTAATTTTTCCTCAGCACTCAGAGCTTACCTCCAGTCGGTGTCCTTCTTTGTTATGTTATTAGTGGATTCACATGTTTTAACAAGCGATCAAAAAGTGGCTTCGACATCCTAAAAAATCCCTAAATGTATCAGGATCTCTGCTTAGTTCGCGTTTGTTGAGTTGCCGATCCCTGATCAACGGGTGAACACTTGACTTGCGTTTTTTCTTTTTATTTCTTAGCCGCCACGACAACACAACCACATTGTCGTCAGGACCCATCACTAAACTGATGGAAAACCGTTGATTCTGTATTCACGTCCTAATGAAACAGTTGAAAACCATTGCATGAAATCAGGTTCATAAAACCAATTTCTCCAGTGTGCACCGCGCCTAAAACTTCTTTAAGTTAATTATTTAATTAGGGAAGGTCACTAGCTTATTGTTCCCTGGAAGTTGCACCGATAACTATATATACAATAACATGAATAATATGCCTAATGAACTGTTATGATTTATTATAAAGAATAATTTATTTTAGGGATTTATAGAAGTTTGCACATATCTCACCGGTATTCTAAAATTGGGTGGTTTTACCCTTATTTCCGACTTCAATACTTCCTTGGTGCACTCATATTTCAACCCCTAAAAATCAGAAGACCTCCCTATATTCAAGACCTCGATCCACCACTTCAATACTAGAAAGCAAACCATCAACCTGTACACTCCTGCGCATCGAACTGCATCTTTCAAAAAATACTTTATTATCCGCGCTTCCTCTTTATGGTATTTATTGCCCATCTCACTTCGAAAATGCTCCTCTCTAACTTTCTTTCAGCGACATCTATAGATGTTGTCTATTTCTTTACCTCCTGAAATTTCTATATTCCGAGGTAATGTAAAATATTAATATTTTGTAGAGTTATAGATATTATAATAGTCCACTTAAGTTGTATCTTTTTACAAGATTTTTTATTTATTTTGTGACTCATAGAGTTATTATTGATCAATTTCTTTTTTCTTTTTTTTATCCTTGTATTAATCATATATAAAATTTTAAACATTATTCTAAGTAAAGTTGGCTGTACAGAGGATTTGGAATATTTTTTATGGTATCAAAAAATTTGTCTGTTCTATCAGCCCAAAACTTCTTAATTTTATAATTTTTTAACTTTTAATTCCTCGTATATATTCGTAGTTTTCACTCTTTGCATTGTATTACCTTTTACATTTTTTCTCATTATATTATTGTGGAATGATTCAAATTTGTAATTTGTACTTTTCCCAATGGATGAAAATAATGGTCTTCATATAGCAAGGTTAGTCGGATTACATATTTATATGTAATTAATTTTAAACGTAAAGTTCAATTTTTAGCAGAGTGATTAAGTGATTAAGTTTGTAAAATTGTAATCTCAGTTTTCTTATTTTATTAAGTAAGTGGACCGAAAATTTAAGGTGTTTGTCAAATTTAATACCTAAGTAAACAATATTTTTCGAAAGTTTGTTGACTGAATTATTAATTTTGAAATTGGTTGGAAGTTTCCTTTCGCCTTTTTGAAAAAAGAGAATATGATACCTTATGTGTTGGCCGGGTTAACATCAATGTATGAGCTCCTCAGCTATTTTCTGACACACTTTATCCAATAGATTTAAGGCCTTGCTCGTGTTTAAGCTGCTACTTGTCATAGCTATATCGTCTAGAAACGCAGTAACAGTTGCGTTTAAGTATTGGGTTCCAACTATTTTCGCAGTATAAACCGAAAAAAGGACCGGAGATAACACCACACCTTGTTGTACTCCGCATGGAGAAAAATCGGATCAGAAATATCTTTAGAAACTTGTAACGCTAATATTCTTTTGATGTGACATTACTTTAAAATTGAGTATAATTATTCCGGGCAATGAAGATCGATAAGTCTTTGGCAAAGTAGCCTGTGTGAGACCGAATCAAATGCCTTGGAACAATCTATACTAGTTAGTAGCTATCATATCTGTGGCCTTATCTTTGTTCAAATTATCCATAACTTCTTTCTGTAAACTAACTAATGCATTTTCCGTGCTCAAGTGTGGTTGGAAACCGGTTTGTTCATTAGAAATTATCATAGCTAGACCATTGCCCTATGCATTGTGCTGATATTTTATTTCTATGGGAAAAGATGTCCCAGATTATTTAGTTTATTTTCTTCTTCACCTTCTTCTTCTAATATGACATATTATATGTAAGGATACTAAAATAATTTGGTGTTGAGATTACTAGTGAATACGGAGTACGAAACTTACACGGTTAGTTACTGTATTTTCCCGATAACAATAGAGTTATCATAATGCAAATGATTCTGGTCGAGAGTGACAGAAGGCAGCTGACCTTGAAGCCACTAGATCAGGGACCACCGGATGAAGGCGAAAAGGATGACGAATCGATTGTGGAATGAAGAAATTGGCTAAATAAGTTATGACGGAAGTGATTCGGGAGCAGGTGGGCGGCAATATCGACCCGCCCGGAAGTGAGTGCCCGGGCACAAACGGCCTCCCTCATCCCGCTCCACAATCGATTAGTAGCTCACTTCGATATAGCGGCTAAATATATCGAGGAGTCGCTCTCCGGTCTACTATTTACACAATAACATCAGAAATAGCCGATATCCGATTCGGTCTCCGGAGTTAGCTCCAGTCTACGTCACGGCCACTGTTACCATATTCCATAATTAGTCTATTAACGACTATTGCGTACTAATGTACAGCCCAAACATCCCGAAGAAAATTTTTTGTCATTGAAGATCAGTTTTACATTACATTACAATGTTGTTAACAAAATTTATAAACAGGGTGAGACTAGATCAAAAATGAAGAAAAATGCCGCAGACCTTACCTTTGTATTCCAATACGTTGCGGAAATACAATAATTCAAAAACTTTTTTGAGGAAACCACGGTTTTTACCATAAAAGCTGTAATATATCCACTTTGTTTAAATATTTTTCAAATTTTGACATGTTGAGATTTAGCATCAAATTTCCTATAAGGGCAGATTAAATGTAACCTTGAATTTTACAAACTTGAGACCTAAAGAACAGCTTGATCTTCACCTTATTTAGCGAAGTTAAAATGTTTTATAATACTTCAACGTTCACCATTTTTCGAAAAAATTATACACAAATATTGTAAATATACATTTTAAACATAATAAACACTTCATTGGAAAAAAAAAACAAAGAAAAATGTATTGTTTAAAAGAAAATAAAGGAAGAGTGTCAATAAAGCAACACCAGATCAAAGGATTTTATGTTATTACATTTATTTATTTATTATCATTATTTATGATTTATTTTATTAGATTTTCAATGTAAGCTTTAAAATCCAATGATGATGAAAATAGATCTTAATTTTGTCGTTGGCTTCTGAATGCAGATGATATTGAAAAAACCCAAGATTTCTATCTACTAAATAACTCTTTTTTAACTATCAGAATTTTGAAAAAAGCACCATCAGGACTGAACACATCTTCACAATGATACAGAGATGATATACATCTTTCCTTAATAAACTAACCAATTAGTTCGTACAAGACTTACTGGCAGCTGTACACGATATGTGTTGATACATAAGTATAATAAATATTTTCTATTGAGCTATGTATATTTAATATGTATATATTTTCAATACGAGTTAATATTTGAAACATTTAGATCTTTATGGATAAGTTTGTTGGTGACATAATAAGGAGCATTGAGGATTTTGGATTGTAAGGTTTGATTAAGAGAATAATTGGAAGGTTTAGTGGAGACCCAAAGCTCAACTCTCTATGGAGAAAGCTCAATCCAAACGATTCTAATTACAGTCATGTAAATAAGTCTTTTGAAATTTATTGAGAGCTTGGAAATGTTGGAACAGTCGGATACGAAGAGCCGTTTCTTTTTTTCTAAGTCTTTTCTATGTGTCTTGTAATTTAAATGAATATCGAAACGATCCTTTTAATTATTTAGTTTCTCTTATTGATCGGAATAACTAACTGCATTACGTAACTGCGTCTCCCTATGGTATTAATTTACAGGACTAACTTGTAAATTTTCGACGAACTGCTTCGACTAACCTTGACAAATATTCGATGTTAACTGTCCACTTGTTAATTACGTATGGATAAAACTCCCCCCCCTTCACCCTCTTCCCCCTCCCATCCCCTTCCCCTCTCTATCCACTCAGAAATTCTCAGAGCCAAAGAAAGTATTCATTAGCCATTTAGCATTTCGTTGGCCGACTCAACTAAACTCAATCTCAACCACGTTAAAATATTAATTATATTTACTGAGTACAATTTCGCGTTGCATAGTCTTCTATGTCTTTCCAGGTATACATTCCTTCATTTGTTTGCTGAATTAATTTTTTTTATATTTTTATTATATCAATTTATTTAAATTTACAACTTCACAAATATACACATCAAGTAAATGTGTTGTTAACTATTACAATAACATGGCAAAACTTGAAAATAACTAATCATCAGTAGCTCTTCAATAAAAATTCTGCACCAGAAGGTCTCTAGGCCATCTTCTTTTCAGACGCCTCGGAGGATTATCAGGAATGGTGTGGGAAGCAAGTTGAGAAATTAGGGGATTTGAGTGGTTATGGAGCTTGAAAGGATAGATATCTGGTTTCGGCTAAACCAGCAACATATGGAAGATTAAGATCTTTATGGATAAGTTTATTGGTGACAAAGTAAGAAGCATTGAGGATTTTGGATTGTAAGGATTAAATACGAGATGAATTGGATGGTTTAGTGGAGCCCCAAAGCTCAACTCCGTACGTCCAAATAGGCATAATCACAGTCATGTATATGAGTCTCTTTTAATTAATTGGGAGCTTTGAACGTTTGTCTAGAATCACTTTAAAATTTATTAAACGATGACACCAAAACAAAAAAAATAATAATAATAATAAATGAGAAATTAAAGATATTGTCGTTTTAGACTCCTTCAACATTTACTTGACAAACGTTCAGACCTTCCGATTAATTACCAAAGACATAACAGCAACAGTAATTAAAGGTATTTGGACAAATGGAGTTTAGCTTTGTGGCTCCACTAAACCATCAAATTCTTCTCCTATCCAATCCTTACAATCCAAAATCCTTAAAAAAAATCCTCAATGCTCCTTACTTTGTCACAAGCAAACTTATAACAATGATCTTAACGTTCCTGACAGCTCAAACCAGATATCTATCCTTTTATAATAAGCTCCATATCGATTCAAATGCTGTAGTATCTCAACTCGCTTCCCTGCAAAGCTGCAATATATGTAAAAATAAGTTTATTATTGATGATTGTTTGTGACATAATTACGAACGTTAAGAATTTTTAGATGAAATTTTCATTGCGATAGTTCGATTTGGATCGTTTATTGGACAACCTTCTTATATCTAATAGTATTTTTTTTTTTAATTAATGGGAAGTTTTAAGAGTTTGTCTAGTGAGTATTGACAGATTCGAAAACGATATGCAGGTTCATATAGTTTCAGTCTTGTGAGTACTACAAGTAAGACGTTTGAACAACGGATGTTTTCAAAAAGTATTAATTGATTGTTATTGAAGGAAACTCTAGGACAAGAAGTCTTGAGTCTACGACGAAGAATAAAGATGATTTAATAGCATTTGCTTCAATTGATTTTAATCCTCCAGCTTCGACATCATTATTAAAGGCTTATGACAAGTGATCACTGTATTCAAGTAAGAAAATGGTGGGGGGAAAGGAAAAAGATTTTCCGAATGCCTATTTATGGAACATGTTTACTAACACTCAATCCTTTTGCGTTGACAACCATAACTTTATTGAAACAATCACATGGAAAACAACGGCAATAAGGATTCTTAATGAAATTCTTAAATTATTAGAACAACTTTTCATATAAAGAGAAAAAAAGTAGAAAATATTTATTCAGTTAATATTTAATAATCACAACTTTCGTTGCTTCAGGCTTCAATAATTAAGACACTAAAACAGATAACAGGTAGATATCCAATGTTAACTGATAAATTGAGACTAAAAAACTAGAGATTATAGGTAATTAGGTAATAAATCGATTTATGCTTACTAAAGGAGAAAAGACAAAACATTTTTTGACTCAATAAAATTCATAAAGTTCCATTATTTAATGTTTGCAATTACAAGGGTGATTTTTGTTGTTTATAAAGATAATTGAAGCTGTCATAAGAGAAACCAATCAACTAACAATATAGAGGTTTTTTTAAGTCATAGTGCATTATTGGTAGATACTGTGGTCCATATTTCAGATATTGTCCATTGTTGTAGGAAATAGTATCAGGAAGTTCTTCAACAAATTTTAGCTTTATAATAATGTCTACTTCGTCTCCCCCTTTCTACGGAAAAGGATACTTTAATACTAGCTTGTTCATGGATTTCTGTTGAGTCATTCAGAAATTTTGGTCAACGTTACATAAGACAGACAAATATTATGAAGGATTTTCAAAAATCAGAGTGTGGATTCTTGTTCACAACCGTGGCGTTTGCAGGAGTTTCTTGTTCCCACCAGACTAGACTACTTGGCACGTCCTGCATCGTATCCGAGTAACATTGAATAAATTTAGCCCTTCATCTCAGGATGGAAAGATGAATGAATCAGAATTGCTCCATGATTGAAACAACTAGTATAAGCGTAAAAAAATTAGTATGCATTCAATCTGTAAATTTTTAGATTGATTTTTGGTCTATAAGCCAATATTTATTATTCCTCTCCTAGACAAAAATGCTCTTTTACCTCTTTAAAATTTCATAACTTTGGAATAATTCAGTCTTTAATTATTATTTAATTTAAATCAATAAAATACTTAGGTTTAACACTGGACAAATCATTAACATACACCGAACATATAAACAATAAAACTGGTAAAGCTAAAAATCTTTTATACAAAATGTTTCCCTACTTCAATAAAAAATCGAAATTAAGCCCTAAAAATAAACTTATAATATAAAACAGTAATCCGTGCACAAATCACATATGCTTCAACGGTGTGGAGCGCAACTTGCTCCACTAACTATATTAAATTGCCAAAGGGTTCAAAACATTTGCATGAGGATCATCAATGATTATCCTCGTTATACTAAAACATCAACCATGCTCCATGACCATAACTTACTCCCTCTTAAACAGTATGTCTTCGAACAAACCAAAGCATACTTTGAAAAAAAAAAAATCAGAAAATCACCTATTAAAAGAAATTGGTAACTATGATAAAAATTCAAAAGATACACGCACAAAAGAACCAAACGTACTCTTAACATAAACCTCCCTTTGATTACTCAACTGCTGTGTATACATATAGTCATTCATTTATATATGCTGGCTATTATATAAAGATTATTTATATTTATTATTATTGTTTTGTATTTAATTCATATGCTATATTTTATTTTATACTATGTAATTATTTTTCTTTCTTTACATTTCTTTTTTTTTTTTTTTTTTTTTTTTTTTTAATGTGCGTTTTTCCCCTTATTTTTCTCACTGTTCACAGATAATCTTTAAAGTGTAAAACTATTAACTAAACTATAAATGATTTGTAATTGTAAGTATGTCAATAAAGCATTATTATTATTATTATTATTTATTGAAACACACATGAGTGGTGATATAAACGTTTGGGGGTTTAGTACCAACCAAAAGTTTATATATTAAGTGTTTTTCTTATTATTGATGTTGTGTCAAGTAGGGCTGCCATCTGTGCATCTTCTAATTTTTTCAATGACATTCCTCCATCTTTGAAGGATTGCACTGTGGCTTGAGGTATAAGGCCATTGCATGATATTATTACTGGGAGGATAGAAATCTTCTGAAGGTTGTACATTGTCTTCAACTCACCAGCCAGCTCTTGGTACCTGCATATTTTCGTTGATATGGTTTTGTGGATGTTATCATCAACAGGTATTGCAACCTCAAATATCCTTGCTTCTTTTTTTGTCTAGATCCATTAGTAGGATATAAGGTTTGTTGTGGAGAACTGTATGGTCCGCTATTATTTGTTCGTCCCAATATAATTTATTTCTCACTGACGTCATTATTCTGATTGGCCTATATTTATAATAAGGAACCACTTCTTTTAGCATTCCAAACAATTTTGTAGCTCCTGATGTAGGATTCCTGCTACATGATTATGTCTGCGGAGGTACTCTGTAACAGCAAGACCAGTACATCCTGATGCCAGGTGTTGTATTGATTCCGGATTTTGTTTACAAAGGCGGCATTTTTCTGATATATTTTCTCCACAAATTCGTCTCCTGTAAACATTGGTAGGAATCGATTGGTCCTGCATCGCCATTACGAACCCTTCAGTTTCAGGGAACAGTTTGCCATTTGCCAGCCATTTGGTAGACAATTCCAAATTTATGGTTTCTTCCATAAGTAAAAATAATACCTACCATGAAGCGGTTTTGATTTCCACTCATCTATTACTGCTTGGATTGTTGGTTCTTCTTTATCGTGATCCCTTGCCTATCGTGATCCAGAAGTTATATTATTATTATTATTTTATTTAGGACAAAATTTCATTCAGAGAAGAAAACATAAATAAAATATTTTCTGATAATTTATTATTGATGTAAGTCCATCTAGGAGCGCTTGACCAGCTCCTTTGGATGATTTCTTTTGTTCCCAATACTTCCTGAGACCTGCCAATAGTTTTTTCTTTTTCTCTTCCGTCATAGGTTTTCCACTGGTGTTAATTTTGGGAAGTCGGGACCAAGATTTCGCCATGTCTCTTAATCCAACATATCAAGGTCAGAAATTTAGGTCTTTTTGCACTTCATTGAGCAACAGACTTCGAGTCTTAAAGCGTTTTAATTAGTGAGAAGGTCTTCTTGGTAAGCCGCCTACGTCGTATACTAGTGTTGGCTGTTTCCCATTGTCGGTAGGATTACTGATTCACCTTAAGTCTGTAGGATCCATTTGGGAAAACTCTCGGTCCTTGAATTTTCCTGAGGATACGTCTTTCGACTTTCTCCAGATCATCTAAGGGGCCTTTCTTCTTCGTTAGTAAGGTTTATTACAATAATAAAAAGTTTTATTTAAATGAAATTTAACGGTTTACAATTGTAAAATATTATATATTACACGTTTTGGTAATAAAACAATTTACACTACATAGTGAGCTTAGCTATAATGGTTATAATTTGGAATGCATTTTTTAACAGTAGGGAAAAGTACGGTTTCTGATGCATTTAAGTGGGGTCTCACAATAGTTTTGTAATAATTTTCTGTTAATTTATTTTAAAAACAAAAACTTTTAATTTTCGGATAACTTAATATATAAGCACTTCTATGAGCAAGATTTTATTATAAATACCGTATTGAGGAATGGAAAGATATCTATACTTTACAAAATTATTATAAATTAAATAAATAAAATTATACTTTACCAGTTTGATATTATTTTTATACTGATCCCAATGGCTAATAGTGAAACTGCGCCAGTTGATTGCAATTACCAACAATAGTATATGTTCTAAAAATAGAAGAAAACACATTCCAGAATAGAAGTACGACTCACTTTCAGCTGAGACGACACAAAGAAAGCTTCTCTTTATATAGAAGAAAGTACTATGTGTATAAAGAGCATTTTGATAAAATCCTTACTCTAATGAGACCTCTTATTATTGGAAAGAAATCAGTCTTTATGATTGGCACCATTCAGAAGTTCCACTTCATTGAAAAACACACACGTATTCATTAATATTTTTTTTGCTGAATAGCGAGCGTAATCTATATTCTTATACATCATTTAATTTCTCCCTCTCTTTATTTGATGCAGAGCTTAATTGAAACAATTTAAAATGATATCATTCCTAACAACGCATCATGGCTCTATGTACTTAATTATTTTCATTGAATACAATTTTCTTTAGTTGCATCCGAAGAATTTTAATAAGGTCCAAATGAAGACCAGTACCGTTATTTGCTACAGTACTTTACTAGCGTATTATGTAATATTGGAAAATATAGTGTAACTAACTGTGTCTCTGTATATATAAACACATAGTCTTCTTTTTGCAATCTTGTATATTCCGTTCTAGTATTTTTAATCATATAAGTTGTGAACTGATAAAAACAAAGAATCTCGTTTTGATATAAAGCAAAAACATTTACAGCTTATTTTTTGGAGGAGACTACTATGCACAAATAGGAAAAACTTAGAGTTATAACAGATTTTTAAAAAAGTTCTCACTATGAATAAAAATAAATATGGACAGTCACTCATTCTTTTGGCATAGATATCTTTTGGTTGGGGGTCTATAGTTTTCTTGTGTGACGTTTTATTCACTCTCATTTTGACACGATCTAGCTCTGATGGTCTTGTTCGGATCGAAAATTCGCCAACTATTCCTAATCAGAAATTTAATAGAAAATATTTTTTGTAACAGCATTTCTCACCAGGACACACCGTTTAGGAGCTGTATTAGTTTGAATTAAAAATGTCCCATTTTTCATTAAAAAAATTTTTGTTGTTTTTTTATTAAACGTTCTAGCTCTGTTGGTTTGGTTCGGATCGAAAATTTGACGAAAGTTTCTCATATAAGAAGCAATACATTACAGACAGGTATATCAATTATCTAATGATTTTCCCAGCCAGGGAGAAATTGAGTTTTCCTTGCAAAACAAGGAAAAACTTCGATATTGTCTTAAAGTTGGTAATGAATTGATTTCATGATCAAAGTAAAGTGCCCAGTTTCCTATGCCAGAGTTCTAATGCTCTTCATAACCTAAGTTTATTTATTTATTTTTTAATTTTTTTTTTTGTTTTATGCTGTAAATATAGATTTTTTAAAGTAATTATCTATTAATTTCAATTTTTTTTTTGTACTGTTTCAAAGTTTTCAGATTTTATTTCAAGGAAATAAGTTATAATTTTCTATGTGGAATTCGTTCCCTTCCGTTATCGGTGTTAAATAAAAAAATATCGAGGATAAAAATTATTTACATTTTTAGCACTCATTTTCGAAAATTCAATTATTATTCTATATCCTAAATAAAATCTTATCATTATGTTTTTATTATCTGATTAATCATATTCACAACAGTATAAAGTATACAAAGTAAATTTGAAGAGAAATGATACTAGCCATTGGTAGCACTTCAATGTTCTATATTACTACTTTATTATAATAAAGGTCTGGAAGCCATCTTCTTTTCAGACGCCTCGAAGTGGTATCAAGAAATGAGTGGGACGCAAGTCGGGAGAATAGTGGATTCGAGTGGGTATGGAAAGATAAAACCAAATTTTTATATATAGAAAACCTATATCCAGACCTTTAAATTACAATTTTCGGATTTTTTCAGTATTTGAACCAGAGATTGGTGTACAGGTTAGGAATATTAAAAACAAGACATAATGATTCCTCAATATTAAATTTATTGACCTTTTGAATAGTTGATAAAGTAAACAAATTAGTGGAACGTTGAAATAAACAAAACGTATGAAAGCATCCACAGAATTGAGTTGAAAATATTTTTCTGTACATTTTTTGTTTTTTAAGCTATTTTATCGAACTTCTAGAGTTTAACCATTCTTCAGTAGCTCAAAGGTCAAGGACAAAGTGTCACAAAACTTTCGATTTTTATTCTTGGAGAAGGCTTGTCAATATTAAGGCTGTGTCACCTAGAGAGATAATGTCAAGATAATTTAAATTCAATATAGTAAAAAAAAAAAATATTATATGTTCTGCACGTTTAGTACCACTAATATCCAGATATTGCGTATTTATTTACACAAATTGCTTCCATGGAAGGAGTTTATTTAAGTTTAAGAACTGTGGAAATATATTATGATACGAATTCAAACAGTGCCATTAGGATAGAGTTTTAGTACATTATCTATAAGGCAATAATAACCACAATCCTATGTTGCCTTAATCCGGGAGAAGAAACGAGCTTTTGAAACTACGCCAAGTTCATTTATACTCACCGGCCTTTTTTAAATTACATCGGACATTGAATAAATTCGTTTCTTCAAAGTGTTTTTGTTTGAAAGTGTGCGAAAATAGAGTCCCTACTATCATAGCTCGCAACCAAAATAATTCCCAGCTATTACGAATACAACTATTACATCCTTCCATCTTTTTTTTTTATTTAATATTTGAAAGCTTCTTAAAATAAAGTACCGAAAGTCGCTATGTTTATTTATATAACTCTCTTTGTGTATAAACATTTTAAGGCAGTATTTTGGTGATAGAACTAGTAAAAAATATATGAAAATAATAAGTTGTATAAAAATTAAAATAAAGCTGTCAACATTCTAACTGGCTTCAAATAAAAGATTTCTGAGCTGTACATAAAAAAAAAAAATGTTTAAGGCAGTGTCAACATTTGAATGCTTTATCAAACTTAATGAAGAGTAATTAGCAGATTTTATCATCCATAAAAAGTTAAAAAAGTCGTTAAACCTTTTTTTAAAATTCTGGCATATTGTTACGGTTAAATTTTCTGCTATAGAAAAATTTCAACCGCACGCAGTTGCCTCAAGCCCAGTGGTGACGGTTAGGTTCGACGTGTAATAACAAACAATCTCGGACGCCACGCTATTTTTTTATTATTTATTTATTTATTTTTAGAAAAATAGCGAAAACTTAGTCAGAAAACAAAAAAATGAGAACTTACCAAGCAGTCTTCACTTTGTACACTTATTTATATTAATGTTATTTTTACTTTTATTTTTTCACCAAACGCCTGTTAATCAAGCACATGCTATTTTTTTTTTCTTTTTTAGATTATATGTTTTATATGTTATAAAAATTATTAATCGAATTTACAACAGTAAATCGATTACATAAATAATAAAAATGTCTAAACAATTGAAACTTTGCCGTTCTTGAAGTTGTCCTGAAGTTCTCCTTCCAGATCCTCATTTTATTTTATTAATTTATTTATTTACCCCCTTTAAATGATATATGCATATACATACATGTTTTTGCAAGATATACAAGATTTTGTTTTAAGTTCTCTGAACTGAATTATACACTCACTCATGTTGAGTATATATTTGAGATATTTATTTTAATCTGGATTTAATTTTTTTGTTAATGTATACGTGTGAATAATGTTTATTATAATGTTCATTAAAAAATATATAACTATCAGATATGACAAAAATTTATAAATTATAAATGCTAATTTTACTTTCATTGTTTTCATAAAGTACCTATTTGTTTTGTCTGCTCAGAAAATAAACAATTATAAAAAATAAAATATGTAACAAGACCATAGTAGAAATAAATCTTTGAAACAATAAATTATAAACAACTTAAGATTGAGTAAAAAGGGGGCTAATTTAAGAACTCTAATTCCAACAGGAACGACCTTTAAGCTTGACATTTCTCCGGTAGTAATAAATACAAATGAACTGTTTACTTATTTTAATTTATTATTATTTATGTAGTTACGTTACCGCAGCACAAAAAGCTTGGTTATGCTTTATTACCATTGTTGGTACATCGATTCCGGTAGCACACGAGCTGCATGGATATGTTGTTATCAAACAGACCAGTTATATAAAAATATTCTTAATTTTTAAATATATATTACCTATAAATATTTTATTAGCAATACTATTAGGTTATAAATGAACTAGTTGATTTGTAAAATAATTAAAATACATTTTATGATTGAGATACGGGTAACCAGTATTTTCATTCAGCTCTACTAAAATATTTTTGTAGCCAACCCTCTTGGTCCGAAGAAAATATCTAACTTTCTAAGTACAATACCCAATCACCTCCCAACTTCCCACTCAATTCAATCCCTGATAACCCTCCGAGGCATCTGAAAAGAAGATGGCCTAGGGATCTTCTGATGTAGAACATTTATTGAAGTGATACTTATTCACACATTTACTGGATGTATATATTGAATACAGTTTTAAATATCAATCAATAATTTTTTTAAAAAATATGAAATGACCTTGTAGAATATAGGTGAGTGTTTCAATTTATGAAATGTTAAGTCTTCAACAAGTATTTTGCTTTCTTTTTTCTTGATAAAAATATTGCAAAGGGCATTGATCGATTTGTGTGAGGGACAATTTTTGTTCTAGTTGTTGTTATAATAGTTCTCCTAGGAAATGTTATTACTTTTATATATTTACCTAAGCGGTCAGACACTATCAAAAGCCTTGGGTATATCCAGGAATGCTGCGACAGCATACTCATCATGAGAATAAAATAGGACTCCAGGACGTAACAGATTCATTTCATCTTTGAAGCCAGTGGAGGCTAAGGGAGAATATCATAGTTGTGAAGTAGATATCTGATATTTTCAAGACACCAATATTCATACAAAAAAGAAATAAGGGTCCTTAGTGCATTACTTTCTTAAGGATGGTTTCATTGACCAACGGCTGTAAAATAGATGTCCCCTAAGAATAATATAAGGAAGATAAAAATAAAATATAAGATTACCAAAAAATAGAAGAAAAAAATTAATTTAACAATCTGTGTCACTATTTACAACTTGACGAATAAATAATTGTAAAATTTCAATGAGTATAGAAAGAAGAGTATGTATACTGTATGTATGTATACTTCTAATACATGCACTAATAGAATGAATAAAATATTTAAATTGAGTTTTACTTATTACTTTCAATCTGGATAGAAAGGAGGTATTGAAACAGGAGGGATTTAAATTTTGACAAAAATGGAACATTACGGATGTTATAGAGTGGTGAATCCTATAATTTGAATAGGAAATAAAGGAATGGTCAGTGTAACCTTTTGGAAAGGAATATACTGGTTTAATTAGCGGGATCTTGCATTGCGAAAGGAAACCGAGGTCTTATGGAAAATATTATGAACGTAAGAGGGTTTGCGAATTTTAATGGTTTTATAAAGGAAGGAAGCTTGGAAGTTATTTCTAAGAGATGCGGGTTAATGCTATTTTAACTCGGCATACGGATATGTGTGAGAAAATAGTTAAGGGAGGATTATTTGGACAAAATCAGTTTAATCTCCTGATTTTTTCCCAAAATATCCAAATGTCCACTTTAAGCTGGGTTTGCCAAAGGAGGATTTCTTGTCAGGTTTGATTCACAGCTGATATAGCAGTAAATAATTATCAACCTCAGCCGGACTCGAATCTGAGCCCGGGAGTTAGGAATCCAGTGTCTTACCCACTCAGCTACCGAACCGATCCTTCCTCATATTTTATTTAAAAAATAACTGAACTAATGATAACATTATTCGAACTGGATTATCAGTTTATAATTAAACCAGATGTTAATAAAAAATACTATGATTGAATATGCAGGTTTTAGATCATAGATGAAGGGATAATTGAATGATTACGTTCGTAGTATATGTTTAAAGGATAAATCTATTGTAGTAGTTTATATAGCTAAATGAATCTATTATGTTTTAAATAAACTTTTCGGAGAAAACACTCTCTTTTTCTTGGAAGCGAAATAATACAGGAATTCAGTGGTTGGGTCTTACCTTTTGAGGTAAGAACTACTCCATGTAGAATCAAGGAAAAACAGAATCTTAAACTTGAATTGAGTTTAGTTTTGTAAATATTTTGGCCTGAATATTTTTCCAATTTATTCTTCCCTAATCGTATCATCCTCTGCCACTAATTCCTTGTTTCTTGGATCCACCTCAAAGTGATGGCTTCTCCGCCTGTTCATTCCTCTTCTCAAGGCCTCTCTGACACTTCCTTCCCAAGTTCTCCAAGGTCTTCCTTAATCCATCATTCTTCTGTGATCTTGAATATACGATTTGCTGGTATTCGAGAAACATGACCTAAACACTTTAAAAGGTGTTTCTGTATCGCCATCTCTTACGTCCTGGTTTTTTTTCGCAGGAATCTAAATAGCTCCAGCACTCGAATTTGGCTTTTACATTTAGTGTTGAATCTCCAATCCATAACTCGTTGGAGTACATCGTCATGAGGAGGATTGTGTTTTGTAGCCATTTTTGTCTGTTTACTCACCTCTCTTATGTTCTGAAAATCCTTCTTGAGGGAATTTAAGCACCAGCGGACTTTACTTTCTAATGTTATTGGTAATTTTAAAGTATATATTTTAAATAAAGTATTGATTTTAAATAAAATGTAATTAAGTAAATTACAATTAAGACCCATCATCTGATTTTTTGGTTTATTATGGTTGGTTCCCTATATGAATTATAAAAAAAAATATATATATATATATTTTTCGTTAAACTTTAGCAGGTGTATGACAGGAGTCAAATATTTAATAAAGAAAAATAAACCAGTTTTTCTCCTGACTCTTATATTCCTTAAATATGTAACGACCGATAAGAATGTTTGCTAAAAGAGATGGTTCGCTATAAATTGCCGTATTCACTACTATAACTCTTACAAGGTTATATAATGTTCTAAAACTAAAGACAACAAAAAAATTAGTTCTAATAAGAAGCCGAGTGGTAACAATAGGAGAAAACAATAAATTATCAAATTTTTAAATATTTAAATATTTAAAAGTTTTTCAAAAATGTTTAAAAATTATGATATTTACGAGCCTTAGCATTTGATCACTGACACAGCGTCAAAACTGTGGTAACATTAGTTTATTTATTTATTTAGAGTTCAAGAAAAAATAAATTCAAATTTATTGCTTCCATAATTGGTCATAAATAAAAAATGAAAGATAAGAAACAACCAGAAATGAAAATATCCAATTCGAGCATAATAAGAACTCAATAAAAGAAAATAACATTAATATGTATGTAATGTAGTGCATCTCTCTTTAACAGGGTTTCTATTCAATCAGTTATCATTAGGCTGTCAGTGTTATTTCCTGTATTTAAATTTTATTTTATTTTATATCTTGTATAATTAGAGTTTTGTTGTTTTTTTTATTCCTTTTTTTTTAATCTATTATCATACTATTGTATGTATGGATTCATCGTCATCCATATTAATTATTGCCTTGAGTGAGACAGCTTGTAATATTTATTTAATAAAGTATTTTTAACGAAACAAATAGTTATTAACAAATATTCTCTCACGATTTTCTCTTAACAACATAACTTTAGTATTGTTATTTTTAAACGTTATATTATTATTATTTTTTTTTAGATACTAGAAAGTAGTGAACCATATCATCATACTACATAGTCCGGTCATTGAACATGTTTCAAAATGCAATAACAAATGTTAATTGTTCTATCAAAACAAATCTTTTGAAATTCATTCGAATTTTACTCACATCACCAAATTAAAGCTTTGAGGGTGATCATCTACAAAATATGAGTAAATAATTTAAAAAATTTATTAATTCATTATAGCTTAGTGCTTGGTCATGAGCAGAAGAACTTTAATTTTGAAATATAGGCATTTCAAAGGTCTGAATTGAACTTGCAAGACTTAAAAAAACAAAAACTTTTGCAGGCACCAAGCTGTCTGTGAAGATCACTGTTTTTGGTGTGATCACCCATTTAGAGATCAGAGTGTTTCTTTACTCTTATAAAGTATTAGAGTTTTGTACAAAATTCATTGAAATACTACTGGTATATACAATGCCTTTCTAGATTTTTTTTCCTTTCAGGATCCAGCTTTTGTGAAGAAGAATCATAAACGTTTTAAATTTTATAATAATATTAGTATTAAATTATGGTGTTAATCATTTTAGATAATGCTGATAAACGTTGTTTATTATTAAGAAAAATAATTTGTCAACATTTAATTTCTGTCATGAAAAAATTTTACTGATATTTAAATAAATATAAAATTTCTTCTTTATCGTCCTTTTTAAATACAAAAAAGTTTTGTAAAGTAACATTTGTAAAAAAATAAAAATAAATTAAATATATTCCATAAAAACGTTTGAGAAACCTAAATAATTAGGTACGCAAATAGACAGGTTTTTGTTGAAAATAAATAAATAAATGAAAATTTAGGTAAATTAATAAATGAAGTGATGATTAATTTTTTTAAATCCACATTTTGATAGGAATGAAGATGTTTGTAACATTAACAATTCCAAAACCTTTGCTAAACACTCCTTAATAATTTTTTTAATAAATAATTTTATTGAGTAAGATGGAGTTAGTAACTTTAATTTTTGTTAAACAATAGTGGAAGGTGGCTACTTTGAACTTATAACGCCTTCATCCATATATGTGTCCAATTTTTAATTCTATTTAAATACTTGAAAGATCGTTGTGGAATTTAATACAATTTCATAGATTTCTGATTTTTTAAATTTTATTCTGGCTTTCAACAATCAATAAACTAATATAAACGAGATAGGGATTTTTTTTAAAATACTAAAACTACTAAAAAAAAAACAGCTTATATACTGTATTAGAATGTCTCTTTATCAAATTTGACACACAAACTACAAATTCATTTCTATCTTAATACTAATGAGTAGGTCTTAAATTATCGACCTAACTCGCATAAGAAGATGCTGCAGATTTTATGAAAGTGGGAACTATTGAACTATTGAGTATAAAAAGAAAATTATGAACTCGAAATTAGTTTTCTCAAAAATAGTTTCGAATAATAAAAGAGAAAACTGAAAGCACGTCCCCCCCCTCCTCACTCCAAATAAAAACGTTGATATTTAGATTTGTAGCATTGGAATCGATCAGCGATCTTCCAGAGCTTTTCTATTTTAAACATAAATTTATATCGTTAATTTTTTGTCAAAATATTAAAGTCTTGTAAAACAGTAATCAATTTTTTACATTTAATTATGAATTTTTTCTGTTGTCTGATGTTTATTCTCCTTCGTTTATAAGAAGGATCTTTGAAAATAAGTTCATTTATATTTATTGTTTTTCGGTGGATCCAAGATGATAACCAGATGATCGAAATAAGCGAAACCGAAAAATTACTTTTCTTGCAATAAAAAACGAATCAATATAAATTAATTAAACTCCAAAACATTTCTTATTATCGAACATAATCATTTAAAGATGTTATACGATTGAAGATTAAGACAATCTTTTATTTATGATTAAGAATGTCTATATGTTAACATGTTTTTAATGTTTAAATATTAATTACTTTTTTTCATAAATCGATTTAATTGTAATTTTAATTATTCTTTAATTTTAATATATTTCTCATTTTTTTTTTTTTTTTTTTTTTTTACATTGACGATTTTATTCGACATCACTTAGTGTACAATCGATTATTTAAATTTTTTTTTTTTTTTTTTATTGATAATTTTAAGCCATTTCCCTAGAAATTACTTCCTTTTTTTTTTACATAAAAATACAGTTGGTGGATGTTTTTCTTGTGAATAACTATATTGAACTGGATTTCGCCTTTGGATGCACCCCGCTGCTTCAGTCAATTGATAACAGGTAATGTTTTAGGCTTTCCGGTTAACCTAACCTATCGCTCTGTTAACCGTTTTAAAGCTGTCTCAATCGATTCAGAATCGTTCAAGAACAAAAAAATATTCCAGACAATAGCACAACCAATTAGTGGCATTCTCCGAAAGCAGAAAACGTAACTTTTTTGTTTTTTAGGATCGTTAAGTTTTCGGTATTGTAGGAAAAACATTGTATTTTTGGAGAATGGTAAAGTGTTAAATAAGTGCGAGGACTGGCTCAGCAAATTGGAGCTGGCTAGCTGGTCCGATTTCGTTCACAATCGATAGATGTAGCAGCCTTCATGTAGCACTTTGTCTCCCTGTTATTTAAAATAAATTCGTATCTCTCTCGTATTAGAGATCTGAGGGAAAGTGTTTAGTACACCTTTAGTTTAAAAAGTGGATCATAAGAAAATATTAAAAGTTGTACTCGAGGTGGGATTGTTGAAGAATAAGGGATTAGAGGAGGAAGATTAGGACGATTTTTTGTAGTTTGATCCTATTGTAGGTCTCACTCAGGTTTATCAAAGCAATGTTGTTGCAGGTCGTGCAACACCTGCCGATTGACAGCACTGTCCGGGCAGATCCCTCACTCTGAGTAGACCTTGGCCGGTACCCAGCCTAGAAGGAGGTGGGTCTTAGGGTTTTCTGGGGAGGAAATTGTAGAGGAAACGGAAGAAAGGGGCTCTCCAAAACCGGGAGGTCCCTGAGCCGGTCGCCATGATAGCTGGATGTTTGTAGGTTATCAGTATCGATTCTGGGCAGAGAGGGAGAGTGCTTCTACTGGGAGAGGGAGCGATGGCGCACGTACTCCTCGACATGTACCTGCGGACTTCTTTGTGTACGTACTTGTACACGTACTCGGGGGGTAGTTTTGGAGGGATGGGGGCATGGTGTACCTACTACCCTATATTTAGGGATCTGGAAAAGACTGTAGGACATGATTTGGGTAGAGACAGATGTAGTTTAGAGAGATATGCGATAGAGAGGGCTATGATGACTGACCTTCGCAGATGTAGCCCTGCTGTATGATGCCCCATATGACCTCGGCGCAGTGGTGGCAGTAGGTAGAAGGGAGCTTATGGAAGGTCTTCTTGGCGAAGGTGTGACCAGCGTCGTGAGCGCAGGTCCTGCCTGCCATGTTGGCTCTAGGTGACGTCCCTGCTTCCCATCCTGAGCGCGGATCACTCTCTACTCACCGCCATCCTGGCACCATACTGCTCTGCGCACTCTCCTCCTCTTATTGACTGCCCTCTCCCCTCCCTCCTCTCCGCCGCGCTATCGATAGTTCGCGCATCTCGATTCCCTGTCTCCGATCGATTTGCCATCTCTCAGAAAAATAAATTCATTACTTAAATTTGTACAATATTATATTTATATTTACCTGATATTACTTGCGAACCTTCGTTACGAGCGCGGTCTCATCCCGCTATTTATGCTTGTCGATAGTTGAAACTGCTGCCTCTACATACTTCACAATTATCGAATCAAAACATAAAAATATTTACTTTTCTTTCAACCCGATAGAAAATTGCACAACATGTAATTTATCAAAACGGAATGATTTACACGTAATATTATATCCTACATAATATTAATGCCGAGAATATAATATTCTAAATGAAATAGTTACCGTTAGAATTTATATATATTATTGAAGCCACCAGAAACAATTCACACTTATACCATTATAATTTAAATAACTAAGAGCTTTAAATTCTGCTCACATTTATATTTAATTATTTTTACTTCTACTTAAAAGAACCCTAAAACATAAATAAAATAAATAAATGATATATAAAAAACGTGTTTAATGTTGATATTTCAAATATTTTAAATTTCAGCTGATAACGAGACCATACATTAGTTATGTTCAATACAATAAATTATATATGTATGCTGTTTTTTTTTATTTAATTTATTTTATCCTCCAATATGTATAATCAATAAATATAATTTAAAAGCTTATAAAAATCATCAGATGCTTCAAAATATGTCTAAAGTGCATAAAAAGAAATTACTTTGCTGAAAGAAGGATATAAAATTTTTTTTTTTTTTTTGTGATGACGCATCCTCAAGACTTTAATTTCAATTTCGAGGGATTTCTTTACAATTCCATTTTTCTTTATTTCCAAGAACGTCACGTAAAAATAAAAGTTTTAAAAAATAAAATAAAATATAATCAGAAAAAAATGAGACAAGTATAAATTATTTGTGTAAATTACACTATTATGAACACTTAAGTATAAATTACAACAAATGCAAAACATAATTCTGAAAAAAATAAAAAAATAAGTACAAGTGAAACGAAACCGAAAACTTTGTTTTTATGTAATTTTTATTGTTACATTAGCGAAATTTGATTTAATTGTTCTTTTTTTATCAAGTTTATTTAACTTTCTTTATATGATTTGTATGTTTGTTTTATTGTTTCAATTTATTTTACGTAAGTTCGAATAGTTCATAAAATTTTATGAAATATGTCAATATCAAATCAGGACGCATTAACATGTAATAGAAATAAACAGCCCCCTTACAGTGTTACTTTATAAGAGAAAACAAAATAAAAAGTTGAAAATTTCCATCTTCAAATTTCCTTCTTCTAGTTTCATTTCATTTTGACCACTGGCTTTGTTTTTTTTTTTTTTTTTTTTTTTTTTTTTTTTTTTTTTTTTTTTTTTTTTTTTTTTTTTTATTTATTTATTTATTTTTTTTTTTTTTTTTTTTATTACATTCCGTATCTACTCACATGAGTCATTAGCGGCTCAATATACATATTAGATTTTGTCGAACAGTTTACAAAATTTTAGAAATTCAAAAATGCTTCTGATCCTTTCCTCTGTGTCTTCCAGTGCTTTATCTATTTCTGAGGGTATATTGTACTTTGTTCTGGCGTCAGAGTATAGTGTACATGTTGTTACAATGTGTTTCAATGTCAGTGTTGTCATGCATGTTGTACAAATCGGTGGTTCTAGGCTTCTCATCAGGTAACCGTGGGTGAAAGCTGAATGTCCTATTCTTAGTCTCGTCAAGATTATTTCCTCTATTCTTGATTTTCTACAAGATGTTGTCCAGGGTCGTGTGTCTTGTTTAATTTCTTGAAGTTTGCTGCGTATTTGGTTCCATTTTGTTTTCCAGTGATTGAGCAATTTTTTTCTACAGGATGTTTTTAAGTCAGAAGTTGTTGTAATGTCTGTAATAATGGTTCCTGTTTGGTTCAGTCTCGCAAGATTTGCTGCACTGTCTGCAGCCTCATTTCCGGAGATGCCACAATGTGAGGGTACCCACATTAGCACAGTCCCTCCACCCATCGACTCGTGCATCTCCCACAGGCAGTTATTAATCTTGCGTATTAGGGCATTTTCAGAATTGTCTTCAGCTATTGCCAATATTGAACTTAGAGAGTCTGTTACCAAAAGAGCATGTTTTGTATTTGTAGATTGTATCAATAGAAGACCTTGGTAGATTGCAAATAATTCTCCTGTAAAAACACTATTTAGTGACGGTAGGTTAAATTTTAGTACGCTATTGTTAAAAACCACTGCACAACCGACTTCTCCATCAGTTTTCGATGCATCAGTAAAAATTGTTTTGTGGTTTGGATACTTTTGCCTTAATTCTGCAAAAAGTCTCTTTTTAATGATGGGGTTGTCGTCTTCAATCTTTTCCTTGAGGGACGTGTCAACCTTGATGTAAGTATTGTCCCATCGAAAAAACAATGGATCATCTATGGTTAGTACTGTATTCGGTTTTATGTCTAAAAGTTGGAGGAGATTTTGGGTTCTTATTTTATTATTTATTATTATTTCTTATTTTATTATATGGGTTTTTATTTTCATTTAGACATTAAAATATTCCATTCCGAATTTTCCAAATTCCATCTATACTATTACATAAAAGGACAAACCATTTTTCGTTTTTAATCTCTAACAGCGGAAACTACTGAACCAATCTGTACCAAAGTTTAACTACATCTACATAGTTCAAGGAAGGTTTAGCAATAATAAAATTTTAACATTTTTCATGAAATTGCTGTTAATAAAAGCGATGAATATGTTGTGCGTAGTGAAGTTTGAAAATTAGTAGGTCGCGAGCGTCATTCAATGACAAATATACAGTGTTATATAGAGCTAGAAATTGATAATAAAATTTGCTTATTTCTATTAAATTATTATCAAAAAATTAATAAATATGTGGTTTGACGTGTGGATTCCATTGAAGTTTAAAAATCGAACGATATGTAGCTAGCACCATTCTATGACAGAGTTTTAATAAAACTATAAAACCTATCTAAACCAAATTTCAACTACATCAGCTTAATAGCTCTAGAAAGATTTTGCAATAATAAAATTTACACTAATACAATTTTAAATATACATTGTTTAGTGCCAGAAACGAGGTTGGTCACACTGCCATAAGCTTTTAAGGTTAGAAATTAATGTCCAATCAGATGAATCATTAAAATTATTTCTGCCTAATCGCCAAATCACAATGTAGATCTTTCGCTTTTTGATATTTGTGCATAAAAATATGATTCATGGGCCTGTTATTTTAAGCATTGGTAGTACAGTCCATTATCCACAAGAGTATCTTAATAGTCTCTGTCCATCTGAATTTCCAAATCATGTATTAAAATTAAAAATTCGATGACCAATTTTGCTTTTACGATATCTTCTACCTAATCAGTTCAATAGTACCATGTTAAAAATTACAACCATGCGTGAAAATATTATCAAAGTAAAGATTCTCAATTGCAGTTTAAATTATCCAAGTTATTTCCTTATGAGCGCGGGCGATAATATAATTTATTCTACCTCTCTCTCTCTCTCTCTCTCTCTCTCTCTCTCTCTCTCTCTCTCTCTCTCTCTCTCTCTCTCTCTCTCTCTCTCTCTCTCTCTCTCTCTCTCAAAAAAAAAAAAAAAAAAAAAAAAAAAAAAAAAAAAAAAAAAAAAAAAAAAAAAAAAAAAAAAAAAAAAAAAAAAAAAAAAAAAAAAAAAAAAAAAAAAAAAAAAAATCAAACAATTGTACATATATAATTTATGTATAGTGTTGGGAAGAGGGGCTTACCTTTATTGGCTGCCTACCGCTATCCCCTTTCCAGCCGGTTCTACAGCGTCCGTTTTATATTAAAACATATGAAACAAAAAGAAATTGGAAAAATATAAAACAAAAGAAAATAATCCTTTCCGATTATGGAACAGATTAATTATATATGTATTTACAAAAAAAAAAAAAAAAAAAAAAAAAAAAAAAAAAAAACAAACAAAAAAAAAAAACATCCAATGGAAAATATTCAATTAAAACAAATTTTACAAGTAAGAAAGAATTTACATCTATAAATAATTTATAACAAGATAAAAATTTTTTTGTAAATAGAGAAAATCGTTTAACCTTAATATATTGAAAAATGGTAAATTAAAATAAATTAAATGTTTAAAATAAAGTCCAAACTACTCACGAAGTGAAGAACAATTATCTCCAGATGATTTTCATTAAACGATGAAAAGACCGAAGTTCGATGCGATTATTCCACTTCAATGCGTTTGCTCTAACTGTAGCGGGTGGTGCGCACCTTGCTATTTCAGGATCCAAATACCATCTAAATCAGACAGTCGATGTAAGTAAGCGGTGAATACGAACTGCGATAAAAAAACCAGACTGTTGATGTAAATGGTTAGTAGTTGTATAATATGCAAACTGTTCGCACGAGGTGCTCTCTTCTAGCGTTCGAAGCCAAGACTGTACAAGCCAATAATATGAGGTGCGATCTTCATAACATCAAAATCCTGACAGTCGATGTAAGCGGTTAAAACGAGATGCGATCTTCTTGCGATTAGATGCCAGACTGTACTATATTATTTGTGTAGTGACTGGACGTCATAAAAACATATCTTTTGTTTTTAAACAAATGACTAACTACAATAAATGAAACATCACCTAAAATTGACAAAATAATATTCTAAACTACAAATTAATTTTTGATTTTCATAATTGGAAAGGAGAAGAAAAAAATCAGTAATTAAAATTAAAGTTGACTCTTTTTGAAACAATTAAAATGATATACTTTTAAACCAAGCCTGTTTATTTTTGTAATTAATATACAAAAATACACTTGAAACCAGCACATCTATTTGGGAACAACATTCAAAGGCATATCTTGTGAACTAGACCAGAAATACAACACTTGTACCTTTCTGGATATTGCTCTATCTTTGGACAGAATATTGGATGTATCTTTAAATTCAAGACAACTCACTGATCCTTGCTGTTCTACATATTTTCTCTCTATGTCGAAGGTCCGTGCTTTCTTCTGTTCGGTCGACCCCAGTGGAAATACTCCAAGGCATAGTGCTTGCTCCATAGCAGTACATCAAATGGACACAGGACATTCCAGTTAGCTCAGACATTCCAACTGTGACATGTCCTCTGAATTTCTTAAAAATCGGAATAAATTACTATAACAACTTTATATATTTAATCTTTGACTTGAAACATGTCCTTCAGTTCAACATGATAATACACTGATTCCATATTCAAATAGTGTACTCTATAATGGTCTGTCGTTTGATCAGAGAATGACATGGGTTCCATTTACCAATTTAAAAAAAGGATTAACGCTCTACAAACTTTTTTCGAAGCATTCATTTCTCGAAATTAGGGACAAAATGACCACTTATACACTTACCTACTAAAACCTATTTTTGTCTGCAAAACCAATAATTATAAAGCATCCTCGTACTTAAGAAAAATAACTCTTGATGCAGAACTTCGGATGCCATATTTTACCGAAATAGATCCGCTACCAGAGATGCTATGAATAATTGTTATAAAGAACGTAATGAATTTCTAGAAATAAGCTTTAGGTTGAGACACTGGTAATTCACTGCATTATAACTTGAGTTAATTGGAACTGATGTGTGAATTCCGAATGCTTGTTTGGTTTAACATTTAATTTTGTGATTTTGGTCCTCTTCGATTATCATCACCGAAATTTCAGCATAGACAATTTTTCAACTTTTTTTTAATAAGAGGAATGTTTTCTGATTTCTGAGAAGCTCAAAAAGAATAAAATAAATTGTAAAATTTTATATCGAAATTTGAAATAGCTCTACAAAAACACGCATAGACAAATTGTATAAATTGTTGTTCACAACTATTAATTATTAAGAGTTATATAATGGACGAACGTTTAAAGTTTTTTTTTTCTATTACATATTTTTATTCTGTTTAATCAAAAAATGTCAATATCTGTGATGGTATTAGAATATTTAGGGCTTCTTTCTCGAAATAAAAGCAATATTTATTACGTTCTTCAGATTTTTTTTTTTTTTTTTTTTTAAAGTTATTTTTTAGTTAATTTCAATATCTACCTTTCAACTTTTTGAAAGATTAGATCAGTAAAATAAATATTTTATATCGTTTTTGATATTTTAAATTTATATCCTTTCCACTTGAAGCTACCCTTCCAATTATATACCTATATAGTGCCATCCATAATGCATATTACTTTTAATGTTCTTGAACTTAAAAAAAGTTGAAACATTTAAACATTTGGATTATATAGAACAATTGAACAATAAATGACGAAATGGAACTTAAATAAATGGACTTTTATTAAATATATTTTTAAAAAATTAAATATTCGAAAAGAAATGAACTAAAAATGAAGAAAATATGGAATGCTCTACTTAACCTCGATCTCAAGTTTCTCTTATGATGTTTTTTTTATTTAATGTTTTTTTGTTTTTTTTAAATATCCTTTTAAGCGGCACGTTATGTTTTTGGTGTATGTGCTTTGAATTTTGTTGTAGTTGGTGAGTATGGTCTGAAATGAGGGTGTGTAGGGGGACAACCTTCAATTGTTTTAAGAAATTTAAACGAAAATAAATATTCAAAAATTATCATTTATTCACCACAATATTCCTCGTTACAATCAGTGATCTTGTTCCAGCGTTGTACTAAAAACAATATTTGGGTGACCTGAACTTGGCTTCGTCTTCGAGTGCCTTCCTCTCTAAGACAGCATCCTTCTCAGATACGAAAAATATTTTACTAGCATCTTCAATAAATTTTAAACCAAGTTTGTACTCTCAAAGCAAAATTTATCGATTACAATTTCCGTTGTAATCATTTCGACTAGATCCTCGTTCATTTGTGTAAAATTTGTTCTTACTTGGGTAGAAGCAGTTTTGAATTTTAATAAATAAAAAAAAGAACTAAAATAAAAATGAGCAACATAAATTATACGTGGGTTATATTGTTGAGCAAAAATATGAAATAACCAAAGTGCCAATTTTTTAACATGGGAGACGTTTTACCGGTGCCTAGTAGGTCAAAAGCGATACGTTGCGCATAGTTTGATAGTTTGATTTTAAGAGAATATGAGCAGTTAGGAGTATTTAAATAATACTCTCTTGACTAGGAGGCAGGTTCTAATTATTGAGCTCCCTTTGACACTTTTTATCCTAATTAGAATTTTTTATTTTTTTTTTTTTTTTACATTTATTGAAATTTACAACTGTACAGAATATATACATCAAGTAAATGTATTGACAACGATTATATCATGTTAAAAATTGAAAAGAGCTACTTATTAGTAGCACTTTATTAAAACTTCTACACTAGAAGGTCTCAAGGCCATCTTCGTTTCAGATGCCTCGGAGGATTATCAGGAATGGAGTGGGAAGCAAGTTGAGAAACTAACGGATTTGAGTGATTATGGAGCTTACTATGAAAGGATAGGTATCTGGTGTGGGCTAAAGCAGCAACATATGGAACATTAAGATTTTTATGGATAAGTTTATTGGTGACAAAGTAAGGAGCATTGTGGATTTTACGAAGGATTTTAGATTGTAAGGACTGAATACGAGATGAATTAGATGGTTTAGTAGAGCCCCAAAGCTCAACTCCGTACGTCCAAATAGGTCTAATCACTGTCGTGTATATGAGTCTTTTGTAATTAATTGAGAGCTTTGAACGTTTGTCTACTGAGTGTTGAAGTAGTCTGAAACGACGGGCAGTTTCTTATCGTTTTAGTCTTGTATATGGATTCCAAGTTAGTCGTTTGTCCAAGTGGAGTCCTAGGTAGCGTATCTGTTCAACAGGGACTAGTGGAATATCATCAAAGGATACTGTAGGACAAGAAGTCGTAGGTTTACAACGTAGGGTAAACGTTATTTGGTGGATTTATTTTGATTCTCCATTTTTGACACCATTCTTGAAGGTTTAGGATAGGGATTGGAGTGTTGTCTTGGAGTGTGGAGAGGCAATGAAGGGATAATTGTTTACTGATAACACACGTGTGTCATCAGCCTACGTGGTGAGGACAGTGGTAGGATGAGTTGGGATGTCAGCTGTATACACTGTGTAGAGAATAGGACCTAGGATACTACCTTGTGGAACACCGGCAGATTGGGTAAAGAGAGAAGAATAGGAAAAGTTATGATTAACATTGAAAGTTCTATCGCTAAGATAGGAATAATTAGAAATTTAAAAATTTAACCTGGGTTTGACCGATCTTGCTAGATCCCTCTCCGCTGATCAAAATTTTGTTTTGAATAGAAAAAGTCACATTATAAATCTCTATTTTAAGTGTAGGAGATTTTTTGACACGCTCTACCTCATTTGTTGTTGTTCGGATCGAAAATTTGACGACATTCTACTTTTCAAAAATATATTGAAAATATTTTTTGTTGTATAACATTTGTCTTTAGGACTTACCGTTCAGGAGCTTTATTGGTTAGAATATAAAAAAGGCATGTTTGAAACCCCCTAATTATAAGTGTAGAGGCTTTTTTGACACATGTTTCATGTTATACTTTCTTCAGCCAACAGGCTCAAGGAGGACTTTAATTTTTTTTTTTAATGTATAAAGCAAAAAACTATCCCAAACTTCACTGTACACATTTATTATACTGTACTACATTCTTTATTATAAATCGCAATGTGTACATTTTATATAAGTTATAAGGTTCATTTTCGTATTTTTTAATCAGTAGTATAATAATATTTGGCAATTAACGACACTTTGTTCTAATGGCACTAAAATTATATCATTATATCTATTAATCATAAGTGGTATATTATTGAAGATAAATAATCTAAAATATAGACAATAATAAATTTTAAATCTTTTCTTGGAAAAAAAGTTAGACACATTCCACAAAATGATTAAAAAAAATTGAAAAAAATCGAAATTGTGTTTTGAAATGTACTGAACACAAATCCGAAATCGGTCAATCAGGCAACATTTTTTGTCGAATTTGATTTTTAGGACGAAAATGTGTGTGTGAAAGTGTGAAAATGAAAGAGGTGTTTTTTTGACATTTCGAGCATTTTTTTTATGATTTAAAAGTTTAAAAAAAATTAAGAAACTTAATTGATTTTGAAAGTTCTGTAATTTATTACAAAAAGAAAAACATCAGAGGGCATAAGTATTAGGCTTTGTTGCAAAAATTCATTTTTGGCATTCCCATTTTAATTTCTCCCCTCCCAACTTGGGAGCAGTTTTCGATAAACACGGAGAACGATTTCATCAAGAGATTGCCCAAATGAAAAAAAGTTATAGCGGTTGATGCAAAGAGAAGATGCTTTAAGATTACTGTTGTGTACTACAACGGAAGTACGTGATGTAGAGTACAAAAGGAAAAAATATACACCTTAATTATCTTCAGTATTAAATATTATTATTTTATATATTACAGTTTTCACCAAAGGAAATGTTCAAACTGTTGCAGAACTGTGTAATAGGGCAAATCTTATTTTTTTTTTTAAATTTTATTATTGTGGTTAGGTTACAAACCATTAAAAACTGCTTTCTGAAAGTGATTGTCACAAAAAAAAAAAAAAAAAAAAAAAAAAAAAATATATATATATATATATATATATATATATATATATATATATATATATATATATATATATATATATATATATATTTATATTTTGTCGACCCTTAGAAATTATATAATTAACTGTTTTACAATAATCGGGTTTTTGGTCCTTTATATTTAACAATATTTTGTTCATACAATGTTATTATTTATCCATATATATATTTTCTTTCTTCCTTCTCTCTCCTCTCTTTTTGACGTTTCGACCCCTTATTTAATGGGGTCCTCCTCAGAACTGGAAAAACAATACCATTCTTAAACATCTTTCCCGACATTGGCACACCTCCAGTCATTAATAATACAAAATTTGACAAATACACACCAAAAACTGGGTACCCCGAAACTCCAGGCCAGTAAGCCCACCGACTCCTGCAGCAAGTGCTTGCCAGCTCAGACACCAGGGTACTGAGCTGCTCGGCGGACTACCCGGTCAAAGAGTCCGAGAATACCTCCACAGACGGATGTATAGCCACAAATATAGCATAGAAAGTGGCAAAGAGGACACAGCTCTAGCGATACACGCAATCAAAAATAATCACGTGTTTGATTTTGAGAGGGTGAGAATACTAGATGTGGAAAAGAATCAACAAAAAAGGCTCATCCTCGAAATGATGCACATAAAAAAAGATATTAACAACATCAACACGAGAAATGATTGTTCCAAATTAAATACCCTGGTGTCTGAGCTGGCAAGCACTTGCTGCAGGAGTCGGTGGGCTTACTGGCCTGGAGTTTCGGGGTACCCAGTTTTTGGTGTGTATTTGCCAAATTTTGTATTATTAATGACTGGAGGTGTGCCAATGTCGGGAAAGATGTTTAAGAATGGTATTGTTTTTCCAGTTCTGAGGAGGACCCCATTAAATAAGGGGTCGAAACGTCAAAAAGAGAGGAAAGATGAGAAGGAAGAAAGAAAATATATATATGGATAATTAATAACATTGTATGAACAAAATATTGTTAAATATAAAGGACCAAAAACCCGATTATTGTAAAACAGTTAATTATATATGTATATATATATATATATATTTATATATATATATATATATATATATATATATATATATATATATATATATATATATGTATATATATATATATATATTTATATGTTGTCACTTCATTGATTATAATTATTTCATAATCAACTTTTAGCCAAACAGCTTCTGTAATCTTCAATTTCTTTGGAATCAATTCTTCAAGATAATTGGAATCAATCGGTCAGGTACCTCTTCGGAATTTAAAAATTAATGTTTTGAATGACTGTTTGGGGCGGAATTCCTCAATGAATGTTTTAACATCGTTAATGATTTCACGTGTTACCTATCATTCTTTTCAAGTCAGATATTTCAAAACTTAAGATTATAAAAATACAGGGTGCTGTTCACATTAAAATTGCTGACAAGCTAATAAATTGAATATATTAGACATCGGACTTACTCGAGGCCTAGACTTGTGGAGGTTTTAGAAAATTTTTTAAATTATCAAGGATTTAGATCTTATGGATGTGAATTAGCTATTTCACTAACATCCTTTTGGATTTCCACTCTACAATTATTTCAGCAAACATGCATTTCTTAATGTTAGATATAGGAACCTCGTTGAAAATTAAATCTGCACCATTTGAGAATAACTAGGCAAGTCCAAAATCACAGGTATTCAGGGACAGTGTATTTACAATGAAATTTTTTTTTTTTTAATTATTTTTCCAACCTTCATTGTTCTATAAATTGAAATATACAACGTGAAACTGAGACATTAGTATTAATTTCGATCATAATTATTGGTTATTAAATGTATTAATTTCACAAAATAAAGCTAAGCCACTATTGTATTCTTCATCATAAGATTCTTAAGAGGCAATTGTATTGAGGCAATGATAAAATTAAACATATATATATAGTGAACATTCCATATATAGTGAAACTCCGATTATCCGATTATAATTGGGGACGAAATTGATCCGGTATTGAAATAAAAAATACAGACAGGTATAATGTTTTCACCATTTTATTCAATAATAAAATATGTGGCTGTTTATATAATTATATTTATTTAACATTAAAGTTCAGTTAACATGTCGGAAGTCGTGGATG
Source organism: Euschistus heros (assembly GCA_003667255.2). Classification (NCBI taxonomy): domain Eukaryota; kingdom Metazoa; phylum Arthropoda; class Insecta; order Hemiptera; family Pentatomidae; genus Euschistus; species Euschistus heros. The sequence continues at coordinate 2,132,096 of RCWM02000057.1, read as the reverse complement.
TTTCAACATAGAACTCATCCACCAATTTTTTTCCAGATTCGCCTTTCCTAAGATGGTCTACAATGGACAGTTTTTCAGACGCAGCTAATACTACGCATATATTTTTTTTAGGTGTCATAACTCTTTAAGTTTATAAAGACAACACTCGCGATGGTCATGGGGCCCAGGCTGGGCGAAACCCGTGTAGCTGCTATGCTTAAAATTTAGTTTTAAGTCTTTTATTGTGTCATGAAAACTAATAAGGCGGGTCCTATCGTATTTTAGGTGAACAAGGAACCACGGCCTACAATTACTGTTAGTAAACTATTTTAAAAAAATGCATGTAATAATATATGTACATATTATATTCCGGATAATTGGAGTTTCATTGTTAATGCATTTTTAAATATGTTATTTAAAATTGCCTTGCCTTGCCCCCTCAAGTAGCATTCGGCAGTCCGCTTGTATAAACTTAGATACAAAAACATTCGATATCACCCTTTCTTGTTAAAACAAAACGTTTTCTATGAATTTATAATACCACTACGAAAATTAGTATCTATAGTCAGAAAGTTAACTCAGGTTTAGGTCATAAATAAAACTACAAAATAAATTATTAGAATAAATTTTTATAAATCAAAAAACGCTTCTCTCATCTCAATGCATTTATACCAACCTGCTGTCTTCACTGAATAGAATTTCGGATCCTTACTGATAACCATTTTTGCCTTATATCGACTTTCAACTTAAATTTTTATTTTTCAAAATGCGGTACAGGTCCTTTAAGAGAAGGGTGGTTGAGGCAGAGACTCACAACAAAGTTCCGATAATTTCATAACAATGATTTTTTTTTTCTTCTTGTATGGCCGTTCTATGCTTGAGCTCTTTCATTGCCTTGGTGGTTAGCGTCAATCGATTAGCTACCTATTATTTTCTATGCAAATTTTCGAAAATTTATGGGTTTTTTTTATCCTCTATATCTCGCAGAATACCATAATTCCGAGAAGAATACTCTTCGTCTTGAAAGCTGAAGCCATCCTCTCGAAATTTTTAAACGATTGTTGAACGGTGCACACACTCACGCTATCATATTTTATGATGTTCGTTTTAGTAGAAAACTAGTTTCAAATGTTAGATATTCATTTTCAGTTCAATAAACGTACAAATATTCAAATGAAAGACAAGGAATAAAATAAAAATGCATTTACTGGAAAAGTACTCAAAAATATTATGATAAAAGGGGAATAGGTATTGAAGGTAAACGAAAACTATCTTAAGTCAATGTTTTACAAACTATGGGGTATTATTATAGTAACAGTAATTCTAAATATAATTGTATGTACAGTGAGAAGTAATTATCTTTTGTTTATTTATGATGACTGGTGGCTTTATGATGGCTGGTGAAGGAACAGAAAAAACTCAAATTAACAAGCCAGAGTCCCGACTAGACCAGTTGAGAGAGGTTATGCTATACTTCATTTTCGCTCATTCGTCTCGCGTGTTCTGAAGAGTGCAGAGAAATGATGTATTGATTTTTTTTTTTTTAATATTGTTCACGGAACTCTACTTTCTAAACATCTTTTTTTTTAATCGACGATCAAAATTTAGTACGAATTTCTCCAATCCTATTGCCTATTTAAAAACTCGTAATCCTATCTTCTAGTTAATAATATAATTTTCAAAGTCATTTCAATACCTTACGGTTCGAAACCACAACGGACTTGTGTTCAGCTATTTCGTTTATATTTCCCGCTGACCAACGTAGTCTTCCTAGTTTTAATAAACCGACAGTCATCTATATCCTAACAGAATCTTGCTTTTTATATTCCTCTAGACGGTCTTATATTTAATCAATCATACACCAAAGCACCTTTTATAAAATATAATATTATAATAATTATAACTTCCTAATGAAGGGACTCGATGCCCAAGCGAGAGTTGGCGCTTGGTACTGAAGGTCGTGAGTTCGAGTCCTACCTGAGCGAATTAAAATTCATTTCGTGGCGAACCCACAAAATCAATCTTGAACTTTCTGCTCTCCTTGGAGTACATAAGGACGTTAAGCCCAATAAAAAAAATAAATAAATAAATAAAAATCAGAAGAATCTGCTTAACTGATCTAGATCTTTAACCACTTGCAAATTAGTTTATCTACTAACAATAATTTTGAAAAGTAGCAAACAGAATAATCAATGAGAGAGAATATTATAGTCGTTTAATAACTCATCAGATTTTTAATATTAACTAAGATTTATTACTGATTAGGTAAATACTGCGGAATTAGTTAAGATGGGGAAATAGTCGATAGTTAAGACCAGGGGCTCCAAACTACGGCCAGCGGGCCAAATCCGCCGTAGGACAAGGTATTTACAACCATTTCTTTGTTTAATTTTTTTTTTTTTTTCATTATGATCAATGCTTTTAATTTTTTTCACAAGAGTAGTTCATTTCTCATTTATTCAACATATCACACACAGTATAGGCTTATTTGACAATTTTCCTCCTTCGAAACCCTAATCTCAATGTAAAGGTATTAATAAATAATTGTAAGCTTTTTTGTATGAGAAACTTCCCACGGGATTTTTTACGTCCTAGAGTCTAAATTGTAGAAAAAATATGTTTTTTTACAGCTTAAAATTAGAAAACGGTTAGACATAAGAAGTAATTCATTACAAACCTTTTGATGGCCCACCAGTGTCATCAGTCCGGCCCGCGACAATAGTTTGTAGTTGTGGACCAATTTTACTTGTAATAATTATTAAAAGAGATTTAAGTTGCTCATAAGTTAACAAATTTGAAGTTCTGGATCTAGTGTTTCAATGTCGGTACCAAAGGATATTGAAAAATCTTAATTTTATTCGCAATATCACAAAAAAATGAATGATAATTTGATCACAATGAATTATAATAAAATATATTTCAGATTTGAAATAATGTTATTTTTTTTAATTTTATGTCAATCCCTAACCATAATAGTGATGAATGTATAGTAGTTTACCAGTTGATAAAGTTTCAGTAAATGTAGTTTTAATGGACTGGCAATGTGTGATACTTATGTTCCTACCTAGACTTGCTGCCTGATAAGATGTTCTAGAGTAAGGTTTAAAATCAGTAATAAAATATTTACAAAAAATGTAAGTAAAATAATGATTTTTTTTTTTTTTTAACAATACTTGCTAATGTTATTTTTACATTTATCTGACCGATTCCTTAGAAAAAATTCTCAATTGAAATTCACCCGGTCAAATAGCCAATTCTAAACACACTGAAGGTCAGTTAATGTAATGTTGAATTTAACCTATTCTTTCATCCCAACTTTTGACTATTTCCATGATAAAAAAAAATAGTAATGCTAGTTCCTGCTTAACACTGGCATTTAGTGCTAGTTCGAAAATGCTTTACCACACCCAGTTCCTTATATAAGTTGGCTAGCCTGTGGTTATGCCTTAATGTCCATTCATTATTCTTACTATCATATAGTCCTTTCAAAAACTAGTAGTTTCCTCACACTGGCCTTTGTTATCATCCATGTTTCTGACTCATGTCAATATCGGTTGTATCAGTACTATGGACAGCAACTTTGCAAATTGTGGCAATGAACAGCTTTTAATATGCTCCAGGAGACTGTAATAACTTCTATTTTAGGCAACAACTTACATTTATATATAATATAAATATATTTAACATGAATACAATAATGGATTAGGAAATCAATTAAGAGAAAAAAAACCACTTAATTTTCTTTATTTTACAATCAATATTTTATAACAAAACTAGAAATAAATTTTTTCCAGAATTTTAATGAACTATGCAACTAGACAATGAAATGTTAAGAATATTTAACTACACAAACTTGTTTGACTTAAAATTGAAAATGAATAAAACTAAATGATCTATCCATAACTGATAAATGTCTCTACAACAAACTAGACCAAATTATTAAACTGACTAGAAACATTAAATCAAAGAGAAAAAAAAAACATATTATTTACCAATCACAGATAATTTGTTATAACATAATACATACAAGTATAATATAATAAATATGCATCAGAATGCCTGAATCTAGAACTTTAAATTTCAAAAATGATTAATTAGATTGTTTTTTATATCCCATATCTATTAAACTAAAATAATTATTGAAACTAATTATTCAGAAATTGACAAAATATCCTAATATTTTATGCTTTATATTGGTTTCAAAGAGCATAACTACAAAAATATGTTGTATGTGTACATTTACAAATATGTCAGACAGATCGTTGTAGGAAAATAAGGGCAGGAATATCTAAGGTATTAGGAAGATGGACTCTAAGAATAGTAAAAATAAAACATACTTCATGCTAATGAGGTTAAATTAATAGGTGTTAAGGAACTCAAAACATAAGATCTAAAATTGAAGAATAATTATTGAATGTTATCTTTTCTGACAGAGTATTGTCCCCCAATAACATCTTACGAACCTAAACCAAAGATATATAAAAGGTCTAAGATGCCGATGATGTGATTCCACACGAGAAATAGGAATTATGATAAGGAAAGTAAGAGGTAAGAAGAAATTTCAAAAGTCAGGTGGCTAAAATAAAACATTAAAAAAAATCTTCACATTGTGAATAGAAACAGTTTCTTACTCGCTACCCCCAATAGCCTCTTGAAGTCGATCCCCAGGAGAGAAGTTGGGTACTAGGCTAAGGAAAGGGTAGAATAGAGAATTATTGGATTGAGGTGTAACAAAAAAATTAAGGAAACTAAAAAGTTAAAATTTTAACATTAAAAATAAAATGTGAGCCATAACAAATGGACATCACCTTCATTTGTAAAAACAAAAAATTCAAAAGTCTAAACCTACAAACCCTGGCAAGAATAGCTTGGTAACTAAAACATAACTGGGACTTCCTAGATATAACGTTTATATCTGGAAGGCTTGGTACAGGTAATTAGAATACCTATAGATAAATATGTTGCAAGGACGGGACTGATGGTGTAGGAATTAAATTTAAGGACTAGATGTCAGATGATTCATAACTGATCCTAAGATATAAAAGGATTTTGGCAATAAGACTATTTCATACATTGTCCTAATAGTATAACTTCTATATATGTACACAGGCACCTTATCAGGGACAAAATATGATAAAATGTTATATACTACTATTCACAACAAAGCTAATATAAATTTTAAAAATATTTAAATACAGTCATAGTTAAAGGTCAAAGGGAACGAGTATTTTAATGCCCAAATGGGCTCATATGATTAAGTAGAATATTGCTTAAACAACATTCATCGTTAATTATACACGTGCTTATTTAAACATCTATCAGTGCATTAAATAACTAGTGTAAATAATTAAATTTTAGAAACAGGTAATACAGCTACCACATTAATTCAATCTTAAATTTTAAAACAAATAAGCCAACATCTAAAATAATTTCAAATTAGAGAAATGGAAACGGAAGGATGTGATTTAAAATATTTTTGCATTGGGAATTTCACAGCCTAATAATTAACTTATTATTGCAATAAAGTATTGTAAATAATGGCAAATCATAAAGAAAGTTTTAGTATAGGGAAAACTAATTTAATCAAAGCAAATTAAACGCAGCAGAAAACCATCTGCTCCGATGATTTTATGAATGTAACAAAATTCAGGTATACTTCACTTCTTTTGTCAGTAGCATAAATACTTCACTTCTTTTGTCAGTAGCATAAATAACACCTTCACAACCTTCTCAGTGCAGGAACTGGGGCAGCATATGAAGGGGCATTTAAAAAAATTAACAAAGAGTAAATAATAAAATTTATTAATAATTAAGTCCAGTATTACAGGTTTGGTTGAGGATGTTGGGGGAGGGTTTCACCACACTAGGTATAGGTCATGGATTTGAATCCCACCTAAAATGGATGAAATTTATTCCATAGCAAACCCACAGAATCTCAAGAGTATCACAGCAATTCCACTCTTGGTAGAACAGGTTGTTAATCTATAGGATATTCCATCTTTTCTGCCCTAGTTATTTATATATTGGTTGGCCCAACAATGTAATATATTATTTTAGTCATTTAAGGTCTCTAAAGTGTGTTGTTACCTTAACTGAGCACTTTTCATATTGCAACTTGAAAACTCTTCTGCTTACTCAATCTCCATGCTGCTACTAACTGCTTATTCTTTTCCTTAACTCAGACGTTAGTTATTACTTGTCAAATTAACATATACTGGAAGTAAATCTTTTCTGTAGAGGAAGGGTGGCGCAACTCATTAGCTGTAGAGAGGTGCTATTCAATGTAGGTATGCCATTGCCTCTTGTCAGTATGTATTGGTTAATCTAGTCATCAATACATCACTAATTCAACAATCTAGCCAAAAACAGTTAATTAAGAAAGGAAATGATTATAAAATTATTGTTAGTTACAAGACTTGCTCATATACTAAGGTCTGAGTAGAAAAAGTTGATTAAAAACAACTTTTTTTTACAACAGATGAAAAGCCATCATTAATTAATTTATTCACTATTTTTTATAATACGTGTTGGCAGTTATTTCTCTTCTGTATTGCATCAATGAATCTGGTGTTCAGCGGGTTAGTATATTCTTACTCTTTTGCGCTCCGACAAAAATGGGATTCTTTAAGTCTCATTTAACTCAAGTTGTACATGCGTCAGTGCGGGCATGAATCACAGAGTAGAAGGAGCTTTTATCTCGATCCGATTCCTCTCGAACCTGTTTCCAGATATTTGTGATTTTTTTTTTTTTTTTTTTTCATAGTTATTGCTCCAACTTTTTTTTATGATGTGGAGTAGTAGCCAAACTTCACATTTTTTCGAGGACCAACATTCTTATCATTGTTTATGGAATCCATCTTTTGCCAAGTACTAGAGCTGAGAAATAAAAAGCATATGTAAGGTATCATTAGTCCGTAAATACCAGCAGGAACCGAAAGGACAATTTCACTGCCACAGCTAATCAGTTGCCCAATGACATAATCTCTAAACTTTGGATTTTGTCTTCCAACTTTGTTTAAAATAATTTCCAACTCGGTTCAGGACATTCGAAAAAAATTTCTGAATCCCATCCTTTCTTCCATTTTTGATGTGTTCAGAAGTTCATACACGTAAAGATTCCCTCAATTAAATAATTTCTGGAACCCCCAACATTTTGGTCATGGTATTTTTAAGCATCGACTTAATTAAACAAAATAAACAACAGAATACCCGGACAAGGCAAGTTGCTCCACCACTGTTGGGCAAGAGCTAAATGAACAAATTTTGGTGTGGACACGGTTCTATCGAGTCGAGGCAGAGTCCAAAAATGAGTGTACACACAGAATCATAACATGAGTCAATACAAAAAGTTCCAGTGTGTAATATACTTCAGTGAACTTTTTCTATTTAAAGTTGGTGATTGGTTAGTGGGTATGAAAACCGATATTTTAAACAATTTCAATAACATCAAGGAGTTTTTGGTTGAGAATGGAAAATAAATTATTTTATAAAGGTGTAATATATAAAAATATAAAAACAACTATTCTCCCATCATTTACTTAACATCACAATATATATGATAGTTTATAAAAAAAAAATTTTTCTTCTTGCGACGTTTCGTGGCATTGCCACATTATCAAGCCCTGAAAATATGCAAAAAACATACATGTATGACATAACGCGAATATGGTACAACATCAACACTCAACTACTGTACATTATATAAAAACTTATGAATTACCTTACAATCCTCATACTCATATGATCCTTATCCAATATAATATCAATCGACTTAAAAAAGTCTTGTCTTAGTGTCATGTCTAATCTACACACATATAATTTTAATGTAAAAAACAAATAAATTCAATAAATAAATTAATATTTAAGTAATCTTTTCATAATTTATTTATTGAATTTATTTGTTTTTTACATTAAAATTATATGTGTGTAGATTAGACATGACACTAAGACAAGACTTTTTTAAGTCGATTGATATTATATTGGATAAGGATCATATGAGTATGAGGATTGTAAGGTAATTCATAAGTTTTTATATAATGTACAGTAGTTGAGTGTTGATGTTGTACCATATTCGCGTTATGTCATACATGTATGTTTTTTGCATATTTTCAGGGCTTGATAATGTGGCAATGCCACGAAACGTCGCAAGAAGAAAAATTTTTTTTATAAACTATCATATATATTGTGATGTTAAGTAAATGATGGGAGAATAGTTGTTTTTATATTTTTTTATATTACACCTTTATATTATAATAATATCTCCTTAGTAATTATATATTGTATAATAATTTTTTTTTTTTTTTTAATTCAAGATAACAATTAGTAATGAGTACAATACCAGAACACCATCCCTTAATACTGCTTGAAATATCTTATCTTGAGCTGTATGAGGTTTTGAGCAGCTATTGATATTCATCCACCATGAAGTTATATTTTTTGCCTTGTTAAGAAATTCTCTGCTAAGGACTGTTTCCACTGAAAAAAACCCATTCAAGGTTCATTTCCCTCTCAAACAAGAGAAAGTCCCTAGCGCTATGATCTTCCTAAAGCAGTAATAATACCATTGCATATGTTATATAAAATTAACAGTGGAACCACTGAAAAAAATTTGAGTAGCAGTTGTATAAGCTCAAAAACAAGGTCTTTAGACCTCCCTAGGAACCACAAAAAATTTTATCCCAATGAATGATTCAATAGTAATGTTATGGAAGGGACACATCAATTTATATTTCAAAGTGATAACCTGTTCGAGATATCAATAGTGTATATAATATGTAGGTCAGGCTTTTGGCTAGAGCACTGGTAATGGACTGATACCTACAATTAAATGTACCACAACAAACCAATTCTGGGTCTCAGGTCCATTTGATGAAATGAAAATACTGCCTCTAGACCAAAAATTGTTATTATTTGGTCTGTTCAGGATCATGCTTTACCTTTAAGTTCTTATCTGAACCCATGAAAGGATCAGGTACTAAGTTTAAAGGTGTGCCCAAGGAGAACATCACAACCAGAGTCAATTCATAATGAATATATTTCCTTATTCCTTTTCTAAAAAAATGGTCTGTCAGTTAATTTATAAAGGAAAGTTTCAAAAACAATATATTTTCAATGGTCAACCGACTACACCATGATAAAATATCATGTCATGTCAAGGAAACAGTGAACAGGTAAAGTGAAAATTGGAAGATCACCCTGATTGTTAACAGGGTAATAAAATTATATTGTAAAAAACATCTTATCCAATTATATTTAATAATAACAAATATGGTAATTATATACCCAGAAATAACAACATTTAGAATGTGATTTTGAGGGTTTATACAACAACATGCAAAGGCTAGTGACATTTGGACAAGGAGAGAGCGATTCCCAAGCTATGCACCGACTGTTTAAATCAAAGATTTTTGCTGAAGCCATAAAGAGATGGATGCCTACATCAATGGGAGGAGCATTGGAGAATCAGGTAAAATGATAATAAAATAATTGTGAGTAAGGTAAGGTTTAGTGACTTCTGTAGTCATAGGAGGGAGGGATAATTAAAGAAGAATATTAGTGAAGATCGTTCACTAAATGAAACTAAACTAACAAGTCAAAAAGTGATTCTTAACTATTTCTATGACAATAAAGTGATTACCATAATAAACTTATTTGTTTTTTTGGATTCGTATATAGATTAGGGAAGATTATATCATATTAATTTCTTTTAAAACAGGAAATTCTTCACTGATCCACAGTAACAGATTTAATATATTTACATGTGAATCAAGAAAATATTAAAACCACAATTTCTATGAAAAATTCTAAAGATCTTCCAATCCATCTCAATAAACTCTGTTTTCTAATTTCATAACCATAAAAAAATAAATTTAAAAAAAGTTAAAATATGTTAGTGTTACTAACTATATCGATTGAGCTTTGGACAATTACAAATTAAGAAATTCAAACAAGAACTGATATAGTGCAAATTAGTTTTAATCATTCTATGTAAACATTTATACCTCAGAGATTTGATAAATGATATTCGTTTTTTAAAAAATGGTGTAAAAAGACAGCCAAATAAAATAAAAAACTGACCATTTTAAATTTTATTAATAATCATGCAATCAAAGCTTACCTCAAACAAATCCATATTTGATGATAAAACATACTCTTAATATCAAGACTAATCAATGGGTAATTTAAAGGAGGCAAAAAACTATTTTAATATATATATATATATATATATATATATATATATATATATATATATATATATATATAATTTGAAACAGTTATCTATGAAACAGATATACTTTATACCTCTTTTCTATATTTTAAAATCTTGAATAAGTATTATTTTTTTTTTTTTTTTTTTTTTTTTTTTTTTTTTTTTTTTTTCCATCCACTAGGAATATAATGAACGATTCTATATTTTTTTTTCCAACTAAAAAAAACTATTTAAAAATTACTCAATTGAAATTTTAACAGATGTTCATTTATGACTTAATCTAAATTCTTTCTGCCTGGACAACAAGCTCTTCTTCTTTGTATGAGTCTTGAGGAGTCCAACAGGATTGTCGGCATGAAAAAAGGAAGACGGATCCAAATTCTAAATGCGTATCGGATGACTGATGTAATCGCAGTTTAGGTATAAGCGTAGGCAGGATCTGCAGTTCAAAAGTCACTTCTCCGCCACAACTGCGACAGGTTCGTGGACGCTCTGACATTGCATACAATGGTAAAGGAAAACCTCCATATCTAAAAAGAAAAAAATCACATAATTAAATATTAAATAAATACATTTCGAAAACTTGCCATTTTAATTCCAAATTATAAATAGTTAAACTTAAAAATATAATCACATAAAATATGAAATCTGAAAAAGAACCCTCAAAAATCTGAGAAATTTAAACAAATTTCAATAATTTTTTGATGATTTCAAAACCTATTTAAAATAATTTTGCAATTTATATAATAACTTAAGGTATGCCTGATGGTATAGAAGGATAAATACAATTACGACTGATGAATTATTTGCCACATCTATTGGAATAATTTTTATTTGAAGACTAGTTTGTAATGTTAAACATTCGCCATCAGTTCTAAAAAAAGGTATGCAGAAAAAAATTTAAACAAGCTGTTTTTAAAAATAGCAATTAATGATGGTTATAGGAAGGGTTAAAAGTACCTAAACAACTAAAACACAATAGCTAAATACAACTAGGAAGAACAATGTTTTTCAAAATTCTTCAACATTTCCTTACCTCAAAATTTGTCCAGGATTTGCCTGGATCCTAGTCACTAATTGATAAAACATTTTGTCACCATGTGCAGGAAGGGTTTTCTCATACTTTTCTTCTCCCATATTCTCATCATCTCGCTGGTGAGAAATGAGGGCGATATCCATTTCAGTAGGACTCGGGGGTGGGGCATAGCACAGCTCTTCTTCAATAACACTAACGAAGAATGGTGAAAATTCAAGCCTCGACACAGGAACCTAAAAAAAATATGGTTAAAAATTGTTCAATACACTACATATTTATTATAAGAGTATATAATAATAAAATACACATTTATATGAGCAATGACATCTATTGAAAAATTTCTATACGGTGCCCTTACTTGTGGCAAAGGAGCAGTTTCTTCTAGAACTGCAATCAAATTGACATGAGGCGCAGTTGGAGAGTCGATGCAAACCACTTCGCCCTCATCTCCTTCGATGGTAGCAGTAGCCATCGGAACCAAACCAATGGCACCTTCGCCTGAGCCACAACTATTTGCATTCTTTTCATCAGCTGCAGAAATTTCCATGTCAGAAATGCCTCGAGCAAGATCATCGGCATTCATCAAATCGTTTGTCCCATTAACAATGTTGCCATTTTCTTCATCTCCCCAGTCATCGCCACCACCACACCAATCGTTAATATCATTAGAATCCAACTTCTGGACATTGGGATAACCCTCAGCTCGGGAATCCAAAACTTGGCTTCTCAAACAAACCCAACTGAAAAAAAATTTAAGTATATGTTCAAAGTAAATAATACAGAAATCTTATTGCAGAGATATTTAAAACAACATTCAAATCTTAAAAAATAAAGTAAAATAGTTTAACTAAACCTGATTTTTTTTCTTTTTTTTTGCATTAAAATAAATATGACACAGGCATAGTCATAGTGTTATTTATTTATTTTTCATATTTATACAGAATTAAATGTCCAGCTCAGTTACATGTTTAAATTAAAATGTAATAATAAATATAATATTCAATATGACCTAATTATAATTATAACTAGTATAATATAACCTAATCGTGAAGCATTGGCTAATATAAAAGATTTTGTTAAAATGTTTCACCATGAGATACTGCTATTAGGCCATAATACAGCAACAATGGCTTAACCGATGTTACTTGACACCAATCACTTAAAATTAAACCTCTAATTTTGATTTACATCCAACTAATCTCCTATAACAAATATCCTTAGTTGTTAAGGCTTCCTCTTCACAGGTCAAGAACCTGCTTGAGACTTTTATCTCTTGAGCGAAGATCACAAGTAGAAAGCTGTGATCAACCTTAAGTTTTATCACAAGAATTAGAGCTCCATGGCGATGCTTTTCTACAAACATTTACACTGCTAAAGTTTAGTTATTGTTTCTGGGCCTTTGTACATATGCTTGTTCATAATCATAATTAAGATATTTCTTCTATTTTCCACTCAAAAGTGGAATTTTGGAGCTCACAGCCCAACATTCATGTATCTACATGCTTATAAAAGTTATATAATTCCATTAGAAGAGTAGAAGGCCAGCTGGCTAATTAATTTTAGTTTTAATCTGGCTAATTTTTCTAAAGTTTACTACTGTTGGTAAACATGGGAATATCACAAAAAAGACTAGTTTTTTTTATTTAAAAAAAAATTTAATTATCCTATTTTTACCGAGCTAATGACCATCAAGAAGAGCCAATACCAACTAAATATTTATTTTAACTGGTTTGTTTCAACTATGAAGCGAGCATCATCAGCAATAGGAAAATATAGATTTTATTTTTTATAAGTTCATTTAATTTCTCTAAATCAATCAGCCAACAAAATTATGAAGTCCATAGGCTATTAAGAGCCTTATTGACACAATGCAAGCAGTTGATTGAGTAGTACATAATAAGAGTATTAACTTAAACTTTTTAATTTTAACTTATTTTTCTTATCAGATGGGATTTTTTTTTCTAATCAAATAACTAAACACACTCTATACATTTATATAATTTCTGTTCCATTTGGAAAAAACTAGGTAAGTCCACAATCATGTTTTCAGGGCAGCTCTTTGAAGTTTTGTTTTTGGTATAAATTAAATTTTTTTTCCAACCCCCATTATTCTACAAATTCTCTATATTTTATATATACATGTCTCAAAATGCCAAACGCGTTTTAAATGTACCATTGACATTACGACTAGTCTACTTTTACACTAGGTGTAGAAAACCAATTTGGGTTTCCCAGAGTATTTATCTCATTATGGATAAAGATCAACCTATCAAGTTTTTCCCAAATGGTACAGATTTATAAGGATACAAAATTTCTATAGTTAATTTGTAAGTGATTTAATTTTCACTTTCAAATAGGAAATATTATATATAATTATTTTTTAATTTTCATTTGCTTAATGTAATCTCACGGAAAACTAGGAGCCAGTTAAAGCATGAGGAATTTGGTTTATTAGTAGACTTAACTTACCTTAACCAATTCTTTTTTGGACAAAGTTTGACTCAAGATAAATTTAGTAGTAAAATAAAATTAATCATGTACAATTTTTAATTAAATGCTAAAAACAAACTAACTGCTCCGTTTTCAGAGAAGTCCTACATGTAAGTTAGATAAAGTGACTCCGTCTTATTTCTTATTCTCCATCTAGCCCTGAGATAGTTACATTTAGAAATAAGTTAGGTTTGATCAATGTCCTTAGCCTTTAAAATATTTACTTTAAACCTCATCAATCTCGCATCAGCCCTATTTAACCTAAGATTACAAATAATAGTGTACACAGTTGTTAGGTATGTGTCACACATAAAATCCATACCAAGAAATATCTAGGAAAAAAGAATTTCTATAATAAAAAAAATAAATAAATAAAACAGAAGGTACTATTTGCAACTATTATTTCCAGAGACATTTGTCGGATAGGTTTGCATAAAGATTATTTTGTCTTGTAAAAAAATAAATTTAGAGAATGATATCACATTCTACACAGCTGTAGAACTTAGTAACTAATTTCAAATAATTCTATGATAAGCTAACTATATTTTTTGAACAAACTACTGCTAATAAGAGATGTTTTATCCAAATAGTACTGCCACTTATGTAGAAAATCTTGAATTCAGTTTTCAACTTTTGTAGGAATAAAAGAATATAATAAATCATAAATGATTAATCCCACAGCCAATGATGTCAGTTCTCATTGAAAACGAAGAAAAAATATATTGAAGTAGAAATTCAAAAAATATTAAATACATAAACATTTACAGTAGATACTACTTTATTTAAAGAACTTCAGTTGTATGGCAATTCCTATTAAAATAACTACATCGAAAATAACTTTAACTTGAAATTGGTACATCTAAAGTTTAAATATCTATATTATAACTCTATTTAAAAAATCATAACTTTTAATACGTATAAAGTATATATTTAAAATAAAATTTTCAGAAACCTAAATAAGGGTTAGGAAAATAAATCAACATGAAAACACATGATTGATTCATAACATGTGGCCATATATTCTGACATATCAGGTAGGTAAAGGTCAGTAGTTTGGTCAATTTATTGACTTTTATGATCATGAAAAGGTTAATTGGCCTTTTTATAAAATCTTCAACATAATAGAGAAAATGTCTACACTACATTTGAAAAATTAGCTGATTTTCTATAAAAATTAAATAAATTTGTATTCACCTTCCATTTTGGTTCCAGCAGTTGGGATTAATACAAGCAAATATATATAATGTCCTGTGGTAAGGCGAATAATCTAAAGGTGCATAAATTTGTAGAACAAGTGGCAAATTTAAACTACACAATTTGCAAGTAACAGCAGTTGGTGCATCCCCGAGCCAATCCTGGAGAAAGTATAAATTGTAAGATGACAGAGACACTGTCTTATAAATAGAAATAACAGGGAAAAATCAATTACCGGTTTTCCACCTATTTTATTGGTAGAAAAATTGATCTGGTCTTTGTATTTATCTGTAATTGGTTCGTCCTCAAATCCAAGCAATACTCTATTAGCAATCCTAGCCATTATTCAAATCCAACTAAACTGTTTACCTTTCGACTGTCATTATAAACAACTTGGAATAATTTAATACAAAATAAAAACAAAAATTGATATTCGTTTAAATAAGAAACAATAAAATAAAGTATTTTATTAAACAAAATGAGATATATATATTTATTGTTATATTTAATTCAATATCAATAAATGAAACTAAAATTCAACAATAAGAACTCCAATTCCGATAGCTAAACGCTCTTATCGTTCAAAACTGAAACAGCTGACGACACGGATCTTCAAGACTGGTTTTATAGATCTGACCACAAATGATTAAATCGATTATTGAAAATTGAAGAAAACATAGATTGTTAACAGATCTTAATCAAACTGAACATTGTGCTAACAATAAAAAGCTTCTTTAAAAAAATTATTTCTAGGAGGGAAAGTTAAAATAAAAGACTTAAAAAATATTTATTCTTCCCCCCTCCAATGGAAATTAATGACAAATTATACAATGGAGGAATCAAATTCTAAGAAAAAAAAATTACCGTTTTGTTTACATGTTTTAAATTGATTGTTTATGCTATGTATCCATAAGGCTGTTATGAACCGGGTAATTACCGGATTTAATTAGAAAAATTGGTTCTTATGCCTAGTGCTTAGGTAGACTATAAATGTTATTCTCCAAACTTAATAAAACAGGTTACTTTACTACAGAAATTCTACTTTGTTACAGCCATATTTATTATATGCAATGTACTAATCTGAACAGGTCACAGTTTCCTACATCCGTTCGCTGCGCTCGCTGGAAAGAATAACAGACCGTCAGAAGGCTTGTTCTGTCAAGGTGAAGATGGGATCCTTATCGACAATTCATAAATTTTTAAATTTAAAACGTTTCGATCGATTAAAATACTTATGTTATCTTTAAATCCACACGGTAGAACCTACCCAGGCCTACCTGAGCACTTTCTGTAAGCACTGCTAGGTTTGAAGTCCGAAGTTCTATTAGTTATTATTAAGCAGTCTACATTCATTATGTACATATGTAGTTTCATCAAAGAGGTTAATCTTTAATCCAAGTTAAATCTTCTTTTCCTCAACAATCACTTGACTAATGATTATTTTTCAACTATTTTTCTCCAGTTGATTGTTTATGTATTGCTGCATATTTGAATATCTGTTATTTCGTTCTAAAAATTTCTAACAATTGAAGAACATATACTTTATTTTATTTTTGTTATAGATTGGGTTTTAGAATGATTCATAAAAGACTTTTCTCATTGTTGGGAAAAGGTGCTAAAATGGAGATGTTACTAAAATCTAAAATACAGTATGGAGAGAGCACGATTATGGGAAGGAACTGTATATGTTTCTGGAGATGTGACTTTTAAATTAATGAACTTCTACCAACAAATAATTGATTTCAGTAAGGGATGGGAAAATGAACGTGTGGAAATAAGTTATATTAGTTCAATGTACATATTTCTAAATTTATCTTACCTAAGGCCTTGAGACAAGTGAGAAATGAATTCTTCATGTTAACTTATATGCTAGATAAATAAAAAAGGGGCTTAGATTTTGTTTTTAAAAGGATTTTCATTATTATTGAGATTATTATTATGCACTGAGAAAAGCTAACTTTTAGCTGATTTTTTTTCTGGTGGCATTGTTACTGAAAAAGTTATTTAGTTGACATAAAGCTTTGAGGATTTCTCATAACCAGGAAGTCAAGAAAATTATTAGTTTTATAGTATGAGTGAGGTATTAGTTTTACCCAAATATCCTGTTGTACAGAAGAGAATTAATACTCATATTTTAGAGATCGAGCGAGTGTCTCTTCAGTATTCTTAAAATACCAGCAGCGTCAGTTTGAATCCTGTCTGGGTGTGCTGATCCAGTGTGTTGTGGTGGTATTAAGTGATAAATCTCGAACTTTCCACTCTGGCTAGTATAGGCCGTTAACTTGTAAGATAATCCGTCTTTCCTTCTACTTACGGACGTTGAGTCTAATAAACAACAGCTAACATACGTATGTATTTTGATTATGTTGTAATATAGCAAAAATATCTAAATATAATCATCGATGGTAAGATAAACAACGCAACAAAAATAAGATTACTTCATCCTAGCAGGTATATGAGCAAAAGTATCCTAATAAATGATAAATGTAAGATTTATACGATCCATTCTATGCAAGTATTATCTACTAATGCAATAAAACAGTTAACGACTATTGGCTTATTGTATTTGCATTAGTTTTTAAGAGTGGATAAGTGCTTATAGTGTGTGAATAACTGTTTTTTTTTCTTTTAAATTAATGCTATCGTGATAAATTATAGCAAACTAATTTTTTGATAAATTTTGCATCTGTTAAGTTTATTAAACTGTCGCATACTAGCGCTCTCTTTCAGATAATCTATAAAGCTCAAATCTATGAGCAAGGGGCGACCGGTCTTTCCAATTTCACTTTTAGACTCACTGCTTAGTTTTGACAAATATGCCAATTTAATTTAAATTACATAATATCACTCAAAATATATCCATTAAAATGTATTCCACGAAATTAACTTTAAGCTGTGGCTACTTGGTGTCGATTTTTTTCCTAGTCAGTATAAAATCTGTCATTGTTTATTGTCAAGAAGAACCAAAGACTATTGAACTAGATTCTACTTCATTCAATAAGGAAATTGGAACTAGCAATTATTTTGTCATGTTTTATGCCCCATGGTAAGTATTCTTTTAAAAGATTTATCTTACTTTTTTTTAAGTGGTTGATTTTCTTCTTATCTAATTTATTTCATCAAGGTGTCCCCATTGTTCACACCTGAAAGATACTTGGGAAGAACTTGCTGAAATGTTAAATGAGCCAGGCAGCAGAGTAACAATTGGCAAAGTAGATTGTACCAAAGAAGGAACGCTCTGCTACCAACAACACATTACTGGTTATCCCACGTAAGTGGTTACTTTTGAACTCTTGGTATTATATATTTCAGAATTTTTTATGTATGCATACTTAGGCTTTTAATGAAGTAATTATATCGTTAACTTCATTGTACGTGTTTGAGCTGTATAAAATACGTTAATTTTTTCTGTATTGTTTGGTTTTGCATTATTCTTATTGAAGTTAAAAATTGGCGGTGGTTTATATATGAAAATTGCTGTATTTTCAAGTTGATTTGATGGTCCAGTTGGAGTTGATTGATAACAAATTCTAGCTTGAGATGGCTTAAGATGAATGAGTATATAATCTGAAACAAATATCACTATTTTTGTGTCAGTCTGTTTGTGTAAACCCATATATTTTTATTATCTAGTTCTATAGGTTTTTATATTCTTGGTAGATTTTTGTTTTTTAGTAAATTCTACAAGTGATAATTTGATGTTATAGCCTTAGCATTGGTATTATGGAGTTATAAAAGTAATTTATTTTTTAAAGTTGTGTTCATAATTTCATTCATTTTTTTAACTGTCATGGTTGTTGGTTTATATCCATTTATTTTATTTGTCAGCTTTATCCGCATATTTTTTATTTTCGAAGTTAAAATTTTAATAAAATAACTTTTTGAGTTTAAAAACATGGATTTGTAGTGTCTCTAAGACATATTGAAATAATTTGAATCAAATTACATTCGTGTAGTTTGAGGTTTAGATGCACTTAACCATACAATTTTTGAAATTAGCTTAGTCATTTTGCTTTTAAATCTTTTCTTAACCTCACCATCTTCTTTTTGTGACAGGAATAGTCCATGGTCCCCTACAAACTCATTTCAATTTCACCTTTTTATTTTATAAATGTTATTACTGGTCAGGAGACCTATAAATACAAATTTTATAAAATACTAACATTATTGATTTTTTTTTTTTTTATTTTTTTATTATTGTTTACTTACAGCTATCCTTATCTCTTTTTATACAAATTATGTTGGTATCTAAATTATTAGAAATCTATTAATTATGTAGTTAATGTGTAAATTACAGTCAGGAGAACATTCACATTGAATTTGACTTTTTTTAATTTATCATAATTAATCTCAGCATTTCATATTTTTTAGCTTGTTTTCTAATACATTCTACATTCTTTTGTATTCTATTTTACTCCTATTGCTCTACAACCCACGGAAGGTCTTAGGTTCTATACGTGATAAGGCATTATTGTCTCATAAACATCTGTCATAGTATTATTCAACTGTTATGGTGAACTAATTTCCATTCTTAACTGTCAGGTTTTCCCTCAAACCAATGAAAAGACTGATACTCATTATTTATTGGTTGGAGATGCTTCTGGAAGGTCTTCTGATCCAATCTCCTACCTACTTGGTTACCCCTCTGCCCTTTTAATCAACATATCTCTGTTGGATCTTGTTTTATTTATTATTTTTTTGTTCTTATTTGTATATCATTACTCTCATGTTATTATATTCAAAATAATAATAATGATGACAATAAAGAAAATCTTATTTATTTGCATACATACTTAGAATAAATAAATCATAATTTAATTTAAATAATGATTGCCGTTTACCTATTTTGTTTTTCTTAATTAGTAATGGACAAAATTGGAATAAACCTTCATTAAGTAAATTTGTATTTACATACTTATAGTGATTGTCATAACTGGAATTTATTCTTTTTTATATTTCCACATCATTTTAAAGCATAAAATCTATCCTTTCGCATTTAAAAGCCAGTTTTAATGCTTGTAAGTATTCATTTTTTTGATACGTACTCAACTCCCATTTTCAGTGACACTCCTCCAAATTAAGGGATTTATGCTCAGATTACTAAGGCTTCAGAAAATTTTTTGTTTTTCTATATTAAGTTGTAAAGACTGATATAATTTATTTTTACTTGAAATATTTAGCTCTTTAACTGTATGTTTGCAGCCTTTTATGAGTAACCGAGTACTAGACTCAAAGAAGTAGAGATTCATCTTACTCATATTGGGCCATATAATTTAATATTCTATTTTGGATGTCCTTAAAGTATGCTAAGCTGTGAAATGTTGCTATAGTAATAGACAATAATTACCTCATCAATAACTTTAAGCCTGTAGTGATAAATTGCCTTATAATTATAAATTTTTAGGTTGATGTACTACAAGAAAGGTGAAGTGACACCTTCCAAGTACAGTGGGACTCGGGACTTATCTTCCCTCGCCAACTATCTCAATGAACAGCTTGGTACGAATATAGTTGTAAGTCGACCTAACTCCATACAGCCCTTGATTTTAAATAAACCTACTAATAAAGGTTCTGCCTATTTTATATATAAAAATATGCTTTATAGAATTGCTAATTTGTGAGTGATTATTTAAGTATAATATATTGGTTATGTATGAATAAATATTTGGCACATATTTATAATCCTGCTAATAATCCTATCCTTTAATTTTTATTTACAATCGGTGACCAATTTTTTTAAACCTAGTATAGTACTTTTTGCTATTTATTGTTTGGTTTTAAATTACGACGATACATGTTAAAGATAACGTTATCAGCTTTATCAAATGCCTATTTTTTGACAGGTTATGAAGGGTATAAGGAAGCATTTATAAATTTCATCAAGAAAGCAGAATTAGAAATTGAGAAAGAACTTATTTTAGAGGATCTACCTTAGACTGTAGAGATCAGTGAAAGAATTAGAAAAATCTCTAACAGAAGGAAAAGATGTGCCATTGCAAACAACTTGATGAAATACAATAAAGCAGAAATTAATAAAATTGGCCAAGCCTGAGTCAGATTCAATTAAGCTTGTTGAAATAAAACCCTGAAATCGAACTGAAATTATGGAATATTTACTCATCATTAGACTGCTCAGATCTGGCCTTCGGCTTCTACTAAAGTAAAAGGAATGCCTGTATGAAAAAATCTTACTCTAAAATTTTTCTTTTACTGCGTATGTATAAATGATCAGTGCCAAAGAAGTACAATAATTTTTTAATATTTTGTTATACTTAAATATAGGAAGTACACTTTTTATTTTTGGTTGACAATACAGTCCTTTGGTCTACATGTCTTTGGCTACATGAAATAACCGTACAGGAATTATACCTACCCAAATCTGAAGGGGGTTATACACTTCACGCATTCTAAACTTGTATTGTATGATTAGTAAAGTAGGAGGCTACCTTTTGGGAACAGTTCGTCAGTGCTACTCTTTGACTATGTATTTGATTACCTATTGTTCATGCCTTTACACATACTATATTTGCGTATATACAAACACACATATACCCTTACACTTAAAAATATAACTATATAGGAAATGTTTATTTATTAAAACATAAATTAAAATTAAATTAATTATATTAATTAAATTTAATTTAAAATTAAATTAATTATAATTAAAACATTTATTATATAAATGTTTTTATAAATTGTTAAGCCAACTTGTAAATCCATGTCATCTATCGTTTGCTTTATGTTGTGTGATTCCTTGAGCTTGATAAATTTTAGTAGCATATATTGAAACTTTTTAGGTATAATGCCTTTACAGAAAAGCTTATTTACTAAAAGGATAATATGTTTTTTACTACATTAAATCTAAAATTGCAAAGTATTCCCAAACTCTTGTTGTGCTCTCTTCTTGTCTTTGTTATCCTTTCTATGAAATCTCAGATGTCTAAAGGTTAGTTTTTAGGAGTAGAATGGAAAAAAAAAAAAAATAGATGAAAAGTTCTTTCTCATTTATCCATTAACTTTTTTTTTTTCTTTTTACTTAAAATTATTTTTATTATCATATGTTTACAGAACAGGCGCATAAACTGCTTTATGATGGAATATTTTCTTTGATTTTAATCTTAATTTGTACCAGGATCACATTCTAATATATAGTAGTAATTACAAAAATAATATATAATATATATATATATATATATATATATATATATATATATATATATATATATATATATATATATTTATATTTATCTTCGTTAAAATATCCAATTTCTACTCATATCCAATGTATTTGGGTAAACGGTAGCATTGAAGAGTGTTGGAATTACAAAAAATAAGTTACCTTAGTGATAACTTATATAGTGGTTAATTTACTGTTGTATAAGTTTTTAATTTAAAGTATTTGTTAATTTGTGTAATAGAATCAGGATTGGATAGGAATGTATTTTCTATGAATGTAATTAATATACATTTTATCTATGATAAAAGGTTTCATATCTTGTTTATATGAATTACAATAATTTTGTTACCTTGATCCCTGAAACCTCTCAGAATAATCAGAATGGGATATGTTGGAGATTGTTCTTAGTTATAGTACTTTACTCAATGTTATCAATAAAATTTGTTTCTCTGTGTGAAAAATCCTAAATTGGTCTTAAGCTATGGTCTTTGTTTTATTGACTAGTGACAGTAATGAATGAATCTTATTGTAAAATAAATAAGGAGAGAGATAATGTTAGTTAAAATATCGTAAAACTATTTTCCCTGTAAGCTCTTTCTTTGTCTTAGAAACTTTCATTAGCGGGTAAAAAAAAAATTTTCCCAGAACGAGTTTTAGTAATTATTAAGGTTTACAATATTTTTAGTTCTGTTGACTCTGTAAATTAATGAGCGAGCAGTTATTTTATTATGACAATAGAATTTTTCGATTTCCTTGTTAGTCATTCAAATAAACAGTTGAATATATATTTTGCTAACTTGTTCTGTTTCTAATGCACCAATCTTCGGAATCATAATTTTTATTCTGTTTACTGAATGTCTAGTAATCTTATTTATTTTATAATGAAGTATTTATTCAGTTATTATGAAGATTAGCCATATGAATGTTTGTTTACATTATGTTTGTTGGAAATTAACCCACTTTTGTTAGTGAAAAAGGTTAAATTAACTTTTTTGTTTTACTTACCTGAATTTTAGACGATTATTCAAAAGCATTTAACATCATCCTTCTGGTTTTCTGATTTGAGATTGTCCTTTATTTTATATATGAATAATCACTGCCTCAGGAAAAAAAAAAAAAAATCATTAGCTTGTTGTTTTTCAGTGCTGGGACTACATATTATGCAACACTGAACCAGTCGGCAGTAATCTTAGCAATCGCTGTTGGGATGGGTCACTGTTTATGCTATTTGCAAAAATTACTATTCGAAGGATTGACAACTTTAGAAATAGATTGTTGTTGAAATATCTTATTGTGTAATTATTTACGATAAAGAAATTAAATATATCGTTTTGTGATCAACATTCAAAAGTGTTGCCATGGCCGATTTCACAGGTCATAAAATATGTAATGTTGTTATAGCCTTAAGTGTATTCAGTAGTCCTCAAAGATAAGATTGATTTCACTAAGCGTGACAATGAGTTTTAGTAATTATTGTCCACGATTGATAGTGTATCAACCTGAAACTACAATAGATTTTATTGTATTACGTTTTTATGGGTATTTTTTCTTTTAAGCTGTAGTCTAAATATCTTATCGAAATAGTGCTTTAGACAACATTAAATCCATTCTGATTTTGATGTTTTTTAATGTTTTATAATACAATTTTTTGTTTTTTAAATATGCTGGTCCTCCTTAAGTTAAAGTTAAAAGTTGTTTTTTTATGTTATAAAACTGTTTAAAACTACTTATGGTTAATCCTATGTAAATTTGAATGTTAAAATTATTTCATTTTTTTTTAATTATCTATTTTTATATTTGAAAAATGGAATTCTAAAACCAACTAAGTCCAATCTCCAGATTTTTTTTATACTATCTACTACAGTATCTTTAGGTAAAAGCTTTTCTTAAAAAATTAGTTAATCACATACAAAAAGTAGTCTCCCTTCCTGATCCATTCTGACCTTTACCTTTATCGTGACCAGCTGTAAAAATTTTTTAAAAATGAACTTAGCTGGTTTTGGAATTCCACACTTCATTTCTTTTTAGTTTTAATTATAAATAATATTAATCTGAAGGAAATAAAAATTCCCTTGTAATACAGGTTGAATTTATTGAAATTTATATACTATTAAAAATATTTTAATTTATTTTTGTCTATTTCCTGCTAATATCTGGAAGAACGAGGAACAATTTTAAAAGGGATTGATTTTAATTTTAATGAAAACTGCTGTAATAATGGAAGAGAACTTTTATGAATTTTAATTTATAGGTTGTATTTTTATTAGGTTCCTCAGTAATGGTGAACCTAAAAATACTTAAATCTCTTCTCTTTTTTTTTTTTTTTTTTTTTTTTTTTTTTTTTTTTTTTTTTTTTTTTTTTTTTTTTTTTTTTTTTTTTTTTTTTTTTTTTTTTTTTGTTTTTTTTTTTCCTGAAAAAAAAATCCATTATCTGTTTTTGTACAACCCATCACTTTGAAGGAATTGTCATTGACTTCAGTAAATCATCGTTAGTATTTATGAATATTTAAAAAAAAATTAGCTTGAAAATATTTTATAAATTTTGTTTAAGAATTTAAAAATATTAGGTTTTTAAATGTTATTATAATAATGTAATGGGTACATTATTATAAATACATGAAATTAACACAGTTTTCTTGTTTGTAAGTCATTAATTCTAAAATAATTGTCAGTAGTAAGGAATCTCGAAAAAAAAAAAAAAAAAAAAAAAAAAATTCAATTCCATTTCATTTCCAACTACTCCAATATTTACTAGACACGTGTTCAAAACTACCTGTATTACAAACTGCTTATTTACATGACAGTAAATAGACCCATTTGGACATACAGAGTTGAGCTTTGGGGCTCCACTAAACCTTCCAATTCTTTTTATATCCAGTCCTTACAATCTAAAACCTTACGTAAAATCCTCAATGCTCCTTATTATTTCATAAACAAACTTATCCATAAAGATCTTAATATTCTATTTATTGCTGATTTGGCCTCAAAGCAGATACCTATCTTTTCATATTTCACTCCATACCCACTTGAATCCACTGGTCTCTCAATGTAATTTTCACTCAATTTCTGATAAACCTCTGAGGTGTCTGAAAAGAAGATAGCCTACTGACTGTCTAGTGAAGAACATTTATTGAAGAGTTACTAATATGTAATTCTTCACAAGTTAATGACATATTGTAATCATTTCATTGCACGTTTACTATTGTTTATAATGAATACAGTTGTAAATATCAATAAATTATTGATTTATTGATTATTATTGTTATTATTATTGATTAAATTATTGTATTTAAAAGTATTTTTAAATACTTGAAATATTCTAATTTATTATTATTTTATTTAAGGAACATGGTGTTGGAGAGATACGTCCTTCTGGTCCTATTGACCTCACAGATGAGACATACTCTGAGCACTTAGCTAAAGGAAAACACTTTGTCAAATTTTATGCTCCATGGTGTGGACATTGTCAGGTAGTATTCGAGACTTAAAATTTATCCTCATTTTTTTATTAGTTTATTTATATCCATAATTGATTAATTTATTTAAATGTTGTGGTACAATATAACTCCTTCCTAGTCCACTTCTCAATCTTGTGGAATTTTCTACGTTTCAAGATTTGTCCTACTATCTGTAAAAAACTCAATTTCTCCCTGACTTAGAAAAACAATCCTTATCATAAAATTCAAATTTTCATCCATCATCTATCAATGTAATTCAGTCTTAAGCATAGTGAACTCTTGATTTTATTTTGTTTAAAAGCCAGAAAGAATAAAAAAAGAATGACTTTCTATACAAATTTTATTTCTAAGGTATGAATCAAATCTGGAATGTGATGAATTAAAGAAAAAATGAATTTTTCTTCCACTATTCCTGAAAAATTGGTATTTCAGTAAAATACCACTCTTCTTTCATGAATCACTGATTATTTACTCATATTTATGCTCTCTTCTAGTCTATTCAAGAGCAGATTGCTCATGTTTAGTAGTAGTGATTTTTTTCTTTTTCAAATTATCTTTATTTATATCCTTTATGTATTTTCAAAATTATGATGATTATATATTTTAGGAACTTAATGTTTATAAATTTTACTCATTCCTTGGTATTTATTTCAATTTTCAGAGTCTCTCACCTACTTGGGAGAATGTTGGTATAACATTTGCCCCTCATGAATCTGTTACCATTGGTAAAGTCGATTGCACTGTTCATAAGGAAGCTTGTCGAACCTATGACATAAAGTCTTATCCAACTCTTCTATGGATTGAAGATGGACAGAAAGTAAGTTCCATATAAGTTTTGTTAGACGAAATCACGTTGTCTTCTGAAAATTGATATATCTCATTAATATCAATATTTTAAATTAAATCAATCTCATTCAACTGAGAGCTTTTCATTATTTACACTCCCGTACTAAATGTCAATTCTTTGTAATCTACTCAATTCTTCAATTAAGGAGCCAACAATTATAGAAATTTCACACTTATTTTGGCATAACTCCTCTATATTATTCCTCAACCAAGTTACATGTTTCGGGACTTTTGTCCCATCCTCAGACTTTAACAGTTATTTCTTCATGGTGTTATATAACAGTTATGGTGTTATAACTATATTATTAGCAATATATCGGTGTTTTTTTTTAAACTTCACTTAGATCCACATGTCGCACCTCATATTTATCTCTTTTTTTTAAATTAAAATTTAATTGAAAATAAGTAAATTTTATTATCAATTTAAAGCTCTAGATATCATTGCGCCATTGTAACCTCTCTTGCAGAACTGCGCTCCCCACCTATGGTCAGTTTTCTTACTTCTCTGGAATCCGCATATTTATTTTAAATAACAATTTAATTCGAAATCTGTAAATTTTATTGTTGCTAAACCTTCCTTAAACTATTAAGACGATGTAGTTTGTGACTGAATGGTTTTATATTTTTCATAGTTAGTGATCACAAAACAAAAAATGCCTTGTCCTTTTTTGTAATTGTATGGATACAGCCACTTTTTGTCTTTACTTTTCTATTCAACACTGTATAGAGGTCTGCCAAAGTTATTTATCTTTATCTCTCTTTATTCCGACTTGTAAAGTATCTAATCAGTAATAAACACTATAAGTTGAAGAATTACTATGTTTTATGTACAAAACTAAAAAAAAATTGTTAATTTTATTTTTCTATTTCCATCTTGCACTTTAAAGGCTGATGCACTTTAAAGTCAGCTACTTAAGAATCTGCTTATATCCAATAAAGATTTTTTGTTTTTGAATAATCGTGGAACTGAGTTATAATATAATATATAAATTTATTTAGTTCTAATAACAAACAATGAAGGCTTTAAAGATAATGTTTATGACTAGAAAGACATAAATATCCTCAGTTGTGTATTTATACCACTAGTGTTTTCTGAATAATTAACTCAAATTTAATTGCAGTTTTGGATGTGCTTAATGAGTGATTTACCTTGTATAATAAAATTTTATTTATTCTTAGATTGAAAAATATCAGGGTCCTAGAACAGCCGATGATCTAGAAGCTTTTGTCATTAAGAGGCTAGCAGACACTGCAGAAAAGGTTCCGTTGGAATCTTCTCCCGAGGAACCTCCTTCTGTCATCTCTTTGCATGGTGACAACTTTAAGGAAACCGTTGCCAAAGGATTCACCTTTGTAAAATATTTTGCTCCATGGTCAGTGCCTTATTGATATTATTGACATTTTGCTTAATTTTAGTGATTGATAAAATAAAAAATTAACATAATTTGTTAATCTTAAAATTTAAATTTACCATGTTATTTTCATTGACAAGTTTACTGATGTGTTGTGAGGTTGTAACATATCAATCATATCTTTTTATCTTTGTTAAGTTTTGATTATTATACAAAGTTTGACCTGGGTATATATACTTCTTTTATCTGATTTGATATGAATATGATTTAATATTTTACATAAAATCAATTAAATAGTAATAATAAACCAAAAATAATTTTTTTTATTTGAATATACTGTAGATAATAGTTCCAAAAAGAAAAAAAATATCAAGCGTACATACTTGAAAATGTTTAAATTAACTTTTTTTTTTTTTTTCTTTTTTATTGGTCTAAAATTTATAAATCTTTAAAATCAAATAATTTCATTTTATTTTTAACAACTTTTTTGTTTTTAACCTCATTTAATGTTTTTTGAATCAACCAATTATTTCGGTTGGTTACATATTAACATATGTGTCTATATCATTTATTATCTTATGATTCATCCACATTTTTTTCAATGTAAATCCTTTAATGTATTCCATTCTTATTTTATACAACACAGGTGTGGTCATTGTAAACGTCTGGCTCCTACCTGGCAAGACTTGGGCATCAAGTTCAGGGAGGAAAATCAAATAAAAATTGCAGAGGTTGACTGTACTCGTGGAGAGAACAGGCAGCTTTGTGATGAACAAGAGGTTTGTAGTATTTCTTAAATTTGTATTAACTCTTATACTGTTTGATTTCAATAAAATCAAAGACAAAAAAAAGTTCATTTTTGAAAAATTTTCACAGCTGATCAGTAAAAGTAGTGAAGATCAGACTGGATTAGGAAGAGGCCTTATTTTTTGTGTGGCCGTTTTATATCTGATTTAACAATGTTTGGGAGGTAACCTTCAACCTAAAAATAATCTAGTTGAAAAACTATAAAAAATCAAAAAAAAAAATCTGAAAATTGGACTTAGCTATTTTTGGAATTATGTCTTAATTGTGATTTTCAATTTTTTTAAAATTCTGATGACACTTCATTTTGCTGAACTCCTCAACCATTCTTTTTATGATTATTTGGACTAGAGGAGGTTAGTTACAAAACCTATGAGAAATTGCGAAACAGAAAAAAAAAAAAAAAAAAAATTATATTCACAGGCATTTAAAGTAGCATCTATTATATCAAAACTGATCTTGAGTAATTTGTATTTGCCTTAAATAGTTAAATTAACTGTATCTTTTTGATAATGTTAGTTTTTTTTTATAATGACTTGATATTGATTCATAGAGATAACTTAAATATTAACCTTGATTTAGACATTAAATTAATATAACTTTAATTTAATTTTCCTAATATTGCTTAATTACCAGCTTCATGAAATCTCAATAAAATGAAATAATTTTTTTTAAGTGTTAATTTAATTTAATGTTTTTAATTTTTGTTTCAGATTGGGGGGTTCCCTACATTAATTTTATACAAGGAAGGAAAGAAAGTAGACAAATATCATGGTTCGAGAGGCCTCCTTGACCTTTACGATTACCTGAAGAAGCATGTCGAACAAGGTCACGATGAGCTGTGATTTTTCACCATTTTTCTTTCGAATTGTGAATTCAGTTTTTCAAACATACACATTTAACTTTTTATTGTTAGAAAGATGTTATTGGAAAAATATCTTCATTTCAACTCATGCATTCTGAAGTATAAGCATAGGATCTCTGTACTTAAATGCCTAAATGACTTTTCCCGTTATAATGAATTAAATAGATCGTAGATATTATATAATACTGATTATAATAGGAATATAGCCATGTAAGACTGTGATGTTAAAACGTAACTGTAACTTCAGAGAAGTGTTCCTTATCTTTAAGATGAAATCTTCTAATTCAATCCATTTTAGGATGTTGTTATTTATTTATTGATTGTATTTAAAATAATGTTTTGTAAAAAGAGTAAACTCTTCGTCATCTTGTTCAGTTTTGATTTAAACACTCTTATTGATTATAGTTACCACAATAAGTACTATAACTTTTAAGAATTTATTAAACAATAAATCTTTAATAGAAATGAATCTATGGCTACAATTTTATTATTTTACCCTTTCCTTGTTGGTTTTTAGCATTCGATTTTGAATCCTAAGTATTGAACAATGCTAGAAGATAACATATATACCAGCTGTGTTATATGTTATAAACATAAACATTTTGGTAGCTTTTGTTTATGTTGCCTACTAAAGTAAAATTTAAAAATAACACTCATTTGAGTAATATTTAAGCACCAACAATAACTTTTTAATCATCAGCTGGTTTTTGTTAAAGAGTAGTCCTGAACAATTGAATTAATTTCTGGTGTTAATTGAATAAAATTTTCAATGCTATGACAATTTATTATATTATAGTACCCCCAATGAATTGACTGATTGACTTCATGGATGAATTAGATTATCAATGTTTCTTGCGAAATAAATTTGATCAAGCACTTTGAATGTTGGCATATAATTCTAAAGCAGGATATATGGTGTGCTCTATGAATTGTATCATGTATGTTTGCCTAGAAATATTTCTATTGGCTTGTGAAAAATGATGCCATTTTTATTCTTTCTTGGCAATATATCCCCAGAACTTGCCTCCAGTCATCCCTGTTCCAAGCTGCAGCTGTCCAATACCAGAAAAGCATTGACTGCTTTTCTTCAGCCACACGAATCTTTTCTCTGCCATTTTGGTATGCCTCTTTATTTTCTATAGATTTCATCTTGAAGTATTTTCTTAGGGATCTAGTCTATAGGCATTGTTACTATATGACCAGCCCATCTGAGGTGGCTTACTTAATTGGAAGGCACTCACTTCCTTATCACTCCACATTAACCCTCTTGTCACTAAATCCATTTCAAATATCCACACGATTCTTCTCTGAGTCCACTTCTCTAATTATGTCAGAGCCAGTTCCTGGTTACACTCCAGTATTCTGCAGTATGTGGTAAGTACTGGCCTTAGTAGTGTTTTGTTTAACCAGATCTTTGTAGTTCTTAATATTACTTTACTCTTAAAATGCCCTAGAAGTCCTCAGTACGATTTGTTAGTGAAAATAATCCAATGCTAAATTTTCTGAGCTGTAATTCTGGAAATCTATATAGACTATGTAGATAGGATATCCAGGATAGACTATGTACAGAAATCCATAACTAGATGTCCCAAATAAAAAAATTCCTCCACTTGTTTGAATGTGTGTGATCCAGTTGGTTATGGATTTAGTAGCATCTCTAATAATA
Source organism: Euschistus heros (assembly GCA_003667255.2). NCBI lineage: Eukaryota > Metazoa > Arthropoda > Insecta > Hemiptera > Pentatomidae > Euschistus > Euschistus heros. The sequence continues at coordinate 2,101,019 of RCWM02000057.1, read as the reverse complement.
AGCACTTTCACTTATTGAGATTTGAGGGCCCTGCAATAAATACATTATTTGTAATTTTGCTAATAAACACTTATGGATGACTCAGTAATTATAATTGGTATCCTAACAGAATGTACTTAGATTTAAATCAGTGAGATGTGTTCCTGTGGATCGAATGCGTCTTGGAATGGTATCTAGGTATTTTTAGTGTTGTCAATTTCTGTCCATGGATCATTTTCAAACAAAATGACAATTTCCTGTCTCAGCACTTTGAGTGGCTATAAAAAATAAATTAGCTCCAATATTTCACTGTTGTCAATTTTATCTTGTCAAATTCATTTGTATAAATTACTATAAACCTTAGAATTTCAATTTGAAATGTTTGATAAAGAGAAAAAAAAAAAAAATTATTAATAATTTTGACATAGTTACTGTCCACAGGTCAAGTTTCCATCTTCTAACCTTCAAAAAAAGTATAGAAATAGTTTTCATTTTATTCTCTCTGTTATTTCATGTTCAATTGGGTGTATATTAAATCAAAATAGTACTATTTTTGGTATGATTTGTTTATATACAGGGTGTTCAATATTCGATGGCCACCCCCTTTTTTTTCCACAGTTTTTGAAATTTTGAAACGAAACTCTCAGGGTCTTAACTGTGTCAAATAATGTTTCTTTTCAAGATCGATCCACAGGAACACATCTCACTGATTTAAATCTAAGTACATTCTGTTAGGATGCCAATTATAATTACTGAGTCATCCATACATGTTTATTAGCAAAATTACAAACTATGCATTTATTGCAGAGCCCTCAAAGCTCAATAAGTGAAAGTGCTTATTATTAGAGATACTACTTAATCCATAACCAACTGGATCACATACATTCAAACAAGTGGAGGAATTTTTTATTTGAGACATCTAGTTATAGGTTTCTGTACATAGTCTATCCTGGATATCCTATCTACATAGTCTATATAGATTTCCAGAATTACTGCTCAAAAAATTTAGCACAGGATTATTTTCACTAACAAATCTTACTGAGGACTTCTAGGGCATTATAAGAGTAAAATAATATTAAGAACTACAAAAATCTGGTTAAACAAAACACAACTAAGGCCAGTACTTACCACATACTGCAGAATACTGGAGTGTAACCAGGAACTGGCTCTGACATAATTAGAGAAGTGGACTCAGAGAAGAATCGTGTGGATATTTCAAATGGATTTAGTGACAAGAGGGTTAATGTGGAGTGATAAAGATGTGAGTGCCTTCCAATTAAGTAAGCCACCTCAGATGGGCTGGTCATTTAGTAATAATGCCTATAGACTAGATCCCTAAGAAAATACTTCAAAATGAAATCTATAGAAAATAAAAAGGCATACCAAAATGGCAGAGAAAAGATTCGTTTGGCTGAAGAAAAGCAGTCTGGCAGCGAAAAATTATTAACAGTACCTTGTGATGGTTAAAGCCGCCACTACTAGTAGGATTTAACATTTAATAATAATATGGTATTTTTTTTAAAGCATATAACTTTATGAAGGGTACATTGTGATGTTTGCAGATGATAATAGTTCTTCATACTTTACATTTACTACTTACGCAGCAATATTGTGGATGGCATATTTTTTCACTTTATATTTGTAAGGTATTTCTTTTTCATGTTCTGTTTTGTATTTCTGTCATTTACAGAATTCTATCCTTTAAATCATATCACATACAAGTTGCATCTTTAGCTATTGTTTACCTTTCATAAGAATGTAAAACCGTAGGTATATGTCTAGTAAATTCAAGGGGCAAAACCAAATTATATGTTCTCTGGACAGAAATATTTAAACAAAGTTAAATTTAATAAAAGCATTTAGGAAATATGAATAAGCCAGTATTATAGCTTTCTAAATTTATCTGACTATTTAGCCTTGGTTTTTAATGTCACAAATCATGAATTTGATTTAAATAGTTTTCAGAGAGGCAGAGAGCTAGGTATACAACCTTTAAAAAATACATTTCCAATTCTGCCGAAGATATCAGGGTCATATATTTTTATTCATTTAAAAATTTTAGGTACGATGCTATCATTTCTAAGTATAAATATTTCCAATGTATCAGATTTGATAATATCCATACATCTTTAATATACTAATATATTGCTTTGACATGATGCTTTGATATATGATTTGACAATATCAAGAAAAGTATCTATTGCGATTTGACAATATCAAGAAAAGTATCTATTGCGATTTGACAATATCAAGAAAAGTATCTTTAATGTTTCTACCCCAACCCTGCGACCTACACAACCCTGTCACTGAGAGATCTCTACGGTGCACAGCTTTTCGATGAGAACCTCCTTAAGACTTGATCCTTCAAAGGTGTGGTTTTGCCCATTAAAAGATAGAAAATATTTAATTGCTCCCTTAAGAACTATTTTTATAATTTTTTTATAAGTGCAACACCTGAAATGAGTCTAAAATCTATGTTAAAGAAGCTTAGATACTTATATAAAGGAATTCTGGTAATGACCAGAACTTTAAGGTAAGGTGGAGCAGGTGATGATTCATATTACTTCTGAAGTCTTCTAATTTTCCAAGGAATACTAGGTCTAGGATTTTTTTTTTTTTTTACCATAAAACTGTTCTTAAATATTTTAAAAAATATATAAATACCAAATGCATAGCAATATCAGTATTCTGTTTTTTATATTCTGATTCTTTCTCTTACTCCTCCTCTGAAGTGATAGAACCATCTTCCCTGGACCATCTCTTCTTTTCAAGCAACAGCTTAAATGTCATCCTTGTGATGCGATTCATTTCTATTCATAGAAAATTTTAATACCTTTAAGTGGTTCTGTTCTTGTATAGAAAACAAAGCTTTGTTATAAATGCAGTTTTTAAAGATTTTCCTTTCAGTTTTAATGAATCTCCTTACTAAAGCTTGTGTATTACTTCTGTAATGACTGTTATCATTAAAAATATTAGGACTGTTTTCCAAGTATTCAAAACGTGATAAAATTTCGAATTATTAATAAAATCATACTCCCAACATTCATGTTATGTGGCTAGGTATTATTGGCCATTGTAATGTAAATGAAACGAATATATTTTTTAACTCCTTTATTTCCTCATAGCGAATCCTTATCTAACTATGAAAGACTATAACTGGAATTAACATGCAATATTTATTCAAACTTAATCTTCTATTCTTAATAAATGCTCATAAATTATTATCACTTACAAATAAATTGTACAAACATTTTATATAACATTTATAAACTATAGATGAACAACTATGTTTTTATTTACATTTTCAATAAATACATCATGATCCTATTTACAAATAATTGAGTAAACCATTGAATATAACTGCGTTAATTACATGCAATCGACAAGAAATTTCTCTTATTTATTAATTGAACTTCGTTTAGACTATTTGAACCATAAATTATTACAAAACAATAGAGGAATGGATGTTTTAATGATTATACTTTCACATACAAATAGACATCACATTTAAAACACCCATACACACAGCAGTCAAGAAAAGGACGGAATAACTTAATAAATTTAACATAAAGATTTCAAATTTTGAATAGATAACATTCAAGAGTTTGCTAGTATAAATTACTTTGACGCTCTCGTTGGAAGAACATTCTAACCAGATGTTTACACATTGGCATGGTTTACTAAGAAAGAATCGTATTTACAAGGATGGTTGTTAGTATCTTGTAAACAATTAATAAAAAAAAAAACCATATTGTATAACATTTATAATCCATTTAAAGAAATAGAAAATCCTGGAGAAATTAATTAAAGAGACAAATTTGTATAATTATTTTATATTTTCTTTTATATGCAAATACCTTTCTGAATTCAAACCAAATTAATCCTATTTTGCAAATTGTATATTTTAATATTTTCATTAAAAAACAAGAAATATTGCATAGTGAAGAGTGGGTAGGGACTAGCTTTATTCAATGCCTTATAACCTGTCAGTCTGGCTTTATAAATTGGTCAACCACTTCTACGTCTGAAGGGGAAGTAACTCAATTTTTATGATATGAAGTCAAGGAGGGTAGGAAGCTTGAAGCTGCCTGTAAGTAAGGCAAAAGGCATTTGAGTTTGAGAGTCGGGTTTGGGGTGGGTGAGAAGGGGAGTATTGAAGACCTAACGAAATTATATGCAGATAAAACAAAATAGTGAAATTAAAAAAGTTAAAAAAAAAATCAGATAAAGGCTGTGGATGGGTCAAAACAAAAGCCAGCAGAAAAAATAAAGAAAGAAATTAATCATGAAATAAAGCTAATGTAATTATAATAAAAATCAATTTAGGTTATACTTAGGTATAACTGAGCAGTAGTTTAGCCTCCGGGTCTATAGAACTGCTTGTAGTATCTAACTAACTTATAGTTTTCAAACACAAATCAAATCGTTTCAAGACATATTTCTTAATTAGAAAACAAAATAAGACAAATCAATCCAGTTTCATAACAGTTACAGTAAAAACTGATCAAATAAACTGAAGGCAAATAAAAGTTAGACCCATTTTCAGATACTAAATATTACTGTGCACTTTAATTGAAGAATGGACCAATCAATGTGCCACATCTTATAAATTAAAATATTGAAATAGATTTATTTTTATTTTTGAATTAAACAAGACAATATTTTACAATTTATAAGAATGAATCATGGTTTGGTCATTACAATAATTAGTTTTAGATGATATGTAGACAATTTAATAACCAATAAATTTAGAAGTACAGAATCAGAAATTTCTTTTTTCTCTTTTTTTTTCAGGTTTTCATAGCATAATGGATTCTAATGAGTTCTAATAAATGTCAAAAATGAGCGAGAGATGTTAGCTGTTTTGATGTATCATGTATTGATATTTCATGTATATAAAAATATTGCTCCCACTTTGTGAAATAAGACCTATAAATTATGAAGAGCCTATCAAACTGTTATTAATAAATTTACCCTACTTTGATCTATGTTAAACTTTTTAGAAAACTTTACCATATAAAGATATAAAGATTTATTCAATAACAGCCCATTTTATAGCTGAATAATATGAAATATTTTTCTTTATTCAGTTGGTTAACTTCAGAAATGTAAATTAAAACGTTTAAATTAATTAAATAAATTATTATAACCATAAACGATTATTATTGGGAAACAAATGTGTTTACATTCAATGTTTTTTTGTTTTTTTTTTAATTTTTCTTTGCTTTTATCAAAATTTTAATAATTAAATAGTTACAGATCATATAGAAAATTACTGGTACATACAAGTCACTATAAACTGCAGATCAAATCTAAATTATTAATTTTTTGTCAGCCATTTTCCTTCTTTGGTAAAGACTCATTTTTACTTAAAAATACCTTTCTTACATGCTATATGGCAGACTTGGGCAAATTTTGTTTTAAAAACAAATAAGTTACTATTAAATTTATCACTACAAATAATATTCATAACAAAAATAAGATATTTTATTAACTCTTAGCAAAACTTCATTAACCTGAAAATCAACATGTATCAAACAAGTTATTTAGAAACAAAACCTGTTATGACCATTTTTCAAAATTTTACAGGAACAAAAAATTACAAAATAGTAATTTTTGTACAGACGAAAAATTTGATCACACTTGAAACCAATCTTATATATTGTGTTCTTTGGATGGTCTTTAACCCTTTAACGGGCAGGCCGGGAATTTTTGTATACATTTCTTTTTTTTTGCCCCCCTTTGAATGGCTATAGCCACGCTAACCCGCACTCACTTATCATGAAATTCAAGGTTAAATAAAGGATATTAGACGATAATGCGTCGGACATTACATCATTTATGGAGCAAAAGGCATTAAATATGTGTATACACCAGGATACATCGCCTGTTAAAGGGTTAACTTGTGAATTTTCAATTTCAGTGCATACTTGCATAAGTAGAAAATTTATATTTCGTGTTGGACATAATGGATTTTGTTTTGAAAGATGGCCCAAAAAATAATTAGGTAGTTTTTTTCTCTTTATCGAGTTTTCATAACCCTTTTATTTATTATAGGTTATATATATGAAGATATGTTACATTTCATATATATGATCCATGTAAAAAACAATTTTATAACTGATGATGAATGTATAACATTTGAAATTAGTTTCAAATAAAAAAAATTCCAATAGAAATGACAATTAATTCATCAATCCTGATTGTATTGATCCTTCAATACCTTCATGTGTAGCTCAAGAGACAAATATAAAGAACTGACATAGCAGAATTCATGGAAAACTGTGAGTGTCTACAAAACCTAAACAGTTTTTAAATAAACTATGCGATAAAGGCTGATTAAGATTCAATTTATGTTGGGATCTAGTGGTTTTCGATCTATTGCCTTTAAGCTATAGATCAAAATAAAGACACTTAAACTTACATTTAAAATATATATGTATTTTTTTTTTTAAAAAGTGGACTTCCCGGGGTTTGACTGTGAATGACTCAAACTACTTAATTTTTCCTGCCATTTCCTTTTCCAAACTATAAATTTCCCTTTTAATTTTTTGCCAATTTGATTATAGCTGTGCAGCACATGGAAGGGAAGTCTCTCAACGGGACTTGGGATCTACTGAAGGCAAATTATGAATAGCTTTAAAAGATTTGCTTTTGAGGCCCAATGCACTTCCATGTTTCATTTAGTTACATTGCTTTTACTGTGGCTCCATCTAGCCAGAATTAAATTATCAGAACTAGGTTATTTTTTTTTGTTCTTTAACTTTTCCATTTTTAATTTTATCATGAAGAATTACAAGTAAATCCTAGAATGTTTTCCATTAACTAAAGTATGTATAATCTTAGGGCAATAAGTTGTTCCAAAGAAAATTGCTGAAGAAGTATTAGGAAATAGTAATGCAGTTCATTATTTTAAATTAAAATTATATGATTAATTTTATTATTTGAATAAAAATAATAAAATAAATAGATATCCCAATAAAGTGCAGAACCTGCCTTAGAGGTAGGGTAGTGCACTTAATAAAAAGAGATTTAGTCCAGCAATCATAAATCGAGGATCCCAGGTTCGAACCTGACTGGCTTGGAGTGGAATTAATTCTGAGCATTTAATTCCCCGCTCCAAACTTCCCAGCTTGGAAACCGTGTATTGCCAAAATGGCAAAGAGGTAAAAAAAAAATATAAATAAATAAATAAAAATAAATATCCAAATAATGCCCAAGTCTACTCTAAATAGAATGCGAAAGCTATCAAAATACTGAAGTTATCTGACTGAAGTTTGTCCAAAATTTTTATTAAACAGAATAACTAAATAATGACTCTGTATTGAAACTATTTACGAAATATAAACACACAAAACAAATTGGTCCACAGTTGACAAAATCTTTGGCATAATTTTAAAGCTGTTTTCAATATGAGGTTAACAGAAATTAGCCAAGTTAACAATTAACAAATGATAATTAATTTTTTTTTGCCAAAAAAAGATGGAGTAGCATATCTTTTTTTTTTTTCAATATATTATTATAAATTTAATAAAAATTAAAACAAACAATATAAAAGTAATAACTATTTAATGGAATATTGCAGCAAGATATTAATACAATATGTTTTTAAATCTTAAATTCGATATTGATGTTTACAGTAATTATAAATCACACTACGATTTATATTTAAAGAGAGAATAGCAGTATTTTCTGCATTTAAAAAAGCTTGAATCTATCTCAGGATATTTTTTTGTCTCTGATGTTTTACAATCAACAAGTCAGTAGATAGATGAAAATTTTGTATAGAATAGACGTTTTTATAAAGAAACCGAATGCCTATTTGATAAAAGAAAACTAATTGAGGTTGATGAGATCGGGGCCAGGGTCTGGTCACCGCACCCTGCCAGAGGGCGAACGGAGATGTGACCTGATGTAGCCGGTCCTGTAGTCGATCGCTGCCCTCGCCTGGTTCGCCTGCAGTCCCTGGTGGCGACGGCTCCACCTGCCAGGGCACATATCACAATAGATTTAATTTATTATCGTCCCATCATACAAAGTCTAGTTCATTATAACAACACCTAATTATTTAATTATTATGGTTTACCTCTCCTATCCAAATATGAATCATTTAGAAATAATAATTGAAATTCAAAGGAACAAAATTCTTACTACATACAATTACCATAAATAACTTTAGAATTAAATATAAAAATTATAACGAGTCAATGTAAGTCTTTCATGTATTTAACTAATGTAAGCAGAATCATACACGATAAGCCTCATTAGTCTTTGCAGTGTAGGCATATCTACTTATATACATAATATATATACATTTACTTACATAATTATACTATGTTGTTGCAAAAGTCTGTGCATGAACAAACCCTTGATTCCTTTCATAATTCTCAGAACCAGAAGAGCACAAGTCCAAATTTTACAATTTTCAGATTATTGCACCATTGTATGTAGAATTTTATATTACACTAGCATCCCCCGTCAAGGCTTCGCTCTCTCTCATGAGTAAGGTACTTATTTTCAATGATATTTCCATGCATAGCAGTAATTTTTAACCTTGTTAAATTTAAATTGACTAGGTGGTTGAAGATTATGTAAAGCATAATTAGACATCTAATTTTCAATTTTGATCTATGATTTGGTAATCCAGGTAGACAGAGACTATTAAGAAATTGTTGTGTATAACGGACTCTATTAGCAGCGCTTACAACTAAAGGCCCATAATTCTTATTTTTACACACATAAAAAAGCTGAGGATCAGCATTTTGATTTGTAATAATTTTTATTTGGCAGAAATAATCTTATTGATTACATCTGGTGGGATTTTAATTTCTAACCACAAAAGTATGTTACAGTGTGGCAAACCTCGTTTCTAGCACTCAATATTGTACATTTAAATTTTTATTGTTGCTAAACCTAGAACCATGAAAATGATGTTAAAATTTGGTAAATTTCACACCATATCATAATCATAGGTGGCGCGACATCCCGTCACCGAGACTAGGCCTCCTCCAAAAGCTTCCGCCAGTTCACTAGGTCGCTTGCCACAGCTTTCCAGTTTCGGGCTCCTAGAAGAGCCCCCGTGTCCGCAGATACCGAGTCCATCCAACGAATGCTCGGTTGCCCAACCCGCCGTTTCCCATAGAGCTCCTCTGTCAGCATCATCTTCGGGATCTCGCTAGCAGCCATCCTTTCCACATGTCCCGCCCATCGAAGTCGTCCGAGCCTTATGAACTTGACTATATCAACATCGTTGTAAAGGCTCTCTAGATCTCCATTACTCCTTCTTCTCCAGACGTTGTCCTGTCTAACAGGCTTAAAAATTCGTCTGTGGATAATCCTTTCGAAGACACAAAGCCTGGACGCTTGGTGAACGCCCAAGCTTCTAACCCATAAGTGACGACTGGGTGGACTAGTGTTTTATACAGCTTGATTTTGGTTCTCTTGGAGAGCATCCTACTTCTAAAATATTTGGCAAGGCTAAAGTAGCATAGGTTGGCAGCTGCAATCCTATTTCTTGTGATATATCGTTTTGGGAGTTGATTTCTGAACCTAAATAGGTGAAGCTGGGTACCCTTTGAAATTGATAGTCTCCTGCTTCAAAATAATCAACTCCTGGTCCGGCACCTCCAATCCACATGTACTTTGTCTTGGCCTCATTAACAACTAGGCCAAGATCCCTCAAAGAGTCTTTCAAAGCCAGAAATGATTCTCATTCCGATCTGGCAGCTATATCCAAATCATCGGCATTTCCCAGAAGCTGGACTGTGCTGTTGAATAGGGTTGAGTGCTGTTGAATTCCAGACTTCCTCACAGCTTTCTCCCCAGCAACATTAAATAGAAAACAGGCTAAAGCGTCTCCCTGCCTAACACCACAATTTGACAAAGGGGTAGGAAAGATCAGCACCCACGCCCACCATACACCTTGAGTTTGCCATTGTCATCTTTATCAGTCTGACCAATCTCATCGGAACGCTCATCTCTTTTGGGGCTCAATAAAGCTCTGGTCGGTCGACAGTATCATAGGCAGACTTGAAATCGACAAAGAGATGATGGGCTACGATTCTATATTCTTTACATTTTTCCAGCATCAGTCTCAATGTAAATATCTGGTCCGTAGTGGATCTTCCCCTTTTAAACTCTGCCTGATACTTCCCTATCTCTCTATCTACATGAGGAACTAGTCTCTCAAAGAGGATATTTGAGAGCACTTTGTAAGCAGATGAGAGGAGGACAATACCCTGATAGTTGCTGCACTCCAGCTGGCCTCCCTTCTTGTGTAGCAGGCAGATAATGCCTTTTGTCCACTCTTCAGGCATTCTTTCTACTTGCCAAATAGTAAGGATGAGATTGTGGAGATCCTTATTGAAGTCCGGTCCGCCATACCGCAGAAGCTCTGCTGTCCTGGTGCCTTATTGTTCTTGAGTTTTGCAATGGCTGCCTCCACCTCATCTCCATCAGGTGGCTCTGCATCATCCTCCGTGTCTTCTCTTCCTGTCTCTGCATCTTTCTCCTCATATTCTTTTTGGAGTGTCTTCCTGAAGTGTGACGCCCATCGCTCCAAGATGTAACTTTTTTAAGTTAGGTCACATCCTTCTTCGTCCTTGCATGATGTCACTCTTGCTTTAAATGCCATCCGCCCCTCATTCACCCGTTGAAAAAAAGCGTCTGCTATCCTGCGAAGCTCTAAAGGATTCGATTTCTTCCATCCTATCGTTCTCCCACTTTCTCTTCCTCCTCCGATGAACTCTCTTCTCCTCTCTCCTTCTATCGCGATAACCTGTGTGTGTCCCTTGTGTGCCGCTGCAACATCTTTCTATTTGCCTCGTTTTTCTTGACAGTGGCAGTGAAGCACTCGTCGTCAAACCAGGGGGACCTGATGTTGGCCCAATGTTCACACCATATAGCTTTTTTAATATCACTTTAATTGAAAATAAGTAAATTTTATTATCAATGTCAAGTTCTATATAGCACTGTACCTTTGTAGCCTTTCATGTAGAATGGCGATTGCTGTCATTTTTGAAATTCACTGTTATCCACTTATTATTGCTTTACAATAATGAATTAGTAGAAAATCATTAGATGTTATTATTGCTAAACCATCCTTGAACTATAAAGATGATGTAGTCAAAATTTGGTAGAGATTGGTTTAGCAGTTTTCGCGGTTAGTGAGCACAAACAAAAAATGACTTGTTCTTTTATGTGATAGTATAGATTAAGCCATAGCCAATTAGGTCCCTTGAAAAATTGCCTTTTATATTTTCTAAGGGTTGAAACAACATAAGTGATTACCTATGAGCCAAACAAACGTAAGTCCACTTACATTATTCTCATGAAAAGTTAGCCTAGTGTGACTCACGCTCTTCTTGTTCTGAGGTACAGAATTAATCCTTTTAATCAGTTTTTGTTTCTACTATTTATTTCAATATTTACTTTGACTCATCTTAGAATTCCTTGTGACTAGAGTTGGCTTTATGGAGTCATTAAAATTTTTAAAATGCACATGCTATGTCAGAAAAAAAAAAAAAAAAAAAAAAAAAAAAAAAAAAAGAGAAAAAAGAACTAAGGAGAAATTTTTGTCACAGAAGGAGTCAGCTTAAATACTGCTGCACTTTTTTTGAATAACGTTTTTTCAAAAATATAATATTTTGATATGCTCTAGCTCTGTTGGTTTTGCTTGGATAGAAAATTTGGTGACAGTTCCCTTATCAGAAATTTAATGGAGAACATTTTTTAGTAATTAACATTTGTCGCTAGGGCTTACAGTTTAGAAGCTACATTGGTTAGAATTAAAAAAAGTCATGTTTACAACCCCTATTTTCTCTCAACTTTCTTTATTTTGAATAATCAATAATTGTTAATATTATTTAATTATTAATTTAAGTAATTTGATCCTTTTAATTCTAAAAGGTAAATCAGGAAAATCAATAGATTATTGAACTCAAATCTTTACTGTGCTGTACAGAGTCTATGCAGTTTTGAGTACAAATTATCCCACATCATTTTGCAACACGACAGTGCCCCATCAAATCCTTCTTATTTGAAGGAGGAAAAATTATTGAACTATATTATATATAATAATAATGAAACTATATTATATATAATAATTTATTTATTTATTTATAATTGTGTGCTACAGTCCTAGTAGGACCTTGGCTTCACTAAGTACAGACAGCCACTTCTGTCTATCTTCCGCCTTCCTGCTCCAACCATTCACACCCAGTTTTCGTAGGTCCTCTTGAACGTTGTCCAGCCATCTCAGCCTTGGTCTTCCTCTCAATCTTTTTCCTCCCGGCCAGCCATTCATCATCTTTTTTGGAAGTCTATCTTCCGTCATCCTTTGCACATGGCCGAGCCACCTTAATCTGCCTACTTTGACTGTTGAAATGATGCTGGGTTCACCGAACAATTGTTCCAGCTCCAGGTTGGTTCTTATTCTCCAATTCCCGTGGTTATTCACCTGACCGAAGATTTTTCTGAGGACCTTCCTTTCCCAAATCCTCAGCAACCTCTCATTCTCTTGGGTCAGCACCCAGCACTCGCTTCCAGAAGTCACAACTGGTCTTATTACAGTTTTGTAAACCGCAATTTTGGCAGATCGAGACATTTCTCGAGACCTTATAAATTTACTTAGGGCAAAAAGGCATTTGCTGCTAGCCGCTATTCTTGCTTTGATCTCTAATTTCATATCACTTTTTTCTGTTATTAGAGATCCTAAGTACTTAAACGTGTTGCAGCGCCTAAATGTGTGCCCATTAATTTGTACTTCTTTATCTCCATACACTTGTAGGCATCTTGAAGTCTCCATATATTCTGTCTTGCAGCAATTCATGGTCAATCCCTTTATCATAGCCGAGCTTTCAAACTCTTCCAACACTCCTGAAAGTGCAGGAAATGACTGTGCTGTGATGGCTACGTCATCCGCATAAGCCATGTGTTAGGTGAGTCTATTGTAAATATCTCCTTCAGGATATGTCTTTATAGCTCTAATCGCTTTTTCAAGGACCAGATTGAATATTATGGGCGACAGAGGATATATTATTATTATATATAGTAATAATGAAACTATGTTATATTATAATGAAACTAAATTATATTATAATGAAACTATATAATATTATTTCAACAAGACCTAAGGCTCATTTTTTGAACGGTCAGAATTTGAAAATTATGAGAATGTAATGAATTGCATGTGAAGAGTACTTAACTTCAAAACCGAAGGAGCAGTACCGGCATCAAATCTAATTATTTGTCCAAATATTGGTCAAAGTAGTAGAAAATAATGGACTTTACAGATGTAGGTTGTTGGGGTAGACAGTCATAGATACACAGAAAATCAAAATAATATTTTAATCTAAAATATAAATTAAATAATTACTTTGATTTGCTGTGTATCTATGACTGCCTACCCCAACAATCTACATCTTTAAATAATTCGCAGTCAACTAATACCTTATGAATAATGGGCTTTACTTTGAAAATTAATATTAAATAATGTTTAAATATGTAATCTGAAATGAATTTATAGTTATGCACAAGGACTTTTGCAAAAACCTAGTATAAATAGTTTGGTACTTGTGTAGTATATCAGCCCCCCCGTGATTTGATACCCGCTAATAGTGATTATATAAAAAGAACTGTAACGACTTTACACATATGTTTATTAGTATTAAATATTTTGTTCTAACAGACGATCTTGTATATCTTTTAAAAATGCCTCAAAGGGATTCTCTTGTTTTAACTGAGTCCTGTAATTTACAGTTTTTCACATTACATCTCATATACATGAAAGGTTTTCACATTTCACATGTACATTAAATTGTACATATTAAACAATATTAATAATATATATTGTTTACATAACTGAGAAGTAAGGTTATTATATTTGAAAATTATGTTGTATGTTTATTCATATAATCACTGTTATCAGGAATCAAATCACTGGGGCCCATATAGTATACAAGTAACAATTATTTAAGCCATTAAATGATGCGTTAGATTAAGAAAAAAATGGTTTAAATAGAACACTAATTGGGGGAAGTGACTCCACAGGAATGATCAAAAGTATAAAGAAGTAAAGTATCTAATCCAGACTAGATGGGACTATACCCTATTTGAATCCCAAAAACTCTGGATTAAAGAGATCATGAGCACACTTTTTTCTTTATCTTAATTTTATTTTCAATACTGTATAATATATTTAATTAATTTAAATATATAATGTATTAATTCAACTATGTAACCTTAAAATCAAGGTTTACCATACTGTTATGCATTCAGTAGTAGCCAATGAAAGTGAACAATGAATAATGAGGAAGGAAATTGAATGCTGGCTGATTAATCGTTAATGAAAAATAATGTGTAAAATATATGCCTTAATGAAACTGGGGAATTACTAAACAATGAGAACGAGCATGAAAAAAAATCACTGTTCAATTCACCTGACATTGTAGCCATCATAAAGATGAACAGATTAAAGAGGAACAAAAATGGATGAGAAAAGAGAGCATCTGGAGGAGTGGTTGAAGACTGAATGGACCATAGCAAGAATAAAAATAATAATATAATGTACCCATGGAACTATGTTTTCAATCTATTAACTGAAACGAGATTTACAAATCAAAACACCTTTTTCATCAATACCTTTTGTTTATTGTATTGTATTAATGACCAAAAAAACACAGTAAATTAATATTTTAAATTAAGAATTTTAAAGAAATTATGAATATTAAATTTTGAACTCGACTATATATAGAATATAATAAAGAATGAAAAATATGTAGTAAACACAAGAATATTTTTAGAATCACTGAAAAAAATCTGTTATATTATTTTACTTTAAAGAAGACAAACATCACTTTGCCATAATATCTTGAAGTTTACCATTTATAATTATTTGTAATAATCAAAATTATATTTTAACTATTATTTTATAGGGTTAACTGGATGTCTAGGAAATTAGAACTCTACTGTACCTAAGCGGAAAATTTACCTCTTGTTCAGCTGAAATGGATGTTAAAAAAAAAATTAGTTGATTCTCCAGAGTTTTCCAACTAAAACATTCTTTAACTATCTTAGGCTAACAGTTATATAAGGAAACAAGAACTCTGAACAATCCTATCAAAAGAAGTAAGACCTTTTGTTATAGCTTTAACATGAAGTAATGTCAAATAACAGTGGAATAGAGCTGAAAGGCAATAGGTTCTTGGGACCAATCTGCGGCTAAGTAATCTCATACCTGTCTTATATATATATATATATATATATATATATATATATATATACTGTCAAATAGCTAAAATAAAATCCAAATACATAAACAAAGTGGCCCTATAAGAGTCAGCAAAACTTTTGTAAAAAATAAATAACTTCCAACACTGGTGCACAAATGCTTCAAATGGAAAGAGTGCCAAAAACTTGGAAAACATCTATTTATAACTGGTTTGATTATATCTGAGGGGTGACCCAAAGCAAAATTAATTATGATAAAGCTGAAAAATATACTTGAAAATTTATGTAGATGTATGGAAGATTTTTAATAGTAACCTTACCATTCTAATAACTAATTCACAAAGCAATGTTTTTAAAACTCAATTTACCTTAATAATCAAGTCCAATATTAACCCATGATGCAGGATTTTACTTGTATTATACAAGAGTCAGCTGGTTTGATTGCTAAATAAGACCAGAAAAGCTTAGAGCTTAATGAATGAATGAATAAGAAACTAGTTTTTTTATCTGTTTCCATATTGTTAGAAACTTTTATATCCAACATAATACATAATACATTTTATTATAAAGTTTATCTACTCTAGTATAGAAAATAGAAAAAAAGCCACTCTTGTCTTTTGTCATTAAAAACCAATGTACACACAAAAGTTATTTTGTATCCATATCAGTAACTAAATTATTTTATTTCCTCATTGATATATACAATATAGATGGGATGATAATGATATAAAGTGATAATCATATTTAGCTTTTACAAGGGCCATGAAAGTGATTCCAAATATTAAGGTTTTTGCTATGAGCAGTTCCTTTTTTAATAAAAAAATACATATTTTTATACAATAAAATTGATCTGAAAATAACACAAATAAAATATTCTAACATGGAACATGTTTTACCGGTGACCTAGTTGGTCAAAAGTGGTACATTTTCGGGCAATGTGAGGATGTTACACATAGTTTGATATTAGGAGAGTAGGAGCAGTTAGAAGCTTAACTCCTCTTATACTAAATACATTTTTTTTTTACTAGGAAGCAGATTCTAATGAGTACGCTGGATTGGATTCTGTTTCTCCTAACACAAACTTTACGATTTTATACGCTCAAACTCAGTTGGTGTCGCTCGGAATCGAAAATTTTCTATAATTTAACTTATCAGAAATTAAATTGAATATATATTTTTGTTATATTGGATTTGTCTCTAGGACCTACTGCTAAGGAGCTTTATTGGTTTAATGAAAAAAGTGATGTTTTAAACCTCTGTTTTTTCTCAACTTTGTTTATTTTGAATAACCAATAATCGTTAATAATTTAAAATCATATGGGTAAGCAGAAAAAAATTAAGAACTCAAGAGCACAGAAATTCAGCAGGATTCAGCTATTTAATTAGCAAATTTATCTCCTACAGAAAACTGAATCACTGGTAAGGAAAAAAAAAAAAGAAAGAAAACATAAGAGCATTGACGGTCAAGGGGGCAATCCCTAAAACATGTTCCATATTATTCTTTCTTTAGCTGACAGGCTCAAGAGGACCAGTATTTTTGTTTTTTTTATCTTACCCTCACCTTCCTTCTTTAAAAACAGGGTAAGTAGATTTTATTATATCAAATTCTTCTAAATTCTAATAGTTTAACCTTGCCAATATGAAACATACTTTTTTCTGATTTTAGCCAATGGAAGAAGATTTTAATTTTTGAGCCTTCTTGGTTTAATACTATTTTAACTGTTGGAGATTAAGTACAGGCATAGTAATTGTTAAATGTTTGCTAATTGTTTACACAACAAGTAATTGTTGTGTTGCAATCTAATGAATTAGATATATTCATCATTTTTCTATAATAAGCTAAAGGATTTCAGGGATCCATATTTAAACAGCTAAAGTTTTCAAAAAAATTAAACATAAATAATAATTCTACCATGTTTATACAACTTTTCTCTTTTCCCTCGGTAAAGAAAATGTTCATTACTACATTCAATCAAAATAACTAAGACAAAAATATGCTAGTGATTACTATTAATTAAAATATTTTTTATCCGAAAATTAGCCAAGTAATTTTTTATTGTCAAAATGACTATTAAAAAAAAAAAAATAATAAAACAATAATGATTAAAATGTGAATATAAAAGTGGTTATTACGCTTTTAAAACATATCCAATTATTAAGAAATGGTAATTTGTTTGGCTATGTGAACCACTAATTTGTATGATTCTATCGTAACAGAGAAGATAAGTGCCTTGAAATCAGTGCTGCCGATACCAACATAATATTTTCCCCCCAGGTAGCAGCAAAATTCAGCTCCCCAGCCATTTTAAAACTTCCCTCAAATGACAAATGAGTAATGTTACTTTTCAAATTTGATAATGAGACATTAAGTTCATAAAAGCTATTTATGTCTTAGTTAGAAATTAAGACATATTTAATGTCATTTATTTAATTCAGTATTGTTCTAATAATTTTTGACTTTTTACTATAGCAAAAATCCACGCTACTGGGTCGAATTGACTTTTTTGTGACATAAAATGTGGGGTGAAAAATGGCAAAAATATTTTATTAGAAACTATTATTGGCAAATTGATGATTATAACAAAAAGAAGTCATTGTCACAAGAGCAAACAAAAAATATATCAGTAATTAAAAAGCTTGTCACCAGCTGGAGTGATGTAACCAATAGATTTGCCACCGCATGTAATAAAAATGAAAATTACAAAATATTGCTGTAAATAATAATTATAAAAAATGCCTCTGAATGTAAATAACGAAAAATAAAAGTGAATGCAAAAAGTGACAAGTCCTTTTCACAGTTCTTCATAGGTTACACATCTTGCTGATAACATGTAGCATCCACAAAAACTTCAATAATTGCTCGAATTTCTCCCCAACTTCCCCCAAAAAAACATTTCCCCATTTGGAAGCAAAGAATTCTAAAATTTCCTTTTCAGAGAAACCCCCCCCCCCCTCCCCCCAATCAGCAGCCCTGCTTAAAATGGTAAATGAATAAAAACAGCTGCTTCATTTATAAACATTAACCATCCCTACTTTTTAATTTAAAAGGAAATAACTGGATAGTATAGTATTTGCCTATATTGATTTGACTGTTTACTGAATGAAATATATCTCAAAAACAGTAATAAATATTAAAAATAAATAATAGTAATGCTTAATTCTATAATGAAAATCGTAAATAAATGTATTGTATTAGTCATGCATTAATAGAACCACAAATAAATAACGATATTTATAATATATATAACTTAACATTGGTAACTGACTAATATAATATTTAAAAAACAGTGCAGAATATTTGAAATTAAAAGAAATTTAATGATAGTTTTCTAGGAACCTAACCCAGCTATAAGAAATTCCTCATATTCAAAAATGCACTAATACTGTATATTTTTCCTATCCCTTAAACTAATATAAAGATACATATTTACAATTATTCTACACAAACATTGAAGCGAAATGTTAAAATCCTGGCAATAATAGCATTCAATTAAAAGATAGAAGACATTATTTATTTAATTTTTTTTTTACGATAAAAAAACTTTTCTCAACTAATAATTCAAGTCAAAATATCTATTTATAACTGTCTTAAAATTGAATCATTCTTATTAACATGTACAAAATTAATGCACACAATGAAATTTACTTTTTCAAATAACCAAGGCAGCAAATTCCAAATTTCGAAATGCAACATCAAATATTTCTCTGAAATTCAATGGTCAGCATGCACAATATTCTGACAAAACAACAAGAACACAAGAAAACAACTACTCATTATATTTATCTAAATGAAGGTTTTCCCTTACCTTTGATGATGAGAGACGGCGGTTTAGGACTGAACCGCGGTTTCCATTAGTGGAAGTTCCTCTCTTCTGGAGAAACATGTTCTATTGTATAAAATATGACACAGAACACACATTTTTTTTTTTTTTTAATTTTTAAGTCCACTTCCTCTCCACTGAGTATAAATTTTCAGAAGGGACTCAATAATACATAGCTTCACAAAGTCAATATATATATATAGATTACATGACTGTGGAAATATAAATAACAAAATATAAGTTATTTCTTTGTTGTTTTTTTTTAATTTACAAAAGCTACAGCCTACTTGTCTTTAAAAAACTATTCAGGGCACCTCCAGAACACAACATTGCTTAGAAGGATTTTATATTATCTTATTTAATTTTTATATTAAGTGAAGCATTAATAAAAAAAATATAAAAATTATAACAAGGCCAACATTACAGTGTTAACTAATTTCATATTTGAATAATGAAATAGTGGCCAGATGTATTCTAGCTGTAACCTGTCTCCACATAAAACAAACAAACCAATTAAAAATGCTTAAATTGCACAATTATGCAGGTTAATGCAAATGGTAAGGTTTTTTTTTTCTAGTTGGTATCATTCCAATTTCAGAAGACAATGGTAAGATACAGAAAATCATTAAATCCTATCGATAATTAACAAATAATCATGTTAGGGACATCTTACCATTTTAAAATAAAACAAAGCTCATACTTTTTCTAGTATTATTTAATGCATGGTTTTGTTTTTGTATCTTGGATGTTTCCATATAAATTTCTACTTTATTAAATCTATTATTGTCTTACACAGGTACAAACAAGTCTTGTGATTATATTTGTTTTTACTTCTGTTACTTTAAAGGATGTAAATAATCCTCAAGGAAGAAATTTAAGAGAAAACTATTTCAATGTTGTTTCTCTACGAATCACAAAATATGTCAGTTTTACCGACGATAGATAACAAGGAGTTGCATTGAACAAAACTGTTAACAAGCTTTGTCTTTAAGATTCAACGGAATGTGTTTGAATTTCGTCGGCAATTTCAAACATTTATGAATACATACTAACATCAATGTAACACAAATAACTACAAATACAATAGATGATATCAACAAGTATGTGTGCTGGAAATCCCCTAAATGTTTGAAGAGACAACTATAGAAAATATTTTTGAAATTATGACTATTGGTATGTGCAGAAGACCAAAATGGAAAGTATTTAAAAATAATAGGCCATTTTGGGTGTTAATATAATAGTTTTAAAAATCCTGATGGAGAAATATATATATTTATGAGGTTTTAATCAATCAATCAAAAGTTGATAACTCCACCATTGATAAGAGAATTAACTTCCCTTGAAAAATTCTAACTACATTACAGAAAATCCCTAATTTGGACTATTCTGTAATTCGTAATAGGTTTTAAGTATAGAACAAATAAAAAGATTAAATTTTTTAAATATAAATAAAATCATTTGATAATAAAAACATTTAGTGTTGAAAAAAAATATGATTACATGGATGATTGAGGAATCAGTCAATAATAAAAATAAGAGATATTATTAATTGTTAAATTAATAGATTGTTATATTTATGCTAACATTTCAGGCGAAACTTTGATGACCATTATCAGGGCAGATTTAAATCTTTCTTCTTTAAAAGGATTTTCTTCACCATTAGAAGTTTCCCTCAGCCAAAATCATCACTCATTCAGTTCCTCTACTACTCTTTGTCCATTGCTTTCTCTTCTGTTGATTCCCGATAAGCCATACTTTCAGCCAAAACATCTTTCCACCTGATGCGAGCCTACCTCTCCTTTTACTCTATGCTTCCTATTCAAATACTTTTTTTTTTTTTGGAATTATTTTATATATTTTTGGGTATTCTTTTATTATCCATCCTTTCAATATATTTGAAGCATCTCAATTTTCATCCCTTCATTTCCTCCAGGATATTCAATTTCCACTCTTTCCCTAATAATCTCATTTCTCATTTACTAAATCCTTGAGATTCTAGCTGACTCCTCCAAAAATTCATCTCTACAGCAAAAAATCTCTGGCCTTGCAATTTTTCTAGAGGCCATGTTTCTGAGCTGTATAGCATTATGCTTTCTACTAGGGCCTTATATATTAATTTTTATCATTGGTATAGATGTTTCCTCTCCAGAGGACTGAATTTATTAAACAAATAGCTTTCTCTCCATCGGTTAGTCTTTTCTTCAACTACTCCGCTCATCTTCCATTGCTTTCGAGAATAGTGCATAGATAGAAACACTGGTGGACTCTACTTAACATTGTTAAAACTGGAACACTCACTACAGATTTAAACAAAAATAAAAAACCAAAGGGTTGAAGGTGTTAAAAAACGGTATTGGTTTATAACAACTTAATGGAAGAGTCTTTTTCTTTTTAATTAAATCTACTATGTTGATGGCTGTAAATGTTATGAAGGAAATGGTGGCCTAAAAATAAAGATTCGTTAGTATATCCCTCAACCATCTACAAAGCTAAAAAATGCACTTCTCCAGTTTTAAAAAACAATATAATAATTAAATGTATTTATGTGGAATATTTTTTATTTCTTTGAGGTAGAAAGTCGATTGATTTCTAAAATTATAATAAGGCAAATTAAGCAGTGGATTTGATGCGGATAGATTAACAATCATTGGATAAATTTCTCGTTCTACTCAATGAGACCTAATATTACCATTATCAAAAAGAACAGAAGAAATGATCATTGTATTGTAAATTTTTACTTCTAAGTTTCTGAACAATTGTGAGTAAACTTATACAATCAAAATAATTGTTTTAACTAAAAATCTTGCATTTTATATCATCTTTATTTCGTGGCTTTATTCTTTGCCATTATTTTGTCAAATCTGTTAAGTTAATCTAATTTTACTGACCTAAATATGCCTGAAATTGGACCTTTATTTATTTGGTTAAAAACTTCCCATGGTATCTGCACATAGAACAATTAACAAAGGCAAAACCAACAAACACAAAAAAAAAAAAAATAATAATAATAAAATAAAAAAAGCATTTTTTTATATAAGCTTCCCAATAAAAATATATTTTAAAAAAGCAAAACTATAAAGGGTGAAAAGTTAAAAGAAACTTTAGAAAAAATATTTTTGAATAAACAGTTATGGAGAAGGTTTTTGGAGGAGCCCATGTCCTTTTGACCTCTCTGAAAGATGTAAAAGCTATAGTAATATGTTTATATTTAATTCAAATGCTTTTGGCAATAGTGATAGCCTAAATTAGTAGGTGTATATATGTAAATAAACGCATATAAAGATGTTTAATTTTAATTAAGGCAGCCAAACAGTATATTAATTTTCAGAACTGTCAGTTCTATCAGCTTGTTCTACACACCACTATACAAAAGCAACGTGCACTCTTTCAAAGCTTTTCAAAATGATTATACTGTGTGTTAGCAAATCACAAATTTGATTCCTGTGAAGAAAAATGTGTGAAAACAAAGAGAACAAGCGTGGTCTTACTTACTTGAAAAACTGGAATAGAAACACGAATATAAAAATAATCGTTCTATAGGTTGTTTTTATCCAATAGTTTTGTTTGGTAATACAGAACTTATTTTTTTATAAAACATCATAACAACTGATCTTGCTATAATTTTTTAATAATATTTAGCAATATTAGGCTGATTGAAAAATTTCATTGAAAAAGAAAATTACTACTCTTAATAATTAATGACATTATAAAATGCTACAAATCGATGGAGTTTATCAAGATACGATAAATAAGGAAAGAATATAAACCTTGGTTTAGTGAATGGTAATAACATAACAATAAACATGTATTTATTTAAAAATAATGATAAGAAAATAAAAGAATATTTTAAGGTACAAGAATATTTTAAGGAAGACAAAACTACTAGGTTTTTTTCATATCTAGCAGGCACAAATATTCAACAAAATAACTAAAATAATAATTTATGCCGAATATCTATTCATAATTTTGTTAAAAGGTATGCTTAATAAATTTATTATCTAAACACTGATATAATGTTCAAACGGTTCTATACCCTGAGGCAATCGAAGGGCAATCTTACAAGTTAGAATTCTAATTCTAACATAGGATTAACGTCATTATTCACGGTTCAAAACCCTTACATAATGATCCTTAGAATATTTATTATTTACCTCAGACCTCCCTATTTATTTTTACAATTCCTATAAATGTTGAAAATCATGAAATGTCTGGGAATAGCCATTATTTCTGAAATTAAACAAAAATAAATTAAACAAAAATAAATCAATCCAACAATAACTACAATTATTGTGATTCATTACCATGAATTACAAGACAACTCCATATATCTCTCCTTTCTCTCTCATTCTGACTGAGGACACCTAATATGTCATGGATATTCTGATGAGCTCAAAACTAAAAATTTTTTTATATCAGTATCTCTTCATGCCTTTTTAATAAAATTCTCAAAAATTAAAGAAAACTCCCTACATTCTAGATAATCTGATCCAATCTTATCTTTCTATGTAACTCTTTTTGGTTACAAGAGAAACAATTTATAATTGTAATTACACACCATCTATAGGAGTTTTTCAAGAACTGGAAGGAGCTTGTAAAAAACGCAGTTTGCGAATCAACGAAACAAAAACTAAATATATGTTAACTTCTAAAACCCAGCCACAAGAAGAAAAAATCCAGTTCAGGGAGTACAGCTTCCCAGTGTGTAAAGAATTTAAATACTTAGTGTCGCTAGTAACAAGTAATAATGATGTTATCGTGGAAATCAAGGGAAGAATAGTGGCAGGCAACAGATGCTTGTTTACAGTTTAAAAAACCCTAAGATTTAAAGGTTTACCGTGCAAGGCTAAAATAACAGCCTATAAAACTATTATTAGATCTGTCATTACATACACGAGTGAAACATGTGTGTAAGCACAGATGTGAAAAGCCACTGGGAGAGGAAAATATTTAGAAAAACATTTGGCCCAAATTGTCTAAATGGTGAATGGAGAATAAGAAACAATGAGGAACTAATGGCATTGTTTGGGGAGCCAGATATAGTTGCCCAAATAAAGAAAGCAAGATTGAGGTGGTTAGGACACGTGGAGAGGATGCCTCCTAATAGATTACCTCAAAAATTGCTAAAAGAAAAGCCAGAAGGTTTTAGAATTCAAGGGCGATATCGATTGAGATGGCTAGAGGAGGTGGAGCAAGACCTCCGTCAGGCAGGAGTTAGAGGATGGCGCCACAAGGCCCCGGATCAAGATGGATGGAGAAAACTTATTGAGGAGATCCTGGTCCTGCTCTAAGGATTGTTGCACCGAAAAATAAATAGATAAATAAAAAATTGCACACCATGTGGAAGAAAAATTATATTTTAATTCAGAAATATATATATTTGCAAGGGAGATACTAGTAGTAAACAATATCATAAGTCTTGGAAAAAATCCCTGAGTGGTAGGAAATTTTCTCTTTGGTTGATATTAATGCCAGGGTCAGTAGAAATAACTAATAAAAACTCAATGAATGTGCACAGATGTGGATGAAGTGAGTGATAGAATCATTGCAGAATGGGACCTGGTGAAACATTTCTCCTAGCTTGGGTCAATGTTGGAAAGTAATAGAAACACAAAAAAAATTAGAAAAAATAGTTAGTAATGGTAGAAGACTATTGGCATGCTTGATTCCCGCTTTTAAAGAAGTAATATCATTGTAAAAATAAAAAAAACAACAACAAAAAAACTAATAAACAGTTTACTGATTGAAAATGTAATGCTCTAGAGATCTTAGTTATGAACCCTACACAGAGAATAAGAAAAATGACTGCTAGTAGTAGATATGGACTTCTGGAGGTAGCTGCCAGAATCTCAAGGATAGTGTAAGTCAGGTTTAAAATTGAGAAAGGATGCAGGTAAACAGAAAAATTGTAGAAGTGATTGAGAAGAGAAGATTAAAATGTCATGGCAACCTAAAATGAATGAATAGGGGTTGAATACTGAGGAAAATAATGATATGGGAAGCTGAACGTAGGAGAGGATGACCTTGCATTAAATGGAAAGATATAATAGACGAGAGTATGGCTGGACATAAATTAATGAAAGAGGAGGAGCCAAATAAGGAGGAATGGAGAAGTAAGCTTGAAAAATAATGTGGTTGAAGAAACCTTCATACATAAAGAAATTCAAATAATATATATAATTTTTTTTAGATCTCCGAATATTTATTTTATTTTATGCATTTTGACAATAAATTTATACCATTATATTTATGTTAATATGAATTTATGGTTTGCTGCAACTGAGCATTTGTTTGTAATGGATCATTTTCTTTAAAGCATTATATTATAATCTAAGCTTTCACTTGACAGCAGCCATTTCTCTTGAAATTAAAACACATATTCAACTAAAATTTCCATGACGCGTAACATGCAGCTAAGCAAAACTAAGAAATTGATTAGTAAATCAAAAGAAAGGCTAATTTTCTTCATAGAGAATTGGAGCGATGGGAAAAAAGAAAGCATACCATCTAATACAAACATTAAATTCAACGAGTTAAAATAAACTAGAGACAATGTTGATCCTTTCAGAGTGTTCCAGTTTTAAATGGCCAAAGTCTGTTATATCAACAGCACAGCTTAAAAGCAACTGAAAATGCTGGATAAATTTTTAAAAAATAAATCTTTGGTCAGACCTCTTTTAGAAATGCTGTTTAGAGAATGATATTTTTTAACCCTTCATTAGGTGCGCTAGTTTTTGTTGCGTGTTTAGGCGTGCAGGGGACAACTGTCCCCCATTTTTAATTCCTGTCAATTCAAAACTTTATTCAGAACAACTATGCTTAAACTATTGAAAATTAGTTCTCTGTGATATATTGAAAGGGATTAATTAACAAATAACAAAAAAATTACACAATTAAAATTAAAAAAAATAATTAATTCATATCATTTCAATTTGCATTACTATTCTAACACACTTCTTTTAAATGCTCCCCAAATACCCAATTTTTACCCCAATTACTTACCATATCCCCAAGCAATACGTGGGAACGCCTTTTCAGTTCATTGGGATGTAAAGTGATGGCACTTCTACGTTTAATTTGTGGTTTTACCAGTTTCCAACCTATTCCTTCCACAAAATCTATTCGTTGAACTTTTATGTCAATGTTGAAATGAAATGAAATGAAAAATAATATTTATTCTGGGACATGTTAATAGCTTTCTATATAACCAGGGCATTAAACGCAGATATATTTAATAAATCATAAAACAGTACCATAGGCTAATGTCTCGTGTTCTGAGACACATTATAATTTTGACACAATTGATCTAATACATCCACCCCGACTTTCACGCTGTTATAGAAAGTGACTATTTCTGGTTTTCTTGCGTCTCCAATAATAAAATAAAATAAAAAATCTGAAATAATAAAAAAAAAAAAATTGAAAAGTGTAAGTAAAATGTATTGACCATGGAAATCAAAAATCAAATAATTCCCATTTGTTTTATATACATATTTGATCTAAATTATTTTTAACTGAATCGCAATTCAATGTAAATGAGAATTTTTTTGAAATCCATCGATGAATTTGAATGTTATTTTATTTTCCATGAATATTTTATCGAAAATCACATTCGAAATGACCTAAAACTCATTAACAGTTTAGTCTGCTAAGAGTTAATACTAAACATTGTACCCATTTTGACGAAAAAATGAAATATAAACATATAAAAAAAAGTAATTACTGATTTTATTCACTGGCGAGTTTAGGTGCGCGGGTGACAACTGTCACCCAGTAAACTTTGAAGGTTAATCGTTTGTGTATAGTAAAAGAACGTTAATGTCCGAAACGGAAAACCCGCTTCGGCCTCTAGCAAATGGACTGTATGGGAATATATGAAATCGAGGTTTTGCACTCTTGGGGAGATATTATTGAGAAGGTAGCATAAACAAATAATACAGAAGAAATCTCTTACCTTATTACTGCCGCCGACGGTCTGTCCAGGGGCCCCTAGAATCTTTACGGCCTGGCAGATGCCTCTCCTAAGCTGCAATATTCGTCCAAGCTCGCCTCCTCTTAGATCACCACTCATTCGGGGGAGAACTAGGTTAAAAAACCAATGGAAGACCATGAGGTCTTGGGCAATTTTGTAGGAGGTGCGTACTCGAGCACAGATGATAGAAGAAAGAGGGATATTCATGTGGGGATTAGCGCAGATAAGGGCTAGTTGCACCAGAAATTCATAGAGTGCGTCAATATACGGTAATTAAAGTTTTCCTCTTTCCTCCCCCCTCACATAAGCGCCGATTGGCGCGAACATACCGCCCACCCAAATTGGGATGTTGCCCAATTTTATTTCAAAAGTTATACAATGAAAATGGTGGGCAGGCAGCAAAGAATTTATACAATAAAATAAAGAAATGAAAGCTCAACTTGAGTAAAGAGGAAGACAAAGAAAAAAAAATAAAATAAAAATATTGTAACATGAATGGGAGCACAATTATACAATGTAAAGAAAAGGAAACAGCCCAACTGGGCAACAATTATATAATGTAAAGAAAATAAAACAGCCTAACTGGGCAACAATTATACAAAATAAAGAACATGCACTAGCATAACTGAAAACGATTATACAAGGCAAAGAGAAGTCATTCCGGAAGCGGAATTAGCTTGTTCACAGATCTAGTGAGAGTACTGGTAGAAGTCTCAAAGGTGGCTGCTCGTGAAACACCATCAGGCTTGAGCTCGGAAGTAAGAGCTAAAGGCCGGGAGAGTGAGGAGCTGGTCAGTCCCTTGCTCACAACAACGTCGCCCTGTTTCTTGGTTCGACAACGGCGCTTGGAATTTGAAGTCCACTTATAACGTTGTGAATTATAATTTAGAACGGCGTTGTCAAGTATGCCGCCCACCCTGAGGACCCCCAGGCTATCGAGGAAAGGAGTACGGCTGTAGAGCGGGTTTGCCGGCTCATCGGCACGGATATTTAGAGGAGGCCCAGAAAAATGTTTAAAGGTAATGTCAGGCTCATTTGCTATGAGTAGACTTATAATTTGCAGTTATAATGGGAGTAGACTTAAGATCCGGTAATGGCTTGGTGCTTAAGTTGGTGTCACGATAAGGAGGAGGCCAATGCTCCTGGCAATTGGTCAAAGAGGAGGGATCTTGAGTCCCTAAACAGAAATTGTTGGTCTGCGCGTAATGAGTACGGGTAAGAACCCTAGTGTCAATATGGGCATGATTAGCGAAAGAAGAAACATCAGCAAACCCTACTGGGGAGAATTTGTCGAATATTGAAATTTTAGAGCGTACAGACCCTTTGATATCTAAAACTGGTGGTTTTAAAAAAGTAGGTTCAATAGGATTCGAGACCGGAATTTTACTTGTTACTCTATCTTGGTTACTATGTGTGTATACTGGTTTTTTATTGTTTTTATTTTTAACAGGAAGGAATTTTGGACAATCTTGATTGGCTAAGGAATAGTGACTGTTTGAGGATGAGATGTAATTATCCTCTTCTGTAAGAGAAACAAAAAACTTTTCATCAGATGAATCACTGACATTCGTATCAGCACCACCTGTTTTATTGATGTGATTAAATTTTGAAACTTGATTTAAGTTTAAAAAATCACCCTGGTTATTGATTTGTATTTCCTGGGGAACGTTAAAATTATTTAATCTGTGATTACATGTATTGGTGTTAACAGAAGGGTCAATGTTTTCTGGAATATCAGAAACATTTGAGTCTTTGTGGTCTGTACTCACGGGTTGTTTGAATGGGAGTTTTTCAATATTCTCGACTTCGGAAGACTTATGGATATCTCGGGAAGTTTGACAAACAGAAATTAACGAAGTGACTGATTGATTTTGCGATAGGGTCTGGATAGGGCCTATGATTGCCCAACCAAAAATAGTACTGATAGCAATTGGACCAACAGAGCTTGGAATAAACGGATGAGGCAATAATAATTGCGGGTATACATCTGCACCTAAGAGAAGGTCAATCTTGTCTGATTGATGAAAGTCAGGATCGGCCAAACGCAAATGTTCAAAGGCGCGAGCAATTTCTGAAGTAAGGTTCTTGGGAGGCAAATGGTTAGCGATGTGAGGAACCACGGACGGGTTTACAAGAATGTGCCTCTGAGAAAATGTGGAGAAGATGTGGCACGAGACTGTGCCAGGAGAATTGGAAACACGCCCACCTATACCTGAAACGGTAATGGGCATATCCTGGATTTTTTGACCTAATTGGTCAAAGAGGCGCTTGGAGATAAATGATAGCTGCGACCCCGGATCGATGACCCCACGGACTGGAACGTAACCTAAGTGAGAATTCAAGATTCGTGCACGGAAGGTTCCTAGGAGTGAAGTCACGTGACTTCCGGAAGTACTACAACTCAGAGATAAGGAGGCGTCAACTGGTGCTTGACCAGTGGAAGCGGATGCTGGTTCACTGGAAATGTGATCAGCATGAGCTGAAGCGCGACTAGGTGCAGAATTCAAATGGAGATTTGAACTTACTGCTTTGACGGGATGCAATAGTGTGTGATGATCTGGTGAATTACACTTACGACATGAAAATTTGGAGTTGCAATTACCCTTAAGGTGGGGACCCAAGCAATTAAAGCACCGTTTATGCCTTTTGAGGAAATCAATTTTTTGATCTCGAGTGAGATGAGAAAATTCGAAACAGGAAGACAAGGAATGCGGCTTACGACAAAGAATGCATTTGAGGTTAAAAGAATTAGAAGTGTTTCTATGTAGATTGATTGGGGGAGAAATAATCTCCAGGGTTTTAATTTGCCTGATAATAAAATTTAGTAAGTCATCGAAAAGCGGAACTGATTTAGCAGAATTTTGATCCTCGAAAGCCTTAGATGTACGGGGGTCTAGATTATTTAATGCGAGGGTTAACAAAATAAAATTTGCTAAATCGTCGATTGGTAGCGCCTTGATAGCCTGCACCGAATTTTGATGTACCTCGAGAAAAGTTTTTAAGTTATTTAATGAATTTGAATTGACGGGCTTAAAGTGTAAGATTTGGTTCAGATATGCCTGGGCTATCCTCCTGGGGTTTTGGAACCTGTGTACCAGAGCTGAAAAAGCAAGGTCGTAATTTTCGGCTGTGAGTTGAAAGCTAGAAATTACGGAAAGAGCACTCTCCTTTAAATTGGATCTTAAATAATGAAAGCGCTGTATGGGGGTCAGAGAAGGGTTGTCGTGAACAAGGGCCGTGAACAACGAGAAAAATTCAGGCCACTGCTGTATGTCGCCTGAAAAGGTTGGTAAATTGATTGGTGGTAAGGAGAAAGCACTTTGAGCCAAATGAATAGGGCTGGCAACCGTTGTAGAAGTTGCAATAGATTCTTCTTTTTTCAATTGTAAATATTTGGATTTAATTTTAGTTAACACACTATTGAAAGCAATTGCAGGGGCTTGAGTATCCACATGATTTTGTTTGGATAAGAGAGCATTAAGGTCACTTAATTTTTCATTCACCCCCCTCAAATTTGACTTGAAGGGAGGGTAAATCCTCGTAATGCACTTGGACAGTAAAAATATCCGAAAGAGTGGAACCCTTAATTTCATCGTATCTACTAGTTATATCAGCAAATATCGTTTCCCTCTTTGCCAATAGTTGTGCTTGAATAATGATATTTTTTTCTTCTGTAGGCATTGTGAAAAATAGAGAATAAATAAATACAGCAATAAAAGGAAATTATAATATATGAGGCAGAGAAAAGGAAAGGAGAAAAAGTTGCAAAATTGATTTCACTAATTATTACGTAATTGTAACTGACGTTATAATAAGACAATATGGCGGGAACTGTTACGAGACGCAATAACGAGTACGTTACTAGAGGAGTGGGAGTCGGTGACGTCAGATTACAGCTGACGATAAGCACCTTAGAAAATGGCCGACTTATTACTTCGCTTTTATATGTGTAATTATTGGAAGTTATAAAACTTGGACAAAAAATAGGCCAAACCTTGCAATTTAAACAAGTTTTAACGTAAAAATTTTTAATATTAATAAAGCACAGAAATGAGTGGGTGATTACTTGCCCCAAAACTGCAAAATCACTCGTTTCAAAGCTGAACAATGATATATCCGGCCCGGAGGACCAAAAATGTATAGTAAAAGAACGTTAATGTCCGAAACGGAAAACCCGCTTCGGCCTCTAGCAAATGGACTGTATGGGAATATATGAAATCGAGGTTTTGCACTCTTGGGGAGATATTATTGAGAAGGTAGCATAAACAAATAATACAGAAGAAATCTCTTACCTTATTACTGCCGCCGACGGTCTGTCCAGGGGCCCCTAGAATCTTTACGGCCTGGCAGATGCCTCTCCTAAGCTGCAATATTCGTCCAAGCTCGCCTCCTCTTAGATCACCACTCATTCGGGGGAGAACTAGGTTAAAAAACCAATGGAAGACCATGAGGTCTTGGGCAATTTTGTAGGAGGTGCGTACTCGAGCACAGATGATAGAAGAAAGAGGGATATTCATGTGGGGATTAGCGCAGATAAGGGCTAGTTGCACCGGAAATTCATAGAGTGCGTCAATATACGGTAATTAAAGTTTTCCTCTTTCCCCCCCCCTCACATAAGCGCCGATTGGCGCGAACAGTTTGTTTTCTTGAAATCTAACCTAACATTGGCAACAAGGTCATGTAGGGTACCGTGCCAGAGGAAGTAATCTAGGTGAATCCATTTGAACTGATAATAACAAAATTATTCTTGTGGGTGACACCTGACCTCCGTGCGACTAATGAAGGGTTAAAGCATAAAATGCAAATCATTAGTGATAAAAAAATTTAAAAAATGGAGATAATGACAAGATAATAAGATTGATACAATACCAGGAATATCTGAACAAAGTTAGCAGAAAATAAAGAAGCAGGAAGACTTTATACAGATGCACTGTAAAACTCGCAAACCTTATAATGTATCAAATGAAAGGAAACAGCTCAAAAGTGCAAATATGGGTTTAGACTAGGAGGCTCCTCTTATCATTATACTTATAGGGTAAACTTATTTTATGAAACTAAAATGAGATTAAAAAAAAGTCAATTCAACAAAATTTAGATTTATTAAATTAAGAAAATAAAATTATTTCATTTCATTTTTCAATAGGAATATTTATTAATTTTCAGTGACATTAAAGTATTCACGGATACAAGTCTTCAGTGAAAGAAGGTATAAAATTTTGTGTATGCTATATATTTTGTGTATTACAAAGACTTTCATGGCCAGAAGGAAATCAAGTGTAGTCATTTAATGAACAGCTAAACAGACAAAATACATGGATAAGAAAAAGGTAATTAAAATTATACTGGCCAGAGATACAGGTAAAAAGATAAAGAAAAAGCAGGCATAGGCAGTGATAATTGGATTTACGAAATAGACCAACAAAGATTGGGGATGAGGAAGTAGAAGCAGGCAGCAGAAGATGGAATCAATGTAAAAAAATTTTGTAGGGAGCCATGGTCCATGGGCGGTACTGCTACAATCGAATAGTAAACTAGTTAACTAGTTGGCTACTAATTACTGTAAGTAATCTTTTATAGTGTAGCTATTTTAAAATTTGTATATAACATCGGATGTTATTTGAAAATAGAAACATTATTGTTTAATAAATCCATTGTTATTTTTAATTGTTTAAATAATATGCTGTAAAGCTAAAAAAAGTTTCTGCAACAAAAAGCTATTGGGCCACCCATAAAAAAAAAATGGATGTTTATTGCACAAATAAAAACAGCAGTAAAAATTAATGCAAATCAATCCAAATTTCATGAAGTGCAATATTAGTGTTGTAAATTAAAATATATTAAAAAATAATCAAGCCTTTTAACTTTTTTATGAAAATTATTAGCCACTGTGTAGGAAACTATCAATTTTAAAAATTATACAAAAATATTTATCAATGATATAAAAAATAATAAAGAGAGGAAAATAATAATAAGATAATATTAACCAATCCTATCTTACCATTTTGGTGTTGGATAACCATAATAAAAATAAATACTCAATAATAAACCAATACAGATGAAACAAACAGCGAAACATTCACGAACAACCAACATGCAAAATCGGAGGTTTTTAATAGTAATTAGAATCATTGATGACAAGTAGGGCCATGCAGCCATGCGGTGAACACGAATCATGCAAAACATCTTCCAGTTTAGCATTGTCTAACTGACTCACCTTGCACTATGGCTCAATAGGATGATGTTTCTGTAATAAATAAAACATGTCTGCAATTGTATTTAGGAAAATTTCTATTTTAGAAAAAAAGTAAAGAAAAGATTTAATTTTTGTCTTTTGATAAAATAAGTATAAAATTAAAATGCATCCAATGCTATGAGCTCTTGCTATTTAAATAAATAAAATATTATATAAAACTTGAATAAAAACACTAAAGATCTAAACAAATCCATATAAATATATATATATATTATCTAAAAGAATTGGAATCCAATTTACCTGCCTGTGTAGCTAAGAAAGAAATTAATGAAATTCATAATGAAATGGTTCGTATGGATTTATAAACCGATCTTATATAATTTTGCCAATATTGCTGTTGTTTCCCAAACAAAATATTCTAAAAGTAAGATTACACTTACAGGCCAAACACAAAAGGTTCACATTAAAATTATTTTCATAATTGTATGTGAAATTCAACAAACCACTTACACTAACTATTTATATCCCAATTCAAAATAGTACTCAAGTTATAAAAAAAATTATCATTAATACATTAGTATTTAGTTTAATCCAATTTCTTTATTTATTTATGTTATTCTTATTATCTAATTAATAAATTTAAAGTAAAAATAAAATATTTCAACTAAATTTTTATTTCAATAATTACAAAAAAGGTTCAAAACTTATCAAAGGATATTTATTTTAAGGACTAAATGAGAATTTTCTTTTATAGAAGATATAAAGGTGGTTTTCTATGTTTCATAGATATAACTTGACTTAAGTTTGATTCTAAAAAATATAGATTTTCAAGAAAGGTACTTCATTAGAAGCTGCTAAATAAATAATCTCAATAACAAAAATAATTTGGTTGTATGATAATTGGTTGATAACTAGCTGTTTTATTTTTTTAATTATTTCACTCCTTTCAGTCCTACAATAACATTTGTAACTACTGATTTGTTTAGTTTTAATTATATTTAGTTTTATTAATATATTTCCAACTAGTGGTCAGATATGGTGTGTTCAATCTTTCATAAGCATTTTCTGAAACCTTTTTAGATTACTTTTATTTTTATTGCATTTACTATCATATTAATTTTATGTATTAAAATTATTCGATTTCAAAATGAAGAAACAGTGTATACTGGTTTTCAAATATTGTTATCAAAACAAATAAAATGAGAGGAATGGGAACAACTGCTTTATTAGAGATATTTTATGATGTAAGAAGACAAAATAGGTTAACAATTAAAATTTGTCTGGAAGGAAATCTTAAAACAACACTTTAAGAGAGAAAGGTTTCTTAAAGCAATGTAATGTTTCATGGATTCCTATATACCCAACGTTTCCCAGTAGTTAAAAAGAAAACCGTTAAGGAAGATAAAAAAAAATGTATGTAGTTGACTACCAGATCATGTTGTAATAGTTTCGGTTTTATTAAATAATATGTATGCTACGTTTTTACTAAGAGAATTTTTTTTTTTTTTTTTAGGAACACCATTTACAATATTTTTAAAGTGGAGTGGATTTATATAATTTGTAGAAAGTAACATGAGCATCTTAAGTTAGTGCCTCCAAAGTCAAATTGGACAGAAGTGTGACATTTCTGGCTTAAAGACAGGTTTAAGTCATTGAAAATATTGGCTTATATTTTAAGGTTAATAAATAGTTGAGTAAATTAGCAATATTTTTATAAACTTTTTTTCATTTTTATAAAATGAATATTGTTATAAATAGTTTTTAGGCAATCATCCTTTATGTTTTATTCAAAAAAGAATCCAAACAACATGTTTTGGTATTAATCCATCGTCAGACACTCTTCTAAATCCAAACCTCATTACTGTAAGTCAATTCTCTAAAGCATCATTTTTCAAATTTCTACTTCCTAGTACAAAATTTTTGGCACATAATGTAAATGAGAAATTTTTGTACTAAGACATAGACATTTAAAAAATAATCCATAAAAGAATGACTTAAAGCTTAAGGTTTGGATTTAGAAGTATGCCTGAGTTTGGTATAAATACCAAAATATATAGCTAGGATTCTTTTTTGAAAATATAAACCTAGGAAGAAATAGCCTAAGAACTTTTTATAACTTAATTATTGTCACCTTAATCTTAAAAAAAATGAATACTGTTTTTTGTTTTGTTTTTTTCTCTTTCATATTTCGATTCATAAGAGATTATAGAGAAAAAAATAGAGGTTAATACAGAAGTTTTAATCTCTTGGTTAGACTGAGACATTTTTGTTTTACATGTGGGACCCAGGTCATTCTTCTATCAAATGTAAGTCCTAAGTAATGAATTTCGATTCACACCTTTTATTAGGGTAACAATCAGTGAATGTGACGAAATTGAATACTACAAGCCTTGTATGCGTGTGGGAGCCTAGTACTCAATAGTACCTCCTCCTGGCATGGATTAGAGATTTATTTGAGCAAATCTCTCATCCAACTTCTTCTAAGCCTACTGAGAGTATTTCCAGGTATGTCAGACGTGGCAATGTCATTAATGAGTATGTTGTTATTTCCATGAAGTCTGTCGGGAAATCGTCTATAAAGGTCATATATATGTTCCTTTACTGTGGGTATTTCTAAATCAGTGTGAAGTGTGTGGTTTGAAATGTACCAAGGTGATTTCGTGATTAGTCTGAGTAATTTTGATTGGAATATTTGTATTTTTTTTAAGGTGTGTATTTTTTGCAGTTCCGTATATTTGTGTGGCATATGTCCATGTGGGTTTAAGTAAGTGTATGTACTCAGTCGTTGTTGGAGTTTTAATGTCGACCGTTTATAAAGCATTGGATACAGAAGTTTTAATCTCTTGGTTAGAGTGAAACATTTTTGTTTTACATGTGGGCCCCAGGTCATTCTTCTATCAAATGTAAGTCCTAAGTAATGAATTTTGTTTGTTTGTGGTATGGGTTGATTGTTGATGAAGACAGGTGGACAAGAGTCTTGTCTGAGTGTAAAGGTTATGCGCTGTGATTTGGTGTAATTGAGTTTTATTTTCCATTGTTTGAACCAGTCTTGTAGTATTTTTAAGTGGTGTTGAAGAGTTAATGATGCAATTGTGGGGTCTTTATGTCTAGTTAATATTGCTGTATCATCAGCATATGTTGCTGTCAATGTTTGAGGGCTAAGTGGCATATCGTGAGTGTAAAGACTATATAACAGGGGAGCTAGTATTGACCCCTGTGGTACTCCGGCTTTTACTGGATAAATAGAGGACATATATGAACTTTGCCAGACAGAAAAAAATCTATCAGAGAGAAAAGATTGAAGGATCAGATAATAGGTAAAAGGAAGAAGATTTTTCAATTTAAAAAGAAGTCCGTCATGCCAAACTCTGTCAAATGCTTGGGCTACATCTAGAAATGCCCCAGTAGCATATAGCCTTTTCTCAAGTGAGATTGATATGAAATCCATTACATGGTGATGTTGATGAACTGTTGAGTGAAATGAACGGAATCCAAATTGATGTGTAGGCAGTACTTGTTTATCTGTCAGTATGTCTAGTATTTGTCGGTAAATAATTTTTCAAAAACTTTAGAACACAAAGGAAGTAGGCTAATTGGTCAGTAGGAAGAAGGTGAATCAGTGTTTTTGTTTGGTTTATGTATCATGGTAATATAAGAATATTTCCATTGAACTGGGAATTTTGTAGTCCTGAGAATTGCGTTGTAAAGTGTAGTTAGAAAGACTATAGCTTTTTTTGGGCATTTTCTGGAGGTCAGAGGCGATTAAGTCAAATCCTAGAGCTTTTTTTTGGTGATAGCTTTCCGATTACTTGTAATACATCAGAAGGAATGAAAGACAGTGGTGGTAATGTTAATTGAAGGGGAGCTTCTAGAGTTTCTTGTAGGTAATTTTCATGTCCATTGTCTTTGTAGTCTGTATGTGGTGTAAAAACAGTAGACAAATGTTCAGCAAAGAGTTCAGACTTTTCTTTGTCCAACACCACCCAGGACCCATCTTCTTTTCTGAAATGCGCTATCACCTCGTGATGCTTTAAAAGTTTTTTAGTGTGCCTCCATAAGCTTCCGTCGTCTGTCGTGATATTGGATAAGTAATAATCGTATTTGGTCTGTTTGATTTTCATAATTTGTCTTTTCAGTTCGTTATTCAATTTATTAAATGTTCGTTTGTCTGAAGGAAGCCTGTCTGTTTGCCATACCTTGTAATATAATGTTAAATCAAAAATTGTTACTAATAATGGATCTTGTCCCCTTTGATAATAAAATCAAACTCATATTACTCTAATTAATAGAGAAACATTCCTAATTATTTCTTCTTCTTTGAAAGGATTTTTCTTCGCTATTCGAAGTTTCCTTCAACCAAACTAATTATTTAAAAAATATATTTAATGATTTTGAAACCATGAAAATAACAGTGTTTTATTTTATTTATAAAAACAAACGGTTAGCTACACTATATTATTTAATTATTTAAGATTGACTAATCAAAGATATATATAATTAAAATAAGAAGGAAATGTGCTCTTTATAAAGCAAATAGTGTTTGAAAGATTCTGTAGAAGTTACTTTAAAAGAAACGATGCACTACCAAATATATATAAAAAGAAGGTATTTATATATTTATATGTTTACAAATTTAAAAAAGATATAAATAAAAAAATATTATATACACTACAGTAACAGAATGAATTTATCTTCTGAAAGCCCAAGCAATATAGCACCTGAGAAATGTAAAATTGAAACTTACCTGAGAAGGCGAGTTATATAATTAGGCCAATTGTCAGGAAACATTACGAGGAAGAAGCCGATTGAGATCAGTATTATACCAGCCAGTTTCATCTCTATAAATGTAGCTCCATAGAGGACAACATCCAAGGCTAAAAATATAAAAATGAAATGAAATGAGTGGTCAATATCTTCTATACAACAAAGTGTACAATCTAACAGATAATTATTGAATAAAAAATAATAGAACAAACAGCAACTAAAATGTAACTAAGAATCCCTGAAAAAAAAAAAATCTTAACTCAGTTTCATGAAATTTGATGTAGAAATAAAAAAAAATTACGAAATTAGTTTCCATGATTAAGTTCCGAGAAATGTAATCAAAAATATATTTTATTATAGGATAGAATATCCTCAAAAATTAAAAGAGATGCTAAGATTTGAAATACAATCATCTGACTAAATATTAATAAAAATGTATTCCAATCCATATATTTAATATAACATACTAAATCAAATAATCATCATCATCATCAGCGGCGCAACAACTCATTACTGAGTCAAGGCCTCCTCAATCAGCCCACGCCATATGTCCCGGTTCTGCGCAGCCACCATCCAGTTACGCACCCCAAGCAATGTCCGGGCATCATGCGCAACACCGTCTCGCCAACGCAGTTTGGGTCTTCCTTTTCGCCTGGTTCCATGAAGCTCCTCCAGCAATGTCCTCCTTGGAATGGAACCCTCATCCATCCTCGCAAGGTGTCCAGCCCACCTTAGCCTTCCAAGCCGAACAAACTTTACTATATTCGGTTCCCTAAAGAGAGCATATAGTTCTTGATTGGTTCGTCGACGCCACTCTTGTCCCTGCATAATTCCACCATAGATAGATCGCAGGATCTTCCTCTCATGGATAAGTAATGCGGACTCATCTTTCTTCGTGAGTGTCCAGGTCTCAGAACCGTAGCTCAGGACTGGGCGGACCAAGGTTTTATACAGCTGTACCTTGGTTGCTCTCGGAAGCAGGGAGCTTCGGAAATCGTTACGTAGGCCATAGAAAACATATTAAATCAAATAATATAAAGTATAAATTTATAAATAGCAAACCAGAATATATAAAAAATATATACAAAATTATTATGTAACAGTAACTATATTTATG
Organism: Euschistus heros; assembly: GCA_003667255.2. Taxonomy (NCBI): domain Eukaryota; kingdom Metazoa; phylum Arthropoda; class Insecta; order Hemiptera; family Pentatomidae; genus Euschistus; species Euschistus heros. Next base: position 2,061,948 of record RCWM02000057.1, on the reverse strand, counting down.
ACGAATAAAGTTGGGAATGGAAAAAGATGGAGCGGAATACAGTCGATTCTCCTTATTCCAAATTCCAGGTCCTGAAGCAAATATTTTAGCTTATAGAGGTTTTCAGTTTAAAGAAAGTTTGGGACTTATTAATAATAACTTAGGTGGTTGAGAGTAGAAAAACTCAGATTTAGAAATTTACAATTTAGCACAAGAGATAATATATTGAAATACAAAATATATAAATAAAAACAAAAAATATGGATATATGTAATTAATTTGTCATACAAAAGTCTGTGATTTTCTTTTGGCCGAGGAATTCTGAACTTGTCTTGTCTAGAGAGTTGTCTAGAACAATAGGAGCACCAATAACATCATCCTCTACATCTTGTTTATCCGTAATATTGAGGGAGTCTAATTATATTATTTTCTTTTATTTAACCCTTTGGCGGCATAGTCTAAGCACCTGCAGTGCCCCATGTGCAGCATAAATTTTATGCTTAGCGGTTTCATTTTCTTTATTTATTCTACATTTTCTATTTATGTTTCCCACCCTCCTTTTCTCTTATATTTGATATTCAACTAGTTCCTGGAATTCTCCAATAGATAGTTTACCGGATTTATCAAAAAAATACTCGTCATGATTTAAAGAAGATTCTCTTTCACTTTCACCCGCCAAAATTTCTAATAAATTTTCATCATAATAAATTTTTTTAGACATAACGCACTTTACTATTCACTACAAAAGCAGAAAACATACAGAAGGATATACAGGCAAAATTTCAGGTAAAGAGAAACGGTAGACGGCAGTAAAAAAAGGGTTGAAGCAGGTACACAGAAACTTCATGAAATTGAAGCGATATGCCGAAAGTGAAGTTGTATGCCCTCTATTGTCTTAAAGAGGCACTGCAGCTTCTATAAACAGTCCATAGATGGCGATGGAAAAAGAACTACGATAAGAGTTACTAGCAGTCTGGTATAAAACCACCGGACTCATATAGTAGTCTGTAGCAGTCAAAGAGTTTTTATCAAGGGTCTAAGAAATTATTTCACTTTATAGAGGTTCAAATTAGCGAGAGTTGGCTGTATTAGATTTAAGAATAGAATGGAAGAAATGTTTTAAGGAAATACCACAGGAATTTGGGAAAGAGCTCTGGAAAAAGTGGTATTTAAAATAATGCTCTGTAAATAGCAGCCCACGATGCAGCTAATAATATCTATCCTACTTTTAATGTGTTAATGAACCAGCTAAAATTTGTGATTAATCACTGATGAGTTTGGAACGTAACTAAAGGATTATTGTTTATTTGACAATAGACACCTGTCATAAATAAATATTTTTATGAAATAACTAAGATATTAGCTGTAAGAACAGTGAGGAAGAATAGACATTATGGTTATTGCTCTGGGCAACTGAAACAGCTAATAATAGTAAATATAATTTACTTCAATGATAAAACTGTGTGGCAGAGTAATTTTTTTATTATATTATAAAAACTAATCCAGAAGTCACTCACCAGCAGAAACTGGAACTGCAGTAATAAGACCAAGGGTGATGAATAGGTCATACGTCCAAGCCACGCTGAAGTTACCCAAAAGGTTTGCCACTGAAAACAGAAACTCGTTTTATTGTGAAAAAACAAAAAAAAGAACTTGATAAACATTCAATTACCAAAACAATTGTTCTTTATTTTTTATTAATTTATTCAAATTTGTTTTCTTTATACAAGCAAATATTTGTGTTCTTTAATAAATACACTATCAGTAAATAGAAATAAATATAAAACAACAGAAAGCTATGTTTAAGAGAGTCTATGAACATTATTATAATCAAAGGAATACAAGAACTTGACCACTGCAGAAATATTTTTTATTAATCTAAATTGATTCAGCAAAAACTCTAACAATTAATAATATAAAACATTATCCTTAATTATATCTATAACTAATTCTATTCTAATAGGTTTAACGGAATCTGCAGATTTAAAAAGTATTTACCCAACGATAGGACACTGGCAATGAGAAGAGGAATCCATGGCATATGCTCCCAAACAAGAACTTCTGTCCCAGTGAAGTACAGAGCTAATGAAATTGGCCAGAAGAATGCCGCGTTCATGAGGCCGATCAATGAAAAAAACAACCCAATTTGTCCAAAACTAGCTTCTCCAAACACTCGTTTGAACAAGACCTACAGATTTTGAATTAAGGTATATACATATAATAAACTGAACATTTTAAAATACTAAAATAATAAAATTCTATCTTAAAAAGACTATAAAATATACAATAAAAAATATATAAAATCGAAAGACTGAGATTTAAAAAATATATATATTATGGTTGTTATGTTGGTATACTTAATACACATATAGATAAAACAAATTAAAAAACTAGAAAATGTATCAGCAATGTATAAAAAAATATATAATTTTTCATTTTATTTTATTATTTAAATCAAACTAAAACTAAAATATATATTTGAGCAAAAATAATTTCTTATAAAACCTACACAAAATTACAAGTATGACAGATATTTCATTTAAAGTTACTATTATTATTATTTTTTTAAAATAATATTTGACACTAACATAAAATAATATATAAATATTATAGTCACTTTTGATAATAAAAAGTTTTTCAATACGTACCTAAATTAATATTATAGGATTATGTTTCCTAAGTTTTAAAGAAAATAGCTGATTAAATTAATTTTTTTTTTTTTTTTTGAACAAGTGACTTTTTCTTTATTTTAATAATTTTTTAAATAGGTGGATGGTTAAACTCAAAGGAAAATAAAGTACTAAAATCAAATCTCATTTGGTTGGTATTTTATTTTGGTAGGCTTTTAAGTTCCAATTAAAGTTAGTTAAGAATTACCCAAATAATTGTATTTATCTATCTATAAGATATTTTCTTTCAAGGTTTTTGTTTCACCTTAAACTATCAGTCTAACAAATATAATGAAAATTTGGTCATTTGAGATGGTTTACCTTATACACAGCTGACCCAAAAGCTGATAATGATGTCAAAATTACACCATTTAGAGTTGGACTTGTGTTTATACCATCCATATATGCAAAAAGTGCAATACCAGTATCACATAAGATCGCAGCAACAATCTATTTACAATATTATTAAAATTAAAATTATAATTATATAACAAAATATCCAAAACAGAGAACAGAAAATACTTACCCTGACTCCGACAAACTGTTTGTGCAGTATGACCCAAGACAGAAGATAAACAAAGGCCACATTAGTCGCAAATAAGGCCATTACATCCGTTGCGAATAAAATTCGAAGAGAATTTATGTATAAATATTTCGTAAAAATCCAAAGAGTACAAAAAAGACCACAATGGAGCATGAAACGACCTGCAAAATAAAATTGATTAATTGTTTATAGAAATATGTTGTAATAACATTGATAGCATGGTAAAGATAAATTGTATTTTAGAGACAATATTGTTTATAAATGGTTATAAATAAGAATAAAAACTTAGCATTAAAAGCAGCTTGATGAGTTAACAGTAATAAGATTTGGCCAAAAATCAACAGTTATTAAAAATTTATTTTTGGTATCTCTGATTGACAATGAGTAATTTTAATGCAGAATTATTATCATCTTAATGGAAAATTAAAAAAAAGTTGATCATCAAGTAGTGATAGTCATGCATTAGATAAATCAAGAAGATGGTTGGAGATGAAAACAACAATGGAACATTATGGGTGACAATTCATTCCTGGCCAATGTTTCCGGTTACTTCCCTTTTATAGCGAATAACAAATTATTCTGTTTTTCTTTTTTATCACAACTCTATCTTCTTATTTTTTTCTTTTTGTAATCTTATAACTTGTTATATTATACATAATCTATTTCTTTATATCTTTCAATAGCTCTTTATATATAAATATTGACTTCTAAACTCTATTCAAACTATATTTCCGTACACTAACAATTTTAAAAAAATTCATATATGTTAAAAAAAAAAAAATCTAAAACAAAATTTTCTTCTATACTGAAATAATACTTACCAAATGAAAATCCTTTGTCCCTGAAGTTCTGAATGCTTTCAGTGAACAAATCTGATGTCTGTTTACATTTCGATGCGATACTTTGGCAAATGAAATAAATTGGAAAAAATAAAACCAACCAATTCGTTATAAACCACGTTGTGAAAAAAGGTGCATTATACGTTACCGACTACAGCCATATCCATAGAACCAACCATCAAGGAACCGGAAAAATAAAAAGATCATTTATTGGCTGTCACTAAAAGTTATAGAGACATAAGAATAGTTAATGTAATAAAACTTGAACTATCATGTGCTAAATCCCACTTTTAATTCATATGAAAACACTTAATAATGTTAATTTACATGGAAAAATAGTACTTAATACATAGCAATAATATGTGAAAATATCAAATATCAATCGAATTCAATTTAATTGCTGTAGTTTTTTAAAAAATTATCATTTTACAAATAGAAACTTTAATGGAGAGATTATGCTCAACTTATATTTTGTTATGAGAGTGGGACAACTGAGTCCTTATGCTCTGGACTCTAAACTATTGGATAATAGTTCTAAGCTGATTAATATATATATATATATATATATTTTTATTTTATTTTTTTTTTTGGCATTCTCCTCTTCCTTGCCCTCTAGGCTACACGGGGTTTTCTGGCTGGAAGGGTGGGTGCGGGGAATTAATTACTTAGAACTAATTCCAACCTACACCAGCCAGGTTCGAACCTGGGATCTTTCAATTGCCAAGGATGCTAGGGTAACGCACTTTTTTCCCAAATGGATTATCTCTGAGCCAAGCTCCACCCCTAAAAAAAACAATGTTATTAGCCATTGATTGACAAAGGGTTCGGAGACTCTCCTGTTAAAAACCCTTCCTTTATAAAGTGGGTTCCTGGCCTAAGTGTAACCACATTAAGACAGGGTTGGAAGTAAAACCAGGTGGTTGAGATGGTACCGAAATCATCATCTCCTTATAGAATTATTGAGATGGGAGCGTTTTCTAGAGGCAAAAATGTATGTTACCCAAGCAACCAGGTTAACAGAAGATTGCAAGTTCAAATACAGGACATGGAAGGGTGGTATTAATTGCTGTCAATTTATTCCCTAAGAGTAAGAGGAGTTCTTCATTTACAAAAGCACTTTTTACACTCTTATTACTTTGATATGAAAATATGACTTCAAGATTAATTGGAAAATTACTAATCATCAATATTAGTGATGATATGTTTAATAATAGTGATGATATGTTAATAATAATAGTGATGATATGTTTAATAACTCTGAATCAAAATAGAATTAAAAAAAGAAAAATTCTAAAATCTAACAACTTACATATTTTGTGGTTGTGTTTGCAGTCAGATTTGAATATGGAACTTTTATTGAAGGTACATAATACATATACTTTATACAATGTGTTGTGCCGACCCATGATGCTGTAACACATATAGTAACACATATACCACAGTAGATCTGAAAAAAAAACGTAGTTGGTTGGTATACATTCAATAACATTTTTTAATAAATGGAACTAGTAACATTATTATTTCAACTTCATCCTGAGATAAAAAAAATAAATAAATATATAAAAATGAACAAAACCTCGTTTTAATAGACTCCACAATATATAATGGGAAGTCTAATATATATATATAATACAAATTAGGAATACAATTGAAAGAGAGTTAATTTAAAAAAAAAACAAAAAAACTTTTATAATGTATTTAATAAACCAATTACTCCTCAGCAATTATTGTAAAAACATGTAACATGTTTCAGGATCAAGGTCCCATCATCAGACTCTTCTCTGTTTCCATTCTTATCTTCCACACTATAATTCATCCGATGGTTATTCATTATGCCATCCACTTTTTCTAATATTTTCTTCAATAAAGGAGTTACTAATATAGATCAAGGTCCCATCATCATTATAGTATTATAGTGTGGAAGATGGTAGGATAAGAATGGAAACAGAGAAGAGTCTGATGATGGGACCTTGATCCCGAAACATGTTACATGTTTTTACAATACATGCTGAGGAGTATTTGCTTTATTAAATACATGCTAATTAAAAGAAAGTATTAGTTAAGAAAATATTAAAAAAACTTTTTTTTATTTAGGGGAAGAGGACAATAAATAAAGAATCAGGTTTATGACTCATCAAATTACCAACAAGGTATATATAACTTATTTGAGAATAAAAACTCAATTTATCCCTAAAGTAAAATAAAACATGTCATATATTTAACCTACTTTTTTTGCTGACTTAGAACAGCAAAAATTAGTACATTTCTTAAATCTGCCTACGTTTCCAGGAGGACGCTGTGGACTGGCATCTGTTCCCTCTGGTTGACTTCCACTCACTAAAATGATAAAATCAAATATAATCATAAGGGTTTTTACATGTTTTGATATTTTTATCAATAAAATGTTGTAAAATAAATATAAATACCTACTAGTAATTAATTGAATTATTGTCAATAAAAATCCTTCATTAAAGTTTAATAATCATAATAAATAGAAATGATAACAGTAAGTGCTAACTACATAATTTAGTGCTTAGAAATTATACTAATAAATAAATTAAAATAATTATAACATTACAAATAAAGTTTAATTAATACAGCGATTAAGCTTAAAAAGCTAACATAAGGATGATAAGGTAGTACAACTACATTCATAACAAATCACTAGAGAGGCTTAAAGGCAAAGATTTTCACTGCTGCAGTGATCGTAATTGAATTCAGGAAAACTTATAATTGTTACTAATACATGATTTATTAATCTCCTGGTATGTCATCAATTAAATTTCATTTGATTGGTCATTGATGATATAATTAAAATAAATATAAAATACAGACTGATTTACCCAAATGGATTGAATCATAGTGTTGTAATTGTGGTTGGTTAGGGCGAGTAAAAGGCCCATTTGGAACAGAGCCTGAAGACGTGTTGTTCTCAGTTGTCACGACCAAGTTCGGAGGGGCTCTCACCCGATGGGGGTTGAATATCGTAGGGATATCCCCTTCACCGCGCATATCAATGCATCCTCAGTGCTACAACAGCAAATTGTTGCCACCTATTTCATAGCTTAATTACTATTCATTTAAAAAAAAAAAAAAAAAAAAAAAGCCAAGCTATATAAATGCAGCTAGATTAGTTATTTCATCTGGTCATTCACATGAAATGATAGCTTTTGGGGTAATAACAATAAAAGCTTAGTGATGAAAACTCTATATCTGATGCTATGATGAAAACTCTGATTGTATGATGTAACAGTAGAGAAATGGTCAGGGGTGCAGTCAGGCATAATTAACACATCCGAGTTTTTTTAATAAAAAAACTTTATATTTGGAGTGCCGACATTTTGACCTGCCTTGCATTGTGGTCTGGTTGAAGACTTAAACATCAAGTCTTTCAAAACTCGGATGTGTTAATTATACCTGACTGCATCTCTGACCATTTCTCTTCTATAAAAGATTAAAAATTCAAATTTACTAAATAATCTATACATATATATTATTACTTATGACAACCGATTATATTATATAAGCATATCTATTAAAAACAAATATTATTTAATTACATTTAATAAAAATAATATAAAATTTCATTGCTAAAATTAAACAAGTATTAAACCCCTATATTCATGCACTAAAAATATCTGTACAATGATTTTCATTTTAACTATGAATTTTTATTTGAAAAATGCATGAATAAAATTTTAAAGTACCCCACAAATATTTGTAATAATATATTAAATGCAATTTCGTCCCCAAAAAAAAAACAACTCATAAATATTAATTTTTATGTAAATATACACTACTTATAAATAATATTTTTAAATGCCTTTATTAACATTTAGGTATATCACTGTAAGATCTGTAAGGTTATAAAAAAAAAAAAATTATACTTGCCAAAATATTAAAATTTCCATCTTCAGAAAAAAGGGTACTGAAAGCAAAATGAAAAAGTGAAATAGATAATTGACTGACAACAGGTCCAGAGCATTCACTGGGGTTAACCAGATCCAATTTCGTAAAAATTAAGTAGTGTAGAAGAAAATTGAAATAAAAATATTTCTAGTTAATTGAAGGGTAAATAACAGAGCAACTTGACTCTAAATATACATGCTGTTATATACTTTATCCGGATAAGCATATATATGATGGTATTTTTAATCGGTTTGATTAAATAATTAATTATTCTGTTAATCAGTCTTGTTATTTATATTGTTATAAGCATCTGATCAATTAAATTATTATTATGATATAATATTACCCCAAAAAATGTCATTTCATCCAATGCATCCAAATAACAGAAAATAAAATAGGGCATTAAGAAGATATTGCATACCTTCGTATCTATTATGTTTTATTGTTAGTCCTCTAGTTACCATTAGTATGTGTTTAATATAAGTGGAGATGTAAAAAAAATATATAGTAAAAACAGTTAAATCAGTGCATTACAATATCAATTATCTATTTTGAAGCTACTAAAAAGCCTAGAAGCAATATAACTTTTGAGATAGACAAGTCATGATAAACAGATTCTTCTATTACTATTTATTATTTTTGAATCTATTATAATCTAAGCATAATTTTCTACTAAGTTATGAGAGAGAGATAATGTACAGTTCTTAATTTTTATCATAAATAGTTAAAATATTCATATTTATGCACTAGTTTTTTTTTTTTTTTTTTTTTTTTCGTAATGATTTTATTTCTTAGATAAAAAAATTAAACTTGAAATAAATTATCAAACTATTGAATCGATTTCTAATTTTTTAAAACCACATTAATCGGAAATTACTACTGAATAAAATAAAATACATCCAGTAAATGTGGGAAACAAACGATTAATGATATACTACAAATAGTATAGAAACTACCCATTGGTCAACTCCAATAAAAAATTTTAAGTTAAAAAGTCCTGAGTCCATCTCCTAATTCCAAAATTAAAAAATAAACAAGTAGGCATCATATATTAGGATTTTTATAGATTTTATAGATAATAGTTCATATTTTATTTCCTTGAATTTTACATTACAAAATATTTCTCTAATCACAGGAAATGGATTGGTAGGTTGACAATATCAACTTTTAAATTATGAGTATAAATATTGTTTTTGAAAAGAAATCATGTTGGCATTGCCGCACCTCAAATAAAAATTCTTATCTGTTAAAACAGACCACTTCATACATAAAAAAGTATTGCATCACCGGTTTAATTTTTATTGTTAAGGGAAAAACAATTCTGATTGTTATGATGGAATTTATTTTTCTTATGAACTATATTTCTAATTTATTGATACGTGATTTTTTTAACTCATATAAACAGTTATTCCTTAATTAAAACAGTGATAAAAAAGCTTTGTTTGAAATGATTAAAGTATTTGTACTTTAGAATTATTGCTTTAAAAAATGTGGTTTTGATTGCATTATATTGTTTCAACTAGTGTTCATAAATAAACAATTTATAATTAACTATAAATATATAATAGTTTAAACAATGTTTATAAATCAATTCATATTCCATATTTTTAGAATATTAAAATAAATTATAATCATCAAAACTCACGTTATTGCTAAATATAGATACCAAAACATATATTTAAAAGAAAAGAAACCTCACTGAATAGTGTATCTAGCAAGACTCAGCTATCAAACATATTCTCAAGGAATGTACAATAGAATGTACTCGAGGAATAAACCTGATATACAAAATCTATTTTCTGCAAAAATGGATAGAAAGAAAACTCGTAATTGCTACGAGACAATAAATCTAATATAGATAAAATTATTAAGTTTCTAAAACAATATAATTTCTTGGAAAAATATAATTTAAAAAAACTATAAGGTAAATACATAGAGTGAACAAGACAATGAAGACCATAGATAGTGTCCATAAATAATCTGCTTACCTACCAACAAATATATTCTGTATTGTCAACTAAATTAGGAAACTCATTGATTTCACACTGTTTTTTTAAAAACCAACAAATATTTAGAAACTACATCATGATTTTTGCGTCATTAATAAAATACCAACATGTAAATAAATGAATGTATACATTAATTTATTATTTCTTCTTTCTCAATTATAGATGTACATATCATGTCAGATTTCCATGACAAGTTTCTCTTTTAGCAGTGAATTGCTGCATGTAAAAGTGAGAACAACCCTAATTAAACAACTTAAATACAAAATATCATTTGATATGATGACAAAAGTACCAACGAAAATTTATATTTTCATTACGATTTCATAATTGGTGTCTATTACATATTAGAGAACTTATAAAAATGTTATTGCATTTAATTGTGCTCTATGCACCAGCTTCATGAAAACCTAATAAAACTGGTACACCCTGCAGCATCCTCAGGAAATAAGTCATGCACTACTTAAGTCATTCAAGCAAGAAAATGACAAGAGAAAAAAATTAAAATACAAATTATGATTCTATAAAATAAAATTAAATGAAATCAACTGATTGAACATTACAGTAAGTATATAAAATTTAGTTTTTAATTTAGTGATGAAAGGGATTTTGACCAAAAATATTTCCAAAGTAGGTCAGAGATGGATGAATGGGATAGGGTTATCTCATTATCTTAATGACTTGTAGCATGCAACTGCCTATCCATGAATGTAATGCAATCTACAACCTGCCATTGTCTATCTGGGCAGTTACAAACTGTTTACTACAAACAAAACAACATATGTAACAAAATAATGGTTAACAATAAGTAAAACTTTTGAATGCGATAAAAACGACAGCTCTATCATGATGCAAAAGAACCAATAACAAACGGACAAAGGATACCTTTTGTGTCTGAATCATCCATGAGCAAGGAGCACCAGGTTAGTACTTGATGGAATCACCATCTGGCTGGTACGGGGCTAACGAACTGCCAAACAAACACCATTTTATGATTCGGGATAAAAATAACAATATTATTCTTGCAGAGAAAGGTAGGTCGATGGATACAGCTGTTAGAATTGATTGAGCTAGCGGCTCAAGTCCGGCGCATGTCTGCCTGGAACCGCCCTTAAGGTCTCCGGTATTTAATATCGTAATTTATTGGATCTGAGCACACCATTTTTCCTTATCAGCCGCATTTTATCTTCGCCTGTTGTGACCTTATTTTTCACATAACTTAGATTCGAAGAAATAATCGTTAACGAAGTTAGCGGCTCAAAGTAAAATTTCCGGTGTAGAATTGTGCAATTTCCTTACAATGACAACATTATATTACTTGAAAAATATATTCCATCATAGTTCTGAAAAAGGCTTTTGGAGTCAACTGATTGGTTAACACTTAAGAAATAAAAGGAATAGAAATAATATAAGCGAACCTGGTTAAGGACTGACGATTTATTTCATAACCAAAAATTAGTGGGATTAGAACCTTCTAAGGTGCTGTAAGGCTAGCCTTGGGTTCCGGATTAATAATTTTCGTACACCTATTAGGTGAATGAAAACGAAAACTTTTGCTGCTCACTGTACTTGAAAAATTTAATCCAGCAACACTTTACTTTATGATGAAGAGATGGAAATTAGATTCAATGTACATCGAAATATCTGTGACTGCAGAATAGATTTTTTTTTTTTTTTTTTTTTTTTTTTTAACAAGACAACATTTCACTCAAAAAATATATTTTTTAAAAACATTATGTAATATTTTTAAATACGCTTTTATTAACTTATGCAATGGAATCTTCTATCGTAATTTTCACTAATTTCCAGAAATCTGATTAATTAGAAAATTTACACCCATGTCAAGGACCAATGACAATAGAATAAATGCACAACTTGTTCTAATGTCCTCACTTGATTGATCCGAATAAAAAAATTTTTTTAGTCCAATCAATAAACATGTTGTGGAGTGCATGCAATATGCGATAATTTTTTACTTCAGGGTTTTGTTAGGAGCAATTAGTAGGTAAATAAATTATAGTTTTAAAAAAACATGCTTTAATAGCAAACCGAACTAAAAAGTAGAATATAATTTTTAGAGATGTAGATTGTTGGGGTATGCAGTCATAGATACACAGCAATTAAAAATAATATTTTAATTTAAAATGCCGACGTTTCGACTTGCATTGCAAGCCTTCATCAGGGTTTTTGAGAGAGTGGTAAACAAATAGAATCTGTCTGTTTACCACTATCTCTGAAACCCTGATGAAGGCTTGTAATGCAAGTCAAAACGTCGGCATTATAAATTAAAATATTGTTTTTAATTGCTGTGTATCTATCACTGCACACCCCAACAATCTATATCTCTAAATACATCTCAGTCAACTAATACCTTATCAATATAATTTTTATTTCATAAATAATTTGTTTTATGGCAATAGAAAGCCAGACAATCAATTATGATTAATTAATTTGGAAGAAAATTTAAGTAAATCTTAATTTATTAACAAAATAATTCTATTTATAGTAAAAAGGCGTGGTGTACAACCGTTGGTTACGGAGAGACGGACGGACAGACACCAGATTGAGATTTGTTACTATTTTTGTTATTTTCATAATAAATCTACATTTACAAATAGTTACCAATAAAATTTTTGTAACATTTAATATCAAGTACTCAGGTCTTTTTTTTCTAAACTAATTGTAAGTTTTACTTTAATTTTATTCCAAATTAATAAATTAGAATTGATTGTCTGGCTTTTTATTACCATAACACCAAATATTCATGAAATAAAAATTGTATATAACGTGTTTTTTCAAACTATAATTTATTTATTTTATAATGAATTGATAATAATAAGTATTAATAAAAATTATTTTAAAAAATCAGATTTATAATAACAATAATTAATAATCCTATAACAATAATAAAAAAAGTTAAATCATATTGGAAAATAATAAAACGAAGATACATTCGATTCGAAACATTCATTGGTTCAGAGGATGATAGGGCAAGGACTATGATCGGTGATTTATCTGCAGGGTTGTGTTGGTACAACTGGACCGGTTTGGTCCTCGGCGCCCCTGACAACAGAGGATAATAATGTTTATTTTCCTTCCACCATTTTATTGCATCCGGGTCTAAAGGGATACATTCTGCCTTTATCGTTGAAACTAAATGGTTGCATTGCTAGCTGGATAAGGCATTATGAATGTATTGCATTATAATTAAATTTAAAAATTCGAGATTTTTTTCAACAAATAGCAACAAAAAATATATTTTCATATAATTTATAACTAAACATCTATTATCGTAAGTCGCTACCTTACAGATATTAATATAAGATTATTTGCAAGACTGATACAAACTAAAGTAGGTTCTAATATCCTTTTTGTTCCCTACAAAAGAAAAACGGAAATAATATTTCCAACTAAAATAATTAAAGCAAAGTTTTAAATTAAGGATATTAGGCCAGATGCAGGAATTTCCAAAAGAATCAAAACTGATATTCGATTGTCACTTGTTACCTTGTCCCACGTTCTATCACTTAAGGTGATTTCACGGAGGCTTGAAAGAGGATTTTCGCATATTTTGGAGTTTATGAACTCGTTCCCAAGAAGGAAGAATATAGACTTTGTAATTTTCATTTGCGATTTATTTGGAACTATGGTTACTGGACATTCCCCTATCTAGTAGTACTTAATAAGAGCTCAGCAGGAAGGCTATAAGGCTCGAGCTTCTCCAACTGTCTTAAGGCCGAGGATACACATAGAGTAGCTAGCATGCTATTTGCTGGAATGCGCCAGCAGCTGGCACATAGAAGATACATTTGCTTGTAATTGGCACGCGAGCAGCTCGCTACGGGAGCAGATGTGCCAGCTCCTTGCACGCCAAGAAGTAGTGAGGATAAACATGCCAGTTCTATGTTCCCAGTATTTTGTTTAGAGAGTGAAACACTGTGTGCTCAGCTAAAAAGCGATTTCTTTTTAACTCGAGAAATTCTTTTCCAGTAATATTACAATTCTGGTGAATTATGGAAAGCATTTAAAGTGGATTGAATAACAATTTTGTTACTTGCTACAGAATATCTAGGTGAATTAATGCAACCCGAACAGAAAAAGAAGAAAACTTTAAGTGAAATATTGGGTTAGCAGACGGGATAACTATGGAACAAGTAGTTGTTTGCTCAGAGAAACGAGACAAGAAGAGATAGAAACCATTTAAGGTTGCTTCCTGAAAAATTTGATGAATTGTTTGTATAAGTAATGAACAAAGGTAAAACAAAAGATACTCATATGCGAAATTCAATTCCAGACAGGAATAATTGAACAATTTTCAGTAACCGGTGATTCATATAAATCTCTGGCGGCTTTGTTTAGAGACGGGAAATCTAATCTTAAAATAAGAAAAAAATTTTCACAGTTTGTTCCAATGTTTTGTATTGACATCGCTGCTGAATTAAAGGATTATGAAAGTTGATAAAATAGTTTATTTTAATTTAATAAAAAATTACATTACAATATAAGGAAAACATTGTAAAGAATGAAATAAGCACACACAAAAAAGAAGCAAAACATTACTCAGAATATGATCTTGCCTGCATACTGGAATACCAGTAGCTGTAGCATGCGTTCATACATCATGTGTGACACATGCCATGCGGAGGGACTCTCCGCGCATGAGCACCTCATTACTTGCACATCAACTTGCACGCAAAATCAAATGTGCGATCTACCGGCATACCAGTTACAGTACACACATTAGAGGTGGGCTAAACAGTTATTTTTTGGTATTAGGTTACTACGTTATGGCTCTATCCCAGTAATAGGTTCCAATAATAGGTTATTCCAGTAATAGGTGATTCAAGTAAACCCTGCCCTACCGCTAGAATACCGTCAATCACTGCTGTTGCCAATAACTCTTCGTGATCCAATAACGCTTAGAATCACTGCAGTTCTTACAATAACGCCAGTTATTAGAATCACTGCAGTTATTACAATCACTCCAGTTCTACAACAGTTCTCAACAGTTATTAGAATAACCTATTGCCAGCCATCGTTCTGTTTTCGATCACCGACCTGGCGCTAGTGGTTCTAACCTATTGCAAACTTACTTTTAGACATTTTGACTGGTAATTCATTAATTTATCCTCCTCGCCATTGCTAATAATGTTAATAATTTGCTTATTTAGTAATCTTACAAATGATAATTAACACAAAATCAACCAAAATTATTGTGTCAATTTTTTTTTAACAAAAAATTTTAGAAGCCAATTAAAAGTTGTCAAAATATATAACAAATTAAAAATAAATAGGCCAACTATGATACAAACGAATTCAGATAAATAAATCTTTAAAAAACATTGTCCTTATTTAATTGTACTGCCAAGATTTTATTTTTAAAAAATACATATAGGTGTTAGTAAAACATATTTGAACAATTATAAAGGCTCAACAATTACAAGTAGCTTGTATCAATCTGTTACCTAAGTATGTATTGTGTATTAAAATATTGGCTGTAAGATAAAATAAAGAAGAAAATAACAGAGGTAGAAGCAGGATTCAGGCTGGGCCATCTTAGGTCAAGTTTTTACTATATCCCAATTTTTTTTAAAGCATTTGGTGGACTTCCAAGACTTCTGGTCCAGGAGGTACATTTAGCCTTTATCCACCTTTAGAAAGCTTTGACTTAGGTCCTTTAAATAAGGTGTGGAAAATTGTCAGAGATACGTGATAGTCTGAGATAAGGCATACAAGGCCTTTATAAAGGTGCAGAATTGGGAATTAAATTTTGAAATAGCAGCGTTACTAATTGTATACAAAAGTATTTAAAAAAAAAAAAAGTTTTGATATCATGTCCCCTCAGCATTACACATCACCAAAGGATTAAATCAAAGTTGCTGCTAATCACCTACTCTCTTTAACATGGTTATTAAACAACCTTTCTAGAAATAGGAGAGAAATATTAACACATGGGTTTGGAGATTTTGAAAGATACTCGTATCTAATTCATAATACAAATTGCAGGAGTTTATCAACTCATTGCCACTGAGGAATGTGATCTGGAATACATGCTGAGGAAACTCTAAACAGTATTCTGAAAAGGGTATGGAAATAAATCTTTTTTTTTTTTTTATATATATTATTTATTGAAATTTACAACTGTATATACAAAAAATAAAATACATCAAGTAAATGTGATAAAATAGATAAAAATGACACGTCACTTGTTTTCAAAAGCAACTACCCATTGGTAGCACTTATTAAGGTTCTACATGATAAAGCACTATATTAGAAGATCCCGAGGCCATCTTCTTTTCAGGCGCCTCGGAGGGTTATCTGGAATGGAATGAGATGCAAGTTGTGATACTAATGGATTTGAATGGTTGTGGAGTTTGCTGTGAAAGGATTGATATATGGTTTGAGCTAAGTCAGAAACGTAAGGTATATTAAGATCTTTGTGGATAAGTTAATTTGTGACGAAGTAAGGAGCATTTAGGATTTTTCTAAGGATTTTGGATTGTAAGGATTGGATACGAGATGAATTGGATGGTTTAGTAGAGCCCCAAAGCTCAACTCCGTACTCCGTATGTCCAAATTGGTCTAATTATTGTCATGTAAATGAGTCTTTTGTAATTAATTGGAAGGTTGGAGCGTTTGTCAAGTAAATGTTAAAGTAGTCGATAGCGACGGGCAGTTTCTTGTCGTTTTAGTCTTGTATATGGATTCCAAGTAAGACGTTTGTCCAGATGGAGTCCTAGGTAGCGGATCTGTTCAACGGGGATTAGCGGAACATCGTTAAAGGATATTGTAGGACAGGAAGTCGTGGGTTTACGACGGAGGGTGAAGGTTATTTGGATTTATTTTGATTCTCCATTTTTGATACCATTCTTGAAGTTTTATGATATGGGATTGGAGTGTCTGGGAGGCAATGAAGGGATTATTGTTTACTGATAACACACACGTGTCATCAGCATACGTGGTTAGGATGGTGCTAGGATGCGTCGGGATGTCAGCTGTGTACACCGTGTAGAGGATTGTGTACACCGTGTAGAGGGATTGGACCTAGGATACTTCCTTGAGGAACACCTGCAGATTGGGTAAAGAGAGAGGAGTAGGAAAAGTTATGATTAACTTTGAAGGTTCTATTACTAAGATAGGAACGGATGATAAGGAAGTATGTAGGAGGTAGGAATTTTCGTAGTTTGTACAGCAGTCCCGGGTGCCAGACTCGGTCAAAAGCTTGTTCTACATAGAGAAAGGCTCCCGTGCAGTACATTCCGCGCTCCAATGCGGAGGAGCCAACGTCCACCACACGATGACATTGCTGGATTGTGGAATGTGATGTTCGGAATCCAAACTCGTGGTCTGGGATTATGTGATTGGAATCTAGGATAGGATACAAGCGTTTTAAGATGAGTTTTTCCAGGATTTTACCCATAATTGGCAAGAGAGAGATAGGACGATATGAGGAAGGGTGTTCCGGTGGCTTTTTGGGCTTGGGTATCATTTTGACTATGGATACTTTCCAAGGATCAGGAAAATGTGTTGTTCGGAGTACAGCGTTATATATGAATGTTAGAAGCAGGATGGCTTTCCAAGGAAGGTGTTTTAGGATATAGGATGTTATAAGGTCATGTCCAGGGGCTTTCTTGGTGGGTAATCTTTGGATGATACTTGATATTTCTGAGGGATGGAATGCTTTAGGAGGAGGGGACATTTGAAGTGGGATATTTAATTCTGTTTCAATACTTTCAAGATGATTTGGGTTAAGGATATCAGGATGGGGTTTAAAGGTATTGAAAAGGTGCTGGCCGAAAATTTGAGATTTTTCTTCGTCAGATCTTGACCACGTTTTGGATTCAGTTAGAAGAGGGTGATTACAATTTTTGTAGTTCAGGAGTTTTTTTTGTGGCCATCCATAAGGATTTGTCAGTCGTGTTAAGGTTTTCAATATATTTATATAAATTTTGAATTTTGAATTTTTTTATTTCTGTTTTTAGTTTGTTAGTCAATTTGGTGTAGTTATTTTTGTCTGACGGATATCTGGTTCTATGCCACCTAGCTCTTGCTTTTCGCTTTTCTGTCAATAGGATGCGAAGATGTGGCAAATTACTCTGGAGAGGATTGTATGTTTTTCTTTTTTAAGGTGTTATCTTTTATGCTATTGCGTATTATTGTCGTTAGTATTTCTATGGCAGTATCAATGTCTTGTTTTGTTTTAAGTGGAATTTTTAAGTCTATTTTCATTTCCAAATCATATCAAAAACTGTCCCAGTCTACTCGGCCAGTAAACAACGAAGGATGGGTGGGTTTAGGAACAGAAGTTGAATACAGGGAAAGCAGTACCGGACTATGATCAGATGAAAGGTCATTTAGGGATTTTATTGTGAGCTGGGATGAAGATACCTGGGAAGTGATGAATATGTCGAGGATATCGGGTCGTTTTTTGAGGGATGTCGGCCAATATGTAGGGTTCATAGGTGGAATGATGGAATAGGTTTTGGATGTAGAGACTCGGGATAGGATGCTGCCACGGGAGTTGGATGATCGACAACCCCACCGTTGGTGCTTAGCGTTGTAGTCTCCTCCTGCAATGAAGCGAGGTCCCAGAGATTGGAATAAGGATTCAAGATGACTATAGGAAAGGGGGATATTTGGTTGGCTTTATACAGCTGAGAAAGTTAAATTGTAAGGACTTGTTGATATGATAACCGAGGTTGATTGGATTTCTCCAAATCTAAAGAAGAAAGAGTTTGTGTCCCTCAACTCTTCGAGCACATTTTTTAGCATTGAAGATTAGAGATATGGAGGTCTACAAATCCTTCCTGGAAAGGAATCCTCTATTAATTAAGATATTTCATTGAAAATATTAAGAGAAAGGAAGACTGTAGGAATCCTAAACTCGTTCCTGTGGAATAAAAATGTTTCCTTTAAAAAAAAAAAAGATGATTATATCTTTCCTTATCACTATAAATTGTCTTTAAATTTGCTAAAATCTGTGGTGCGGAGAAGAAAAAGCTTAAACGCTGCTATCTTTAGAGATGGGTACTCAGAGTGGAAGTTATTTCATAATAAGAGCCCATCATGTTTCTAATAATATTGTTACGGGCCACTGGGGGTATGACTAATCAAATCACAACTTAAATACTAAACACTAATTTATTTACAACTTAATAAATACAAATAGGTCCCTTAAGCTACTTAATCTAATAACAATTATACTTAGGTCTAATTACACTAATATGTATATTACACAATACTTATCTTTAATATCTTAATACTAGATGTCACAATTATACATAAGAATCTATTACACTGACACACAGAGACTGTTACTACACTCACTGACACTGTTAATCACTGTCACTAACTCACTGACTGAACTGTCACTGACACTTGACTGATTGATCGTTACTTGATCACTGACACATGGATACCGCCTCAGGATATCACAGACTCCTGACTGACACTTGCCCGACCGATCACTCACTGACCACTGTTACCTCAAGACTGGCTCACTAGGCTGGAAGTCGGCCTATTTAAAGCTACGCCGAACATTCTAGATCTGGCCAGATTACAGATCTAGGGCCTTCTGACCCGCCTTGACCCTTCCAGGCCATTTGCCGCCCTTTTCGGCAACCTGCTCGCCCATGTCCACGGCACCACCAAGTCTAGGCCACCCTGGCGGCCTTTCCAGCTACCTGCCCCCGGGCCGCCCAGGGTACCCTCAACCTCACCAGACCGTAACAATATCATAAGACAATATATGAGAGAGGAAAAAATCACTTGAGGTACACATGATGGTACAGAAGGATCAATACAATTAGGGTTTCATGAATTAATTGCCACTTTTATTGGAATTAAGTCATCAATCCTAATTGAGGAAAAAAATATTTTAAAGAGTATTTAAACCAGGAGCTTATTTAAAAAGGATGTATCAAAACAGAGGCCATAGTATATTTTCCTGAAAAGATTAGAGAGTAGGTTGAAGGATGTCTGAGGAAATTGTGGTTAGGGGATGTAAAGAAATGTATGGCAGCAAAAGGATAACAAGAGAAAGATTAGTTGATCAAAAGATGGTTTGAACAAATAACTAATAAAGATTAGGATACAATAACTGAACAAACCTGAAGGTATTTTTCATTTTATAAGTTTCCAGAACAGAAAGGGTAATTATAAAAATCACAAAATGAGATAATGTATGGACTACAACAACTCGTATATAAAAAAACAAAACAAATTACAATAAAGTTTGTACAAATTTATCAACACCCCACATTATCATTGTACAATCACAATGAGTTTTTATTTAAAAGAACTGTTCTCATAAATACTTCACAAAAATATTGGACAATACTAATAACCATACAGATTCAATCAATTTACATCAGAGTTTTTAAAGGAAAAAAACAAAATGAATTAAAAATATTCAGTTTATTTGTTAACAAATCTATTTAAAAATTTTCCAATGGATTTAACCATAAAAATTATAACTAAAAAGTTGTATGAAAGAAATCATTCACAAAAATAAAAAAGCTATATATCAAAGGACTAAATACTTACTTCAAAAAGCAGTATTATATTTTACAAACAGGTAAAAAGGTAGTGTCTCGATGGAATCTAATATAAGTGTAAATATCCTTGGAATAACTATAAATTACAGAAGTCTAAACAGATTTTACAACAAGCTAATATTTTTATGATTTAATAATCATTGCAAGATTTTAACTATTCATTATAATCATAAGATTTTAATGACATTCATTTGTCATTACATTATTATTTGTAATATAACATAAGAAAAAGCATTTGATATTAACTAGCCATTTGAACTTTTTAAAATTACGATTAGAAAACATTAAGACCCTGAATATTGGGGAACTATTTCAGTCTAAGTAAATTTAAATTAAATCTGGTATTACAAAGCTCATCTAAAAGTTTCAGCACTTTGTATTAAAGTAGAACCTCTCTTAACCAGGAGATTTTTTATCGATTCGCAATGAAACAAAAAAGGAAATCATGAAGATTTATTTACAAATTAAAATCAAAGCATTTATTTTTGTTCACAGTTTCGAACTCACGTACTTGCTCCCAACCAACCAACCTACTTACCAAATTCTAGACACAAGAAGCCTGACATATTAGACATATTTGTGACGAAAGGATTAAGGACCGTACCCTGTTCATTGAAAACCGAAGCGGATCTTGGCTCTGATCATTCCCCTGTAAACCTGATAATGGGCGTCGAAACATTTCTTAAGGAAAATAGGCCTTCATTAACAGGTGGTATTATGGATTGGGACCAATTTAGAGAGCAACTAAATTGTAAACTGTCCATCCCAACTGCTCTCAAAACAGAAAAAGAATTGGAAGAGGCAGTTGAACTCTTTACAACATCAGTACAAGAAGCTGCATGGTCTTCGCAAACACCAAGGTATAAAGAAACTATCCATTTACCTACCTACCCTCAACATATTAGGGATCTTATTAGAGCCAAGAGACAAGCGCGCAAAAAATGGCAAAAAGACCGATTCCCTTCTGACAGCCAGACGTATAATAAACTCAATAATGACCTTAAACACCAAATACGAAACAAAATAACTATGACAATTATTTTTCAAACTTGACAACCGATGATAACAGTCTATGGAATCATACCAAACGCCTCTTGAAGCACCGTGAACCATCGGTCCCACTGAGAAAATATGATGGTTCCTGGGCTGTCTCGGACAGAGAAAAGTCAGAAATTTTTGCCGATTATCTTTCAACTGTATTTAGACCACATTTTGACTTAACTGACGCACTCCAAGAGGAACATTTAGAGACAATCTTAGACTCATCCCTACCAATGTCACTTCCTCCCAAACCTTTCACTCCTACTGAAGTGCAAAACCATATCAAGCAATTACCAAAAAATAAAGCTCCTGGTTATGATCTCATCACAGCTGAGGTACTCCAAAAACTACCCAGAAAATCATTAGTTTTTCTTACAACCCTTTATAACGCCATTCTCAGAACAACGAAATTTCCCTTACAATGGAAACATTCCTTGATATTAATGATTAATAAGCCGAATAAAGACAAATACACACCTTCTTCCAACAGACCTATTAGTCTTTTACCGCTCTGTTCTAAAATACTTGAAAAATTACTACTGGACCGTATTACTAAATTACTGACTGAATTAAATACAATACCTGATCACCAATTTGGATTCCGCTCATATCATTCAACAACACAACAGTTACATAGAGTCACAGATTACATATCCGCTGCTTTAGAACTAAAACTTTACGTTTCTGGGGCGTTTTTGGACGTTTCCCAGGCTTTTGATAGAGTATGGCACCAGGGGTTACTAGTAAAATTGAAACCGTTACTACCAAACACTTACTACCTTATCTTACAATCTTTTCTTTCAGACCGCTTTTTCTCTGTTCGCCAGGGCTCAGATATCTCCTCCATCAAACCTATTTTAGCAGGAGTCCCTCAAGGCTCAATTTTAGAACTTTTTCTATACTTAGTATATACCTATGACATGCCGACGAACAATAACGTATTAACTGCTACTTACGCAGATGACACTGCAATCATGACTAGAGACGCGGACCCTACACAAGCCACCTTAACACTTCAACACAACCTTAACGAGATTCAAACTTGGTGTAAGAAATGGAAAATAAAACTTAATTATGACAAATCCCTTCATATTACATTTACACTACGACGCAAGACCTGCCCGCCTGTTTACATTGACAACCAACCTTTACATCAAACTGAAAAAGTGACATACTTAGGACTTACGCTTGATAGAAGACTGACATGGGGCCCACACGTCAAGACAAAAAAACAGACGTTACAGTTAAGACTGTGACTTCTATACTCAGTAATTCACAGACGCTCAAAACTACCTTTAAAACAAAAACTTAACATTTACAGTTACTTGATTAAACCCATCTGGACGTATGCATCGCAAATTTATGGACCGGCCAAAAGAACACATATTCAGAAAATACAGACATTTCAATATAAATTCCTAAGACTGATAACAGACTCCCCTCCTTATGTGTCAAACGATATACTACATACAGACTTACGTATTCCGACAGTTAAGAGCCATATTCATAAACTTTATCGACAATTTCATGAGAAACTACGTGGACACACTTACAAACAGATACATAATATGGCAACAGTACAGATACCAGACATAACTCAACGGAGGCTGAAAAGGAAGTGGATGAGGGATCTCCTAGTCTAATCGCTAATAATTTAGTTTCACGCCTGGAGATTGTACCACTGGGTGCTGACTCCCTCATGCCTGATCATGTCTGTTGTATCAATGTAATTTCACATTCACTGGTTGTCCATTGTGTACAGTTTTGAATAAAGTTATTATGTTAAAAAAAAAAAGTTTCGAACTCCATCTATTGTGATATGATTGTACTATGATCACGAATTTCTGTTTTAGTTCGAACCACGGCCGCTAGGAGCGTCATAACCCATCTGCGACCAGTTCTTGTTTGCGTTATTAGATCACGTGACCTATCGGTTCTTCAATAATAGGACAGCCATATGAGTTATTCGATAACAGAAGTTACTCAACAGTTATTGAGAACCGATCTAAGAACGGTAACTGGTCGAATAACCTTAACCGATCGGTTCTTCTATCTGTTATAACCTAACACCTTACACCAACAACCCCAATTTATTGTTATTTCTCCATCGTTCTCGATGGAAGATTTAATAAATTTTTTACTTGGAATCTTAATAGAGATGAACATGGTTATTAAAAAGAAAATCATTGTTTGTTTAAATGGAGTTAATTAACATAACTTACAACAAATATAATAAATCCAACAAAAATTAATTTTATCTTAGAAAATATATAATTGCTAAAGTCACAATAATTGTAGCATGAAAATATTATAAATATATATATATATATATTTTTTTTACTTTATTGATAAATTCACCCATCTATAACTATAGATATTCAGAAAATGTATCAAATATTTTAAAATATAAATTTTGACTATAAATATAGATATTTTAAAATATTTAACACATTCTCTGAATTGTAGTTGAAGACGGGTGAATTCATCAATAAATAATATTGTAAAATATAGCTATTTTAAAATACAAATTTAGGTTTATTTATAGATATTTTAAAATATGATCACTGGTAATAGTTTTTTTCAGTAATAGGTGATTGGTGATAACAGTTCCGAGTCAATAATAGGTTATTTTAAAGAATACGTTATTTTTGTCCCACCTCTAACACACATGCCAGCGAACGAATAGTAGCTGGCACGTGCTAGGTACCAGCGTGAAATTGTGTGAGTTACTGGCATCCTCGGCCCAAGACTCGAGTCTTGTGGGTTCAAGGTAAAAGGTTCGAGTCCCGGTTCGAGCCATATGGTAAAAATGTTGAACATGCGTAATTGATACTATTGATATTCACATAGCGGAGTGAAGCATTTGTTCATTTTTTAAATTTCTTTTTATAAGAATAGATTCGGTAACCGTAACTCTTAACCCGACCGTTACCATAGATTTCAATCTCCACACTATTGATGAAATTGTTTTTATGATTTTTTTTTCCTTCACCATCCGCGTCACTGCATTAAAAAAAAAAATAATAATAACGATAATATGGTTTTTTAAATTAATTTCATTTATATGCTATATGCCAATATAATATTTCTAACTTTTTATAAGTTTTTGTGAAAAAAAAACCAAACAGATGGGTTCGTGGTTTGGCAATGCACCTTTTCAAAGAATAAACTATATTGCGTTGTACTATTTTCTTATTCATTTTTTTTTTCCTATTTATTTGTTTATTCTTGGAATTTGTAGAACGTGAATCTTCTGTTTCCATGAAAATAATGATTTATTTGATTGGGGCTCCAAGATTCACTTTCTAAAAATTAAATTTTGTATGTTAAATTACCAGAGTACGGTTATCGTTAGGACCAACAAATGTTTTGGGAGATTAAAATAAACAAGAGATTATAATAAACACATGTTAAATAAATATTGAATAATTATAATCTTAATTAATTGTATTAATAAATATAAATACCAAAGAAAAAAATGGCGTTGTAATATAATTTTTTTTTTTCGGACCACCTTGAGGTCATGGATATAAGTTGCATTAACCCAAAGAACAAAATATTATAACCTGATCAATCTCATAATCCATTTAACACCAGCTGGAAATGCAGTCCAAGATCCATTTTAAGCAATGACACAACCATCAATTTCCACTAAATAGACAATAAAATTACATATAACTTTGATACAACATAATAATCTGAATGAATTGGCATGCTACTATATGAAGACGCTTGGACTGATATGGACGAAACGAAAAAAATCATATACTTGATGATGTTCATCAGTTGTGTGATCCTGGTAGCTGTGAATATGGTTCTCATCCCTGTTCTGAAAAATAGCTTTGGCCTTATAGAAGAGTTGATGAGCTTGAACGGTCAATTATTGGATTATTTTGGAAAAGTTTATGGTTTTAAAACAGACAAGCAGAAGCGTTTAAATAATATAGCAAATAAAATAACACGTTAACTCAAGTACTCTTTCTAAAATTGAAACTATATTATAAGAACAGGTGAAAATTTTCAACTTATCATGTATTTTTCGTTCTTTAATCTATATCATCTTAGGACTTCATTCAGCAAATAGCTTGTTCTGTAAAGTCAGAGTTCTTTTGATTGTTTGAGAAACTAATAAGAATATGCGCAGACTGAATAAAAAAATATGAAGAGGTTAGGGAATTATACTTGAATGTATATTTTCTTAGAGGTTTTGTCATTTTAATATCTTGATTCTAAAATGTATTTATTGTGTCCAAATAGACCTGAGGCACAGTTGCCTGAGTGATAGGGAGGACTGTGACATTCATTAATATCTCCGCTTCTGCTTAAACTAGAATATTGATTCTGGTATCTTTTTAAAGTAATTTCAATACGCTATTTAATGGTGTACCCCACTGGTGAGGTTCAATTTTGAATCTATATCTTTCATTAAACTGTCAGATGCAAAGTTCACATTGTTCGACTCCCAACGCCTTCAACTAAGCTCTAACATCGTTTGTCAGGTCTACTGATAATCTATAGTAGTTCTGGCTCATCATAGAGCAATGTATTGTTAACAGTTTTTACGGGACCATTAAATATTCACACGCTTTCTATTATCTTCACGTTGAGAACTCGGGTTTCTGAATTGGTCTTTATTGGACTGTTATATCCTCGTTGCTCTGATCTGAATATTTTCCTGAGGAAATACAAAAATTATTATTTATAAATTAATACAATATCTTCTAGAATTAGGCGAAGCTAACAATTGCAATAAAAGTGAAAATTTATTATTTATTATTGTATTGGAAACATTAATTTCAACTATGGAGTGAAATCTTTAATATGTTGTATTTGGTAAATAGAGATTTTAATTATTATGAAAATATATTACATCAATAATATAATTATATATAAAATGATAATAGGTACATTCGTTCTGTTAGCTAACATTTAAGATCTATTTAAATTGCATAGATTTTAACTGTCTATATCACCTTTACTTCTCATGCCTAGCGAATTTGTCAGTCTAAAGAAAATAAACAGTTTTTATACAATATATTTGTAAATACGACATGCCTAGTAAACTCATATATTCATTAAACCCTGTTAAAATCTCGGATATTTGACCTTTCAAGTAAAACGATTCCGTCACCCAGAGCGATAGCTTTAAAAAAACATTTGATTCGCCGTGATACAATATAATTCAAAAATAATAATTATTGATATAATAATCGCAAATGCTTCTGCAATTTGCATTTATGGCTACTATGAGCATAAAGGCTCCCTGGTAATATGTTTTGTGGCAAATCAATTCCCTTCATTTTTTTCATTCCATTGCATTATACATCAACAGTTTTGTGTTCAAAAGTTTTAAACACGGAGGAAATTATGGGCATTGCAACAAAAATTGTGAATTCCATCCGTGCACGTAGCTTGCAACGGCGGCTCTTTCAGTTGCAGTTGGAAGATAGGGAGTCAGCTGAACACACTGTTAACAGCTTTTCTAGACGAAAGAGGTGATGACACTCAGATTTTGAAAAACGAAAAATGGCTAAATGATTTGGCATTTTTGACTGACAAAAGGTAAAGGAAAACTATATTATTGAGATGATTAGCGCAGTAAACGCATTCAAAAGTAAATTGCAACTTATGATAGATCAACTGAAAAGAAAGGATCTGAAACATTTTCCGTCTTTGAAAGCAAGGATTCCTCAGTTGAATTATGATACGTATGAGGCTGAATTATCAAATATTTTGGGACAATTCGAAATGCGTTTTTATGATCATCAAATATTTAAGAGTGTACGTCAATAAAAGAAAGAATATACAGATCTAAAGATAGATAACTAATTAAATTTTTATCACTGTCTCCTAAAGATATGATAGAACACCATTTTTTTATTCAACCTTGGCTGTATATGACAACAACCGACATTCCAAATGTACTAAATTATTTAAATACTTATACCTAGTTTTCAATTATTATGCTCGAAGTATAGTTAGTATAGTATTTGCTATATGCTTATTTATAGTGCAGTTAGTATTTTTCGAATATTTTGTAATTTTATATTACAAATTAATAAATAAAGGTTTGGCGAACCCTACACCACCAACTTTCGACCAAACATCTCCCTTCGAATCAACCCCTCAAAACACAAATCCACAAGATCAAAGCCCTGATGCAATCCTATCTGACGGCACAAAACAGATTAACCTTTTTGGAATTCGGTCATAATTTGGTCTCACGACTTAATATGCAAATTTTAACCGTTGTGCTGCTATTATCTGAAATAAATTCAACTTTGTGGAGCCTTTTAAATCCTTCCTATGTTCATCCTTTTTTACGCCAAATATTCTCTGCAGTGCTTTATTTTCGAATATGAATTTTTTTCAGCATTTCTAAGATTTTTCATTTTAAGTATGTCTTTATCCAAAAATAAGAAATTTTGTTTACAACATATTTTTTAAAATATTTATTTTTACAATATATTTTTTAACCAATCTCTCTTAGGAACAATTTAACAGCACTTCAATAAACAAATTAAACCTTTTTTTAAAGATACTTGGATTCATTACTCTATGAATGATATTTTTCGTAGAATTGTTTTCTCAATTTTTGTTTGTACGTTTTTTGTTATGCTGAATCCGAATTAGAGCATTGCCCATTGGAAAGTTTACAACAAGAAAACAAAACAAAAAAAAAAAAAAAACTGGGAATTATGATTGTGTGTGATTTATCTCCCTTATTACCCCTTTTAACATTCCCCCTGCTCAAACCACCAATGGAATTTTTGTAGCTTAAAATTTTAAATAACGGGTTGAGTTTTAGATAATCAACTATCTAGATTATTTTTTATATGACAATAACACACTTTTTATCAGAGAGACATTGAACCATCCGACCTTTGTACTAACTGGGAGGCTCGCCTCTTACGTAGAATCATTACGCAACAAGAAAAACATAGCACTGAAACATTTTAGCAGCACTGAACATTAGACTAAATTGTGATAATGCAAGAGTTCTCTATATATCCAATAATCAAAAAGTTACAGCTTGTTTAGAAATTAAAAACTCTATAGTCAGATTTATATAATGTTAAGGTAAAGCTTTCTATTATGTGTATATTGAATGGGATATTTTGAGCGCCCAGAAATAAAGCCGACCCGAAAATTGCCGATGTCAGGCGAACACAGCCGATCATCTATTTATTCATTTATCACTTTCGTGTGATAAGAAATATTTCTTAGTTACATAATTTCTTTAATGCAAGTATAATTTCTATTCATACCAACACCGATTGTAGTTTTGGTCTCATTTAAAAACCATGGTACCTCGTAGGAGAGTGTTAGACTTAATTCAGGCCATCTCTGCTGCGGCGTGAGTAGATTTTCTGTTTTTTTATGTGAGAATTATAATGTTTAAAATATTAACGTACCATTAATTTGTTTTTGTAGCTGTAAGTGCCCTGCTCATTCACATGCAGGACCTGTGGTTATTACTGGTAGGAATTCTGGTTCCTGCGAAACAGCCTTACCTCCAACTGATTATGCTTTTGAAGTAATTAATATATATATATATATATATATATATATATATATATATATATATATATATATATATATTTATTAAGATTCAAGTAATTTTATGTTACTTTAATTGATCCATGATTGTTCGATAGATGGCCTGTTCCACGATTAGATATGGTCCTGGAGTGACCAGAGAAATCGGACAAGATATGGTGAACATGCATGTCAAAAATGTTTGTGTTATGACAGATCCTCTCATAGCAAAACTTCCACCTGTCAAAGCTGTACTAGATTCTCTTACAAAAAATAGAATCAACTTTAAAATTTATGATAAAGTTAGAGTTGAACCCACTGATAAAAGGTTATTATTTATCCCTGTGTGTTTATTATTTTAAAACAACTTAGATCAATTCATATTAACATTAAAAAACATTTTTAGTTTTGAGGATGCTACTAATTTTGTAAGGGGAAACAACTTTGATTGTTATATAGCAGTTGGAGGTGGCTCTGTCATTGACACATGTAAAGCTGCCAACTTGTACTCTTGTGACCCTGAAGCAGAATTTCTTGATTATGTAAATGCTCCAATTGGGAAAGGAAAACCTATCACTGTACCATTGAAGCCATTAATTGCAGGTATTTTCTGTTTTCTAAGATTATAAATATTACTATCTAAAATATATTTTTTTTGGTTAATAAAATAATTAATTTATTGAATAGTCAATATTTACTCTAGTTCCTACGACATCTGGAACTGGCAGTGAAACAACTGGTGTCAGTATATTTGATTACGAGCCTTTGAAAGCAAAGACTGGCATTGCAAATAGAGCTCTTCGTCCTACTCTTGGTATTGTTGATCCATTGCATACTCTTACTTTACCAGAGCGAGTAGTCGCCTATAGTGGGTGAGTGAAGTTGACTATTATATAAATATAAATAAGTTTATAATATTAATATTATTATAATATTACTTTTATTACATATTATATTATTGCAACTATTACTATGTCTGCAATTAGGACAAAACAATTATCATTATTAAATCAATGATGATATTAAAATCTTATAATTTCATTACCTATTATTTAAAAAAAAAAAATTTTTAACTTTATTTTCATTATATTAATTGCAGATTTGAAGGTTTATAAGGTTAAGGTCAAGTAAGAGTGCATCAATATTTCATTAAATTGACCTTTGACTGATTATTACCATCTAATTTATGTATCAGTGCTATCAGTATATTAGTGTTGTAAATTTTTAAAAGTTCTGATTGATATCTGTATGAAAAAATTGTAACTAACGTATCTTCTTAACTTAAAATACAACTATATTCTAGTGAGATAGGCAAGAAATAATGTTGTTTCTTTTTTTTGTGATGTTTAATTATCTTAATCAGTGTGCCTCACTACCTCCGATTTTTAACTATTTTTTTTGTAATTTTTAATTACAGCATATTAATTACATCTTTAGTTTGCTGAATTTTTTTTTTATTTCTTTTTCTGTTGTCTTACCTATACAATACCTTTCTGTTTTGTTGCAATATGGATAAAATTAAATTAATTTTTATTTTACACATTTGAATATGTATTCTTGTATTTGAGTGTTTTAGTAAATTATTTTGTTGATATTTTAGAAGTATTATTATTCTTATTAAAGCTTAAATGATAGGAAAGGTAGAAAAACAACATACTAAATTTTAAACAGGAATTGAGTTAGAGATAGTAACGCTATCCTTTGATAGATAACTTTTTGGTGTAGTCTTTTTAATATTAGTTCTCCTTCTAATTCTTTTAGTTTTACTTCTTTCTTAAGATTGTTTACTTAATATAAAGTACTCCAAATCATTTTTTCATTTTCTCTATTTTTACTGGTTATCCACTAACAAAGAAAACTTTTCATTTCTTTTCTTTTTACTGGTACAAAATTTTTGGTCTATTTACTTGGATATGTTTTATCAACTGCTTTTGGTTATTTACTGATTTTTTTATTGTTATTTTTATCAATATACAAAAATATTTAATCTTTTTCTTGTAGCAGTGCTTCTCTTTTCTTATGATTAATGTTTTAGATTTTCTCTGTATTGTAATTTTTTATTTATTTTCATTGCATTTATTTTTTAGTTTTGATGTCTTTTGTCATGCTCTGGAGTCTTTTACTGCTATCCCATACAATGAGAGGGCACCTTGTCCTACAGACCCGATCCTACGTCCTGCATACCAGGGTTCTAATCCGGTATCAGATGTCTGGGCTCGTTGTGCTCTTCAAATAATCAGGAACTATTTCAAGAGGTACTTGAAACTGATTAGTTATTTGCTGTTTCTATTTTGTTTTCAAGTAACGATATATTTATATAATAATTAACTTTTCTAATTATTTCTTCTTTTTTCTCTTTTTGTTTCATTTTTGCCAGTTTCATTAAGGTAAGTGTTCCATTTATATTAAAACTATATTCAAAAACACTGAATAAAAAAATTTTAGATTCTTTTAAGTTGCATACTATCATCGTCATAACCTTCAGATCAAAGGAAGTATTACTTTTTTAGATATAATCAGATTTAATTTCACTATTATAGATACATTATTAATTATGTAAACTTTAGTAAAAAAAAAATTGTTTCAAAATTATAAAAGATTGAAGAAAATAAATGAAAAATACAGTTTTAATTAACAAAAACCAAATCTCTGTAGATTTTTTTTTTTGCTTTTTTAGATATTGTCTGATGTCTTAAGTAAAGAGAAGTTACATTTGTGTTCCTTAAAATATTGCTATAATTTCAGATAATACTATGTACTGTTAATTGCTACTAACAATCATATCAAAACTCTCATTTTTGTGTCAATGTTGTTATCTTATGTATGGCAGTAGCCTAGGTTTTACAATCTGCTAACCAAAATCTATGTAGGGTAAACTAGACAGTTATCGAAGCCTCAGAGAGTTATTGACACCCTAATTTAGAAATTAAAAACAAAAATTTAACCAAAAAAATTAATATAATTCCTTTTAAATGCTACAACTCGTGTTAAAATACTTTCAGTTCTGTCTGCATTTTAAACAATATCCTTAGGATGTCAATAACTGATTTCACATTAGTTATTGTCATTACCTTTTGAAATACATTCTAATTATAATGTTTGGCATAAACTTATCACATTATTTATTGTATTATATACTAGCATTCCCTCGCGGGTTCACCTCCTCTCATAAGTAAAGAACTTAAGTAATTTTAGGAGAAGAAGATTGTTGGTATGATGTAGTTAAAATTTGGCTCAGATTGGTTCAATAGTTTTCGTGGTTAGTAATTACAAACAAAAAATGGCTTGTCCTTTTATATAATAGTATTGAACTGCTGGCGATCTACCTCAATATTTTTAGACTACTTACGATCGACTCCTGAGACTGCAAGTGTGTGTGATGCAGGGTTGTCGTACATACACGATACACCCTACCTACCTAGGTAGGGTGTACCGTAGCATATATAGATATTAGCTTTCTGCCACAATATAGGTACTTATTTTAGACAAGGTTTGGGTTAGGTTTAGTTAGGTTCTAGATTATGAGATTCTTTACTTATTTTTTATTTATTATTAATTTTTGTATTTTATCTATTCTTTGTATTATTTCTTATTGTACATATTGTGTGAATGGGTCCATTTAGCCATCCATATTACTTATTTTCCACATTGAGGCAGATTGTAATACTTTCTCAATAAAATAAAAAAAAATAAAAAAAATTTAATCAATTCATAAATGAGTAGATTTACTTGTAAATGATAAATAATTTATCCATTTTTAATTATATTATAGAAGGCATCACATAATTTTTGGTTCTGGTTTAAGAGTTTTACTCTATTTATTTATAAAAATTAAATTATTATTTTAAAAAAAATATTATTTATGCTCTTAGGGCAGTTTATGACAGTGAAGATATTGAAGCAAGATCCAACATGCATCTTGCCTCAACAATGGCAGGTGTCGGTTTTGGAAATGCTGGAGTCCATCTTTGCCATGGATTATCTTATCCAATTTCAGGCAATGTCAAAACCTTTAGACCAAAGGGATACAGGTATTTATTCACAAGTTTCTTAAAATTACTGAATACTATTAACTTTTGTCTTTATGTTTTATAGATTTTCCATAGAATGATATCGATTTTCATAAGTGACTAATATAAGTGTATGATCTATAATAATATAATATAAATGTTTGATCATCACTTTTTAAAAATGTAGCCTTTAAGGTGTTGATGAACAAAATTTTAATTTTAATATTTAAAAACTGATTATCAATAACAAAATATAACTAGCATTGAATATTTTTTTAATAATTATGTTGCTAGTGATGAACATGCTATCATTCCCCATGGACTGTCAGTGGTAATGTCGGCTCCAGCAGTGTTCAGGTTCACTGCTGCATCTTGCCCAGAGCGACATCTTGAAGCTGCTGACCTGTTGGGTGCCGATGTATCTAATGCTAAACGAGCTGATGCCGGTATTATAAACTATTGTTAATTACAATATTATTTAATTGTTGATCAAAAGTTTCTTAAAACTTGTTATTTCAAATAGGAAAGATACTCTCAGATGTTGTTAAGGGTTACATGGATACAATGAAGATTGAAAATGGGCTTTCCGCATTGGGATATACTTCAGGTGACATCCCTGATCTTGTTAAAGGAACTCTTCCTCAGGTATTGATTTATTTTTTATATAAATTTTATAAGTTTGGTTGGAAAGCAATCGTTAAAAATAAATTGTTAAGTATGTTTGATGATCTCTCAATTAGATTTTATTTCTGGATCCTTTAATAGTGTGTAGAACAGATTTTCTATCTCAGAACTCATCTTTGCAAGCAACAGATGGGTTTCAATAGCATTCAATGATCTACAAATTATTTATTGATGCCGTTTACTTCAATTCTTAGAAATCACTCGAATTGAGGCGTTGAAAATCAGAGAAGACTACACCACACACATTTTTATGAAAATCGATTTTCAAATAAAAAGAATTGTGAGAGTAAGTCATGTAATCTGTTGTTTATTATTTTGAAGATAAAGATAGAGCCATTCGAGAGATAGAGACAATTTAACAGGTTGTCAAATGTCTCTCTGATAAAAAGTTATTAGTGTACCAGGTATGCAAGTTTAAAATGTCGTTTATTTCTTAAAATATATACACAGTAATTTAAAAAAAAGTATAATATATTTTATTCAAAGTACTGACCCTCGCTTTCTACACATTTTGTCCATCTCTCGGGCAATATATGGATACCATTCCAAAAGAATGCTTCATCTTTATTTGAAATCCATTCATGGAGCCATTTTCGAAATTGTTGAAGTGTTGCTCCGCCAATAAGTGTCCCATTGATGAGAAGAGGTGATAATCAGAAGGCGCCAGGTCAGGTAAATACGGCGGGTGGGGTAGGAGTTCCCAACCAAGCGAAGAAATCGTTTCCTTAGTCAATCTGGCTGAATGTGCAGGAGCGTTATCATGCTGAAGAATGACTTTGGCGTGCCTGTGAGCCCATTCTGGGCGTTTTTTTCGATCAATGCGTGACTCAAATTGATCATTTGTTGTCGGTAGCGCTCGGTATTGACTGTTTCGCCGGGTTTGAGAAGCTCGTAGTAGACTACTCCCTTCTGATCCCACCACACACACAGCATTGTCTTCTTCCCAAAACGATCCGGTCTTGCACTTGATGTGGATGGTTGTCCTGGCGTTACCCATGATTTTTTTCGTTTGGGATTCTGAAAATAAATCCATTTTTCATCGCCAGTTACAACTCGATGCAAAAAAACCCTTTCTTTCGTGGCGTAAAAGCAGCATTTCGCACACAGTTTTTCGTTTTTTTTTCCATCTGTCGTTCGTCCAATTCATGTGGAACCCATTTTCCAACCTTTTGAATCTTTCCCATAGCTCTCAGGCGATCGGAAATGGCTTGCCTAGTGACATTCAACTGTTCTGCCATCATTTGTTGGGTTTGGGTATTGTCTTCGTCTAATAAAGATTGCAATTCGAAGTCCTCAAACTTTTTTGGTCGATTTTCTCGTTTTTGATCAGTAACATCAAAATCACCACGTTTGAAACTTTGAAACCAACGTTCACATGTCCTGACGGTTGGAGCAACATCGCCATAAGTCTCAACAAGAATTTGATGACATTCAGATGCCTTTTTCTTTTGATTAAATAAGAAAATCATGACATGCCGCAAATGCTCTTTATTTGGCTTAAAATTAGACATTTTTAACACCAAAGAAAGGTATGATACGTCCACGTAAACGACTTAAAAACAACTGACTTTTGTAAACAAATGACTAACAAACAAAATAGCGTTTAGAGATAAGCAAATCCTTCAATAGGCTAAGAGCGCATTCTATTGGAATTAAAACGACATTTTAAACTTGCATACCTGGTAAGAATGAATTGAATACTACTCTGAAGATTGTTAGACTCATGTTCTCAATTACTCTCATAAATATTTCTTTTACATTTCTATAATTTAAAAATAAAGACCAATATTTTGGGAGGAATGCAAGATTAAAATTTTTCTTGCATTCAGTCCCTTTCTGCTCAATCAAAATCTTTCATTTTGATTTTTGTTACAGCATCGAATAACCAAATTGGCACCCAGAGAGCAGTCAGAAGAAGACTTGGCCTTGTTGTTCGAAGATTCAATGAAAGTATTTTAGTCAATTGTTGTATAAACTGAATGTATAAATTTTATTTTTTGATTTGAATGACTGTTGAGAAATGTCTATATTTATACTTAAACAAATATATTTTTCTCCTTTATAGATATTCTTTCATTTCTGATTTTCCAAAGTGTTCGATAAAATTTTAAGTTCTTTATAAATGGTTTACAGTAGAGATTATGTAAGTCCTAAATGGTTATCATTATCGTGATGATAATGTATATAGGCCACCACGAGCAAGGATTGCCTATCCTCCCGACTTATGGCTGCAACTTTCATGTTATTATCGCCCTGCAGGGCTAGTGTATTATGTTTAACCTCATTACACCATCTTCAACTTAGCCTTCCTACCATCATTCACCATATAGGGAAAAGTGGGGCAGATTTGACATTGGGGCACAATTGACAGTCCTTCTTTTGGGCTCTATTTTTTTAAATCAAGTCGGGATTCGTGTTGGAAATTACGAAAGCAGTGGCAAAGATGTTTGACACCTTTATAATTTCCAACACAAATCCTGTCTTGATTTAAAAAAATAGAGCTCAAAAGAGGGACTGTCAATTGTGCCCGGAGTCAAATCTGCCCCATTTCCCCCTATCTGGGTTTCCAGCATGCCCTCATCCTCTGCCATGCTTATTACATGACCTGTCCAGAGTTATTGGTTTATTTTAATGAACTTTACCATGCACGATCCCTTGTAAATGTCTTTAAATTCTTGATTTATGTGATTTCTTCAGATTTGTATAACATACATAGCTCCATAGATGTTGCTACATTCAGAGGCTTATGTGAGAAAAGTCCTGATGAGTGTTTTATAAAGCGAAATATTTTTAGAAATAGAGGTATCAACTCTTAAAATATTTAGTAAGACCTAAATAGAATCAGTTGGATAACATTATCCACCTTTTTGGAGTGTCTTAGATCTAAATCAAATTGCAAAACTTTTCTGATTAAACAAAAAAAAAAAAAAAAAAAAATCTGTTTTAATTTATATTGTTTATTTATTTCTGGAATAGAATATTCTGAATATATATGTATGATAAATTCTATATTTTATAAAAGCTGAACTCGTAGGTACCAAATTATTTTCTTTGATTATAATATTCCTATATATAAGTATATAAATATTCTTATAAGATAATATTTAAAGTAACTTGATTGTAACATAATTTTGATAGTGTTAATCAATTCAAGTTACCAACATAGAGACTGATTTTATTAAAATAAATTTCTCTCATTAGTAATAAATAAGATAAGCACATTAGTAATAAATAAGATGTTTAATATACTGTGAGTAGATAAATAGATGGAATGTTATTTATTTTCAATACTTTAGAATTAAAAAAATGTATAAAAGTTATTGCCAATATATGTAGGATCCAGGGATATGTTATGTAGGATAAGTTGAACTAAAAATAAACTACAAAATTAAAAATAAGAGCACTCTTGGTTGTTTATTAAACACTTTACTATGTACAAACAAGAATTAACCTATAATTAAGCATTATATAAATTTTAATGGCGGTAATTAAATATAAAATAAATCATGAAGCATAGATTACTCACAATGGTAATTATGATATATTTATTTCAAAATATTTAATTTTAATTTAAATATGATCTTAAAAATTCAACTACACAACTTTGGCATCATAACACAATTGATTCTATATACTTATAAAAAAGAATATTGACAAATTTATACAAAAATATACAAAAAGAACATTAAAGTAATTGGTATATATAAATATTTACAATTAA
This sequence comes from Euschistus heros, assembly GCA_003667255.2. Lineage (NCBI taxonomy): Eukaryota > Metazoa > Arthropoda > Insecta > Hemiptera > Pentatomidae > Euschistus > Euschistus heros. Next base: position 2,024,451 of record RCWM02000057.1, on the reverse strand, counting down.
TTCGTTGATACAATTTACAATTAATTAAATAGTAAGATAATTTACTTTTATTGTTTTTAATCCAAATTTACAATCTTATTTGTACTCAGTATTTCCATGAGCATTAAGATTTTTAGTATTATTGATTCATCAAGAAAGAATAACAATAATTTTTTTATCCTCAACTTTTAAACGAGTTGAAATTAAAAAATATAATATATATCAGTCTACGTTAATATATGTTAGTTATAAAGTAAACATACTTTTGAAATTGGTACAATTAAAAAAAAAATGTTTTATGTAACATAAGAGGAACAAAAATAATTTCTTTCATAATTTTAACGAAAAGTTTCCTCGACACAGGGGTAGGCAAATGTATAGCTGGCCTGTTTTATTCGAATAAAAGAAACTATGGATATTCACAGTTGTATTAGCAATACCACTTGGATAAAAGTACCTGAATAATAGACCAGATTTTGGTACTATAGCATCTTAGTTTGTCTGTATTTGTGAAGGTTTTCTTAACATCTTTCTGGTTTTAGACAAAATTACATCCATTCTCATTTTGTTTCTTTGTAAATAAAGACTAAAATTCAATTAGTCTGATTAAAAAAATATAATTTAAATTTTTGATTTCTCGAGGGAAAAATGATTAAAACAATTTAAATATGATACAAACCTAGAGAAAAAAAGGGAACTATTTGGATGCTATGATTTTTTAATACTAATATATTAAGCATGTTCTACTCTTGGCAGTAATATTCAAAGATATAGCATGTATTTTTTAAATAATTATTTCTATATTTTATGCTTTTTAAAGCTACAAAAGTTTACAAAATGAGAAAATATTATTTTAACTCATGATTGTTTTATGTAAATGAAATTATATATTATATATTTTTATTACTGACAACAGTTTTTAGTGTTTTTATTAAAATATGATCTATGATTGTAATTGAAATAAAATTGAGGAGTAGTACAGGTGGAGTATAATATTTTTTTTTTAATCGAATCCACACATTTTTTTTTATGAAACCAAGAGAATAATTGGTTGTTACTTGTATACCTAATTTTTATAAATAATTGTTATGTTTATACCTAATTAGTTTTTTAAGTTTACTTAGGCCATAGCATATAAAGTTTTGTCCAACCCTGATATAAAGCTTAATCAAATAATATACATTATTAAAATTTGTTCAAATGCCTAATTATTTTTTTTACATTAAAAATTTGACCCTAGATTTACGGACAAAATTAAAGACACGTATGCTAACAGATATCTGCGGTCAAAGAGATTAATTTGTCAGGTTGAAATATGGCCAAAATGAGTTGCTGTGCTGATCCCCTAAAATGTCTGCCACTGTGAAGAATTTTAGTTCTTGCTGTTTAAGTAACACTGATATAAATAAAATTAATCTTTTAAAAATAAATCCATTCAAAGGAATAGTAACATCATCAAAAAAATCCACCCTTTTATTCCCACACACAAATTATTCCCTGTGACATAGATATACTATTGGCTGATTTATAAATATTAATTTAACAAATTTATAAACTCTTAAATAGTTTTAAATATTAAAAGTTTTTAATTATAAAAACTGTAATAGTGCCTAGACAATGAATATAAATAATAGGAGTTGATATGAGGTACTGGAAAACAAAAAGAGAAAAACTGTTTTTAGTACTAATAAATGGCTACTTTGTGGGAACTTCACTACAGTGTATTACGTAATGTTTAAATAGATGTTCTTATTGCTGAGTACTTTTAGAGAGGAATCTATATCAGCTAGCGTAGCTTAGATTTGGAGTGATTCAACCCACGAGAGTTAACTTGCTTTGTTGCAGACCCCTATAATAAATTTCAGTTTTTAAATGAATGGGAAAGGTTACTTAGTTGGTTGATGACCTGCACTTTCTGCTCTAAAACATAAAGAAGTTAAATCCAATAGAAATTTAGTGTGTAACCATTTTCTCATGTTATAAATAAACAGATTCAATTATGATCCAAGAAAAATTCCATTTATTGAAGATACCTTCACACACAAATTTATTAACCAGTCTTATAAGAAATTTTCATTTGCAGTTATATTTCTTGCTATTGACTATCATCAAATAATAATTAAATTAGTTTAATTAAAAATTAATGAAAATTTTGTTTAAGTAAAATTTTCCTTTAGCAAGCTGTCGCCGACTAATGGACAATATTATACCAAATCAGCCTTTCTATACAGCACCTTTTTTGTTAGCTTTGTTCAGCCAATCGCTATAGCAATAGAACAAAATATCTTCTACAAATCTACACCTTCACTAAATCTAACATTACTAGTTTAGGCTTTACAATAGATTGTTTTCGATGTCGATTGTCTCACAGCTGAATCTAGAGTTCAGTAGTCTCCAGTTTCTTGGATATGAGAGGGTTGCCTATCTTGTCCATATGCTGGTAGAGGTTTCGATGGTATGTGTTCCCATGCCGGTTGAGGTCGTTCTGTTCTTTTACATTTGCTGGGCATTCACTCCGCAACATGTTTGATTGACTGGAATATCAGAGACGTTTTTTTAAGTTTTATTAAATAAATTATATAAATTTCATTCAGTTTTATTGCGTAAAATCATGGCTCACTTTTAATAGAAGGAAATAATCATGAAAAATATTGTGGGTTACAAAAAATGAATATTATGAAAGCAAATTTTCAGTTTGATTTCTAATAATTAATATTATAGGACTGGCATGCAACTTAAAAGATAAAATGTATTGAAGTTACATACCTCAAACTACCATAGGAGGAAGCCTTGTAAATAACAAATTTCAATTTAGACTTCAGTATTAGCTTTTAGATAAACATTTTTAAAATCTCAAATTAGTTCACCAAATTAATATTTTTTGTAATGTTAATAGAAATTTGAAGCTAGAACATGGGTCAGTATACTACGAAAACTCATTAAAAGTTATATACTGAAGTTTTTACATACCCATGTTTATAATTATTCATGCTCAACATAGAATTCATAAACTTTGTTAAGGATCTTTTCTTTATGGAGCAAATGTAACTTATATATGAAACCAAAATTGAAAATAAATAAAAATAAGTGATGGACTTCTTAAAAAAATATATATTATTTCATAATTTATATATTTTAAGTAAATAACTCTACAATAGCACTTGGATGATCTAAGGGAAAGTAACTTGTAGAAATTGACTGACATATAATATATAAATTATGAAAAAAAAAAAAAAATTCATAACATAAAAAATTTTTAATTCCATCGTTCATCTAGTTACCTGTTACAAGAAGAATTCCCAGTGGTATCTTCCTGAGTATTTACACTAACAACAGCGTTCTCGTCTAATGAATCCCTTTCCGATGTTTGACTGAAAGTTGATAAACATCTTAACAATTTATTGGTATAATGAATGATGGATCGCTGATTAGAGAAATTACAGTTTTACCTCATTGTGTCATCTTTGTACCACTCATTTTCGTAAGCCTGCATCCAGATAGGGTTTGATCCTTCTACGCTGTGCATGTTTGTGTTAGGTACCCTGGCTGGGGCGCGAGTGAGGTCTGACTCTGTCGAACCTGAAAATGTAATATACCTCATCTTTGTATTAATGTAATTCTTAATTATTATATTATAAAATTAAAGAGCTACTTAAAAAAAATAACTAGATCAATGCAATTACAAGGTATATAGAATTACTGAATATTGTAGATGTTCATTTTAAGAATTTTTTTCTCTGCTTTTCACAAAAGTTTGAATTTAGAAAAATTAATTAATATTTGGGGTAGTTAATTACAACCCAACTCCATAATATATATATATATTATATATATATATATATATATATATATATATATATATATATATTCCAGGTATATATATATATATATATATATATATATATATTATATATATATATTAATTAATATTTGCAATCTCTATGCAATGAAGTATAATCTGTGTAGTATGAATCTCATTTGCTGAGGAAGAAATTGAATTGATTCGATGTATTTAGTGGTATTGTCATCGCTTATTTTCTATTGTAGAGAAAATTGTAAAAATCTCGTTTTTGATTGTTTTATTCATGTTCAAATCAAGGTTTGTGTTTAAATTAATCAAAGTAATACTAAAATGTTTTTATTCTTGTGGTGATATTAAAGGAAATGAGTTGAAGTTTAGCTTTTAAAACTGTATTCTTTTTCATAAATTTTAGTTATGATTTCATTCACTGAAATGAGTAACTGCTTCCAAAAGTTATGGAACGTACTGCTGACCTCTTAGGCAAAATGAACTCATTTATCCCTTCTTAATGTTAATGTTTATGAATTCATTTACAATATTTGCATAAAACAGTATGTATGGTTACCAAAGGCAGTGACTGTTGCAGCTTTAAGCTGTCGTTGATATGAAGCTCTCTGCGAAAGACAAAGTGAAATGACAACAAGTAACAGCAACAAAAGGAACAGTGCAGCTCCAAGTAACCATAGCAACAAGACCGAATCTGGTTCTATAATGCGTGCAAGGCCCAAAGCTTCAGCACCTTCAGTGTCCAAAACATTGAACTCCTGAAAAATATGATAATATTTGAATTGGTGTAAGAAACCATTATCTGTTGACTATGTAATGCTAAAAATTTGTAAATAAAAAACTAATTTATCACTATTAAATTACTACAAAGTTTTTCTTATTAAAAAAAAATCTTTCTTTCAAAACAATTTCTTTCCTTTAGCACCAAAGTAGCCTCTTTGTTCTTATAACAAATCACAAAGCTCTTCACAACATATAACTATTATTAAAATATTTCAATAGGTTATTTATTTATTCAAAATTTAGTAAGCCTTGTTACCTTGAAGAGCGCATCGAGATGTTCAATGTTTTGGTCTATCAACTTAAGTACATGTGGTACCTCCAGGATCGAATGGTCTTTTGGGTTGACAAAGTGAAGGTATAAGTCTGTCCGTGTCTTGTCCACCCTTCCATCACGAGCCTCGTGTACTTTGAATAGATCAACATTCACAATAGCTCCAGTTACGTTTCCTAAAACACTTTATAAAAAGAAAATGATTTACTAAAAAAACATGTTATATTAGTTTTCATTATGTTTAAAATTATAATGAATATCATATGTCTGTGTTTTTTCTAAATAAATGAAACACTTTGACTATTCAGTTCTATTACAATTTAATATTTTTAAATAAAAAAACTGTGGAAGGCATGTGTATCATGTTGACTTTGAACTGGTTACTGACAGGATTCTACATGTAACCGTTAAGGGAAAAAATAGTTTATTGATTTTATTAGTCATCAAAGTTCATTAGTTTTGAATATTATTTTGATTTGTTAAGAGATTATGAATTATGACAATGAGGATGGGATTGTTTGAAAATTTTTTCATGAAAAGAGCTGAAAATTAATATGCTTGTTAGACATAACTTTTAATGTTTTAAAATACTCAATGTATCAGAGATTGAGTTGAATGGGTTCCTGGACACACAGGAACACTAGGTCCTGAAAGTATGGTACGTTTTTAAAGAAAGGCTCAGATAGTACTCCTCCTCCAACAGGCTGTTTTTGGAATGAGACTTTGCTATACTTAGAGGATGATTGAATTAATGTCATAAGCAGGGAGGATAAAATGGGCTAAGTGGTTTCGATCAGGTGATGCCAATGGACTATTTTATCAAATATAAGAACAATCATAGGTAAGCGGGAAGTAAGTAGAAGGGCCAAACATAGGCTCTTTAAATCGGGGTTTCTTCCTGTGCTCCTTTATAGATTGAAAAGCTGGAAAACGTTAACGAGATCACCACTGCTGAAATGAGATTGCTTAGATAAATAGTTAGAAAGACCAAGAGGGACTGGATCAGAAATTATAGGGTTCATGATAATTTGGGAGTGAGGCCATTATGAAGCATCCTAGAAGAACAGAAGCTAAAATGTTATGGCCATGTTTGTAGAATGGACGTTACCCATAAGGCTAAGAGGTTTTATGAAGCTAGACTGGAAGACAGACATCCTTGAGGCACACCTAGAAGTATGTTCACTGACTATGTTGGAAAACTGTGGTCAGCAAGAGAATGCACAATGCCAGAGATGAGAAGACATACAAAAGACAGTAACAAGTGGTCTAGTTAATTGGCACATGGAGTTAGATAGAGGAAAAAGAAGAAGAAGAAACAGTTCCACTCTGAACTGTTCTAGGAGAATCACTACAAAAAAAGAAGCCAAAAATTCATAAAACTACAGTTGGTCTAACAGCCTGTCACAACCTTATACTAACTGAATAAACATTTCTTTCCGACCAAGATAAAAGAAGCTCCCCTCTAATGGATCCAAGGGGCTTCCTGAAGTTTACAAATGCAATTGGGCTGTCTTGGGTGGTTGGTAACCAGTAGGTTTATTAAAAGTCGCGGTACATATAGCACCAGTGATAAAAAAAAAAAAAAAAAAAAAAGTCCACTTACTCTCTGAATTTGTCAATGTTTGCTCTTAGTTCTTGTGGATGTTGCCTCAAAACAAATTTCACTCTTTGGTCTTCTCGTAGAAGGTAAATAAAAACATGAGCTATATCAGAAAGACCACCAGTATCATTTACCATAACCTAAAAAATATTAAAAAATAAAATGATGATTATTCAAAGTTTATTTATAAGTGTATAATAACAATAAAAAAATAACAGTACACAACAATCTGAATAATATATCTTACCGTAAAGTCAAAATATCCTTTCATTCCTTTCTGCGGATCGAAGTTGACAAAAACACTTCCAGTATCCTTGTCGACAATGAAAGGTGGTGTTTGTATATTCTCCATACCTTCACTTAGTGTCATCTTTACATCACTCGTCATGTAGTAACTCATTTTACCATTCCTTCCCAAATCTGGGTCTGTAGCCTAAAATGAGGAAAATAATAGTATAGTACTGTGAGTATAATAACATACTATCATTCAATGCATTAAAATCTAAAGAATATATGAAATTATTGAACATTCACTATTACCTTTACTTGCATGAATTCTGTCCCAAAATCTGCTTCTGTAGTGATACCTCCTGTAAAAACTCTTTTTGTAAAGACTGGTGCATTGTCATTAACATCAGAAACATTGATAATGAGGAGCAGAAGAGTGTCATCAGAAGGGTCGAAGTCTGTAATGCGAGGAGGTATTTTCGTGCAATCTTCACTAGCTTTGACGATTATCTTATATTTGTCAGTAATCTCCCTGTCCAGTTCTCTCATTGTCTGAACAAACAAGAACATATCCATATATATATAGGATCTGAATTGTAGAAATTATTTATTTAATAATAGGTTATTTAACTTACAGAAAAGGATTCATTTAAAGTTCATACATTTGGAAATATGAAAATGAATATGTAAAGTTTTTTCTTAAAAAATTGTTTCTATCTTTTATTAAAAGATTTTGTTAAATATATATAAATGATGAAATTATTATCCTAATAAACATGATTCCTGACAAAAAATTCAATACACAAAGCATCACATCTCACAATATTATGGACTCTGGATTATGAAAAACAAAGTTGAACACTTTTTAATCCATTAAATTTATAGGAAAATATGAAATCAGTCTTTAAGGGCCATTTTTGTACAGCAGGGTGAATACATAGCTTTGTGGACTGGAAAATGTTTTTTTAACAATGCCATCTTTAATTTTTCCAATATCCTTTAGATTAATTGCTTTCAGTAAAAATATTCTACCACTCAAAAATTAGAAAAATTGATATTCATATTTGAAAAACAAAGTTGGCGTTACTCAAAGTGATGTATTTTATTTTTTTTATTTTTATTGTTTTCCCTTCCATAGTAACCCTATAGAAGAGGTATGAATTTGATAAATAATACATGAGGTTCCATACATTTTGTATACTACTTGATTAAATAATGTATTAAAAATAAATAAATAAATAAAAAATGTCATAATGACTAATTTCATATTTTCTAAACTAAAAAACTAATATATCAAAACGTTTTCTACAAAAAGTTCTGGATTGTGTATCAGTTTTGATAATAAAAACTAGGTGTTCCATTTAAGAAAACAAAGTTGACATCTGAGGTTTGTTGATTAACAATTTTAAAGTTAACAATTTTAAAATAATTATGAAATGAGTCTTTACCGTGATTTGATGAGTTAAAGGTTCGATGTTGAACCAGGAACCTTCATTGCCTCCTACTATATAATAACAAACAGGGCTGGTCGGTTCATCTTCCTCAATATCGATATCATCCTGGTCAACTGTATCTACAATCTGTCTCCTTTCTTGACCTGGAGGTGTGTGCTCTAGAAAATCAATTTAAAAAAAAAAAATAGGTTGAGAAAAGGATCAATTAATTACTATTAAAAATAATTCAAAGCATATTTAATAGTCATATTTTTTAAAATAATAATTAAAATTTTTGATAAATGTTTCTGAGGTTTTGCTAATTTACTTGAATATTTTGAAAAAACAATTTAATAAGAAATATTCATTCACCCTTTCACCATCAAATGAAAAAATACTTATAAATAAAATATTTTTTAAAGTATAATACCATTAATTAAAAATATGACAATATTATATAATATATATATATAGTGGAGTCTCACTAATAAGAAACATTCAGTTATACGAAGAATTTTTTGTTCTCCGGCGAACGAATAACTATCTTTATAACTATTCAGTTATAAGAATTATTCACTTATATGAAACATTTTTCATTCCCCCTCAAATTCGTATAAGTGAGACTCCACTGTATATCATAGTTTTTCTTGTAGTTTTTTTTTTCCTTTTTAACTTAGACTTAATTATCAATTGAGCTCATAAATATTTATAGTTATCATACCAGTAAAATTAACTGCAAACTCATCAACCAGAAACTGCGGCTGGTAATCGTTGATGTTCCTGACATAAATGGTGAGATCTAAATCTGAAGATAAAGGAGTAGGAACTCCATGGTCATATGCTTCTACACGTAACTGTATATAGAAAATATTATATCATTAAAACCTTGTGATGTTATCTTTAAATTGTATCTTTTATTCTTATCTTAAAATGATAAATCAAAGAAAGGTTAAAAGAGACTGCTATACCTGGTAAATTTTTTGTGTTTCTCGGTCGAGTGGCTTCTTAAGAGTGACGAGTCCAGTTGTAGACTCGATGGAGAATGTTTTCCAATCTCCTGACAAATCCTGCCTGAGTCTGTAGCTGACAGCTGCATTTTGGCCAATGTCACTGTCTTCAGCCACTACAGTTATCACTTCACTTCCCACAGTTGCATTCTGTTAAATTTTTTTTATAAATACTATACAATAAAAGTACACTATTTTAATATAGATAAAACAATATTGATCATTTGATGGTAGCAAGTAAATAAAATAAATGAATAATAATAATAATAATAATGAAAAAAAAAAAAAAAAAAAAAAATAGACGGCATATTAATTTTTAGAATAAGTAAAGATTAGTACCAGACCTAAACTTGTGTTATGTTAGAATTTATATAATCAGATTACATATTAGTTGTATTATAACAAGTTTTAATAGAACAATAAATAAATAATAATAAATATTGATACCTCGGGTACTCTTATTGTGGTGTTGTGAGGTGGACTGATGAATACAGGGGCATTGTCATTAAAATCAGTGATGCAAATGTCAAGATTAGCAATTGCAGATTTTGCAGGTTTTCCCAAGTCAGAAGCTTCAATTGTGAGAGAATAGTTACCATACTTTCCCTTAAGAGAACCAACACTCAAGACTCTTGCAGACCAGGCATCAACTGCTTCCAGCTCAAAGAGTTCTGTCAAGAAACAATATTTTTTCTTTAACTATAGTACTTACTTGCAAATATGAACAAAGTTGCAAAGATTTAGAAATTACATAAAGTTAAAAAATAAATTGGAAAATATATGGTCTACAATGGACGTAATTTCAGCACATGTACTTATTTTGTATTTTTTTTTACTTATTATTTTTAAATGAAATATATTCTAAATTTTTCTTTTTATTTTATTTCTTTGAATTTAAAAAATAGGTAAACACATAGTAATTAGTATAAGACTTTAAAATGGTAATTGACTTTTTATTATCTTACTTTTCTCATTTCCGGCTAAAATAGCAAACGCGACTTGACCATTAGGAGTGTTAGGGTCATCAGCATCAGTCACTTTCAGTAAGGTAATGGTATCTCTAGGTTCATGGAACTCAGTGACGGCAACACAGGTTTCTGGAAGCGTAGAGAACTTCGGTGCTTCATCATTTACATCCAAAATCGTTATCCTACAGAAAATAAAGACAGCTTTAACAAGATATATAATATTTAAGAGTGTATGAAATAACCAATTTTCAGAACAAAATGAGTTTATAAAATTTTTTTTTTAATAGACGGTGTTTCCATAATTTAAGATGATAAATTTTTTTTTATTTTATCTATTTATAGAAATTTACAACTGTCCATACAAAAAAAAAAATGTACATCTGGTAGCACTTCGATAAAAGTTCTATATGAGAAGGTACCAAGGCCATTTTCTTTTCAGGCACCTACTTGGGCATCTACGCTGGGCTAAATCAACAACATATGGAACAGTTTATTTATGACAAAGTAAGGAGCATTAATGGTTTTTTTCAAAGGTTTTTGGATTGCAAGGATTTAGTGGAGCCCTGGATTTCAATTCAAAGTATTCTCCAAATAGGTCTAATTACTGTAAAGAATATGAGTCTTTTGTAATGAATTGGTATCTTAGAGCATTTGTCTAGTAAATACTGAAGAAGCCAAAAACAACGAGCAGTTTCTTGTTGTTTCAGTCTTGTATGCGAATTACAAGTTTAACGTTTTTCCAGTTGGAGTCTTCGGTAGCGGATCTGTTCAACAGGAATCAATGGAATATAATGATATTTTAATAATTAAAAATAAAGCTTGTGCAATGTTATTATTTCATTACATAAATAAAAAAGAAAGAAGAGACATCTCTTTACGATTCAGAAAAATGATAAAATTCCTTTTTAATTTACTTCTTTTATAAAACATTATCTTCACATTAACTAGATGTATGTATTTTTGTGTAAATTTCGATATTTAGATTTTAAAAAATAAAATAAATGAAAAAAAAATTATACATTTGTAAAGGGTCTAAAATTTGGTCTATTTTCATGTGGAAATTTTAAATAATTCAAAATAAATAAATTTAAGAAAATTATTTAGTGAATTAAATTTGTATAAATAATGAAAAATGGTTACATATAACTGAGTCAACTGTTATATAATTTTTTGTTTATAATTAATTTTATTTATAATTGTGGGTAAGAATAATGTAAATTATATTGATAACATCTAAAGAAAAAGTGTAATTTGTATAATTTGTTTAAAATTTAATTTGTACAATAAATTTAGTTGGCAATACATAGAATAGGAGAGAGGGGGACAGTGTTTTGGAGGGAACAGGATGTGTGTGGCCACATGGTGTGTGCAGGCAGTTAAAGTGAAAACATGTTTGTGAAAATTGGATGAGTGTTTTTTTTTTTTTTGTTATGTCGATAGAACTGTACTTAAATGTATTTTAGTATTTTGTGAGAAGAGTTGGTTAGGTGTTTAACAGGACAATTTAGTAATTATTATTGTTATTTATTTATTTGTCATTTATTATCTTACGGCGCCCGGACAAAGTAAAGCAAAATGGACTGTGTGTTCAACTTGTAATTAATAATGGTAAGAATAACCTTACACATTGTCTTTATAATTATGAAGAAAATTGTTGAATGTGGATTAAATCTAAGAGATAATGGTTCGATATGCTGTCCAAAAATAAAATATTATTATTATTATTATTATTATGTTTTTTTTTTGTTTGTTTTTTTGTAGCCTCTAATAAGGCTTGCACAGTAAGACAAAAAGTCGGCACATATTAAAAAAAAATATTTATCATCTCTGTTTTATTTTTAGATCATACTCCTGATCATCGCCCCATAAAAATAATTAATTTGAATTATTAACTATGTTATTACGTTATTTGCTTAAAGGCATTTCTGCTTTCGCCACTGATATAACCAAACTGGTAGTTGTCCCAAGCTTGAATAATCAACATGTAGGAACTAGTTTCTTCTCTATCTAACGAATCTGTTACGTTGAGTATTCCAGTTTCTGGGTGAATTGAAAATTTTCCCTTTAAATAACAGAAAGCAAGTTAGGTTAATGATATCTGCAGATCTTTTATTTTTTTCATAAAAAAATTATAATCTTTAAATTTTGATACCTGTGAAGATCTTCTGTCTAATAAATAGGTGACCTTTCCATAGTCCCCTTCATCAGCATCTGTCGCAACTATCTGAGTAACTTCTGTTCCTAGAAGTGAAGAGGATAATAATTAATTTCATAAAAATTTTAATATATGTTTAATTTACAAACAAAAAAAAAATTGTGTACCTATAGTTGCGTTTTCCCAAATAGAAATGTTACTAATATCACTTAAAAATACAGGATTATTATCATTTTCATCGATGACTTGAATAAATACTTCAGCAAATGAGGATCTTGTTGGTAAGCCAGAATCTGTTGCTTTTACAGTAAAATTTATCCAGGAGACCTGTTCTCGATCAATACGACTTCCAACGACCAACTCACCAGTGGCTGCATCTAGTTTTATTAAATCTCCATATTTTTTTGCTCCTAAAAAAAAAAAAATAAATGTTTTCTTAAATTCCATAACAGAAATTAATTATCAGTTTATTTAATAAACGAACAAGTGTATGAAAACTAATCGTATTGAGTATTCGAAGAATTATTGAATTGAATGGAAAAAGAACGAATTAATGGTGAATTAATAAAAAAGAGAAGTTAAATAAACTTAACATTTAATCATATTTGGATCTTAGTAACTGCAGAAAATAAGAATAGATCAAGAAACAATATTGAGGGTTGTTTTCAATATGAAATTTAGTATGAAATAATATTTCTTTCTGGGTATCAACAATATTGGAGATATTTAGATCCTTGTGAATTCAATTCTATGTTAAAGAATGAGGACAGTTAGAATTATTTAGTTTGTTTAATGAATAAAAGTAATTTTATAATTACAATAAATATAAATAATACCTTGCAGTGAATAATTTATTGTTTTATTTTTATCTGCATCATCAGCGATTATGTTAGCAATATTAACTCCAGTCTGACTATTTTCTGTTACGGAACAACGATAAAAAGGTTTCCTGAAGACAGGATTGTTATCGTTTTCATCTTCGATAATAACATTTAAAATACCTAGTTAAACAGAAAATGAATCAAGATCAATTGAAAATGGCTATTTATCAAAATTTTGAACAGTCAAAATAAAATATACCAGAGGCTATTTGAAGCCCCGATTGTGCAGCCATGTCTTGAACTTGAACATGAACTTTGATTATTTCCACTTTTTCTCTGTCTAGTACCTAAAAAGAAAAATGGTAAATACTCAAATTTTAAGAAAAGTCATGATTAGTCTAAAATAATTTGATGAGGGTAATAACCTTGGCCAATCTTAGAGTTCCATCATTAGCATCCAAATCAAACGCTGATGATAGTTCCACCTCTGATGATCGTATCAGTCTTCCTTCTTCAGTCCTGCCTTCGAGGCCAGTTAGATCCAAGCTATACCTTAGTCTTGCATCAGAATCCAGATCATTTGCAATTAATTTTGTAATGATATGCCCAACCTGAAATTTAAATATCTTAGTTTAAATATAAAAAAGACTTAAAAAAGATATTTTGTTATAAGTTATTGAATTAGCCATCATCATGAACTGGCTTATAAATCTAGTTGAATCAAATTAAACACAAGTTTCAGGGTTGTCATTAGTAACATATCATTGAATACAATAACAATTTATCAATTATTTATGAGATGATAGTAGAATGGAAAGGGACGTGGAATGTATATCTTGTAATATATAGATACTCTTTTTATTAGTTTATCAGAAAATAAATTAAATTTTGGTTAATAAGCACAAGTTTATTCTTCTATACTAGTATTGACTGTCAATTTCAAGAACAACCATGCTAAACTTCAAAGGTCGAGAAATTGAAGTTTTTTAGAACAACAGATCTATCATTCATTATTCATTTCTTTTCAAAATATTAGATAATTGTAAAAAAACCCTGATAACCTGTTTTTAAGTGATGATTTGGTACTGTCTTTCAGGAATAAATTTCTTTTCAAACTTGAAGCATTAAAAAAAAAAAAGGCAAACAAAAACAAAATTTTTTTTAGGAAGAATGATATAGAAACTGAAAAGCATATTTTAACTGGTTAATAATTCAATATATAAAAAGTTACCTGAGTATTCTCTTTAATATGAATTGTTCCAGGGTCAGCCAGAATCGGAGCTTTGTTGTTCACATCCCTGACCCTAACAGTAACGCTAACAGATGATGTCTGCTGTGCTACACCTAGGCCTCCATCAATGGCCACAACTTCAAGCCTGTAGAGATCTCCTCTTGGCTGGCTCAAGTCTGGGTCTAATGATGCTCCCAATGAAGTTGTCACAACGCCTGTGTTTGGATCTATGACAAACTTGTCCTTTGCTCCCTCGTTGATACGATAGACTATGGTATTATAAGGAGAACTGCCGTCATTATCATACGCTTGCACCTGAGAAATAGCAAATAAGAAAATAAGAATTAAGTAATAATACAACAAAAGAAAAATGAGATAAAATCTAGAAAATTCTAGTTCTTCAATAACTAATCTAAAAATAAAAAAACATTTTTTTTCTGTCTTAAAGAAGCAAGTTCTTTTAGAGCATACCTTCAAAATTGATGTTCCACCAGGTGTGTCTTCTGGTATAGTTGTCATATACTCTGTTGATTCAAATATTGGTATGTTGTCATTCACATCTTGAAAATAAATGGTAACTTCAGTAGTTGATGACAAAGCAGGTCTGCCACCATCCTCGGCTTTAACCTGTACAAATTTATCAAGATTTATAGATTGGAAAGGATTTCAAGAAAAAAAGAAGTATAATAATAAAAACAGAATCAAACCTGGATTGTGATCGGAAAAGAAGAAGAATGCTGACGACGTGAATCTTTTGGTATTGCCTCAAAGTCAAGGGGCTTAACTGGTTTGAGCTCTCCGCTTCTTGGATCTATTGTGAAGTTATGTCGCAGTTCTGACCATCCAACGATAGAATATCTTATTTCACTGTTCTGTGTTCCTTTGAAGAAGAAATAAGATTAATGTCATGTCATATATAAAGATTCTTTGCCTTAATTAATAAATAACTACCATTAAGGTCAGCATCTGTTGCTTCAACAAAAAGTGGAGATTCAAAGTTTGGTTCATTTTCGAGTAATCTAGCTTCATATTTGTTTTGTAAGAACTGAGGCTCATTGTCATTTACGTCTTCAACATTTATTACTAACTGAACTGTATTCCTGCAAAAAATTAACAATTATTTTTTAATTGGCGATTGAAGCGAAAAGCTGAAAAATAAATCTCAAATAAGAAAGATCTAAGGATTACTTTTGACAAAAATTAAAAAATACGATCATCCCTGCATGTATGATCCTAAAAATTGTAAATATAAAATTGAAAGGAAACCATAAAAGTTACAATTTTGTAAGATTTCCAATGCTTTATAAATCAACTAGAACAAAGATCTTTTTCTAGCACTTGATTATATGTTCAGGTTCTCTATTTTACTTGCTATCTATTTCACATAAAAGGAGAATGGCAATTAGCCAAAAAAATATTTAGGAGATCTCAAATTAGACAAAATAAAAAAATAAAAAATTGAGAATATCACAATTGTAAAAAGAACAACACTAAAATAGGAATGGATTAATCATTAAAATTTTGAAAAAAAATTTGTTGAAACAGGAATCTTTTCTTATGATCTCATAAATATGGTTTTAAGCAATGATTTGACACATATAATTAGTATTTTTATTTTTGTTTGAACTTATTTTATGAGCTCTTTAAAACATGGGTATTAGTATATGGTCGGAAAAAAAGGGTGTAAGACTTGAAAATTTCAGCTTGCCATCAATATTTATATATGAATCATGAATTATTCATATGCAAATGTAAATAAATAAGAACAAAAATTACTTTTTTGTATTTTTTTACACAAGTTATTTAAAAAATATTGCTATTTCATTACAATAAACTATATAAAGAATAGATCTATTTTCATATATTTGTGCTAATTCTTATTTTATTGGCTTAGCAACTCAGTTATCTCATCAAGATGGCTGAGGAGAGAGATAAATATGACATAATAAATGGGATAACAATTACCTATTTCCAAGACCTAAATCATCACGGGCTTCAACTACCAGATAATGTTTTGATATTAACTCTCTATCAAATGTTGGTTGGTCTGATTTGATTGTTATAGCTCCTGTAGTTGGGTCCAATGACAAACTAAAAAAAAAAAAATAATAATAAACTACTAAATAAATAAATAAATTATGCTAAAATATTATATTATGAAAGATATTCTACTTACAGTTCCGCCACACTGCCTCCAATGTTAGTATATCTAATTCCTTCCGACCCAAATTTACCCGAATCCATATCCCTAGCATATACGATAGCTATTGTTGTACCTGAACCAGAATTTTCAGGAACTGATGCCTAAATTAAAAAATTAATTATATTATAAAATACATCACATAAACGACTACATTTTTAAATAAATGAGAAAACTTTTTAACTTTTTGTATGAAATACCTCGTAAATGGGTTTGCTGAATTCAGGAAAATTGTCATTCATATCTCTGATGTAAACAGTTACAGGGACTGAACTGAATTTAGGATTTCTATTGACAGTTTCTCTTGCGGTTAGCGTGAAGTTTATAACTGTAAAAGCAGAAATGCTTTAAGTTACTAAAAAAATTTCAATAAATTATTGCATGTGCTGGTTTTAATTGTTTTGAATAATGTTGTTCAGTGCAAGAAGAAAGGAAAGTAAAAAAAAATATTGCTCCCTATTGCTTTAAATATATAATTTCATATATTATATACACAAACATAACAGAAAAATATACGTTTTATAAAATGATCCTTGTTTATAACATACTCGTATATAACTAACTCTATTCTACTAATTCAAAACAAATCTAAAATATATAGGTACCACCTTGTATTTATGATGACATTTAACACAGATCCCTCATCTCATAATTTTGATTGGCTTAAAGATATATTTACATCAATTTAAATCAGCAACATTTAAATTAAATTGATAATACAGTTTTTTGAAAATATTTCCATTATAATAAATATTAAGTATCCTCATACCATTTATTTTTTCAAAGTCGAGCTTTGTTGGATCTTTGACTCGAATAAGAAATGAAGCATCATTGATTCCTTGATGAGGTGTAACTTCAAAAACATCACCATCTCCATTGATAAACATTTCAAATGTGCCATTTTTCCCCTATGAAATAAATTATGTTGATATATTTGATATAATTTTTTTTTTTTTTTTAAGGTAGGTAAAATTAAAAAAAAAAAAAAAAAAAAAAAAAGAAATGTTTCTTTTACTACCTGATCATAATCATACACCTGCGGTATCGCAGGTGGGAGAAAAGTTACAGGTGTGTTGGACTGGGCATTTTCATTCACTTGACAAATATAACGGTCACTTCGGAAGCGTGGAATTTCATCGTTGATGTCTGTTATGATAATAGTCACTTCAGTCCTTGCTGTTGGTGG
Organism: Euschistus heros; assembly: GCA_003667255.2. Classification (NCBI taxonomy): domain Eukaryota; kingdom Metazoa; phylum Arthropoda; class Insecta; order Hemiptera; family Pentatomidae; genus Euschistus; species Euschistus heros. The sequence goes on along the minus strand of RCWM02000057.1, from coordinate 2,006,781 downwards.
TGGGAAAATAATTCTGGATTCTTCTTTAGCCTAGCAAAAATACATAAAATATATTTACAATTGTTACAGGTAAATGTTAATACGTAAATATAATAGGTAAATTAAAAATTAATATTTTATATCATTATTCATATATAAAAAATAAAAATAAAAATCAATATTGAATGTTTAACATTTTATTTAAGGTAAAGTTATCATACATACTAATATTTTGAGTAATTTAAAAAAAAAAAAAAAAAAAAAAAAATCACCTGGATCTCCAAAATGTAAGCACCATTATTATTATTAATTATAGCTTCCCTGTCGATGCCTTTTAAAGTATAGACTTTCCCTGTCGCAGGATCAATATCAAAAACTCCCTGAGCACCGCTGATTATGGAGTAAGATATCTCATTGTTTATACCTCTATCTCCATCAATGGCTCTAACTGAAAGCAAAAAATGATATTATGAATTACCTAATATTATTTAAAGAAAAAAAAAAGAAAATAATACTGTTATAATAATGTGTATAATACCTTGAAGAACTGAACTACCGATGGGTGCATCCTCAGCTATCCTAGTGACTGGTGAAACTACAACGAATTCAGGTGGCTGATCTTCGACATCTTGAACTTTAACTACAAGAGCAGCTGTACCGGTATTTATCTACCATAAATAAATAATAAAATTTTAAATTGGAATATAAATAAAAGATATATTTTATTTCTTGTATTTTTAGAAAATACAAACATACCCTATCGTTGTTAGATCTATCAACAGCTAATACCCTTAACTGATATAAGAACTTTCTTTCATAATCTAATTTTCCTACAAGGCGCAATACTCCTTTTCCATTAATGGTTGATATGCTGAATACATGGTCTTCGTTGTCTTGTTCTTGTAAATTATATACCACCTGAACAAAAAAAATCTTATAATTTATAGAATATATTCAAATTAAACTAATTCTTATACTTTAATAAATATTTCGGAGAGGACTCTTTATTTTTCAGTGGACCTGTTAAGTTAATTTTGACCTTTTTACTCTGGCAGGACAGGAGTTTCCCAAGTTGAAATATATAAAGGAGTTAAATTCTAAAAAATAACAAATAAAAAAAAACATTTCATGGTGTATTGATATTTTTTAATAGCAGAAAAATAGTTGTAATATATATCAAATTGTAGTTTGATATTATTATTATTAGTTCATGCTAATTTTCTGATGAACAAAAGAAGAAACAAATGAAATGAGATGAAAGGTACTTTTAAAAGAGGTAAAATTGGGTCACAATAATCTATTGAATGTTTATTTGTTTTTAATATTTAAATGAATAAGCACAATTTTAAAATACTTTTTGGTTTATTTATTTATTTTTTTAAATAGTGAAAAAAAGAGAAAAAAAGTCAGGTCATGCATTCCGTCATATCTTAAAAAAAAAAAAAAAAAAAAAAAAAAAAAAAAAAAAAAAAAAAAAAAAAAAAAAAAAAAAAAAAAAAAAATAATCAAGAGTATCACATTAAGCTTAATTACAAATTATAAATTTTTTAATAAAATGTAGGATTTAACCATGGTGTGTAAAAATAAAATATCATAAGAAACAATAAATAATAACATGATATTTGACACCATGTATTTGAAATATAATTTCTCATAATCATGTATACCTCAAGTGATCTTTGGAGCTATTAGAGAAGGTGGAATATGGTGGCTTAGAAAAAACAAGGAATTTTATGAGATCTATGAGGAAAAGGATATACTCGGGTTAAAAAGCTTGGGAACCTCTAATGGGCTGACCATCTTGTGGATTATATGGATGACACTGAGAAACCAAAGAAAATGATGAAAGAGGAAACTACATTAAACAAGGAGTGAGGGACGACACAATTCAAGATTGATGGACAATGTTGCTGCAAAGCCTAGAGCCTTATTAGACATCTGGAACTGGACTGCTGCAATAAAAGACAGAGCCATCAGGCAGAGAAGGCCAAGACTTGCTTTAGGGTTTTAGGATCAAATATGTAAGTATGAGAAACATTAAGTGTATTTTTATCTTAAAATTATATTAAAAGTATAATTTAAATTATTATTAAGTACCATACCTGACCATAAGGACCTTCATCAGCATCTGTGGCTTCCAGTGTCGTCAGTATCCCTGGGTCGCTATCCTCAGGAACGGTGATTGACGATTGGTATGGTTTAAAAACAGGTTCATTGTCATTCACATCCTCGACTAGAAGTAAAAGACTCTGGGTAATATAGTTCCCTTCGCCGAGTCTGCCATCTGTAAGAGTTAGCACCATCATGTATTCGTCCCTGACCTAGGATAAAAAATAAATAAGGATTAAAACTATTGTTAACAATTGCATGACTTCACTAGTCTAAAGGAGTTCGTCAATTAATTAATTTATAACTATTAAGAGACAATGTAATAATTGGCAATTATCTTGATAAACAAGAGATAATAATGCATATCTAATAATTTTAAATATAGAAATTCGTAACAGAAATAAATAGAAATGATAATTCATATTAACAATTTTTTTTCTAAATAAATAATTTTTTATAAGAAATTATTTACAAAACTTAAAAGGAATATTATATAATATATATTTATTACCTCCCTGTCAAGTTCCTTATTGAGGTAAATATTAGCCTCACTTGTGCCAAGGTTTTCTATCCTTATGACATCAGATCCAGGATAATCCCTTATACCAAATGTCAAAGGATCACCGTCTGGGTCCATTCCTCGTAACCGATAAATTAAACTACCTGCAATTTAATTTTTTATTAGCATACAAATTGTAATAACACATAGAATAACATTTTTTAAAAATATTTCTACAAAAATATGTTGTATCCAGATTTTATTAATTATACAAAATTTGACCAAATAATTTTTATATAAGTTAGAGTATTGATAATGCCATGATAAGAATTATTTTAATCTATCCTTCAGTTTTGAACATACCAACTGGTGTGTCTGGACCCTCCTTGAGTCGCAAGACGATCTCAGTCTGGCCATCTATCAAGAAACGAGGAGGGCGGTTCGCAAAAGCACCACTGGCGAGGCACAAGAGTCCAAGCCACCAGAACCACCATCCCCAGGTCATCCTATATTTGCTGGAGCATTGAGCTATTTCACATCTTAGCCAGCACCTCTAGTTACCTCCTCATTCCGGGGTAGCGCTGGGTCATTTCACTGTAGCAACGTACAGCCATCTGTAATGAAAAAAGAAAATAACATTTATAAAAAATTATTTGTAAATGAACAATAGTTGTGGAACTACTCACAAAAATTAAGTTTACTTCAAACATTTTTTAATAACAGTTTTGGAGAAATTAATGTTATAAATGTCATAGATTAATAATTTCTCATTAGGAATTCGCACTCATAGTTGTATTTATAACAAAAATAAATTATAGAAAAATAACTTCCAGTATCATAATGCTGGATCAAATCTCTTTAAAAAAAAGTCATTGAATAATAGGCTCTAGTTTTCTTGCAATTAAGAAGATCCATACAAAGGCGTTATCTACAATCAGTTCCAAATTTAACTACAATTGCCTGAATCACCAAACAATTCATGAATTTTCTGCTGATCTGCTTATAAATATAAGAAAATTTTAAATACAGAATAAAATGTACAACTGCTTTATTAAATTTTAATTCCTGTATTTTTTTTAAAATCGTAGCATAAATAGCTCATTATTGCTTTTTACAAGCTATACCACCATAAATATTTATTTATTTTGCTGAACTGAGGATTTTCAGTACTCTTTCAAATTCACATATTTTAAATTACATACCATTAATTAAAAACAATTTTAATTCAATTTTACTGAATCCAATAATTGTAAAATGATTTTATGATAATTAACAGGTAATTACTTAATATTTATAATTTTTTTAAAGTTATATTTAAATATCAATATATTACCGAAACCAAAAATTAAGTCAAGAATTTAGAAAATTAAACTAAAAAAATCCTCAGAAATACGGATCAATAAAATAATATATCTCTATTGAACAAAAAAATATATTGAGAAGGTCCCACCGAGATTTGAACTCGGATCGCTGGATTCAGAGTCCAGAGTGCTAACCATTACACCATGGGACCTCGGTGTAGGGAGAGGACGGTTCTTGTGTACTCGACAATAGACCTGGGATTTACTTTAACTTTTTTTAATCCTTGTATACTCAACAGTTTCCAATGAACTCTATTATTCAACCATAATTTTTATAATTTCGACAATAATATTAATTTCAATTGAAAAATGTATGATAATACATCAAAGCTTGGGAGAGGATGTTCTACTGTTACTACAAAAATAAAAGCATTTGTTATTGTAATTTTGGATTCGATAGGGATTTTTGAATTTAGTTTGTATGTATTTAAAAATAAAATTAGTTATTTGAAAATTCTTCTATCGTCATTCTTAACCAAGACAATCACGAAGTCGAATGCAGATCACAGTCTATTTAAAGACTGCATACCTTTTCTGGTTTCTGTATGGATTTAAGTTTCAAATCTTAGGTAACATTTTTTTTTTAAATACGATAATTGAAAATTTTGCAGTGGGGAAGAAAAACAAAATATCTATATAGATAAAAACGTATTAAATAAATTATTGGAATTTGTAAGTGTAATTATCATTCACACATCATAATAAAAATACTTTAAAAAAATTAGAAATAGCATAAAATAACAGGTTATTTTAGAGTACGGTATCTCAAAAAAACCTGTTTATTAAAAACAACTTTTTTTTCTTTCCAATAAGCAGTAACTTGTTTCGTCTGACATAATTTGCATTTATTTATTTATTTTTTACCATAACATAACTCAGCAAAAATAGCGAATAATTGACCGTTTATGCAATATATACATCGATCACTTCCGAATCGATGCTCTTCGAAACCTAAAATAAATTTTTATGTCTAAGGTATTAATATATAAGGGAGGTTTGGTAGTTCAGTGGATAGGACACTGACTTTGAACTTAGACAGATAGTTAATTATTTATTCTGTCGTATCACAAGAGGATTGAATCTGGCTTCGGGTGACTCTTCTAGGACATACACTGACTCTATAAAATGAGGGTCCTTAATTTGGAAAAAAACTGAAAGTCCTTATACCAAGTAACAGTAAGACATTGTCCAAATTACTAAGCCCAAGATCTTTCATGTGTGGATTGTGGTGGTAGAGGCTTTAATTTTTAGATTAACAATACACCCGATTGTAGCAGGTGTACGTTAAGGATCAATACTAGCACCACTGCTATACATAATATACACACATGGCATTCCTCAAAGTTCTGACTCCCTTACGAAGTTTTCATAAGACATAAGTACTTATGACACGAGCACTATGGTGTGTTAACAATACAATCATATACACTGGCCTGCGCTTACCAACAGTCAATGAACGCATACGGACACACTAAAACTGTTTCAAGATAAATTCAGTGGACACCCAAAAATTCGTCGATGGTCTGGCCATATCTCTCATGCCGGAGAATACCAGAAGAAGACTGAAAAAAGCTTGATACGAGACCTACATACATAAAACTAAATCAAACGCAAGGAAGGGATGCCAATGGGTACTATTTCTCCTCATACCTAACATGCCATTTTTTTATTACATTTAAATTTCAGCACATCCGCAGATTGTCAATTATGTATTTGACTGGTCTGAATAAAAAAAAAAGTAATAAAATAAAATAAATAATAGACTATATAGTGATTATTTGAGTAATTTTAAATTTGCTACTTATCACATTAGACTTACCAGTTTGCACCCCCTCCCTTTCAATAACTTGAACTAGGTACACTTAAACAGTAGGAAAAACCACAAAATTTGTAATTGCACATCTGTTCATTGTGAAATAAATTGAGATACAATATTTATCTGTTTATAGGAATTGGATTAGACAAAAGGAAATAATGTATTATACAGTAAACAAGAGCGGAGGGAGTACAGACTGTACGGTGGCTGGCTACCAAGGCCAGCTTATCAAACCCAGCTAATTATAGGGGTCTATGTACCCTACACCTCAGTTACTCATAATGTTATACATTTTAACTGGCTAATTAACTAGCTGGTTATATATACGTACATATATATATATATATATATATATATATATATATATATATATATATATATATATATATATATATATATATATATATATATATATATATATATATATATATAAATAAGGAGGTTGGACATTTAATAGAAAACTAAACGTCCAAGAATTAAAATAAAATAAAAAACCATAATTTACAAGATATTATTATCTTATTTTTAAATCGCTTTGATGATAGGATGAAATATAGAAAACACTACAGGGATTTCTTCTTTGCCTAGATTCATGTTTAACATAGTCGTAGAAACTCTCTCAGCTAAACAAATGAAAAACAGTTTGGTTTAAACATTCTGGAGGTTAGAAGCAGGTACCACCAAAATCCTTTTTTAACTGAACCGGGCAAAACGCTTTGATCTCTTTGAAATGGATGATCTGCTAATCTCGGGTCAAATCATTTTTGACCGGCTAAATATTCTTCGCAATATTTTTTAATAGAAAATTGTAAAGCTTATTCTCTCTCTTTAATCAAGTGGCCATATTCATAAATCGTAAATTACAATAAACAAATCTCTGGTCACTGGTCATAACTAGTTAAATCGTCTTCTCAAATTGCGTTATGTTGATAATTGTTTAACTCTTGGGATTATACACCATTGGTAAAAGCCCTAGAGTTAAACAATGATCAACCTAACGCAAATTTAGGAGAAGTCGAATAAACTACTTATGGCGTGACCAAAGAAATGATAGTTTGTTATTCAAATAATAATTTCATTTGAAAGTATATTATCATAATAGAAGGCTTGTTACATTAAGTAAATCTCCAAGACATTTTAAAGCAGCCGTTTATATACATTGACAGACAAACAAATTCACCCGTAGTTTAATTTTTTTGTAGGTTTTTATTTTATTAAATTTAAATATCGAGAATAACAAACTACACAACGAAAAGATATAAGTGAAATGTTCTGCAACGGTGGGTGACACGGCAAACAAACAGGAGCCCAGCCGGCCAGGTAACCAGGTAATTACACACACCTTGCGGCTACTAATTGCTTATCGTTAGGTAATACGCTTAGTCCCAGAAATAGAAGAAACAAACTCGTGAAAGCAAAGAAAACCTATTGTATAATAGCTGACTCTACAATGAAAGCAGTGAAATGAGAATAAAAGTCGTCTCTTACTACATCCATATGTACATATGGTTCTTGGATTTCTGTATTTTTTTTCCTTGTTTAGTTTTTCTTATGATTTATAGTATGCTTGTCAGGAGACTAGGCCCCTTTGACTTTGTCACTATGAACTGAGTTTGTGTGAAATAAATTTAGTCAAAAATATTACAGAACGATACCCAAGAAGCTGAATAAAATTTGGTCCAGAACCGGCAGGCCTTCAGAGGCATAGAGCGCAACGATGATTCAGTGATACCTGCGATAATTAGTGGCCGATGGTCATTGCCCTGGTGACGCAGTTACAGTAACTGGAACTGAACTGAAACTGTAACTAGTTCGCCCAAGTAACCAAGTTATTTATTATCGACGTTCTTACATCTAAAAAGTTGATCTTTATATTGTGAAAAAAATAAAAAATGATTTCTGCTATTAATTTAGCTTTTCCAATAAAAATGGCGTATCTTACCTCATACCCATATCTTACCATTTAAAATTTCTGTCTGTGTTATAATATGAATTTTTAAATAGAATAATGAGTTTTCTTATTCTGAATTATCTAAGGTAGTATCTTTTATTTAATTTTTTTTTGTAATTATGAAGAACTTTAACCGTTTAAAATCAGAATTTGATGAAAAACACTCTGAAGTTGGAAAAGACCTGTGTTGGTGTATGGTTTTTTACCCTGCTTTGAACACTACTATTAGCCTTCAAAGCTGACTGAAACGTCAGCCAACTATTAAAAATTTTTCTTCAACCTAAGTAAATTTTCTTTTCCTTCAGCATCCTTCTATTTTATTCAGTCGGTGCTACAACTCGATGTCGAGTCTCTAATATTTTTTTTCCTTTTTTATATCTCATATCTTTCTTTTGTATTTCGAATCAATCGGTTCACTTCATACACATTCTACCATATGCCGATCTTTTTCAGTACAAACACCAATTCAGACGTTTATTCTCTATATTTTTTATAATTTTACTTATTCACAATCGATTCTTCAGTTTATACAAGTCAAAAATAAAACGGAAGTTTTATTTTCAATTTCAAATTAAGTTTATCCTTGACTTTATATGTAGGGAGTTAAAAAATTATCATTCATATTTTTATATGGGACAAAACATAATGTGTTGAGTGAATTGTGTGGATTGGATGAGGTAGTTATTTGAAGATTTAGCTGCATTGCTCAATACTAGAACCATTTCATGGGTTGCATTGCTGATGATAAGGAAAAATTATGATAACTGAAGAGAATGTTGAGGTAAGTACTTGAATATCAGTCTTCATCTTCTATAATTTTAGATCCGATACCGTTGATAATAATATGGCCTCTTAACCGAAATTAGAGGATTGGGAGACGTATCAATTTATACATGCAATTCTATTTTAAATGGCTAAAATATTTTTTAATAGATTAAACGTAAGGAAAAATGGAAAGTGAGCAAGCTTGATAAAGTATTTTTTATCTTAAGAAATGCAGATGATTTAGAATTTTCGGAAATAATTGGATATAGAAAGCAGAACTAACAACTTGGAATCCGTTAATAATTCTGAAATCCTGAAAGACTGTAAACAGTAAAAGGAAGAAGTCGTTACTTTTCGGGCTTTCCTCTGGAACCGTAACTTTCTTCTGCTCTTAACCAATTAGCCGGGACTAAGTCTGAAACGAACTACCATTGAGTGAGTAATGGGGGGCGAGCAATTCTACTGAAACCCTTAAAGAATTGGACTAGCAAATGAAGCCAGGTAAAAGGAGAAAATTCCTGAATCTGAAATATATTATACGCTGTTTATGAGTTTATCACTGAGGAGTGAAAGGCGAATTGCGGTAAATACTCCGGAGGACCTCGGGGAGAAAGGTCAGCTAGAAAGGTGAGACAGAGCCTGGGGGTTGGAACTGACCAACGATAAGTTGGCATCCCATTGCGCAACGGCCAAATGTCACGCAGCTAGAACAGAAGGTTACCTAATGCGTGTCTATTCTTAGTCCTATTTATTATGTGTAGGCAGATTCAACTGATGATGGATTCATGGAAACAGCTTTAATCTCTTCTAAGAAATCACTAATGTATTAACTTGGATTAGGCAAGAACACTTGAAAATATCAGTTGGAAAATTAATTAGCATTTAAAAATTAGCCATTACAGGAGTAGGCCAAGAAGTAAATTGGATGATCTTATTAGACAAAACTAATGTATTAGGGTATTCAGGACCTTATATGAAGAGTGTTAGTCAAGAATAGGGAGTGTCCAAAAAAAATCGAAACTGAGATTTCATTGTGACCTCTTTGCTTGTTCCATGTACTATCACTTATGGTTGTCTCATTGAGACTAAATAGATATTTTCACATGCTTCGTTGTTTAAGGACCCGTTCCCAATGAGAAAGAATATTTAATGACTTTGTAATTTACGTTTGCGGCTTATTCAGAACTATGGTTATCGGACATTCCCTCTTCTAGCCTAAGACCATTCACATTAAATAATTCAGTAAGTTTGTTGACGCTATCGGCATCGAGCCTAATATTCATTATTACCAATGTCTTGTTATTAAAATTGATTTTAAAACCATTAATTAGGTATAATCAAGGTATTTATCTTCATCTATGTTATAGAATATAACTTTTTTCCGTTGAAATTTTTTAAAAGGATTAAATTCTATATACTATAACTATTTAATCTATTCTAAACGTAGAACAACCCAGTCTCGCAGATATAAAAAATAATGATTTCTTTTTTCTTCAACGTATTTAATTTTAATTCCCCACTGCCGGCAGAGTTTCCTCCACACTTGTCATTTAGTCAGTCGAAATAGAACCTCCAGGAATGGCTAAGAAGACAGATATTCAAATTCCGAAAGGCGAAACAATACCCTATCCCTTGATTACCTTATCTTTTGTTTGATTTTAAATAGGGTCTTTTGTAGGACTTGAAAAAGAAAAATTATATAAAAATTTTTAACTCTAAAACCTTAGTGAGCCCATCACTAGATAGTGACTCATAGTGATAATTTTTTAGTTTTTCCTAAACCACTGCTCTCCTCAGAACCCTCTTAAAAATGCACCACCTTTGGTGAAATGAAAGAGCCAGAATCAATATAGGGTCAATCCATTTCAAATCACCCAATTTAAATATAATTTGTTGCTCAACATTTTTTATTTTCCTGATTCTTTTATTATGGATTCCCTATGGGTAGACATTAACAAAACTTCAATTAAAAAAAATTTACAAACCATATTTTTTATTTGACAGCCATATTAAAATGTTGATTTAGTGAATTTTATGAAAAAACGGGGTTTGCGGAAAATTTAATTGCGAAGTCATTTTTAAAGACATCAGAATAATTTAAAAACTAGTGTGTTCAGCATGAAATGACCTTCAAAAGGAGATTATTTTAATTTTCCTACCATGCAAGAAAGTTATTCAAACGCTTTCTCTAAAACTCGGAAAATATATTAAACATCGTTAATTTTTAAGGCCATTAATTTTTAGGAAGAAGAAGAGACTCACACATAATATTTTATTTCTGTGTTGGGTTCACGTAGTACTACCAGCAGCATAAGTTCTAGTCCAGAGAATGCACTCCTTTTTTCTCTACGGCTTTTCAAAAATGGCTGAAAGCAGGTTTTTTCCAATTTTCATAGGTCAATTTCTGAAAAGGGACTGAATAAAAAAAAGTGAAAATTTTATAAAATGTTCTCTATACTAATAAGAATACACCACGAAAATATTATGACTGAGACTCAACTATATTTTGAGTTATAGATCTGTGAATTTCAATAAAAACGCTATATTTTTAATACACTCGTGCAATGCTATGTTAGCAACTAGAGGCTTGAAATTATACAATTGACTAGTTTAAATTATAGTTAAATTAAATTATTATTTAGAGTTTTGATATAATGAACTTAACTTATATTTAAATGAAATACTTGACTTAAAAATGTCCATTAATTAAAAAAATACGTAAATATATGATACAAGTATGTTTGTAAGTTGTAAACTATTGTCAAACCCATTGTAAAATATCAACTGACACATCAGTTCTGATGATGCAACAAGCTAATGTGAGTTTTAAATGTTTAGATTTGAACTCTTCCATGTGCAACTGCTTGCACAGCCTACATCTTTCCTGTACCTACATGTCTCTGCAAGTGGTGTCCCTCCCCTTAATCTTCATTCCTATCTTCAAGAGTAAAAATGTGAATATTAAACTAATTTGTGGAGATGCTCTATGTCCAACTTAGCACCAAAAATATTTTTAGAAAAACTGCCCAAAGAGGAGACAAATAATGTTGAGAATAATCCTGAATTTTTTCTTGGCCCTTTTGAATTAGTAGAGGAGAATCCGTTGCATCAAGTGGAATCCATGTATGAAACTTTGGAATTATCTCCTTTATGTAAATATAAAACAGCTTAACACAGAACAAAGCCTGACAGTTTGGAAAAAAATTGATAAAATTACGAGAGCAGTCAAGCTAAAATTAGATGAGTCTTTCTATAATGACTTATAAACTCAGAATTTAAATGTTACAGAAACTTCAATTAGTACATACTCATTACTTAACTGAAAGAAAAATTCAAATTGTCTTGTAAAGATGATCAAATTAAAATTTGAGTCTATTGCCAAGTTTATAGTCTAAGGAAAAAATAGTTGAGGACTTTAGTGCATCTGAATACATGGTAAGGTTAACTAGGCAGCTAGTAAAGGCTCAAGGTATCTTACCACATCTCACAAAAAGACAGGGCAACAAATAAGTGAAGCTACTTTTTATTAATTGAGTTAAAGAGTTTTACGAAAATAGTTACTTATGCCCTGGTAAAAAGGAATATGTTTCAACTGCAATCGACATTGTCAAGGTGCAGAAACAAAAAAGGTTAATTCTCCTCTAACTAAATGAACTCTAGAACATATATAAACAGAAATATCCAGTTTACAAAATTGGTAGTTCTATGTTTTGCTCTCTAAGACCAAAGAGGTGCGTTCTTCTGGGTTCATCAGGAACGCATAGTATCTGTTTGCAAGCATCACCTAAACATAAAGCTTATGATAGAAAGAGTAAAGCTTAATGCAAATTATATAGACCTGATAGCTTTCATCGTACGTGATATTGAAAATGAAAAATTTATGCTTGACACCTGTTCAGAATGTCCCGGACCAAATACTCTGCTTGATTAAAATATAGCGTTTTTATTGAAATTCACAGCTCTATAACTCAAAATATAGTTGAGTCTCAGTCATAATTTTTTCGTGGTGTATTTTTATTTTATAAAATTTATTTTATTTTATTTGAGAACATTTTACAAAATTTTCACTTTTTTTTATTCAGTCCCTTTTCAGAAATTGACCTATGAAAATTGGAAAAAACCTGCTTTCAGCCATTTTTGAAAAGCCGTAGAGAAAAAAGGAGTGCATTCTCAGGACTAGAACTTATGCTGCTTGTAGTACTACGTGTACCCAACACAGAAATAAAATATTATGTTTGAGTCTCTTCTTCTTGTTAAAAATTAATGGCCTTAAAAATTAACGATTTTTAACATATTTTCCGAGTTTTAGAGAAAGCGTTTGAATAACTTTCTTGCATGGTAGGAAAATTAAAATAATCTCCTTTTGAAGGTCATTTCATGCTGAACACACTAGTTTTTAAATTATTCTGATGTCTTTAAAAATGACTTCGCAATTAAATTTTTCGCAAACCCCGTTTTTTCATAAAATTCACTAAATCATCATTTTAATATGGCTGTCAAATAAAAAATATGGTTTGTAAATTTTTTTTAATTAGAGTTTCGTTAATGTCAACCCATAGGGAATCCATGATAAAAGAATCAGGAAAATAAAAAATTTTGAGCAACACGACTGGGTGATTTGAAATGGATTGACCCTATAATCAAGAATTCATAATTTTTTTTAGCCATCAGGGCTTAGAAAAAAACAATCACAACAAAGGAGTTATATAGCGTAAGGTCTACATTATAATTTAGAGTAGCACTTTCTTGTAGTATTACGTAGTCTTATGATTTGCGGAATTTAAAAAAAATATAAAGTATATCAATATGAAAAGCTGGTATATTAGTTTTAAAAAATAATAAAAATACCTTCAACTACAGCTTTGCGGTTTAACTGTCTTCAAAATGCCAGCAAACTCGGTGTGAGAGGTTAAAGCATTACATCAGGATACTTTTCTTTTACAAGAAACAAAACTTATGTAACAGCACTTTAAGTAATGATTCATAACTAAATAAATATTGTGATGTTATAATGGAAACTTTATTTGAAGTAAGGAAAACATCAATCATGTAAACAAACTTAATAGATCAATTAGATCCACGACCAGCGAAATAAAATTAGTTTTATTGAAATAATACAGAGAGGCTCAGACATAGATGTTAATCAAGGAGGCACAGGCTGTTACTTGTTACGTGGACGTGTCCTGCTAAGACTAAGTACGACAGTTATATGACCCTGCGTGTACCGCTAGCTTCTGGAGCGTACTCTGTCCTTCCAGACCTACAAGAGAGGCCTTGTCCAGGGCTGGGCAAGCAACTCGATTCGCGACCCACTTCTCAGTTACAGAATCTGTTAGTAACAGTTCATTATGTCACCGTGTTAAGTATCGTACTATGTCATCATACTGTGTCTTGGTTCAGAGCTGCTAGATTTAATATATTATATTATGAACTATTCAACACCCCAGTGGTATTTATAACTTAGTCTTATTGAAACAGTTAATTGAATAGTTGGTTCAAGTCCAACTGTGGCAGATATTTATTTGTTCTATTATATCTAGTGAAGTCGACCCTGGGCTCTGGTGATCCTGCTTGAGCACACCTAGCCTCTATAAAGTGGGTAACCTTAATTCAGTAAAAAATTGGTGGTTGGGTGTGTTCAGACCAAACCAAGTCCTTCCACAACCGTTTATTGTGAAGATTGTTTTCCTTTTACACATTCTTGTGGGGACATGAAGGTGGTGTGTCCGAATACATCCTGGGCGGGTTAAACTTTATTTCGTGGCGGGCAAAATGAATCTTTACCTTCCACCATGGCTAGAATAGGTTGGCAACCTGTAGGATAACTTGTCCTTCCTGCCCCAGTCGGAGTACATATGGACGCTAAACAACATATATTATTTTTTTATTACATTTTGATTTGTAAAATAAATCAAGTGCTATACAAAATCAATAAATAAAAAAACAAAGAATTCTATTTTTTACCTATATTTAAAAAAATCTCCTTATAAACCAGGGATGTAGCATTGCTTGTAAATTGTTAATTTTTATATTTTACTATTAGGACCCCAGACCAGATACCTATCCTTCCATAGTAAGCTCCATAACCACTCCAATCCACTAGTCTCACAACTTGCTTCCCACTCCATTCCCGATAATCCTCCGAGGCGTCTTAAAAGAAGATGGTCTAGAGACCTTTGAGTGTAGATTTTTATTGAAGTGCTACAATTGAGTAGTTCTTCACGAGTTATTTACATAGGTCGGGGATCCTCCGAGGCACACCTAGGATAAATAAATTGGGTACCCTTAATTAGGGGAAACCTGGCGTGATTTTGGCCTAATCTCCTACCTTCACAACTGTTGGTCCAGTAACGGTACATCCTGTCCTGAGCACTAAAATCAAGACCCTTCCAGGTTGCAGTTGTACAGATTCTTTTATGTCATCCTATATAGAATCGAATCTTCAAAAATGTTTTTTTTAAGACTACGTTTACTCGTCTTTTTCTCAGAAATTTTCTTTTTTATCATAGATATTTAACAATTGGATATCATTATTTACCGTGCAATATTAGTAATATAAACAACTGGATCATCATGCCATTCATCATGATGACATGACAGGCTGTTCCCAGCTATCAGCGCCAATCATCGACAAATTATATATAACAATCTAATTATAATAATTTAAGATAATGACTGAATAAAAAGCAAACTCGTAAATCATCCAACGCTATACCGTAAAAGTCGATTCCTTGGACTTTAAAAGGTTATTTATGTCGAGAAGGCATCGAGTATGCTAATAATCGGCTGCTCCTCTCTCTTCATCAAACATGCGACCTGCCTAGGATATTTATTAGCAGATTGGAATCACAATAATTATGTCTGGCCGACCGGTCTCTTGGCGAAACCTACAATTCTCACGCTGGCAACAGCTGAAAGTGACGGGAACAGTGCTCACTGTCAGGTACCAAAGTCGGAGACTCTTATAAACTGGGTGGTCTTCAATTAATTAAAACGCAGCGGCAAAACATTGCATAAATAGGAGTGACGAAGTATGCTTATTTAAAAAAACCAAATGTATGATTTTTAATTTTAAATCTCGGTGATGAGACATGTTTGTAATCAGAAAATAATATCTTCATTACATCCAAAACACTTACCTATGTAGACATATAAAATTCCTCCTACAATCTTTTCCATATTATCACTCTAACATCCTTTCCTGCTAGATCGCAAGGCAGAAGGAATAATTTCAAACTGATAGAAATAATACTGTGAACTCATCACATGAGGCAAAATTGCAAATACTATAGTGTAGATTTGCTAGATTAAGTCAGTTTTACATTAGTTGTAAGGATTGTTAAAGAGGTACCATCACCAATTAATGGATCTCAACAAACCTTCAAATACCAGGTAGGAAAGATAGAAAAAGGTAAAAATTTCGTTCTTCAACAATGTATATATATATACTAATAAAATGTATATATATTTTAATTTATACATACGAGTATGTATCATTTTGTTTTCTTCTCTTGAGAAATCAGAATAAAAAAAAACACTCTTATTACAAACCTGCTAGAATGATGTCGATATTGAATGATTAAAATAAATCTAAACAAATCTCATTTAATATATTTTACCCCTCGTTACAAACCTTCGGCTTCTTTTTCCCGAGTACCCTTTATAAGTGTAGACTGATCCCTCCCTCTTCCGGCGCACAGTGGGACGAATGGCCCAAATTTCCAGACATGCACTAAAAATTGAAACTATTTTATTGCAAATCTCCGACCACTTTGTACCATCTTCTAACATCTTAGGAATAAGAAAATGCGGAAATTTTTCAGAAATACGTAGTGAAAATGCTGTTTTTAAAATAAAAAGGTAATGAAAATTGACATGAAAATACACGAAATTGTATTTAGTGATTATGATTGTTCCTGTAACTTTTTAAATTTTACTGATAATTATACCTCATAATCTCAAATAAAAAATTACTTTCTATTTCGTACTAGTCTATTCAAACTAATAAAAAAAATAGTAGTGATGGTTTTATCATTAGAAAGAATAAGGTTTTTATAAAACAATGACTTGTGGAGTAACTTTCAGGGTGTTTCGAGTACATTATTGCTTGTTGAAGAAAACGTCCATTTTTGTCTAAAAAATGGACTTCGTAGACTTTTACCTTAGGTATTTAATGAGATAAATACGTTCCATTATCTTCCGAATATGGCCGAATTAACCCGTGGTATATTTCTAATGTTATAATTCGACCTAATCAAACCATCAATCTTTATTTTTATTTGTACCTTTTCCAGTTATGAAAAACAAAACAATATTTGTAATTTATAGTTTAGAATTGTATTTTGTTAATTTCAAAATGTTTAGTCTTAGTTATTTTCTTTTCTTAAGTTTTTCCACATTGCAGTAATGGTAATAGGCGCACTGCGACAGGTGCATATATTTAAATAAATATTTATACAAACTATTTTTATAATAATACATAAAATATTTTTAGAATAATACTAAAATAATTTAACTTTAATTTAAAATAATTGAGTTAAGATGAAATTTAAGCAATAATTATCAAATGAATTTATACGCTAATTGATGAAGATAATAAAGATTGGAGAAAAAAATAATTGAATAAAAAGATATATAAATGAATAAAAAAGAGAAAAAATTAAAGAAAAAAAGTATATATTATTAGGAGTAGGTAAAATTATATATGCAGTTTATTCGTTGCGCTCCATGATCTTAACGTGATCCACAAATAGTCTTAGTTATTATATTGTAGTTTGTTGTTAACAAATGACAACAATAGCCATAAAAACATATAGGCAGCAACTGACCCATCAGTTTGTATCCAGATACATGTTTTGATAGCTTGAAGCCATAGTCAACTTTCTTTTTTTTTTTAAATCATAACTTACTTAATTATCGCGGGAAGTCGGGGTTAATTAATTATAACAGGTTAGTTTTTTTTTTTCATTTAAATGTCGACAAACCCTGATTTCTTAAATATTTAAAAAGTACGATCGACGAGAAAGGCATACAACACGTATAACTCACATAAGGATAAACTGATTGATTTGCAGATTTTTTATATTCGATAGGGCACATCAAAAATCATAGAAAATAATATCCCTCGAATCAAAACACGAACAAACGAAAATTGGATTTTTTGGACACACTATTGGTTAACAGAGCAAAATCTTGTAAAGATAGGCAAAAACAGGCTTCAGATTCGAATTCTACACCCTTGAAAACATACCCATATAAAATTTGAAGTCGATGCAAAAATTTTTAGAGGCTCCAATTGCGATGTCTAGAAAAAACACCGTTTCGTCCCACTGTGAGGCGATCCGATATCTAGAAGTTCTAACCCTACTTTATATGCATGGATAAAGAGCAGAATGTACGATGATTCTTGTAATGCTATTACCATTATAATCGGGTGAACACAGCAGTTGTTTATGGCCGTTAGAAGTTGTTGATGAAATCTTAACATTTTAACATCCTCGAAATGGGTAAAAAATCAATATTTTTGATTTTGATAAAATTTCTTATATAAGGGTCTTTTGGTGCATTAAATCGAGAGTTGAGGTCAGTTTTTCATGAAAAAAATATTCCACTGATTTACAGCGGATTTCATTGGAATTTTGTCATCTTGTTATAGTTTTTGAGCACCTTAAAGCCGGGTCATGTATTAAGCATAAGGGAAGTATTTTTATTTCAAATAGCATACAAAACTACAATTTAACGTGAAAGAATCATTTCTATATCTTGACTGATAGATGAGAAAAAAAATAAAACGTGATTTTCATATTTTTTTTTTTTTCGGCTCTCAATGCTCATTGGCGGCTATAAGTTTTGCTCTATCATAGGTCCCTACTACCCACACAAAAATGGCATTCAAATCTGTGAGTTACAAATCAAAATGTTCCCTTGTTAGTATATTTCACTTGTAACCCCAAGATATGTTTAATGAGATTTTTCAATACAACTATTACTAATATTTTTTTAAGCATGTACCGTTGGTGTTACTTATCTATCAAAACTGTTAACTCGGTTTATCTGTCAAAACTGAATATATGATTTTTCGGTCGAAATGTTTTTATCTTCTGATAAAGCCTTGCGAGTTGCACACACAGTATTTTACTTTTTTTTTGTTAATAAACATTTATCAAGGATTTAAATAGTATGATAGTTTTTTTATTTAACATTATACTACTCCAGAAGGAGGGCTGGAGTAGGTTTTTTGCTCTTTTTTAAACATTCTCTGAAGTGAACATGTTCAGTTTTGAAAGATAACTTCTAATATACTTATCATTAATTTTGATATTATTTTTGTTTCCTCTATGTTTACTAGTTAATTTATTTTCCAAACTCAATTATTCAGGTCAATCAACCAAAAAAACTAAGAATCTTCGAATGTTCCATCCAGACATTGAGACAAGGGAGAGTAGTTGGTCAGTTAGTGAGGCCATTGAATAGAGCAAACAATGGGGCGGCCTACAATGGTCTTTGTTTGGAATTCTATTTGTTAGCTGAGGCTCTAGGTCTCTGCTGCGATTGGGAACACGGAACTGGACCTATTTATCTATGTATATCTAGCCATCTATTTAGATTTATTTTTTGTTTACAAACACATAGATTATTATTTTTTTTCTTCGATATTTATTTGCATCTTGATTCCTCATTTGAAATGCAAGTCATGAGGATCTCTTCAGGGGAATACATAACCCTCTATAAAGCCTTTCAAGCCATATTTTATGTACATTTTGTAAGCAGGTTACGTTAATTGGTATAGGTGTAGATAAAAAAAGAAAGAGAAAAACAAATTCGTGTCTAAGGAAATCAAAATAACCATAGCTCAATCACAAACCATTTATGCCAAGCTAATTACTATACTTCGACTTGAACTAGGCTAAGCATATAAATTAAAAATTATGATTATTCAAAATAAGCTAATATAAACATAAGTATGAAAAATATTGATTTTATTATTTCAGTTTCGGCCAACATATGAGGCATTCTTTATGGTTCTGTAAATAATAATAGTTCTTTATTTCCATATTTACAATTTAAAAATTCATGTTCCGGTCTTACATCCTCTACATAAATAAATTTTATATTTTAAAGTCGTTCTTTAAAGAGTGGAAAAATTATAAAAACAAAAAAACATATAACAAAAAAATATATAAGTATAAATAAATAACTTAAGTGTAATAAAAATAAATAACTAATATGTATATATAATAACAAATATTTACATTTAATAAACAAGAGTTGTAACCTGATTTATGGGAGGAACACATGTTTTGTTATTTTGTAGGTGTATCTTTTGTAATTACCGATTTCTAGGGTAAGGACATTTTTAGAATTAGTTATTTTTTCAAAATTTGTTTTAGTTTGATAATAATTGTAAAGTTTGATAGGTGTTAGATTACGATCGTGCGGCATAGTTCATATTTTTGTATAACGAGAGTAATCATTAACGATCCTTATGCACAAGTTTTTGATTCTTTCGAGTTTACTTAGTTCGTCTCACAAGTTGGGCTCCACACACGTGAGACTTATATGCTTTTAGGACTTAATTTTGATTTTTTGTTGAAAGAAGAGAAAACACCTTGAGCTGATACGGACGTTTACTAAAAATGTCCGATGGAAGGCAACTATGGAAAGTATGAGGTTGGAGAATAGAAGGAGGATGGTACCGAGGTAGGCTAAGGAAAACATGGAAGAAGGAAATCGAAGAGTACATGGTACATGGTCTAAGAAAGGAGTAGACCTTAGACAGAAGAATATGGAGGGATACCATTGAAAACATAGGTTAAAGAAAGCCACTGTATTGTGGAAAATCCTAATAAAAATAGCATAGGTACCATATGAGAGCAATCTATCAAATTATATCGATGAAATTATTGTTCTGGCAAGAAATGAAAAAATCTTGAAAGACTATAATTTATTATTTTAAAAGTTCATATAATATAAACTAATAAATCAATTTATCAGAATGGAATTTAATTAATAAATAAGAAAGAATTTAATCAGACGAAGATAGATTATTATTAGAAAATTAATACAGCGGTTGGATATCATATTAACGAGACAAGGCAGTGGCCATGTTAAAACGTAGTTGTGCAACGCCTGGCGAGAGATGAATCCGTCTTATTACTTGGCTTCTACTTCCTAGACGAGACGGAAAGACAAATATAGTCTTGACATAGGCATGTAGATCTTTCTTTGAAATATACCGATACTACGCACACCTATATGTTTTGTCCATATTTGTTTATCTAAGAGATTAAAGTACCACCAAAGTCATAAGTAATTAATTTCTAAGTTATCAAAGTTCTAATAATGGAACATTTTTTAATAATGTAGAACTGGATAAAATGTTCCCTAAAATATTCCTTAAAACAGTATTTCACACGAAGAATGTTCCGTAAAAATTTTAAAATGGTTTCGGTCGCTAACCTGAGCATCGACACGTAATAGACTAGCAGTTTTCGCAACTGGGCATTTTGTTTTTCCACAGCCAAAATATAACCGGTTGTTAGTAAAGATCTTAACCAGAGTATAATTAAATTAAGCCAGAACAGATCTGAGATCAGAAATAGGCGAGCGGTGTTACGTAAGGTCTTTTTCAATATCTTGATGTTTTTATTTTATGATAGACGGGAATGGGATGTTATCGTTTGAAATGCTCCAGAAACCATTTACGTGATTCGGAATTTTAAATGGCTTTGATAAATTACAATAGTGATAAGAGCGTGGGTCCAACAGGAAATACTTTGATAATTTTATTTACCGTGATCACAATTGACGCGTAAAATCCCAAATCCAGCCAAGATCATTTTTGAAAATTTTTCTCAGCTGGTCGATAAAGGTAAAGGTCTGGCTGGATTATGAAGAGGCCTAACTTTTTGTATGACCATTTTCAATGTAGTTTAACTACTTTTTGGAGAAAGCCTTCCACCTAAATATAATCTAGTAGAAAAACTATTGGAAAAAAAATTAAATGAAATGGAAATTGATACTAAACCGTATATAAGAAATGGTGACTAAACCGTGGTAAATTATAAAAAAAAAAAAATAATGTTCATACATTATTATTGTTGATGTTACTTAAGTTTGTCCCTGATTTTTAGTTAGTTACATTTTCCTAATTTTCAATTTATTTTCTTAATACATAATTTTTTTCTATATTAATAAGTTTAACATTGGATTCAGTGCTTAAAATTCTTCCGTTTTACTATATTTTATTATATTTTTCTTTTTCCAATGAATCGTATTTAGAATACATTAAACTTGAATACAATAAATACTCATAATTCATACAAAAAGAAAGTGAAAAGTTAAAATACAAAACGGAAAATTTAAACACGTATCAAAATATAAATGATGATAAAAAAAAAAAAATCAAATAAATTAATTTTATAAATTAATAAACCTAAAACTGGTATTAATAAAAAAATTAAACTGGTATCAAAAATAATAATAATCATAATCTACTTTAAACAATTAATAATATACTAGAGTCAGTTATGAAAACCTTTAATGTTTTTATATAGTTTTTGATTCAATTCAAAATAGTAATTTCCTAATAGAAATACCAACTTTAATTATCAAATGTCAGTTAATATAGTAATAAAACTACTAGAAAATCTAATAAATAACATATTATTAATTTTATAACAACTGGAAAGTAAAGTATGACGAAAATCAGTTATAAAAAAGTAGTTTTATAGCAATATATTGCGAATAAACTTGGTAATAATAATTCTGGTTTAATGACGATATAACCATCTTTCTCGGGCTACATGCCATTTTGGCCTTAATTTGCAATATCAGTACTGACACGACCTTCCATATACGTTTCGTTCTATCTCTCGGACATTCACCAGTACCTGGGGATGGGTATCGTATGAAAATTATCGCTATATTAATTGACAATTTTTGGGGCTCTCAATAGCGTTAGGCGATACATCAGTGATCATAAAAATCGATATATCGTGATATTATTCTATTAATGCAAATAGATAAAAAAAATAAATGACTAAAATTTAAAAATAAATGAATATAAATCGCCTCTAACTATAACAGATATATAGTAAATAATAAAATAAAATAATAAAGAAAAAATAAAGTGAAATTAATAAAACCTTGTGAATATTTTGTAATATTGATTTTTCACGGCTGTGACAGTTTTTATATAATATTTAAACACAATTAATTGTCAATAAAATAATAAATTGTTTCCATAGTGAAAGGTTTATAAAGGCAATAAATAATAGGATATAAAATCCACATTGAATATTTTACGAACACTGAAATTCGCATTATTAATTAAGTAGTTACAATTTCGTTCCATGTTGTTTGCAAAACTGCTCAAAAATTCTACATCTCATCTATTATGTATTCTCATAAATTGAACAATTCGTTCGCAGACTTTTCTTTAGATAATGAAGATTTCTCTATAAAACGGGACGAAGAAAAGCAGGGAAACTGTGCCCGAGCAACAAAAAGAAAAAAAAGACGTGATGCACGAAGTTTTTGCCGGCGGCTCCTACGACCCAGATACCTGGCATAACCCCCCTAATGGTGCTACATCGGGCACGTCTTCGGAACAAGAAGGCCTCTTAGACCATTCTCTTCGGAATGATATATCAATTTGCCTCCATCATGGAGTTGTCACGCTTCGGAAACTGTCCACACTCAGGATTAAGTTGATTTTGATACGTTATGGTGGAACGCATGCAACGGTCCTATTATTTATTAGTGGGGTCTTGGGGATGGTTTGTGGGAAAGATTAAATGATGAATTGAACCACAATATTTTTGGTACTCTACTGTTTTGGTCGTACTACCAGATTGAAGGAAACAAAATGGTAATCAAAAGTTCAGGTACGGGTAAGGATGTGTATTGATAGATACATCAAAAATATCGGTATCTTCCGTGTCATTCTAATATTTTATATCGATATGTTTCAAATGTTTGTCATTACGTTATCGTTTTCTCTGTGAACTTTCAAACAATAACAGACATAATGTGCAGAGTAATAAATTTTAATTTTATAAAAAAAAGGGAAAATTGTTATGTAAAATGGAGGGGGCGGAGACAATAACTTTCACATATGGAAAGTGAAAAGAGAATCTTAATATATAGGCCCTTTTAGCTCGGTGTATGACAGCCAGCCTGGATCTTCTGGTCTACTATCAACATTCAAGATACAAGATGGATGCATCCATTTAAAGACGAATATTTTAGTCTAATGGTTGTAGGATTAATTGACAGCAAAGATAAACTGACGAAAGTATGGCCACAAGGTTGGACTTTTAATGTTAGTTTTTTTTTTGTTGATGGAATACGTATTGTAAACCCTGATGTCATAGAATCATAGTAATGCTTTAGCTGTACATGGATATCCAAGTGGCAGTGCAATAACCTGCATGGCGACCGCAACCTTTAGCTGCCTTCTAGATCCGCAAATCTAAGACTGCGACATTTTCTTAGAAAACTTCCTCGTGAACTGCTAGCATATCCTATCTTTGAATTATACATAGTGTATAAACCTTTAATCTATAAATAATACCGTTTATATAAATGTTGCCTCTTCCTTCAGCAGTCAACATTAAATGGGCAACACAATACTTTCTAAATTCTCGGCTGATGTGCATTTTCCGATGCACGATAAAACAGTACTCCATATTCTCGGGCCTGCAGATCCCATACGCTCTTAGATATCCTTAACTGACATTGAAGAATGGGGCCGATGTCACTGGAGAAAGGAGCTACTAGATAATTTTAACGATCAATACAGCTGTGGTTCGGAGAGATCTATATAGAAAACTGCGGGCTGGAGTCTGGTACGGAATCCGCTGGAGACTGTCACCTGATCCAGTTCTCCTTATCTTCTGGAATTGCTCGATCGGGAAAGTTCTTTATGTTGACTTATAGTATTCAAGATACCTTGTTTGAAAGTCATTCACGTCTGATTTTTCTCTTAGATAAAATTATTTCTCAGTTATTTTTTGCCTTATAATGATCCCATGGTTTTAACATTACTTTTAGATACACTTTTTCAGCATTACTCCTCAAAACTTTTATTTATTATCTACTCAACAACTTTACATGTTTCTGGATACTATCCCATCTTCAGACTATTTTTCTTCACAGTGTTAAAGAGTTTTAAGTTATGACCTAGTGTGTTAACACTGTGATGAAACATAGACTGAAGATGTAACTTACAATTAGTTGAGTCGATAATAAATGAAACTTTTGAGGAGTAATGCTGAAAAAGTGTATCTAAAAATAAATTATGTACTCCTTTACTGAAGAATTAAAAGCTAACATTATATATATATATATATATATATATATATATATATATATATATATATATATATATATATATATATATATATATATATATATATCTTTTAGGCGAAGTTCATCATGATTTTGCCATATTTTATTGCTGCCTGCATTAATATGTTCCACCAACTCTACTCGGGTTTTAAAAAGGGAGAACATTATGAACAATTATTGTAAATTGAGTTTGCAAATTATACCTATAAAAATATATCTATGAAGCTACTGTCCAGGAAATAAAATTTAATTAAATTATCTTAAAAGTTTCTTAAATTTTAAGTATTAGAGGTAGGGAAGTATTCCGATTAGTTTTCTATTAAAAAACTATTTAAAATTTCTGAGTATTCTCTTAATATTTTTCAAACTGCCGATCTCTCTGTTTATTGCAATTAATAAGCGGTTTCAGTATTCAAAAATTATCATATCATGTGTATAAAATTAGAAAGATGTTCGTTGTTGAATTTTTTTTTTTGAGCAGAGTACGTTTCTGCATGTGTAATATTTCATAGAAAAATGCAGTCAAAGGTTTGTATTGAAAATACAAACTTGCTACAAATTTCTTAAGTTTAGACCACAATGTTAGTACGTATTTTACTTGAGGCTATTTTGAAGACATAAGTTTATTTTAAAGGAAATTTAATCTTCTTTCTAATGAGATTATTGACGTTGCTTTAGCAGTATAGACACTTATATATCTATATTTATAT
The DNA here is from genome assembly GCA_003667255.2 of Euschistus heros. Taxonomy (NCBI): domain Eukaryota; kingdom Metazoa; phylum Arthropoda; class Insecta; order Hemiptera; family Pentatomidae; genus Euschistus; species Euschistus heros. The sequence goes on along the minus strand of RCWM02000057.1, from coordinate 1,981,238 downwards.
CTATCTATCTATCTATCTATCTATGATTTATATATATATATATATATATATATATATATATATATATATATATATATATATATATATATATATATATATATATACATATATGAAGTTTTTCAACCTGTTTTATCAAGAATTCCAATAATACATCACTTATTGTGACGTTATTCAAAAAATTAATGGACCTGCAGGACTCTATACGAATTAAAGAATTATTTACACTAACCGCAGACAAATATATTTCAGTGATGTAAATGAATATTATCAATAAAAAAAATCTATTTTTATAGTCAAAATTAAACAAAAAAAAAACACTCAATATTCGTGAAAATATATTTTATATTTTAAATAGAAAAATATATACTAAATAATAATTTCCTTACAGGAATCATTTGTTCACTGGAGCATTTTTCATAATTGTTGTGAAACTTTAAAAATATTTTCATAAATTTAAGACTATTATTGAATTCAGAATATTTTCTGAAACCGTGGTTTTGAAACGTTATGACTAATTTAAATATCAAGGACAAAACTATGAGTTATTTTTGATAAGCTTTATTTCTCTTCTAGTTGTGAGGGATTATGTTTGTTTCCAATTGTAGAGGCAACTCTAAAGACCTGCATATATTCTACAAAGCCCTCGAAACGGTTAATGAGAACTGAATTTATTATCAATATTTAGTAAATAAGCTCCCTGAAGCTATAATAGATACCCCATTATAATGAATAGCCGCTGGACTAATGACTTCATATAGAGAAGGCAGTGGAGAGGGGGGTGGGAGCACGTGGTCCAGGCGTTCCGCTCGAGTTGGCAGTGGCCTCCCGGAACTGAGGCAATTAGTCTCTTTGTGGCCGATCATTGGTCGGTTTTGGCGCGATACTGCCGGTGTTGTGAGTGTGGTCACCATCAGCTCCAGGAACCGGAATCCAGCTGTGGTCTGCCTCTAAACCATAGCACTGGTGGCTTTAGTGAAACATTGTCCACAGGGTTAACCATTATTATATATTACATAAATTTGTAATATATAATAATGGTTTTGTTGGTTAAGAATTGCCGCCATAACCCGAGAGGAACCTAGAGAGAGTCCTGAGACGTGATAAAGGATTCTTGGGAGATATTATGATCAGCTATATGCATCAGTCTAATTTTATCCCTATGCGAAAATCAGGCCATCATAATTGCACTTATTACTTGTTTTATACACCTATTAATTTTCTATCAATGGAAAATTTATTGTTGAGGTAAGGACCATCGACTGAGAAGCTGCTTTAGTACCTATGATACCTTGATTTTATTTAGAAGTACGTTATTTAATGTATTTTACCAAGAATACAGTCAACCCGGATACTGGTAGACGTGAAGAATTGAATATAATACAGATAAAGCAAGAACCCGTTCGGAGTCTGTTACATTTTGTCAAAGCTGCGAAAACAACTTCTTATAATTTTGGATAAAATCATATATATATGTATATATAAAACAATCAAAAACATTAAATATTTGTCTCCAATATATAAAGATCAGGGAGAAAAACCGCGGTACTCCACCTTTTGTCGATCTTAAACTGGTGGGACCATCTGATAGTCCACATATAAGGCCATCTGATACAAAAAAATAAGGGGGAAGGGAACGGCTGAAATCCTGAGCGACCAATCCACAGCCATTGTTGTCTTTTCCTATAATCATCCTTATCGAAACAGTCTTAATCTGTTATTTTCAGTCACTTAGTTTCTTCCTTCATGTGTTTGATATACCCCCCAGCACTCTTGTATCCTGTCATTTTATAGAAGATTTCTCTATTTAATCTCTTTGGGTACATCCTCACCACATGCCTATAGAACCTTAATCTTCTTATTCTCATGTCCGTTTCCAAATAATTTATTTCTTTACTAGGCCTCAACCTGTAGCCTTCTTGTGTCTTCTTTGGGCCGGAAATTCTTCTTAGCATTCTTCTTTCTATCCCTAACATTTTCCTTAGGAGGGAAGTGGTTTTCGTTCCGTACAGTATCACCTGTTTGTAGTGTCTTATCTTCGCGTTTATTGACAGGGTCCTTTTATTATATAAATTGCTTGTCGCGAAGCTTAGTCTTTCCAATTTACTTATTTTCTCTTTTATACTTTCCTTCTCCGACCTATTGCTATTTATAATTTCCCCCAGGTACTTTAATTTATTTGTCAATTTTATTCTGATGCGTTTGTTTCTAGCCCCTATCGTTGTACCAGCATATTATAAAGTTATATACTTTATAAAATGTTTTTAAAAAATATTTGGACATAAGTCAAAAGCCCTTTCAGTTTAACTAACTGTAAAAGGAATAATAACTAATTTGAACAAAATATTCAGGAATTTTTAGCTACCCATTCAAGTAAAGAACAATCCAATGACTCTTGCAAATAAATTTGATTTTGACTGTTTGTTATTTGTTTAAATATATGGTATATGGTTTATTTAAATGATAAATATTCTTTAAAAATTATATGAGAAGAACAATCGGATAGACAAAGCAAGGGACAGTACCTACTTTCACCCATGAATGATGGTCAGTGGTGGCTAGATAGTACAGACCATTTGTCAGCACTGCCTCTAGTATAATATATTCTACGGACAGTACGGGCTGACCAGGCACAGGGTACTGAATATGGTTGTACGAGACACCTCTCCATCAGCACTGGAGGTAATAATGACCACACTGTTGACATTGAGTTCCGACCTTTACCGCCCGTCCTCATTGCGACACCCCTAGTGCACCCGGCTGCAGCAGGGCCCGTTCGTGTTGGTCCTGAACTCCGACACGTTCAGATTAACGACGTGGCTGTCACGATTGGGATAAGGCAATGTCCAAACAGATTGAACTGTCCGGGGCTTTGACTGATTGTGATTGGTCTATACTCTGACAAAGTAGTCCCATTCCGAACTAACCGTTTAATGATATATAGTTAAGTTTCACTAAATGTCTTCAGCTCCAATATTGAGTAATAATGGTTAGCCAATCCAAAGATTCGTTGCCAATACCAAAAAAAACTTCCAACATTTCTCTCTGTACTTAACAACATTAAAACCGAAACTACTTAATGTCATACGCAACAAATCCTCTCATCTTTGATTCATCGACTCTTACGGTTACTTACCACTAGATTCATCAGCATTGAATAGATTTTCAGATATTTATTTGTGTAGATAAGTTTTTTGTTTTTTATTTTTATAAAAAGAAGAAAAATAAACTTGAAAGGGTTTACCAAATAATTACCAAAACTTTATTGTGAGCTATTCATCAACAGATGCGCTGTTCTACAGGGATAAGCGGATAAATAGGTTATCTATTATAGTTTTTCAGTTTGTAATGAAGGATAAAACTGATTTGATCTAATAAAAGGGCTATTAACTGATATCACATATTTCATTGGAGCGGTACAACAATAAAATATTTTTTCCTCTCAGGTCTCATTCAATATACATCACCAACTTTCATAGTCCCCTCTACAGCGCTGCTGAAAAACAAATTCATTTAATATCGTATTCTATATTTGTTTACTATATGGAAACAACTACTGTCGACTTTGATTAGTTTAGTTATTTTTTTTGGACTCTTGAACAATACTCGATAAGTTAAAAAAACAATATGTTTTGGTTTCAATGATCATTTTAAATCGTCGAAAGACCTTTTCAATCGACCAAGTCAATGCTTCCCTCTGGTCGATTGGAACAGCTTCTGTTTAAGTTATAGTTCAGGAGCCAAACGACACTAAACCAACACAATCAAAGCTTATCTGAAAGATCATCAATTTTTGTGCAAGAAAAATCACTGCTGCCGCTGAATTTTTTTTTCTCAACGGATCTTAATGTTTTTTGGGGGTGCTGAATCCGAATCCGAATTTTGCTATCAAGCCGTTTTTTTTTTTTTTTTTTTTTTTTTTTTTTTTTTTTTTTTTTTACACAAAAATTGATGGTTTTTGAGATAAGCTTTGTTTTGTTTTTTTCAAAATGGACACTTAAATACAATACTTAAACTTTTATGGTTTCACTACAGAAATATGTTCAAGATCTGTGTATTTTTTTCCAAATTTAAAAATAAAGATCATAATGTACACGAATATACTTGATCGCTTGTTTAATTGAAATATTTCCGCAGTGTGTTTCAAATTATCGAGAGTGGAAGCTGTATATTTTTTCTAAACAAATACTTGAGGTTGTAAGTAATATTTATCCTACTCACTTACTTTTAGGAAGAAAGTTGTTGAAAAAATTCTCGACATTATTATAATGTATTCTCATCAAAAAATACAAAATTAGCAAGAATATATTTGTGTTCAGCGAAAAGCGATTCAATTATACCGATGGTCAAAAAATCCGGCTAACGGTGAGACAGTCTATGAGATTAAAGTGACGGTTCTGGAATGAGTAGGCGTTCCTGAACGATGGGGATCTGTCTGGGTCACGATCCAGATTGGACCTGGGCAGGGGGTCGATGTATCGGAAAAGGTGCTTTTAATCGATTATTATCTCCCGGACTTGGGTTTCGGAACGAAACAAAAGAAATCAAAGTTGAATAGTCGATTTTGGCAACTCTAAACGAAACCAGATTATCAGCGTTTATAAAGTCACGAAGAAGAATTCCAAGATTTATTCGGATTATGTTTTGATTTTGAATGCATTAGGAGAATATAGTTTAATAATTACAAAAATCTACTGGATACTATAACTCATGCTGTTTAAAGTATTCTTAATAAAATTAAAAAAATTCAAATTTATTAATAATAGTTTAAATATTTCTATGTCAGAATTAAATATTTTTGTACTTTTTAATATGATTGCTTCCTATGTTTAATGATTTTTTTTACATCAATCGTACTGATAAAATTATCGTTATTCAAATATTGAATAATTGAAAAACATAGCCTCAAAGTTCTCTTTATTTTGACATTATCCGAAATTGAACTGAATAAACTAGGCCGTTAATAATTATTCAGTTATTATTAAACAGACATAATAATGAATTATAATAATAATAAAACACTACAGGCTGTGAAGGGTCTTGGGTTCAGGAAGGAGTATTCTTAAATATAATTGAAACAGAGTTCTCCAAATCGATCTGATACTTTATTAAATCATTAATTTTTTAATTAATTAAAAATTAATTGATAAGTATCAGTTAAATTTAAGGTCACGCAGTGGGATTGAGGGATGGGGAGAAAAAAAGTAAATCTTTATCATCTCTTCATACAAGTAGAAAAAATCTATCAACCGGAAAGGAAAAGAAAAAAAAAATGAAAAGCCAATGATAAAGTTATAAATATTTGGTAATGGTTCGGATCGGCGACACCAACCCCTAAACCCGCTCAGAATACCTTTTATCGATTCTAACCTTGTTCCAATTTATTTCGATCTTCTAGTCGCTGCTTTTAGAGGAGAAAGGTTATTCTCCTACATTTACTGAGAAACTCTAAATCCCTGTTCAAAGTAATATTAACTTCTGTTTACCTTCTAATATTAAAATGTGAAATAAGGAAATATTAAAGTGGAAATAAGGAAATATCGAAATATAAGACACTAAATCAATTTTGAATTAATATTAATTTAATCAACAATTAATATACTACTGAACCACCAGTAAAGTTAATTCCTGATGAACTCTCAGAGAAGTGAAAATAACAAATTATAAATATAAAAAAGACAGAATCCTTAAGTATTTATTTGGCATAACTCCTATTTATTTAACATTTGTAGCTACATGTTTCGGAGATAATGTTTCATCATCAGGCTTCTAATTTTTTTTAAAAACATTAATCTATAACATTATACCAATAGTTCTACAATTATATAGTAATGTGTCATTTACCTCTTAATCTGTGATTATTTTCACATTGTCAATTCTCCATGTTATAAGCCATTAGATAATATAAGACAGAATCCTAGTTGAAAGTGAAGATGTTAATTTCTGCTATATTTTCTCAGGGGAAGTGGAAATCAGAAAACATAAAAAACCTGTGATATACTTTCTCACATTTATTTATAAAATGATATGTTTTATTGAATTAATTATACAATCTGTCTCACTTTAGCACAAAAAGTAATATGGATGACAATGAATCCATTGACAAAATATGTTTTCTGAAATTTTATCACTGAAATTGAAACAAAAAATACAAATATATAAAACACCAAATCCATGTACAAATAAATCTTGTTAAGTTTCATAACACTTTTACAAGTTGTAAATTTTATCACTTAAATTGATATAACAAATATAAATATGTAAAACACCAAATCCATGTACAAATTAATCTTCTTAAGTTTTATAACACTTTTACACATAAGATTAGATGAAATAAGAAAACATAAATGATAAAACACTTAATCCTTTATGAAACTCATTTTGTGAACTTCTGTTTCACTTATTTACATTTAAGAAGTCTAAATATCAATATAAAAACTAAACACAATCCAAGTTGAAACTGTAGAAGTGATTGTTTACATGTGAGGTTATAGGAATGAACTATCGAAAAATATAAACATGAAGTGAAGCGTAAGGATCGAACTGGTCGGTGTAGCGCGGGTCAACCTAGTTTGGTGGTGTCGCCGATCCGAACCGTTACCAAATATTTTGTTGTAGAACAATCTCACATAGAGAGTTGGGCAAAATTTAATCATAAATAAATATTCGACAACTACTTTCCTAAAATCAGTTATTCAGGACTAAATCTTCCAGTGAATTAAATCATTAATTGACTTAAACTCAACTGAATGAGTTAATCATGATTAAATTAGAAGATTGAGTCTAGGAAATTGGTTGTCGATTATTTAATCAAGATTAAATTTGGCCCAAATATGGTCTTACAGCTTTGATGACTGATCACTTCCACGGTTTCTTGGTAATTCTTTAAGCTCCTTAAGGTTTTTGAATTAATCTTTCATGTTAAAGAGTTTATCTGAAGTTTGACCTTTCGTTTCTTAATAAACTAATGCAAAGTTTCAGGATTTTTTTAACTTGCTTAAGTCACCTTCCAACATTAATATATGTTGGATAATTATAATTTATCGAACGAAGAGTTAATTTTAATTTACTATTGACAAATGCATTAATTACAGCTAAATACCAACATAAGTGGATCCCTTGACACCAATGACAGGCGACAAAGGCAGGAACTACGGGCGGACAGCGGAGGAGAGAGGCCCATTCCACGAAGAGGAAGGACATCGCACAATCGCATTAATTGGCAGGAAAAAGGATCGGGGGCAGACATCTTCACTTAGTTGTACTATCTCTTATCATAGTTCTTAGTAATGAGCAACTATCAGGGCTCAAGTCTGATAAATTCCCTTCAAGACAACAACAAGGCTGACGAAAAGATAAAGTTTCAAGCATCAATGTTATGAAAATATGTTGCTCAACAAAACTGTATATCTGAATGCCGTAGTAAAGTCAACATTTAGTATATAATTGTTTTGGTTTCAATAATCTTTTCAAGTAAATGTTCCATTGATACAATAAAAATCGAATCATACAGATGATAGATTTTTGCGATATCAAAAGTCCGTTTATTTTAGGGTGAAAATAAGATCTATATAAAATAATTTATAAAAAATCCGAAATTGCCAGAATTAGTTATCCTTTATTATATATAAAGGATAGTGTGGATAATAGGATATATTCATCCTTCATGGACGAATTTAAAGTTTGCAAAATACTACGTGCAAGCTTCCGACCAAAATAATGGATCAAAGATGGCCACCAAAGAACTTCTTAGCCTACGTATTTTTTTTTTTTTTTTTTTTTTTTTTTTTTTTATTATAAAAGTTGTCATATAAAAACGTCCAAAGCAACTTATACTACCGATTACAACCTGAAAAATTAAATTTTGAGATATAAGTAAAAATTTAATATCTCAACTATTTTCGAGAGGATCAACTAAAAATTTGTTGGATATTGATATTACATACTATTGTTTTAATGAAATGAGGTGTAACAGTTTTAGAACCTGAATGATGTTGAATTTTCATATCAAATAAATAAATTTATGTCTCATCCATAAATCGACTAATGTTTGGGTATGAATCGAAACATGTATCCTACGAGAGTACAAAAGTTTTGAGATTTGAAAAAATATGTTGAAAGCGATATTCTCAAGCTCTAGAATCAATAATAATAATAATTTATAACAGAAAATATGGCTTAGCTGTGAAACGTTGACTAAAAAAATCGGTGTGTGGTTGTGTAATGGACCGTGTGTTGTACGTGAATTCGTTTAGGTAACGGGCTATATTTTTTGAATAAAATATTTTTATTTATGTATTTAGGATAAAAGCGAGAAAACTAATAATGATTGTGTTACAATATTCACTGACATGGAATTTTCCATCCAAGTTTCGCTGATTGCCAAATAATCAGATCGGTTGATGATTGTGTCAGTAGAGATGTCTTCTTAGTGCACGACCAAGCTTTGTGCATTAATTGCGGTTATAAGTATAAAACAATTTGTGATAGTGTTCATTATCACAAAATGGTTTATAATATTTTTTTTATTCTAACACCTTATTATATTCACTGTCACTGCTTTAAACTAATGTTTTATATACAGTCGGTAGATTTTTGCAACAGTTGACGATTAAAACTTAAACGAATATCGTAGCTTCTCCGACTCAAAAGTTATATTAATTGTAAATATCGATACGCAGCAAAATACCTCAAAATTGCGGCGCTTCTCTCAACTCCGCTCGCGATGCGTCACTGTTCTCGCTTTTGAATTCTTTGATCCTTTAGCTATTCAGTGGTATAATTTAATTTTGAATGTAGAGGATAGATTCGAAACCACAACGCCATACCGTATCCCCCGATTTTGTTATCATTAGGTTTTTTGGATTGCCCCCATGTGGTAGCAAATTTAATGACGTATTCACGTCAAAAAGAAAGATAGAAATTTTCTTTAAGAAGATACTGTTTGCACTTTTCTTTTATAATTATTACAACATGACATAATAATATGCATATAATACAATACAATTTGCTGTTTTTATTTATTTATATTTCTTTCTCTTTTTGTTTTTATAACAATTCGATGCCAATATAATAGTGAAGTAAGTATTAAATACATTGTTACCAATAATCAAATATTTAAATTGCCTATTAATAACTTTAAAGAGGTATTTTTACAATGATAAAAATATTCTTTTTAAAAGGATAGGAATTTATATTATATATATACGTAGAGGTGTGCTATATTCCAATTTATAAGTATTATTAAATATAATTACCTGTCCGCTCAAGAGGTGTTGCTGATGATAACCCCTGTTTAGCGGACATTGTTGCGTACGGTCACCCCACTTTCGCTACCGCCTTCAGAGAGATGAAAGCAATGAAGAGCAAGCTAATTATCGAGGATATCGTGGGAACAGCTACCGCCAAGTAATTATACAAGAACACACCTATTCTCGGTGTCCCAAATATGCCCTGTCTTTCGTGAGGTATTCTGCACATCTGTCTTTCAAATTATATGTATACTATATCGATATACATATTATTATTGTATAATCATATTGTATTACATATTGATTTATCTTTGTTTACCACCCTTCAACAAGTACTGATTAAACGATTATATATATTTATATTCTAGTTTATATTATTCGGTATAACGATAGTGGCTGAAGTAACACGAATGATGGATCACTTTAATATTTTATCTTACAAATTAAAGGAGAACCATAGAACTAGAATTGGTTACCAGCTTAGGAGGGGGAAAAACAATTGTTACTTTTTACAGTCATCAAGCTTTAGGAGGAATTTAGTTTTATTTATTTAGGACCAGTACAAGCAGAAAGTATTGTAAATATTTTAAAATTAATTCTGTATGAATCAATAAAATTGGCCAATATAATGAAGAATATGCACCAAAAATTTACTAACATGAACTGATAAATATAAGAAAAATTGAATTTAGCACATACAAATCTTATAATGATCTCCTTCGATTCTTTCTTAGAAAAAAACTGGAATGACTAATAGACACCATGTACTTGTAAATAGAAAAAAGTAATGTGACTTTGGTTGTTTAGTTTTTTTGGTTGTTCTTTTAGAAAGATCAATACAACTAGGATTGATGAATTAATTGCAACTTCTATCGGAATTATTTTGTTTGAAAACTAGTTTTGAATGCTGAGTCCTTCGTACAATTGTAAATACTTCTTCTTATTTCTCCAACAAAACCTTTCTTAATGATATCAATATACGTCATTTCCTTGAGTGATTGTGACATAGCGCCCTCTTGATTATGCAAGTATTGTAGCAGAGATAGCAGCGATGGGATCTCTTCGAGCATGGCCTCACATAGTAGGGGAGCTTAGTTTGGGGTTTCTCCAGAATGTTTGCAAATATTGAATATATATTTATATAATATGAGATTATTTAAGATCTTTTTATTTTTCTCTCAGTCCATTTCAGTTTATTATCCTAATTTATTTCATATTATCATTTAGTTCCTCAGGTGAGTTGACTCATTGTTAGTAATATTGTGATTTTTTTTTTTTAAAGGTGAAATCGAATAATATTTAGTGGGTATATATTAACATACTAAAAATACTATAAATAGATTTTTATTTGTATTATATATTATAGGTTGAAACTACAATAAAGAAATAAAGTGGTTAAGAAACTATTTTATTAAAATTGTACTATTGTTTTGAAACCTTGATATTATTAGAAAACAGAAATAAAACTAAATCCGTAACAGAGTCGTGCTCTCGGTAAGTCCAGTCATGCTTTTAGTTATATAAACGGATTCCTTTCATTATATGTATTACTCTTTCTGGCAATGGGTAGCTTCTCCACTCAGGCCCGGTGTGAATGTACTATAACCGTTGAGAAAGAAAACCTGGGACCTCTCTGTGCCGGGCTTGTTTTATAAGTGGAGGGACAGGTCTGGCTGGGAGATCCCTAGGATGAGTGTGTACTGTAAATATAGTACGATTGTGTTTTTAAATTTTAATTTAATTTTTTTTTATTCTTTATTATTACTACTATTTATTTATGTATTCTATTATTGTTTACTTTTTTTTTTTTTTTTTATTTTTACTATTTTATTTTATTTATATGCATATTGTAAACTTTATATTATTTATTTATAGCAAGTCATTTTCTATTCTCTTTTTATTTATTTATTTTTATTTATATATATATATATATATATATATATATATATATATATATATATATATATAAATATATATGTGTATATATATATATATATATATATATATATATATATATATATATATATATATATATATATATATATATATATATATATATATATATATATATATATATATATATATATATATATATATATATATATATATATATATATATACTTTATACTTTTAAAAAATTTATTTATTGTTTTTTCATTGTACATAATGTGTAAATGTAATCATACGCCATCTATATTGCTTATTGCCCACATTTGTGGCAGATTGTAATAATTAATCAATGAAAGTTTTAAAAAATATTACTCATTGCCCTTACCTTAAGTGAAGTAGCTTCCTAATTATTCAATAATAAAAAAAAAGTTTTGAATTTTAAAAAATTATCATGAGTTCTATAAATATACCAAATTCTTAAAGCACTTTGGTAAATAAATATTATACATTCAAATTTAAAAACGTAAAAAATGTTGATGCTCACCCAAGGAGGGAAAATGGAAGGGCTTCTAAAAGCATTTAGGACCTACAGTAGACTGAGTGTAATAGAACGCAAAAAGGGAATATATAATATTGGGTAGTTAGGTAAATATATTTAGCATGGCAAATAAATCAACTTTACTTCCTCAGGTGAGTTGACTCATTGTTAGTAATATTGTGATTTTTTTTTTTTTTAAAGGTGAAGTCGAATAATATTTAGTGGGTATATATTAACATACTAAAAATACTATAAATAGATTTTTATTTGTATTATATATTATAGGTTGAAACTATAATACATAAATAAAGTGGTTAAGAAACTATTCTATTAAAATAGTCCTATTGTTTTGAAACCTTGATATTATTAGAAAACAGAAATAAAACTAAATCCGTAACAGAGTCGTGCTCTCGGTAAGTCCAGTCATGCTTTTAGTTCCTGAAAGAGAAATAAATAAAGAGGCTTACACAATAGATATTACAATGAGAGCAAATACACTAGGAGGCAGATCTATAATAAACCTTATCCGGATATATTATCCTGCGGATGATGAAGTACAATTAATTTGCTGGGGGCTTAGGAGGACGTAGTAGCGAGGCAGTAATGGAGGTCACTATATCTTCGCTTTGATATATTGTCTTGAATCAACCGCTCTCAGTGACGACCGTTATATTGTCTTGTATTACAATAAGATCATGGCAGAGTTGCCTGTCTACTCGGAGATTAGTTTTAATATCCAGTCTGTTATTATATTTTTAACATCGGAAGGTATATTGAGTGAAATTTAACAAAAATATAGCATTTAGCTAAAAAAATATAATGAATGAACTAAAAACAACTGTCTGTGAGTTAATCAAATACAAGGGAAATTAGCTTATAAAAAATTGCATAAAAAATATTTATTTGTATAATTTTTAAGGTTTTGCCATGAAAATAGTTTTGTGATTGGTAGCTGTTTCCTAAACTACTGAAAGAACTATTAAATCCCAAATCTATAATATTTTATAAAAGGACAAGCCATTTTTCGTCTGTGATCACTAACCACGGGCGGTTACTGCGGCATTACATTACGCTATGCACCTGGAAGAAAAAAATGTTGCCATATTTACTGATTCCCTTTCTGCCATAATATCTTTTCTTAACATATATACGAAGGATCCAGTCATAAGAAAGGCACAGGCATATGCCTCAATGTTAAAAGATTCACAAAAGAACTTGGTGCTTATCTGGATACTATCCCATGTGGGGATAAAAGGGAATGAAGCCGCAGACGAAGCAGCCAAGCAAGCAGCCATTTCCTCGCTAGAAATCAAAACAATCTATACCCCTTCGGACGTTTGCAATTTTTTAAAGTATTTTGTCAGGTGTACTTGGATGGAATTATGGCATGAAACCCAGGCAGATAATAAATTAAAAGAAATTAAAAGTGACATCAAACAGTGGTATACATCGTATCGGAGAAACAGAAGAGAAGAAGCAGTGATCACTAGATTGAGGATTGGCCATACTCGCCTCACACATGGCTACCTTATAATGAGAATGTTTATACTGCTACCGAAATGTTTATACTGCCAGTGCCAACTAACGATCAGACATATTCTGGAGGAATGCCCGCTTTGCGAAACTTTTTTTGAACAGGAACGGCTGGAAAGAAGAATCGGTAAAGCTTGGAGATAACAAATACAATATCGACAAAATTATCACATTTTTGAAACAACATAACTTTTTCGGAAAAATATAATTTAAAAAAAAACAACTAAGGAACCAGGAGACTAAAGACCATGAAAGTTGAGTGTCCAAAAACAATAAACCTACCTACCTACTAACCACGAACACTACTGAACTAATCTGTACTAAATTTTAATTACATCATCTTTATAGTTCCAGGAAGGTTTAGCAATAATAAAATCTACTGATCTCAATTAATTTGTTATTAAAAAAGCGATATCAGTGAAGTTTGAAAATTGACCGATATGTGACGAGGACCATTCTATATAAGAGGTTGCATGGAATTGATAATAAAATATATTTATATTCAATTAAATTATTAGAACAATGTTCTGAAGTTCCTAAAGACTGCCAGATCTTAAATCTCATTTAATAGTAAATTCGAAAATAGAAGTTAGTACGCCTGGCCATGAAGTATTACACAACACCTAAAAATAATTTTTTTTTTTTTGCGACTGGCCAACAAAGGATCACACATATATCATGTTATACTTCCTATCACAAGATTCATTCTCTCTGACTATAGCAGGCTTCTCTCTTCCGTCCATCCCCCACGCTCATGCCTCGTTTTCACCTCCACAAGAACCCTAATGCGTTTTAGTCAGTTCTGAATGTCTCTCTATTCAGGCAGTCCCCATAAGTGATTCTGAGTCTCTTAAGTTATTACTTTATCTACTTAGCATAACCACTGTCGCTTTTCAAATCGTATATCCTATCAACTATTTTCTTGTTTGTATCCTTTTGGAATCCATCCTAACCATATGCCCGTAGAAACGTAGTAACGATTGTTTTGCAAGTCCTCTGTCCGTCCTTATATTTCTGTACTCGATCTCAGTCTGTAGCTTCCCAGTGATATTGGCCATAAATTCGTCTTAATACCTTTCGAAATTCAAGAGCTTGAGAGATTTGTTCTTTGCAATACGAAATCACTGGCATTACTACAGCATTGTAGTGCTCTATTTTCTTGTTGGTAGTCAAATTATTTTTATTATAGATATCTTTTGTGACGATATTTAGGTTTTCTAATTTGAAGCTCTCAACTCCATTGTAGGTCTGTCCTATCCGCTGATGCAAATTACCTCTCTTAAATACAAGAATTCTTTGTTAGATCTTTATTATAGCGAAACCTGAAAATAACGCTGACAAATATAATGATGGTCTAGCCCTCTTTGATTAGCCAAAAAATAAGATGACATACTATAATTATTCTGTTTCCCCACACAATAGCACTAAAAAAACGAACTCCAAAAATATTGCATAGGCAAAGACTTTGTGGTTCATTAATTTATTTTTTTTTCACTTGACAATCTCATCTTTAGTCAACGTCAGTTTTTAAAAAATGTATTTATAAGCTGTACGATGCTTACCCCTATACAATTATTATTGCTCATTCAGATGTTATGATTACTTCTCATGGTATACGCATTTATTTATTATAATTTGAATTCATCTCTCAACCTAAATCGCATATGCAGTCCCCAGTCTGGAGATCCATAAGATCATTTCGTCATTTACAAAGTTTTATACCAAACTTATCTAAAAGGTTTAGATAAAGAATGTTTGATTTTATTTCCTATGTCATAAAATTTCCTGAACAGTGGTTAGATTTTTTTTTTTTTTTTTTTTTTTTTTATAGATTTCCATTCTTACCACCAAATGCTTCTCAAAACTACCAGTTTCACCCAATAGAATACAGAAAATGTTAGTATAGAAAGTTTTTTCCAGTTAAATTTGTAAAATTTGTAAAAAATGTATAATTGAGGGCCAATATTTACAGTAATTCGAACGAAACATCAAATGAATAAAACATACATTTTCGAACAAAAAGGAAACAATTTAAGAAGCGATAAAACTAGTACGATAGTTTAAAACCAGAACCGTTACATAGAGGGTTACGATCTAATCGACAGCTGTAAAATCTTGATATAAAAGCGTACTCGTAAATTAAACTAGCAGATAGGTTTATCTGTTGTTGTTACGACCCAACATATTCAGATACAGAAACCTATAATTCCTATTGTAGCCATAAGATAGCACTAGTTACAGGGCCCTCTCTCCACGGCCTCTTGTATCCGACCCCTGACCGAGCTATCTGGATCTCCAAGTGATCGATTGTGTTGCCAATATCGATATCTCTGCTCTAACGAGTATGAACGCAGTTCCTGAACGACCCTTTAAGGCTTCGCTCCTATTAAAGATGCCTCGAGGCCGCAATTTCACACGTGGGCAATATCAGCTCCTGTCTGTGGAGCCATACGTTACCTCGAGCCGTCTATAATGTTCTTTAGCGAAAGTGGATACTCCTGATATATGGCGTCCGTTAGTGATCCGCCATCTGGATATCGATATTGATCTGCCTCTCCATTTCGATTTATGGAAACGTCAATCTGAAATCGATTACCCTAAATAGATTACTTATGCAAACATCAGATGAAATCGCCTTACACAGATATCCTAATGGGAAACTTTAGATAGCGAAAAGGAAGCATAGTATAGGTGTTATTTATCAGTGTTGAGATAAACCTGGATAGTTATAGAAACATTCGTTTGGAGGCAGAGTTGGAATTTCCTTCAGGGTCATTGGGGTACATGCAAAATTTTTATAAATGAAAAAAAAAAATAAAAAGTTTAAATCAAATTTCCTTTTATATCGTGTTATAACGTACGAGATAAAATTGATATCGTCATGATAAAGAGTAATTTTTACTGACAATTTTCGGATTGATTTTCCTCCCTTCCATGATTGCATGAATACATACATACATACATCCTCGGCACTACAGTCCAGAACGAACCCTGCTCTCCTCAAGGAATCTACTCCTCTCCTCCCTGTCCAGCGCCTTCAGCCACCCTGTACACCACAGGTACCAGCAACTCTATCAACCTGGTCGCGCGATCTCGACATAAGCCGCCCAATCCTTCTGCAACCGACCATCCTATGCTGCATGACTCTCCTAGGGATTCTATGGTTTTCCATTCTTGCTACATGATCTACCCATCGGAGGCTATTTATATTGACCATAATGGCTACTATGGGATCTTTATATAGTTGATACAACTACCTATTATAACTTCTTCTCCAGCACAGGCCCATAAATTCATGAATAAGACCGGCAAAAAAAACAAAAACAATAGGACATAGGACGATGCACCCATTTGTGCTATGCAACCTAATTCTATACAGGTTTCACTAAATCTTCAAAATTACTTACTGACGCTTTAAAACTGATTTAAAGCTTTGAAAAACCAAACGAAACAAAAAATCACAACACATTATATTCACATCATGTCACGACATATTTCTTGCAATATACTTAAATAAGCCCACAGACTAACACTATAAAATAATAAGGATAAAATTTATTTCGTGTTGGACCCCCGAAGTGAATCTAGACCTTCTCACTTTGGCTAGGTAATTAGCCTAGATAATTTTTAAAATAACCTATTCTTTCAGCCTTAGTTGGAGTACCTTAAGACGTTATTATAATTTGTATAATTTATAATTTTGAGTAAAAAGAAATTGATGTGATGAGGCAGCAAATTTTTGCATGAATATATATTTTCTTGCTGAATACCATGACATTTAGTGACAGTCCACTTTTAGCTCTATGAATAATATTATTAATAATAGTACCAAGTTTAGTTTAAACAAAATAAACATTTATCGCTGTTGTTGATAAAACATGCATCATCTATACACTAATAACATAGTATAATAATCGTTAGCATTATTATTAAATATCTTTAGTTATACACAATCTCAAAAAGGGCACTCTCAAGCTTGTGAAGACGATTACCTATTTTAGTTAAGTCAATAAATAATAGTATTGAATATCATCGCGTAACAGAATAAATGCCATGTACAGTAGATTTTATTTTTTAGTAAAAATATGTTATTTTTCCCTCCCTGTAGTAATACGTTATCGATGATTTAATAAATAATATTTATCTTACTTAATTGTAAGATGAAAGCAGCGTTAAAGTCTCTACAACAGAAATCATCCACCATGAACCAACTCCTGATATAATACTTGCATTGTATATGTGCATGGACCACAACTCAACAGTAATACGCATTACAGCTGGTGTATTGCTACCTGTACCTCCCCAGCAGGTGATCTATTGGGTACCTGCAGCCTACAGGTCGCGATAACACTTCATCTTTCCCCGCTGCCAATGTAGGCTTGTTAACAATTAGTATCGATCATGAGCACACATCGAGTCACAAGGGCGTGGGAAGCCTATCTTATTAAGAAGGCAGTGGGGTTTACACATTTTGTTTTATACAATCTACGTAGCACGTTATAGATCAAGGTCGATTGAATATTGTAAATTGTAAAGATCTAGATAAGATTGCGAATAAGTTCTTTGTTGTAATCGTAACCTAAAAAAGAATTTATAATTTCGTTTCCTAGTTTCTTATAATAATTTTTTTTTTCAAGAACGAATTGCCAGAAAGTAAACCTTCAGATTCAAATATGCCTATTGTAAAATTATAGGATACTAGCATACCCTGTCGTGGCTTCGCCCGCTCACATAAATAAAGAACTTAGATTATTTTAACTAATAATTGAATTTGATTTGTTTATCGATAAAAATCTTGTATTTGTAAGTATGGAATTTATTATTATTTCTTCAACGACATTTTCACACATGGCTGTAATTTTTAACCTGGTTAAAACTGCATTGATGAGGTGTTTGAAGAGTACGTAAAACGATAATTAGACATCCAATTTGGAAGAAATAATTTTATCGATCCATCTAGTTGGATTTTAATTTCTCACCATAAAAGTATATGACAGTTTGCGAAACTCGTTTCTGGGATTCAAGACTATACTGTTTAATTATTATTATAGTAAAATTTATTATTATAAACTTTCCTAGAACTACGAAGATGTAGTTGAAATTTGTTACAGTTGGGTTTAATAGTTTTACCATTGCAAACTCTGTTGCAGAATGGCCACATATTGGTAGATTTCTAAACTGCGCTGGGATCCATATGTCGCTTCATATATTTATAGCTTGAATTGAAAATAAGTAAATTTTATCATAAATTTCTAGTTCTAAAACACCGTTTACACAGGTTACAACTTTGTAACCTCTCTCAAATGGTGCTCGCCACCTATCGCTCACTTCACTCAAGACTACATATTTTTATTATTATTATAGTAAAAATTAATATAACAAACCTTCCTAGAGCTATGAAGATGTAGATAAATTTGGTACAGTTGGGTTAAATAGTTTTACCATTGCCAACTCTGTTGCAGAATGGCCATATATTGGTATTTTAAACTGCACTGGGATCCACATGTCGCTCCATATATTCATAGCTTTAATAACGATTAAATTGAAAATAAGTAAATTTTATCATAAATTTCTAGCTCTATATTACTTTGTAACATCTCTCGAATGGTGCTCGCCACCTATCGGCCACTTCCCTGCGCACCACATATTTTTCGATGTTAATAGCAATATAATTGAAAATATTAAAATTTTATTATTGCTAAACCTTCCTGGAGCTATGAAGATGATATGGTTAAACTTTGGTACAGACTGGTTCGGTAGTTTTCGTGGTTAGTGATCACAAACGAAAAATGGTTTGTCTTTTACATAATCGTGTAGATATTTAATACAACTTTGTTTATAGGTTGTTAACTATGGGTATTACTGTTTTATTTTTTATTTATGGTTATTGAAACCAAATCTTATGTCTCAAGAATAAATTTCCGAATTTTTCAACAAATTAATTATTGATACTAACTTGATGTGATTGATAAATTATTTACTTCATCTATTGGTATATTTTATAATAAGAATAGTTTCGAATGTTAAACAATCATTTCTAAAGCGCAAAAAAAAAAAAAAAAAAAAAAAAAAAAAAAAAAAAAGAATTCATAACTTTAACAAATTGATATAAGAATACTATTTGATATCCTAACCCACTCCATTTTCTTTCAATTACTATAAATTATTTGTATTAGCTTCAGCAAGCCTTTACATCTCGGTTCATTCGGTGCGTGTCAACTAGTTTGATCTTGTTTTACATTTTTAAAATTAATATACATTATCTGAATACTGCATTGCTGATGTTTTAAATTATTATATGTTTTTAGAAGTATTAATAAATGTTTAACATTCGAAACTAAAAGATGGAAATAATTCCTTAATTCATAATTTTATTGTATTTAGTTCATGTCTAGTTTCGAATGTTAAAAGTTCATATCTTTATTTCCAAAAACATTCGAAACTAGTTTTATAATGAAGCAAACACTAATAGAAGTTCAGAACCATTATCATGTCAAATTATATCGAAATTATTAAACCAAATTAATTCAATTTGTTTTTGGTGGTCAGTGGTTAATTAATTATCACTGATTAATAATAAATTATCTTACCTTAAGTAGACTTTGAAGTAAGAAACAGTTCGTACAGATACCAATTTGATGATCAATAGCCTTAAAAAAAAAAGAAAAACAAAATAGTAATTAAATACTGATTTATTTATATTCTTGAAGATATTTTAATGAATATATTTAAAATATATCGCTTAAAGTATTTAAAATGCTCCAATACAAGAAGGTATTGCAAGAATATTAAAATTATTAATAATATTAAAACGTATATATCTTAAAATTTAAGTTTAAAGTTTAAAATGTTTTTGTATATATCTTAGAAATCCCAATTGGAGGATCCTGTAATACTTTTCAAACATGTTAGGGAATGTTTCGTACACACGAATATTCGCTTGCTATATAAATAAATTAGATTGAATAAACAAAAAAAATTTTGAGGTATATTTATTCACAAATATAAGCTGCCACTTATGCATGTAATAGTGGAATATACATTTCCTCCTTATTAAAAATAAAAATAAATACGTATCTATAATAAAATTATTATTAAATTTTATAAAGCCGAAGCAAGCATAGCAATTATCTAAAACCTAAATAAATTTAACACACAAAAAGTTTTTTTTTTTTTAATTTTTAAATCAACTAATCTGTTTTGACAGAGGCGCATATAAATATATACATATTTGTCTGCGCATGTATGTATATACATGAAACAAAGACAGACTATTGCAGATAATTAAACCTTGAACTAATAACACAACAAGGCTAAGCAGTTATTAATCGATAATTGCACTATCGACATTTTTATCCGATTGTGGAAAATACCAGATCCATATCAGTACCCCCACAACTAGATCCAATCTCAGTAAGAGCCAATGAATGCGGTTTGAACTATTACGTCACCCATTCCATAATTCCACATCTACTTTCGTACATAATAAAGGAAACGAATAAGAAGGATACGCTGGATAAGGGAAAGATAATCGTAAATGACAAACAGCTCTTGTTTGAATTGTGTCCGCAACACCTCAACGTCCTGCAGTCGTTAACGGAGAACAATGGTATTGGCATTTAAGTTGGTATATTCAATGAATAACATCGCACAATTAGTTTTATAATGAAAATAAATTAAAAAAAAATTAAAATGGTGGATAACAAAAAAGGACTTGCAACAAGGGATCCTCTTACAAAAAGGAAGCGAAGAGATGCTATGATTAAATGATCTCCATGACATCAGTGGTCTGTTGATTGTAACTTGAATGTTGGAGGTTTCGCTCTGTTTTTGCCATGACACAAGTACAGCTTTTTTTAAGCTTCATGGTCACGATGGAACCAAATATTAATTCTCTATTTATAACTTAAATATTCATGTCGTACAACGCCGTATAACTAATTAAATCAGACCGAAGTTACACTAAAGAACGTTCCTGTTAATTCCTGTTAAACAAAGATAATCTAGATAATGTTATTATGAAAAATATACAAAGGTTGATATTTTATTTTTCGGTAGAAAAGAACAAAAGAAAAAAATAAATTTCTTATAAGAAGAAGTTTTCTTATATTTGAGAATAAATAAACAGCTAAAATATATATATATATATATATATATATATATATATATATATATATATATATATATATATATATATATATATATATATATCAGTGAATTTCATAATTTTATTTAGATGTGTAAGATAATTATTATTTATTTTTTTCTATTATCGTGTGAACATAATATGAATAAAACCCAGAAAGCTTTATTAGTAGCAGCTATAGTAACAGATTAAAATGGATTTCATTGTAATCCTTATAGTAAAAAAAAAAAAAAAAAAATTGATACGTAGGGATAATACGCTACTTATTCTGATACATTTAATAACGATTTTGAATTAGAAATTAATTTAACAAATATATTTAGAACCAGGTAAATTCAATAACATTAAAATTTTAAATGAAATAAAAAACTGGATAGACTAAAAGTAAAGGAATTCAAACATGTTTTTTATGTTTGAAGATCTGGAGTTTAAGTTTAAACCCAAGCAATAAACTGAAATACAACATGTCAGACTAAAATTACAGCCTTTTCACAGCTGTATTAGTATTAGAATTTTGTTAATTTATATATTTATTAAATTTTTTTACATGCATCTACACTAAAGGGTCATCAGCATAAACATATCGTCATCCCAGAATTATGTAGTGCTATATACCAAAACCCTTGTTTTGGGAAATGAGATTTGAAGTTTATTTCTTAAAGTACTTTTTTATTTTGGGATAATATGTAACTGCATTTGCAGTTAAATTCTCCCAGTATATTAGATAATATTTTACTACATCAAACTTACATCCTGATTGCATTGATTTAAAACTAAAACTATTTTATTCATTTGGATATAGAACAAAAATGGCTATTTTTGCTTAACCTTAAAGAAATACGGGATATGGACCATTTTTAGATCAATAAATTGTTCTATATACCTTTGAACTAATTTCTTTTCAATAATTTCTTTTTAATAATTGGGACAGTGTATAGTGATAAAAGCTCTTTTATTTTATATAAATTTTATTATTACGAAAAAAGTAATAAAGAAGTAAAAAAATAAGCAAATGTGAATAAAGTGTAAGTATATAATTTATTTTATCTCTTTCGGTTTTGCCTTCCTTGACTTTGGAGTTGTTTCTGGTTTATTTTAAGGATATAGACAAAATGAAATCTAACGGTCTATATAACACTTATAGATCCTCAAGCTATCAACAGAACAAGATAATTCCTTAAAGTAGGCACAAAACCTGGGTTATAGAACATTTATTTACTGAATACTCGATTCAGCCAGAAGATAATGCTGCAAGTTAAATTGATATAGAACAAGATTTTTTTTTCTAAATTTTTGGTGTATATAACTCTATATACCCTAAAAATGGACTCAGAACAAGATAATTCTGGGATGACGATATGTATGATTAGATTTTTAGTTTTATCTTGGTAAATAAATATTGTGAATATAGAAAATACAAAAAGGAGTGAGTGAATAAACCAAGATAGATTTCATTTTAAAGATTTAATAAATGATTAGTTATTTTATTATTTACAATAACACTTAAAATTGAAAAAAATGACATGCGTCTAAAATGTAGAACAAATCCGGCTCAAATAATGATATACAAGAGTGAAAGGCCAACCGTTCATTACGGCAATCCGATGTTAGTAAACACTCCACATGAAACAGCAAATTATACTCCTACATTTTCAGAACGGAGTACTAGAACTGAAATAGACTTTGAAACTAGAGACTCACTGCAGGTGATATAGCTTTTCACAAGGAGACATGTCAAATTCTTAGACAACCTCTGAAACACTTTAATAAATTCAGTGACACCGACATGAAAACTGCGGAAGCGGCAACACTAAGAAAACTAACTTATTATTTTGACTTAGATGGAAGTTAAAATATTTTATTTTCATATTATTCCTAAACTCTGGAGCGCCATCACAAATCCTTTTCCAAAAAACTCCTTTCCTCAGAGCATCCACTCCAGCACTCACAATTAAAGTCGCTATAATGCATTATGTTTTATCTTTCTTGTAATCGGTTTTTTAAAAGATATCTTTGACAGTTGTGAACAAAAAAATTTAAATTATCTCTTTCAATTTTTTATGCTAAGATATTTTATTTAAATAAACCAGTTCCGATTTACTATAAAATAGTTCCGCTTCCATCTTGCCTTCCGAACGCCTTTTTAATTCCTTTTTAATGTAAAGCAATTTAAGAAAGCGAATCCATACTTTCACCAGCTACTATAAATACCTCTTAATACGATTTGACGCGGATAAGCTTCAAATAGCGCTGCGATGGGGTGGCAACTAGTAATTTAGAAAGATATATTTAGTATCATTGAATATCATTGAATATATTAGACATGGGAGATTAAAAGCTGGTTCTAGTAACACTATTTTCCCGGTAATAAGAGTTCCAGAACCGGAGCATGGAACAGGTTCCTGTCACTGGAACTATATATCACTGCGATGTAGTGAAGGGCAACGGAGGATTGAGGCCATCGGAGAAATTGTCGTTGATACGTCCTTCTCTATTTCGCTATCTTTTAATGTTTATTTTCTCCAAGTACACTTGGGACTTGATTATTCGACGTGGTAAGGACCGAGATAGGTGAACTAAATCCTCGGTGAATCGAAACCCCCAAAAAGTAAGGGAGATATATGAGGAAAAATAACTTAGGCCAATTGACGGAATACATACATTAAATTATGAAACAATACTAGTTGTAAGTATGTATACAATAATAATATAAATAAGTAACATTAATTCATATCTATATAAAACAGTTTATAACTGAAAAAAATCAAGTACCTAAATATCTGCCACCGCACGATCTCTTCATTGTCTGAAAACCATTAAACCGAACGATGTTAGGTTAGTTATGGCATCGAGATATTGAATTGCCTTCTCCAACCCAGCAAACCCTTGTTAATAAGAAATTGGTTTTGACGATTTGTTTTCTTGTTGACCGTTCCCCTCATCCTTCCAGTACAAAACTTTCCTTATTTCTGTCCTCTTTGTAAACAAAATAATGATACATAATAAAATATAATTAAAAAAACAATAGCCTCGGTTAGGCTCGGGTCCCTGCCCTCCTGTACTTTCAAACAGACCTAGATCCAGAAAAAAAAGATCAAAATTAATAAGATCAGTTCCTTGTTAAAGTAGGTTATTCTTATTTTAATCATTGCGTTACAAACGGTTCAACGTTTTAATAAATTATATATGTTTATATTAATTATACTATTGAATCAATATGTGGTATCCTACACATCTTCTACGAAGTAATAATCAGCTACATAGTAACAAATATGACAGAAACACTTTCCCTTAAAAGTACAATGAAAAAAAATATTATTCTAGGACATGCTTTAAAGAATGGCGAATATGTTACTGGGGAATGTTTGTATTTGATCAGATACTTTGGCATTATTTAAATATAATTTTTAAAACATTTACAATAGCAAGATTTAAAAACTCCAACTACGAAACATTCAATTTTACGACCTAGTATAATGGGTATTACAGGGGCAAAGGAAAAGTGCAAAATTAATTAAAATAAAAATTTATTTTCAGAATATAATAATTAATTTATCCTTTTATGTTAAGACCATTCCGACCCAGAATATAATAAGCTTTCTCTTGTCTGTATTTCTTTAAATTTATTAATTTTATAATTATAAATAAATCCTGATTATAATTACAGGTCCTTATAAGATATTATTTTGATCTCTTTTTTTTCCGAACTAGAAAGTAAAATGTCTTTCTTATTCAGTTTGTAGCCAGATGCATATGTTGAAGAAAAAAACATTAAATGAAACAAAACTCAACGCCATATGCAAATGTGACTCCGTAGCCCTAACGAATGCCCACTAGAAACAAAGTTATCATCTACGGCCATCACGTTAATCCTAAATCAGACGTTACCTACCTTTTTTAAAGATGGGCCACGGCCTACGGTATCGCCGATTGACCATCTGACACCCCCAATCTCGCATCTAGAAGGCGGTGAGGTAAGAAGGATAGATATCCTCTACCGCCGATCCAGCCCCCCTGGCGGAGTACGCAACATCTGAAGGAGTGGTATAGGAAGGGAAATATCTATAGGAAAATATCCTTATCTATGATATGGAGGACAACTCATTCTTGATCCAGTTATGGGAATATGGAATTTTAGCCTGACGTAATTTTCAGCTACACGTGATACAAAACACTATACTTGTTTATTTATTTCTTATCCATCTATTTATTAAAATCGAAACATTTAAATAAAAAAAATAGTATAATCTAGTAAATGTACATATAACGCTCATAATAACATGACACTTGTAAAGCAACTACTCACTAGTAGCACTTCAATAAAACATAAATGAGAAGGTCCATCTTTTCAAATGCCTCGGAGGGTTGTAGGGAATAGCATGGGAAGCAAGTTGAGAGATCAGTGGATTTGAATGGTTAAAGAGTTAACAATGAAAGGATAGGTATTTGGTTTAAGCTAAATCAGCAATATATGGAACATTAAGATCTTAATGAATAAATCCATTTGTGACAAAGTAAGGAGCATTGTGAATTTTTCGAAGGATTCGGATTGCAAGGATAGGATAAAAAATTAATTGAATGTTTAGTGGAGCCACATATCTCAACTCCGAATATCTTAAATAGGTCTAATTACTTTCATGTAAATGAGTATTTTGTATTTAATCAACATCATAGAGTGTTTTTCTAGTAAATCTTTGTTGAATGATTAGATCCTCTAACTTTGTCTTAGAAGTCTGGACAGTTTAGACATGATCTCAAGTAGGTTTTCACTGTATAATCCGTTTGAAGCTTAACTTAGTTCTTTCAATTTAAATAACATCATGAAATGAAAAGGGCCTTAATTTCAGATTCCTATCAGAATCATTTAAAATATAGAAAATCATATAAACTTCCAGCTATTGAATTTATTTTTTTCATTTGTTTCTAGTGTCCGACGATTCGCATAATTGGCGAGTTAAAAATTTTACTTTTGTTTCTTTGAAAACCAGTATAAATATGGAAATAAAATTTCTTTCTGGAATATGCACTTAAATGTAGATAAGTCAAAGATATAGATTTAAAATATATTGGATTCAAGATTTACATTCACAGATTATGTTCATTATAGTTAAATGGCGATTGTAGATTTAGTATTAACAATATTTAGAAGAATTATATTTCGTAAGAAAGGATTTCATGCATCGATGACAATTCACAATGTTGAAAAGCATCATAGTGATGATATTCAATTTTGTCGGAGTAATATTCTTTAATATATTTAACTTTCAAGCCGTGGTTCTATCGTTTTTATTATGTAATTCTCAAGTTATAAAACTATGAAAGAAGTATCCATCAGCTGGACATGGTTCGTAATACCTTAGATCAAACAATGAGAATATGCAAGCTAAAAAGAAAATATGCAATTTCATGCAAATCCAGATCTGCAGAAAATTTTCGTTAGTTTATTTCTCAAGTTGCTACGAGTTCGTTATTTCTTCGAGGTCTTGAGTAATAAAAGAATCAACGGTATAAATATTACAAATTAATAGTTATTTGCAGCATTTTCGCTTCGAACTTGATGAGCACTTGAACAAGTTGGGAATAAATGTACCTAAACCTATGCGTTTAGACGGGCTTCCTGTGGTTTTCCTGGTTCAAGAAGGATCACTCGTATTTTTTTTTGCGAAATAAAAAAAAAAAAATCCTCAGAGGGTTTTTTAGAGGACCAAAAATACAACCGCAATATATGAGTACTAGCACAAGGCATAGCAGTCTTACCATAGATATTAATGGTATTCCTTGGAAAAAGTTAAAAGTTTCAAATACCTGGGCTCAGAATTAAATTATAAGAAAAAAGTGATAAATGAAGTAAGACGAAGAATAATGACAGCTAATAGGCCTTACACAAATATAAAACTTTTTAAAAGTAGCCAATTGTCTCAAACCACTAAGGTGCGACTGTATAAAACCTTAATTCGGCCAGTCCGGAGGAATGGAGCGGAGGCGTGGACTTTAACCACCGTAATGAAAAATCATTTAACTTGGTTTGAGCGTAAGCTTTTGATGAAAATTTATGGTCCAGTCCACTATGTACAATAAAATAGGTGGAAACTTCGATCCAATGCCGAGTTGTATTCCTTGTACAAATATGTAAATGTGGTATATTTTATTGAAATACGACGTCTGGAATGGTTGGGTCATATCATAAGAAGGCCCACCAATAGAATGCCGAGCAAACCTCTATAAAAGGAGAGTTGGCCGACCAAGAAGACGATGGCTACAGGACCTTGAAGAAGATCTAGGGATCCTCAGCGTTACAGCATGGAAACAGAAGACTAAATACAAAGGTACATGGCAGGACGTTGTTCAGGAAGCCAAGGCCATCACCGGGCTGTAGTGCTACGTAGTGTGTAAGTAAGGACCATTTCCTGAATTAGTAGTTCATAATTTTGTAATTCCTACGTTATGGAACTATTAAAAAAGTATTCAAAAGTATCCATGGTTCGTAATACTTGAGATCAAGCAATGAGAATATGGAATTTCACACTACTTCAGATGTAACGATAGCACTTAGACTGTTAGGTGCCTCTGCAAAAATTGTTTATTTCTTAGCTATTAAGTTATTATGAGTTCTTTAATTGTTCCGAGCTATAAAATAATCAATATTATAAATATTACATACTAACAACAACAACACAAATAGGGAGACAGTGAGAATATGATTGAGTACCCAGTTTTGAACTTTTCACGCAAAATAGCCTCACTTAAGATTAACGTTCAATAATATCTCCACTTTAGCAAGCCTGAGAATTGTTTCGATCCTTTTCGAGAACCAATAACTGCCCTTAATGAAAGACCAATCACTCTCCGTGAACAGCGCAGCCTTGTATAAACCTACTAGATCAGACCAATAGTCATTACCCAATGACACCACGACTTCCTCTAGATCGGCCTTCGACTATCGCCCGGATAGCGATCTGATAGACGAATACAAGGAGGGCAAGGCTCTTGGAACAATGGGACCAGAGGAGACTTCGCACGGGAGAAAGTTGGCTCAATAGCAATGGGCTATCCCACACTAGTGTCCTATTGTTAGGGTCGATATCTCTCGGTCCGCTATTCTGAATAGATTCAGTTGTTCCATAACAATCGATATGTAATACAGCTATTTTTTATGATCGATGTCTTTATTCTTGACCGAGTTAGGGAGATCTCTGGTTATAGGTCACATAGATTATACTATCCATAAACCTAAAAGAAGGATGTAATTCGATAATCCGAGAAGTAAGTTAGTAGTATTGATATGGCAAGTAAATATGTTGTAGACTTTCTTATCTTGCCCATATCATGAATTCCATAGTTGATTTGCAGCATTTTCCTTTCAGATAGCGCGTTCATAAGTATGATTGAATTAAAATTTTCAACAATATGCATGAAAAGTCCTTCGAAGATTTGAACTATTATGTTCCAAGTCGAGATAAAAAAAAAAAAATAAAACCATAAACGGTCTTGGTTGCAGTACCTAAGTAAATTAGGTACACACATTAGTCACTAGGCTAATGGTTGTGAAAGGAGAAGATTTGGCCGAAATCAAGCTAAACCGCAAGGTTTTTTCCCAATTAAGGGTACCCACTTTATAGAGGCTGGGTGTGACTGAGCTGACTGACTGAGCTACCACGCTTCACACAAGACAAGAGCAATTTAATCATTTTTCCTCTCGTGTTGTAGTATGTTATATACTTTTGAGAAACGTATAGAGTTTTTTTCTTAAAAATAAAGATTTTATTGAAATAGGTTTTAGTTGAATGAAAACCAAGAAATATGTCCAATCAACGTTTAGGCGCCCAAACGTATAAATTGAAAAAATCAAGGTTCAAAAGTTTTAAGACGGAATCGATCCTGTTACTGGCAGGTAAAGGCTTTTAATTAATTAATTAATTAATTTACCTATAAGGACCATTTCTGAGTTAGTAGTTAGACTTTGTTTTAGACAAAGTCTACTTAAACCTAAACTTATAATAACATACTACACTTACCTACACTTATACAAAAGAACATGCACTTACGGTTAAGGAACACACACCATGAAAATTTCATCATAATCTAACTGCGCAGCCAATGGAAAATTCTAAACATTTTTTTACTATTTCATGAATAAAATTATAATTAATTATTAAAAAGTCCCTGTACTCAAATCTCACAGTTTGTAAATGAGCTTCCTAATCCAATAAGAAACTTTCTTAGTTTGAACAATTCTTTAAATATATTAATTTAAATTTAAATTAATATTAATATGTAAATATATAATTTACATTTTAATTAATTTCAATTTACAATACAATGTTGTAAATATCTAATTTTTTTTTTTTAAACACCATCATAAAGTAGAACAACACTATAAATAGAACAAACAACCTTGACAAGGCACCATGAACTTCTCATAAAAGAATTATGGCCGGAATTGTTTTCAAACCGTGAACAGACCACAAGTAATAGCCAAATCATAAAGCGGACATGACAGCTATCGTGGAGGCCGTGGCATATAGTTCCGACTGGGGTCGTTAGATCCCGCTGATGGAGATAAATGAAGGGGTTGGTACACCTGCTTCTAATGGCACCCACAAATTGTTTGCCGGTGCCAATTAGTACGATAGTTGTGATTGGCCTTCGCTATCTGATCGCTCTATTAATTGCTCCTATTGGCTCGTTCGTGAGATCGTTGGTGTTTGTTTATTGGGGCTGGCACGAGCTGTAAAGTGAGGTTTATGCCCACTGCTCCGATATAATAGGCTTGATAACTACATCGTAAAGTTCTAAATTAAGTATATGTTTTATTTATTGACATAAGCCATAAGTGATAATTAACTAAACAGTACGCAACCTCTTCACGCCATAAAATTAACCTGCTGAAAGGCGCACGTATTTGTCAGATATGCAGCGGAAATATTTGTTTACTTTTCTTTAATCCTTGGTGGTCTAGGGATTTCTCCTCTTTTCTGATATCCTTTTTTGACTCAATCTAGCACGGTATTTAAAGAGTATTCCTATGGCAAACAATAATCTTAAATGAAGTGGAAATCTCAGAAAACTTCAAAATGAACTTGTAGACTAACACATACAAAGAAGTTCAAAAGTGACAGGAGAACTTGGTAACTATGTTTTAAAAATTGTGAGTCTAGCGGAAAAGCATAAAGAGAAACAAAAAAAAAGATCAGATTCAAGAGCATCCTAAAAAAAATCATCAGTTTCAAGTTTGAGATATGTACGCAGTTAATTTGTTTACAGCATTCAAAAAAATTTTTTTTGTTGCAATTATTGTTAGCTCTCTTCTAAGTAATTTTGCAATTTTCATAAAACTAGCTTCTATGAATAATTTTGTATAGTTTGTCGTTGTTTTTTTTAAACGTAATTTTGTATTTTGTTTACTTAAGTACTTGAGAAGCTGTGAAAAAAAAAAAAAAAAAAAAAAAAAATTGTTCGATAAACCCTTAAGCTTTACCAAGAAAACTGTACCAATCAACATGTTAGCCTTTTTAAACACGTATATAAAATAGATATAACGGTTAAAATGGCAGATATGCTTATTACATAAAAGTGGTATCCGTGAAATACAGTCCGCTTGGAAGGTTAAAATTTTTACTATTTAATTAGGTCCTTCATCTATTGTTGCTTTGATATAGCTTATAAAGTCCATTGCTTGATAACTCGCAGGTAGGGGCTTAGTCGAAACATTTTTCCTAGCGAACAGCTAAAGCCGGATGTACTGCTGACTGGGCGATATAGACTAGACCGTAGAAAGTACATAAAGCAGAAGGGTACCGTTAGCTGAGGATGAAGAATGATCTGCCGCGGAAATGACTTCTGGATGAGGGCGGTCCCTGGACGTGTTCCATCTCGGGCGGCGATAGCCTCTGAAGGAGTCCATCCCTCACGAACAGGTTAACGAGGGGTTTTGGACAATCCCTTATGTGAGGAACCCACAAGGATTTGAATGTACGTATATATATTTTATTTGTCCACGGAAGAATAAAAATAAACAAAAAATCGTCAAGTAAACGAGATAAATATAAGGTTTTGCTGCAAACAGGAGGTAGCTTCAGTCCACCGAATATTGAAATTTAGAATATTAAATTCAAATTTAAAATCTTGTGATAGACATTAAACATACATATTTGTTTTGTTTGCTGACTTAGCTTCAATTGTTAATTATCATGCGAGTCATAAGTTGGAGCGGACTCTCATGTATGTTTGTTCCGAAAAATTAATAGGTGGAATAAATCCTTTTTGCAGGCGTAGATGAAGGGGTTATGATACATTTAAAAAAATACAATATAGTTCATTGGATGAAGCAACTAAGTGCAGAAGTGTTAGGTAGCAAAATCTGAATATTTTAAAGCAACATAAATATTTCAAAAACTTTAAACATAAATTACTCAATATTTTGTTTTGTTGCTCCCCTTCATCCACCAAAACCTTCAATTATCAATCCAATGATATGAAAATGATTTATAAATAATATTGGTTTAAAAAAAACAAATTTTTTTCTTATTACACAGTTAATCTATTTTTTGAGCTGATTACAAATATGTCTCAGAATTTAACCATAAATGTTGTTTTTTTATTTTAATTTTTGTGACAGGCATTTAAACTGTAATTATTACCAAACATAATTACTCGATCAACATTAGTTAAAATACAATTATCCAAACATTTTTTTTTGTCGATTCACGGAAATAATTAGCTTTTGTGAAGCCTCTCTTCGTAGTTCAACATTAGTCAGCTAACATGCTGTTGCTTAACTTGCCTAGGTATTCATATGCTTTATATAAATGCTGGGGTACTAAGAATTTCAGTTATTTTTCTTCAGTGCAAGTAAGGTCAGAATCCCAGCTATCGCTTACGTTCACAAAAGCTGGGCACTTCGTCGGTACCGGAAGCAATTCGCTATATAAGACGGACTTCATTGTAGATTTTACATTTACGTATTTAGCTGAGTGTTTAGGTTAAGATGTTATTCCCTTAATGTTCCTTGAAGATAAATAACAATATTTTCATACCATTCTTCCAACCAGTCAGAAAAAAAGACAACAGCATACATAAGATGCCCATTTCCTCTCGAGATCATCAATTTTACACCCGAAACGAAGATCATAATAATTTATTACAAGTGGTATAAAAAATCGTCTCTGACTCGTGACCACAAGGGTAACAAATTTGCCAGAATGGTTGATACACTTTCTTGGCTCAATGAAACATTGAAAAGAAGAACAAAGAATTGTTTAATTAGACTCAATGGCAATTCAATACTGACTCTCAACTTAAAAGAGATGATATCTAAAAGTTTATGAACATGGATGAGGCAGCGTATTCTTGCAGTTGTGTTGTAGCTTTATTCTCCTCATTACATTTAGTGGCACTAAAATAAAATAAAAAATAAACATTCATATTTATTTCTACTAACCTAATAGCCTCAGGAGAATACCAATAGGTACTGGAAGTGCTCAGCCACCCCCGCTAGCAGTTTCCCCATCTTCGACATGCAGACGTAACCTCCAGGAAGACAGATAGGCTAGGGCCGCCTCCAGAAGAACGTGAAAGCCGGAGTCACGATTTTTATTTACACATCATTAGAACATTATCGGCCGCCATGACTGAGAGATGCGGTACAGAGCGAGTTGTGTAACCCTCTCCTCATGGAAATCACAAAGGATATTGTGGCCATTTAGTGTCCGCCTTGCCCAAACATTGAGTGTGGTCAGATCATCAACATCGTTCATCTTTCCAGTCATGTTCTCTGGACCTTCGATGACTAGATGCTTCGAGGAACTCTCTAGCGAGCTGAGTCGAGTGTTCTTCAAATTATAGTCCTTTCATCCTGGATTAGGGGCATTACCAAATCATTTTATCTTTAAACAATTATTCTAAGTATTTCCTGTTAAACAACCGCAACGAAATTTTTTATATAGAACATTGATTCCGTTTTTGAATTATGAAGTGTTTACTTATAAAATAAAGGCTTTAATTTTTTTACTAATATCTTCATACTTATATTATTATTACACTTGTCATTCAGTAGCATGATAGGCTTGGTGGGGACAAGATCCCATTGATACTCCTTACTTTGTTAATTAAGCTTATTTGTTTATTAAATACTAGCATACCCCGTCGCGGCTCGCTCTCATAAATAAAGAACATAGATCATTTTAACTAATAATTGAATTTCATTTGTTTATCGATGAAAATCTCGTATTGAAGTATGGAATCATGGCATTATTTCTTAAATGATATTTTTACGCTTGGCAGTAATTTTTAACCTGGTTAAAATTGCATTGATTAGGTGTTTGAAGAGTATGTAAAAGCATAATTACACATCTAATTCGGCAGAAATAATTTTATCGATACATCTGATTGGATTTTAATCTCTAACCATAAAAGTATATGATAGTTTGGCAAACTTCGTTGCTGACACTCTAAACTATAAATTTTAATTATTTTTATAGTAAAATTTATTAATATAAACCTTCCTGGAACTATGAAGATGTAGTAGTTAAAATTTGGTGCGGTTGGGTTTGATAGTTTTACCATTACAAACTCTGTTGCAGAACGGCCACATATCGGTCGATTTTTAAACTGCTCTGGGTTCCACATTTTAAATAATTGAATTGAAAATAAGTAAATTTTATCATAAATGTCAGGCTCTATATAACATCGTACCTCTCGAATTATGCTCGACACCTCTCGATTGATTATCAAACTTCGCTGCGCACCACATATTAATCACTTTTTCATGGCAATATAAATGAAAATCTTTAAACTTTATTATTGCTTAACCTTCCTTAAATTATGAAGAAACTTTGGTTAAGTAGTTTTCACGGTTAGTGATCACAAAAGAAAAATGGCTTGTCCTTTTATATAATAGTATAGATGTAGATATAGATATACAAAAGAGGTGCCTTATCTTTTTAACCATAGCTAAGAGTTGTCAAAACCATTTGTAGTAGCTATCTCTCGTATCTCTAGTCCTTTAGTATGCTCATAAAATTTACAGTGTAAAGGTGATATTCAAATTACAAGCAATGCCACTCTCTTTTTATAATGCAAGTATTCATATTTAAAATACATCAGATAATCTTTCTCTCTCTTCCCTCTCTTAACTCTCTCTCTCTCTCTCTCTCTCTCTCTCTCTCTCTCTCTCTCTCTCTCTCTCTCTCTCTCTCTCTCTCTCTTTCTCTCACTCCCTCTCTCTCTTTTGCTACTTTTCCATAATTTGGGAAAATATATTGGTAAAAAAAATATGGGACACTGCATCAGAATGATAATATAATATAATAATAACTCATTATTTTACTTGATTAGGCAAGAAATAGATATCTGGTTAAATTAAAATATAATTGACTTGAATTGAAGCATTTTTGTTCAATATGTTGGAAAACCTAGTAAGAATTTCGAAATTTATTAGAGATTGAAAATAATGTGAAACACATTAATTATTCCTTTTTTTATATGCATTTAACTACTAGATATTTGAAAGGTTTTCCACCATTTACGTATATAAAATAAAAGATTACATTGTCACAAAGTGGCGGATCGGATTAGACCAGAGCAAACTTTCACCTAATTCATCTGCAAATCTCTTGGGAACAGTAACTGCCGGTCACGAGTGACCCGAAACCTTTCAGCGCAAACCGTTATAGAACATGACTTATACAAATATTATGGATGACTTTATAATTTATTTAACAGAGCGATAACTGTTTTTATTTTCATAAAAATTGTACATTTAAAAAAAATTAAAAGCATTACTTTAGTCTATAATGGCATAACTTTATTAATAGATTAGACTAGTTTTTGTTCCTAGTAAACTAATTTGGAACAGTGACAATGATTATAAAAGGCCATATAATCGTTCACTGCTGTTTGAGCCCCGATTATTCGATGGCGAGTAAAGATCCCAATCAGTGTTAGCTTCGAATAGCTACCCACACTATGAGAAACATTTTCGGGGAGTGTCTTCAGTACAGGAGAGATATGGATAAATATGGTGTACATAATCAGATCTGCAAGGCTTCGCAAGAACCAAAGTTGATAAGATTATCATAGCATTATTTAAACATATTGGATTATATTAGTGGTTATCTTGAAGAAGCGGGTAGGTCAAGTGCCATGAAGACAAGTTAACTATTAACCTTCAAAGTAGAATTTTTAATATGGTCGTTGTGAAAAATTGGTTAGGATGTGCTTTTTAATATGACCTTTACGTATATATATTGTGGCGCAAATCGTATTTTTAGAGTACTTACAGGATTTAGGAAAACTATCAAAAATGCCCTACTGAAAAGTAAACAATTTTGAATTACCTAATTCTTCACGACAGCCAAAGCCATAATGTAATACAAATTTCTTTTAATTAATTTAATTTAGTGGCATAAATCCTCATTTATTTTGCTTATTCAACTAAATGTTTCGGGATTTTATTCGCATCTTCAGGGTTCTAAAACTCTTTACTGCGATTTTTAAACATTGTCATTAATTAAAAGTCTGTACACTCTAAGTCAGTTGAACAATCTTCTTGTTTTTTTTATTTCTCTTCTTTTTCATACCAAAATATTACAGCCATTACCAGTCTTTTTTTATCCTTAAAAACAAATTACACAAATAATATTGTATTACACCTCGCATTGTTTTTCTTTCCAAAAAATTTTTTTTTTTGTTAATTCATTTATTAATAGAAATTCAGAACTGTATTAGAAAACACATCTAGTAAATATGCGGTATACAATGCAATATTATGTCCATTGGTAGTACTCTATTGAAATATCTACAAAAGATCACGAGGCCATCTTCTCATCAGACGCCTCGGAGGATTGCCAGGAATGGAATGGGAAGCAAATTGTGCAACAAGTGGATTTGGATGAGTATTAAGTTTATTATAAAAGGAAAGGTATCTGCTTCGTGCCAAATCGGCGACATACGGAATATTAAGGTCATTGTGGTTCAGTTCATTTGTGACAAAGTACGGAGCATTAAGGATTTTGGATTGGAGTGATTGGATGCAGGAAGAATTCGATGGTTTGGTGGATCCCCATAGCTCTATACTGTAAGTTTAAATAGGTCCGATAATCCTCGTATAGATCAGTTTCTTGTAGTAAATTTGAATGTTTGTCAACTAAGTGTTGTAGTAGTCGAAATCGATATCCAAAATTATTTTGAATTTTTTCTAACTTTTTCGAATGTTGAAAATGATTATTGAAAAAAAATCAAACATAATTATTCAAATAAATTTTGAAGAGTCGATAAGGTTGATTTAACTAAGCTATAAGAATTTTTGCATTCATGATATAGCCAACAAGTGTCCAAAGCCGAAAACTGTTACTTTACGTGCGGTTATCCAACAGATCGGGGGATGCCAGGAGTGTGAGAACGCCTGCCCCGAGGACACCGAGAAGAGGAGTACCCTTGAGACCTCTCACTTTCGCGGGAAATGCCAGCTCGTGATGACCCGCGTTCCTTTCTTGGCAGACTGCGCACTGTACAGGAGAGTACAGTTAGCTACAGTTCTCTAACGGCAATGCAACGTTTAAGTCAGCATTAACACGTTCTATGGCTGCCTCTTTGATCCTGATTAATGGCGATTTGATTACAAGGTACTATTTAAGTTGAAACGTTATTTACCTTAGCCATGGTATTAGTGATGATGGATTACTACTGTGAATCGGGCCATTATTGACAGTAATAACAATGACTGCCAAAGCGAATTCTTTCGACTTATTTTTTAATTTCTTAATGAGTACAAAACCAAGAAAGATACTGCACTGCATTAATACCAGGAATATACAGATAAATTTACATCAATAAAAGTACATAAATTAATCAATTATAAAAATAAAATAAGAACACCTATGGAAAGATGAATTGAGGAGAGTTCTGTCTCATGAGTCGAATTTTTTTATTTCCTTTATATTTAAAGCCTTGCAAGCTGCACATACAACTATACTTTTCTTGGTTAGATTTTTTTTTTTTTTTTTTTCAATCAAGGATTTAAATTATATAACTATTTTGGATTTAACAGAAGGAGGAGGACTGGCGTAGGTTTTTTTGCTCTTCTTTAAACATTTTGTGAAATGGAAGTTTTTAGTTTCGTAATAACCCTCCTCTATTATGCCTATTAAAGTGTTGATTTGATATTAAAATATTACTAATTTCTTTCAAGTAGGTATAATGTTGTTCAATTATTGTTTTTGATGTCTGTTACACGAAAAATAATTATAATATCAACCTATTCCTCCACCAAGGTGGGAAGGTGAAGATTTATTTCGTGGGTCAGCCACGATATAAATGTTAACCCGCCCAGGTGGGATTCCGCCTACGACCTTCAGTACCAAAATCACTAAGACTTTCGCCCCAACTCACCCGGCCATCGAGTTCCCTAAGATAGGATTTAATAGAACTCTATCCGGACAAACGACTCAGTTGGAATCCAAATACAAGACAAACGACAGGAAACTGTTCATCATTATAGACATTGTAACCTCCCAATTAATTACAAAATACTCATTTACATGACAGTAAGCAGACTTATTTGAACATACGTAATTGAGCTTTGGGGACCTATAAACCTTTTAATTATTTCTTTATCCAATCCTAACAATCCGAAATCCTTTGTAAAATCCTAAATGTTTCCTATTATATCATAAATAAAGTTATAAAGATCTAAATGTCACATATTGCTGAATTTGCCCTCTACCAGACACATATTCCACGACAAGATTCTGACTCACTCGAATCCACTAGTCTCCCAACTTGCTCTCTCTCGATTCCTCTCTCCTGATAACACTCCAAGATGTCTAAAAAGATGGCCTTGGGAAGTGCTAGCAATGGTTAATAGCTATATAAGTTATTGTAATCATTTTTCTATAAATGTACTAAATGTATATACTTTATAAAGTAGTAAATATCAATGAATAAATATTCAAAAAATCGATAAACAAAAATGAATAATAAAATTATATTTAAATATTTTCGCAAATCTGAATAGAGGGTTTTGTTAAACTATTTTGGCAATGGACCGACAACTAGTGGTCGAAGAGGTGGCATTTTAAGAAATGGTCTTTAAATGAGCTGAAGGAATAATCCTCTTGGAATGAGGGCCGGATTATTACATATATGATATACAGTTAAACATACACATAAATATACATTAAATATGGAAACTGATCATATTAAAATATTATAAAAATTAATCCATTTTTTTTACCAACTAATATGTTAAACCGGAGCAAGATTCAATTAATTCTTCTAACAGATGTTTTAGAAAATTACAAGAACAGAATCACAATATTTCCACAGTCAAATATATATATTTATGATATCTGATTGACGATCACATAATTAATATTATATAGCATATATTGGTTTCTCAAAGATCATTTTGACATCGTAAGATAGTATTAAATAATTGTTTATTTATTTAGTAGTATGACGGTAGTATATAGTATATTACGGTGGTCTGTAATCTGCATTGAATCATCATCAAAGAAAATTATACTCTGCCAGTATTTCCGAATCATGCCTATAAACTTTAAAAGCATTCTCAATGTTTTGGTAGAGTTTTAAATTAACCAAATGATACTCATCAAAACATCAAGCTCAAAAAACCATAAGGTAAACAAATATAAGATTGAAGCCTCACCAAGTGTTTTAAAAAAAGATCAAATAAACAAACGGAGACTTGAAGCCAAACTAAACCGCCCACACACACCGAGTGATTTACCGCAGCCCAACAGTCGTAAAGCATCCCATTACCCGCCTCGTGGAAACTGCTAAGGGTCGGACTTCCCGATCATCGGGGAAATGTCAAGGATAGTCTGGCACCGCGGGGGAAAATGGCGAGCGTGATCAAAGGCGGGGGTGGAGAGCGCAAGGATACCGCAAAGATCACAAAGGATAATAAGTAGACAGTTTTCATTATTATTTCTAAGGAATAGAATATTTCTGAATCAGGGAAACAGGACAGGTTAGAGGAAGGATGTGGTTTAAGGACACGACCTGCGGAGTAACGCAATGGTTGGAAGGACCTTGCATGGAAAAAGACTTTTACATACTTTGGTCACGTAAATTGTAAATGTACGTGTAGAATAAGGAATATTTCCAGAATTAGCTTCCATCATAATAATGTACCAGGCAAACTACTGTAAATGGAAAAACAACCTTGGGCTATAAGTGTTCAAAAATTAGTAATTTTTATATAATATAACCATTTAGGGGTGAAAATATGCTATTTTATGATGACCATGATGGGATCTCATGATCATTTATTTATTACACTAAAATTATTAACCAAAACGAGTAATGTTAAAACAATTATCTGTTTGAGCATAGGAACATTCAACAGTTATGTTTCAAGCTAATACATACTTCAATAGATTCAAGCTAAGATAAGTATTCCATTATCACCTATAATTCCCTAAAATGGGGTGTGCTATTATTCAATTATTATTTTTTGACTTACTGATTTGCCTATAAAGGCCTCAAGCTATCTGGTAAGTAATTTTAATTATAGACCAAGCGGAGTAACACTACTTGTATCATTTTTCACTTGAATGTTGGGGATTTATCTGCGTACAGGATTTATCTGAATAGATTAACTTAAGAAATACTCATTGATTATTAATTATTTTTTAAAATTGATATTTTAAAAAAGCGTGGCTTAAATGTTGTAATATATATTTCATCTATAGTCAATTGTGAGAATTGGTTGTTGTAAAGCCAAATTCAAAAAGTTAAAGATCCCAGACTATTATTATTTCGATCTATTATAATTATAATTATTATTGTTGTTTAAGACAGAAAATTAAAGAATCGTGAGAAAAAAAAAAGAATTCATTCAAGCTAAGATTTACCTAACAGGTTTATTGATGCACAATATTCCAAAATACAAACCTTCCTTCCTGTCAATTCGGGACCCAGGTCCTGGCCGGTTAAAGCGAGGTATCACTAAAAAAATTGTTAGTTTCGCATTTACCGAGCTGTGGTATCCTCAGTTCATTTTCTCTTTATACTTTTTTAATCCGTATCCATTCTTCGCCTGTTTCATTATTGACGTTTTATTTCCCACCTCTCCTATAATCCTAAATTTTCCCATCAACTTACTAACCATTTCAATACATTTAACGCTACTTTTGTTTCTTCTTCACTTTAACCAACACCAGTTCTCCTACTTTCCTGCTTATATGCTCATTTATCTATATAATTTGATCTTATTGATTTTTTAATGTACATAATTTTTTTTTTTTATACGTTTGGTAAGTTCAGTAATAAATTCTGATACACTTTTTCTTTTAATTCTACATATTTATTAAAATATTTTTGTTTTAGTCAAGACTTTATTTTGTTATGTACCAATTTTTATTTATTATTATTATTATTGTTGTTTTAATGTTATCCACGTATCTATCTGTTTTATTTAGTGTCTCTACCTCTTATTCCATATCTATTGTCTTTTCGTTTTAAATTTGTTAAACTTCACCCTTACTTTTCATACTTTTTTTTTTGTAGACCTGAAGACTTACAGTGTAAACCAGACGTCGGTATTGATGTAACCGCTGATAACAAAAAATATCTTTCGAAAAGTCACTTTCAATCTATGGCAACTTTAGTAACTACTCAGAGTGATAGCA
Organism: Euschistus heros; assembly: GCA_003667255.2. Taxonomy (NCBI): domain Eukaryota; kingdom Metazoa; phylum Arthropoda; class Insecta; order Hemiptera; family Pentatomidae; genus Euschistus; species Euschistus heros. The sequence goes on along the minus strand of RCWM02000057.1, from coordinate 1,940,228 downwards.
GGTATCGGATAACTATTGAAGTCACTTAAGAATCTCCATTTCTGTTCAATATTTCTCTTATCATCCACTTGAAAATGACGCAGCGTATAGCGAACTATAGTATCAGGTATGATTGATTACACATATTAAAAAAAAAAAAGTTCAAATTATATTTAACTTCGCGTTACTTTGTTTTGTTTGTTTTTATTTTAGGAACAACAGATAAAAAACAGAAGAAAACAACAAAAAAAAATAAAATAAGGAACTATCGAGTTAATAGGCTGGTTAATCCTGGGATCGGATGAAAGGAGGTTGGTTTAAAGATTTTCAACTATAATAACGGGTTAATATTAAACTGTAAAAATTAAAATAAAATAATTATAATTTATTAATACTTTAACCTTATCTATTTTAAAATCGTGATTTAAATTTCATTGGGGCTCTTATTACTGGAGTAATTTAGCTACAGGTTCCTTTTTTGGGGAATTTTGAACTTGATATAAAGAAGTTATGTTTTGGCATTCAAGTTCCAGGAGTTCTTGTATCGCTTAAATGTTTTTTTTTTTTTACCAGAAGCTGCAGAAGATGCTCAAGTATAAAAAAAAATTTTCTATGTTCATAAACAGTTCGAAGATAACACCTCAGCAGAAACTATTAACTGCTTATAAACTGTTACTAAGAGCTACATGACATAGGGAATATGGCGAAACTCTTATGGGAAAACTATAAGGTAAAATAATACACATTTCCAGAATCGATTCAGCAGCGAATGATGATTTTCCTTCCGTATAGCCAGTTTCCACACCGCTGATTGGTCATGAGAACAGTTTTCCACATCGAACAAACGGGAATGGAAAGATCCGATTCTGAAGATAATTTTGAATGGGCTGCGTCACGGGCGGGTAATAATTCCATTTTTTAATATTTCGATAAGTTACGTAGCGGGACTCGTAATACTGTGCTGCGGATCGGCAATGCAGGGAACATATTTTTAGGTAATTTTTACTGTTTCAAGCCGTACAGTTTAGTTTAAAGGTTTTGATTGATTTGTAATTAATTCTACAATTAAAGAAAATTACCTTATTCCTTCAGCGTTGTTTCAATATCCTCTGAAAATAAAATAAAAATATAAATTAGTACTATTTAAAAAAAAAAAGTATTAAATACTTTAAATGAACCTTATTCTAGACTAAAACGAAAAATAACAATATACTGGAAATACTTATTATCAGTAATTTAGAAATGGTAAAATTATAACTAAATCTATTAATAAATAACTAGAAAATATATTTAATGAAGTAATAACTAAAAAAATCTTAAAAATAACAAAAATATGGTTAAATATTTGGTAGAGAAATCAAATTACTAATGTGAAACATAATACAGCAATACCTTCCAAATCCCATCTCTAAGAGGCCAAAGGGTAAGCTGGAAAGGTCAAAAGGTCGGATGAACTGCAGTTTTCTATGAAGCAGATGTTTGTAATAGTCAAAACCGAATTATAGTTATATTAAAAGTTACCCACTAACACCTTAAAAAGGTAAAGGAAATAGTAATGTTCGATATATATCCCAAAAGACAAATTTGTTTGCATAGAAATGTTCTAGTAAGCTATTTAAGTATAGAATCATTGGCCATAATAACACTTTATTGTATTTGATTTATAATAACCTAACTCATTTTTAAAAATCATTCATAATCAAAACGTCGTAATCAAGGACGCATGGAGCAAAAGCTGAAAAAAACAACAATATATCTGCTACTTTTTGAGAGATTTTCGAACATTTAAAAGCGTATATCTTAGTCCCCGTTTATGCTAGAAAGCTCATTTTCTGATCTAATATTTATAATATAATATTTATTTATTTTTTATATATTTTATTTTATATTTATAATTATTTATAATATTTATTATTTATAATATACTATAAGATTTTTATTTTGTTCTAATTGTGAATAACAACAAGACTTATTTTTAGAACCAACCATGCAGCAGATATCTGAAAAATTTGATACTACCAATTAGATAGCGATGGAGATTCAAATCACTTATAGTTCAGACTAAGCATTGGATAAAAAATGCCAAAATCCTAAATCAATATGGCAAATAATTTTTATAATTATTTCTGGTATGTTTACAAATACAGAGTATTTTGATATCAAGTAGCCATTTTATACTTTTTAAAAATCGATTTAAAATATTTTATGAGCCTCCAGTACTTAGATTTCTGTAGTACTATACGCTTAGGAATATATTTTTTCATGATTACAAGAAGTTTTTCTTCATTGACTGTGAAACCCAAAAGCATAATGAAACTAAAACCTAATATTGCTTCTATTTGTAATATATATTCATAAAAAAATTATAATAATAATTAAATAAAAAAGAGAATAAATAATAAAGAAAAAAGAAAACAAACTATATTAAAGTAATAATTATTCCTAAGCTTAAATGAATTAATTAACTCCCTAAAAAAGGGAGAAAAACTAATTAATTATTCCGTACGCGTTGAGGGTCTGTGACCGCTACTTAAATGGAACTGTGGGACATAACAGGCTATTGTCAACGGAGCATGTCTCGCTTACGAGCGAAACATAATATGCGCTACACGTTCGTATGCATTATCATCTGCGTCACACAACATCAAAACTTCCAGCCTAAACAATGATATCATCGTTTATAAATAATTCTGAAGATGATTTAAAAATCTGGAATTCCAATCTAACAATCTGACGTTTAAGGAATTGGTTAGGGAAAGGTTTAAGTCACGAATATGCCAACATAGGAATACGTAATTCTGTGAAAATCAATCATGAAAATAAAATGTTAAATATTACCGAAACGAAATAAAACCCTTCTATTTATTTGAATTCAATACTGCGAGCATCTGGTGAATTTAATTTTTTTTTTTTTGCTTTTGTCATTCATTTCTTGTTACTTGAAAATATCTTTAACTGTATAAAATAAAAGATCAAAGTTAAAAATAAATTTAAATAGTTAAATGAAATTTATTAAAATTAGTTTTAGTTAGTAAATGAGTGAATAATATTTTAAGAAATATAGTTGAAGTCCAAATTAGGTTTAGAGCGAGGGTCTCAGCGCCTTCGGTACTGAAGACCGTGGGTTCGAATCTCACCTGGGCGGGTTAAAATTTATTTCGTGGCGAACCCACGAATAAATCTGGCCCTTCCCACCTTGGCTAGTATAGGACTTCAATAGAAGTTGCAGGCACAAAAAAAAAAAGTCCTGAAGATTGGACTAATCTCGGAATTGGAATCACGAAACATGTTGAAAATAAATTGGAAATATCCTGAAAAAAAATTGAGTTTATATATTAATATTAATAAAATAATAAATTAAATATAAATATGAAGTGAGATATCCGATCCACATATAATTAGTCCGACATAAAAGACCATTTAATAGGAAGAGAGAAATTCTGTCTGTGTTTATTGAAAGTTTATACAAGCAGGTGAGCGTCAGCTTAGTTAAAATTGTTGAATTTCTCCTATAAGTACGAATGTTGGGTATTATTTTATTCATTTATAAAGTTACATATGTCTATTTTTGCATAGACTTAAGATATTACTTCAACCGTCTCCATACACCTTTTCTTCCTCTCAACCGAACCACCGTAAACCATTGCATCATTACGTAAACATTTTAAAGATTCGATTTCGAGGGACTTGGATGAGGTTAAGTATGGACATCCTGATAAATCGTAATTAGCCTGATTACAGTAACGTATATTTACTTTTTTAAATAAATTAATGTTTAGAACGTTGTTATGGAAATTTTTCAGCCTAAGGCTAGTGTTATAGGTGATGACCGATATCGAAATCAATAAAATCATAACATAACTGTAGACATAAAATAATTTTTTTTTTTTTCCATTTATTGATATTTACAACTGTACAAAATAATATAAAACAAGTAAATGTGTTCACAGTGAATACAATGACATGTAAATAACGTGTGAAGAACTACTCACTAGTAGCACTTCAATAAAATCTACACTAAAAGGTCCCTAGGCCATCTTCTTTTCAGACGCCTCGGAGGATTATCAGGAACGGAGGAGGAAGCAAGTTGGGAGACTAGTGGATTGGAGTGGTTATGGAGCTTACTATGGAAGGATAGGAATCTGGTTTGGGCTAAATCAGAAACATATGGAACATTAAGATCTTTATGGATAAGTTTATTGGTCACATAGTAAGGAGCATTGAGGATTAGATATAAAAAAAAAATAAAAAATTTAATGTTTTCATTATATCAATTGTTTATAGGAAACTTCTAATTACGTAAACCTATGACATTGGAGGAACAAGTTTTTTTATTAATAAGCAAATGATTCATGCATTTTACCGTTACTTTAAAGTCGTCCAGTGTTTTTTATTTACGTGTTGAAAACAATTTATCTATTTATAAATTATTTGATATGGTAATCAATAAAAAGAGATACAGTTATATATAACGAATAATTAGATATTAGTTAAAATAAGAACCAATCTTCTTACCATTATTATTGTTACCATACAGTATAAATAAATAAGATATTATATAGTTTTTTTATTGTTCTTGGGTGTTACAGTCCTTGCAGGACCTGGGCCTCTACCTCCATCTTTCTCCATTCCTCTCTGTCCTTTGCTAAGTTCCTCCAATTCCGTATCCTCAGCCTTCGCAAATCCTCCCCTAGATCATCAATCCATCTCCGCCTGGGTCTGCCCCTCTCCCTCTTTCCTCCCGGTGTACCATTAAACATTATCCTTGGCAGCCTGCTGGGCTCCATTCTTTTGACGTGTTCCAACCATCTGAGCCTGCCTTTCTTAATACCACGGAGCATATCAGGCCCACCATACAATTGCGTAATCTCGGCATTGCTTCTTATTCGCCACCTTTGCTCTTCTCTCACAGCACCAATGATCCTTAATATTCACCTCTCCCATACCGACTGTGCTCACCCGGTATCTTTAGTGAGAGTCCATGTGTCACTGTGGATTACTAATGGCCTTATTATAGATTTATAAATCAACAGTTTTAAATTTCTTGAGAGTTTTACAATGGAAAGCTTTTTGTATCATATAGTAGGTTTTCTAAAAATAATAATTTTTTATAACAGTCAAATTGTTGAGGAGAAAATGACCACAAAAATGATGATTTTTAATTTCACAAATCCATAAGAAACATTTTAATAAAAGAAGAAAGAGGATCTTCCCATTACGACCACCACGAGTAAAAAGATTATGGGCAGCAATTAACTTAATTCATCGAGTTCTTCGTTGGTTTGTCGTCGACTAAGCTATTAATGGAGGTGTGTTATAAGCCGATAAAACCCAGTTCACGTTTCTTTAATCCAGACAGTGACGCAGCATGGCAGAGCATGCCCTGGAGGATGACTAAGGACCAAGAAGAAGAGGACAGAGATCAACCTTGACCGAGCTGGCAGGACACTATCGGTACGGGAGTGGAGGCCTCTAGGACTAGCGGTACTTGGGACGTGCTGATCACGACACCATTCCGTCATAGTCTTCGTTCTTTTATTATTCCAGTTAGTATATTATTTCAACACATGATATTGAAATATACTATGCTAGCATCCCCGTCACGGCTTTGCCCGCTATCATATGTAAAGAATTAATATAATTTTAACTAATAATTGAAGATATATTTATTATTAATATAGTTGAAAGAATTACATATATTACGAGAAATATAAAATAATATTATAAAACATTCACAAATATAAGACAAAAATACAAAAAAAAAAAAAAAAAAAAAAAAACTAAACGTTTTTGAATATGGCGTATGGTTATATTTTCTTATTGTTACGTTTTTTAAAAGATTCTTAACAATTACTTCGTTAAGAAGAAGAAACGAAAAATAAAAATTAATGAAATGGTGAGGGTATTACGAGGTTTTATGGTTGTTATAACCATAGACAGTGTTGTAGAGTTTATAGAAAAATATAAGATTCATTATTAAAAAAAATAGACTGAGGGAATAGAGTGGAACAGTGTGACAGTGTGGATAAGTGCTGTCATCATGCAACACTGACAGCTAACAGTGACTGTATAAGTGAGTATTATCCTACTTGCTGTAATATGTAACATGATGGCAGCCTCGACAGATCTGACAGTAACGTTACAGCCAACGCTTCATTGTTCTTCCAACTTCTTCGACAGGACACTTTTCATAATTAAAATCAATATTATACAACTAGTATCCATTGTACTCTAGCACACGACCACAAAATGTGGCAAAATAAAAAATACAAATTGAAGAAAGTGTTCTCTATATCCTACGTGTAAACTTAGATTATCATTAATTAAAATAAGATATTTAAAATTATTTTTAAGCTAATTTTTGGACTCTTAGTTTTTATATTTAGAGTTTTTTTGAATTAAAATATTTTTCATTTTACATTATGTTATTCAACAAATATTTATAACTAGCATACCCCGTCGCCGCTAAGCCCGCCCTAACAAATAAAGAACTGGTTTTAAATATTTTAATTTGCATTGATTATTGGTATTTAGCATTATTTCTTCAATGCAAATTTGCAGACATCCATTTGGTAGAAATAATTTAATTGATCCATCTGGTTGGATTATTATTTCTAAACATAAAACTATATGACAGTTTGGCAAACCTCGATTCTGGCACTCAAGACTATACATTTTAATTATTATTACAGTTAAATTTATTATTATAAACCTTCCTAGAACTATGGAGTTGTAGTTAAAATTTGGTACAGTTAGAATTAATAGTTTTACCATTGCAAACTCTGTTGCAGATTGGCTATATATCAGTCGATTTTTAAACTGCTCTGGGATCCACATATCGCTCCATATATTTATTGCTTTTTTATTGACAATCGAATTAAAAATAAGAAATTTTTGTCATAAATACCTCTATATAACACCGTATGTTTGTTAAAGTATGTTGATTACCAAACTTCACTGCGCACCACATATTTATCGCTTTTTTTATGGCGATTTGTGAATAATGAAAATTTTATTACTGTTAAACCTCCCTTGAACTATGAAGATCGTATGGTTAAAATGTTGTTCAGATCAGTAGTTTTCGCGGTTAGTGATCACAAAGGAAAAATGGCTTGTCTTTTTATATAACATTATAGATTATGACGTTTTAATTTTATATATTTTCAGTCCTTTAGAACCTCAAAACGTTTAGAGTTTATTTACTACTAGCTGAAAGTACCCTGCTCCGCTACGGTTTAATGTCATTATAATTAAGGTCAACTTAAATCAGTAAAAGTTAAGCTTAACGTTGATAATTATTATTACTTAAATAAACCTAAAGAATTCCATTCTAATAATAAACTATGTAAATTTGACAAATTGCAAAAGTTAATTTTATATTATTTTGAGGTTGTGCGAGAGTTCAGAATATTCTTGAAAGGGAAGACGTTGGTCTTTCCCGTTACTGCAGCACATGGCAGGGCTCTTGTCCATCCATTTTACAGCGTAACACCAATTTCAAGTAGATCATGATCCAATATCGACGGTTTTGTCTTTTGCATATTCAGTTTTTGGGTCATATTGTAACCTTTCCATTGAACATCTTTCATGTATTTTGTTACAGCTACACGTATACCATGAGGATTATTTTCTGATTTTTTTTTTGAAGACTTTCTATGGATTTCAAGAGAGGTTTTCATATACTTCGGTACAGTCCCTCTAAGTAAAGTTGGTTGATTCTCAGAATATGTGTATACAGCATATCCTTTAACTTTGGGTTAGCTTTCTTTATGTTGGTGGGTTGCTCGTAAGGAATGTTTACATCGAACTGGCCTTACATGTCATCACCAGAGAACATGAGTCTTTTAACCTCCTTTTTAACACAAGTCTTTTAAAAGCTTCTCGTCACGAAACAACTCAAACATGTAAGGGTCCACTTCTGCAGCCACCATGGGTTCACAGAAAGTACCATAACCTTATTGTTTCAACATTGATCGTATTTTTGTTTGTTCCAAATTATAAGGAACTTAATTTGTGGTCAAAGTGTGCGGCTTAAACATCTAACCTATTTTTTAACTTAGCTTATCTCCAAATACCATATGCCAATAAATCTATTATTATTCACCTAATAAAAATTGTAATCGCATTTTTCGCGAATTAGCCGCGATCCAGGCCGATTTTTTAAATTCCTTTCTTAGCGAGCACCTATGGAGGGCCTCTAGGGAGAGGAAACTACATATCGAATTTCATTCCAATCCGTTCTGAGATTTCGTGTTAAGTGAGTAAGTGGTATTTGACAAATATATAGTAGATTATGGCATCTTAGCAGCCAACACCGACCAATGGCAAGGATAGCTTATTCAAGGAAAGCGTAAATCAGTAGTAAGAGAGCATAGAAAAATCAATAGCAGAGTATTGATCAACGAAAAACGAAACAGCTCATTCAGCACGAGGCAGTCAAATACAGTAATACAGGTGTGGTTTGTTTGTATCAAATTACAGCTCTCAGTGGGTTAGGAGTTTGAATGGTCAGCGAATCTCTGTAAATTAGCTAGTATAACTGCATATATAAAGTTAAATAAAATTGCATGAATGAAAGTAGTAAAACTCTGTCGACTTAGAATTGACCTCTTTGAAGTCTCGAAGCTTTTACATTCCACGATTGAATTTTGATGCATCCACGATTGAATTGTAGTATTTTGATGCAGAACAGTGTAATAATACAAAATAAAAATAAATATAAAATTAAAATCCTTTATGAAATAAATTTACCAAGTCGCATAATTATTTTAAAAAATCTTATTTGTTCTTAGTTTTTGCCGTATTAATTGTCATAACCAGAGTAATAAGCAGTAAACAGACTGCGACCCCACCCCTTGATCATATCATAAAACAAATAATATTCTTCCGACCTCTTGAGGTGCAAGCAAGCTTGGAGAGAGTTAGCGCCCGAGGAGGCGGATTAAATCAGCTACAGACCCGCCATGAGGACCAATGGTACCAATCACAGAACCCGATGACCCCGTTATCCTAACTGGATGATCGGCCTCAGCTGCTCCGAGTGGTATAACATTACGTTCTGGCTTGGCAAATACCTGCTATGTAGATTAACAATAGTCTGTCGGGATAACTTGAGCTATCAGATTGTATACAGTTTGCCAACGGTCCGTTGATGTGGTAGAGATACATTAAACTGTAATCTCTAAGGTATCAATACTGGCTTTCGCTGATATGGTTTCACATATAAACGAATTTTCATAGTACATAAGTAAACGTTCTATGTAGAATATATGTATCAGTCGTGATATTCTTGAATAAAAAATAAACTATTTAAAAGTTGTACTAGAGATTGTATATCCTTTCATATATAAAACTGTATGCATCATATTTTAGTAAGCGTAAAAAAAAGAAGAAAAAAAAAGCGTTGTGGAAGATTGGACCTAATAGGATTTTGATGGTAAATGTAATTTTGTAATATTCCTTAGTATCGATTCTTATATCACATCATTAAACATTTCAAATCAAGCCTCTCGAAATCATTTAAATTTTCTATATTTTTTACAAGGAGTCATTCACTTCAAAACTAGTTTCGGATACCGCAAAAGAATTTCAATTGTACGGTTCGAAACCATTAACTTTTCCAACACTAATGAATTATTATTGTAGCAGTAAATCGAATAGATGTTCATCGATTAATGTAATACACTTAGCGAAACAAAAGCTTTTGTCGATCCGATATAAGAGGCAGTGGTGACAGGAGAAATTGGCCGCCTTTTATGGAACAATAATCTTCGACCATTAGTTGTAGCCCATTTAGGACGGATGTGGTGAGCATTGCTTAAAGTATACGTATACAGCTTGTATCAACCAATATATTCCTGTATTTTTAATATCTGAGGTGAAAAAATTATGATTAAAACTTCTTTTGGTAAGAATCACGTTTGAAATTCCGTTTCATAGTTCTACCTAAAACTAAACTAGGGAAAGTTGTTTATTATTTAGAGAAAAATTGCCAGGAAAATGTTCTTCGGAATTAACAAGTAATTTAACTCTGCATTATTACATAAATATACGGAAAAATAAAACAAAAATCAAAAGATTTAAAATTGAAGAACCAAAAAAAAAAAAAAAAAAAAAAAAAAAAAAAAAAAAAAAAAAAAAAAAAAAAAAAAAAAAAAAAAAAAAAAAAAAAAAAAAAAATATCATATGTGTGCTATAAATGCAGTTAGTCTATAATTTTTATATAACATCGAAATTTTATCTGACTTTCAATTTAATCTTTTTTTTTTATAGATTATTATAAAGAAATGTACTAAAGTCTCAAATAAGACGTTGTTTACAATAAACTTTTTTTATTGAAACAATATTTATTATATACATCAATAAATATTCAGAATATTGGTTTTAGGTTTTTTTTCTTAGTGTTTTAGCTTTGTTGTTTTTTAAGGATTAACTTTGTTCTGTACTCGCACTAGTGCAGGAAGGACGAGTTATCTTACAGGTTACCAACCTATTATAGACAGTGTGGGAAGTATTAATTGTTTATACTCTATTCTATCTAGTTGGAGTTAGCTAATTCTTTTGGTGTTCAATGTTAAATCGAAATATTATAATAAAACCAATAAACTCCTAAGCGATGTTTAAAGATACTCAACTATAGCTTAGTATTGAAACTTTCTTTTATTCACAATTTCTCATTGGTTATCGGAAAATATTTCGCCAAAAGGTCTGAATTCATATTTCTAGTCTTTGATCCTATTTTAAGATATTTCGTGATTCGACCTGTTAGAATTGAGTAAATATATAATAGATAAACGAACATACAGAACTGAACAAGCATTAGACAATAAATAAACATGTATGGTCTGGCTAACACTATCAAACTATCTTATCTGAACGAACCTATCTCCACGCTTGGTTGTACAATGCGTGGATAAAATATTTCGGCAAAACTTGCGACCATGTATTAGTGGCTTTGAGGACATTAAATACAACCCTGATGGCTATCTCAGAGGCTGTGGCAAACCCAACGGGGCGCTCGGACCTTATTCACGATCCAGATAGCGGCCTACAAAGGGCCTAAATCTCTCAAGGATACAGATCCAACCGTGTTCTTTCGGTGTTGCAAGTACCAGGTGCATATGGATTTGGAAGGAACGCAACTCACCAGAAGTATGTATAATATCATAATAATAACATAGTTTTAAATATAAAAAAGTGTTGCATTATCATTAAAATCTCCCACATTCTTCGGAGTCCTCATATCATAGACTCTTTCCATTTAGTAGACGGTACAAAAGGAAAGTACGGTACTCGCGAGGAACGAATCGGAGAAATTACAGAGACGTTTATCCTTCATATAGCGGGTCCTTGGAAAAAGGAGTGAAAACACTGGACACTTTCGGTTGGTTTAATGGGCGCGCATAAGAGTGTCAAAAGTTGATGGTCGTACAATTCACTCAGTATGAAGCTAAAACACCAATAAAAAGGAGAATGTACTATCGCAAGACGTGAAAGTATAATGTTCCTAAATTTTTTTAAGGATATTCTTTGGTTCTCACCTCCATAAAAAGATAAGAGAGAAATGCATAGAAATGTATACCCCTTAATATTTAACTCTATAAAGATTTCAAACGAATCAAAATCAGTTTACTCAATATTAAACGAGAATGCTCTTGATAGATTGCAAACCGAACAATATCTATTTATATCTATATTTATCTTCAAAACCACTGGCTCACGAATGAGGAGCAAGGAGAGAATCTCTAGGATCTCCTGGGATCTGCTACACCCCTCCCTTAATGAAGAGAGGGGTATGTTTGGGACTTCTCAGCATGAATGTAAATATGTTAAATGTGTTTTTATCTATTGTACCCATTTTTTTATTTATTATTATTATTATTACTTTTCTTTGGATCAATTCAATACTACAAACGAAATTCATTACTCAGTATTAACATTTGATAGATGAATGACCTGGGGCCCAGATGTAAAACAAAAACGTCTCAGTCTAAACAAGAGATTAAAACTAAATAAATAAGTATACTGTTAGTTAATTAAACTCTAATCTGGCATTTGTATTATTTGTTAAATGTAAATACTCGGAATATTGGTATTATTTATTTTTTCTTAGCGTATTAGCTTTAAAAAAAATAATAATAAATAAAACCATTAACCGAGAAAATGAAAAAAATCGATTGGTTGTAATATTTTGTCTGCCAGTGTATATTCCACAACACACTCATAAGGTTGCTGTTTTCTCCTTAAGATATCTTAAAACCAAACGTGATGGTTGTCTACTGTCAACTTCTAATTATCTAAAATCATTAAATTACTGCTATATTGGAGAACAATTGATTGGATATCGAAACAATGAACTGACCCCTAAACGACGGACATTTCTTTTACAGAGGCTGCGGCAGTGTCACTGACCCCTACAATGGCAGGTAATGATCCGGCACCTGTAATTAGGGCCAAGGTCTGCTTCCTCAGGCTCTTCCTAGTGGGCACTGCTAGGGATAGCACTGGAGGACTACAGGAGGTGCCGAACAGCGGAGTGTAGACGATATAAAATAATAAGAAATATGTAATTCTTGTTTGATGATTTTAGAGGAAATTTTTATGCTTCAGACAACGCAGGAATCATGGGTATCGAATAGTACAAAATCAGAATAATCGAGACAAGAGAGATAGTTTATCACTTCTTTAGGCATAAAATGTTGAAAAAGCCTATAGATTCAAGAAGGATGAAATATTAACATACTGTTAATTTTTTAAAATAAACATCTATTAATTATACATTACAAATATTGCCAAAAGGCTGTTATATAAATTTATTTACATGTGAAAGGTTTTTCCTTGCATGTTACAGAAGCTTGTAGATAACTTACCAGAATGAGAAGGGCGAAAATCAACTTTATGTAACATTTTTGCATCCTGAAACTTTATAACCATAACGTTGCATCTGTTTCAAGAAAGATGAAAAATCGACCTATTTTCGATTTGAAGTTATAAAAAAATATATTCTCATACAATGGATCCACTTTAAGTAAGGTACGGATTTCTAAGCGACAAAAAATTGTAATATGTCATAAAAATCACTACTAAATGTAGTTTAATATACCATTATAAATATGATAATATGCAATAAAATATTCTTATAAATTATGTAAAAAGTATAAATGTTAAAATATTGCATTATAAATTAAAAAAAAAAAACTTTAAACTAAATATTTTTATTTTCAATCAAAGGAAATTCATTATTTGTTATTAACATTTTTTGTAACTACACTTTGTATAGAATTATTATGAACTATTAAATAAATATAAATATTGGAGTAAATTATTGTCTGAATTCGATCAGTAATATACAATTTTATTTCATTAAAAAATATTTTTTTTTATCGTTTGAATGATGTTAATAAAGCCTAAAAATACGTATGTGCTAGTTTTGTTATTATTTTATAAAGTTATTAATTTTAATAACTATATTTTTTATTTTTGAAGAGAAAAGATTTGACCCGGTTGGGATTCGAACCCAAGTCACCACGCTAGAGAAGTGGAGACTTGGGTTCGATTCCCAACCGGGTCAAATCTTTTCTCTTCAAAAATAAAAAATATATTTAAAAAAATATTTATTAACTGAGAATTATTTCTTATTAATTTTATGTTTTAGTTATGTTAATATATATATATAATATATATTTTTCTTTTTACCTTTTCAATTTCCGACAACTCCACCATTTACTAAACAAGCGTTCAAAGATCCCAATAAATTACAAAAGACTTGTCTATATGACAGTAATTAGACCAAATTGGACATACGGAGTTGAGCTAAAGGGCTTCACCAAACCTTCCAATTCTTCTCGCATCCAATTCTTAAAACCCAAAATCATATATAAAAACCTCAATGCTCCTTTTCATGTCACCAATAAACTTATCTCTAAAGATCTGAATGTTCTATATGTTGCTGATTTGGCTTAAACCTTTTTATCATAAACTCCCTATCCACTCGAATCGACTAGTCTCCCAACTTGCTCTAAACCCAATTCTCGATAATGCTCCGTGGCGTCTGAAAAGAATATGGCCAAGAGACCTTCAAATGTAGTTTTTAAATAAAGATCTACTAGTGAGTATTTCTTTCTTGTTATTGACATATCATTTTAACCATTTTCCTCAAATTTACTTGTCAAAAACGTTTCAAATTTTAAAGTACAAACGTGTACGTCAGGCCAAATTTAATTATTTCCCTTGATTGCGGTAGATTATAATTTTTTTTTCATAAAAGCTTTATTATTAAACACCGAAAAATATAATTAATATTAGGTTAAATAATAATTTACCTTCAAAATCTTTATTAAAAGAAACGAACAAAGAAAATATTAAAAAATTGGTATAAATTAGAATAAACGACTCTTTCAAAGGGTTAAAACATATAAGAAAGTATTATTAATAACCTGAATTATTAAAATGATGTAATTAGAAAGGGTAGGATTACTTTGTATATCAACAAATTAATAAGAAATATGTTTAGATATAAACATAAATGATATACTATATGAATATAAAAGAATAAAACACAATCTTTATGTACATAATAATTGTAAGATAATCACATTGAATATAGCTTCAGTTGCTAGGTCAAACTAAACTATTATAACTATTATTCCCACCTCCTTTCATCAAACCTTAAAATCCAATTAAAAGATTCATAGCCGATTAACCCGACAATTGACATATTTCCCAGCACTGGAACCCTCAATTAACGTCTAATTAACTATTAGGGTTCCCCTTCCGAGGTCTGTAGTCCGGGCCACCGAGAGGAAAAGTATGAGAAAGGCGGACGGCAAGTAGGACAAGACATGCAGAAAAAGTCCGATAATGTGTATACTTATGTTTTCTCGAGTATGTGAAGGATCGATAATTGCAGAGACGTAGAAGAATAAAAGGTATTTATAGATGGTATAATTTAAAGGAAAGGCTTCAGGGAATAAATGGGTAGGAAATTCCAAACGTTTGTGAGTTGAAGGATTTTTTTTTAAAGTAAACATTTCTATTAGAGAGAATAATACTTACAGTTAGAGCTTGATATTTTTTCGAATGAATTTTATCATAAATAAAAATAATGTTAGCGCATTGACCAAATTAGTTCAAATGAAGCGGATGAATATATTTCATCAAGATATTAAGTTCAAGAATTAATGCTGTGTGAAAAATTAAAAGACCGCTATGAATAAAGAGTGTGAAAAAAGATTCTTAAAATTAGAAATTAAAAAATACAACTCAAAAAAATAAAATTAACTTATTCAAATGAGAGCTGAGATTTAATTATTACGAGGTCGGACTACAACGTTAATATCTTTATATAAATGTTTTCGTTGAAAAAAACAAAACAACAAAGCTATGGAAAATTCGACTAATAACAGAAAAGACACACCTCTGACACTGATTCGTGAGCCTTTGGAGGTAGAGCGAAGATGAATAAATGATATCAATGCGTAAACTAATCGTTAAAAAAAAAAAAGTAGTGGACATATCTAATAAACGACCAGAGTGCTATAGCTGAATAATTACAAATATGTTTTTCTACACTTTCTTTTTACGGTTGCGATTAAATAATTATTAAAATTTATGGTGGCAAAATATTCTATAGGTGATTACCCTTTGTTAAGAGCTATTCGACTTCAGGTGATAAGCAGCAGCAAATTGTTTACAGATCATCCCGTCTAATAGAGTAAACATTATCTGAAATCATTAACCCTACGGAGTATCAGCCGTCAATATCAGATATCATTGATTCTGCAGTTTCCGTTGTATGAATTAATTTATTCATCTCTTCATATATTTATAAAATTATTTCATTGAGACAGAAAAAGTGAATATGGGTAATATTTAACTTTGCCAATTTCTAAATCATGGAGCCTGAACTAAAAGACTCGAAGCTACTATTGATCTAAATTAATCTTTTCAGTATCTCGTCATGATAAATTGTACTTTCGAACATTGATCTCCTAGAGTTGAAGTCACATATCTACCAAAGCCGCTAATGCAATGCCATCAATATCTTCTTCTTAATTGAAGAAAGGGGTCTGAACTTAATTTTGGTCGTTAGAATGATCGTCTCGAGCACTTTTACATTTTTGGTACTTTCACTGTGACTGTATTCATCCAAAAGAAACTGGAAGTCTCTTGAGCTCATTATTTAGGAATTAATCATTCTATAATTAATTGCAATTTCCATAGGATTTTACGCGAAATCGTTGATCGCATATTTTCCGTTTAGTGCAACATGTGACATTATGTTTGTTTCATGAACTGAATTATACGTTTGATAATCACTGGAAAGTCGTATAAAATAATATCCAATAACTATTTAGATTGCATAAACAATATAATAAAAATAAACCTTATTAACAATTACTGGTAAATATATACAAGGAAGTAAAATTCAAACAATAAGAACATATATATTCTCTCTTCTTTTTTGCAAGTATAATTTTTTTAAATGGATGCCAAGAGTGCTTGGTCTCATGAATCAGCAGAATGCTCGTTCTCGAGTGGTTAATACTTTTCTTCCCACCGCTTTCGAAAATAACGTTGCCATCCTCCATTTATTGGCACATTCAAGAGATTCCGTCCTACCTAAGTTAACTGGTCACAATACCATTTATTGCAACTAAATTATTGTAATGCCATACTAACGATAAATTTAGTACGTTAAAATCTCTTACATGAATACTAAATCCAAAGATAAAGGTTTTAAAACGTTAATAATTACGCGAAAGAAATAGAAATGCCTCAAGGGATTAGAAAAGCATTGTGCAAAACGTTTAGAGAATGTTGAGAATGAACTTGTTGATTTTAAAGTTTATAGTCCAGTCAATAATATTGTAAAGTGCTTGAAATATGCGATAATTCTTGACTTCATAGCTTCGTTAGGAGTAGTTTAGGAGGTAAACATACTTAAAAGTCCACGCTTACGGTGGGGGGGGGGGGAGAAGGTCCCACTTTTGGGCTTTTCGATTATATCTAGAAAACGGTGGACTCTAGAAAATATATTTCCAATCAAAATTAAAGCTAATTAATTTTTCTATAAAATTTACCTTGTACATATTTGTCGAACTTCCAATGGTTTCAGAGATACGGTCTTGAACATCGATAATTCTCGAAAAAATGTAATTTTTTCGTCAGTTTTTGTAAAACATTTGCTTCTAGTGCCTTCCACGATCGTTTCTCAGGCAAAAAATTGGAATGAAAGAAGTAGAGTATTAAATTTACTTTAATTTCATATATGTGTTTCTGGCACATGAAGCAAAAGTTTGACAAAAAGTGAGGTAAAAATTTATTTAGTATGTTTACCTTCTAACTACTCCTGACGAAGCTCTGAAGACAAAAATTTGCTCAAATTTCATGCGCCCTACCCCCTCATTTCAGCACTCATTGACTGGACTATTTTTTGGAAGAAAGTGTGAACTCTATAGTTAGGACACAGAATCGAGACTTTGCTAAGCCTTATTTGAGTATATTTTCTCTAGCGGCAGGTTAACAACGAATTAATCTAAGGCACTGCTAGGTTGGCAAAGGCGTAGCTGCTGGCATGTGCCGCTAAAATCACACGAGTGTCGGTCTATTTTAAAGAAGGACGTGCCAACCGTTAACTTCACGCAGGTTTAGTAGTGTCTTGGACTAAATGTTACCTCAGATATTGACGTCATACCAGCAGTCGGCTTTGCTAACCTGGCAGTGCCAACGTCCAACCGTGGCATAGTGAGGACCCGCCTTAAGAACTTTGCCTTTACCAGACGGATATTTAAGAAGTGTTATGGTGTCATAAAAATAAAAAATAAATAACCAGTACCACTACAACCAATGAAGAGCAGTGAGTGCAGTAGTTAGGTAAGGATGTACTGTTTCCTAGGTTGCTTAAGAAGGAGATATGGCAGAAATCGCAAGTTTTACCCTAAATTAAGAGTGCCTACTTTATAAAGGCTGGATTAGACCTAGAAGGGGGATCTCCTGTGTCTACATACCCTTGTGTCGAGCTGCAGCTAAAGTATCAGAAGATTTTCGCCTATTTGGATTCGAACCAGGGTCCCTAAGAACCACACCTACCATTTGTGGTGTATTACTATTTTCAATTTCTCTTTCCTATTCTTTTCAATTTCTTGCTCCCCTCTGTTCTTCCATTCAATTCATTTTTCATATCGCCCTAAATACTTAAACTTAAAGGTGTAATAGAAACAGTAATAGCGAAAAAAAGTTATAAAAAAATACTTCTATTTATTATTATTTGAACATTTTGTTAGATTACATACCTTTCATTTTTTTTATCTCTTCTTTGAAAAAAAACCGTAACCTTAGGAAGATGGATGTGGGACACTAACAGGACCGACGAGGGAACAGAAGAGGATGCCGATGAGAAGAGTATCCCGAAAAGAAGAAACGATTTCCACGGGCAGAGCTATGTTAGATTGACCATCGAAGACGTGGGCTTGGATCGCTGGCTAACTGACTCGATCGGCTAGCGGTCCACGCCCACAGCGTGTACATGGCCCAGTTGTCTTCGTACACAACAATCTGCTATGTTTTGTAGAATAGTAATATATAGTGATTAAATCAGTAATGGCTGTATTAAATAGTTGTAATTGATAATATTATAGTCCAGTCAATAAACATATTGTAGAGTGGATGAAATATGCGGTAATTTTTTACTTCAAAGTTTCGTTAGAAGTAGGTAGAAGGTAAATATACTAAAAGTCTCCGCCTCTGGTGGGTGGGCTTACAGTGGGGAGTGGGGAGAATGTCCCACTATCAGGTTTTTTCAATTAAACAAGTTTCAATTAAATATTAAAGCTAATCGAATTTCCTACAAAATTGATATAATACATATTTGTCGAACTTCCAACGGTTTCCGAGATATTCGTTATTGAAAATAGATACTTTTCGAAACAAATATAATTTTTACCTAATTTTTTGTCATACATTTGCTTCAAATGCCAGACAAATCTATATGAAATTAAAGTAAATTTAAAGCTCTACTTAATTTATTCTGACACTTTTTCTAAGAAACGATCGTGGAAGGCACTAGAAGCAAATGTGAAGTAAAAAATATGAATGAAGTAAAAATTGATTTTCATTCAGGTATATCTCGGATACTGTTGGAAGTTAAATAAATATCTATAAAGTCAATTTCATAGAAAATTTAATTAGCTTTAATTTTGATTCAAAACATATTTTTCTAGAGTAACATAAATAACAGTTCTTCCAACTTTAACACCATTTCCGTAAAAATAGCCTGAATTTCACAAATCATTCATAATGTTTTCACAATATCTTTAATTTAGCTTTATTTACTCCTGAAATCGTTCTATGATTAGTGTATATGTAATAATGTGTAATGATCTAATTAATGCATTAGGTATGCATTTTCAGGGGAAATTAGCCAATAATCTATATTTTACCTTAATATTTTTAATTAACATGTTTTTATCAACAAAAATCATAAAATCAGCATTATAATCTCTTCTGGAAGAGATTCTTCGTGACGAATCCATCGTTATATGAACTTAAAGTTTCCTCAGTATTATAGTAGTTCACATTAAAAAAAGGTTTTTTAAAATTACTTGATTCTGTATTTAATGAGATTTAAAGAAACGAAAAGAACACCAGGCTTCCTTCAGACATTTAAAAATAATAATAAAATCATTTTTTTAACAGGAGAAACGTTCCTGCTGAATATATTTTTTAGCTACAGAAATTAATTTGAAAATTTAGGACGTGTCATTCGATTAAGTTATTCCATGAACCATCCAGAAAAAACTTAAGAAATAATTAAGAAGTGAAAGGGCGGAAGGCGAAGAAGAAGATAATCGGGGGAAGTGGAGGAACAATAGAACTGGAAGACGTGATTTAGACTCATACATTTCAATTCCTTTTTTCGTGTCAGCTTTCCAATGTCCAATGCCCAATGCCCCAGGTTAGATTCAACTAGATATTTTTTTTTCTTATAGCTGAAGGAGTTTCACAATAGGTTTAATCAACATAATCAATTCGGAAGTTATTCCTATTATAAAAAACAACGCTTCCGGAGATCGAAATGAAATTTGTTTATTAAAAAAAAATAATATTATCGAATAATTTCAGATATCCGAACTCAGGCTGATAATGAATTTCCGGATTATTCGAATACTCGGATCTTTGTAGGCCTTCTCGTGACTATTAGATGAAAAACTGATAATTTTTTCAGCTGCTTTGAACATTTTAATATAAGAGGAATATTTGTGGATTGAATATGTCTGGTAGATTTTTGCAGGGCCACCGAGAGCTAAACCCCAAACTTATTAAAATTAAATTATGGAATCGTTTTTATCATATAGTACTTGTAATGATGTCAACTTAAGGAATGACAACTAAAAACTTAAAATTAGCAACAAAGTCTTGAAATTAAAACAACCCAGAAATTTAATAGTTTTTTTAAAATTAAGAACTCAAAAAAATACATTAACTAACTTCTTTTATCGGGTTAGCGACTGTTTTCATTTCGTTAATTAATAGTTATTATTAATAAGATATTAAACTACCTCAGGAAGAAGACCACTACAGCGTGGATTAACGAAGTTAAGATAGACCTGGAACAGTTGTACATTACAGAGTCCCAAATGTTGGAAAGAGGTACATTTAGGAGTAGATTGGAGGGGTTTCAAGCTAAAGGAAGATCTAATAGAAGCGGACGAACGTGGACAGAAGATCAAAAGAAGCAGGCCAGTGAACGCATTTAAAATATTATTAGAGACAGAGGAGATTAAGGGCAATGGAAAAAATAAGAGGAAACAAAGTTGTAGCTTGATCCTAACTGGTCAATTCACGTGTAATAATAATAATACTAGTTCTTATTAATTTGTTAATTAAATTGATAAAACTAATGATAAAAAATAAAGAGTTCAGTAGAGGTTTTAGTGAAAAAGATTGTCAGTTAACTTTTTTTTCTTTGCATTTCTTGCAAAAGTGGATAAAGTGACCACTTTTGGGAATTCTAATCACCCCCGGGGATTTGCCCCCTCCTGTCAGCGGTCCTGGATTTTTATGGGATCGATCAAAGGGCACTAAGCATTTTCAAAAGTAACAAATCATTATTTTCTAATGTCGAAGTTTTCTTCCATGGCATATTCTTTTTTTAGCCCTGACGAGGAATGAGGGGATCTATTTTATCTATTTTAATTCTACTTAAACAGCTGTTAACAAAAGCTATGAGGAAACAACAGCTAAGAAATAACACTTTCTAATTGACAGCCTATCGCTTGTAAGAACTGACAGCAGTCTTGGTTTATATCTAGTTTTATTTTCTGTTTTTTATCGTAAGGCTGAAGACCTACAGTGAAGGAAGGCACGTGCTTAACGTTGGGTGGTCACAAAACAAATCACACCCCACTACACGGCTCACGAAGAGATTATGATGTGTGGTGACAGTAGTATTTCTGACACTGAGCCTAATACCTTAGGATATGGTGTGGTGTAGATCACGGAGATTGATTTGAGGTACCGGCTGTCATGGGAGAAAGTTTGTACGCGTGTCCAGTCTCTTAAATTGTTCTGTTTTTTTTTAATCTATTTTATTTTATGACAAGTAAATATGACTGACGTATAAATCAGTCTCCGGATGTGCAAGGATCGTATAACCTATTGTGTACTCATTTTTAGTATGTTGATTGTAAGGCTAAATATTCCATCTATGGGTCCTTCGAAATTCGCTTTCGCCAATTCATAGAATCAAAAATTTATCTTTTTTTTTTTATTTATTGAAATTTAAAATTGTACAAAATATAGACAATATAGTAAACTTGTTGATAGTGATTACAATAACATGTCAAAACATGAAAAGAACTACTCCTCAGTAGCACTTAAATAAAAATTATACAATAGAAGGTGTCTAGGCCATCTTATTTTTAGATACTTCGGAGGATTATCGGGAATGGAGTGAGAAGCAAGTTGAGAGACTAGTGGATCAGTTTGGTTATAGATTGAAAGATGAATCCTGAAATATAACTTTTGTGTGACAAATCATTCGTTTTCAGACATAATAAGACCAAAGACGTAATTTATACCATAATTTCAAATTTATCCATGCTTCACCATTCCTGCCAATTTATAAATCTTTCTTTCATAAATAGAAATATTTTTTTTTTTTTGTGGAAATGGAGTGCTCATATAATGGTTTGAGCCAGTGTACATAATTTAACCATTATAAATATATAATATGCTATTAATTATATATGCTATAATTATAATATGATTATAACTAACTCTTCTCCTATTAATATGTATTTGAAGAATTAGAGAATAAATCTAATCTTCTGATAAAAAACTATGAATTCAATTAAAAGTATTAATTAGAAACGGAGGATAAAATTCCAAAACCAGCCAAGTCCATTTTTACAAACTTTCCATTTTACACAGCTGGTAGATTAAGATTAGGAAGAGGTAATCTTTTGTATGACCGTTTTCAATGTGATTTAACTCCTATTGGGAGAAAACAATTCAACTAAAGATTTTATAGTGGAAAAACTATTAAAAATCTGGAAATTACTTTTCCTCAAATATACGTATTCAATCAAATATCAATAGTTAAAGTTCATAAAATAAATAAGATAAAAATATAAATTAGTGTGTGGAACAAGAGGTTGGATCATACTCCTTCCAAGATCCATGCAACCCTACTTCTAAAGTCTTAAGAAAAATGACGGGTTCAGTATTTAGGATATCAGTTAGATTTATTTTTTTATTTTTTACCTAATAAGAAGGGTATGTTAAGATGTTAGGGGCATCCCATTTAATTATATATAGTATATTCTTACACTATTTGACCATCAAAAACTAAACGTATGTGTCTGTTTATTTGCGGACTTAATTTCCTCATGTACTCAAACTAAGGTTAATAGTTTATTCCACAGGTCAAGAACCTATTCTGGCTAAAGTGGGAAGACCGAGTTTCATTTTGCGAGAAAACCAAGAAATAATGATCAAGGTAGCAATCGAAACTAAAAATATTACCTCTAATTTTTTCATAATTATATGTAAATATAAGGAGGATTCGGTCAGTAGAGCTGAATAATTTGAAATTCCTGAACGATACTTGTTTCTCTAAATCCTTTCTATATAAAAACTATATTTATATTCATTGTATACAATCTTGAAGTATTAAATTTCGAAAATAAAATATCTACCAAACAGAGGTAATATCTAGACAGCTGTGGCCAGATAGTTAATTTAACAGCTGCCATCTCTCACCAGTTCAGATTTATATCTTCCGGAATACCGTTTTGGGTGTAAAACACTCTTCGTTTCTTCCTGGACCTTTTGTAGTATTTTAAATCCTTTTCTTTGAGGCATATATCACTCGAGACATTAACGGTTCTGTTTCGGATAAACGCTACGTAATAAAATACACGTAAAATCGATTAAAATACTTGGGAGTCAGAAAAATATTAAATACCAAGACAGAAAGGAATTTAACCTATTTTAAAACTCTCTACAAAGAAATATATACATTCTATTCTTTTCAGTACCAAATCATTGAATTCTTCGATTACCTAAAAGAGTTTCTCCAATCTGAAATCCTTCATAAAATCCATAGTATCCCTTACTATGATACTCAAAGAACTCTACAATGACATTAATGTTCCATAAGCAGCAAATTTCTCACCAGATACCTATCCTTTCATAATAAACAACAAAGCCTCCCAGATCCACTTGTTTCTCAGATTGCATCCCAGCCGATTCCTGATAATCCTCCTTGATTTCTAAAAAGAAGAAGGCCTCGGGATCTTCTGAAACTTTCTTTGGAGCGTTTCTCTACTAGATTTTGTCACGTCATTAGATATTTTAACCTTCTTTGTAGTTAAACGTTTCAAAACCCAAACAATTCATAAAATATAAACCTTTTTGTTACAATGCTTAGAATACATACTATTCGCATCATAGTACATTTAAAATTTCACAACACAATTTGTACATTACATTAACATAATATAAATTTTTTTTTATCATTCTGTACAAAAACATTCTAATCCAGCTAATTTCTCTAGTAATCACTGTTATCCGTCAACTCTTTACGTCGGCCTAAACATATCTGGCAAAGTATTCTCTTGTTTAATTAACTTTTATTATTATTTCAGTTTGTTTCATATAACAGCGATATTATTTCAATAACGAGATGTCAAAAACCGAACAATTGAAAAATAACTCATTCAGTAGATGCAGACGGGAAGATCCTGCAGTTGTGAATTGAATTAAATAAATAAGTAAATATAAGGCTAATTTGATTCATATAAAAATTCAAAAAATTTTGTTTATTTCAAAACCTTCTCCATGATTATTTAAACACAGTAAACTTATAATTTGCCATTTTTGATAAGGTACTCAATGACACTATTTCGCTTTGTCTGCAGACTTTTCTCGCAACAGTTCTATTGTTCTCCACTGCACATCCTTGCATTGTAGTTTTGTTATAATGCTAGCCTTTTTTATTGTTTAACAAGGTCGCTGTAGTTATCCGATCCTATTTGAATGAATTCAAAACTAAGAAAATAAGACGAAACAACTTATATTTTAAAGAAATGGGGTGTATACAGAGAAACGCTGAAGAAAGTAAGAGTAAAACAACATGAATAACTATGAGGGAGAGAAAAAAATATATCTAATTTAACAATCTCTTTATCTTTTGTATAAGGAAATAAGAAATAGGGATGGCTATGAGTTCTATGACAAAAATATCTCATCATACAAAAACATAGTAACATGCAGTTTGGCTTTTAAACCAAGAGTAGGAGGCAAAGCAGAATCATTCCATCCAATAAACATGCTTTTTAAAATGTATATAAACACCGTTGTGATATGTTTACATAAGTTATAATAAGCTTGTGTTATATATGTTTAAGTTGTGTTGATGTTTAACGATGGTTGAATAATATGGTTATAAAGAAAACCGTGACGTTGGTGCAGTGAATAAACAGTACAAATGTCAGGCAGTTTGCAGGGTTGAGACTCGTTATCTTTTAAAGTTGTCCTATTTTATTCAATGGGCTTATTAGTCATGATTGAAATTGACATTGTATTAGTGCAAAGTCGTCTACTTACATTTGTTCAAGATATAAAAATACAAAGGATTGTTAACCGAAATGTCAATTACTAACTAAATAAAAGCTAACTATTATATTTAGCTATAAAAGGTAACAATTTTTGGGTGGAGAAGAAGATAATCAGGGATGCAGTCAAAGAGAAACACCACGTCTAAGTAGGAACGTTTTATTTCCCTCACTCTTTCCCATATTTCCATATTTTTAGTTATTTTTTATTTATTTTACGTTTCCTTCTAAGACTAAAACGACAAGAAACTGTCCGTCGTTACCGACTACTTCAACATTTACTAGACAAACGTTAAAAGCTACCAAAGAATCATATACATGACTGTGATTAGACCTATTTAGACGTACGGAATTGAGCTTTAGGGCTTCACTAAACCATCCAGTTCATCTCGTGTTCAATCCTTACAATCCAAAATCCTTCAAAAAATCCTCAATGCTCCTTACTTTGTCACCAATAAACTTATCAATAAAGATCTTAATGTTCCATATGTTGGTGATTTAGCTCACAACAGATACCTATCCTTTCATAGTAAGGTCCATAACCACTTAAATCCGTTAGTTTCTCAACTTGCACCCCAATCCGTTCCTGATAATCCTCCGAGGCGTCTGAAAAGAAGATGGCCTTGCGTAGAATTTTTAATATTGTAATACTGATGAGTAGTTCTTTTCAAGTTTTAACATGGTATTGTAATCGTTGTCAATACATTTACTTGATGTATATATTTTGTATAGTTGTAAATTTCAATGAATGTACATAAAAAAAAAACAAAAAAAAAAAAAACATTTCCTTCTATCCTCTTCTATTTTTCATTTATTATCTTATTCACTACCCTTACACTTTTTTTTTTTGTCATGTCCTTAACCTTACCTTGCTGCTTTGTATTATTGCTGATTTGTTTTCTAAAGCCTTCCTTGTAAATTGTTTTTTATCCATGCCATTCTGCATTCCATTTGTCATCTGTTTACCGGTATGTTATTTTTTTCACATCTAGTGTTTTCTTCATTATAGTTCTGAAGAATGCAAGACAGGTCGAATCTTTGGCACGCATTAATGTATTTCTACTTAGACGTGGTGTTTTTCTTTGACTGCATCCCTTATTATCACCTTCTCTATTCATCTTATTAGTCAACTATACTTTTATCAGTAACTATTTTTCTTCAATTTTATGGGATTAAAATAACAAATGTGAATAATATTATAATCTTCCAACTAAGAAGATAAATTTATTCAAATAATAATTCACAGTCAAAAGAATTACTAAGCAATGAAAAAAAAATAATGAATCCGAAAAATAAAATATAAATCCACAGATCAAACGCTCTTAACGCAAGGATCATAATTAGAACATTACTTTATTAGGCTTCCAATCGAACAAAACAATTTACTACCGACAATTAGAATGGAGGGGGAAAGAAAACTTACAAAATAACTTAGACCTAGTAGTAGATGCGTCCAGAAAGAATTCTCTGGATATGTTTTTAGTCACAAGAAATAAAGATTCACTCACGCACAGTGGGACGATAGCCGTGATTATTCGGATATGACGTTATAATAAAGTTTTCTTTTTCAAAAAATTGGAGTATCGATCATATCCTTTGTATTTTTGTGTGTAGAATTTAATGGTGAAGTATTTTTCTTGATATGAATGGTGATAATAAAACAACAATAACTTATAACTTATATAAAATACATTTTATTAAGAAATTACAACTGAACACTTTTTTTTTCTTTTCCTTTCCATTATTTTGAATTGTATTATTCTAAAAATATTTTATGTATTATTATAAAAATAATTTGTATTGGATTTATTTAAATATGCGTTAAGTCGAGAAATATATGCATGAGAACGCGGATTATAAATATAAATATATGCACTCATTGCAGGGTGCCTATTACCATTATTGAAATGTGGAAAAACTGAAAAAAATAGCTAAGACTAAATATTTTGAAATTAACAAAATACAATTCTAAACTAAAAATTTCAAATATTGTTTTATTTTTTATAACTGGAAAGGTAAAAATAAAAATCAAGGTTGGTAGTTTAATTAGGTCGAATTACAACATTAGAAGTATATAAACAATGTCTAAAAACGGGCAAACTCGGTCGTATTCGGATCAAAATGGAACGTATTTCTTTCATTAAATACCCAAGGTAAAAACCTGTTGTGTCCATTTTGTGGAAGTATTTAGAGGTTTTCTTCAACACGAAATTATGTATTTGAAATAACCCGAAAGTTACTCCAAATATTATAGTTTTATAAGATCCTAAATTATTTTAATAAAGCTATCTCTACTAATTTTTTCTTAGTTTGAATAGACTTGTAAGAACTAGAAAGTAATTGGTTATTTGAGATTATGAGATATAATTATCGGTAAAATTAAAAAAAAAAAAATTACAGGAACAATCAAAATCCCTAGATACGATTTCGTGCATTTTTATGTCAATTTTAATTAATTTTTTTTTTATCTCAAACACAGCATTTTCGCTAAGTATTTCTGGAACATTCCCACATTTTCTTATTCTTAAGAGGTTAGAAAATGGTGCAAATTGGTCGTGGATTGGAATAAAACACATGAATCATCCGATTTTCGAATCGGAGTAATACTATTAAATCATATTTTCGGACTTTTTTATTTCTTGGATTTTAATTAGATATATTTAAGACAATTTCAGTTATTACAATAGCAAATGAATAAAGATAGACCCGAGAGTAAACATATGTGGATCAAATGACTGGAGATAATTCCCCAACCGACCTAACTGTCCCTTGTTTGTTCTTCAAGCTAACGGCAGCCGTGCTTTTTGTCTCCCGCAACCAGTTTTTTTTCAGTGCTCCCCTAATGGAATCGCCTTAACTTGCTTAATCCGGAGGCCTTTTTTATTGCACCTTATCTCTTGTCCTATCATTGTCACCTTCCGCCTTCGACAGCCGGGTAATTGAAACTGTTATTGTTCCGGAATTTCCTCACAAGTTCCATTTCGTTTCTTTTACTGCCTTCTTGCCAGCTAAGACTTTCTCTTTCTAATGAAGTTAGTAAATATAATTTACTTCAACGAGCAGCAACAACTATGATGACTTTTAATAACAAAACAATCTACAGAATTGAATTCGAACTCGGTTAGTCACTGAATGATGGCAGTTGCCCACATACTTTTAATGTAACGTAATTAAAAAAATAATAGTGCATATGAGGTAAAATGGCAATAAATAAAAATGAATCATTATAAATAAAGACTCTTCGAAGTGAAAAAATAAAATAAAATGTTTTTTTTTTCTTTTCTTTTTTACAATGCCGATTTTGGTTTTTAATTTCATAAATTCTGTGTCACAAATTATACTATAATTTAGTTAAGTGTAATTTTGTGAAAGTAATGAGCTTCGTAAGATTTTTTTTTGTATCTTTGTGGAAAAAAATCCTAACTTTCCATCGCATTTTTCCTAAAATACGATTTTTGCACTTAACACAATATTCACAGGTATTACACAATTATAATGTGATTAGAAGCCCATCATGCATGACTATTATCTAAAACTTACAAGGCTAGATAGGCAAAGTTTAATCATAACTATTTGATAACTAATTTCCTGGAATCAATTACGTGATTTAATAATGATTGAATAATTCAGTCATTTTTTTGTGAAATAATGATTATTTGACTGAAAAATTTAATCATTATTAAATTAGGTGATTGATTAAAGGAAATTAGTAGCCAAATAGTTATGATTAAATGTATATTTCAGTTGATTTAGCGAATAGGTGCTCACCTCAAAAATTCTCACTTTTCAAACTATTAATTTTAAATTTGGAATAATTTTCGAAAATTGGAAAAAAAAAAAAATGATTTTAACGTAATGTTGTGATTCTACCATTTTTTTCCTAGCTACTATCAATACGGAATATTAATATCAATTTTACAATTAACCACTTATCCACAAAACTGAAAGATATATTATAAATGGCAGTAGAAAACGATTATATTCCCTTTTTATTGTTTTAAAAACCTACAGTTTTGTTTATGAAAAATCAGAAAAAAATAAGTACTAACACACACCATTATGTAGGAGGTGAGTACAGTTTCTTAAAATCTTAAGAAATGGTTATGTAGGGATGCTGTCTAGGCAGAATAGCTTTCAACGCCCAAGTTTTCATATTGGTCCATTTTATAAACGTCTTGCAGATATACAACGAACAAAATAGAAAAACAAATCTGCTAAAGCGTGACACAGAACAAGGACCGGCGGATGGTTTATTCGGCCCCAAACTAATAATAATATATTTTTAACTAACCTAATTATTTTTGAGGTAAATTATTTTTTTTAGGTTGATCAATCAATGAAAACAGTTAATTATTATTTTTATTGCGGTAAATTTAATAGTATGTATAGTACAATTTAAATTAATTTAGTTAAAAATTTTGCTGACTTTTCAGTTAACTCAAGGGAAACTCAGTTCCATAGCATATACATATAATAATCATTACGCTTTTGGAATTGTTATTAAACTTCAATAAAGTAGATTTTTTAAAATGAAAATCTAAGTGATAAAAGCACATTACCTTTATCAGCCACTTGTCTAGGAAGCTTATTTTCTTATTCCAGCTTAGAATCCTCGTAAGACAGTGAACCCCGAAGACAGGTCACTAACACAGATACACCGCCACCAAACACTCAACCACCACTGAAGGTCCCGATGGCCACTACACCCCAGCAGATGTACAGGAGTCGCAGGTGCCGTTCTACCAGGATACCCTCGGATGCCCTCCACTTCTTCCATTTACATCCGCCACGCTCTGCCTCCAGGAGCTTATCGTAAATCCTAATAGTTCGCCATAATTGTTACCAGTCTGTGTAAATGACCTCGGGGTTTCGGTTAGTGCTTCCAGTCCTGGACAATGTGGTCAGTTTTCATCCTATTGTCATGTAAATGTTGATGCCTATATCCCTTGTCAAAATAATTGAGATTCTTTTTGTTCTTTTTAAACTGCGTCCGATTATTTGAAATAAATAGTAAAAATAACCAAAAATTCTATGAGAAATGCCCATGTTTCTTATGATTGGAATCAATTGTATTCCTACCTTGGAAACGATCCAACAAATTAGAATTCTTATAAAAAACTTATTGCGGATTCATATGTACCAGCACTCTAGCATAATAAACTAAATTAATTTACCTTGTTATTTTATTTCGTAATTGCTTTAGAGCTAAATAAATAAACCATTACTGATACAAATCCTGTTGTGTACAAAGGATGCAAAATTGAAAATCATGAATTGTTGCCTGAGATTTGTTCTAGGGACACCAAGCCATGACCATGTATCTCACCACTACATTAGATTAAAATGGTTATTTCCCTTCCGAAAACAATACTTCCTTGGTTCGTTCCTTTTTAAATCACTTTCCTCTCAGACACCTTCCTATATCCTCAAAGCGTTAACATTAAAATCTTCAATGAGTTCCCGAAAAACCAGATCCCGTTCCTCACACCTCCACCTAACTCCCATATACACAACATCCTTCAAACGTTCCTTTATTTCCAGAGCATCTAACCTCTGGAACTCCATACCTTTCATCATTCACCATTCCTCCAATTATAATAGGTTTAAAGTCCGACTTTTCGTTTAAATGTTACATTTATTTGAAATAAATAGTAAAAATTACCAAACATTCTACGTGAAATGCCCATGTTTCTTATGATATTCAATCTAATTCTTATGATTATTCAATCTATTAGTCATATCGATGAAGAAAATATTTTTTAAAATGAAATATGGATATTCAGAATATAATATTGATTTTGTAAATTATTTTTGTTCTATTGAACACTAAATTTATACAATTGTTTCTGGCATAACTTATATTATTTTATCAAACATGATTCATTATTTTTCCGGATAATATACATCTTTATTTGTATCTTGGCTTTGTCAACTGTATTTTTTTCATTGAATTTTTTTTTTCCTTTTTTTTCGTAGTTTATTTTAAATTCATAAATTTAAGATATGATTTGTTTATCGTGTGATATTTTATAACATGTAATATTACATTTACACTGCAATTTAATTATCTTTTAATTGTATTTTTCTTGCTTTTATTATGTCCTTAATTATATATACGTCAGCTATGTCACCATTAATTGTTCGTTATAATTATTCTTAAGGGGTAATGGCTCCAGAATAAAATTTATTTTCATTTCATTCCAAATAATATAAAAGATTATCAGGAAGAAAAAATTATTTTTTTATGAACCATTCGGAACAGAAATGTTTACAATGTACTCTTCATAAAGTTAACAATTTTAACAAATATTTGTTTTCTAATATAGGACATGCAACACATTATATTTAAATTCATTACTAAATAATGAGAGACGTATAATATAATAAGAACTGTTAAGAGATAGAAGAAGGAAATGATAAATAAATTAATAATAAATTAAGATACTATTAAAAAAATGTACTATTATTTCCAATTTTATAAAAAAAAATCTTACATCTAGTAAATGTGATAAAAACGAATTAGATGTTTTTGTGGAGCTCCAGAAAACTATAATTATACTTCATATTATACTTTAAAACATTTAAATTAGAAAAACTTCGGACTAAGCCGGTCCAGCAGCATGTTTATGTTATTCTAAACTTGTTTTGTGAAGTATTGATGAACACAATATCAACACTGAACACAATTTTAGAGTTCTCTAAACCATCGATTACTAAGATCGTATTTAAAATTCTCAATTCTTCTCATAGTGTAGCCAGCCTGGACAGAAATTTATACCAGTTTCCTGCTTTCAACAACCCAGTATTAAACAATTATAATTGACATGTGATCATTTCTGATCACGATTCACTATTTACATTCCACCCCAATAATTAAATATTTGGTTTCGTTTTGAATAATGCTTTCGATTTTTTTTGCAGTATTTAATTTTTGTACTTTTAAAGTAATAAATCGTCACTCGTTCAATCGATCACCTCTCGACCTAAAAGAGAAGAAGAATCTTGAGAAAACACTGCCATTTCGAGACAGCCCACAGGCCCTGTAATTATTGTCTTGTATATTCCATGAAATATGGAGTCGATTGAATTCGAGAGGTAAATTATATACAGTCAACGATTCGACAAATTATAAACAATCAGGTTTATCAAAATAATGTCCTATAGTGAAAACGAAGTAGAGATTTTTAAAATGAGGAGGCGTGACGAAAAATCGAACAGGTCAGTGGAACAATCCGGTCAAACGGACTTCCAATCGATCAGCGATCACGATACTCGATAATTAATCGATTCTAATGAGACACCGCAGCCATGACCCATTGACGAACCACGACCGCTTGAAGAAACGTCACAACGCGTGTTACTCCACGGTCGTCGTGTCACCCTCTCACTCACATCTATCACGACCCGTTGATCACGAATGCAGTATAAAAAATATTTTTAAAAAACAGTTTTTGTTAAGGCTAATAGCAGAGTATAGAAAATAGATTTATTGAAGAAGATATAGTTACACAATTTTTTATCTATGTTTCGTATTCTTTCTCTTGAACTTCTGGCTACTATTTCTGAGGTATAAACAGTATTTTATATTTGATAAAATTGAGAATTATTGGAAAGAAGAATGATTGTCCAGTCTTGACCAGATATTGACAATATTATGAGAGACAGTTGCTATTTCATTAGCTTCACCTGAATATAGGTTATCTATATAATATAATACTTATATATATAGTGAACTTGACCAGCTGTAGAAATATTTTACCTATTATCTTGTTAGAGCGCAGTATAAAAACAATATTTAAAATTTTTTTTGCTATTATGATTAATTATAGCAAATAGATTAATAAATTTACAAAACAATATCAAGTTGAATACAATTTTTATCAATTTCCACTTCCATTCTTCCATATTGCTTAACTCTTTTTTAGTGAAACTTGAGGAATATGTGACAAGAATTTCTGATGCACAAATTATTTTCAGAAATATTTTTTTAAATATCAAGTTAAAAGGGGGAGAAATATTGTCAGTACTATAAGCGACTATTTGATTAGCTTTATCTGGATATAGAACTACTACAAGAAAGACGCTGTAGAAAAATTATTAAATATTTAACTTATATTATTTTTCTTGGACCTCTAATTGTTTATTTGTGCTTTCAGTCATTCATATAAACAAACTCAAACAGCTTTAAAATGCATTAGAAATAATTTTAAACTTAGAACATGTTTATCGCTAAGATATCTTATTTTCATTTAATTTCATTCAACATTCACATTAAAATGTTTATATATCGCCAAGGTATTTCAAAGGTCAATTTTTTTATTATTATTAATAATTCACAATACATATTTTATTATTTTCCAAAATGTAACTATTAGTTTTCCATTAAACATAATCTTTATAATATAAAAAATCCATTAATGATGAAAATAATAAACACAATGACCAGAAGAGGAAATATTAAGAGTTGTCCAAACGTCACCTGTTTCATATGGATGAGTACAAACTATTTCTTTACACTTTGGAATCCGTGGTAAATTCCTCCAGCAAGATTTAAATATTTTAAGCAATCCGAAAATAGTTAATAAATAGATTTAAAAAACACCATAAGTCGTAGAATGGAATTTCGCTGGACGAACGTGGAATAATTCAGTCACCGGTCAGTGGTCAAACTGGCACTCCAGCTCCAGTAAGGAGAGCACATTCCAGTTCCTCAAATGGGGACAGTTACTGCAAGAAATGTACGCAGAAGGAAAGCCAATTATAATATATAAATAATGTTATTGCCATTATAAAAAAAATCTTGATGTTCTCCTTATTTAAGCTTGTATAATATTTCTACGTATTTTTTTTTATTTTTTATAATAATATTTATGTGATAATTAGAAATTGATTTTAAAATGTTACAGCATACCATACTTGAAAGATAAGAAACGTCATTTCCGAATGTTTTACCATTTACTAGACAAGTGTTTAAAGCTCTCAATAAATGACAAAATACTTTTTTACATGACAATAATTAGACCCCAAAACTCACTGCATGTTTTAGACATACGGAATTGAGCTTTGGGACTCCACTAAACCATTCAATTATTCTAGTATCCAATCTCTACAATTCAAAATTCCTCGTAAAATCCTCAATGCTCCTTATTATGTCACAAACCAACTTATCCATAAAGATCTTGATTTTCCATCCTGATTTTGCCCAAACTTTCCTTCAAAAGCAACGTACCCACTCGAATCCCCTAGTCTCCCAACTTGCTTATCAATCGATTCCCGATAACCCACTGCGCCTGAGAAGAATGTGGCCATATTTAGAACATTTATTGAAATGCTACTAGTGAGTTCTTTACATATTATTATAATCAGTTTCCTCAAATTTACTTGTTGCATGTGATGTATACAGTTGTAAATATCAATAAACATTTAAGTTGCAATCATACGAGCTCAAAGATACTATGAATGAACTCTTCCATAACGTAGAGCACTTTGCTATCCTGGATTAACAGTGACTCCAGTAGTCCCTCGAGTTCTTGCAGATCACTACTTAATGCAGTTCTTGCAGATCACCACTACAGGTCACTATAGTACATCCTCGTGTTCCTGGCTCGTGTCCCAGATGGCTATTCATCTTCCTGACCGGAACAGAATGGTCACTTTCAGCGCTGTCCCATTTTTAAATTCCCAGGTCTCTGACTCCACTACTAACAATAGCATAGGGTTTGTTTTGTTCATTTGAAAAGTCTAACAATGAACTAATCCATCCTCCCCGAAAAATAACTAAATCAACAACTTTCCTTTATTACTTGTTTTCATCTAAAACATATTTGATCTAATATTCATAGTAAAACAAACCTATATTTTATTATCAAATTGATTTATTCCTTCCCAATACGTAGTATCCCAATTGAGTAAGAATAAATATTTAAAAAAAAATGAAAGTCCTTAAGCTCTATGTGTTACATTTAAAACGCGAATATGGCATTATCAACATACTTGATTAAATTATTTGTAGCTTATGATTAAAAATATATTCATCAGAAAACAAAGAAAATATAGACAGTCCTTGAAAAAAAAAAAATTCCAAATTGATATTGTAAAGGGTAATGGTTTTAAAAAATAAAATATCTCGATGGCTGAAGGCTTTGGAGCGAGGGCCTCAGAACGTACGGGTTCAAATTCATCTGGATGGGTTTAAATTTATTTCTTAATGGACTTACAGAATGAATATCGATCTGTCCACTTTGTCTAGAGTAGGTTGGTAACCTATAGTATAACCTGTCCTTTCTTCCATAGTTGGAGTACATAAGGATGTTAAGCCCCAACAAACAAAGTACTCAAATTCATAAACCAAAGTATTTTTTTCTTTTCTTTTTTCTTCATCATCTTCACGTTTCCTATCTATGAATTAAGCTGTCCCAGCTACCTAAAGTAATTAACCCCGGAAAGATAAAAAACAGGGAATAAATTAAATAATTTTAATGTGTGAACAATTTTGAACCTTTTCCAAAACTATAACGTTTATAATGTTAACCAAGTCAATGTCTTTCCCAATCTATTAAATGGGTTTTTTAAATTAACCAACGATATATATCAGTTTGACAAAAGAAGAGCGACATGAAGTTTAATGTAAGCATTATGAAATGCCAGAGTCGTCTTTAGGTTCTTGCAATGTCACCTCATTATTTCAAACAAAAGACAATAGTACTAAAAAAAAAACTGCTTGGGAGAGAAATATTCTGTCCTGAAGGGTATTGACAATTTTACTTGAAAATATTTAGATA
This sequence comes from Euschistus heros, assembly GCA_003667255.2. Classification (NCBI taxonomy): domain Eukaryota; kingdom Metazoa; phylum Arthropoda; class Insecta; order Hemiptera; family Pentatomidae; genus Euschistus; species Euschistus heros. The sequence goes on along the minus strand of RCWM02000057.1, from coordinate 1,904,350 downwards.
GTGAAGCTTTGAAATTAAGTATAATTTTGGTGACCTTCATGATCTCAACGTTGGCTTAGAATGTCTAGTAGTCTGAGGAGTAAGGTTACTAACAAGGGGACGTTTGGAGTTGTAACTCACAGATTTGATTGCCGATTTTTTTGTGGGTAGTAGGGACCTATAATAGAGCAAAACTAGAGTTATAGCCGCCAATGAGCATTGAAGCCGAGAAAAAAAATAAAATACAGGGTCACCTGTGGTGTAGTGGTTAGCATAGCAACCTACTAAACCCGAGATCGCGGGTAAAATAGTACAATAGTAAGCTAATAGTACAATAGTATAGCTAATAGTTAATAGTATAGCTAATAGCTAATAGTACAATAGTAAACTTAAGATATTTCATTAAGGGAAAATCCTGTGACCTCTGGATTTGGGCTAAACTATGCAGTTTTCCGGCTTCTAGATGTACTTAAAATTTGGTCTTAATCGGTGGCGAAATATGTGAGATAGCGCAAATTATTTACATTTTTTCAGAAATTGAGAGCCCCTTCCTTGCTTTCTAAAATTCTACAAAAGTTTAGAAAAATCCTCCTAACGCTCATTGGCGGCTATAACTCTAGTTTTGCTCTAATATAGGTCCCTACTACCCACACAAAAATCGGCATTCAAATCTGTGAGTTACAACTCCAAACGTCCCTTTGAAAGCTTTTAAAGTATAATTTTTTTGATTCGTATCCAATCTCTACAATTCAAAATCCTTCGGAAAATTCTCAATGCTCCTTACTTTGTCACCAAGAAACTTATCCATAAAGATCTAAAAACTAGATATCCTTTCATAAAAATCTCCTTAACCACTCAAATCCTCTAATTTCTGAACTTGCTTCCCACACCATTCCCGATGATCCTCCGAGGCGTCTGAAAAGAAGATGGCCTAGAGACCTTCTAGTGTAGAATTCATATTGAACTGCAACTGATGAATAGTTCTTTTCAAGTTTTGGCATATTATTGTAATAGTTATCAACACTTGAGGAATAGGTACAAAGAACGATCGTAGTCCACTTTTGCCAACTTGATTTTGCAATGCAAACAGAAAGCAAATAAGTGAAAGGGAAGTTATATGAAACCATTCGAGTGCGATAGAATATAATCCTGAAGTTATGGAGGGCTAAATATAAATTATTTCAGTCGGGAACGATCACGGATCGAGAACCGTATCTTAAATTCTGAAACTTTTGAAATTCTGTGACTTTTATATTTTATTCTCGCGAACCTTATTATTTTTTTTACAGTCGTATAATCTGTCAATTAGATCAAAAGGAACTTAAGGAATTTCTTTTCTAAAAAAAAAAATAAATAAATAAAACACGAGCTATATTAACAATAAAAGGGTCACTGCTCATTGTACTTAATTTCAGTTAGCAGTATTTAGGAATGTATCGTATGTTGTTCGTAAGATAATAAGCAAAAGAGAAAATAAAACTTAAATATCCACTCCCAAGTCTCAATAAATAGATACTTAGGGAAGATAATAGTTTCTCGCTCCGGTCTCATTCTGAAGGAGATATTCTTTGTTAACACTTTCCAGAAGAAGCATGAAGTATCGGAAATTGGGCTTATCTGACTACCAGATGTTCAGGCCCCACAAGAAAAGGCCACTTTTCACTCCAAGTTTTCCACTTAAGCTATTTAGCCTGCTTTCCCGAACTCTGTGAAGAAAATTCCCTACTGGTCCACTTAGAAACAGAGTGTCCGATGTTCAGTGGGTCGTAACGCATCATTACAATATCTTAGTCACAGAAAATGGTAAAGCAGATTGCCTGTTTCATATATTTAAAAGAATCGATTCTACCTTTATATGTCAATTTAGAGATGATTATGAATAGTTCAATATTCAGCACTAAATACATTTTTTTTTTTTTTTTTTTTTTTTTTTCATTTATTGATATTTACAACTGTACAAAATAATATACAACAAGTAAATGTGTTGACAGTGAATACAATGGCATGTAAATAACTTGTGAAGAACTACTCACTAGTAGCACTTCAATAAAATCTACACTAAAAGATCTCTAGGCCATCTTCTTTTCAGACGCCTCGGAGGATTATCAGGGATGGAGGAGGAAGCAAGTTGGGAGACTAGTGGATTGGAGTGGTTATGAAGCTTACTATGGAAGGATAGGTATCTGGTTTGGGCTAAATCAGAAACATATGGAACATTAAGATCTTATGGATAAGTTTATTGGTCACATAGTAAGGAGCATTGAGGATTTTTCGAAGGATTTTGGATTGCAAAGATTGGATACGAGATGAATTGGATGGTTTAGTAGAGCCCCAAAGCTCAACTCCGTACGTCCAAATAGGTCTAATCACTGTCATGTAAATGAGTCTTTTGTAATTAATTGGGAGCTTTGAACGTTTGTCTAGTAAATGTTGAAGTAGTCTGTAACGACGGGCAGTTTCTTGTCGTTTTAGTCTTGTATGTGGATTCCAAGTAAGACGTTTGTCCAAGTGGAGTCCTAGGTAGCTGATCTGTTCAACAGGGATTAGTGGAATATCATTAAAGGATACTGTAGGGCAGGATGTCGTAGGTTTACGACGAAGGGTAAAGGTTATTTGATGAGATTTTTTTGGATTTATCTTGATTCTCCATTTTTGACACCATTCTTGAAGGTTTAGGATATGGGATTGGAGTGTTTGAGAGGCGATAAAGGGATCATTGTTTACTGATAAAACACATGTGTCATCAGCGTAAGTGGTGAGGGTAGTGGTAGGATGAGTTGGGATGTCAGCTGTGTACACTGTGTAGAGGATAGGACCTAGGATACTACCTTGAGGAACTCCGGCAGACTGGGTAAAGAGGGGAGAATAGGAAAATTTATGGTTTATTTTGAAGGTTCGGTCACTGAGATAGGATCTAATAATAAGGAAATATGTATAAGGTAGGAACTCACGGAGTTTATACAGCAGTCCCGGGTGCCAGACTCGGTCAAACGCTTGTTCTACATCAAGAAAGGCTCCCGTGCAGTACATTCCGCGCTCCAATGCAGAGGAGATAACGTCCACCACACGATGACATTGCTGGATTGTTAAGTGTGATGTTCGGAATCCAAACTGGTGATCTGGGATTACATGATGGGAATCTAGGATAGGATACAAACGTTTTAAAATGAGTTTTTCTAGGATTTTACCCATGATTGGCAAGAGAGAAATAGGACGGTATGAGGATGGGAGCTCAGGTGGCTTTTTGGGTTTAGGTATCATTTTAACTATTGATAATTTCCAGGAATCAGGGAAATATGTGGTGCGGAGTACAGCATTATATATGTATGTTAGGAATAGGATGGCTTTACGAGGAAGGAGTTTAAGGATGTGGGATGTAATTAGGTCGTGTCCAGGAGCTTTGTTTGAAGGTAATCTGTGAATTATGTTTAATGTTTCTGAAGGATGGAATGCTTTAGGGGGAGGAGACATTTGGAGTGGGATGTTGAGTTCTGCTTCAATATATTCTAGGTGAGCAAGATTAAGGATATCAGGATGTGGGTTAAAAGTTTGGAAAAGGTGCTGGCCAAAAATGAGTGATTTTTCATCGTCAGATTTTGACCATGTTTTGGCTTCGGTTAGTAGAGGATGATTACAGTTTCTGTAGTTCAGTAGTTTTTTGGTCGTATTCCATAAAGATTTGTCAGTGGTGTTAAGATTTTCTGTGTTATAATGTAATTTTTGAATTTTGTATTTTTTAATTTCTGTCCTAAGTTTGTTTGTTAATTTGCAGTAATTATTCTTATCTGATGGATATCTAGTCCTGTGCCACTTTGCTCTTGCTCTACGTTTTTCTACTATTAAGTCGCGAATATGGTGTGGCAAGTTAGTCTGAAAAGAATTTAATTTTTGTCTGTGTTAGGTGTTATCGTTAATGCTGATGGATATTGATGTGGTAAGTTTGTCAATGGCAGTGTCGATATCATGTGTTGTTTTGAGAGGAATTTTCAAGTCTATTTTGTTTTTCAAATCGTAACGAAATTTGTCCCAGTATACTCGTCCTGTAATCAGTCTAGGAGGAGAGGGTTTCGGAACAGGATATGAATACAAGTGAAGCAGAACAGGACTATGGTCTGATGAAAGGTCATCCAGGGATTTGACAAAGGTATGAGAGTTGGAAATTTGGGAAGAAATGAAGATATCGAGGATATCAGGACGTTTTTTGAGGGATGTAGGCCAATAAGTAGGATTTAACGGTGAGAGGACTGAATAACAGTTGGATGTTGTAATGCGGGATAAGATACTGCCACGGGAGTTGGAGGTTCTACAACCCCATCGCTGGTGTTTGGCGTTGTAATCTCCCCCTGCAATAAAGCGCGGTCCGAAGGATCGGAATAAGGAATCAAGGAGGTTATGAGAAAGGGAATTTCCAGGAGGGCAGTATACAGCTGAAAATGTTAGATGGAAAGGACGAGTTGAAATGGATACTGAGGTGGATTGAATGGCGTCAATTGAAGTAGAAGGGACAAGGGAATGAGGTATTGATTTATGGATAAGGATGCAGGATCCACCATGGGAGGTGTTGTCTGGGTGATCAGATCTGTAAGTGATGTAGTCGCGTATGTAAAAATATGACCGTTGAGTAAAATGAGTTTCAGTCAGCAGGGCAATGTCTATTTCATTGTCGTGTAGAAAAATGTCAAGTTCGTCTCGGTGGTTTTGTAGTCCGTTAGCATTCCATAAAATGACAGCTAGAGGTTTAGCGCTCATCTAGCGACATTAAATGGAATTTCCGAAAGGGCTCTAGTAAGAAGGGTGATAAGGGGCTTAATGGTATCTTTTAGTTCAGATAGGAATGAGGAAAGGATGGCGTTTATATCATTTGTACAAGGATGGGGAAGAGGAAATGAATCTGGAGCTTGGTAGGGATAATATGACTGAGGAGCATTGGTTAGGGGCTGGACTCTTCCTAGGGTACGAGGAGCAGAATCTACCTGTAATGGTATTTGAGGTAAAGAGTTGCTCTGAACAGGTGGTTGGATTGGAAGTGGGTGATCCTTCTGAGGCGGTAATTTGACTTTTAGAGGCAAATTATGAACAGGAGTGTTCTGTTTCAGGGGTTGAGGTTGAGGTTGGGAGGTCTGGGGTTGTGAATTGGAAATACGAGGTGCCTGACGTCGAATTTGATACTTGATCTTATCGGAGTATGATGTTCCCTGTGGATGATGATCGGATGTTGAAGTCGATTGCTGCAGTTCTATTCTGTGGGAATTGGCTTCTTGAATTTCTTGAACTTCAGGTACATTGTTTCTATGATTTTGTGATTTTCTGATGGTCGAATTTGATGTCCTCTGACTGTGCACACTTTTATATACTGAGCAGCCTCTGTAGCTTGCTGGATGGTCTTGACCACACAGCGCGCATATTGCTGGGGTATCCCTTGTTTTTTGGCATGACTCAGTTGCATGAGGGCCAGCACATTTCACACACCTGGCTTGGTGGTGACAGTACGTCTTGGTGTGTCCGAGGCTTTGACAACGGGTGCACTGGACAATGGTTGCCCTTCTTCTCGGCTCTTCAAACCTCACGACTGAATATACCAGCCTGGTTACATTGAATATTTCATCGTTGTTTCTGGCAGGCTCCAAATCGACGAAGAATAACGGCAAAGGATATTTTTCTTTTGGGTGAAGCACACAAGAGACTTGCCTCACGTTATGGCCTATTGCTTCCAAATCGTGTTTGATTGCGCTCGTTGGGGTGGTGGAATGGAGACCACGCAATACGACTCTATAAGATTTTTCTTCTTTCAATTGGTAACAATGAAAGTCGTAGTTTTTGATGGTGAGACGATTTACCAATTTTTTGTAGTTTTCTTTTGTTGAAGTTTTGATTTTAATGTCTTTGAACCGAGAGAAACAGTTGAAGTTAGTCTGTCCGATCAAAGCTGATATTTCTTGACAGAATGATATAAAAAATTTTCAATTTTTGCAACAAAGATTGGAGGAGGTTCGGGTTCAGAAGAATGATGCGGATTTATGATATTGTTATTGCTGGTAGTTGAAGTAGACGGGTTGGGTGTAGGTAGTGTGGTTTCCTGAGATTTTTTTTGGCTGCAGTAGATTTACTGCGAGTTTGAAGAGTATTTGTATTATTATTGTTTGTTTTTTTTGATTTTGTAGTTTTATTTTTCTTTTTATTTGGTGAGTTGCCCGCTGAGCCTGGGGCTGCGTTTCTATGGCGCTTCTGAAGTGTTCTTCTAGACTAGTACTCAGTCTCACTGAACTCTGAATAAGAAGGGGTTTCAGTCTCTGAGTCATCAGATGTTACCACTTCCATTATGTAATAGTATTAAAAAAAAAAAAAAATAATAATAACAATAACAATAACAAAAATAATGATAGCTGTGAAGTAAATAATTAAAAATTAAAATAATGGCATAATTATCCACAACATGTAAACTAAAAAATACATGATTATAAAATAAGAATGAAAAAAAATAAACTAAAAAAGTTCTTACGTAAAAAAAAAAAAAAAAAAATTAAATTAAATTAAATCTTTGGTTACGAACTAAAGGTAACAGAAAACAATAACAGGCCCTTGGCCTTGTCTGATAGTGCTGCTGTATTCAAACAGGCGGGAGGATTACGGGCTAGGCTGGCCAGTTAAACTGCCTCACCTATATATATTGAATCAGTTCACAGTTAATAATGTTTTAACTCACCTCACTAAAAGTTATTTTCAAAATGATCTATAGTTCATACTGTCACTATTCGATAAATACGAAACTGTAACTTAAGTTAAATACACAGTAAAAAATGTCACAAACAGAGAGCGATTCTAAATGTGATGCGTAGAAGCGGCCATCTTGTCTGAGACTTCTAAATACATTTGAAATAAAATCCAGAACGAAACTAGGCAAGTTTTCGAATTTTTATTTTCTATGAAGATAACGTGCAGTATTTTTTTTATTAATATTTTATCTGGATATAAGCTAGAAAACTAATCCCTTGTACCACCGAAACAATTATATTGTAAATTATAACGATATTGATAAATAAGATAATTGATAATTTATCTATCTATCTATCTATATATATATATATATATATATATATATATATATATATATATATATATATATATATATATATATATATATATAAAACCCTACACAATATATTAAAAAATATAGTATTTTTCTTTTTTTGACAGAGAGATAATTTTATATAGATATTTTTTCTTTCAAATGTTTCTCGTATTGATACGAACGTTACAATACATCATTTTCTCTATAGTATAAAAATACAACATACAACCATATATATTTAAAAAAAAGTAATAAACGTTATAAAATTAGTCCAAATAAGGAAAAGAATTTAACGTTAATTAGGGGCAGGGAACAGTTGGCAAGGACTGGGACCGCTTGTATCTGCACATAAAACACACCTTAATATATAATTCATAATTAAATATTTATGAATTTTAAATATTTGAAATAATTTTGTTGCTATTTAAGTTGTGAAATAAATTAACTAAGACGATGAATTGAACAGGGATATCATTGTAATGTGGTAGGAATGTTTCGAATGGCCTTTTATACTATAGAAAAATCATGATAGTTGTTAAATGGTCAGGGATGCAGTCAAGTAAACAAACACGTCTAATAAAAAACTTTATATTTGGAGTGCCGACGTTTCGATCTGCCTGTAGGTTTTCTTCAGGGCTAAAATAACAAAAATTGGATGTGACCAAGATGCTACAAAAATGAAAAAAAAAAATAAATAATACAAAGTGAATTAGTTTCCAAAGTATTATTAGTAAACATATGTAAACAACAGTTTATAGAATCCTCATCAAAAATTATGATATATCTGTATATGGATATTTTTCTTACATTATCCATTCCTTATATCTAGAAGCCAACCCATCAGCTCGCAGTATTTTTTTTTAAATATCATGACTTCCTTGTTATTATGGAATGTATCGTTCCATTAATATAAAATAATACATAGCACTCGGGCCCAGTACACAGACCGGCTTTGGAAAAAAAATTCTTTTCTCTTTGCCGTAACTAGATTCTTGGCTTGATAAACCTACATGAGGCACACTCAGCCTCGGTAAAGTGTAGTACTGACACCTCCTTGAATAATGTTTTTCAAGTAATTGTACCGGTAATTAACGTGTATGGAACCCTGGTCCTTATAGCTCCTCTGCAAACATTCTTATCAATAGTACAACAGATTTATTATACATTTTTTATAAAAATTATTAATATCATTATGATATGATAGGACATGCCATAAGAGAAAAAATGGCTTTGGAAATGAAGGAAGAATATGGTGAGAGACGTTTAAAAACTTAAGTTTTCCTTGGGTTAAGGAAAGCCACCGCATTGTGGAAAAATGTTAATAGATGTCCTTTTTATATTATTAAAAACAATTTATCTAATCTTCAATGCATAAAACCATAAATTGGAATAATGACAATGTTCTATTAGTACCAGTTTTCTTCAATTGCTTTTTTCCTATTCGATGTTCAGAAATTATTCTTAGAAGTTAACGATTAATTGGATAAATAGTTAATTATTACATTAACGATCCAATAATTAACAGAACAGGATTATATAAGTCACTGTAGCAACGGTGTTATTGATTAGTCACAGCTATTACTAAACATCTTAGACAACTTTTTCTATTTTGAAAGTCAAACCAAATGATGGTTGGAAATTTGTGGATCAGGAACAATTTTCCGAAATATTGATAATAAAATATTTTCTGTTTTATTAATTATGGTTATAAACCTGATCAGGGTTAGTTACAGGGATCTCCAGTAAGATCAGAAAATTTTTAAATTTTGTTCAACCAGAATTTGAGATATATTCCCGGTTTGGAACCAAAACAAAGTTTGAAGAGATCCCAGTTGCTCACTCCAGCCACCTATCTGGCGTTTATACCAATGTAATTTATTTAAGTCTTCGAATAAAAATATATTAGCTGTATTAATCTATTATATTTATGCATGACTTTTTAACTGAATTTTATCAGTTGCAGTTGCCGTGTTATACAAAAAAAATATTGAAAGATTGTGCTACTTAGAGCTTTAGAATGTTTGATGAACAATATGCTTGCAGAACTCAAATTATTTTTTAATTTTGCTATTTACATACTATTATTAGAAGGCAAGAAACTGCTCATCGTTGCTCATCTCCAAAGTTAACTAGATAAGCGTTCAAAGTTCCAAATAAATTATATATAAGGTTTCACTAAACCTTCCAATCCTTCTCGTATCAAGCTCTTACAATCTAAAAGCCTTCGTACAAAATCATCAATGTTGCTAAATGTTATGTCACAAACTAACTTATCCATAAAGATCTTTGTTTTATATGTTTCTAATTAGGCCCAAACAGATACCTATCTTTTCATAACAAACTCCATACCAGATAGTCCTTCGAGGCCTCTTCGAGGCGACATTCTTATGTAGAACGTTTATTGGAGTGCTACTAGAGAATAGTCCATTACAAGTTATAGACGTCATTGTAATCATTTTCCTCAAACTTACTTGTATTTAATGTATAAAGTTGTAAATATCAATAAATAGTTTTTTAAAAATTACATGTACATCATATACGATTAACACGGAGCGTACATGAATACATATAATCCTTTTCGACAGGATTACTGCTACATGGAAATAAATATTTTTAAAAAACAGGTAATTATATTCCCTGACTGTGTGGTAATTTATGATAGACTAGCTATTATCTATCAATAAATTGCTTTTCTAATGAAATTAATATTAAATTTTAATGTTGGCTTGGTTTGTCTGTTAATGAAACGCTTCAGTTTCGGCAAACAAAATTAAAATCCTAATTAACAAGACATGAAACACTTTCTTTTACTTAAATAGCTTTCTCTTAACTAGTTAGTTGTTGTTTTTTCCCGAGAGGGGTTCTTCTTCAATCACTGTAAGTCTAATTGTATTAACGCTTCTGCAGCAAATAATGCATTCGATCTGTTTCACAGTTTCCTTCCAAAACGAAAGTACTTTCTACGATGCAGTGACTGCTCCAGAAAGTATTAAAAAAAATTATCAATTGGGAAGATATTAGAAGTTGTATGTTTCATAGGAACGGCACATAACACATACGACTGCTATTTAAATGCCTTTTTAACATGGGACATGTTTTACACGTGGTCCAGTTGGTCAAAAGTGATACGTTTTTGGGGAACGCGAGGGTATTACACGTGGTTCGGAACATTCTTGTTTTGTTGGTGTTGCTCGGGTCGAAAATTTCACGATAGTTTCCTTATTAGAAATTTAATGGGAAAAAAACAACGATTTATACATAAAATTTGTTGTTGGGACCTACTGTTTAGGAGCTATATTATTTTGAATTAAAAAAGTCACCTATTGCCTACATTTTTTAAGTTTGGGACTTTTTTGACATGCTCCATCTCGGATCTAAAATGTGACGAAAGTTTTCTCATCAGAAATTTAAAGGGGAATATTTTTTGATATATCTACAAAGACCCTTTTACACGTTCATATCCGTTTTCAGTTCAGTTTCAGTTTCATTGAGACTGTCAGTTTTCCCTATGTTTAAAAAGGAAAAAAATGATAGTAGAACGGAAACGGAGACTGAGAACTGACTGGATGGAAAATGCCTATTTGTTTGGTTTCATTTCTTATAATTCCTATGTGGAAACAAAGGCGTCATGCCTCACTCCGTTCGCTCATTAGTTTTATTGAAAATGTTGTACAGTTAATCTGTCACAATGTCCATGGATCACGATTTTATTATTGAAATGTATAATAGTTCAACGGTTTTGTTTTTAATTTAATTTAATTTTTTTGTTAAATTTACAAGAGACTATGAATTTATTTGAAAAAGCCGCCAAGCTTTACTCCATTGCGTTTTTTCCTGCTCTTTCTTTAGAACTAAAGCTAATGTTGAAACGAGACAGTCTTCATCTATAAGTTATTGTATAATACCACAAGTGTACTCTTTTAAACCAGAATGAACAAAATATATGCTGAACACTTTTAATTAGTGAACTGTTATATGCAACTCAACTTATCGCAACTACACTTTTCTAGCCTACTAACTGAAATGACTGAGAGTACTGAGAACGAATGAATCGTGTAAAAGGACCGGGCTTTCAAACAGAAATGAAACTGAGACTGAAACTAAAACTGAGTTGAGAACGGATATGACAGTGTAAAATGGCCCTAACATTTGTCGTTGTTATCTACCGTTTAGGAGCTATAACGATTTGAATGAAAAAAAAAACCACGGATTGCCTACATGTTTTAAGTGTATAGCATTTTTTGCCGTAAATTTGTACTTAAGTTTCCTTTTCAGATGCAGTAGATATTAAATCAGTATATTTTAGATAGACATATCCTACAATATAATCTACTGTTTTTCCCAGTCGAGTAGAAATTGATTTTCTCAACAATGCTCCGGTAAATAACAATCGTATTTTTCAAGGAAGTGCGTTGGATATAGCTTTGGAAAATTGGAATAATCTTGAACTCGACTTTCTGCATAACTCTAGAGTCGAAAGAGTATCACTAAAATATTATTTATTAAAATTATATTTATTTGAACCTGTTCCATTTTAGTACTCAAAGCAATAAACGTCTTCGAACAGGAGGTGATTGGCACAAACCGTTAAGTACCAATGGGTCTATGAGTACTTCTATTATTATGGTAGTTCATCCCTTATATGCCTATTCCTCTGGCATGGTATCGGAAATCATTATAGTGGTAGTTAGAAATGGAAAATAAATTGTAATCACCTTAGATAGGTCTATGATATAATCGGCATTCGCCATCTTGAAGCATTATTTAGGCCCACTAAAGATAATCATATAGATAGGCTGGGATGTTGCGTTATGCTATAACCAAAACCGTATATAGTCTTAGATATTTTATTATCTATTATAACATCATATTATATTGTTTAAGTGGTCTCCCCGGCGGAGGAAAGAGAGAAAGGATTCCTGGATTCCCCGATCAAAATTATTTTTAAAATGTCAAAGTTCCTTAAAATAGAAGTATTCCAGTTCACCAGAAATAGATGTATCTCCATCTATTATATATTTCATAATCACTCATATTCACTATTAAACAGTATTGCTATTCAGCTAATGGTGAAGAGAAGAAGCCATTCTGAAAAGAAAATGGCTTCCAGACCATAGAAAGATCAACTCACAAGTAATTTTATGTTAATTCACAATTTATTCAGTAGCATGATTTAGTGTATGTACAGTTGCCAATTTTAACTATTTTTTTTTTTTTTAAACTTGATTAGAATATTAATTTGACCCATTATTATAATAATTTTCGGTAAGAACTTTTTTAGTAGTGGCTGTTTATTCTAATTATAAATTTCAAATTTATTTTCTCCACCTCCCTCTCTCCCTCCCCCTCTCCCTCCCCAACACGCACCTCCGTAATGTTTAATGTTACACCTAGAAACATGTAACTATGCTAGGTTAGGGTCCACTGAATTCGAACTAGGGCTTCCCTTTCTCTTTAAACAACTCCTAGTAAAGAAATTTCTTCGTCCGCACTTTCAGTACCCGTTTATCGCCGAACAAGTTGCATCTAATCTAAATATTCTTCAAGATGTGGAACAACAAGGAAAACAAAGAAAAACTGCTGTAAGATTTGACTAATATTAAAGTTCATATGTATATGATTATCACATAATTTTTATTCACATAATAGAGAGTTATAAAATGAACATAAAAACAATCTTTTATAAAAATGAAACGTTTTGTAAAAATATTAACATAAATATGCCAACTATATTTTGAATTTTTCAGACACAAACATACAAGTGCTGCAGTTCTATATCGACGCTTAACATTATGCTATAAGTAACTTTTTCGCCAAACTCTCTTTTGTGCTTTATATCGAAATTAATAATAATATGAATAAATCAGTTTTATGAATCTCCAGTAAAGTTGGAAGAAATGATTTATTTGAGTTGATGCTTAACGACGATATGTAAGATATGCCTTATTTATTCGTTTCATCTATTCGAGGGAGCAAGTTACATTTTTGAAAGCTTTACAAATTTAAAAATTTACCTTAAATCAGACATTTAGTTAGTCATGGTATGATTAATAAATAGATTGAGGTTTTTTTTTTTTCGATTCTAGGACTATCTTTTTAGAGGCAGATTACAGTATTGCGTACATAACCACAGAGCCCAGAAGAAAACGTCTCATCAGAGCTACTTTTCGAAATGGCGGTCCGAAATCCATAACAGAGGATGGTCCACAATTTCCTTTCGGTCTTCGTGAGTAGAGGTTTTGCAAAGCTGTTTCGAAACCGTGACCTTTCGTAATGTTGAAGACGGTCCGATCTTTACTCAGCTTGATTGTGCAAGCCCAAGCTTGATGCATCGCGCCTCGCCTTGTCTGAGAATCCTCCGGCCAGTTGTATTTATTCAAGAATTAAAAAAAAAAAAATGTATATATATATATATATTTATATATATATATATATATATATATATATATATAACATTAATCGGTAATTACTTCGCTTGATGAACTATGTTTAACAATGTCTGTGGCGTAACTAAATCGTATATGTCATATTTAAATGAAATAAAGCATGTCGAATCAGAAAAAATACACAACTAATTTCTGGTAGAATCTGGAATAATTATCCAGGGTTATATTTTTATAAATAAATCAAGATACTAAAACGAAAACAAATAATAAAAATGATATACGTGGTTCATTGTAAGAGATGTAAGTAAAACATGATCAGGGATGCAGAAAGGAGAAAGAATAAATACTTCTAAGTTAAGACAACTTTTAATAGAGCTCCGTCGTTTTGACCTGCCTTGCAGGTCTTCTGCAGGGCTAAAATGAAGAAAAAAAAAACTTGATGTGACAAAAAATGACAAATAGATATCAAAAGAGGTAATAACATAAGAGTGAAATAGATATCATGATAAAGCTGAAAAATATAATAGGAACGTTTAAATATCAATTGAAATAAACAGTTATGACGATACAAAAAAGTACGGTAAGCATAAGGACAAGATAATATAAGATAAAATTGATAAAATTAATAATATAAAAGGTTGAAATGAAAAAAAAAACAAAACAAAAACCACAACATAATAAATGAAAAAATGAAAGAGGACAGGAATGATTATTGTTAATATCATTGGAAATTCAAATTAACAGTGATCGATTTTTTTTTACATCTACCGCAGGACGATTTGCGACCTCTACAATAATAAAATTCTTGAATACCAAAAAAAAAAAAAAAAAAAAAAAAAAAGTATAAAATCCTCAACGTTAGCTTTCAATATGAAAATACTGTTTAATTGAAATATTTTTTTTAGAGACTACTGCTTTTTACTTTAATATTTGTAGTGTGAGATGGATGTCCATACATGTAGCTATAGTAGCTAAGCTTTCTGTAAATTATATTCATAAAAGCCTTTACATAAAAAAAAAAAATTAAATTAAATTTTTTTTCATTTAAGTTTTTTAATTTCAATGTATCATTTCACTAAAAGTAAAATATGCGGTATGACTTTATCATAGATGCAGTAAAACATCCGCTACTAGCTGTAGACAAAGCAGACTACATAGAAGATACGAAGATAAGTAGAACTATATACTAGGGCTAAAGAGGACTACACAACAGGCAATAAGGAAGAGGCATGAGCTCCTTGCGTAAACAAAACTTATCACGAACACAAGCTAAGCGAGGCAGCATCTACAAGCATGGTTCTTGTTCTTCTAGTATAAACTGTCTTATTGTTTTACTAGAGTAATGATTAATGTTACTTAAGTATATATTACCTAAGTAATGCCTAATTTATCAGAAGAATTGTTAAATTTATACTGTGAATTGTCTAGTATAAGAAAGACAATACCTACATATTAATAAGATTGAAACTGAAAACAGTGTAGCACAATAATATTAAAAAATAAATAAATAAAATAAAACTTAATATTCCTAGAAAATAAGTATACCATTATAGGAGGTTCCAACAAATCAAGAAGCTTAGAAGTTTCGGCCACCTATTAAAAAGTTAAGCAATCACATGCCATAAACCATTTCCCGGAAATTTAAATTATACATATAAAACCGGTTTATTCATATTATTATTATCTGTATAAATAAAAAATACGGATTTATTTCTTTAATTTATCCAAAGAAAAATAGAAGTTTATGAGAGCTCACATTTTGGGGGTGTATAACATTCGGAAGACATTTGATTAGAACGATTGAATGCGTTGGATATTCGAAATTTTTGTTATTTCCACAGTTCGACTCCATTGGTTCAAATATGTTAAACGAGGGTTTTATATATGAGAGGTTTGTTTTCAGCGGAAAGATGAGATGCCCTATTAAGTAGTCTATACAGTTGGCTAAAGCGTCTGTTAAGTTCTTGTCATAGGACATCGATATGAGGTGCAAACTACTAACTATGAAGTTTTGAGCTGTTCCATTTACATTGTATCTGAGGCGCCTAATTGCAAAACGTAGCAAATTCACTGAAAATCGAAATTGAGTTTTATATACCGTTCGATCCAGCTCCTTGCCACGCAGAAGACTGACTAGGTTTTAGGTTTAAAAACGAAGGAAAAGCTGTTCAAATTCACAATTAAAGATCACGTACTGTTGCAAAAGAGAGTAAAACCATGTCTATCACAGTACCAAAAGGGGGTATCTCACAATATGGCTACTATATTATGCATATTATTTGTCTGATTTAGGAGACATAAACGAGGTGAAAGAAACACAATTAGCTGTTTAGAAAAGTTACATGTTATTGTGATCGTAATTACTGTTGACTAGTCCATTTTTTAGATTTTATTTCTATTTTTTTTTTGTTAAACTAAACTAATAAATTTTTTAAAATATTATATAAAAGTTTTTAGATAGATATTTGTTTTGAACTTTAAAGCTACATACTAAAAAACAGAGTCAATAATATTTTGGTACTACTACCTAGTTTAATACTTTATTGTTTTTATTTTGTTCTTCAATACTCTAAAAGATAATCGCATTTATGTATACAAATATTTTTAATGATAAATTGTTTTTCAATGTTTTACTAAAAGTCTGTCTAGAAGTTAGATGAGGAAGAATAATAATTTGTTTAGGAAAATGTGTATTGTAATTACATAGACTAGATCACATATATCGTATCCGTTAATAAGTAAGTCTCAAACTGTTGCAAAACGGAGTAAGTCCCCAAAACTGTTGCAAAACGGAGTAAGTACAGAATAAAAACCAATTTAAAAAAAAACAAAAAAAACCGGTCAACAGGGGCCCTTATTACGCTTGCCCAACTAAAACCATCTACTTTTCTGCTAATTATACAACAAAAATTACATTCATATCAATTGGGCATCATATTGCTATGGTTTTTGAATTGAGGTGAAAAATTTAGAAATTTGGTTTTGCTACGTTTTGCAACTTGACGCCTACATACATGCATATAGTAAAAAAATATAGTCATATGGTTTTAATAATTAGATCGTTTAAACTATATAATAATATAAAATGTTATAAGCATGAGGCATTCATAATCAAGCATAATCAAATACATAATATTACACACGGCCCTAAGGGTCACTGTATGAAGGAAAACAGGAAACAATCATAAATAAAATATAAAATAAGTAAAAGTATCGTAAATGATTATTTTCTTAAAATATCAAAAAATTCCTTCGGTCATGCTTTAACTAGTGCAGCATGTATTAAAGGGAAAAAAAAGGAAGAAGTTCTATAACATTATTTTCAGGGAACATTCAAGTTGAACATATAGAAGTTCGACTGACATGCGGAATTGTTACTGAGAGGAAATATGTCATTACACTTTCTATACGTATAAGAACCTCCTGATGGCGTTGCCTAACCCCTGATTGGATAACCGATAATAATAAAATAGATAATAACACATCGATGAAAAATAGTTAGGATATCTTTTTAAATTCTTCCTCCTCTATTGAAAAGCTATCGGAGAAATCGGTGTAATCTGCGATAGTGGTGAATTTAGTCTGTTCGTCAGCCATGTCCAAACTACGTGCTAGGGATTATTTCGTCTCAATTATTTTTTAAATTTTCAAAACCACACTCCAAGCTCTATTTCCGGTGTTTTACTTCCTTACTCTCAGGAAGTATGATTAAAAAAAATTAAGGATATTTCAAATTATTAAAAAAAAAAAAAAAAAAAAAAGCCTCTCTAGTAAAAAAAAAGTACGCAATTATTTTTAGAAAGTATGTAGCCATAATATTTAATTTGAACACGAAGAAAATTTTTAAGAAGAAATAGGCAGATAAAGTAATACTCAATGCATTGAGTATTGAACCTAAATGCATATATGGATGTTGAATAAATCTAAACCGATCACTCTTAGAACTTGAAACTTACTGGCGTCTGTTGTAGAGTGGTTAGTTCTGCCGAATTTTATTTTTGTAGAAAAATGTTACATAAATCCAAAATGCTGTGAAATTAAAAATACAACGTAGTAAAGGTGATAAATGAATTCCTTGATATTATTTTGAAAATAATAGAAATAATTTAATTTTCATTTTACATTCGTTTAGGTGAAAAAAAATTTACAGAAATAAAATTAAAATTAGGAAAAAAGTTAAAGTTAAACAGAAAAATCCAAATAATAATATGAAATAAGTTTTAGTTTTAGTATCAGTGTAATATAAATTTCAAAACTGATAAATACCCATAAATTACACAGTTTGGTTTGATTTTATTTTATTTTTTTTACTTTATTTCTTCATTCACACCTCTTAATCATAATATAGAAAATCAGTTAATATATTGAAGTGACTATTTAGGAGGTCCCTCATCCAGCTCCTGGTTTGATTATAAAAATTATAAGATCATGTGAGAAGAATATTTCTTTTTGAGATAAATAAATAAATAAATGAGCAGTGTGGATAAGATACTGGATCCTTTACAGTGTGGAAGTTCGAATCCAGCCGTTGAGAGAGACTTTCTTTACTATTATGTTAGCCGTGGAACGACTAAGCAGACAGAAAACTGTTTAAATTCTCCATGATCCATAAAATGGGTAACCTAGATTTTCATTAGGGCAAACTAT
This sequence comes from Euschistus heros, assembly GCA_003667255.2. Lineage (NCBI taxonomy): Eukaryota > Metazoa > Arthropoda > Insecta > Hemiptera > Pentatomidae > Euschistus > Euschistus heros. The sequence continues at coordinate 1,886,269 of RCWM02000057.1, read as the reverse complement.
TAAATTTTTTGATTAATTTAGAAAGTACCAAATTCTTCTTCATCGCATTGGGGAAAATATATTTGTACCATTTTTTTCATTAAATATAAGAAACAAAATATTTACAATGTATAGAAAACCGTACAATTCCTAACCATAGTAAATCAGTCTTAGAATAACACGGATTCTAGGCTTTTTGACACATTGCTTGTACCAAAGGTTCATGTCTCATTAATCAGACGTAACATCTACATTTTATATTCATAGTAAATCTAAAAAATTCAGTTTATCTCTGATATTTTCATTTCAAAACTTTACGTATTTTAGTACACACTGGATAATTTAAGGCACATTTTTCCTTTGAATGTTTTTTTATTTCTCCGAACAATATAATTTTTTTTTTTGTAGCATTTTTATTTTTTTAACCTCCCAAGACAGAACATACACTGACAGGATAGGCCTCCGTGCTTCGCTGATTAAAAAACTTTTAATACTTTCAGCCGATAGAATAAACGCCAGCAGCATGATATAACTTAATTTAAGTTTTTAATATCATAAGCTTAGAACATTATTTAGGTTAAGTTTTTCAATAATTCTGAAAATTATTTCGTTATTTGTAAATTAAAGGTTTTCAAGGGATGATATTTAGTCTTTTAACTTTTTATTTCATAGAGCCTATTTTTAATAAAGTAAGATATTTTAAATTTAAATTATGCTTCTTCTAGTTTGATTTTCATTATTCGTTTGATTATTGGTGTTTTCTTTATTACGGAATTTATTGGTTATAAAATACCAATGGTGAAATCCATCAACTGCGATTTTCTCAGAGGATTCCAAATGTTTCATTATTGCTCCATTTGTAAAAATGTGTCACCCATGCCCACATCTACCACGAATGACAGAATTATTTGGCTTGAATTTCTCTTTATTCTTTCTTGAGAAATCCGCGGTTACTGAAAACTGCGAAGCAATGTAGGTTTTGAAGCATAAAATATAAATAACCATTAGACATTACGCAATCGGTTCTACTAAAATGACAAGGAGGTTAATTGCTTTATCATCAAAGCAATTAATATATTTAAAACAAATTATGTTTAAATAACATTAAATATTTTTTACAATGAATTATTGAAATTTTTAAATAAAAATCTTAAGAGGGTAGTTCACAGAACAGAAAGACGTGTGAGTGACGCTAAATAATGCCATCTTTATTATATTTACTATGGTTGTTTCCTCTTTAATTTGTAAATTATATTAAATTATAACTTTAAAATTATATGAATGATAATAACCTGATTTAGTTAAAAACCTCAAATATATCCTCAGTGTCATTTATATATTTTTAGGTATTGAACTTACTAGTTAAAATTTGTATTGTTTGTTTAATATTTCCTTAATTTTTTCAATTGTTGTCAACAAGCTCTATCATGCTTAATTGAGGCGTGGACTTTCAAAATGAGATGAATCCACTATTTTTCATAAAATTTTATCTCTTAATTTTCTAAAGTTTTTTCTTCACCACCGCTTGGTAAAATTATTTACATTATAAACGAACTAAATGCTACTACAATTTAAGTAAAATCCTAGCCATTGTCATTTTAAAGTCATAGAAACTAAAATTTTTTTTTTTAAACTGCAAAGTCTTCCATTTACATAGAGGTAACATAATTATAGTATAGTTACATAAAACTATAGCATGGACGAAGATATCTTCTTACCTTGACATAAAAAATGACACTAATAAATCCAGGGGTTCCAGTTATTCCTTTAAAGATAAAGTTTTCACACAGTAAATCTTTTTTTTTTTTTTTTTTTTTTTTTAAATTCATTGAAAAACCTAATTACTTACAAAGAAATTATTTGTATTATGGTCTGCAAAGTATTTTTTAATTATTGAAAGCATTCTAGTCATGCAGTTTTTTGTATTCCCAAAAAAGTTTTACAATTTGTACTTATCCTATTTCGAAAGTAGAGGCATAGTTTAAATGTAAAATGAAATGAAACTTTGAGTGATTATTAGTATTTTAGTTTTTGACAAGAATTTAGGTTGTATATGTTGCATACAATTATTATACATATAATTACAGTCTTGGATTTTATCATTATGGTTGATAGCACCGTGTATGTATCCAAAAAGACACCCAGAGGTCGTCCAGATGGAGAAAGAGAAATAGGAATCTTCAAGGAAATCTTCAATTTCTAGGTGTGTAGTTCATGTACTCCAGTTAATAAACGTATTCTTGAGTGGATGAAATATGCGATTATTTTTGACCTCAGGGCTTCATTAGGAGTAGTTATAATATATACTAAAACATAAACATACTAAAAGTTGCCACCACATGGTGGAGGGGGGTGAGCTAACGGTGGGAGGGAGAGAAGAAGGTCCCATTTTTGGGTTGTTCGATTATATCTCGAAAATGGTGGACTCTAGAAAAATATGTTTCAGATCAAAATTAAATTTCCTAAAAAATAGTTTTTATACATATTTGTCAAACGTCTAACGGTTTCAGAGATATAAGTTATTGAAAATCGATAATTTTCGCAACAAAAAAAAAAAATTTACCTTAGGTTTTTCAAACATTTGCTTCTAGTGCCTCCCACGATCGTTTTTATGAAAAAATTAAAGAATCAAAGTTTTAGAGTATTAAATTTAATTTAATTTCATATACATTTTTCTGGCAATTGAAGCAAATTTATGACAAAAAATGAGGTAAAAATTACTTACTTTTGTTTCGAAAATAATCGATTTTCCTGTAACGTATATCTCGGAAACCGTTGAAAGTTCGACAAATATGGATATAAACAATTTTATAGGAAATTTAATTAGCTTTAATTTTGATGTGTAGTGTAATTACCTAGAGTCCACCGTTTTTGAAATATAATCGAAAAACCCAAAAATGTATGTTTTTCTTCTAACTACTAACGAAGCCCTGAGGTCAAAAATAATCGTATATCTCATGCACTCCACAACCCTTATTTCATCACTCAATGACTGGACTAATCGACCATTACGCTAGAGTTAGTTATTTTATTATTTTAATAAAATAAATTATTTAAAGTTTTCTTAACAGAACACGCCAGCGACTATCTAAACGGTGGATTCCTCAAGTTAGATTTTTTTAGAAACATGTTTACTTAATGCGAAACAATTTTGCAGATGACAGAATTATATTTTTGTTGTGATAATAATAATATATAAATTTCTTATTGAGATCAACCAATGACATAAGGACAGCCTTAGGATGGGAAACCGAAGCCGGGTTAACTTGAGGGGCTTCTGCTAAGGGCAGATCTGCTGGGTATGGCCTTTCTTCAGGTGAACAGGAAGTCTTACATAGGAAGGTGTCAGCCCTGACCTATGGAAGGGAAGAGGTGTTATTATCCCTCCAAAGGCGTAGGGAGCTTAAAGCTATTGTTCGAAACAATGATCTACAACCATTCCATTCAAACAACCCATAATACCGGAGTAGTGGTCATCATATATAAAGATACCGATTACTTTATTTATATACTAATTTATTTATAGCCACAATTGTGATTTATGTATCCAGATTTTTTTTTTTTTTTTTTTTTACTTGTATTAGAAATTGATTGAAATGCATATTTTATTAAGGAATAAAGTTATAAAAATTGACCACAGTATTTTTGTTGTTCGTGTATGTAACAACAGTAAAAAAAAAAAAAAAAAAAAAAGAGATTGGAAGAGTAAAATGGTGCTTAAAAATGTAGGTTTGAACAAAAGTATTTCGATTTGTCGATAACTAAGGTTTGATGATGTGTCAACAATTGTTTCAAATAATTAGATTTTGAAGGGCTTGTATTCTGTTAAGTGTATCATGTTTAACCTTAATTCTGCAACATGAATCCACAGATTTATGAATTTATTAGTCCAGACAGATTATTATAATTGATTTTAATACATTATATATGAAAAACGATACTAAAACCCCGTATATCCTGTAGCTTAGTCCCCCTTTCCTCTTCTATGGAACTATAATAGGACTTCAACTATAATACAGAATAACATAAAACTCCCATACATGAGTAAAACGACAAGAGACTGCTGTTCATTTAAATGAATAAATGAACATAATTACCGACTGAATAAAGTAAATTTTATAACTTATGCATAAAATGTTTAATCAGTCCTAGAAAAGAAAAAAAAAAAAAAAAAAAAAAAAAAAAAAAAAAAAAAAGCCTCTATAGAGAAACGTTATTTTAACTATTATGGATTTATTTTCGATTGTATATTCATTGGTATAGTTATTGTTCAACGCAGGACAAAAAAAAATAATAATAATTTTACTCACAGATTAATTTGTTGTTCCTCTGCCAATGATAACTCTGAAACAAATAATCATAATATAAGTTCACTATGACGATGGGTAATTTTTTATACATAAAATATTACAATATAAAATATATATCTTAATATTTTAATTTATTTGTACATATTAAATGGATATATAAAAGTTAATCACCATTACTTGTGAAGCACTCAAAGAACATATTTTTCATTAAAAAACAGTTTACGTAAAGCAGTAGAAATATTCAATACTAAGTGTCCATATAATAGTAGCATATACAATTAAAACTAGAATAAAAAAGTAAATACAGGCAATAAACAAATCAGAAAATAAGTTTTTAAAATATTTAAAGTTTTCCTTTAATTTTACCTAACTTTTGAATAAAAAAATGTACTTATAATTAAACATCTAGTTAATACCTAAATATCTGCCAATATTTAACGCTAATCGAAATGATTATTAAAATTATCAAATATTGAATTTAAATTTTTTCTATTATTCTAGCATAAAAAAAGTCAGCCATTTTTAAAAAAAATGTATTTATCACTTTGTCACTACATTAGATTACACAATAAAATAATATTAGATAATATAAAAATATTTTATAACTATGTAACCGTAATAAAGATGCTTCTAATAAAATTGTAAATTTGTTGTTATATTCAACAAAAAATAAAATAAAATAAAAAAATAAAACATGACGGTTCTAGAGCAATTCGTGGAGAAAAATCATTATCATTTCTACACAATTTTAATGTATGAGAGTCGGTGAAGGAACTAGGAAATAGACTTGAGACACTACTTATACAAGACAGAGACATTTCGTCATATAAGCTGAATTAAATATGTAATTATTATTCATTATATTACTTATTCAATCATTTGATATTGTATTTTTATAAATGCTTATTTTGTTTAACATTATATGATCCCATTTCCAACCGTTAAAATCACCGCTGTTAATTTATAACATTTCACTGTGTTATATAAAATATCTTTGATTTGAATCGTCCTTAATATCATCGAAATCATTTAGCATAATCAGTAATGATTGAATATAAATTTCGATTAATCTAAAATTTATAATAAATTACTAAAATAATAAACGTTTGGTAGGTGGTCATTTAATATTCTTTAATGATTAAAATTATAATTTATCATTTATTTTTATTTCTAATAAGCGATAAATTTTAAGAGAAAATAAGGAATGTAATAAGGTAATCATGTGATTTGTTCAACACAGTTTAAATCTAATTTTCATTAAAAAAAAATATATCGTGGGGATACCAGTAAAACAAACTAAGCCAAGAAACATAGTTTTGAGTAAATGTTGATAAAAGATTTTTTGCTGAAGATCTCACATTGCCAGTTCTTTAACTTATTTGATAAAATAATGTCAGTACCAAAGAAGACAAAGCACAAAAATATTTTATCGTCGTTTTAACAAAACCATGTTTTTTGACTAAGTGTGTTCCATTTTAAGCCCACGATATGCTTATATTATAGAATATAATTGATTTTTTAGTCGATGAAGAAGATGTTAATTATTATTATTTTAGAATTATAGGTGATTGCTAAAGTATCTAAAAGCGGTGAAATTTATTTATTTTTTTAAAAAGAAGTAATAAATAAGAAAAAATATCTAGTTTGCAAGTGTTACCATGATAATCGACTTAGTATTTGTTACACAAAGATATTTATTTGCACTATGTAGTTTACTCATTAGCAAGACTGTGATGAATCGAGATGAAACGTAATCCGATGATAATAGTATAACAATGATTATATAATGAAAGTGGGGATGGTTTAAAATGGGCAATGAACTTATTGATTGTATACTCTTGACTATACAATCAATTTTTTTATATTTATTTATGGTAAAATATATTAGTGATAACTTTAAAATTTCAAACGTGATTATTTTTGGATGTTTATTTCATTTTAGGAGTATGAATATAGTCACGGTGCGTTCGACGGCTTATATTTTAAAATGAATAATTTGTTGATTATTTAGAAGATGAATTGTTAACTGCACATTATTATAATAATTAAAGAACACCAGGAACATCTGGTAGATTAGTTTGATAAATTATTAACAAAAAGATTTAGCTTTTCCTAAAAAAGAGCGATTGTGAGTTACTTAATCAACAAAGATAAATTTCAAGCAATAAGAAAAATGTTCGTTTCTAGGGAAAAATAAAACGCATCATTACATGAACACATAAAAGAACTGTATATTTAATGTATGTACGAAGATAATGTATCTTTAATAAAGGTAATAGTTCCTTTCCTTTTTTTTTTTTTTTAATTTACTTTTTTCCGTTTTAGTCTTACTTTTATAATACTTATTTCTATATATTTCCAAAGAATAAATATTAAGAAACTAATGCAGATAATAGTAACATTTTATTATAGTTTGCTACTAGTCTTGGGACCAAATGTCCCAGAATAAAGAATAGAGACGATACATATTCATTTTAACACTCACTTGTGAGAAACTCCAATTTGATAGTCGCTTTTGGTTAGAAAAAATGTTTATATTTCTTTCATTGTTGAAAGTGTGAGTTTAATACTTCGCAGCTCCGTTTTTAATTTTTTACTAATACATTTTTATTTAATTCTTCGAAACAACATTAAATTTTGAACTCATAAACTAAACCAACTCCATACGTTTTTTAGAACCCAAGATATATTTTAATGTATTTCTGGAAAGAAACAAACATTTCTTTAATGTACTTCATGGCCCTTTTCACACAAAGTCTCATGCGTTAATACAAATTTTTCTTATTAAAAAATGTTTTTTTTTAACCAAATACCAACTCCTCAGCCGTAGCCCTACTGAAAAAAATGTTTCTGTTGAGGCAAAAATCAGCTTTTTTTTAATGAAAAAATAATATATTTAAATTAAAGTTTGCTTAATGTCTATTAAAAAAAAAATTGGTGTATAAAATACGTGATTATTTAGTTTTGTTTACAATATTGTCTTTACAAGGTTTATTGGTTTGAGTTTTGAGACAGTTGGCGTGGAATTCCAAAACCAGTCTAATTTCCATTTTTTTTTAATTTAATATTTTTTCAACTGGACTATCTTTGGGTGAAAGGGTTTTTCCGAAAAGTAGTTAAATCATATATAAAACGGCCATACAAAAAATAATTCTTCCTGATCCAGTCTGACCTTTACGTTTATCCAGTAGCGGTGAAAAATAAATTAAAATTATCTAGTTTTAAAATATGCCAGATAAAAACCAAGGAATGAAGATGGAAATAAGAGAAATTAATTTTAATTCATCATAAGCTATTTTAAGTCATTCTTTAGATTCAATTTTGCCCAACTCTGTCTTTCTGCTATTAGTTGGCTAACCAGTATTTTTTGTTATGAGAGCTGAAAAATACTAGGTTTCGAAATGTCTATTACACATTTGTCTCCAAGCCTCCACAAAGATGTCCAAACTATATCTTATTTTACTTATTTTTTTTTCTTTTTTTTCGCGTTAAATAATTTAAATATATTTTCAATAATAACATAAATAATGGGTGACTACCGGGTTCTAGGTACAGTATATAATTAGGGGTACGCTGAGTTAGATAAATAACTGCCTATATAAAATATCTCGGCACTTATCCGGCTTGTTTTATTTTATTATATATTTTTTTCCTATTTTTATTTTATTCTTTATTACCCTAGACCAAATGACATTTAGAAGTATAAAATTTATAAATAATAAAGAATTAAATGCATCATGCCGCAAACTCGCATAGGACTAGTTTGGACGAAGAGCATCCTCACGTGAAAGTAGCAATGTGCTAATGGACTGAAGCTCGAAGTGCTTCGTGCTGCGTTAGCATTACTCGGACAGATCTTTTGGGAAATATCCACTAAAGTGTGGGGCGGGAATGATGACTGTAAAATCGAGTTAAATGTCAACATCAATACATCTATATAGCGGGTAATCGATTAGAAATCACGACAGTCGCTGAGTAATATGTATTTCATACATTTGTGAAATTCCATATTATGAGGAAATTTTAGAGTTTCGGTGTCAAACATGTTATCTCTACGAGTGTCACTTTCTATTGATAATCTCTATCTATTTTATTTTCAATTAAATCAATTTTAGACTTTTAGTGGGAATCGGATCTATAATCCTATAGATTTCGATAACATTTACTTAACGGTGCTTATATTGACTAAGTTTTTAGTATTATTTAAAATAAAAAATATCAACATATAGTATAGAAGTGCCTTTATTGGAAGAATATTACTGCTTTATTCAAGAGCAGATAGTAATTAAAAAGTTTGTCGAAAGAATGGGTTAGGTAACAAAACACAATTTTGAGTAATTTAAGTTTTTTCCAACTGGACAAACGTAAGTTGGTTTCCATGTAGACTAAAACGTCAGAAAACCCTTTTCGATTTCTTCAACATTTACTAACAAACATTCAAAATCACCGATCTACAACAAAAGATTCATTTACATTACAGTTATCCAATCCTTGCGGTCCAAAGTTATTCGAAAAATCCTTAATGCTCCTTACTTATCCTTTCATTGTAAAATCCATAACAATTCAAACCCACTAGTCTCTCAACTTGCATCCCATTCTATTAAAAACAACCCTCTAAGGCGTCTAAAATGTATTTGTTCTCGGGATCTTCTCATATAGAACTTCAATTGAGACGCTACCATTGGGTAGCTGCTTCACAAGAAATATTCATGTTATTTTCTACATTATTATAACATTTACAGCATGTTTGTTTTTTGTTTTTTTTTAACATTTATTTAACATAAATTTACAGTTGTAAATTTCAATAAATGAATAATAAAAAATAAATAAATAAATTTCCTTTAACAGGAAAATGTTTCATAGCCCCATCTTCTTTTTATGTCTTTTTCTAGTTGTTTTGAAATTTCAGATTTTGCCACCTAACCCTTCTGCAAATAAATTCTTCATCCAAAGAACTAGATTGTATTTTTAAAACCTGTGGTTAAACCTCTTCTTCCACCAAATTCTTCAATTATATGTATATATAATTAGTAATTAATTTAAAATACAAAAAAAAAAAACAAATCTTAACACTAAATATACTTCCAGATTTTTATGGGTTTTTTTCAGCTAGAATGGACCTTTTACCAGTTTGGACATAATATTTATTTATTATTATTGGACATAATGGATTTTTTTAAAAACTAATTATAACATAAATTCACAACCAGTAGTGCATACTACCGATCAAGAGTTTCTGAAACTCAAAGATAGTTCTACTGAATAACTAACTGACTCTTAGGACTTGGGAAAGCGAAGATATTAATTTCATATTTAAAATGAATTCTGTTCTAACTGTAACTATAATGAAGGAGGTATATTGTCGTGTCGTCCAATGCCGCAAATATTGAACGGTTGTTCAATTTATAAACATATGAGGATTTCAATATGTTTTATCTGTTTTCAGTCATTGATGGGTTCTTTTTTTAATCACACGAAAGGCCAGCTTTTAAAAGTTCTGTTTTTAACCGACCATACTTCTAAAGATAGGACAACATCTTGGTTAAGCTTTTAACAATCAACGAAGAGAGATCGTTAAAATTCAGAGATAGGGAGCAGCCGACATACCGGTTGCACAACGTGGGAAAGGGCTCCAGAATGTCGAGGGATTCCTTCAATACGGAAGCATAACTCCTAATAGAGGGTGTAAGGAGATGGACCAGGAAGGCTAGAGGAGGTATTTCACCCACTAAGGGCTGAGTGGAGATCTCAACAGTATGTCCTGGAATCCAATCAGAGCTTGAGGATATTCTAGCTCTTTGGTGGTGGTTACCGAAAAGGACAAACTGATATGGTCACATACTTGTTGAAGATTGAGCTTATATATATACTGAGTGTCCCAGACATAGTGTAAACAAAAATTAGGTAATACTGCATAATAAAAGGGGTAGAATGGCGCAGAAACGAGTTTCTTATCTCAATCTGTTGAGGAGATAGAATTTTTTTTGTTTTTATTTTTAAAATCTTACTTTTTTCTGATAAATGGCAGTTTTCGCTACTTTGGTAGAAACAAAAAGGATGATATTTTCTTAATCAGCATTAAATTTTCTAAAAGATGAGATAGGTCTAGTTATATATTTTTTAGGGGCCTTTTAAGCGCAAAACACAAAACATTTATTAAAACTTAAATTTATAATAGTTTTAGAGAATTCCTCACTTCCCACTGAAGCACCCTAAACTGCGGAGTTTAGTTAGCTTTTTAGTGGTGTAACCCATGATACAATTGCACTTCACCTTCAGCTTAATGTATATGGGGTATATCTCCATCTTAATGGGTTAGGCGTATCGATAGGAGATGGAGCGGTTTCTTTGGTTAGGAATCATATACAGGAAAGAAACACATATACGAACAAAGAGGATATAATCGTAAAGATAGTAATATAGTATTCTTTTAATGAACAGATTAGAAGTAAAAACTTAGCAGTCTTAATAATAAAAAGAACATATAATATGATGGTCACTTGCAAGAAGGATTCTAGTTGTTGAAAAACGCCAACGTTTTAGATAGAAGACTAGGTCTGGGTCCTCCTGTATATTTACACCATAATAAATTCCGAACTACATTCATTCTTCCATGAATGTTGTTATATAGATATTCTTCTAGCTCTAAATCCTTTGTTCGCTTTGTGATTACCTATTAAAAAGTATTTAAAATAAACCAAATAAATAAATTTAATAAAACCTAAACCATTACAAACCATGAAGAGTCTTGGCTTTAGTATGTGGGAAGAGATGTACTGTTTTTTTTGGTTGTAAATATTTCGATGGAATATTTAATTTCCTTCTTTACACACAATTCCGATATTTTCACCAATAGAAAAAAATTGCAAAAAATATTTCCAGAGGAGGATATTTTGAAAAAAGAAATCATGATTTTATCTTTAACAGCCTGATTGCGAATAACGTAAATATCGTAGAAACCAATAAAGCAAATAATAGGTAAAAATCATTTAATATTTTTTTTTTATTGGAACTAATATTATCCTTTATTAGTTTACTTTATTTTAAATAAAAGTAAGTAAAGTAAAGTAAAAGTTTAATTATTTATAAATTATAATTTTCTAATATCAGTATATCTATCCCCAATATATTTATGTGAAAATGACTGAAAATTAAAACTGGATTTCTTCTTTAATATATTCCTTTGTCATCTGGTTAATCCAAAACAGAGTAACTGGAATCAATAATCACAATTTCTTGGTTCAATGCTGCAATGGGCTGTTATGGTTTATTTAGACATTTTATTATTTTTTAAAATACGAAATCCACGGGCAACATAAAGAAGGATGTTAAAAAAACTCAGATTGAAAGTAAGATTCCGTTAAAAAAAATTGGTTATGACCTTAGCGAGGACAATAATAAGAAAATAATCGACATTTTATAGGAATTTAAAAAAAACAACAAAAAAAATGATAGTTTAATAATAATTATGATTTCATCAGTTCCATGGCAAAGGGCAATTACTCAATAATAAAATAATAACTGACAGAGATGGAACGTGAGAGAACAGGCATTGGTTTCAACAACACAATTACATAACAAATGTTCCCCAGAACTTTTTCCATCCCCCGACCTGTATCACGATATCCGGTAATATAGGCAGCAGTGGTGAAGAAAGGGGCCAGTGCTTGCTAGATAATGGCTCAGTTCCGGCCCAGTGTAATAAATGAACTGGCACATACAGTGCGATATAGATCTCAGGTGAGGTCTTTAGGTTGAGTAGTATACAACAGTTTGTAGTAGTGGAGTGTAGTAGTGTACAGCTGGGCAGTTACCCACGCGTGAGCACTATCTCTCAGCTCTATGTAAACACCTAACTCTTATAAGTCTTGTCTGGGTAACAGTCTGTACCTGCCATAGAACGTATGTGTTCATTCGGTTACATAAATTGTTGACTTCATTTTACAAATAAATGTTTAATAATATGTATTTACAGAATATTTTTCTATTAAGGAAAACATTTGATTAATTTCATACAAAAAATATTTTTAAAATGTTACTTTTGATAAACTAAAAAGCAATTGATTTCTTTCCATAAGACCAAGCAGAAGAAAATGTATAAAACTTAATTATTTATTTTATTATTTCTCATATTTCGGTTTTCTTTGAAAATTGTGTATCGTAATTGTAACAATAAATTTCATGTACTTTTTTTTTTTTTTTTTTTTTTTTTTTTTTTTTTTTTTTTTTTTTTTTTTTTTTTTTTTATATATATATTTATTCACACCTGTCACTAATTAGAAAACCAGTGAATGTGTTGTAAGAAAGAAAATAGCGTGAAAAGCACGAGGGTGAACAGAATCCAGCGGCACTCCCTGCCTTGATTTTTATTTTATTTTTTTTTTTAGTCTAGGAGGTCTCTCATCCAGTTCCTTTTTAGCCTTATCTGGGCATTGTCTGAAATATGTATTGTGGCCATGTCGTTTATAAGTTTATTAGGATCTCCATGTAATTTTTCGTGGAATCGTTTGTTTGTTTGTTGTAGGTTCGTATTTGTGTAACTGTCGGCATGCGTAGGTCAGTATGCAAAGTTATGTTGCTTATGTGCCAGGGTGCTATAGATTGATATTTATTTATTAACACTTATTAGAAATGTTTTTTCTTATAAATATCAGTGCAGCTTATAATATATAGATATATATAAGTGCTTGGAAAAGTAAATATCCTTATTCATTTTTGCGCAGTTTATATCAGAAATAACCTTTAACAGAATAATGATGAGACAGAGCTATTTCTGTGGTTTTAGTTAACTAACGGATTAATTCTTCTTGATATAGGGTACCAAACATCCAAATCGAAAAACATCGAAATCCAAACCGAATAATATTATTGTTAAATATCAGGATTAACTAGAGAGTTTTAACCGATTCCAGCAATACCGTTATTCGATTAGCAGAGAAAAGATATTTTAAAATGGACGATTTGGCAACCTGTTTTCTATATGTCACTGCCTATTTGAGCAGCAAACATCTGATGACAGTAGCAGAATATACCATGTCTCTACAATTAACCATCTCTTCCAGATAACTTCCGCTTAATCTATCAAACGCTGAGTCAATAGAACAGACAAGACGTGAGCCCACCGTGACTGCACACAGCCCGCTAATGTCAACGCTTTCAAAATAATTACTGAAGAACTCCGAAAGATTTCGCTCAAGTCATCCTCTCTACCGGTTACTTCGCACTTTTAGACAATCACATTACTTTCTCTACTTGAAGTCACTTCGAATGATTATTGCGTCTTTACAGAAATAGTATTTTTTTTTCTCGATAAAATCTACAAGGGACCTCATAATATTGGTAAATCTCAGGCTCTATTAGAGATTATAAAAAATTTACATATTAGCATCAAGTTTTTCATAGAACTTCATACTTCGAAAGCGTAAATATATATATATATATATATATATATATATATATATATATATATATATATATATATGAAATATGTATATAATAATATAATATGTTTAATATCACATGAACTATGGTTTCAGCGTATGTCTGTTTTGTTCTGAAAAAAAAAACAAAAAACAGTTTAGATTACTGATAATATAAATGATTTATCTTAAAAAATAACAATTTAAATCTGGCATGGACTTTAGTTTTGAATGTCTATTTTATATTTTGGAAGAGTGTATAAGGGGACGCAACTAGATTAAATTTAAAACAAATATTAATTTTGATAGTGAACAATAACAAGAAGCTCGCAGTTTAATTTTAGTCTTTAAGTTAGAAAAATAAATCTATTCAATGGATTTGATCATAAATATTTTTTTTGATGATTACCAGTTTAGGTATCTGTAATTTTTTGTAATCTATGCTATTATATAAAAGGACCAGCCATTTTTCGTTTGTGATCACTAACCGCGAAAACTACTAAACCAATCTGTACCAAATTTTAACTACATTATTTTCATAGTTCAAGGAAGGTTTAGCAAAATTTACAGATCTTCAATTAAATTTTCATAAAAAAGTTCGATAATCGACCAACAGATAGAGCACTATTCGAGAGAGGTTACAAAGCTACGGTCTTATATAGAGCTAGAAATTTATGATACTATTTACCTATTTTCAATTAATTAAAGAAGGTACAAAAACTTAGCTCGAATTGAGAAAAGAATCCTAAGAATGATATACGGCCCAATCAAAACAGAAGATGGATACAGAAGGAGACCGACGTTAGAGCTATATAAAATCTTGGAACCCATGGACTCAGCTATAATCAGGCGTAAACTGAATTTCATGCACACATAATCAGGATGAATAACCAAAGATGGGTGAAACAGATTTATACTAAAGCCCTGAGCATGAAAAATAGCAACCATGTGTTTGGTAAAACAATGAAACAGTTCCTGGATAGGTACAAAATTACAGAAGAACTGTGCAAAGACAGAGAAAAGTTTAAAAAACACATGCAGAAAATAGAGGTCTTTGAATGCCAAAAACCTAAAGGAAGAACGGGGACCAAACGGACCCAAGAAAGGAAAGAACGATTTTCTTCCCACCAAATGAGAGCGTATTGGCAGCAAAGGAGAATGAAGATTGTCAACAAACCTTCCTAATTAATATTTGCGTAGTCCTTAGAAGGCTGGACCGCAAAAAAAAAAAAAAAAAAAAAAAAAAAAAAAAAAAAAAAAAAAAAAAAAAAAAAAAAAAAAAAAGAAGGTACAAATATGTCGTGCGACATGTGGATACCAGTGAAGTTTAAAAATTAATCAATATTATGTGTGATTAGCAACATTCCGCAAAGCTACTGAACCCATCTGTACCAAATTTTACCTGCATCATTTACATAGTTCTAGGAAGGTTTAGTTATAATAAAATTAACAATTGTAAAAATTTAATTTTAAAATGGTGAGTGACAGAAACGAGGTATGCCAAACTGTCATATACCTATATGGGTAAGATGGAATCAATAAAATTATTTCTGCTCAATTAAAATTGTTACACAAAATCAAAATGTCGTTCTTTTGCTTATTGTTTGTAAAAGTATGATTCATGAGGCTTTAGTTGTAAGAACTGAAAATGCAGTCCATTATCCGCAAGAGTTTCTTAATAATTTTTTTCCATCTAGATTACCAAAATTAACAATGTGATGTCTAATTATGTTTTTACGTGAACTTCAACCACCTAATCTGTGCAATGGTACCAGATTAAACATTGCTGTTATGTGTGGAAATATCATTTAAGAACTAATGCTCAATAGCATACTTCAATACATGATTTTCATCGATAAACATATGAAACTTAAAGTATTAGTTAAAATTATCTAAGCTCTTTCCTTATGACAGCGGGGGAAGCCGCGACGTGAGATGCTAGTGATGATAAATATAAACAAAGAAATGATAATCATTATTTGTTTCTTCACATTACATTTTTAAATATTTATTTCTAGAAATTCACAACTGTAATAAAAATACATTGGGAGGCGCTTGAATACGATGTTCTAGTCCCTAAGTTCGACTCCAACTGAAGGTAGAGATATGTATATAATAAAATATGAACCGTTATTTCAGCCGTGGATCGACTTCGATGTCGGGAGACCATCCAGGGACACACCCAGCCTCTAAAAAAAGGATCCCCCAATTAGGGAAAATCCTGGCAGTTGAGCGGGATTTCGACAAAATCTCTCACAACCCTACCGAAGCACTGTACCAAAGACCCTTTATGGTTTTTAGTGGCAGAGGTTAGTTAATGTGAAGGTTAATGTACGTAACATAATCATTTATCAAAGCAAGTAAATATAGTAGTATCTTCGTAAATATTCTTAGTTTTGATTTTCTAGTCTCGAGGCAACAACATTGTCAGACTTCTCAGTAGAATGTCGGAAATTGAGTAGGAATGAAGTGGGGAAAATAGTTGGTAAGAAGTTTATCGCAAATGGATAGGTGTCATTAAAACCATTTTGGGTAAGTTTGTCCTTAATTACAAGTAAACAGGAGACGAGTCTTTCACTTTTATAAATTAAAAATTAATTAATAACTAAAAATTTAGTTTTAAATTGAATAACTATCAAATTCCTATGAGTAACAAATATTTAGGTTTAACTTGAAAAGCACTACCATTCTCTTTTTACAGCTGTAATTTTGAAAAACAAAGATTATAAAATAATCAATTAAGAAAAGAACAACATATACACATATATATATATATATATATATATATATATATATATATATATATATATATATATATCGTTGGTGAGATTTCCAATTCCATGTGCATTTTTTCAATTAAGGTTTTTTTTCGCAGGTTTCGTTTTAAAATTAAATTACACGTCCAATGTAAAAACCCTAAAATCTTGGATCAGATGGACCAAATACAATTCATTGTTGATTATCAGCTTTTCTCTAAACCAAGTTAGATTCCAGTTCAGACTAATCTTCCAGTTATTTCAGAAGAAGAAATAACCTTGGCAGGACATTATTTTTCGAATTCCAGAAAGGTATATTTTGTAATGTCGGTTCGGTATTTGCCGCATAACAGTTTCGCAAACAGTTAACAACCAGCTGAAGAGATAATCACCGCGGATAAATGACTCGTATGGAACGGAGGAACTTTACCCCAAGAACTATCTGGTTTAACGGAGTATCTGGAACGTAGCGATCCAGGAATCTGGAGATGGTATCTGGACGGAGGATGAACAGATTTGTTTACTGCTGTGTAGATGCAATCGGCTATAATTTATGCACAATATGTACAGAACAAATTATTGACATATTTATAACAAAATTTTATCACTTTGTTGAAATAAATAAATTTTAGGTTAAATAGAAAAATAAAATATTTACAGAAAATTAACAGAACCTTATTCACACTTAAAAAAGAAAAAAAAATGTTAAAATATTTATTAATTATATCTTGAAAATTAAAAAAAAAAGAAAAAAAAAAGAAAAAGATTTTAAGAATGATTTTATTCAATTGTTCTTTTGTATATTCAGCACTAACATTTTAATATAGTCAATAGCAGGCAGGCTTTAGTATTTACAATTTTATTTCCAAACAGTTTTTTTCTAATTTGATTAAAATTTTATGACTACAATATTTTCTCAGTATATAAATTCTATGAATAATACCGCGTACCCAAATACATGACGAATTCCTTATTCAGATAAATAAATGTTCTAGAATCAATTCATGATAACCTCATCTACTTTTATTTTCTCGAAAAACTATTCAACAAGAAATTTAAAACATTACCTCTTATTCTCCTCTTTCTTTTACTTCTTTTATCACTAAGCTTTTCCAATGCTTTCCTGTAATTACGTTTCTTGACACAATAATGGCCTATTCTGTAAATTTAATGAATTTATTGCGCTACAGGTGCGTTCCCTTGGGCGTTTTCCAATAGATAAAGCTCGGTAAAGAATTTTCGTTTCCCATGCATCCGGAAAAGGTTTCCAAGCCATCAAAGTTGCTTTTGTTAACTGTATCTCTAAATGTGACTACGAGGGATTTCTTTCGAGTTCTCTTTGTCTAACACGGTATCTTTTTGTTTGACTAGCAACTATATTACTAACAAATAGCAAATTTTCTCAATGAAAATAAAGTAAAGTAAATGTCATTAAGAGAAAAAAAAATAAATAAAAAATACAATGTGACTTAAAAAATCGTTGTGGAATTTGAAATGCCAATGACACCTTTAACTGATAAAGTCACATTATATCAACAAAAACCTGTAGCAGCTTATGATAAAAGTACAATTTTCAATAGCTGAAGATAGCATACTATATAAATATAACTCAAAAAATATAATATTTAAAAAAGAATAAAGGAACACTTGCGTAATTAGAAATATACTATAGGAATATACTGTTTATCAAGCGATAGAAAGAAAGATTTTTTTCTCTTTTATTTCTATATGCACACTTGGTATAAATATAACAATAAGCACATTTGATGAAAATGTAATACTTGATTATAGGCATGAGGAAGAGTAGAACCAGTACAACAGTACCTCTAATTAACACGTATTGAACATGGAAAGTTAGAATGTTCAAATTTATTTTTGAGTAGTATTTTTTTAATATAAAAAAAAAAATCTAGCTATCGTTTGATAGCTATAAGATTCATTAATACAGTTTTTGGAAATTATAACACTATAGTAGAATAATAAAATGTGTACTGTACACACATAACGTAATTTGAAGAGAACCTACCAACATCTGATTCACCAAACGCGGAGAAGTTAATATGGAATTTTTCATTACGACTGAATGTTTAGAGTCATCTGCGAAATCGAACGCTATATCTGTCAATCTAATTCCCACGACGACGAAGCGGCAATGATCGACCACAATCCTAACTGCTACCCACGGTCCCTGCGACTCCTGCTACCGAACGGTTCACTCTCCTATTGTATTCTAATATCGATACATATTGATTGCCGGTCGCTACAGTCTGTTATTTTCCCTTTGTCTCGCAACGTAAATATCGAATTAGGGAAAAAATGGGTCGCTGAAAGGCCTAAGGCATTATGGTAATCCGAGAGGGTAAGAGACCGATCCCCGGGACCTGAAGGACAAACTAGAAAGGCAAGGAGAAGGATGCACGCTGAAAGTACTTAACGACGGTACATTCCTCGGGTATAGATGGGACTTGAAAGTACAAAGTTCATCATTTGTATCAATAAATAAACAAGATTCTTATGATTAATATCAAGACCAACTCACAAATATTTCAGATTTACAAGACTTCTGTATTTACAGTGCCAACAGATATTATTTCTGATCGAGAAAAAAATAAATAAAACAAAAATCAATTCAAAAGTAACTTAAATTTCAAACAAGGCTTAATTTGCTCAAGTATCCAAAAACGTAAATTAAAGGTACTGGCTGTTAAGACCTAGTGTTATCTAACATTATGGAACACTGTTATATATATTTGAAGAACACAATCACAGTGACACTTTAATTTATTTTTAATGCATTTTAGTGAAAAATTTCCATTGGTATTTTTTTGTTAATTTATGAACCATTTCTTTTGATTGGTAGTAATTCTCATACTCAAATAATATCCTACTATTAATACTATTGGTTTTTAAATTTATTTATTTTATTAATATACAATTTAAACTTGAATAAAACATTATCACATTAAAATTTATTCAGAAGGGGATAATGGTTCTTAATACAAACGTTTTTCGTACAACTCCTAATTTATTTATTTAACTTGTAACTACATCTTTCGGGGCTTTAGTCCCATCTTCAGGGTTTTCATTTGCTGTCATTTATACGCATTACTGGTGCAAGATAAAGAGTAAGAATTATAAGAGAGTGTTCTAATTCAAAATTAATAGTCGTATAAAATGTACATTTTATGACCAACTAATAAACATATAGACGATGTTACCAGTAACCTTATACAAAAATTATTTAATTTCTACTCTTACACCGTTAATGGATCTGAAAATTACTTTATGACAAGTTTTATGACTATATGGCGATCAATTGGTCATAATTTTTATTAGGAATGAAGATATTCACTAAAAATCAGTATAACATATATATATATATATATATATATATATATATATATATATATATATATATAATATAAATATGTAAAAAACCATTAATAAACGGTCCTTTTATGGGTTTACCATAAGAGGGAAATATATATATATATATATATATATATATATAGTAAAATAGTATTTTACTCCATGAAAGGAAATACTATTTGAATTGGTATGCTCTATACAAATATATATTACGTAAGTAAATTAATATACATACACATTATTTAAAACTATCAAAATAAAATTGAAAAAAAAAAATTGTAATTTGAACATATAAATATTTATAACTAGTTAAAATAAAAGAAACACGATACATTACAAAAAAAAAAAAAAAAAAAAAAAAAAAAAAAAAAAAAAAAAAAAAAAAAAAAAAAAAAAAAAAAAAAAAAAAAAAAAAAAAAAAAAGTACCCCACGGCTGATTTAGAACTAAAACTCTGTTTAGGATTTCCTTTCAACTTTTCAGTCCTTGGTCAGTTTTTCAAAATTTAAAGTATAGATATAATCTCAAATCCATGATTGTATTTGTTCATATCCAATGTACATACATTAAATCAATCTATGATCTTTAATTCATATTTTGTTACTAGAAAATTTTCCCCTATGAAAAATTTTCATAATTAGTTTGGATCTTTGTCTGTCATACAAAAAGTAGTCGTAAATTGTTTTTTTTTAAATTATTTAGTATTAAAGTACGTTCTTGACCGTCAAAGAATATGCGAAACTATTTATTAAATAAAATCTTTTTTTATGAGATATATATTTGTAACAATATTATGAAAAATATAGGCCACGTTACCGAATCACATAACGATCTTATAAATATTCTGAAGGGCATGTAATATAGACATTAGTTATTTGAATATAAACGCAAGAACCGAATTGGCTGTTGAATACGATCAATAGGGATGAAGTTATTGTTCTTCCCATATGGTTCTTTAAGTGGGCGTGTTTCGATCCAAGGCTAAAAGTTCATGTTTACTGGCATTGAATGCTTCTTGTCGCTTTTTTAAATTTTCCTTGAACATGATTTGTATAAATAATTTCTATTTTTATTTTGTTTAATGTATTTTACAATGGATGAATGGAAATCAGGGTATTAGCACTGGGCATTTCGTAGTAAAAAAGAATGAATCATCAAAGAACAAGAGCTATTAAACGAGACCTTACTTTACGTAAAGTATTTCGATTATAAAATTAGCAGTGAAAAAAAAAATTCATATACACAATAATCTGATATTTGAAAAAGTGGTAATGTCAAAATTACAGATATTTTGCTGTCATATACACAGCTAGATATTCAGAAACCCTATTTTTTTAAATATAGATTTAAAATATTTTGATGTGATAGAATTAAGAAATTCTCCATCAGTGATTTCTAAGTTTCCATTACTATATAAATATATTCCGCTTGCATGTATTTTACGTAAGAAAGTGAAAGTAGTAAATTATTTCAATAATTCATGTGATCGAACTCGAACAGAGTCCTTATTTCAAAATGGTCTCCATGACTGCTTGGGCACAAAAGACCTTAATCGACGCAGATGCTGACCACTTCTTCCGGGTAGACAAAAGAACTCGATTTCCTCTTTAGTGAAAAGTTCTACGTTCTAGAACAGTGTAAATAATGAATAAAAGGATAAACAAATTTAAAATTTTATTATATTTAGTGTGAGTGTCTATAGAAATGTATTTTATTTATTTATTTATTTTTTTTACGGATTTCGGTTACAAATTAAAACTAACTAAAAAATAAAATAAAAGTATGACCAATTAATAACCATTTATTCATAAAACTTGTCATAATGTAATTACCAGATCCTTTAATGGTTTAAGGGAGATATTAAACAATTTTTGAATGAGGTTACTGGTAGCATCATCTTTCTGTTTATTAGTTGGTCGTAAAAACGTTAATTTTATACATCTATTATTTATGAATTAAAACACTCTCTTATATTTCTTACTCTTTATATTATCATACGACTTCTATTAAAACGAAGTTTTATGCACATTTTTTAGAAATACTGACTTTATTGAATAAATATTATAATCTGCCTTACTAAAGGGTAATGAGTAATAAACTATCGATAGTATATATGATAGTGTTTTATTCCAGTTTATGATAAAATAATAAATTAATTTGATTTAAAAACCAATAGTAATAATTGTAGAATATTATGTTAATTATTGAAGTTTAAGAATTACAACAATAAAAAATAAAAAAATGTTTCATAAATTAACAAAGAAATACCGATGGAAATTTTTGATTACAATAATTTAAATGTATTAAAAATAAATTATAGTGTTTGGCTAAAATAGAAATTTTCCTAATGAAAAACACTTTTCTTGTATAATTTTCTTTTATTATAATTTTTTGCAGATCTTCTATTTTTCTATGAAGGGACATTATTTATTTCTGTTTCGACTCTAATTTCTTTAATATCTTTTTATATAATATATGGATATATCGTAGAAGTTTTCATTTTAATGTTTTAGTAGCTCTTTAGTTGGAAGCTAGATGAGTGAGATGACCTCATATAACCTTATTGATAAAACTAATAACCTTATTAGCCTAACTTTATACTTTGAAGATGAACACAAACATGAATAGAATTACAACCCTTTTTCTCCCCTAGATGGTTTTTGGAAGGCTTCTAAATAGAGGAATCATTTTAGATAGGAATTTAATGAGACTAGTATAAGAATACTTAACTATAGTAGTTAGGACTCAATTAGAAGTCTGATTTCGAAGATTTTTAAACATAAAAGCAGTTTTTGTTTGACTTACATCATGTACTTGCTACAACAAACCACTTATTTCTAGCTTCTCAGCCCTTCATATTCAAATTAAAAAATGCCGTTTAATTCCTGGAAAATAATTTGGTTATTGAAAGTGTATATTTATCAGATTTACAATATGTACTGACGCGAAAAATTCCAAACATTAGGTTTTTTTCATTTTCTCGACTAAACACTTAATTCCTTTAAAACTTTTAGTTCCCAAATACTTTAATAATAGCATTTAAAACTTATCAGAAACATTAAAAATATTAATTGAATAAAGGAAATCAGTATAAGAAATAAGCAATAAATTAAAAATTGTAAGGTAATCTTTTAAATATTACTATATTTTATTTTAAAAATATTTTTTATTAATCCTAATACGCTTCATATGCCCTGGTTAAAATATATGGGGATGTAAACGCCTCAAATAATTATGAAAATTTAAGTCGAAAATTTAAGTCGAGCCTAGGGGCCGGCTAAACCTGAAAAAAATTTGCATACCGTGTGCAGTTTGATCCATCACAATTATCTGTTAGCTCTATACTATTCTAACATATGGCGTTAATATTTTTCTTTGACAGGGTTTAGCAATAGTAAAATCTAAACTTATAACAGTGAAGTTCAAAAATGGCGGCAATTGCATTTTAAAAGGTATGTTACATAGAGGTGAACATTGATAATAAAATTCAGTTAGCTATATGGAGTGAAATAAAAAAAAAACAATGAAAATTTAAATGTACAATGTTGAGTGTTAGAAACGGGTTTTGCCACACTACCACATACTTTTATGGTTAGAAATAAAATCTAAAATAGATCGTAGTTTATTGTAGTTAATAAAGACAAGGTTTTCTTAAACTTGTCCATCTGGATTACCACTCATATTTAAAATAATAATTACAAGAAAGAGTAATTGTCTGTAAATTTCAATTGAGAAAGAATTGAACGTTTATTTTAATTTATTCTGTACCAAATATAACTATCTTTTTTGTGTAAATATTAATTTCAATGATCACAATATAGCTAGAAATTGATAATAAAAAAATTAAATTAATTTGTTAAAAAAGCTATAAATTGCTGTGAATTCCATGAATTTAAAAATCGAATATGTGGCAAGCGACAATAGCATTTTTTAACTACATTTTCAAGTTCTTGAAAGATTTACAATTAGAAAATTTACTATAATGGACAAGCCATTTTTCGTTTGTGAAACCGCAAATTTCGCTTTATGCTTTAGGTATCATGAAGGATTAATCTTGAACTGTGTTTCAGAAAAAAAGAGCTTCGATTTTCACTTATTAAACTATCAAGAAAATTAAAAAAATTTAAATATGGTGTGCGAAGGAATTCCAAACCTATCTGTACCGACATCTAAATAAATAATTTTTATAATTCTAGGAAGGTTTTGCAATGGTAAAATTTAGAATAACTAAAATAAATGTACAATTTTGAGAGGCAGAACGAGGTTTGAAACACTGTCATATACTTTTATAGTTCGAAATTAACATATAACCAGATGAAATCAATAAAGTTATTTCTGCCGAATACAAATTATTACTAACTCAAAATGTAGATCCTTTGCTTTTTTATATCGTGTGTAAAAATATGATTCACGGGCCTTTTCGTAAGCACTGATAATGCAGTTTATTTTCCGCAATTTTCTAATGCGCATATTTTTATTTTCTAATGCGCATATTTAAAAAAATAATGGACTCAGTAAAGCATGCGATTCAGTGAGCAGAGGCGGTCCTGACCTTAAGACTCGCCAGCTGCAGGAGGCATATGGGGGATATGGTGGTCACAGATGATGCCTCCATAGGTTCTTCAAGCAAAGTACTTGTAATTGTTGATTATAATTAACATAACTTAAGTATTTTTCTTATCTAAAGCACATTGATATAATTACCCTGATAAAATTCAAGAATAATATTCATATTTTTTTTTTCGATGCACAAAAAATAAAGAACATGCATATGGCTCTTGGGGGTTCGTTGGTTAGGATTAGAAATGAATAATTTTTTTTCTTAGAATAATGTAACAAAAAAACATTAATAAATGATGTAGTCAGTTGTGAACTTTAATTTCAATTTATTTAAAGATGAAAAACTAACAGAACAGAGCCATTTTTGAATAAAGGTACACTGGGGACTCGATTAACCGACGAGGTTTGGAACAAGAATAATCAAGACACTAAATAAATAAGGAAAATGCATAAGAAAAAAAATGTAGGTCATTTGACGCAATACATACATCTATTTAACAACAAAACAATACTTATTATGTTCAAAATTATAACATACATTTGTAATATTATTACAAATATAAATCAAAAAGGTTAATGACATAATAGAAATATCATTATCATTTCCGACTACTACATTTACTAGACAAGCGTTCAAAGCTCCCAATAAATTACAAAGGACTTATTTACTAGATAGTAATTAGACCCATTTGTACATACGGAGTTGAGCTTTGGGACTTCACTAAACCTTCCAGTTCTCGTATACAATCCTTACAATCCAATATCCTTTGTAAAATCTTCAATGCTCCTTATTATGTCATAAACAAACTAATCCATTAAGATCTTAATGTTTCATTTGTTGCTGATTTGGCCCAAACCAAATACCTATCCTTTCATTACAATATCCACAACCTTTCAAATTCACTAGTTTTAAAACTTGCTTCACATTCTATTCGAGAAAACCCTCCGAAGAGCCTGAAAAGAAGATGGCTTCGAGACCTTCTGATGTAGAACTTTTATTTTATAGAATTTCATGTGTGCTAACAATGGGTAGTATACAAGCAATTGACTAGCCATTTTTAGCATTATCACTTATTTGATATATTACATTACATTATATACTTGATGTATTTGATATTACATTTTATATAGTTGTAAATTTAAATAAACAGAAAAAAAATGTTTGCTATCATTTATTGCGTTGTTATTACTAGAAGGAGCCGGCGGTGATTGAAGAAAAACTATCCAATAAAATTCCTATTAGAAAAATAAAAAAATATTTTAAGAGAGTCCAATAGATCGTAAAATGTAGTAGGTAGTCAAATAGTGATCTAATATGCTTAATAAATCGAAATAATAATAATTAGTGGTAAGTTCTCTACATGTTAGTTACGTGTCATCGTAATCATTTTCATCAAATTTACCTATTTTATATAGTGTATACGGTTGTAAATATCAATAAATAATTTAAAAATAATAATAATAATAATAAGTACTACTAACATAAGTACTGAAATCTATCAGTCTATTCATAATCTCTCTACTGTCAAACAATGATCTCTCAAAACAACCAAATCGAACGAAGTTGCATCAGATCTGCCTTCCAGATATTGAAATGTCTTCTCAAACTCAGCAAACCTATCTTCATGTGAAATTGTTAATGCGATTCGTTTCCCAGTAGATCGTCCTCCCCATCCTCTTGCCTTCTCGTAAAAATGCTCGCAAATAAATTGCCTAGTATATTCGTGTATACTATATTATATTATTTGTGTATATTATAAGTAGGTATATTATTCGTGTATAGTACATTTCTTGTTATTTAAAAATGGGAAAGAATAATAATATGAAATAACAAAAATACAATAAAAGGCTTGGTTAAGCGATATTTGGTTAATCTATTCTGGAGTGAAGCTGATATCGGCACCGTTTTAGGTTAATTTTGGAGATTATAACAAAAACAGATTTGGAGTTTATTTGTGAGTCACAAACGGCCACGCTTATTTGTGAGGATGATTTTGCCATTCTCCCATAGCCATAAGTTCTGTTACCAACAGATGTTCTCTAAACAATTGCTATTTCCTAATACGACGAACAAAGGCCTACCAGACCTTTAACTAGGATTGAAAGTGGGCTATCGATATTTAGATCGATAGGTTGTACTATTAGTAATGGCCAATTAGTATTTAATAATATACGATCGTACAATACGGTAATAATGTCTCAAGCTTAAAACGAAAATAGCAATAGAGTAACTACTTCCAGTATAGTAGTGCTAATATGGAAAGTATGAAGTATAGTGAAATCACCGATTATGGATTCCTTATTCTCTAAAAGGCGATCCTATTAGTATGATTTTAAAACAGCAGTAGTAAAGAACATAAATGTATTTGAAAAGAATTGAAAAATCATTTTTATTCTGGGACATATTATTCCTAAGACTAAAATAAAAAAAGTTAAATGAACAGATATTTTCGTGTGGTTGTGTAAATTTCAGAAAAAATATGAGTATATTGTATAATAAGATTGTACCTATAAAAGTAGAAAAAAAATAAAATTCTAAACTGATCTTCGAATTTATACACGAAACATCTTATACCCTTATATTTTAAAATATTGTCTATAGATTCATAATTGAGGTGGTGGAAAAATTAATCACTTGAAGTACGCATGATAGTTTGGAAGGATTGATGGATTATTATCTGAAAGATATCAAGAGTATGCTTCAGATCATATCATTCAGAAGTTACTTTCATTTTGCCTCGCTAGAACTGATGATAAATGTTTAACTTTCGAAACTAGTTTTCAAATAAAAAATTCAAATAGAAGTGGCAATTCATCAATCCTAATGGAAAAATACATTTTGTGCAATAAAAGCGAACGAGGAAGTATTGCGAATGGAAATGAGTGAGGATGTACAGAAGTTATCACGAAGATTAAAGGATTTTTCAGAACAGGACCTTTTCAAATGAAAAGGACTTTATAAACCAAATGGATACATTTACTACTACTAGGTTCCAAATTTCAAATACTAGCTATTAATGACTAGATCAGCTGTATGATTGAATTTAAACATTGGAAATTGGTCTTCGGTATTTAAATTCTCCTAGGATTGAAATAACTATAACAAGGAATGGTTATTTTTTAACACTTAAGTTTTAATTTGATTATTGAAATATATTAAATATTAGTTAATAACGAACCAGTCAACGTTCACCCTTACAGGTATCCCTAAGCAAAATATTACTTATCCACAGAATGGACATACTTCAACAGACTTATACTGACAAAAATCCGTCAAAGGCTCAAAACATACTGAATAAATGAAAAAAACATATTTTTTTCAAATTTATAATTTTTACCAACTTTATGTTTTTCTTCTCATTATTGAAACTGAAGTTTTTATTTAGTCTTGTTGTTTCATGAAGGCAGAAATTAATTTTCGATTACGATTAATTACATCTATCAGTTTTTGTTCTCCCAAATATTCTATTCCCAGACTGATGATTTAAAAAATATATAAATGTTAAATATCTTCTTAAAATTAAATAAAGCTAAACATTAAATAAAAAAATCGATATTATAGACACACTAACTCATCAAGTGTTTCATTTATTGTAATGGTTTTTAAATTTTCTATGATATATTTGATCAATAAAAATACAAACGAAATTATTAATAAGTGTTCAATAGAAAATAAAAAGTAATCCTATTCTTTAAAAAAACGAGTCAAATTGATATGAAATGTAATTTTGTATGTGTAGTAATTGTCTTTGATAATAAAAAAAAACCTTTAAATAATTATCTTCAGAAAATCTTCAGGTATAACCGAATATATTTAGTACGTTAGTCGAAGTATATTAAAGTAGTTCGTGTTTCATAAGTCGACTAAAATGGAATATTCAGTTTACTGTACTCACAAAAGACACTAATATCGTAACACATTCCTTCTGTGAGTGTACAAAGGATTGGTGACATGTAGATATGCAAACAATGTCTCTTAACAGACAGCGCCACAGGGATCGCCTTTAGGAATGTGCTCTGGAACCTTATCCGATCCGGCCCGGAGCACCAAAAAGAAGAGAAAGCAACAAGCTCCGGATGTAGGTTCCGTTCTGGGCAGGAAATAAAGAATAAGGGTATTTTCTGCTGGCGCGTGCCCCTATAACGTTAGTTATTATAACAATATTAATAAGGCATTGAAGAAAGTGTGGCAGGATTCAATTGAGTATATTTTTACTTTCTCTTGTGATGAGAATCGATTGGGAACAGGAAAGTGGCAACCATTTAGAAACCAATGTTTACGATGAATATATGAAAAATATAACGAATTAAAATAACGTGTAAACCAAAATATATATCTTTCAAATAATTGTAAATATCAAAACGAGAATAGTAATTGAATTTAATTACAGTGCAATTACAAGTGCTTCTTTATCATCGGTGTGCCTTTCCGAAAGGAAGGTTTTATTCTTACGTTTTAGCATTATTTAAAAATAAAAGACTGGAAAAATTGGCTGTACACTCGTCAATCCTATTTCAGATTTTGCTTGCAAATTTTTTTTTTTAAGCCTAATATTATAATTTCTTTAGTCATATTTGATAAATTATTTTAATTTAGGGCTCACTGCTAATATACACTTTGATGTATATTAGAAGTCATTTCTAGCAGAGTGGGTCCTCGTCACTTGACACGCACTAGGAAGACGTTCAGTCCAGGATCAGCAGAGGCACCAATCTTAAAATGTAGAGATGGCAAAACAAGATCCCTTCGTTCACAATGATTACTTTGTTTTTTCTTTATTATTAAAGTCGGATGATCAAAAAAAAAGAAAAAAAAAAAAGTCATAATTATAAAAATGTTTTACTTGTATTTTATTGAACTGCTAACAGGGCTAGAGAGAATTTTATGGAAAATGTAGTCATGAATTCAGTTAGGAGGGTTGTAAAAACAACCATTATTAACAATGAGACATTCAATTTCCATAAAATATAAACTGGAGGCACTCTGGATAACATCGGGTCTTGAAGAGAAATTTCATTGGATGACGGATGATGGATAAAAGTAGTAATAACAAGGTGAAGCCCTATAATGCGGTCGGTCCGGTTTACGTCCACCACCCAGGCCTTTGTGCAAAAATCGTGAGAAACTGTTAATTCCATAGCTTTAGCTCGATTATTAAGTCCGTGTCTCTTTAATGGCCAATAATTTGTAATGATCACGTTGGTATGAACTTTAATAACCAGATGTGAGAAATAGAATTCCTGGTTTTCTCATGAAAACTAATATTAAAAAAAAAGAAAAATAAGAAAATGGTGATTAATTTTACTACTGCGACCTTAGAAAAAAGGGATGGGAGATATTTTAAGGAGAATAGACCAATAAACGTATCTAACCAATATATACAAAATTGGATATAAATATTATAAGATGAGTTGAGCTGATTCATGTTAGATAAAGCATTGAAGCTTGGTCATGGCAAGAGGTCATCCTTACCCTTATCAAAAATTGATCGAAAGTTTATCTCTTCCTCAATTAACTGTAATCGGGAAAGATATTGTGGCCACTACCATGCTGCTTTTTCTCATTCCTCTCAATTTAGGCGTTGCTGATGCAAAGTCTTAGCTCCTCTTATTTGACTGGCCAATCCTTATAATTAACCATTTCTGATTTCTACAGACTTTTGATCAATAATTTTTTGTCATTTAAAAAGTGGTCCAGGATATTTAAAAAATAATAGTCGGTAGATTATAGGTCTGGAGAGTAGGGCATTTTAGGCTGAAACTCGTAACTAAGGTCCAACAATTTCATAACGATATTCTTTCTTTGTGGTTGTTCTATTCTTGGGCTTTTTAAAGGTTTTGAGGTGGCCTGCGGTTTGCTAGATGTTAGTTTCTCTGCAAGTTTACGAACAGTTCAGAGATTTTCATCCAACAAACCTTGCAGAATATCTTCATCCAGTGGATAAGTTCTACCTCAAACTGCCTTGTCAACATGGCTTCAGACTTCCTTGGCATCATAGCTCCGCACTTTATTATGTTTGAAGTAAAACTCGTAAAACGAAACTAAACGAAAAATATCTGTAAATAAGAATCATACATACTGACAACCATATTAATAAATCTAATAAATATAAACAGTTTATTACACAGAGGGATAATTTAATGAAACAAGATGGCCTGCGTCAGTATCACTGAAATATACTCCTGTTTCTTCGTTGGTTTCGGGTTATAAATAAGGCTTAATATTGAACATTTCATAATCTCCTGTTTATCTTAAAAGCCTCATGTTTATCTTAAAAGCATTAAATTTTGGTGGAAAACTTTTTTCAGTCGGTTCCTGATTCTACTTCTGTTCCAGCTGATGAAGCTGCAGAAATTAACAAGCGCCGACTTACCGGCTCGTTTGACTCATCCTCTTTTAGCCGGATCGGTGTTCCTGGACGCGGCCCGGTAGTTCTCTCCTTCCTGCCGGGGAACAGTTCGATGAACAAAGAATGGGTTCGAGTCCATGACAGCTCCGGAACATTGCTTAATCCGAATATTCTACCTGGGGAGGAAATTGAATTCCATGGGTTAACGCACCGGCACTTGTTTGAGAAAGTACAGAAATGCCCCTATGAACAATAACTTTTTTTGTACATATAAATATATTTTACTAATTAATTGACAGAAGGTATTTTCTCGCACGTTAATCAAATATTTGCTATTTTGATATACCATAACATCATAATCTGCATATTGCCAATAATAAATAATAGCTCTCTCTCCCTCTCTCTAAACATATATATGTATATATATATATATATATATATATATATATATATATATAACCTGCATTGCACTCTCATATCGATTCCGATGCTGCACCTGGAGTTTCACATTTATCGGAACGTCTTTCCTTCAACCTTACCCGTAACAATGCATTCACCTATCTTATGTGAAAAACTTTATTCAGAATTTAAAAATATCAGTCTCAATATGGATTTATTGTTTTCTATTTTAATATTTTCTTATTTCTACTTCTTTGGCATTAGTTTTAAAATGGATTTAGTGTTTGTTTGAGAATAGAGAATAACCTTTCCGGTAATAATATTAAGAATAATAATAGAGGAGGAAGTTTCTACAAAATAAAAATTTTTTAATTAAACCTAATCCGAATTATACCTCACTAAGCATACTAGTCTGGAACATATTTTGCATCTAAGTAAACCGATAAGATTCAGCTTTTCATTTACAGATTTGTCAATGTTAACTTGCAACAATCATTAAATATCTACAAAAGATAAAACGAAATTTTGTTCTTTGGGAGTGTAGGCCATTGATTCTTTGCTCTGATTAACGCACCATTCCTGTGGTAGCTGTTGGGCTGTAACTTGGGCGGTCGTGGATCGTTGGTTCCAGACAAAAACTGTATTTCTTATGGAAAAGCTATTTATTTTACAGCCTGTTTGCAGAATAAGGCATAATTCTCTCCGCTCCGACGGATCCTACAATGACTAAAATAAGTATCACCTAACTTAAAAAGAGATTGTTGAGATCTGGTCGATGCGCTGTTTGGTGTATACAAAAATGGTATTCATGTTTGATATTACTTAAATGTACTAAAGCAGCTACTCCATTCTACTGAAACTGATGGGTAAACTTAAATATCTATTGGGATCCAGTTGCAAATAGATATAAAAATATGTATGAAAATTGAGCATACAATACGTGTATCTTCTGACTTTTTGGTTGGGTAATAGCTTAGTTTTCTAAAATCACCTAACGACTAACATTATGGTAATGAGATGAACACTAATCCTACCGACATTTCATGTATACATATTTCTACTACAATATCTCAGTATAAAGCAATAATAAGAGAGGAGTGTATATTGAAAAAAACACTTCTGATATATTATTCAGCCAAAAATTCCGGAAAGGGCCATTTGACCAATCACGGTAGGATTGCGTTTACTAGAGAAAAAAAAAAAAAAAAAAAGGAAAAAAAGATCCAGTTTTCTCAGCATTCTCTTGGCTAAAAGTTGAAATTTAGAGTAATTCTCCTCTTCCCCCTACAATCAACATATCTATTTTTTTCTCCCCTAATTCGACACAAATATTATCTTCCTTCACTTTCCAAGTTTCTCTGAATCGCTCCCAACCGCTCTAATGAAATAGCAATTTAATACTAATTTAGGGAGGATTTTTTTTTTGTTTGTTTGCTTTGAGGCAGTCTTTCAAAATAGGCTGCGCAGTCTTGACGAACTTTTAATAAGGAATGAATGGATATTGATGAGAAGAGTGAAAGCTCCATATTGTATCAGAAAATTATAGTCCATGGAAGTCGAAATAAATAACTCTTAGAGTCACTGCTTTTAGAGTCAGAAGAACGACCAATTAGAATGGGAAAAAAAGCCTTTGCCTAGAGATTCTGACGTCAATTGGAGGTAGTCACCATTACCAAGGAAAGATCAGTAGAATGGGGAATCACTGCAAAACCCCGAGGAAGGAAATTTGTTCCAGATATTTTTACAAGACCATAAAAGAGACATGTCCTTACAGACTGAACAACATTTGATAAAATGATGCCCAAACTCAGTGACGCTATAGTTAACCCAAAATATAAATTTATTAGAAGAAAAAACACTATATTATAAATATAGGAAAAAACAATTTATTGAGTAATGTTGCTATTATTACTGTTAAATGAATTAAAAAGTTTTAAGTTTTAATTTCGGGGAGAAGACAGGCATTTGTTGTGTTAATTGCTTTTTTATTAGCCATGGCTACAAGGGGTAGAAGCTGATGTATTTGCACAGAATTTAGCTTGTGATAGATCGTCGCATCCCTACATATATGCAGAACAAAGTTACAGACTCTTCTAAATTATGTAATTTATTGAATATGCATTTTATTATGTCAAAAAAGATTTTTTGTGTACTCGATATCTCGAAAAATTGATAGCTTAAAATAAATTAGTTCGCCCATCAATTTCGACTGATCGAGTTTTAACTGTATCTGCAAATGGGACAACTCCAAAGTAAACAATAACAGAGAAGGATGGTTAGGATTTGTTTCTTAATGAACTGGAAGCCCCAACAGGCTGTTTTCTTGGTCATCGTAATAACTGTTAGGAATATTTAAATATTTTAAAATTCAAGAACGAATCCAGGATTTTGGAGCTAATTAATCATCAGCAAATAAAATACTCTGTGGATAAAAAAAGTCACCCATTCAATGTTTACTTTATCTTTACATGCATTTATATTTGAACCTTTTTAGAGCAAATACAGTATAATATATTTAAAACTATATATATTTCAAAGTTTTATTGAAGAACTTAA
This sequence comes from Euschistus heros, assembly GCA_003667255.2. Lineage (NCBI taxonomy): Eukaryota > Metazoa > Arthropoda > Insecta > Hemiptera > Pentatomidae > Euschistus > Euschistus heros. The sequence goes on along the minus strand of RCWM02000057.1, from coordinate 1,852,572 downwards.
ATATTTATTAGGTTAGAATGATGATGGTATGATAGACCTGAATGACAGCTTTTAAAAAAGAAATATTTCTATATAGGTGGCTACGTGAATCGAAACAGAGCTATCGACTTTTTTTTTTAATCTCCGTTACTTATTGCTCCTGCTGAGACAAGAAGAGGATCACGCAGAAAGAAAAGAAAAGGAGACGGTTAGCGGAACAGAGACCAGTTACACGGTGTGTACAGTTGTACTGAGATACCACTGGAATACGAACTGTACTATTCTTAGTGTCCTTGTGGCCTGCCAATGGTGGGAATGACCAGTTTGTTAATTTCGTAAGTAAGAAATCGAGCCATACCAAATGTAATTCAAAGCCTGTTGAGAAGTAAACGATTTTAAAGATGTAAACCATTAAAAATATCAAAGGAAAGCATCAACAGAGTTGTAAGAACTTCGTTTATCAAAAATATCATTAGATCGATGTTTTGTTATTTGTAATTTTGTTTTTGTTTTATATTAGGAAATTTTCATTTATTTCCTTACAGTCTTATTTCATTGCACCAATTCAATATTTATCTTTAAATTAAATCTAAATAATGTCTAATTTGTAAATATTTTATAACATACATAAAAATATGATAAATACACGTAATATGCTAATTGCATATTACATAGTTTAATATACTATTCTTATAATGTTCACTACTTATCCAGATATAATTTATAAAGAATTAAGAAACAAAATAAATTTTAATATAAATTTTCATATTTTAAATAACCGATCGCTATAAAATTCCATTTCTGTTATACCTAATATGATGAAAATAATCTATACTATTATACAAGCGATTTTTCGTTTGTATCACTAATCGCGAATACTGCCTAACCAGTCTGGATTAAATTTTGAGCACAATATCTTTATAGTTCTAGGAAGGTTTTGCAATAATAAAACTTACTGGTTTTGAGTTAATATGTGATTAAAAGAGCGATAATATGTGGATAACAGTGAAGTTTGAAAATTGACCGGTAGTTGGCGAGCGTTATTTAACAAGAGAGGTTACAAAGGTACGGTGTTACAACAGGGCTTAAAATTGATTAAAATAGTGTAATTTCTTTTATTCATATTCATTAAATTATTTTTAAAATGTGGTATGACATAAGGTTAGCCACATTGTCATATACTTTTACTAGAAATTAAAGTCCGACCAGATAAAATTATTTCAGCTGAACAAATATTATTACCAAATAAAAATTTTGATCCCTTGCTTTTTATTATTGTGTGTAAAAATATGATTCATGGGCCTTTAGTTTAGGCCTTTAATTTCTTCTGTTCATCCAAACCCATATATTAAATAAAAAATTGTTGTCTAATAATGCGTTTACGTAATCTTCAACCACCTAATCAATGAATTTTTAACCAGGTTAAAAACTACTGCATTGCTTGAAAATATGATTCAAGAAATAATGCTCCATCCCATACATCAATACTGGATTTTTATTGATAAACAATTAAAACCTTAATTATTAGTTAAAATTGTCTAATTTCATTACTTATGTGAGCGGGCGAAGCCGCGACGGGGGATGCTAGTTTTGTATATTTTTCGGTGATATGTCATCGCATGTAAATTGTTTTATAAACATATATATAAAGTCATATAATTTTATACCTTATAGCTATCTGGATATATATAGAATTATAATTATTTTCCTTAACCAGTGTTGGAAAGGATATGTAGGTATTGCTCAGTAGCAAACCCGCGTTCTTTATATACAATTAGATAGGCAGAATAAATCGATTATCCGCTATCGAACTAGACCAACACCGTCCGATTCGTAACGATTTCTTCTTCTGATCCTGGCCAGTGAAAGACGATGGCTATTAAGACGCATTTAGAAAGCACACTCACTGGAGAGCCGGGAGTGGACAGTCCCACGGTAACCCACTCGTTAATAGCCTCAGATTAAAGGGTTTTTATTTGGAGTAGCGGCAACATTCATCTTTATTACCAGTATATAGTAGCAATAATCGAAAGTGGAATCGATAGTAGAATCGATCAAGACTTCAACTTAATTATTATTTCAATTTAATAAGCACATTACATCACTTTTTGACTACCTACTACATTTTACGATCTGTTGGACTCTCTTAAAATATATCTAATGGAAATTTCATCGGGTCGTTTTCCTTTGATCACCGCCGGGTACTTCTAGTAATAAAAACGCAATAAATGATAGCAAAAAGGTTTTTTTTTTGTCATCTATTTATTGACATTTACAACTGTATACAATATAATATCAAATATATCAGGTGAATTTGATGATAAAGCCAAAAATATCAAATCAATTGCTTGTAAAAAAACTACCCATTGTTAGCACATATGAGAAGGTCTCGAGGCCATCTTCTTTTAAGGCACCTCGGAGGGTTATCTGGAATAGAATGTGAAGCATGTTGTGATACAAATGGAGTTGAATGGTTGTGAAGTTTGCTATGAAGCGATAGATAGGTATCTGGTTTGGGCTAAATCAACAGCATATGTTACATTAAGATCTATATAGATCAGTTTTTTAGTCATAGTAAGGAGAGTTTTCGAAGGATTTTGGATTGTTGGAATAGGAGACGAATTGAATGCTTCAGTGAAGCCCAAAGCTCTACTTCGTATGTCGAAATAGGTCTAATTACTTCCATGTAAATGAGTCGCTTGTAATTAATCGGAAGGTTTAAAGATTTGTCTCGTAAATGTCGAAGTCAAAAACGACGATCCGCTTTTTCTAGATATTTAGTCTTATATGTAGGTTCCAAGTAAGGATGACAAAAAGTATATATAATTTTTAAATATTTATATATATTTTAATGTACAGAAATCAAATTAAAGTATGATAACATCACTTCGAAAAATTCTTTCCCTTATGTTGTATACATTTGCACAAAAGTATGTGCCGATTTATTGATACAGAAGTTTCTCTTTGGTAGTGTACTAGGAATCATTGTTATAATAGATTAATCAACATGTATGAGTGTTAAGAAGAATATGCAGGGAAACAAGATAATGTTTGATATGCTCATATGCTGTCCCTGAACGTAACGCAAATACGTTACTCCACTGCATATCAATAATAACAGCGATTTTAATATTTTTTCATCTTTGGGAAGCCTACCCAAATGTAAATAAATTAGTAGGATATAATTATCAACATTTGATAGTAAATCTTTTTAAAAATATCATTGATCCCACTAATTGCAGACGAACATACACTTCGAGTCACTTAGGCTTGTAGCAGAGAGAGGTAACGAGATATAAGCAGGTACCAGAAGTCTATTGTTGTAGTCTTATCTGCGCCAATTTATGTAGCGTAAACGAGAAAAGGGAAGAAGAATTTTAGAAGTAATTTTATCAGATTTTTTTATTTTTAATAACCACAAATGTCACTCATCCAGTGACAATAAGCAGATGCGATAATACAAAAGATAAGAGACATGTCAGGCATGGGGGAGGTTAACAACCAGCGGTACTTGTTTTAGATTTCTTTGGAATACGTTTATCGAGACTATGGTTTGAACTAGATTGTTTATATGTCCATAAAGTTTGCATGGAATTTATCGTATGTAATCTGGATGTGATTTTGTATAGTGGGTATGCATTAGTCAGCGTGTAATGGTTTGTTATTCTCGTACCAGGGTGATTGTGTAATGAGTCTTAAAGTTATCGACTGAAAAGCTATAAGCTAATTTTAGGTATTCCGTAAATTTGTGAAGCGTACGTCCATAGTGATTTTGTTAAGAAAGTATAAATATTTAGTCTTTGCATAATTTTCAATGTTGATTGTATGTATAAAACTTTGAATTAATATAAAAGTCTCAGTCTTTTATAGCCATATTGTGTGTGAAATTAATGAACAGTAAAGATGCAAGTATCGATCCTTGCGGTACTTCCGCCCTTGGTCAGATAGAAGAGGTATCCGAGCCTTGTTCTTGGAAAGGCTTTCGCAAAGTAATAAGAGAAGAATAAAATTATTTTATTATTCATATATACTAAAAGTGAATAAAAATTAACTGGCAGAGATAACACGAAAAAAAAACAAAAAACATTTCGTTATATTTTTATTATTATTTTTCTTTGTTTATTTTTTTTTAGTCCCATGACCAGAGACTCGTCACCCTCCAGTTCTGTTGCCCTCCGACTCTCGTGACTGACATATAGAACGTGAAGATTTTCTGGGTCATCTCGGGAATTGACGTGACAAGCGACTTGTCTTCTAAGACTTTTTTTTTGTTCCTGACTGCCATGATCTGACATCGACATAGAGTACACTCCCGGACGAGACACGTACGACTGTTTTTTATTTTCGTATGCTGGCGGCTTCAGTTACAAGTTTTCTCTCGTAATTGGATATTTTCTCTTCGAAGGTCTCATATTTCACGGGGATACACGATTCGTTGCCCTCTACTATCGTGTCATTTTTTTAAATAATAAAAACGTTTATATTGATATTGACAATTCACTTTATATGTCATATTCTGAGAGAGTGACAAGAGCAATAGTTCTTTTTAGATAGATACATTTCATTTATTCAGCATTTAAAAAGTATAAATGTTTAAACAGAAAAGTATTTAAAAAACAAATTTTTCTTTGGATATACGTGATAAACTATATTATTAATTTTAATATATATATGTATATATATATATATATATATTTTATATTCAGAGAGATGTATGCTTTATTGATATAAAAAAAAAAAAAAAAAAAAAATGCTGCCCAACATTATTAGGTTGCCACACACACAGCATACTAATATGTCTAACTTGAGATAACACTATTATAATATGACAGTAATTAATGATATTTATAATTTGGTTATGATTCTAAGATGTAATACATAATACAATACTAGACCACCTAATATTTTTTTCCTTTTTATTTTATTTCCCTCATTTTTTTTATTTTCCTCTTCTCTTTCCCTCTTTCTACAATTAATATTACTATTACTTAACACACATATATTCTGTATAAGATAGATAATGTTAATTTAGATTTTAGGAGAATTTGCTAAAAAACACAATTTAACATATTATTCTGAAAGTTTTACAAAATAATTTGGGGTTGAAAATGTCAATTTTTTTTTTACAAACTTTTGACTTTTTCATTTTATATCCTGTTATACAAAGAATGCGGCCAGGAATTTTTATCAAATTTATGCCAATACTTTCAATGAAATAAACATATTGCTATAATGTTTTTTTGTCAAAGGGTTAGAATATGTCTTTTTTCAAGCCTCAACCAAGAATCTTCTGTCACCTCTCACATCGAAAGTATCTCCAAAATTAATATAGGCTAAATACGAGGGTTCAGGAACAAGCAACAAGGTAGGGAAAGGATCATGTTTATCTTATCTATTGGACCTAAATTCTTTACGTACTCCAAATAGCGTTAGAAGGACGTGTAATCTATAAATTCGTTCTAAAACAAGCAGGACCGCTCCAGTCAAAGTAAATCACGCAAATTAGAAGTTATTATAACTATATAAATTTAGTTTGAATTGGTTAAAGGGTGAAGGAACAACCGATTAGTGTTTGAATTTTAGAAACAATTTAAATAGCCCCATTTTTCTAAATTTAATTTTAGATTCAAATTGGAAATTTCAAATGAGGTTCTAATGACAAATATTACATCATATGACACAAATATGAAGACAAAATTGTTTGACGTGCTCTAGTCAATGAAGTATTCTGTTTTCCTTATATGTACAATTTAGCATATCATCAAAGTCCAGGTTACATTGATAGTTTGTATTCAGTCCGATGACTTATTTTTCTTAATAACATTATTTTACATTTCTTTTTATTCTATATATCGTTGACACTAGGTAAAACTAACGAATATGAAAAATCGCTTCTTTTTTTTTTTTTTGTTTTTTATTCCGTTCGTTTACTGTTGTTTTGTACAAGGCCTTATGGTAACTATATGTTTCACTACATTGCTTATTGAATATAATATTTTGTATTTTTTCAAAAAGGTTGAATAGTTTTTTATTGAAATAGGGGACGCAACCTGCCTGGAATAACAAAAATGAATATTTCATAAAAAATATATAAGTATAATAAACTAAACTACAAATACAAATATGTACATGTATGTGCGTATGTATGGACAAAGACATCTCAATCACAATAATACTTGTGCCACATCCTTAGAGAGAAAGTTAGCAATCATATTGTTTGGTTCTCCAACAGATAGAACCTCTCCAATACCAGAGGTTCGAGCCCGTTAATGAAGAGACGCTCAAGGCTCCAAACTTTCCTTCCAGAGTAAGGAACCGTACAAAGCGGACATTGCTATTCAACGGCATTGTGTGCTCTCCATGAAGGCGTCGTGACGCCCTGCTCCTGCAGTGTCCTTGTTCTGCTCCTTGTTCACACGGGATCCTGACGGTACGTGATCCTGGCTGTAAGGAGTTTTGTGGTCCTCCTCATCTTTTTCGGTAGACTGGATTCTCCGAACAAGGGGCAGATAAAAAATAAGGGACTATCCTTCAAACTGAGAAATTCTAGCCATTAGAGCGCCGAGGGATTAGGAAAAATTTCTAAAAATAATTTCCTAATATGGTAAGGCAAGATGATCCTTTTTAACCTAACGATCCCCACACCATCCACTATAGTTCGAGGTGAACAAATAGTTAAAAATGGAAAATAGTTTTTAAAATCAACAAGAGAATGTCATATTTCTGTCGTTTTCCGGATGTACTCCCGCCCGAGAACCACAGTATACATTAAATCCTTCCTAATCTATGACTAAATCCTGCGAAATTCTCTCTATCGCAACATTATCCAACCTTCAATTTCATTTTAATAATATATATTTTTTTATTCATACATGCATTTTGCCCTATGTGATAATAGCTGTTGATATTAATTATGACATGTTCGGGAATTACTTTAATATACACAAATTTCTATAGTTTACCACTATTAAGTATTCTAGAAAGCAGAGATATTTTATGTCTTAAAAAATTGTTAAGAAAAAGGATGGCAACCATTAGACATTATTCCTTTCACTCGCACATTATATTCAAAACGCCTCCTCAAGTCACCACAAAGAGGTCACTCCCATTTGTTTAGTGACCACTAAAGTGGCGTACTCTTCCATCGATGATGGCCACGGACTGGCATCAACTATCGCGGTTAGTATGCCAGTAGTGTTATATACACTATAAAAATAATTTGTTGTAAATTTCTAAAGAACATTATAAACCTTACCATAAAAATATATTTAGTATTTTGTTTTTTTTTAATACTTTATTGATATCTAAAACTGTATACAATATATGCAATATGTAATTGTGCGGTAAAATGGTTATAATGACATGACAATGACTTATAACGACCCACTCATTAGTATGAGTATATCATGTTCATATATAACACATCATGGTCACCACCACTAACAGTTGAATTATCACCTCCAATATATTCCAAAATCACATTATTTCCACCTATTTGGATTTGTAGATTTAGATGTTTTAACTGGAACGTGAACAATAACCATAATAAACGAATTGATGGCAATATTATTCAGACTGACGTTATAAGCTCCTGGCCGATCATTCGACAAAATCAACTTTACGTGTATCAATAAACATATTTGAGTAGGTACCCAAATCCACCAGTTTCCCAGCTTCTCTCTCTATTCACAATTAATCTCTGAGGTGTCTGAAAAGAACATGGCCGAGGGACTTCCTAATGTAGAAATTTTATTGAAGTGCTACTAGTAGGTAGTTTCTTTACAAGTTATTGAAAAGTTATTAAAATAATTTTTATAATAATTATAATGATGAATGGTAAATTACCCCTTTATTTTCTAATTGTTCTCTTTTAAGTATTTTACATGTCAGTCGAAAACCTACCACCCCATCTCATTAGTAAATTTATCATTGCTTGGGTCATTAGAAGAAAATATTTTCATTAGTAATTTACTATACCAGTTGCTGTATAGTAAATATTTATTAAGTTTTTTAAAGGCATTTGAAAATAGGCTCAAGTGCTTCACCCTACTATTACCTAAATATTCGACCGTAGCCTACAAATCGGTCCTATTACCCGACTCGACAAGGCCTAAATTTCCTGTTGTATCGCAACCAACTTCCTTAGGGTGCCAATCTGTGGCTGTTCTACATAAGAAACGACCAGGAGGGCGCTTTCAGAAGAGTTATGACCAATCATATTAAGCTACAGTTATGGAAATTGCAACCAGTTTACACAATCTACTTACCGAAATGTAGTATTTTCCAAAATCTCCTTCTGAAAAAAAGAAGAAACAAATCAATAAAACATAAATTTGGCTTAAATACAAATAAAAATAGAATTAGTGTAATAGATGAGTATATAAAAATATCACTAAATATCTCTTTTGAAATCGGAAAAAATCTAAATATCTATAATTTCACAGTTAGGACTATCCCTCGGAAGTTCCACCCTTCGTTCCAGCTTTGATTACCAGATCAAGGATTTTTTTATAATCTTAATAAATTTATTTTATTTTATGAAGATACAAGTATACTTTAGATTTTTTTTAAAACCTCAAATACTCAACCCTTATACCCCTACTTCACTTTTATATCTATATTATTAAAATAATCATAACTTATATTTAGGTTTAAAAAAAAAAATTATTATTATGTAATTAAGAAATATTTTCTATCCTTTTCTAAGGTCGTAATAATAATAAGGACGGAATAAAAAAAAAAATAATAGAAGGTTTGAGAACAAAAATAAGATGAACATTATGAAAACTATTTTAAAATTGTTAAGTACTAAAGTGTTCGGAAATATATGTTGTTGTTTTAATTTTGCAGTTTTTCGAAAAGTTTCTTTTTCTTTGTTTTTTGAAGTGGCAAAGTTAAAATTCGGATTCGGTCCTCTCTGTATAACCATAAAAATTAATTGAAATAACTTTTACATTTTTCTTCTGTATTCCATTTTTCTTCTTTGGCATTTTTCTCTCTTCTACTATCAAGTGACTGCACTATAAATTCAACGGGCTGTAGCACCTAAATGTTTTTTCTAAGAAATGTCATTAAGGATTATGCGTTAGAAATTTAATATATCACACACAAAAAACAAAAAAAACATCGAAAAACTGAAAAGTTAGATCTTTTTGTATTTTGTTCCCCTTTTTTTAAAAACTCCAGTATTTCGAGTTGGCAACTTAAATTAAAATCCAGATTTAATCCCAAACGACACACTAAAAACAGATTATGAAAAAAACTTCAATATTTGTTTCCTCTAGTGACTGGATTATAACATACCTTCTTTACTTAGGGACTCGATTTTATAAGATAATAATGACATTAAAAGTTTTATAAAGTATTTGTTTATAGCATAATTCATCGTTTTTCGTATTGCAATAAACTTTTTTAAATTGAAAAGGAATTAAAAAAAAACTTTAATATAAATAAATATATAATGTTAAAAAAAAAAAACTTTATATATTTTATCAATACTCATTTCTATTTTTAAATGTTGTATAATCATAAAATTAAAATTAATTTTTATTTTTGAATTGAGATGAATAACGGCTGAATAGCAGACTTCGTTACAATTCTATGAATAACATTTTCTACTTTTTTTTTCTTGTTTTCATTTAATTGTGAGGTATGAAAAGAAGAAGACACAAACACTCGCTAAATCCAACGAAGAATGAACAAACTTTCGTGGCGTACTCTAAGAAACCATCCACACAGGGCCGATTCGACACGACTGTTCTCCAACTAAGACAAAATTGTTAAAAAAAAGAAAAACAGGAGAGAAAGCGATGAGCTGGTAAACTGAAGGTTTTTTTTTTCTTTGGAGCATTTGGAAAGCGGTGATTAGGATTTCACTGTTGAGGTGGAAATGTCTTCAAAATCAATGGCATGTGTCAGTAAGTAACGTAATAAAAAATTCAAGATAAAATGATTGTCAGATTGAAAAAGCTATCAAAATGGAGTGAAACTGCCTGATTTGTTTATTGAAATGAGGTGGGGTTTTGTCAGGTAAGATCATTTTATAACTAAGATGTTTTGACAGGTATATGAACCGATCACGTTAAAGGACAAGAAACGAAATATTGTTATTTCAAATGATTAATTTTGATTATGAATTGTGGCATATTAAAAAAATTAAAAGAAAGAAATTATAAGGCCAATGGTTTGTTTAATTTAATGGTATAAATTACCTGAATAAACAGAGATAATATAAATATAAATAAACTCATCTTAATGAAAAAACATAATAAATATTTTAAAACATGATTTTTCACTAATGTAAGTTTTAGGTTATTTTCAGAGATTATTTATTTAAGCTTTAGATATTTTTTAACCAAATTAGATATTTTTAGAAAGGAGAAAAATAAAAGTAAAAAATAGGCAGGTTAAGAAAATATAAATAAGATAAAAAAAAAAAAAAAAAAAAAAAAAAAAAAAAAAATCATAACTATCATTGAACATGATCATTTTGGTTTTGTAATTAGTAAGCCATTTTATAAAATCGACAATCCTATAAGTATATAAATATATCTACAACTTAGTATAACCAATTTGGTCTCATACTTTTGCTTTTTACCTGTATAAAAATTTTTCTAATTTCAAATTTTGGTATTGGTATGGCAATTTATTTTCAGATTACTAATTATTTATTCTATGATTGTCAAACCAGGTTTAAGACAGCGTGGTAGGGTAACTTAAAAACGTTTTAACAAGAATTTATTGACCAATACATTACACACAAACTACCCTAATTAAATGGACTAATAGTAATTTTTTTTACGACAAGTTGGCCTATCTACAGATTCCTACCTTGTGCTGTAGATTTTTGAGTTAACGACAATCGAAATCGAAAATGAAATACTGTTTGACACTAGTTTCGATTGTTGAACGTTTATCACCAATTCTAAAAACTAACGAAAAAATCAAAACATTAGTACTTTTGAACACGGATTATATATATTTAATTTTTAAAATGTATGAAAATAAATCAAACATTTTGATACTCACATAAAGAGGAAAAATGGAAAATCTCCTAGAAGATATTTAAAGATATCCAGGAGTGGACTGAGTGTTAATAAACGAAAGAATGACAGGTAGTTATGTAGATACTTTCAGGGATCTGACATTTATTAGTCACATAAATGGGCATTCCCTTAGGTTTCTCCGATGACTGGTCGGTTTTTATTAATTAAACAACAAAATTAACAATGGGACCATTGGAAATAATTTGGAAAACCTGAGGTAATCCAAAAATCCCTAAAGTATCGAAATGTATTTACCTAACTAATCAACTAAATTCGCCTTTTTACTATCAGACTATTCCTGGGCTCTGATAACTTTTAAAATCCCTTCCATTTTGCCGCCTTAGGTGATTATTAAATTTTTTGATTTGTTGTCAGCCATTTTAGAAATTTAATATAATCTGTGTCGAAAGTTTTTAAAACTGATGATAAATGTCTATGAATTCGGAACTTGTCTAAGAATAAAAAATTCAAATAGCAGAGGCAAATAATTCATTAACTCTAATATAAAATTAAAATTCAAGCTTTTTTTTAAAGAACTTTCCGTAAAATATGAAAAAGGTTTTCTTCTCATAATATTTAACTATAATTCTATATATTTTCACACGCTTATGATATCAAGTGTGACGGTACATATGACGGCAAAGACGAGGACCTGTTATCTTCCAATTAACTTCTTTCTTTTTTTTTTTGGATATCGTAATTGAAGTTGCTGAGAGGGCTAAGAAATACCAGACCCGCTACGGCCGTACAGCAGTTCCAGTAAAAACTCCACCGTTAGTGTCCATCCAGAACAGTAGCGCACCGTCACTACGTACCAATCGCCCCCTGTCAACGGTCACCACCAAGAACTGCTATCATTACAGCTAATCTATCACCTCATAGAGGAATTAACAGGACCGGTAAAAACATCGTTTATCCTTTGGGTCATATCTTACAGCATATTCAATATCCAGGTCATGAGAGTGAAGAACTATGTCAAGCTTAGGTTTGATAAGCCTCAACTAGGGCAAGATAACCAAAAACTTTGTTTTGTAATTCATGGTCTAATATTTATTACCTAGAATATTAAATTACAGGTAAAAGTACAGTATTCCAAAGATAATTTAGCTTTAGTATTTGCTTATAGATTAAGTGTGCGGTTACCTTAGTAACACTAGTTTCAATATACTAGGTCGTCACAAAAAATTAGTTTGTTACTACCTTGTGCATAAGTATAGCTTTTTTACAGATCGCATATTTTACACATCATTAAATACTCCTCTTAGTATTCAGGCCTGAGTGTGACAACGAGGTATGGATATTGACCTGGATATTTTGCAGTTTATTAAATCCAGACGTCTGAGATCGGCAGGGCATGTTGCTAGAATGAGTGATAATGAAAACCCCGAAAGGCTCCTAGAGGAGAAGATATTTGGACGCAGATAAGTGGAAAGACCTCGCCTGCAGTGGGTGGATTGTGTGGCAGCAGATGTGGAAAAAATGCTAAGAATAAGAAATTGCAGCAGCTAAAGAGAGAGAAGTTAGTGGCACAGACTCTTCACGTTAGGAGGCCTTCATTCTTCACGAGTTGTAGCGCCAACAAACAAATAAATACATCAAAATAGTCTGCTGTTTCAACTACTTTCACTCATCTTTATGCCAGTAAATGGCTTTGAAGCCAGTACCACTCATTTGCCCTTGGGCTAAGGAACTGCTCACGTCAATTTTACAAGTCCTCGTAATTATTAAAGAACCGAGGAAAACGTTTTACACTTTGCAGCACCACTAAATTTTCCTAGGTTGAACTAAAACGATGAGGAAGGGGTACTTTGCACTCAAAATTTTATAAGCTATGGCTTGAGTCTACTACTCCACCAAGAGGAACTAGCTCAAAATGCAAAGTTCCACCAAACACAAAGTATCAATTCTGTCCCAAACCAATCCAAAATAGCCGAAGTGTAGCAGTATTTTGACGGATTAAAACTCTCCTACGTCATTAAATTCTTCGCTAGCTGCTTTCGGTTTTTTTACTCGTTTATTTTTTCTCCTGACATTGAGCGTACTTTAAAAAAAAGAACAAAAAAAAAAAGACCCCTTAAAGCTCAAGTCACAAGAAATCAGCCAAAGTAAGCATTGACGTAAATACTAGAAAAAAAACCTTATAAGATTAATTATGGAAGTTGGAATTAAGGATTGTGTTCGTGTACAAGGACTTTTGTAACTACCTAGCACAACCGATAGATTCAAATAGTTAACTGCGAATAATAAACTTAAATAAGACAATTAATATTAAATCAGGATTTTTTCGTAATCAATAAATACAATTTTATTAGCAGTCGACGAAGAAACTTGAAATATTCTTATTATTTTTTTGAAGTGAAACAGAAAATAACTATCTAAAATAAAGCAACTATCTACGAGTAAAATAAATATTGTTTATAGTTGTGTAATGACATTAAAACTGATTATTTAGTTACTAACAAATGATATTAAAATATAAAGTTGTATAAAGTTCCTTTAATTAAGTACCGCAAATTATATATAAATTAGAGGAAACTATTATAGTGTGCAAGAAATGGGGCCTAGGGTGGAAAGCGGGTTGGTGAAAACCGGGCGAGGAAAGCCTGGATCCAACCGCTATGGAAATTGGCGTGATCCGGAAAACATCTTTATCGGGATCCTTCATGGCCTTCCTGGCTAAAGAGGTGTGCCGGCGGATGGATATGGCTCGCAGGCGTTTAGGTTCGCCCAAAATGGCGCGTCAGTAGGATCCTGGGAACTACTCCAGTCATTTTGATATCGCTAAAAAAAAAAAAAAAATTAACGGGTGTGAAGTAATAAGTTGGGTTAATAATTGGGTAATAATTTTTTGGTTTGAGACTTGGGTCGACTCTGAGATGAAGACTTATCCGGCATCCATAATTGAGGTAACCATAAATGACACATATCCTTGTTGCATATAAATCCGCACCAGTGAACCTAAAGCGAAATAACTACTTGATAAAGTAATTGCATGAATTTAATGTTTATGTATCAAATGAAATGTTACAGTTAAATACAAAGTTTAGTTACAGCCTGGGTTGTTACTTATAAATCGGACTGAGAATCCCAAATCGCGGCTTCAGTACAGAATTGATTTAATGTGGACCGAAATTGTGCCAAGTTGATGAAATGGTGAAAATGGGGAATAAGGCCCAAAAATTATAACTAAGACATTCTTAGAGCATTTTTTATTTTAGTTCTCATAAATACATACTACATTTACAAAGCCTTAATATTTTGAAATACCTGTGCATAATTTTAACTTGATGGAGAATATACATCATTCATTTGTTTACTTGTTTGCTTCTTACACTGAACACGGTTAATTGCAGCTTCATCTCTGAGTCAGTGGAGGATGAGTATATAAATCTTGTTGTTATACTTTAATTATTTTTTTCCCTTTATATATTGCATAGTTTGCGGTTCTTTAGTTATTTTGTTTCTCTTCTTTTTATTTATTTCTAATTGTTCATATTGTTTAATGAATCCATAAAGCCATCCGGGTTACTTATTGCTCTCTTTTTTTTTGTAATACTTTCTCAATAAACTTAATTATTAGATGTAACTAGAATACACCTTTAAAGTCGTTCTTCTTCTATTCTGGATGTGCAATAGGTAACAGGTAACAAGCAATAGGTTTTAGATAATAATCAATTATGACACTAGGCAACATACATCTATTTCTCAGGGTTAGCGTGGTATTTGAGATTGTAAAGAATTCATACACATGCCGATTACAGAGTCGCTTTAACAGTATATGTTATAGTAATAGTTGTAAGCGAAAAAGAATGGACAAGGATGTTAAACAGATAGACAGATAAACTTCGTAAGAATATCGATAACAGTAATTTCTCAGCTGGATGAACGGGCAGTGAAATAACGGTCGAGCTACACATTCTAAGCTGACGTGAGCACCTCAAGGACTGAAGCATCTCGTCCTTAGACCCCGAAGAGATCCGCAGCAGTCAGCAAGGATAACGGGGGTTAGTGTGAGCAATATTGCTCCTTCAGCCAGCTCGTGTAGTTGCTAATAAAACAATATCTACACTGAATAG
Source organism: Euschistus heros (assembly GCA_003667255.2). Taxonomy (NCBI): domain Eukaryota; kingdom Metazoa; phylum Arthropoda; class Insecta; order Hemiptera; family Pentatomidae; genus Euschistus; species Euschistus heros. The sequence goes on along the minus strand of RCWM02000057.1, from coordinate 1,837,472 downwards.
AGACTTTACTAGTCATACAGTGAATACATCTAAAATCAGATTTTGATTATTAAAAAAATTATTTTAGTTTAGAATAAAATTTAATACTTAAAAAATATTTTTATTCTACTGAATACTGGAATTTTTCAGATCTTATGTACATAGAAAAACTTTTAAAGATAATGATTCGATAACTTATTGCGTAATTAACATAGCGTGAAAAGGAATAGAAAGCATTCGGGATGAATCTATTAAATACTTTTATGCTGGTCATATCCTTGAGATGATTTGGAAGGATGCCCAAGAACTAAAGAACATCCTGAATCCTTAAAGGAAACGACCCTCTTAGTAGAAACGATGTGACCTATTTCCAAAATAGTTTTCCCAAGATCTGTTTCACTGAACGAGGAAATCAGGCTTTTAAGGAGGAAAAAAAAGGAAGAAAAGAAAAGTAATAAACCTATTTAGATTCGGTTCACAAAAACATTATATAGGGATTTAAATCATCGGTTGTTTGTTTATTTGTTTGAGTTTTTTAAGCGTAAAACATCATCATCTTCAACGCTCGTTTGATCTTTATAATAAATGAATAAATTACCTATAAATAAAGTTCATGATTTTTTAAAATGTATTATGTATTCATTTGGACCTAGACACAGTAACAGTGCTTAGGAGCTACACTAAGCATTCTAAGTCTTTACATCCTTACACCAATCCTTACTACCCAAAATCCTTCGTAAAACTTTCAATGCTCCTTATAATGTCACAAACAAACATATCCATAAAGATCTCAATGTTCCGTATGTTGCTGTTTTGGCCCAAAGAAGATACCTAATCTTTCATAGCAAACTCCATACCCACTCGAATCCACTAGTTTTCCAACTTGCTTCACACTCAATTCTTGAAGCGTGTGAAAAGAAGATAAGCAAGAGGCCTTCTAATGTAGGTCTTTTATTGAATATAATTTCTTCTTAGTATTTCTTTACATGTTATTAACATGTCATTGTAATATTCATTTTCAAATCTATTGGACTTGTATGCAATTTATGCAGTTGTAAATATCAATAAATAGTTAAAGAAAAAAACATAATGCTTGATTTTATTAAATTAATTTATTAATAATCCTTATATGTTTCAGAAGCCCTGGTTAAAGTATATGAAGACGTAAACTCCTAAAAAATAATGAAACGTAGAGACGAAAAAAAAAAAAAAAAAAAAAAAAAAAATGGATGTATTTTTGCATGCCAGTGTATATCTCAGAATGTTTCCAAGTTAATAATTATTTATCTATCTCACTGGAGAACACTGTAACACCTAACAATTAACATAATTTATTTTTATTGTCAGAACTGAGTGTTTAACGGGCAAGTACTGCTGTAGACGCAATTTATTATCTATTCCAGCAGCCCTGGAATGAATACGGAGTACACTCTTCTCTTTATGAACTGGAAACATTGAAATTCAAAGAAGGAAAATCATGCTGACATCACTACCTTGTACAAGATTCTTCGTGGCTTGTTATGGTGTACAACATGTTTTTTTAATGAGAGAAAAGGTGTAAACTTTGTGGTAAAGGAGTTAACATACAGTTGACAAGGAAACTACAAGCGTTTATTTGCTATTATTTAAGGCGTTTAAATTATGTTTTGATGGTTATAATGGCATGATTTGAGGCGATTGAGAGGATGATGGGAGTATGTTAATAAGGCAGTGTTATGAGATCCTTCTGGGGAAAGTCTGGCCTACCGTCCGCTTTGCGATTCGTGATGGATAACTGCAATCTTCTTCAAAAGTCGGGGCTCTGCACTTCACGTAATCGAAAATGAAAGGTTTTTTGTTTCCTTTTTTTGCAAACTATTGTTGGGAAATAATACGAAGTATGCCGTAAGTCGGCGAAATAAAAGGAAGTGACAAGGCTATTTTGCATGAATACATCAAAAGTAACCACTAACATGATAAAAAGTATCTAAATAGTAAATGCTTCTATAAGACCCTGGTTATCTGTTCTATACTTCAATGTGTTCACACCTTTATTTTCTGAACTAGATGGAAATGTTAAAGTCAATTTATATGTATCCTAAAAATCTGACTGTAAGCATTGAGGCCTTTTGATAATCAATACCTAACTGTTGTAACCATTCATTACTTTTTTTTCTTAACTTTAATTCTAAGAAAAATTAATTTAAGAGGAATATGAAGGAAGATTAAATGTAGAAATTCCTTGTAATTTCTATGTTTGAAGATTCAGTAATTAGCTCTCAATTTTTATAGATTTCAAAGTTACAAGACTGCCATATTTCTGACAATGAGAAAACAAGGAATTAAAATTTTCTTCAATAAATATTGCCCAAAATGGGAGATTGGAGAATTTCGAAAGTTATGCCGTTACTGAAATTCTTATCTTCTTTCTTATTCTAAGGATAAGAAATATATAGATCGATCATATAATATCGATAATATAATCATTATAAAGATTGTATACTCCAGAACATGTCTGAATAAGTCCCCCACAGCGCCATAGGTTCTGATCAGCAATCAAATATCAAACGCATTCAATCCTTCAAATTTAAAGTCTTTTGTACTATTGTTTCTCCAATAAACCTCCACATAATGATACCTTTTACATACCTACATCTCAATATAACTTTTGTCCTCGAATTTAAACCTCTTAAAGTTTTGAAATTCCACCAATATTTTTTCAAACATTCCTATTCCCTGGCTCAATGATTATCTAGTCCCACACATTCTTATATCCTGCAGTGACCCCAACACTATATGTAAATATATATTTTGTAGGAGTTCTAGCAAAGGCTAGCTTCTTCGCTTACGTCCAGAAAGACTGTGGTATCGCATATCTACTGAATTTTGTTATATGTGACTCAGCTAAGATAAGAGCACTGGGATCTCTTTGGGCCTGGATTAATCTCCAATAAGTGGGAGGTTCCCGAAAATATGATTTTATTTAATTTTGTTTTCTCTAGTTAAATTCATTTTCTTCTTATATAATTGTTTTTATTTATTGTATATTGCTTTTTATTCTATATCGTCAAAGAAATTTCATATTTTTTTTTCTTTGTAAATATTTCATAAATGGGTGAATGGTCATCAACATTACCTATTGCCCTAGTGTTAGGTAAATTGTAATATTTATTTAATAAAACTGTTTAAAGAAATACTGCCATTTTCGTAAATAATAAAAAACCAAACAAAAGGGGAAAAAACAAACAAAACAAGTTTAAACATTAAATAAATATACACGCAGTTGCACCGTTTCGAATCCGGCCTTTATGTGTAGAAAGTGATTTCGTGGCTTACCCACGGAAGGAATCTCGATCTTTCCACTCTTGCTAGGATAGGTTGGTGACCTAAAAGAAAACCAGCCTTCCTACCATAGTTGAAATACATAAGTACTATAACAACAAAAAAATATATAAATAAAGAGAATGTAAGAAGTCCATGATGAAACAAAATAAATAATGTATTTTCTGAAATATTTCGATATCATATGTTCGTTCATATTTGTATTTAGTTTTGTTTATTTCTTTTTATACCTAAACGTTAACATATATTCAAATGAATACATAACACAAACATCCAAAAAGATATGTTTAATTGTCCCGAGCCTGCGCGATGCCAGGTACTCGTTAAAGATCCCTATCCTAATTATACCTGGATAGGCAAAATTTAGGACTCCCACCGTAGCATCGTCCGATTAGCCATAGCAGCATAAATTGACGTTAAACGAAATAAACAAACAAGATATGTTTAATAATATACTCCCCCCCTTTCAAGAAAAGTGATAGTCAACTCATTGTTAGAAGAGATCTCGCAACACCTTCCTTTACTATTTTTTTACTGTTTCGTCCATATTCAACGAGCATTCATTGTAGTACACTGAACACTAATGCCTTCACCGTAGAAATTTCCATAAACGTGAACAGGACTGCTCACGATCGCCATCGACAGATAACTGTTCAGAATTCTTCATAAGCGAATGTTCTAGGTCGTGAGAGAACATTTTGCACACTTTCTATTGGCCTAAGATGTCAGTCAAGATGTATACGATGTAGTTTCTTGCGACGGATATGGAAACATCTTCTGAAGGTATAATTTACTGTTGCTCAATGTTGAGTAACACAGTACTAATACTGTTACATTTCCTTTAGCTCTTAATGATAATATAAGTATTAATGGCTAAAAGAGTGTGTTTCAGGTCTAATCATGACAATTAATGAAATCAAGGAACAACAGGATTATTCTAAGAAAAATACCTTTTCAATTAAATATTTACGAGATCTAAACGATAAGAAACTTTTCGATTACTCTAACATTTACTAGTCAAACGTTCAAAGCTCCTAATTAATGGAAGGGTTCGGCGGAAGAATGGGTTATGGAACAAAGTACAATTTTGAGTAATATATGTTAAAACTTTTTTTTTTTTTACATTTTCCTTTAGCAGGTTATATGTAACCCCTTCATCTTCTTTATGACTCTTTTTCGATTTGGTTTGAAATATCCAGATTCTGCTACTAAACACCTCCGTACATAATTTTTTTTATCAATGAACTAGATTGTATTTTTTAAAAATGTGACATAACCCTTTCATCCACCAAACCCTTCAATTACTAAAGATTCACTTACACGATAGTAATTAGATCTATTAGGACACAAGATGTTGAGCTTTGAGGTCCAATCTTCCAATTATCGTACTCGATTATCACAATCCAAAATCTTACGTAAAATTCTTAATGCTCCTTTTTATCTCCCAGATAAACTTATCCATAATGATCTATAGGTCCCAAAGAGCAGATACTTACCCTTCCATGACAAGCTACATACCCACTTGAATCCACTAGCTTTTCAACTTGATTCTCATTCGATTTCTGATAACCATCCGAGTCATCTGACAAAGGATGTTCTAGGGACTTTCTAATGAAGAACATTTATTGAAGTGCAGCTAATGGGTAGTTGATATGTCAATTTATTAATTTTACCGCATATGTATGTATTTTGTGCAGTTGTTAATATCGATGAAGTATATAAAAACAAAAAAATTAAGTATTTACATTTAGTTTTATTGCGACTTTTGTCTCCCTCTCTCTATCTCTCTTTCTCTCTCTCTCTCTCTCTCTCTCTCTCTATATATATATATATATATATATATATATATATATATATATATATATATATATATACATATATCTCAGTAGGTACGATTGATTCAAAAACTTCTCCCATCTCCAATCTTCAGTTTAATTTAAGTTTTTAATTCCATAAATTGAAATCGAGAAAATACTGTACTTTTAAGTTTGTTTAAAACCAATTTAGGGATGTTAAGAAATGGAAATTAAGACATCATTGGAGTCTTACGTATTCAGAAGAGAAGCTGAGAATGAAGGAACATAAATGCTAGTAATCAAGGAAATGAGGCTCATATCGTCTGATGTCTAGTGGTAATGGACCTTCCTGCGAGGTAGCAGTGCAACTTCTGGGATATGAAGTTTGTTGGAAAGTCATTCATTTCATGGAGGATTACTACAGAAGGGAAGTATTCGAGCAAGGCATCAAGTTTTATAAAAAGATTACATAACAATCTTCAAATAGAGGAGTTGTAGTTTTTAACAATAAAATTAAAATAATTTTACTTATATTAACTAAAAGTCACATCAGAAAGTCGGTGTTTAAATGGCCGAGCGAGTTGGGGTGAGGGTCTAAGCGCTCTGGGTACTGAAGGTTCGAATCCCACCTGGGTGAGTTAAAATTTATTTCATAACGGATCCACGACATGAATCTTGAACTTCCCACCCTGGCTTAATAACCCATCCTTCCTGCCCTAGTTGGAGTACATACGTACGTAAATTCCCAATAAATAAATAAACACATATCTGGAAGTCGACGTTCTTTCTAGTGGTTCAGTTCTGTTTTTCTTTAATATTTTAAGATAAATTATTACAGTTTTTAAAAAGTGAATAATAATTTTTGTTGAATCTTTATTAAGAATTTGGTTCAACCAAATGTGGTTTGTCAATGGTAATATCTCACTATATTTACATTTAGATCCTATAATAAGTATTTTGTATGTTAATTTAGATATTATTGTAAATATCTAATATACTGAAAATATTATATTGTTGAAATAAAATGGAAGGATAGAGACTATTAAAGGAAATTGAGGAGAGAGAGGAACGGCAGGTGATCAAATTACAGAGCGGATACTTTCTTTTTTAATTTTGTAGAAATTAAAGATATTTTAAGAAAGTTATTATTTTAATAAATATATATCAAATGATAAAATGGAAAAACAAATGAAGTTTTTTATGTGATTACTTATAGAAAATGAATGTAAGAAGTTTCTCATATAGGATTTCTTTCAATACACAAAATATGTTTAAATACATGCAAATTTTGTTCTTAACGTTTATGTACAGCTTATCCTTAGTACCTTTTACCCTGAAAATTAAAAAATAAAAAACTACATGTTTGTCGCCTTCAAGCAACATGTTAACTAGTCGTTTGTTATTAAACGATTAAACCAACAAGGCACTCTGAAAAGCAGAGGAATAGCAAGAGGTTGGCAGAGCGAGGAGAAGGCAGATCAAAGCCGACCGAAGTTGAGATACCTTGAAGACAGGCAGGTAAAAGAAACGTTAGAACTCTGAAGGCCCTAAAGAAGCGACGATTCATGAGAACAAACAAAGCAATAAGAAGGAGCGTGCAAATCCAAAGCCGTGTACAGTACTCTGCTACTGACCGCCCAACAATAGCTCTACGGTACGGTTGTCATCGTGATCCTTGGGGTAGGACAGGACATTACTGGAGAGGAAGGGGGTTCTGAACGAGATGGAAAATGAAAATTTTTGTGACATACGTTCCATATGCACTGAAGTTCCACAAAATATAGATGGCTCTCAAATATAAAAAAATAAAAAATAAAAAGAAATTGTTCTTTTAAAGTGAAGCTATTTTATTTAAGCATAATGCGACCACAAAAGATCAAGATATTCAGGCAAATATCTTGTCGACAAATTTAAAATATTAGGAAACAATGTTAAAAAAAAAAAAAAATTAATGCACTACGATATCAAGTACATAATAATATCGTCTATACAAATGCAAATATTGAATTTGAAAAAACGCGTTTTTTTTGTTTTTTTTTTTTTTTGTTTTTTTGCTTTTGGATAAATAGTTTGCATAATCGGCTATTTGACAGGGTTATCACTCCCCTTTACAGAATAAATTCAGATGAGTTCGCTTCAACTTACATCAGTTATAAGGCGAACGCTAAAGTAAAACAAAAAATGCGTTTTTTTACATTCGATACAGCATTTGTATCGACTATGTACAATGTCTATGAGATTCAATGAAAAAAAAAAACAACCAAATCTGTTATTATAATAAATTATAAAGTCATCCTAGTTCAACTTTTTAAGGTCGTTTAAGTATCATTTTGTTCCTGGTGCTAACGATTAGTCATCAAAAAATATATATTACAACGAATGATTAAGATACATTTATTCACAATCTAATCTGATTAATTGCAACAGTATCGATTTACGATCACGAACTGACACTAGTAAAAACCTTCCTTCATTGTCTCAACGAACAATGGACTTCTATGAATAATAATAAAAGAAAAAGAACAGGAAGCCTGAGTATCGATGACTGCCTAGACATCAACACTGACAGGCCAGGACCTCCTAGATCACGATGTATCGAGACAAGGCCGTCAGTGTTCCCACCAACTTCAAGGGCTCTTCTGATCAAGCAATCAGTTAAGAGAACTTTCAAGAACCTTTTGACCGCTTAGGCATAGGCGCTAGTTCTGGTAGCTAGTGATCGAACTGAACCATCTTTAAAGTCATCATCAGTTCCAAGACCCTATAAATTACTGTTTTTCCAGAAAGGGTTTGGTTGTATCAGAAGTTAGGAACTCGTAGTACTAAACATTATGATAATATTGCATTCTTTGTGAGGTTCGTATTTCCCATGCCATTATTGGCATCGAACAGCCAAAATTCAACACTTTCCAGTTAGTGTATTGCTTTATGCGCTTGGAGAATAAAATAGAACGTCTTTAAAAAATGTTATATCTCATTATTTTAGAACTTTCTGGTAACATTCCAAGATGGAAGGTTGCATGGCTCAAATAGGGAGTAAGGACCTACTTGCTTGTCAAAAGAAAAAAAAAAAAAAATTAATACTCTTGGCTCCGGGTTCATTTGGTATAAAATTAATTGGATAGTTAATTGAATGATCTTTCTTATAATGATCACTAAAGGTATAAAAATAATTTAATGACTATTAGCTCATGATATTTGTTTATGGGGGAAAATGTACACTATAGAGGAAACATTTTCAATGAGGGATTAAAAATATCTAAATATATATAGAAAAGATATTTCATAAATTAATTTTTTTTTATTCCCACAAAATATTTTATTGTTAAAAAAAATAATCAATTATGTTCCAGTCCTAAAAAATACTTCAATTAAATAAAAGAAACATAGTATAATGAACTATTTACATTCAACCAATTATTAAAAAAACATGTATTTAAATTCAATTAGTATTTTGAAATTTATTCTTTATTTATAATTTATATTTGTTATACATGGTATGAAATGAATTATCATTTTAACCTATTACTCTTTACTGAGGCAGATCGTACTCATCAGTCAGATTTATTTTAATAAAAAATTAATAATATTTCATAATTTTATTATTTTTTTCTCTGTATACATTTATTGAAATTTAAAACCGTACAAACTATACGCATCAAGTAAATTTATTTACGATTATAATAACATGTTAAAACTTTAAAAGAACTACTCACCAGTAGCACTTTATCATAAATTCTACACTAGAATGTCTCTAGGCCATCTTCGTTTCAGACGCCTGAGAGGATTATCAGGAATGGATTAGGAAGCAAGTTGAGAAACTAAAGGATTTGCGTGATTATGGAGCTTACTATAAAACGATAGGTATCTGGTCTGGGCTAAATCAGAAACATATGGAACATTAAGATCTTTATGGATAAGTTTGTTGGTGACAAACTAAGGAGCATTGAGGATTTTACGAAGGATTTTGGATTGTAAGGATTGAATACGAGATGACTTAGTGGAGCCCCAAAGCTCAACTCCGTACGTCCAAATACATAGTCATGTATATGAGTCTTTTGTAATTAATTGGGAGCTTTGAATGTTTGTCTAGTAAATGTTGAAGTAGTCTGAAACGATGGGCAGTTTCTTTTCGTTTTTAGCCTTGTATGTGGATTCCAAGTTAGTCGTTTGTCCAAGTAGAGTTCTAGGTAGCGGATCTGTTCAACAGGGATTAGTGGAATATCATTAAAGGATACTGTAGGACAGGAAGTCGTAGGCTTACGACGTAGGGTAAACGTTATTTGGTGGGGTTTGTTTGGATTTATTTTGATTCTCCACTTTTGTCAGCATTCCTGAAGGTTTAGGATATGGGATTGGAGTGTTTGAGAGGCAATGAATGTTTACTGATAACACACATGTGTCATCATCGTAAGTGGTGAGGATGAGTTGGAATGTAAGCTGTATACACTGTGTAGAGGATAGGATCTAGGATACTACCTTGAGAAACACCGGCAGAATTTTATTATTAAAAATATACATTCACATGATGTGGGATGAACCCAACATACTTCCCATCTTCAGACAAAATTATATCTAAAATATTACAATTATATAATATTTAGTAACATAACGCAAAATGATGTTATAAAAACAAAACATTATGAGACGTCCTAATTGAAGGCTTTTTTATTTATTAATTATTATTAAAATACATTACAACTATACAAAAAATTAAAAACAGAGAAGAGAAGAAGATTCGGAAGGATAGAGACATAAGACTTAAGATCAAAACATTTGATCGGAGACAATGCACAATAACGACGAAGAATGGCAGGTCAGAAAGAATGGAACGTTTCTGGGAGAACAAGAGGAAGCTGAAAGTCAAATCTCAAGCTACTAGGAACATTTAAATGCTTATGGACTGATTTAAGGGCTTCAATGTGGGCTTAAATATGTAAATAAATAACTTTTTTGAACCATGATGCATAATAAAGTCGTTATGGGGTTCAAGGCACTAAATATTTTAATCTTTTTGTTCTAAAAAGATAAAACAAAATATTACGTTCTTATTTAAACTATTACCAATTGATTGTTTTAACAATTATTATTATAATATAAGATTCGTATTTTTTTTTATTTTTAATTTATTAATTATAATCTTTTGAAAAAACTTAAAATGTATTTGAATATCACCAGTGTTTTAAAAACATTTGAGCTTTGGTGTTATATTTCGAAGTGGAGGAAAGTATAAAATAATAATTACTCCTTAATAAAGTTATACTGTTCTTTAAATTAAAAGAAATTTAAATATCTTCAATATCACCAGTGATGACGATTTAATTCAATATTAATACCACCCAAATAGACAAGAGTATAGACACCCTGAACTATGTTGACACATCGCTTTATGCAAATCAGCCACCGCATATAAGGACCGTTGTGCAGGCACGGTGCCACTACAACCCATTGTCACCTCACAATAGGACCACATGCACATATAGTGGTGTGCATCACTACGCTTCTAGAATAGGCACACTGCCTTATAGATCAGTTATCGTCTGTTATACAGGCCAACACCTTGCAATAACAATCCTATCTAACTGGCAGCGTATCTGAGGATAGCGTTATCGCCATTCCGATAGCATTCTTCGCAAAACTTCACAAATACAAAACAAATCCAAATATAGGTATTGTAATCAAATCGACAATTGGAAATCTATGTTTTGTTCCTATTTAACTTGATTAACTACCAAAGATTGAAAGGTTATAATAGATCTTTTTTGTTTTTGTTTTTCTAGATTTTAATAAATTTCTGAGTCTCTAGTCCTCTCCTAAGTCAGAGCCTTCCTGCCCCTTGCCTATCCAAAATAATATTATGTATACATAGAGCCATCTATAATATTATATAAAACTATAACCCATTTTTCGATTGCGATCACTAACCGCGAAAACTACTGAACCAATCTGTACTAAATTTTGACCACATCATCCAGGTTTAGAATGGTTTAGTAATAATAAAATCTACAGATTTTTCGATATGTGGCGATCGCCATTCTACATGAGAGGTTACAAAGGTACGGTGTTATATAGAGCTTGATACTGATAGAAAACTTCACTTATATTTGGTTAAATAATTAGTAAAGATTTAAATATTTATGTGGGTGACATCTGGAGCCCAGTAAAGTTGTAAAATCGACCGATACGAGATTAGTACCGTTCCTTAATAGAATTTATAATGGTTGAACTACTGTAACCATCTATACCAAAGTATAACTATATCGTTTTTATAGTTCTAGAAAGGTTTAGCAGTAATATGATTTACAATTTTAAATATTTAAATTTACAGTGCTGAGTGGAAGAAAGGAGGATCGCCATACTGCCATATACTTTTATATTTAATTCACTTTATTTCACATTTGCTCCCCTTTAACAATCATCATATTTTGTTACATGTTTCGAGACCCACGTCCCATCTTTAGACATTCTTCTGCTTTTTTTCCTCTTCCACTAACATCTTCATAATAATGTGACACTCTTCATTATAATTACAATGTGTTCAGTCAATAAATACTATTACAAATGAGTATGGTAACTATATGCTGATCTAAAAAGGAAGGAATGGTAGTTGCTTCTGCTCTTGCCAGACATCTAATTTTAATCCTTATGTCAAGTAGTAAAGCTGTTTAAAATAGAATAGCTTAGTCATGTTCATGTAACACGATTTTATATTTTATATGTTATGTGAATTTCCTAATAAAGGTATAAAAAAAAAAAAATCAAAAAAAAAATCAAAGTTGAGTTATTTTAAACATGAATCTGAAAATCCCGCCATCCCATATTACCTGTGTACCTGAATAGCGTATAATGACATAATCGACACTCTTTGTAGCGTGTTCCTGCCTTAGACGGCACAAAAAAACATTTTTTATCTTCGCCGCCCCTTTCAAGTCCCTGGCTACAACTAATCTAGTGAATGAGACAACCTGAGAATGTTTTGGAGCGGAATATGTAGTAACTAAGACGGTAGTTGATGATATTAGTGTTAAATATAATGAAAATATATGAAAGACCCTTATATTAATTTTAAAAAATTCAAATTCTGAATATATCGAGGTATAAATACCATGCTTTTAAGAACTCAATTTCTGAAATATGATAATTAGAAAATCAAACATAATTTACTCAATAGGCTTTATTACTTAAAAATGTAATTTTCTAGTCTATTTGTTTACGTAATGTTTTATCATTGATCTTTCATTTACAGTTTTTTTCTTTTTTGCAAAATTCAATCTAAAAAGTAACACTCCACAAATTATGCAGCATATAACTTCATTGAACTTCATACAATAGTCTCAACTCTCCAATTCTCCCTGTCATTAATCAAGAATTATAAAAATTTATCAAAATAAAACTCAGTAAAGTCATTCAATGTTTGGATAACATGCACTTAAAACATCTGGCAACCTTATAAATTTAAAGATATATAAATTTGTTAAAGAGTGTCCATTTGATCGGATTCATAGTGATATTCTTCTTCTTTCGGTGCCTATCCACTTCGGATGTTGGCGATCATGATGGCTATTCTTCTCTCATCGGTAGCAATGCGGAAAAGTTCCGTTGAAGACATTCTGAACCAGCATAGTGATATAGTTTGTATAATATATAACACCTCCAGACAAATCTACCCCTCGAAAAAGAAATATTATATAATTTGAAAACTTTGTGGAATGAGATCCTACTAAGAATATTATATTTACTTATCATTATAAGTATTTAAAATAGTCAGTAAATCCATAGTGAACATGAAATCGCTTTAATTGCATAGAAGAGAGACTCTTAACTCATTAGTAAACATCCACCATAAAATTTTAGATATTTTTTTTTTGTCAAAATCAAAAATTCAAAATGGAACCTTTAATTATTAAAAGGTGAGAAATAAGTACATAGACAAACAAGTACTTAAGTACATATGTATATGTATATAAATATTTTACAGTTTTAATATAAACCTACAAACCTTTGTAATGGAGTGGAGGGAAGAGCTAAACAGGAAGGGTATGAAATCAATAATGCCAAGAGTAAAGTGATGCAAGTGGGGAGGATAAAAGTGGTTGTCCACATTTTATGCAATGAAGATATACTGCAATGTGTGGACATCTATCAATATCTAGGCACTATGGTAAGTAGGACTGGTAGATTGAAGCAGGAAATTGGAAACCGATTAAGCAAGGCAGATGGGGTCTACTTTCAGATTAATCATACCATAATCGGCAAAAAGGAGATAACTCGGGACACAAATTAGTTATCTTCAAGAAAGTGTTCCTACCGGTCCTCATGTGTGGAGCAGAGCATTGGACCGCCCTTGATAGCCATATTAGAAGACTCACCACTTCAGAAATGAGATTCCTTAGGAGAGCGGTTGGAAAGACAAGAAGGGATTGTGTCTGGAATGAGATCATTAAAGAGGATATGAGACCAAAAAGAAGACGACCCTTTGGCAGGCACATATTGTGAGAGAACGCGGAAGGACCATGGACCAGATGAAACGGATAGCTATGAATCGAGAGGAATTGAAAAGATGGGGCGAGGCGCATCAAGCTCTATGCTGAAAGGCACAAAAGAACTAGAGAAAGAAGAAGAAGTAATTTTAGTAAAAACAGTAATAATAACAGATCGCCACTTATACATGAGTGAATACAGTTATATATATTGTTGTTACATATATTATTAACCTTCGAAGGTATTATATCTAAAATTATATATAGCCTGAGATACATGCTTCATATACATGTACTATATGTATACATGTATATATATACATGTACTGTGAGCTCACATACACACACTGACCTATACAGAGAGCAGCTAGTCTTCTAGTGTACCTCTCACCTTTAGCCTTCACCTAGCGGAACTTTAACTCTCACTGTTGTCAATATGTCAACAAGAGTAATTGTACTACCTTCCTAACGAGCTTACTCCTTGCTGTACATATACATAAATCAGGATTAGAAGTTGAGTCCTGATACAAGGGGTGTCCTTATGTATGAGGATAAGTGACCTACGCAAGAAAAAACGTCGGTGGTTCGTGTTGTATAATTTTTCACACAGCTACTGGTTGATTCCGACAATCTTTCATTTGGAATAATCTAACTTTTATCATCTTTATTAACATAATAAACCAGTTATCATAACAACTTCTATAAGCTCTATAAAAGTAAAAAAAAAAAAAAAATCTCTTGCTTGTCTTAAAACAAATTTTAAAGACGAGAAATAGGAACACTTAAGATGTATTGCTATAATATTGGGGGCGCACACTGTTATGTGTGAATAGATTTGTAGGTCCTATTCTGAAACCGGCCAAGGAAAACTCGTCTCTACATTAAAGGGACTTCATATAGACTATGGATTTAATGTTTGTTTTTTAATATTTAATTTGCTTAGTGAGCTCTTATTCCAGCTTGCTATGTATGTAATATTTGTTTTGAGAGGAAGGCATGTGTTCGAAGTTGTTATAATGTCAGTACTTCGCTTGGTAGGGTGAGCGCCAACCAAGCGCCTGTCTATCAACGATCATGTTGCCAACTATTCCTATATAACACAGAATCCAAATAAAATGGAATGTATTTTTGAAAATTTATATATTTGTAAATTAATAATAATATAATATTTAATTAATAATAAGTGAGTGTTATAATGTTTTTTTTTTGTTTTTTTTTATAGACTAGAAGAAATGGATAGTTGAGGCTACTGCATGAAGTTCAGTTGTGTATATTCTACAAAGTATGTTGAATTTTATTTTGTGTGTTCTATTTAGAGAAATCATATAAAAGAAGACGAAGGAGACAAAAGAAACGAAATAGATTCATTAGATTTAGGTGCACCAATGTATATTTAATGAAATTAGAGAAATTTTGAAGAAAATGAGAATTGTGTTTTGAACGATTTTGGTTAAATGAAAGGTACTGCTTTTAAAATGTCAAGAGAGTTATGGTACATTTATGGCTCCTTAGAGGGTTTTGAATTTTTAAAAGTTAGTGATCTCAGCACTACAAAAAACTACAACTTCCTCGGTACACAAATTTAATTTCTTTAAATATGTAGCTTCCTCCCCTGGCTAGAATTTGTTGGTAATCAGAAGGATAGCCCGTCTTTCCTGTTCTAGGTCTAACGTAAGGATGTTAAGTTCAACAAACAAACAACGTCCTTTTAAAATACTATGACGAAAGAAGTCCCAGTTAAATAACAGTTTAGTGAAGAATGTTTTAATTTTTGTTTTTTAGTATGAATAACCCCTAATACATATTTTAAAAAAACCTAATAAACAATTACATTGGTGGTAGCAGTGAAGAAGTGGATTATTCAAAATACCTTAAAAATGTGTTTGCTATTACCATCAAAGTATTTTTAATATATGTTTTATGAAAAATTCTTTAAGTTGTGCTTCTTAATAAGGACAAAATATATCTAATTTAATACAAGTGATATTTTTAGAATAATAACAAGATTCAGTAAACCGATCAAAAATTCCTTACTGAAAAGTGCACAATTTTCGCTTATCCATCTCTTTATGACAGAAAGGGATAATGAGGTGATTAAGATTATTATAGAAGTTCTAGAGAAATAAAACATTCTAAAAAAAATTAAAGCTATGGTAAATGACAGCGGCAGTTAAATAACTTATCAATTGCCCACAGTCTTCAACTTGATTAAACTATAATAGAATATGTAATCTAATAGAGGCTACATATAGGCTTTTGCAATAGAAATTCGTATCCAAGCCGTGCACGGCGAACAGAGAGGGACGATGCGGTGACCTTGGAAGGGACTTTCCCAGTTGATTCTTCCCGGAACTTTCTCCAGTACGGAGGCGGTAATTGCCACCATCGGCTCTAGAACTCGGTCAGTCCGTTCATGGCCTCCTATAGTCCACCCACCACAATAACTATCTAGTTATATTTCCTTCTTCGGTCAGCTTCATGAATATTATAATTTCGGTCCTCTTTGCGTTGATGGTTTAAACATATATATTACAATACTTTAAAATATTTTTTTAATATTCCAATAATTTAATAATTTTATTATTTTTTATTTTTCGACTAAAAAGACAAGATACTGCTTGTCGTTATTGACTACTTCAGAATTTACTACACAAACGTTCAAAGCTTTTAATAAATTACGAAAGACTCATATACATGACAGTTATTTATTTGGAAATACGGAGTCGATTTTTGGGGCTCCACTAAACCTTCCCATTCTTCTCGTATTTAATTCAAACAATCCAAAATCTTTTGTAATATTCTCCATACTCCTTATTATGTCACAAACAAACTTATCCATAAAGATCTTAATGTTGCTGAATTGACCCAAACCAGCAGATACCTATCCTTCTATAACAAGCGCCCTACCGATTCAAATCCATTAGTCTCCCAACTTGCTTCACACTCGTGATAACACTCCGAAAGTTCTGAAAGGATAAGTATCTGGTTTGGGCTAAATTAGCAATATAAGGAACATTGAGGATTTTATGGAGGAAATACAAGATGATTTGGATGGTTTAAAGGGCCCCAAAGCTCAACTCCGAATGTCCAAATAGCTCAAATTACTGTAATGTAAATGAATCTTTTCTAATTAATTGGAAGCTTCGAATGTTTGTGTGGTAAATGCTGAAGAAGACGAAAACGAGGATCAGTTACTTGTCTTTTAGTCTTGTAGGTGGATTCAAAGTAAGACGTTTGGCTAGATGAGAAAAAAAAAAAAATTAAAAAAAAAAAAAAAAAAAAAAAAAAAAAAAAAACAATAAATCTAACGACAAAATTCAAAATCTCATTGAAAAATAAAAGAAATTTTTTTTTGAGATTTTGAAAAACATAACCACCAACTCGAACTATTCCGTCAATCGTGCCATAATTTATAAAAGATCAAAGTAAATCGAATAGAGGATTCTGATACCAAAACTATAGTTCTATATCTATTTAATTTTACCTTCATTCGAAAAATCTCACTCCAATGTTTACAACTATCGGATCTAAAAGAACCCTTCCACCTACGTCTCGGTCAATACCTTGAATGTTTAACTGTCGGATCAGCGAAGATTACCTCTGGTGCACCATAAGCAATCGTGATAACCTTATGGTAGGAATATGATCTCTGAATCATTGGCTCTGATATCATTACGGCTTTATTCTCTTCTATATCAGATATCGTATCTCCTAGTTGACACACAATACTCCTGGAAATATCTCCTTCTCTACGAGTCATAAGGACATGGGAATTGTCCTTGGTAGATTTCTTTATGATTCTAGTTGAAATAACACTGCGATATGATGGATTGGATAGTTTGAATCTATCAGTACTCAATATTTTTTTCAAAAAATTTAATCGCACCGGTAAAATAATAATAATTAAGCAAAACGAAAATAGTGGCATATGGGAAACATCAACCGTGGTAGAAACTCCTGACCAGTAATCAATACATATTTAAATAACAATAATCTTATTATTTATGAAAATAAAACGAAATTTTAAATATTTTTTATCGATTTGGAATCGCTTGAAAAATATTTAAAGCATCAATCCCATTATCTTAGCCTAGGATCATCGTAAATAAACCTTCTATCTTATTCTCTGTTATAACTTTTTTTTTCTTTTTTTTTTATTATTTACATAACCTACTACCCACAAAAAAGAGGCAGATTTTAATATTTAGAATAAAATATAGAGAGTATCAAAGAGATAACGATAAAGAGAGTATCAAAAGATAACTTAACAGCTATCATTAAACACGGTTTCGTTTTGCTATAGATAGCATTATTCCGCTTTTGGAAAATTTAAATCATTAAGGTCAATTTTAATCAAATAATGTATAGTGGTTAAGTAAAAACAAAATATAATAAGTATTTATTTAATTTTATTTTTTAATTCTTCTTAAAAACCGTTTTCTAATTTATTTTTACAAAGCCGAACCAGATAGCTATCCTTCTTTGATAAGCTCTATACTTATTCTAATCCACTAGTCACTCAAGTTTCTTCCCACTCCATTTCCGATAAGCCTCCAAGGCGTCTGAAAAGGAGATGGCCAAGGGACGTTCTAAGATATGAAATGAAAAATAAACTTTATTCTGGGACAGACTGTCCCCTAAAGTGCACAATAAAAAGGTACAATTGTCTAGCTGAGATTAGTTACAAATCAGCACATCAGTATTACAAATTAAATTATGGGGGGGGGGGAACAAAGAAGAGAGAAGAAACAAAGAAAAAAAAATTAATATTAAGTAAAAATACAGATAAAATAAAAAACAATCAAGAGTAAAAAATTTAACACACTTATGTACATTTATTATATATTATTTACATTTTTGAGGAAGATTGAAGATCGAAGAGATGGATAAATAAAAGGTGTTTAAAAGCAGTTAAGGAAGAGACTTTGCGAATATGGATAGGGAAGGAATTAAAAAAGAGGTAGCACGGATGACGGATGAAGGATTTTTCAAAGGAGGCAGTTCTATGTGAGGGGGTATATAGGTTAGAAAGATAGATGTTTTATTGATGAGCTCCCAATGGACTGTTGATTTTCGAGTTATTTACAATAGTAAAAATCAATAAATTAATTTAAAAAATAAAAATATATGATATTGTTTGTATACATTATAATATGAAAAACACTATATATTTCTAACCCTTTTCCTTAAGGTTCGTTAATTATGTAATTTTTTTTTTTTTAAATAATTATTATTCTTGACTGAGAATATAATTTGCAGCTTCATTTTAAATCCAGTTTAAAACGAAAATTACTATTTTAACAGTCCTTATTTCTTTTCTTTTTCTTTTTTTATAAAAAGAAAACTTTGAGTTGAATTAATGAATTAAAGGGTCTCCCTATAATACTAGTTGGTCGTATAATTTCGCAAGATTTCAATTAAAATTTCGTCACCACATAATGCAGGAGGAATCAACTAATGTAATAGATTCAGATGTTTTAATTAGCACTGTCACGTATTTTCATGTTTTAAAAAAAATATTGGATTTTTTAAATTTATTATTTATATGTTGACTTTTAAAGTGCGTTAAAAGAAGAAAATACATGTTTCAAGTTTGTTTCAAAATATAAGGAAGCTACACTATTTTATTAACTCTTATCGACAATATGAACAATAGATTTCACTACAAAGAAATATGTTTTGCGTTGTATAACAATTTATGATGTAATAATATCGGAATAATGCAACTAAAAATATTTTTTGGTTTTTAGTGGACTTCGAAAATAGACTTTTTGTTAAAAAAAATCAGTTTCTTTTAACTTTAAATTACAAAATTAAAAATATAAATTAAAAGCTAAGCTAATTGTTAAACAACATTGCAAAATCAACGTTTGGATTAACTATACCCTTGAAAACCTAACTCCTTTTTCTCGATTATTAGGAAATGAACTAGAGGGCTGTGCAAGGATGTTGAAACCAGAGACAAAATTAACGAAAGGAGGAAATGAAAAAAGTAATGAAGGCAGTAATTGTAGCTACAATGGATATTTCGGTGAGATCATTTTACGTTGGGATATAAGTTCCTTGAACAATATACGTTACTATTATAAATCTAGATTTATCAGTCCTGTTACGCCTCACAAAACTGGAATGATTTTACATTGTTGCGAGGAATAGTAAAAACTATTCAAGTATAAAGCGTTAACTGAGAAGGTCGGTCTATTTGTATCTTTAAAGATATACTCAATAATATAACAGTTAAATTAACAACAGTCAACTTAAGTACAGTAGTCGCGTGTTTCAGGAGTATTTGCTACTGGTAAAAAATTTAGAATAATTGCGAATAACATAACAAAAAGAAAATGCTATTCCTTCATACATTATTTACAGTATGTACCTGACGAAAAATATTTTAATTTTTTTAATTTAATATCCTTGTTTCTAAAGTTAAAGTTTTCGTTAAAGTAGTTTAGACAAAAAAAGAAAAGGAATTCTTAATGTTGTTTGTTTATTAGGCCTTAACTTTCTAATGTACTCCAAATAGGAAAAGTAAATTCTTAAAATGAAACTAAAAAAATTGTTGATGAATATAAGTTTCTGTAATTATTGAAAAAAACTAACAGAGCCCTCCAAATTTACTGACTGTTAAATTATTGCGAAAACTAGTCAAATAAGAATAAGATAAAGGTGGGGATTCAGGACAAACGGAGAAGCGGGCGTCACTACACAACCAGTGAGGCTACAGTAGTTGCTACTTGGAAGAACGAACTAAGACCTGGTAAATAAATCGAATAAGGAAAAGTTATATGAATTTTAAAAGATAGATAAGAAAACTATTTAAAAACTATAGGTGACTCCGCGTGCCTGAAACTACAGTAAAACCCGAAAGCATCCCTTGAGGCGGACCTCTATGGGTGTATGGAGAATTCTGTCAGACCTGCAGGGAAATCTCAACAGAATTCTCTATCCACACGTAGGGGTTTGCCTCAAGGCTTGCCTTCTGGTTTTCCTCTGCGTGTGGAGCCACCTTACTAGTAAGTTGGAGGAGGTACAAACAGAGAAGCCCGTCAAATATTGTCATATTAGGGTTATGACCTCACCGGACATCTTCCAAAGGCGGAAAAACCGCAACTGAAGCCGACCAAAGATGTACAGCACTCTTACTGCTTCTCTTCATCAAGTTACCCCCTCACCCTTTCCCCTCAACATGGGTTAGCTGAGGAGATATTGGTGAGCTAAATGATGTCAGACTCTTTATGTAAACCAATAATACCTCTGATTTTAAAATAAAGGCATAATTCAACTAACTTTAATAAGCTTTCAAAACAAAAGTGATCAAAATCGATTGATTTCAAAAGAGAGCTGTTTCAATCCATTTCTTTTTAAAATAATTTTAATTTAATCGCCAAAGCAAGGGCTTGAATTATTGTCAAGGTTTATACCAGATCGTAGCCTCCTCCCAAGAATGTCCTTTTATTTAAAAAATAGTTTTCTTAGAGCAATATTATTTTATTAGAAGAACCTATTTTTGAAACACATTATCAGTGTGTTCTACAAAGACTTCAATACAGAATAGATTTCACTTATTCCTTCACTTTGAAAATTCTCATGCAATTTTACAAAAATACTCAATATCGATTTAATCTATATAAATATATGAAAAATGTTTTTCGCATATTATTACATATATCCAAGTTATTTTCATTCGATATCATCATAAATATTATAAGATTATAAGTGTATTAATAAAATAATACTAATTGTGGTGAGTATTGTGATATACTTTAGCGTTTGGGGCATAGCGAGGAGGCGATAGAGCTCAGAGCGGAAGGCACTACGGTCAATGATCGCAGCAGGTGACCACCTACCCTTGACACACTCTGTCGATAACCCTTGTCATCGGCTCTTCGCGATTAACAAGGGTTTGGTATGTCAGTGCTACTCCGTGGGTAATGGCCATTCAAGAACAGGAAATATATCATTCAATGAAGACGTGCTTAACTATAAAAATATAAAGAACGCCTAATTAATTATTCTTCGTAATGATACGTCTACTCTTAGTGGAAATAATACTAACACTGAAACTCAAGTAATTTTTTACGTTACAAGAAACGAATATATTCATATCCTATATCCTATATATCCTGAGTTTATACTGAATCCACTTTGGAGGAGTCAACGTTTTTTAACAGACAGATTCAATTAACAAATCTGAACCTCGCAACCTTTAATAGCATGATTTACCGTCCTTTAAACATAACGCTAAATGAACAAAATTATAACAAAGAAATTCAAACCTTATACAATTTAGCCAGCAATAACGGATAGGTGCAGAAAATCACGATTGACAACATTGAACAAAAAAATAAATCCGTAGAAAAAACTATTAATAATCTATACTTAAAACCTGTAGAGGATAAACCTACTCTGAAGAAATATTTTTTTCCAAAAAAGTTGGAAAGGAATTAAGAAAATTAGGTTTAAATCCAGCATTTAAAAATATAGTTATTTCTCTTCACCTAAAGATAAAATAAACCATTTTCAAAATAGCGGTGTATAGTTTATTAGGGAAAAACTGATGGATCAGTAAATCAAAGATTAAAATAACGTATGAGGGCATAAATAATAAGAAGCAGAATTCCAACTTTGCAATCCATTTAAATGAAAATAACCATAAATTTAACTAAAACTTGGGAGTGAAACTAATACATCACGTAGAACATTAAATTAAAGATTTATGAATCATTAGAAATGATAAAATCGTTCAAAACCAAATCAGATCCTTATTTAAAAATAATCATATAAATATTTTCAGTTGTCTCAATTTGAATATTTCTTCTTGTAGGAACAGACAAATAAAGCTGAATCGCCTGGTGACTAGGTGGGGGAATAGAAAAACCGGTCAATTATAGGGAAAACCAAAAGGACCTGTATTGACCTAACCGATAACTGTAAAAATTATCATGAAATCAATATCCAACTAGGGAATGGTGAAGAATCTATGAATATTTTTTGTTGAATAGAGCTCAGCTGTTGCTATAATTAATTTCATTATTAACAAGTGTATTACCTCTTTCTATAGTAATTTATGTTATTTTATATCATGTCGCTATGGTAAATACTTTTACCATATTTTTAAAGAAGTTTCTGTGAAACAAAAAAAATGAAATCTGATTCATATTCAAAGAAACAACATAGAAGCTGGATAGTAGTATACAATGATATAATAATTATTAAAGAAGTACAAACTTCTATTATTTTTTATTTTTCATTTTTTTATTTTTTTGTGATTTTAAGAAACCTAACAATCCTAGTAATAGCTCCCGTAATTTTTTTCGAACATGATTATTCATTACCGAAGATCATCCCCTCACTCTCAATCTTCTTCCCCATCCTTTTAGACAAAATATATTATAGGTTATATTACTGGTTATTACTGACCTACTAATGCAAGAACAAATACTGACCACATTTTCACTCGAGTGGTCCTTTATACCGTAAAAGGACCTGTTAGCGCTGAAAGTGACAGTGATTGTGGTTCCAGCGGACAAAGGGACTCGAAAAGCAGCGGTTAAATGTCGTAACAAAGAGGAGAAAGGATGAACCACGAGAAATGCCAACTTCGTGCGGGCTTAAATCGGCACGCTGCGCAACACCACAAGTTGGATTGTGACCAATCTATTGGCTATTTTTATTAGCTGTTTTCTGGAATCCTGTTACAGCCATATTTGTATGTAGAACATATCGCAATATATGCAAAGGTTGCTAAGTCGTTTATTATTGAGGCAATGATAACATATTTTCAATATGTACTTATGGATGCCATTTGTTTTTTTATGTAAGTTATTAACGAAAATTGTCAATCCAAGTTATAATGGAGTATTTATACTCGATTTATTTATATTATAAAAGGGCACATGCTGCTAACTTAAGACAACATTATTTCACTTAAAGATAAAAAGAAAAGACATACGTCAACCGAGCCACCAAGATCATAGGAGAAACCAACCTTAAAATGGTGAGAAGGCAAAACAAGATCCTTCCTTCTTTATTCAATTATTTCGTTTTTTTTTTTATTTATGTATAAATCAAGTTGGAGGATCAGGAAATATATATATGTAATGTATATATATATATATAAGACAATATTTTGATTTTTAACAGAACATAGCGCAGTTAGGCAAAAGTTTACCATTATTAAATATTTGACAACTAATTTCATGGAATCGATCACCTAATTTGATTAATTTTTTTCATTTACTAAATCATTAGTTGACTAAAAAAAGAAGTGATTAAATTTGCCTAACTTTGACTTAGCACTAACTTCATACCCAAGATATTTCGGTATTAAAGAATATATATATATATATATATATATATATATATATATATATATATATAATATATATTGTTTTTGCCTGCTCGGCATTTTAAAATTGATTTCTCCCGTGATCTTGGTGCCTCCGTTGACTGTATGTCCTTCCTTTTTATCTGAAGTGAAAAAATAACGTCTTAAGTCAGTAAAATGTGTCGTTTTATAATATAAATAAATTGAGTATAAATACTCGATTTTAACTTGGATCAACACTTTTCGTTATAGTAACCTGTAACTCAGGAAAAAAAAAACTTATTATTAACTTAGGTAAAAAACCAATTGCCATCCATAAGTACATATTGAAAATATGTAATCATTGCCTCAATAATAAACAACATAGTAATTATTGCATTTATTAGGGTATGTTTTACTTACTAATATAGATATAACAGGATTCCAGAGTTTTATAAAATTAATCTTTATAATTTTAGTTTGAAAATTCCAATAGTTTCGATGCAAGGAGTTTTCGCTTTTCACATAAACTTTCCTCAGGATTTCCATTGGTATTGTAGAATTAGGGGAGCGAAACTATGGAACGGTACAGGGTACGGTAGTAGTACAGTGTGGACCAACTGGAGCATCACCGCTCTTCCAGATCTGTCAGTTCATCTTCCAGCTGTCTTGGAGTGGGTTTTCTCCAGCTGCAGTCGAGGAAAGTTATAGGAAAATATAGTGTAGACATGTGTGAAAATCTATATCGCTAAGCTCTATCATAGTATAAACTTCCAAATAAAGTTTTACATGCCGTAATTTTTCATAATTAAAATTAATCTACTATGCATAATTCTTTAATATCAGCTATAATTGTCTATTATATCCATTTCAAATCGTTGACCAAGGGAGAGCTCACTCATTCACAGCTCATATTCTCCTTCTCAATTTCTCTCTCTGCATTTCCTTACTTATCCGAATGGCTTCTGAGATGGAGTTAAACATTTCTTTAAAATAACATTGATGAGAAATTTTAGCAAAGGTTGCGTTGGATGATCATTGTTGAAGCTAAATTTACAATAAACATTATCATTATCTCATGGCACTATGGTACTTGTCGAACCCTGGCCTCCTCTACTCAGACTTCTCCTCAGCTGCCCTTCTCCCACCTGTTACAACCATAGTCCGAAGATCGTCCTCCACATCTTCAAACCAACGATGTGAGGCCTACCTTTCTCTTTCCAGGGAGCCTGGCAGATTCCATTCTTTGTAAATTCCCTATATTTCACTGTCAGCCTTCTTTTATATTGGGTAAAGTATCTGTGGCTGCAAATAGGTTCTTAAACGCTGCATTACTTTTCATTCGCCAATTTCGCCCTTCATTAGTTGGGCCATATATATGAAGGATTTTTCTTTCCAATATATTTAAATATATTTTCATCAGAGACCAATAGCATCCATTTTCATCCATTCCATTCTTGCACTAATTTATTTTTTGACACTATTATTCTCAGTGATAATAGTACTCAAATATAGTTAAACATAATTATTGTATACAATAAAATAATTATATACTTAATAAGCCCAACTGTAGGTCTTGAAACGGAGAATATTAACATGCATTAACATGAATATATACATGTAAACTTCGAAGTCAAAGAGTAAAGTAGAAGATCGAAAATTTTGGCGAACTGCGGGTGAGGTAAAGTATCTTGGACACTTATTCAGTATTACTGAAGGTAGTCTGATAAAACAGAAGAAAATCAAAACTACAATGTGCCTCAATTAATTTGAAAAAAAATATATATATCAAAGGCCAAAAGTAGACAAAAGTTAACGAAATCGATGTCTATATGGATTTGGTGTTTTATGTATGTATTTATATTTGTTGTATCAACTGATGTGAAAAATTTTTAGTTTACATATTTTGTGAATGGATTCTTTGTCGTCCATATGACCTATTGCCCTAAAATGAGACAGATCGTATTATTAATTCAGTGGAAAGACCTTATTTGGAATCTATAAATGTAAAAATTATAACGGAAGCATAAAACAGTGTAGGAGTAAAAAAAAACTAAACTTGTCAATTTGCAAATAAATAAATTCATAAATTTTCATAAAAGAGACAAATGTATACCATTTATGTAAAGACTGATCAAGTGGCCATTTTAAGAAAAAAATCTATTCAGTAAACTTATTAAAAGAAAATTTAATATGCATTAAATTTGATGATGATAAACAAAATTAATAACCATCAATAAATCTTAAAATTTTCATCTTTCATCATCTACAAGGTTTCCACATACTATGCAATGAGGAGTAAATTGGCCAAGAATGGATTGACAACATTTTTCAATACAACCACCACCGACATGGTCGTAGCTTTTATTACATCACGTGGTTTATAATTTTAGGTAATTAAGGTGACTGTTCAGCTACGCCTTTGTACAAAGTGATTATTAATGAAAAATCAAATAACTCATACATGTATATATAATATATATAAATAATATATATATATATATATATATATATATATATATATATATATATAAATATATATACTATATATACATGTATATATAGTATATATTATAAGTTACATGTATATATATAAGATAACTGAACACCGGGAAAGTTATTACTAAATCATTACTAAAGAAATCAAGAGAATTATGAAAAATTGATAAATATTATTTAAAGGTAGTTGATAACTTCGTTGATTTAAGTAGTCTTCTATGAGTTCACGTAAGCGGACACTTTACCTTGATTGGTCGCTTTGCCCCAATCTCATGTGGGAAAATTAAACAAATTAAAGAATTGATCTAAAAAAATGCACGGTATAAATAAGATTTTCGATCTTAAGAATTTTTTAGAATGCCCTTAAATATTGACTAAAATAAATTATAACGTTAAGGGAATAAAGATAACTATAAATTGTTCTTTTGCACTAAGAATCAGATTTAAATGGCTATATAAAACAGAGTATATAACTTTTTTTTATATAATTTAGTTCAGCTGTCTTATTCAGGTAGAAGTGCTAATTCTAAGTATAATTGGAGTTAACAACTAAACAAATCACTGGATAAAATCGGAGAAGGGTTTTGAATCAAATATGTTTAAACTCAAAGAAAAAAGCCAAATAGTGTTTAAAAAAATACAAAATTCATCTATTTAATTTAGATCTATTCTCTGAAAATTCGACATGGAGTCCTGGCAATGGCCAGCTTCTCCACTCATGCTTTGAGTGACTGTGCTATAGCGCTCTCACCCAGCCTACATTGGTATTATCTACACCAGTGACGCAGCTGAGAGAGAAGCGCTGGGTCTCTCAGGACCTGGCTTGTCCCTCCATAAGTCTCGTTGGGGAATCCCTCGGATTTGTATATATTGTAAATAAAGTGTAAAGGTTTTTTTAAGATTTAATTTAATTAAATTTTTTTTTCTATTGAATTATAAATTATAAGGAGATTATTTACTTATTTTATTTTATTATATTTTATTTAGTATCTTTTCTTTGTATTTATTTCTTGTAAATATTGTGTGAATGGATCATAAGCCATCCATATTACTTATTGCCCACATCGAGGCAGATTATAATACTTTCTTTAAATAAATGTTTTAAAAAAAGAAAAAAAAAAGATCTATTCTCTAGCCAGCAGTCGAATTTTAGCACATTCTAAAGTAGCATTAATCCAACCGGTTCCATCCCTGTTTACATTTATATACAGCTAGATATTATTTTCACTAGGATTGTTGCACAGTTGAGAACTACAGGAAAACATGTAATAAAAATAACCACTCCAGATTAAATCACACAAATTAATTCACAGGGAATATGTATGGTACGTAATATGAAAACTAATGAAGACGTCGGACATATTCTTTATACTTTCCCAATTTATAATGGCCTGCGTATTTATATACTTATTCCACAAAATGAAATAGAAATAAAAAAATTGGCATATTTATTTATGAATATAATTAAAATCAGGATTTTTTCACTGAGATATAGTACTATGTATTAACTGTAAAATATCAGTATCATGCATTTACATTATTTGCCTGAGATATGCCGTATATATATTTGAAGGTAGGGATGGTCAAATATGAACTTTGATAAACTTCTTTTATTATGTATTGTTTATTATTCAGATTGAAATACTTAAATTTACTTCTTATTATTTGTATTTAATTCTTAGTTATATTTTATGTTCTTTGTTATATTATTAGAATTATCTGTGTAGAATTATAATTTACATAATATTTGTAGTTTATTAATATTTTTATTGTATTCCATGGTACATAATAAATAACCGAACTACTTTTTATAGGACATGGCCCTGCTTACAAATAAGTAAATAAATAAATAAATAATATATATATATATATAAAACAGAGTAAGCCGAAATCGGATAAATATTAGTAGTTATCCTATTTAGTGAAATGGTTCCTTTTGTGACTTGCTAAGATGTAGTTATATATAATCGCGCATCTGGGAATTGACATCAGTCGACAATCAAGATCTCTATGTAATATCAAAACCACAATAAGAACGTAATTGATAAAACCACAATGTTTGAATGAGACATTTTAGAAAGCAATAAAAACAATAAATAGAAAATAACGGTACGAAGCCGTGGAGTAAATGACAATGGATTGGATACAATATTGTTTTACAGCTGTCGGTAATAGGACCAGGTGTCTATTAAGTCTCCGCTCAATCACAATTTACAGTTACGCAATACGAGTGAGCTCGTGTCGACCGCTATCTATCAGGCAGTGTATTCCCAATAACAGAGACGCTCCAGTCACGGCCTGTATGATAACCCGCGCAGGCAACGGGCTCTTTGGTAGTTTTAAATTATGTTGTTGAATAAATGTAGTCACCTCATATATTTCTTTGTAGCTAGAAATATTTAATTAAATGTGTGAGTAAATAATATCACTATTTCTTACCGTTTCAAAAGCGTGTCTCCAGCCTGTACGCGCGCCCAGAATACCTTTTATCGATTCTAACCTATGTCCGATATATTTCGGTGTTTTAGTCGCTACTTTTCTAAGGAAAAGGTTATTCTTATTCATTTACAGAGAAACTCTAAATTAAATTTCAAAGTAATATTAACTTCTATTTACCTTCTGATATTAAAATAAGAAAAAAGAAAACAATGAAGCGGAAATAAGAAATTTACAACTGCACAAATACATAAATCAAGTATATAAGTTAATAACGATTACAGTAATATGTCAAGACTTGAAAAGAACTATTCATCAGTATAATGTTCAATAAACATTCTATACTAGAAGAGATCTAGGCCATATATTTTTCAGAAGCCTCAGAGGATTATCGGGAATAGAGTGTGAAGCAAGTTGAGTCACTAGTGGATTTGAGTGATTATGGAGCTAAATATGGAAGGATATGTATCTGGTTTGGGCTAAATCAGCAACATATGGAACATTAAGATCTTTATGGATAAGTTTATTGGTGAGAAAGTAAGGAGCATTGAGGATTTTTCTAAGGACTTTGGATTGTAAGGATTGGATACGAAGTGAATTGGATGGTTTAGTGGAGCCCCAAAGTTCAACCCCGTACGTCCAGATAGGTCTAATAACAGTCATTTTAATAATTATTTTGTAATTGAGAGCTTTGAAAGAATTGAAAACTAAAAACAAAAGTTTTAAAATTTAACTGATAATATACGTTTCTTTGTTACAAGCCATGCGTAACTGGACTACAACTCTCAATAAATTCATCGCTATATAACCCAAAAACAAACTCTTTTCATATGAACCTCGATTGCTGATATTTCTATAATACAAGTAAAAACTATACTTAAACACACGATCAATATCTAATGCTAACAGATGCTTTTTGGGTTATCATTGTGAATAGATCCAATATTTGCTTTGAGAGAGAACTGGAAACCTTGAAGCTAGAGAGCGTGCTTTGTCTACTTTTTGTCAGATTTCGCCTACTTTTTCTTCCCTCCTGACAATGAACAAAGGTCTGATAAAAATTCCATCGGCGGGGGAGTAAGTGAGGAGAAACCCCCTGGCCCATATCCATCTCGGAGAGCGGGTTCCCTCTCTTGTAGGTACAACGACCACTACTAAATCTACACAGCATAATCTAGATGAAAATAGATACTTTTTTAGTGACGTTATTTTACTTGTTTTAATAATGACCTAACCGATAGTAAAATCCCAATTCTAGTGAAGCCACTATAAAAAAGACTTTAATGCTTCATTCAAGTCACTCATCATTTTCACTAATTTTTTTAATTACTGAAGAAAATCATAAATTACAACAGATCAAAGAAAAAAACATAGAAACCGAACAATTTTAAATATAGTACATATATAATTTTTTTTTTTTTCAAAGCAGTCGTCTATCAGTATCTTTTTTAGCAATAAGCAAAACTCAGGGTGTAGTTCAGTGACTCACTCACTGCATGATTCAGTAAAAATAGTTAAGTGATTTAATATCAGCTAGCAATAACTTATGAGACGAATTTACAGTAGTGAGGAACAAATTTTACTACTATCTAATGATGGGCCAATAACTCGGTAAAAAGAACTATTTTTTGTTTGTCAGATCTTCCAGCATTTGACGATTTTTGGTGGCCGAAGGGCATCCTTGGCCTCTCTCCTTTCTTATTTAGAATTAGTTTTCATCATTAAGGATACTATTTTAAGATGGCAAAAGGACATCTTTGGGCCACATATATATTAGTTTTCGTACTTAAAAATAATATGTTGAAATATTCCAGGATTTAATGGTTTTTAAGTTATTCGAAGGATATTCCGCCATTGTTGTCCTTTTGATTTTCGTTCTTAAGGATACTATTTTGTAAAAAAATAACTTATAAAATATATTTCAGGATTTAACGGTTCTTAAGATGGCGGAGGAATACAGAACAACAAAGATAATAGAGAGCAATAAACAACGAATTTAAGAACAATATAGCTAATCATTGGGCTCTGTCAGTTGTCCAAGAATTTAAAAAATAAAATTAACGGAAAAATAAGTTAGGTTCCTTTTAATCACAGCCATCAAGTCGTTACAAATTATAAGAAATCGTCTTCAATATCTCTCATTGGATGCTATTTTTAAAAATATATAATAAACCTATGCGGAAGTTCTTGAAGCACCCTTTTAATACAAATTTCAGTTAAATTAATACAATCAACCCAAAAAGACACTATGTGCTTTACATCTGAAAGAAAAGGAGAGAAGCGGTAAGACACACCTGAGCCTAGAGAGGTAATGAGCCGGGACAAGCTATCAGATCCATGGAACCACTTTCGCCCTCCTCTGCTATTGCTCGAATAATTGGGCCTCCTCACGTTGCAATGGAATAGTCATGCATCCTTTCTACCTGCTCTGCCGGTCCTCTTGCGAAACGGTGAACAGCGTATATGCAGGAGTATCCTTGTGCAAGATGGTCAGGAATCCGCTGCTTATCTGGACATCGACTATCACTAACGTCTCTATAAAGAACAGCAATATATTTAGTTAAAAGTTCAGTTATGCTGCCTTCTTAGTTATTCATGTCGAACGTGTATCTAAATGGAAATACAAGGCTTCTGATTTACGCAATCAAACGGCAAATATGTTGGGAAGCGTAAGATTCCATTTATTTATTATTATTTTTTTATTCTTCTAAAAATTTAAAATTTGGTCCGTTAAACGACAATAAAAGAATAATTGGTTTTGTTCTCTTTTGCTAGTAGTTATTTCCTATATTTGATACTAAACACCTCGCGTTCTCTAAAATGACTTTTTAAATAAACATTTAAAGGTATAAATAACGTACATTGTGTTTCTGTTGATGGGCTGGTCGGTCTTGAGAATGTATACACTAGTAAATAAAAACTAATTTGGAATAACTAGAAATTAAAATATGTAAATTAATCTTATTTTTAATTAATAACTGAGGATGAATTAAAAAAAAATAATGTTTTTAGTGATCCAGTCATTCCTTGATTCAGCTTCAAGACACAAATAACTCCCCAACTTTCTTTTCCTCTAAATAGGACTTACAAATACATTAAGACCATTAGTACATTAGCTCATCCTCTTTTAATTGTATTACGTTTTTATTTTATCACTTGAGGTACGCACGATGGTATAGAAGGATCAATAAAATTAAGATTGATGAATTAATTGTCACTTCTATTGGAATTATTTTATTAGAATACTAGTTTCGAATGCTAAACACTCATCTTCAGTTCTAAAAAAAACAAAATTTTTAACACATCAGCACGATGTTACATGGATTATATATACTAAAGTTTTCAAAAATGTAAGACAAGAAATCAAATATTGGTACTCACTCACCTGAGGAGATCTAACAGATATATGAAATATATCCATCGTGGAAGGAAGAAGGAGCCAGGTAGATTAAATTGGGGTTTTTGGGGTTTACCTTGGGATTTCCCCTATGATCCATTGGATTTTTCCGTTGGAAACAAATTTAAAATAGGGCTATTGGAAAAGTTTATCTCGTCATTTAAACAAAAATCTGGATCGGTTTCAATATTTAATTAATAAATATAGATTGAAATATTTAATTTCAGATATCTGTTAGATTTTATCAGGTGATTACCAATATTTCATATCGTGTCTGATATTTTTGAAAACTTTATTATATATAATCCATGTAACGTAGTGCTGATTTGTTGAAAATTATATATATTTTAGAACTGAAGTTTAGCATTCCATACTAGTTTTATAATAAAATAATTCTAATAGAAGTGGCAATAATTCATCAGTCCTAATTTTAATTTTATGTTTAAATGTCCTCTGATTATTAATAATCATAATTATTCATTACACTTTGGTTGTCTTCGATCTCTGTCTCATATAATACTTTATTTCTCATGACTGCACTTTCCAATAGATTATTTTCATTTTGGGCAATTTCATTACTCATTTTATATTTTTTAATATTGTTATTGCTTTCAAAAGTTTTGATTTATTATTACTTCTTTAGCTGGTAATGTTTTTATTAGTTTATGTTTTAGACTGTAAAGCATCTATGTTGGTAAAAAACTGAAAATCCATTTGACGATCCTCCGATCCCCGGCCTACAAGCAAGGATGGCCAGTAGAGAAGGCATCTTAGGCTTACATGCTTGGGACGCCTCGTCTATAAAAATTATTTTATATTTTTTTCACAAGCATTGGTCGGAAGATGTCAATAAAAGCCATGGATTAACCCTTAATACGTCAATACAATATACGAAACTCGAATCCTCGGAGTTATAACGCTCACCGATTAAAGATATTAAATTGATTAGTTTTAGTTGATAATTTTCTTCTTAGTTACGTTGTCGCCCAAATGATGATTTACATCAATTGACCGAAATTAAAAAAAAGAATGAAACAAAACCTGGAAACTATTTTTAAATCTACTCACATTACTTTTTCCCAGCAAAAAAATATCCTATGTAATTTTTTGAGGGTAACAATGTAATTCCACTCAAAAATAATATATAAGAGAATAAAAGAAATTAAATTTTCATAGTTGCAGTGGTTTCAAAATGGTACAAAAAAGCCTTTATCTGTAATAATAAAAAAACTATAGTTAAAATTATTATTCAAAGGAGATTACTGACATTACTGATTACATGGTATCAAAACGAAATTCAACATGGTTTGACTTTATAGAACATCAAACTAATCATGAAGCAATTCCTAAAAATTACCACTAAACATTGTTTTCTAGATCTTCTCGTACGGATTCGGAGTAAATTTTGAGGTAAACTTTAAACTGAAACTTGGTAATAAAAATAATATATAATGAATAAAAGAAAAAAAAATTGTGTGATAACATATTAAAGATGTTGCGTTTTACGTAGTTTTTAAAGAAAGGAAATGATTTTAAAGAAAACATATATGAATAAATAAATATATCATTCTTAGCGCTCGTTGGAAATTAGTGGGGAAAAGGTTTTAACGCTTTATTTTCATGAAATGGTCTTGGTAATTAAATGTAAAAAAAAAAAAGAAAGGAAGAAGGCCTCTGGACCTTCTTGGTCCAGGTAAAACCTGGAAGTTTTACAAACAGGTAATTACTTTATAATTCATCGGCATGTAATTATAAAAAAATATTTAAAAAATAAATAAAAATAGAAAAATTTAGTTTGTATATTTAATACGACCACATTTTGAGACGGCTAAATAGATTTTTTAATAATTATATCTTTCAAGTTTCATTCTTATTTTTATAGCATAGAACTATTAGAAATATTTTTATCTTCAATCGCTTAAGACGTATTTCAAGTCATTGAATAAAGAGAATCAATCAATCCTACAATCATATTCGAATTATTATTACAGATTTGTGGTAAAGGTTAGCAGGACTACCATCAAGCTTCCCGAATTAACAACGTTCAACAAACCACCAGCCATTAACTAACCTACCTTCAACCACAACAAACGAATTCGTACCACACCTCACATCATCAAAATGGACCGGTCTTATCATTTCACACTTTCACCCTCGGCGGAGCCAAATAATCCAATGAGGTTGCCTTGTCCCCAAGCGCAATGAAAAAGACTGCTCGTCATTGGTGCTTTCTAAACCAATTGGATCTGTTTGTCTTAGGATCTTCTGGAAAGGAATTTCTAAAGTGAATTGCGGATAACTGGAGTAAACTCATTTGCTTTCCTGTCAATCATTTTTCAGGCCCCCAATTAGATGAAAGTTCACGGGAAGGATGATGCAGGTGACGGAGTAATTGGACACAGGTTCGAAACCCGAACAGATCAATCGATATTTTTTTGGCTGGTTGGAGTTATAGCTATAAGCCGAAGTGTAGAGACTTTTTTTTTAATTCTATATTTTCTCCTTTCTCGATCATCTATTAAATCCCAGCTATGATTTTTTTTTTTCCAATTTAAATCTTAATTTATTTCAATACGTGCTAATAAATAAAATAAATGAATATTACTTTTATAAGAACTGTTGAAATTCTTTTTTATAACAGCCTACATACATAATACGTTTAGTAACGTACTAGACAGAAGCCTCAAGTGGAAGACATTCATCAATAACTAATTGGGCTTCATAAATTATTTGTCATTAGATTTTTTTTATTCGAAGACTAGTTTCAAATGTTAACCCATTTCCGGAAAAGGTTAGAATTAGTTGAAAGATTTTTTTTTCCCCCAAAAAAAAAATATTTTCAGGGTATTTCAGTTTTAAAAAAATAAAAAATCTTTTATTAGGTAGCAGAAAATGTTGCGCCCGCGCAATGTTGGTCTGTAATATATATAATATATATGAGTTTATATATCCTTCAACGAAATAAAAAATTACAATTTTACACTGTTTTCACAAATAATTTTAATTATTTATTTGTGGTACGCTTAGTAATTTAACATTACTTCGCTCACAAAATTTAGTTTTAGCAACCCTTATTTAGCTGAAATTAACATTTAAATCTTCCTACTCATTAGCGTTGAAAAATAACTAATTGTACTATTATTTTTCAATCGATAAAAAATACAAAAAAGTTATTTGAAAAATATTTTTAATATTTAAAAACATTTATTAATAAACTGTTATAGAAAAGAAAAAGATTTGTAAAAAAAAAAAAAAATAAGGAACAGTGGATGTAAATGGGTTAAACATTATCATCAGTTTTAAAATATACAAAAAAAAAAATCCAGAATTATGTTTTTAATGACCACATAAATATTTACAATAATTATAATTATAATTTTTTTTAAATAATTTTTATTTTCCTCAGTATTCGTTATTACACATATTTGCTTCACTTTTATCTAAGTTGTTTTATTTTTAAAAGCTTTAGGCCAGTTATGATTTTTCTTTGTGTTATGTAACAATACTTTGTCCAAGAATAAAGTTTTCTATTCTATTCTATTCTATTCTATTCTATTAGTTCAAATCCGATTTCCACTCACGAGAGACAAGATTTAGCTTCGATAAGTGTATCACTTACCATAAGATTACTGCGTTTGACAATCCATCATTAGTTGTGCTAAGCCCTAAGGGTATGCTAACCTATCCTAATCAGCATCCCTCCTTTTCTCCCTTCATTATAGATAATATTTTTATTTAATTTAAAAGTTTTGATTTTTCAATTCCATTATTCAATAATCCTGAACTTTTGTGGCTGGGCATTATAAAGGTTTACCGCGTTCAAGCTTTTGTTTCCTATTGAAAACTTTCTTTTTTAGTTATTGCGAAACTGTAGATTTATACTTCTTAACGTACCCAAATACTCACAAAATATTCCGTCTTATATTACCTACGAGCAACTCACGTCGCGGCTTCGCCTGCAGTAAAGATCTTAACTAATAATGGAAGTTTTAACAGTTTATCGATAAAAATCTTATATTGAAGCATTGAGTATTGAGCATTAGTTTAAATTGGTTAAAATTAAACTGATTAGATGTTTGAAGATAACGTAAAAACATAATTAGTCTTCTAATTTAAAATTTTATTCTATGATTTTGTAATCCAGATGGACAGATACTATTAAGAAACTCTTGCAGATAGTGGACTGCATTATCAGTGCTTACAATAAAAGGCCCATGAATCATATATTGACACACAATATAAAAAAACATAGAATCAAAATTTTGATTTATTAATAATTTTTATTCGGTAGAAATAATTTTATTGATTTCATTTCAATTTATTTTTAATTTACTATCATAAAAATATATGACCGTTTGGCAAACCACGATTATGCCAATTAACATTATACATTTAAATATGCACACCAAATTATATTGTAAGATTAGAAACAGGACGGAATCCGTTATTCATCCCAGTACTAAAAAAAAATAATAAATTTTTCAATTAAAATCATGGCATTACCAGAAAATCGGCTACCCCGTATCTGCCTCGAAAGACTTTTAGATTTACATACCAATAAACCAGATTTTCATTATAACTGGGTATCTCAAATTAAACAATTAACCATTAACGGCAGTATCCCAGAACACTTTCAAGATTTTTTCAATCCACAAAAATTATTATCTAATAAAAATAACATAATAGAAAAAGCCACTAATCATTTATTATCAACAGACATTGATCGTACTTTAAATACAAGGTATAACTCATTATTTATGAAAATTTCAAATTTTAATAACCCTCAGCCGGAAGATTATTTAAAATATAACATTAATATAACCAAAATAAGAACCGTTAGCCAACTGAGAATAGCCAAATGTGACTACTTGAAAATATTTTTTAAAAATAACAGTTTACAAATTAAAGCTAATGAAAAATGTGTAGATTGTAGCTTATTCATCGTAAATAGCTGTAAACATCTGTTGTTAGAGTGCCAAAGACACGATAATTTTCGAAAAAAATACCTAAAAGACTATATAGTTCAAACAGATGATAGTCTATCTTTGGAAAATATTTTATCCTACAATAGCATTGAAAAGATAAATAACGTCTTCCTATTTATTTTAAATGTTTTAAATGCTAGCAAAAAGTAATTGATTTATTTCTTTTGAATTAACTAAATAAAATATTGGATTCTATTGCAATTGCTGCTACAACTTCTGTCACCCTAGACTATAATCAATATCAATTATTATAAATTGTAAAAATGTATGTTTTATTTTTATTTTTATTTTTTTCTTTGTTTGTATATATCATTATAGCTTGTAAGAAAAAAAAAAATCTTTTGTTCGTATAAATCATTATAATTTGAAGAAATGCTTTTTCTGTTAGTACTAATTATATAAAATGTAAAACTTTTTTTCTATTTGTATTTATTGTTTATTTACTATTATGTAATTATTATTGTTATTGGCAAACTCAATTGCCATAAAGTTTATACTTTAAAGCAATCAATAAAAAAAAAAATTATACATTTAAATTATTATTATAATAAACTTTATTATTGCTAAACCTTCCTGGAGGATGAATTAGTTCAAATTTGGTATACGATGTAGTTTTACTGTCGAAAATTCTGTTGGGGAATGGGCTACATGCCGCATCACATATTTAAACCGATTTTATTTAATTGAATATAAGATAATTTTAATATCAATTTCTATATAACCCCATAACATGGTAACCTCTCAAGTAGAATGGCGCTCGCCACCTATTAGTCAATTTTTGAACTTCGCTGTTATCCACATATTATCGCTTTTTTAATAACGAATTAATGGAAAATCATTAGATTTTATTATTGCTAAACCATCCCAGAACTATAAAGAATGATGTGGTCAAAAATTTGATAGAGAGTGGTTGAGTAGTTTTCGCGGGTTACAAACGAAAAATGGCTTGTCCTTCTATATAATAGAATAGACTTATTTCGTTTTATACGGGTTTAATTTAACTGGCCAAGCACATCTTGATAACTAGAAACTGAAATTTTGTCAATTGTTAATAATTAAAATAATATTCATTTTTTTTTTTTTTTTTAAATTACATTGAAACCAACGGCCTTATTTGTTTATACAATTACAACAATCTATATACTCCATTGAATATGGTAGGATATCCATCCATGATACAGATACTACAACAGCCGGAATATCGATTCAACGCGACCGGCAGACCATAACGTTCCGCACCTGACCCTTCCCAACCATCCTCTCATCTCATTGGTTAGCAGCAACAATGTATAAATAAAAGGCCAACGCCCATTGGTGGAAATAAATGATATTTTATTGACAAGGCTAGATTCAAACCGATGTCGAAAAGAAAAATCATTTTTATGAAAATACATTCAGTCTACAACTGAAAATTCATACAGATCACGTATTTGATTGTATATCGAATTTCAGAAGGAAGTAATGATGATGTCCAATGTATTTGCTAAAATGTATATATAAGTATATTTAAATAAAATAATGTAAATTTGACTCATTTATTATTCAAATTAACTAATTTCTCAAAAATACAATTTATTATATTGAATTTCAAGCGATTAGGCTTAGTTTCAGAGTAAAAAGAGACAAAAATATAAGAAAATGTTAATGTGATTGGAAACGAATCATAGATTTTCTCTCATCATTTCTTTTTTCTCTTTAAATTGTTTATTCACACCTGTTATTAAAGTAACAATAAGTGAATTTGCTAGTGGTGTAATAATACAGCCCTTATAGACGTGAGAGAGAGCAGCACTTAACAGTATCTGCTCTGGCATGAATTAAAAAAAAACAAAAAAAAAAACGATTTATTTGAGCAAATCCCTCATCTACCTTCTTTTCAGCCTACTGAAAGTATTTCCGGGTATGTCAGTCTTGACCTGTTCTAATACTTTGAAAAATTTAGTTTTTCTTTTATACATTGTTAGATAGCAAAAATATCAACAAAAATAGTATCGTAACACAGATAAATCAGGGTGAAAAGAAAAAGAAAACGTCCTGACAAATAAAGTCGAGATTGGCCAAACACTGATACATTTATCTTCAGTATTATCATTTGCAATACTTAAGACAAATCAATATAAATTTATTTTATATAAAAATAAAATCGAATCCCATAATAATTATAGTTTTCATATTTATTGTAACACCAGGCGTTTCCAACCGGCTGTTTTATTTAAAAATATATTTTAATTATAAGTACTTACATATAAATGGATACAATACATTAGATATAATTAAATATAATACCAATTAATCAAATTATAGAAATAATAACCGTGTATAAAAATTAAAAAAAAGTAATCTAATTTCCTAATCCAAGAAATGAAAACTATATTCTATATAGAAAACTATATAATTGAAAATATTTTCCTTTTGAAACTTTCATTATAATTTTTTTTTTTAAATATTTAGTTGTTTGATTAGTTAATTACTTTATTTTTAACACTTTGATAAAGGTATATATATATATTATAAATATAATACTTAAACATTTTTTGGTCTATAACACAATTAAAACCAAAAGTTAAAATGATAATTTATCAGTCCTCATGGTATCAGGAATTACAATTTTTCCGTTTTTCAACAAAAATAGAAGGAAATTTTAATAAATACTCTAATGTTAATCTAGTCTACTTGTTGGATAAAAAAAAGAAAGAGTAATTTAAATACATTTCTTATAACTAAATTACTGATATGAGAAATATTTTCAATCATATTAAAAGTTATTTTAAGTTAGGTATTAGGCAAAATGTTCAGAGAAATAAAATAGAACGTTTTTAAATTTTATTAAGGTTCATTTTCAAATGGAATTTTTTTTCATTGAAACCATTCTGGCGAGTAAAGAATTTCAAATCATATTAAACAATTCACCAAGAGTAATAATAAGAATACATTTAATTATTAACAGTAAAAAATTATTGTATAAAAAAATTATTAGAATATTTCACGCACATTATATAAGAAGCTACTTTGTCTGCATCAGTAAGACTTTAAGGAAATAAAACAAGGTTGATATAAAACTCCAAATATCTGATTCCGTACAAAGATGTGTATATGTATATACAAAAAGCAGTAGTAAATAGAAAAATGTTAATATTTAACAAATAAGATTAAAATAAAATTTGGAGTAAAAATGATATAACTGATTTTGTGTAATTTAGATAAGTTTTTATCTTAAAGAATAATATTTTTGGTAATTAATATGTAATTTTTGTCCAAATATACAGACTTTGATTTCTAGTGCTTTCAATTATCCAAAAGCTTTATAGACTAGAATCAAGTTTTTTTAATTAAATATATCAAGAAACTAAGCAGGATTTTTATTATATTATTGAAAATTATTATTAAGCAATAGGATTCTTTCAAATTTAAATAAAATTTAAAATCATATATGGAGTCTGAATATGCAAATATACGTTTGTGAGTTTCAGGATTGCAGACATGCTGCGCCTGAAAGTGAATTAACGTATATTTCTAATAGAATTAAGAAGAATCTATTACTTGTTTAATAATATTAAAAATCTCGAATTTTTAAAAATTATTTAAGTTTTATTTGATCTTCTTGTTTAATTAATAACTTAAAGAAAAATAATAATCATGTCCATATTGGATTTTTATTCAACCATAAAATTATGAATGTTAATCCTAATAATTTAAAGAAAACCCATTTATAAAAAAAATAAAATCTTATATTCGTCAGATATGAAATCGTCAGTTTATAATATTCGCTCTGACTGATAGTTCAAATAAATCTCCCTACAAAATAATCTAAATTTATGATATTTTTTTTGTCAATATTTAAAACCTGACCAATTTTTGTTATAAAATGTGTTGCTATGATGGTATATGTTTTCTATATGTCAATGAAACATTTATAATTGTTTGTATAAATATATTCATAATATACCAATTAGGGGTTATTTTAAATTTTTAAAAAATGATAAGGTCGTATTTTAATATTAGCGTAAAATCAACTAATTGTAAGTTTGAATTAGAGTATGTTTAGAGTTTTGTATATTATTCTTTATTCAATTACAATAGAAATTGCGCCTATCAATTCATATATAATCCATTTATCATGTATATAGTATTTCAATCGTATAGAGTGGTGATTATATTTTTTATTTCTTAATAGTCTTATTTATTATAGTCTTTATATGTTTAGTAGTCTTCGTATTTTTTATTTTTATCTTATTTTAATATAGTCTACTTTGTATTAATATAGTTTTTAGGGGTCATCTCCCAACATAATTAAAAAAAAAAAAAAAATCACAATGTTAACTAACAACTTGAAGATTTATTCAGTTTAAATTATTTCTTATAAGTAAGTAAATATATTTTGTTAAATAAAATATTTTTAAAATCAAATATGTTACTCTCTCTTTTTTTTTTTTTTAATTTAATAAACATTTACAAGAAGAAAAATATTGTATGATCTTTTTTTTATTTTGATCAAAATAATAATAATAATAAAAAAAATACTGTTCACAAATAATATTTTAATCATCAAATATCCTAAATAAAAGTAAATAAATATTTAAAGAAGGAACTTAATTTTTTTTAATGATAAGTTAGATCAAGACAAGATAAAAGAATTATCATTTTTGCTCAGATTTTATAGTAAAACAAACGTATTGGAAATAATTCTTTTATGTTATAAAATGTATATGAGCTATGCAGAATGTATAAAATAATAAGCTGGAGACAAAATATTATAGAAACTTACCTCTGAAAGGTATAAGATATTACGTCGCGTATATAGAGCAGGAGGAGAGAGACACAGACTACACCACTCACTGTACAGTCCAAGACTGACTGGAGAACGAAAGAACCCCCACCAGTAAAAGCGACGAGACCTCTGGAGGGGTTTACGCTTTGCTGTTGATGTAGGGGTTGGCAATGTATAATAGTACTTCGACATATCCTAATGGTTATTGTAAATTCTAATAAAAACTCTGAATAGAATAATCTCTAATTAATTATAAATCTGAAATGATTCAAGAGTACGAGCATTCTAAAAAAAAAATAAATAAATAAAATTTAGCGAAAATCAACCACGATTAAGCGAGCCAGAAAATGGTTTCAAAATCTTTACAATAAAAAAATTGCTGTGTCAAAATAATTGGTTAAAAATGCATAATTTTAAATAATGAAATAGATACAAGTCTCACATTTTCTGATTTAATAGTTTGTACCAACGTTTACTAGACAAACGTTCAAAGCTCCCAATTAATTACAAAAGACTCATTTACATGACTGGAGCTTTGGGGCTCTACTAAACCATCCAATTCATCTCTTATCTAATCCTTACAATCCAAAATCCTTCGAAAAATCCTCAATGCTCCTTACTTTGTATAAGTAATAAACTTATCCATAAAGATCTTAATGTTCCATGTGTTGCTGATTTAGCCCAAACCAGAAACCTATTCTTCCATAACCACTCCAATCCACTAGTCTCCCAACTTGCTTCCCCTTCCATCCAACTTGATAATGCTGTACAGTTGTAAATATCAATAAATGAAAAAAAAAAAAAGTTTATAAATATGTTCCTAACATTTATAATTAGGTATAAGTTTGTTATTTATAAATTTCCGTAGTAAAAATGTGGCTAAATAAATATACATTTTTTTTTTAAATATTAAAACAAAAAAGTTATGTTATTGATGAAAATTAAAAGGAGAGGGCTCAGATATCACAGGCTGATGAAAGATAAAAACAAACAAAAAGAAAGTAAGAAATTTCCGGAAGTAACTAAAATAATATAAAATTTCTCGTTAAAAAGGTGGGCTTAATATTTTCCGTTGTAAAAATCTGATTGTAGTGCCTTTAAATAGTCCAGTCAATGAACGCCTGAAATGGGGTGTAGAGTGCGTTTTCTGTAATTCAAGGTTTTTCTTCTTTGCTAAAAGTCCTGGAGAATTCGTGTCTGGGAACAGGAAGGGGAGTGGGTGCGGAAGGTCCTTTTTGTTTTTGGTTTTGCGCTCATATCTCGAAAACGGTACATCGTATGCAAAACATGACTATTAATTAAATTAAACTTAATTAAATTCTTTACAACTTTTATCCTATATCAATTTTTATATTCTGTACCGTTTCCGAGATATAAGCTTGACAAATGTGAAGGACTTTTAGCATGTTTTTTTTACCAAGGAAAGTTAAAGTTTATGTAACTTTTGGCAAGTTGCAGATAAATTGACACATACATGTGCATTTTGAAGGAAATTTAATGTTCTACAATAATATCTATGAAAACTTTTGTCGCAGGATGAAAGTTTAAGAAGATATGCAGGAACGTTTAACAGAAACTGTACAGAATATGAAAAATGTGTATAAAATAAAAGTTGTAGATAATTTAATTGAAATTACTTTAGTAAATTGTCATGTTTTGCATAGGATACACCGTTTTTGAGATATGAGCGCTAAACCAAAAAAAGGGACCTTCCGAGCCCCCTCCCCTTCTTGTCAGGCCCAAATACCCCAGGACTTTTAGTATGTTTACTTTTTAACTACCCTGAATATGTTTCCGAAGAAAAACCTTGGATTACAGAAAACGCACTCTATAATCCTTTATTGAATGGACTATAAAAAAAAGGCATAAAGGAAGCAAAAACATCAAGTTATCGATGAAAATTAAAAATATGAAAATAAAAAAATTATATAAAATAAATAGCCAAGTAATAAAAGAGAATATTTTTTTTCGAGAAAAAAAACCCGCTTTGAATGTATTAGTAAAAGCTTTGTTATACATTTCTTAAGGTTTTTTTTTTTTTTTTTTTTTTTTTTTTTTTTTTTTTTTTTTTTTTACTGTACTGTAGACATTAACTGTTTTTTTATTTATTAATTTTTTTTAAGGAGTTTTAAGTTTCCTTTAAGGTATTCACTTATATAGGTGAGAAATATGATTGAAAGGTTAATGTAATTTCAATGCCACTGACAGGGGGACGAAATCCCAGTGGACCGGGTTTTTACGCCGTGCTAAGTTGACCACTCGCAAGTGTTACTTTATATAAATGATTCCATGGCGCTTTATCGTATTAGGAAATTAATTAGTAGTTAATAAGTAAAAAAATAAATAGTATGTTTTGGATGATGTAGGGAGGGGAGGGGGGTTAGGGGACTCGCAATATATTTAGGAGGCCCCGAATTAGTATATTATGTTATAATTCTAACTCGGGTTGTCTCGCGCCGATATCGAACACAGTCTTCAACCAGATCTCAAAAAAGTGCACCTTTATAATAAAACACAGATAGTAGAAAATATCACCACTTACTTGAAGTATCAATATCTGGTAGAGGAAACCACCCATCTAGAATTTGATGCAAATTGAAAATAAAAAAATCACCAAATCGGAATTAAAAAGATGCTACTAACTTCTTTTAAACTTCAAGGTAAGATCGTTTTCTAACATACTAGTCTTAAATTAATTGTTTTAAATTAGAATTGAAATTAAATAATTTTTTTTTTAATTTTATCAACTTGTAAATATTAGATCAATGATCAATTGGATGAGGAGAAAGTAGTAAA
This sequence comes from Euschistus heros, assembly GCA_003667255.2. Taxonomy (NCBI): domain Eukaryota; kingdom Metazoa; phylum Arthropoda; class Insecta; order Hemiptera; family Pentatomidae; genus Euschistus; species Euschistus heros. The sequence goes on along the minus strand of RCWM02000057.1, from coordinate 1,792,709 downwards.
GAAAATGATTTCGATGGGAAATAGATCATACTTCAGCTTGTCTAACATTCTGAGGAGTTGACTGACCAATAATACAACAAAGTTCATGATATATAAAACACTGATTAAGCCTGTAATAACCTATGCCACCGAAACCTGGACCATGTACAAAAAGACAAGCGATCTACTGGACCCGTTTGCGAGAAGAATACTTAGAAATATTCTGGGACCTACACATGACAGAGAAGAAAAGATAAGGACCTGTACAACAAATACAAAGACCTTAATATGTCGGCCAGCATCAGAATCCTGAGATTGAAATGGTTTGGTCAGCTAAGGAGAATGGAGGACAATAGGATGCCAAGGAAAATTTATGAAGGCATACCTGGTGGAAAGAGAAGTAGAGGGAGACCCAAGGGCCGATGGAGAGACAGTGTACTCCCAGACATATGGCAGATGAAAATGAATAGATATTATGTAATGGACAGAGAGAAATGGAAGGCAGAACTTGAAAAAGCCAGGGTCCGCGTCTGTTGTGCTAAAAGTATAAGAAGAAGAAATATTAGATATTATTTTATTTGTTCGTTTTTTAAATCATTTAAAAGTGACTTTTAATATCACTGTCAATTGTTCATTTTTTCTTCAATTAAATATTTCCAATCAATTTATTTACTATTATACTGTTCTTTTGTTTTTTTGCCTTCTTTAAATACTTTTAAGGATAACACATTGGGAACTGGCCGGCAAGGGGATAGAGGTTGGTGAACAATTAAGGTAAGCCCCTCTTCCCAACACCTACTACTTCCACAATGCAAAAATAAATCAGAACTGCAAAGTTCCATCAAATCTGAATTTTTTTTTTTTTTTAGCTATTTGTTAAAAATTACAACTGTATATAATATTTTTTTTTTTTTTTTTTTTTTTGACTTTATATATTTATTCACACCTGTCAAATAATATTTGACAACCAGTGAATTTGCGGTACGAATTTAAAAGGCTTGAAAGGCATGAGAGGGAGCAGAACCCAGCGGCACCTCCAGTCTTTATTTTATTTTATTATTTTAGTCAAGGAGGTCTCTCATCCAGCTCCTTTTTAGTCTTCTCTGTGTGTTGTCGGGAATATATGTTGTGGCCATGTTGTTTATTTGTGTATTAGGATGTCCATGTAGTTTTTTTTCGTGGAATCGTTTGTAGTAGGTTTGTATTTGTTCTTTAACTGTTGCTATGCGTAGGTCAGTATGTAAAGTTATGTTGCTTACGTACCATGGGGCTTTTGTAATTGTCCTGAATGTTTTTGCCTGGAAGATTTGGAGTTTGTTGATATGTGTCTTTTTAGCTGTCCCGTATATCTGAGAAGCGTATGTCCAAATAGGTTTCAGTAAGTAAGTATAAGTGTTAATTTTTTTGTTTAAGTTGTAGAGTTGAACGTTTGGAGAGGAGTGAATATAAAAGTCTTAGTCTTTGGTTAAGCGTTTTACTTTTTTTCTTAATATGTGGACCCCATGTCATTCTTCGGTCAAATGTAAGACCAAGGTAGTGTACAGTGTCTGTTTGAGGAATCGGTGTGTTGTCAAGAAAAACTGGTGGGCATGTTTCAAGTCGAAGTGTAAATGTAATGTGTTGCGATTTGTCGTAATTTATTTGTACTTTCCAAGTATTTAGCCAGTCATGTAATTTTGACAAGTGATGCTGTAGAGTCAGTGAAGCATGATTCGGATTTTTATCTCTTGTTAAAATTGCTGTGTCGTCTGCATATGTCGCTGTAAGAATGTCAGAGCTAATTGGAATGTCGTGTGTGTATATGATATAGAGTAATGGAGCAAGCACTGAGCCTTGTGGCACTCCTGCTGACGCCAACTTAATAGAAGAAAGCTCTGAGCCTTGACGGACAGAGAAAGATCTATCAGAAAGAAAGGACTGTAGAATAAGATAGTAGGTCGGTGGGAGTATCGTCTTTAGTTTAAAGAAAAGCCCTTGGTGCCAAACTCTGTCAAAAGCTTGAGCAACATCCAGAAATACTCCAGTTGCATACAGTTTGTGCTCCAGTGCCGTGCATATGTAGTCGGTAACTCTGTGTAATTGATGTATAGTCGAATGTTGTGTTCTAAATCCAAATTGATGATCTGGTATTACGTTCAGTTTTGTTAGTATATCAGAGAGTCTTTTGTATAATAAATGCTCGAAAATTTTGGAACAGACAGGAAGTAAGCTAATAGGTCGGTATGATGAGGGGATATTTTTATCTTTGTTTGGTTTGTGAATCATTGTAATATGTGCGTGTTTCCACTGTAGAGGGAATTTAGTAGTCCTTAGTATTGCGTTGTAAATAGTAGTTAAGAACACTAGACCTTTCCTAGGCATTTGTTGGAGTACTCTAGCAGTGATCAGATCATAGCCAGGGGCTTTTCTTTTCGGTAACTTTTTTATTTGTTCGGCAACTTGAGCTGGTGTGAAGGGAGGTGGAGGTAATGTCAGTTGAAGGGGTACATCTAAAGTGCTGTGTATATGTTTGTCATGTTCAATGTTATTGCAGTTCGTATGTGGTGTAAACACAGTTGAGAGATGTTTAGCAAAAAGTTCTGATCTTTCTCCATCGGTCACGGCCCAAGAGCCATCCTCCTTTCGGAGGGGTGCTTGGACTTCACGATGCCCGGTAAGATTTCTAGTACGCCTCCATAGGCTTCCATCATCAGATTTAAGGTTACTAATGTAATTATCGTAATTCGCTCTTTTAAATTTTAGTATCTGTCGCTTGAGTTCGTTATTAAGTCTATTAAAAGTTCGTTTGTCTGAGGGCAATCTGTCAGTCTGCCATATGTTCCGTGCTCTTCTTTTTGCTCTGATCAAATCCCTTATGTATTGAGGGTAAATGGGTAGCTTTTCTGACTTTCTATGCGTGGGAACTGAAGAAGACCACGCAGCTTCTTGTATGTTCTGAGTGAAATATTCTACTGCATCATCCAGTTCATTTTCAGTCTTGATAGATAAAGGAATTGAGAGAGAGTCGTTCAAAGAGGTTCTAAATGCATCCCAATCAGTTTTGCCGTTAGTAAGAGTCGGCTTTTTTTTTGCTTCACAGGGTTCTTCAAATAGTAATAAATGCACAAGAGAATGATCAGAACAAAGATGTGAGCTTGTACTTATGCTGTAAGGTATAGTTCTAAGTCCTCTAGTAATGAAAAAGTCTAGTAAGTCTGGTGTTTTTTGTCTGGAAGTTGGCCAATAAGTAGGTGAGTCAGGTGATATTGTATCCAATGAAAGCTCATGGAGGGCACATTTTAGGTTTCTTCCTCGTGGAGTACTCAGTCGTGAACCCCAAGACTGATCCTTGGCGTTGTAGTCACCTCCTGCAATAAAGCATCTACCAAGACGTCTGAAGAAATCACTGAACATAGTGTGCGTCAGAGCATACCTCGGAGGACAATAAACCGCAGCAAACGTAATGCTGTGTTGTCGGGTTAATAGTATGATGGCTGTTGCTTGAATGTCTGGTGTTATGGGTAATTGTAATGGATTGTGTTTGAGAGCATTTTTGATGAGGATGGCTGTACCTCCGTGAGGTGTATTGTCTGGGTGATCTGTTCTATATATTTTGTAACCTGGGATGTAAAATTTAGTTCGGGGTGTTAAATGTGTTTCTGTTATTAGTGCAATGTCAATCCGTTTGTCGTGCAAGTATATGTCGACTTCAGTCCTGTGTTGATTTAGTCCGTTTGCGTTCCATAGTATGACAGACATGGAGCCCACAGTCATTTGATTAAGGGTCATATGCACGACGGAAAGCTTCAGTTATCTCAGAAATCTTTTGTAGAAGACCAAAAAGGGGCTGGATTAAGTCATTTAGACCATTGACCAAGTTTAACAACTCACCTGACGGGTGTTCATTTGGAAGAACCGGTAGGATAATGCTCCTACTCATACCTGAACATCGCTGTTGTTGATGAGGCGCTGGTGCTGGTTGCTGCTGATGGACAGACGTAGGCATTTGTCGATGTTGCTGCCTCTGATATTCGTGTTCTGATCTTGAAGGAAGTGGGTAAGACTGAGAGATAGGCGGAAATTCGTGAAGAGCTGGGACTGCTTCAGCGTGAACTTTTGGTGGCCTTTGAAGCGTATCATTTCGGGAGTTCCGATTTCTTCTCAATTCTTTTAAGGTTTGGCATCCCCTATAATTGGCGGGATGTGACCCTCCGCAGTTGGCACAGGTAGCTGCAGTTTCTCTTGTTTTAGTGCAGGAGGTGCTTTCGTGATCTTGACCGCATCTAACACATTTTGGGGAATGGTTGCAATAGGTTTTAGTATGGCCATATTGCTGGCATCTTATACATTGAGGGATCATTTTTTTTTTTTTCGTGGTTCTTCAATTTTTATGTGTGTGTAATACAGAAATTCAATGTCGAATATTTTTTCATTGAACGTTGCTTTAGTTACGTCTACAAAGAACATAGGGAGAGGTGTTTTAAATCGTGAAACAACATTTACTATATTCGTTGCTTCGTATCCATGTTGGCCAAGTTCTTGCCTTATGACGTCTATGGGAGTCGCAAAGTGTAAATTTTTAATAACAACTCGAGGGGTTCTATCATCCGGGAGTTGATAAGTGTGAAAGTCCGCTCCACATCTTCTTAAGCTTGTCACTAGTTTTCTATATGTGTCTGGATTAGTCGGGTAAACGCTTACACGTTTCATTGAAGATTTGAGACCAAAGCTGTTGGGACCTACTTCGTTATGAAGGAATGAAATAAGGGCTGTGTAATCCTTCACATCATTTATATGGATAGGTGGGGGCTTAGCATTAACGGGTCTAGCATTATTGGTTGGCTGTGATTCTTCTGTTATGTTAATTAAAGGTTGGTAACTATTTTTGATAGGCGTGAAATCACTGACCTTTTTTGTTTTGCGAGGGTCTCTTTCGGTCGTAAGGTGCCGTTTTCGTCCGGAAACTAGCTCCCATGGATTTTCTTCATTTGAGGTCACTGTATCGGAACTGTCCATAGAATTAGGCATTACGTTAGTAGATGACGTCTCCGTCATTTTAAGCGGAAAACCCGCTCTTCCCGAAATTTGTGCAAACTTTTCTATCGGTATTATTAAGCGCGACAATATCTACAAAATGATACTATTTCGCTCCTAATAATATTACAGTGGATCGAAAATAAATCTAATCAAATTTTACAGAAGTACTAATTAAATCAAAAATATTAATATTAAAAAAATCAAATAAATGTGATGTTAATGCTAAAAATTACATGTTAATTGCTTGTACAGAAACTATCTATTGGTAGTACTTATAAAGGTCTAGAAAATAAAGCTTCTATATTAGGTCTAGAAACCATCTTCTTTTCAGGCATCTCGAAGGGTTATTTGGAATATAATGTGAAGTTTTGGTACTAATGGATTTGAATGGTTATGAAGTTTCCTATGAAGTAAGGTTTGGGCTATACCAACAACATATGGTATATTACGATCATTATGGATAAATTTGTTAGTGACAAAGTAAGGAGCATTGAGGATTTTTCGAAGGATTTAGGATTGTAAGAATGGGACACGAGATGAATTGGATTGTTTAGTGGAGCCCCAAAGCCTAACTCCTTATGTACAAATATCTCCAATTACTGCCATGTAAATGAATCTCTTGTAATTAATCGTAAGGTTTGAACGTTTGTATAGAAAATGTTGAAGAAGTCGAAAAAGACTAACCATTTCTGGTCGTTTCAAGATTCAAGCCTGATACCAATAAATTATTTAGATATCAAAACCATCAGAAAATTCGCAAAATGACATCCCTTTTGGTTTCCAAGACTTCCCTTTACTGCATCAGTCTTCTGAGAATCTTCAATCTACTCAACGAGGACTCATTAACGGAATGTAAAATCAGGGTTAGCAACATCAGAAGGAAGACCTATCAGCAAAATATGGCGATGTCAGGTATGAGGTAAGTATCTCTCACCCGGTACCCTCTTGCGCTTAAAATTTATAGCCTTCTCCAGCAACTCTAACAAGTCACAAAAGCCTTCTATTTATGGAATACAACAGCTTAACTGTCAATCATTTCGTGAAAGACTAATGAATTTTAACATAAAATTGAACTCGATATGTGCTAGAAATGAACTGTCTTTACACTAAAAAGAAATTGTGATTACTTTCAGCAGACATCTTACTACAGTATGCTCTCAATAATCAAACTACTCGATAGTCATAACTCCCAGTTAAATAAAAAACAGAAGTTCTAAGAAATTGAATTTCCTGTTGACCTAATTCCATACCTTCATACCTTTTCCTTTCAAGATCAAAGTACTTGGAACTATATTGCAGATGTAAACACAGCTGCTGATCTTTATGTTTAGCCGAGTATAGTCCTTTGGAAAATTTACCTTCTCCTATATATATACCTTTTTTATATAAGTTGAATAAAATAAGTTTTTTCTATTGTGCACTTATTTTTATTATTATTTATATTAAAATTACCCAGCTCGGCAATCTAAATAATATTAGTTTTAATATAGAATTTCCATAAAGACAATATAGTTATTTTGCATGCTTATTTCTACAAAGTTTGACAAACTTGTCGCAAAAATTTCCAACTTATTGTTTTTTCTTTCTTAAATTTCTGGATCATTATGATAATATTTTAAAATGTAAAGACAACTTTAAACGAAAAATTAACATTAGAAACTACCGGTTTGGAAAGATTATTTTAATAAAGCACAAGAAAATATTAAGTATTCATAAAGTAAAACGACACCAATCCGACCCGCGTTCGACAGAAAAACTAACTGAAGAAATATCGATATGTGTGAAGAGCGGGAAACGAATACTAAAGTGCACCAACTATATCTGCATTTTTTTTATGTTTGAGGCAATTATAAATAATAATATTAATGTAAATTATATATTTGCATATTTTTTCGAAAAAGGCAAAATTATTTCAAGTAAAATGAATAAATATTGAACGATCAAGTTTTTTCTTTTTATTTTATGAAGGTAACCTACAATATCCGTTGTTATTATAATACAAATTTAATAGACGCATAGACATACACAGAAAATTTTCATTAAGCACCCTGCAATAGTCTCATTAATAAATAAAATACGGATTTATAAAAGTATCAAATGACCAATAAAATGGTAACGCGCATTAGCGAACGAAAATCAACCGCGAATTTTCAGTTTCATAAGTATCATCAGTTAACTTCAAAGAAAAATAATTGCGCCTTCCCAGTAAATGACAGTTAATTCTTAATTAATTACATAAATTACCCATATGACTATAAAGCAATTAGTAAGTATTAATATCTTCCTCAATCAATGACAAATGTATTAATGCTATTAATATTTTAGCTAAAGAAAGAAACATTTTATGACCAATGCTACTTTAGCTGAATGAGTTCTTTTTGTTTAGTCTTAATCCCTACCTTTTATGCCCTTAATCACAACTTGGTTATTCAAATTTTTAATTCACTTTTTTACTATCTCTCTTATTGTATGATTGGTTATTGTTTATTATAAACTGTTGATTTTAATGTTCGAGATTTCATTTGGTGAATACTGTAAGGTTTGCAATAGATAATTTTTTTATAAGATAAGTACTCTAGCTTTATATTATAAATATCACATTTTATTCTTATTATAAAAAAAACAACTATATTTGGTAAAAACTTGACAAAAAAGTTGAAAATAAAAAATGTATATACTTATATTGCCTTGGTGAAAATAGAAGTCATACTCCAAATTGTAAATTTGGTTTATAACAATTTAAACCATTTTTTCAGGTTTATTTATATTAAAAGAGAGGTTTATTTATTTTTATATAGTGTTGCTACTTAAGTATAAAAGCGTAATTTGGTCATAGCTGTTACTTATAGATCATAACTTAAGTGGGAAAAAAATGGCGAAGTAAAAAATAAATGATATATAGTAAAAAATAATGAGAAGATAGTTGGGCATGTAGTTAAAAAAGTAATCACATAAATGGAATGGTTTTATTGCTTCAGGGGAACATGAAAGGAATTTGTATAAATTAATGGCCATTCATAATTTATTATTTCACCCTCATCAAAGAGAATGCAATGGTTTATATCAAGCATGTATGTAAATTTAGTCAATTATTTTTTTCTTTTTCTTTCTTATGCTCTTGCAGAAAAAAGCTCATTGTTTTATAGCTCATAGATTTGCTTCCTATTTGATAATATTATCTAATCTTTTTAATATATACTTTTCTGTAAAGATTAATCTAATAAATTTAAATTACATTATATGATAAATCTGGTGGGACTGCTTTTTTTTCGTTTTTATGTAATTATTCAATTTTTATTATGCTTTCTCTTTAAGTATTTAGACTAAGTTATTATTATGAACGTATTATATTGTTATGATTCTACCACAAAGGTTAGGAAATATTTCATTTTATGCATCTGAACGCATCGTATTACTGTCTCTTTTACTTAAGGAACTCTCAAATATTAAAAACTTTTGATTTATAATATTTTTTAAAAGTTTTATATCAAAATAAAATTTGTGAGTTTAATATTTTTTTTATGACATACAGTCATGAAATCACTATTTACTATGATGCAAAAAATTACAATTCACTCCTGATATGATAAAAAAGGCATTATTTAATGTTTATTCGAGTCATGCTGCCTTGATTTAAAATCGATTTTTCTGTACTGTATGTATCAGAAGGCAGTTTCACTACTATAGCTCCCTGATTCAAGAGTTCATTAGATGGAATAATATGAGAATATATCTGAAGAATTTATTCAAAACCTAATCAGGTCAATAGCACATCAAAATAGCAAAACTATTTTAAAATGTCTATCCTCTTTAAATATTCCTTGTTTTTTTTTCTAATATTCATTTGAATTATATTTCTTCTTTCCTTTTCATGGCGTGTTATTTATTGTAAAAGACTAGAATTAATAATAATTTTTTGAAACAACATTAGGATTCATAAATGAGAATGAACATTTTATTGTGACAAATGTTGACCATTAAAACTGTTCTTGAATGTTAAGGTTTTTATGTTCAACATTCTTTAGCTATAACACTTCATATTTGTATTAAAAATTTATACATTTGTGTTAGAAATTAAAAGAAAAAAACAACTTTTTTTAAATTTGTATATTTTTCTGTTTTTTATGGATACTTTGTTACAAATGGAATCTACTACCACCTTCACCATCATTTAAAACATAGCACAGCGTAAACATCATTAAATTTATTTTTAAAATGGAATTATAATTGCATTGTATGGAGTAAAATATAAGCCAAAGAATGGGATGGTTAACGGGTGGCTTCACAAACAGTGCACCTGCACCTTTGTCAATAAAATGTCACCCAGGAGAACTTCAATTTTCCTATAAAAAATACATCTATTTTTATAAAATATCCATTTACCATATGATGTACATCTTTTTAAATTCTTTTTTTTTTGTTTTTTCTATAAAAAGTTAAAATTAGTTTTTTTTTTTTTTTTTTTTTTCTTTCTTCCTTTTAGCTCTAAACATGGCATGGTTCCACTTTGAAAATACCTGAGGGATTGAAATCAGAAATGGCACACTATCAAGGTGAATTATGAATATTAAGTTTTTTTAATCACATTATTGGACACTGAGCATGAAGATTTTTTTTTTTTTTTTTCTTCGAAATATACAAACATGAATATGTATGATACTTATAAATTAAATATAAAATAATTTTTAATTAATAATATACAAACTAAACATAACTTTTTGTTATGAATAGACAGTCATTTCCGCTTTCATCTTTTCGATATAATTCAGAAAAGATTTTTGCGATTCTAGTTTTCATCAATATCATTTATAATAGAGCAACTTTTTTATAAAGATATTTCTATAATTTACACTATTAATAACAACTTAAAGAATTATTACATATTTTTTTGAAGGAACTTTCCTGGTGACACTTTATTCGATTTTATTTTCCTTCATTACCAACATTAGAAACAAATAGGTCTTAGCATTCTCCACAATATGATCTTCCTCTATCATAAACTGTGATATATTATTTTAACTTTGTTAAACTACCCGAAATATATGAGAACAGTTTTTAAATTAGTTAAGAATCTCTATTTCATATAATATTCTCCCTCTAAACTATACAAAATTCATCGGGGATAACCACCGCAACAATTTAAAGAGAAGGCGTTCCAAGTTGAACATAGCACCATCGATGACAAACATTTTGTAGCGATCAAACTCCACTATTTTTAAAATCACATTCATTTCAATAAATAAATATCTTAATCTCTAAGAATTAACATAATAAAATATAATTGTCACTAATAATAGTTTATAAATTATATAAATAACTATATATATGTTTGTAAATGAGACAATATGTGCAAAAGTAAATATTACTCATACTTCTAGTTTTTAAAGATTCAAAGTATTTTTGTAAATGACCATCATCATTTTTAATAATCCTTCTAATAAGTCATTTAAATAAATTATAATCTATCATTGATTTTTTTACTAACCTCACTATTAATCACGCGTCAATAATGGTTTTACCTCATTACAGAGTATTCACTGAGTAATAAATGACTTTTACTGTTGTCTCAATCACAAAACATTAGTAACTTTATTAAAACTGATGTCTATTCGCTTTTAAATAAACTTAAATAAAAATCTTTATTTTACATATAAAAAATAGCAAACATATAACTATTATGCCAATCTCTTATACAAATAAATATTTTCAAGTATAATATAAAATGAATCTAAAAGAAAATAGAAAAAAAGATTAATCGATTTAAATTTTAATTCATTTCATGATCTTCGCATTCTAAGTACAATTTGCAACAGTTGCCTATTAGATAAAAAATTAATATAAAAATTTGCATATAAACCCTATCACACATTCTAACAAGTCAAACCTGCAAAATCCCACCATTTTCATTATTTATTGTTTCAATATTTTATTTTATTATTTATATATTTTAACCATTCCACCATTAGGCCTTAAATGAAATTTCATATATCAGTGGACTTATATAAAGAGTAGCAGTGATTTGTGCACGATTGGTTTCGTTCCCTCATACGCGAAAAAGAGGGCAAATGGGGAGGGGAAAGGTTTCAAAGCAGGAAACATAATAAGTATATGTCAACAATAGAACACAATGATTATTTCAATTATTTACGGATAATAAGCACATTCAGAATTTACCAAGAGTTCACCCCACAAACAATGAAATATCGAAAACATTCAGGCCATACACAACTCACATATAAATAGTCTATTAGAGTATATCCTAAATTGAAAATTTTTATGACTAAGTACTTAGGAATACTTTAGTTTTCTCAAATCGTCTAAAACGTCAATGTTTGACACTTAATTGATAAATAGATAATTCTAACAACAAAAGCTTTTTAGCCTATGTCAATGCTATTATATATTTATTTTTTTCCATTTTTTTTTAATTTTTAATTTTTTTTCTGTTGGTTAAATATGATCAATATAAAATAAAACCATAATAACAAAAGTTAATTTACCTTAGCAAAGTAACGTTTTGAAAAGCTTTCCTTTTTTTTTTTTTTTTTTAGATAATATGGGTATCACAAATTTTTAAGTGACAAGGAATGTCCCATGATCTATACACATATACATTTCGATTAAAGTTTCCGCAATACTTTGTATCTATTTGAGAAAACAGCGTAATCATACAAAATGAAAAATTTCTCAAAATATTATATTACCATTATAAGGTAAAGGCATTGTTAGTTTTTATATCAAAAAAGAGAATGCTCATCAATTCTTTGAGCCTAGTGCAAGAGAATTTAAAAAAATAAATTAATTAAAATTTCACAAGTACTAGTATAGTACTTTTGAAAAGTCGTTTAAAATTGTAGATCGACAAAATTTATTACAATTGGTTATGATATTTAAAATATTAAAAGAAAGTTCGACCTGGAGATTTTAAATTCAGATTATAATAAATTTAGGATCAGTCTATATAAAATTTATAGAAAGTTTGTAAGTACTATTTTTAAAAGGAAATAAGTATTGCTTATAAGATTTTTTATTTTTTTTATTTATTTTTTTTTTATTTTAAGCTTTAATTTAAATTGTAAGCATATGAATATAATAAAACTGGATGGATGAGGCAGGTATTAATATGGCATTGCGATGCTCCCTTTGATAAAAAAAGAAAAATAAGCCTTAAACTATTAGCATTATAAAAACAAAATGAAACAACCTTATTTATATCAATAAAATCAAATAAAATTGCATCCGATCGCTATTGCATATAGTTGGTTCATCATGCATTAAAATAGTTTTAGTAAAATTATATTTTAAAATTATTCAGTTATTTACTGCCATACTTATTCACATATATACACAATCATATAGAGCTATTTAATCCAACAAAATATGATTTATGTTTTACCCTGTCCTAAAGAGCGTGCCACCATCTCTTCCTATGACTATTTTCCTTTTGAAAACGACATCCTTAAATCTAATTAGGAATATCTTTTTTAACTTCTTTTTTTTTAGATATGAATATCTATTTTTTTCTACATTAATAAACAAATGCTTCCCATTTTCATTTAGATGCAAAAACAATCACTACCCAAAAATTAAAGATTTTTTTTTTCCCTTTTAAATCACTAATTTTTGGTCAATACATGAACTGTAGGATAAAATCCGTCAAAACGCTCAGAGGAATACCTAGTACGAAACATCTATCGTAAAAGTTGTTTTTATTCACTAAAAAAGAACATGAAATAAAAACTATAGGAATCACAAAGATTAAATTGCCTACCTCAGTGTATACAATGTTGAGAGATATGTTATAGGAAGTATTGGATTTGGTGATCAATCTGCTAATGAATAGAAAATAATAATGTATAAAAATTGTTTTCTTTTTTTTAATGTTCTTTGGTTTGTACGTAAATATTATTTTTATTTTTTTTTTTTTTACTTTTTTCTTTTACTTTGTTTTCTTAACTTAACATGATTTAATTTCTAAAAAGTAGTCTTGCGATGGACGTGATAGTTGTACTGTTGTACAATATCTATTAATTTTTTCTGGCTTTAAATACTCAAAATATTCTTATTATTAGCAAAAGTGAAGTGTGTTCTAATCCCAATAAAATGGAGGGAAAGGAATGGACTGCATTGTGCAGGGAGGACAATGACTTTTTTTAATTTATTTTCGGGATGGCCAATGAGGTTTGACTTAACCTTTAAAATAATGCATTTTTAAAAATTACATTTGTGTTATGATTACATATCATTATTAAAACTCGAGCCTGTAGGCAGAGCATGAGGTGTCGTGGTCTTGTAGGTTGATCGTGCAGCGACTTGCTGAAGGTGAGAGGTCAATCTTATATTTTGAGAGTGTTTCTTCATTTTCAGCTATCCAATAGCCGAGGGTGTCAGTATCATATGTTGGAATGATTGTTACTTCTGAAACAATAAAATTAAATTTGTTTAATAAAAATTACAGATTTCCTATTCTCAAAATATTTTTGTATTAATTTTATAGTGATAAATATCACTATAATCACTATCATGAAATTAGAAGCAAGGGATTAAGGAGCTGTTTGATGCGATGTTGCCTGATTTGGGGATGCAGGAATCTATGAATGGATTCTCCTTGAGGGAGCTTCTGCTAAGCTTTTCCTCCAATTGTCACTCATGACTCAGCTTTTCTCATATCTTATGGGAATAGAAGAGAAGTAGTGCAAAGAGTGGTAACAGAGATTCCCTTGCGCTTTGGGATCCTAACTTTTGTCTTATCTGTCTGCATTTGTTATATCTAATGCATGCTTTTAATCGAAGAAGTTTAATATTAATTTGACATAAGTAATGACTTTGTTTCAAGTCACATGAACAAACATAATTGAATATAATAAACTTTCTGTCTATGTATAAAATCAACTTAAGTTAAAAAATAAATAAAAAAATTGAAACATTTACTTGTTTCAGATGTCATATTTGTAAGTTTGGCAACCATCAGTCAGGTGTATATGTGTGTGTCTATATTAAAATTGATGTATTAACTTCCTGTTTTTTAACATTTGTGGAAAATTATTATTATTATTATTATTTTTTTGTGCATTTCAGTTCGTATTATTTTACTCTGTTAATTTATGTATAACTTAATTTTACAGTATTGATTAAAATTATTTCTAATGATTTGGGGATATTTAGACATTTTTTAATATTATTATAATCTAACATTAGTATATAATCTAATATTAAGTATTATATAGAGTTAATATTATATTATTACTATTATGAAACAGACAAATTATTAAATATAAAATATTATGTTATTTAAATGAGAACTCATAAAGGTTTCGATTGTTGTGCCACCAATTATATACTTATATTACTCACCAAGATCTTTATCCTCCCATTGCTGCTTTGCCTCCAGAAGTGCATTGAAGACTTCTTTACTAGGTTCTGTTCCACTGAACACATAATATCTGAAAAAATAGGTTAATCTTGAATTATCTTTTATAACTTAACATGTATTACAGTGATATCCATGAAAGATTAGTTCTAAACTATATAACATTTAACTCTTGCAGTTTTATTATATTTTTTTTAAATTTACAACTATCTTGCAAAATACAAGTAACTGAATAATTATTTGCTTCATGGTTATAATGATGTTATGATGTCCTCTGAAGAAACCATTAATTTATATTTTTTATTCGAAGGTGCGAGGCCAACTTTTTTTTTTCTGATACTTTGTAGCACTATTTGGAATCAACTGGGAAGTAAAATTAGAAACTATTGGGCTTAAGAAGGTATGGAGTCAATTATGAAAAGTATCTCTTTAAAATAAAAAAAAATTACAAAGTAGTTGATCTCTTAAAAGTAATCAAATTACATAATGAAAGAAATATGTATATATATATATATATATATATATATATATATATATATATATATATATATATATATATACAACCAAAATTAATAAAATTTCTTCATTTCAGAAATTTTATTAATTTTGGTTGTAACTATTAAATTTATATTAATTTTATAAAATTATTTAATTTTTCTATTTTAATAATATTTCATTGATTTACCTTGCTCGTACTCGCTTAAAAAATTCAACATTAGCATAATGCGAGTTGCCATGGTGTGGCACATAACTGAGGTCCAGGTAAATGTGGCCCATCCCAGATTTTTTGCTGTCCTTAATATTCCTCTTTACAGGGGAATCCGAACGCCTATTTTTATTATTAGCTTCTTTACCTGTAAACAAAATTTCCCCTTTTAAAAAATATATTTGCTGATAACTAACATTTGTTTAATTTTTTCATTTTATATGATTGAACCCCTAAAGAAAAACTCTACCAAGGATAAATCATTTCTATAATTATATCAGATTTAACATTTTAAAGAAATCTATAAATAAAGAAAAAAATTTTTTTTTAAATACTAAAAATAGAATGATATTTATCTTTTGAAAAAAAAATTGTAATCATAATTTATTGTTATTATAGAATATTTAAATATATTGTGTATATATATATATATATATATATATATATATATATATATATATTTAATTAATATATATATGAATAAATATATAATTATGTATTATTAACATTATAACATTAATATATAAGTAGGTAAACTTACCTATCACAATATTCGAAGCATATTTGTTATTTTCTTCATTCATTTTGGCCACTTTTTTTGGTGTAGTCTTCGCACTACCAGATGTATCTTCAGTGTCATTCTCTGCAGGTGCTGGAGCAGGTGAAGGTAGATGAAGAGGCCTTCCCCACTCTTTAAATGGACTCCAGTAGTCTTTGCCGGAAGGTGGTGGAGGAAGACCTAATGGTTTACCCCATTTTTCTATTGGATCCTTTGGAAGAGTTTCACCCCTTGTCTGAAAAAAAAAAAAAAAAATTTTTATTTTGAATCCTGTGAGTGGGTTTCAGCTATTTAGAGAATTTTATCTTGAATTATATAATTGCCATTAAATAGAGCAACTCTGTAGAAAATTTTTCCTAGTAAGAAATATCTTACAGCTAAAGTTTACTACTGATGCTACACATAATCCCAAGTGATTTGCTATTCCCTTGAAATTATTACTCGATATAGAGGATTAACTTTATTTTGAATTTTATTAATTTAAATAAATTTAATGGGTGTACAAACATTTAACTATTGCTGACATTTAATATTTACCTGTACGTGTTCTCTCGCTGCAGTCTCAAAGTCGATGTCAGGTTTTCCAAAACTGATGTCACTGTCATCATCCTGAACATACATTGAAGAATACATGGCTGGTGGTGGCGAGTGAAGATGAGATGTAGTTGATAGAGGCGAAGCAGGTAAGTCATCATCAGATTCCCTCCAGGTTGCCTCACTTGATGGCGTAGCTCGACCTTCAGGAGTGTCTGTACGGCGATCTGTCCACCTTTCAGTACTTATAAAACTAGCTGTCATGTCCTTGATCATACTTATATCCTTTAAAGTATCTTGTTTAGACTCAGTCGATATATGACTAGATGAGGCTTCTGTTGTTTCTTTCACAAGTTCTTTTGTAGACTCATTTGCTTTACCTAGATGTGATGTATCTAAACTTTTCTCTAATTCAAGACTAATTTTAGATTTTTCAGTCTTAATTGTTTCTGAAAGCTTTGTTTCTAGCGCTGAGCTAGCCAATTTTATGCTATCTTGAATTTCAGTTGATATACTTTTTTCTCCAGATGTGGACTGTTCAAGAGCCTTCTTAGACTCACTAACAGAACCATTTAATATTGTTTCGGTTTTGGTAATACAGGTCTTGCTATCACCATCATATACTGTTGAACCATTGAGTGATGGTGTAACTTCAGAAATTAATTTGGCTTTTATAACTGAAATGTCTTTGACACTTTCTATTTCGTGTTTTTCAGTAATAATTTTTTCTACTTTACAAACTTGTTCAGATGATGCTATAGCTCCTTCTGTTATCGAAGTATCTGAAATCTCTTTTTGTGTGATTCCTATTGGTTTATCAGGTTCAACAGAATATTTTGTTTCAGTTGTTACAATCTCTTCTTCTTTTGACTGAACATCATTTTTTGATACATCTGTTCTTTTTGAGTCATCTGATACTGTTGTAGTTGTGATAGTTTTTGTAATAGTAGTAACAGTAGTGATACCTTCAATACCACTACTTTCAGAGTGTTTAGTTTCTACTTCTGAGACAGTTTTAGTCTCATCTTTAGGAATTTCAACTTTACCATTAGTGAATGTTATTTTTTCTAATGCAGTTATCTTTTGTTCTGAATGTGCTCCATCAAATTTTTCACTTGGTTTTGGTGTTTCTGAAGTTTCTGCAAGTTGTTGCTCACTTTTGACAGTTTTGCCATTAATATCCGAGCACACATCTGTTATTACTGCTGTTGGTTGTTCAGTAACAATTAATTCTTTACTTGTAATGAGACATGCAGGATCTACTGAAATATCTGATGTATCCATTTGCTTTTCATCCTTCATTTTGCTTTTTAAATCAGCATTAGCAGTATCCTTTTCAACCTTGACAGCTGATGGAGAATCAGTTGTATCTTGGACTCCCATTTCTTTTTGTACAGCTGTGGTTCCACTTATTTCAGTGTATTCTTTCAAAATTGGATCACTTCTTCCTTCTATTGTGTAAGTTGATGTAGCACCTTCATACTCTGATGTTACTTTTGGTTCGGTGAATCCATTGACTTTAGTGTCAAGACTCTCTTTTATATTTTGTCCATCAGTTGATAAGTGTTCTTTGGAAGTTATGGATTCCACTTCCTTTATAGAACTTGTGGAAAACTGTTCTTTCACAGTTGTTGATTCTTTAATATCATCAGGTAGCTTGCTTGAAATAGTTTCATCTTTGAATTTCTCTGTTTTTTCTGTTCTTGAGCTGTCCAAGATACCCTTTTCAGCTTTTGAAGGAGCCATAGGTGTAGGTGGATGAAGTTCAGGCTCCCTACTTATAATTGTAGAATCAAATGCATAACTGCAACCTTCTTTAGAATCTGGTCCTTGGGTTGAAGTGATGCTTCCAGCTTCTGTTTTAAAATCAGTGCTCTTTTCTTCTAATTTTACAGTTGTTGAAACAGTATCTTTTGATTCACTGCTTAATACCTCTGTTTTATCTTCTGTAGTTTTACTCTGAGTTAAAGATTCATAAAAAGTTGTTTCGCCCATTTTTTTATCTAGGTTTGTGAATACCTCTTCAGAGATTTTACTGGCCACCACATCTTTTGTTTTTATTTCTATACTCTCCGATTTCTTAGCTGTTTCTGTTTTTATTGATTCCTTAAATTCTTCTAAAACATCCACATGGTAGCCATTCTCACCTGGTAATTTACTAGAGTCTAAAAGCCATTTTTGTTCTTCAGAACTTAATTTATCTTTTTCTAGTGTTGTAGTTATTACAGATACTCCTGCTTCTTTTCCCCATTGTTCTTGAGAATCTGATGTGCCTGATTCTTTCTTTTCAGATTGTTTAACCTCTGATGTTTCCATCATATACACCTCAGTAGACCCTGAATCTGTTATAGTTTTTACTGTTTTAGAAGTCTCTATTACAACATCTGATTTGCCTGAACTTTCCTTCTCATATAATAAATGCTTATCTATCGATTCTTCTGATAATTTTGAATCTTTCATCAATTTTGTCGATTTATCAGTTTCTATTTCAATTAATTTCTGTTTTATTTCTCTTTCTTTACCTGTAATTGACATTTCTTCAATCTCTTTCTTTTCATCTTTTGTTTTTTTTTCTAGTACTTCTTTATCCTTAAATACTCCAGCATCAGACTTCTCTTTCTCTTGATTTGATTCAGCAATTGAATCTTCTTTGTCTGTTGATTTTATTTCAGTTGCTTCACTTTCTTCTATCAGTTTGGACTCTGCATCTTTCTTACTGTCAGTTGGTTTTCCTTCTAAATGTTTGCTGCATTCTGGGTGTTCTATTTCCTCCTTACTCTTTGAAATTGTTTTGACATCAGTTATTTCCTTGCCTTCAGTTAATTTTGAATCAAGTTCCAACTTAGCTTCTTTCAATTTCAATTCAACATCTTCAGCTACTTTAGTCTCTAATATATTCATTTCCGTAAGTTTTATCTCTTCTACTGGTTTGATATTAAGTTCTTTCAGTTTTTCTAATGATTCCAATTCAAGCTTTCCCTTTTCTTTGCCTATCAGTTGTGATTCTTCCTTTTGTTGCATGAGTGAATCAAATCTTTTTTCTTCAGTGAGTTTCATTTCTAATTCCATTTGGTGGCTGAAAGAAATTGACTCTATTCCTTCTTTTTTACTTATTGATTCTTCTGTTTTTTCTATTGACATGCTTTCAGTTTCTCTTTGACCATTGACCACTATTCCATCACTTACTGAGGTTCCAGCTGCCAATAAATCTGAAAATTCTGGTTTTTCCTCCCCTGTTGTTTTTGAAGGCTCTTTTAAGTCAGTTAATATCTTATCATCCTTCTTTTCTGATTTGATGTCACTAATGAAACTATCAGTTAGGGATACAGGTTTTCCTACAAGTGGTTCACTTTTAGCTTCCGTCTTCTCTTCAAATGGCTTTGTTACTGATGTAATCTTTTCTTGATACGATTCTTTTTCCAACTTTAATGTTTGTTCAACTCCTCCCAAGTGTGAGTCTGTAATTTCCAATTCTTGTGTCACCTTGCCTGTTTCTACCTTTGTTGCTAGTTCTTTTTCGTCTGACATTTCTAACTCAAGCTTTTCCTGTTTTACTGGTTTTAGTTCAATATCTTTATTTTCTTCTCCCAACTTCAATTTTATTTCATTTTTTTCATCTGCTGGTTTCACTGCAATTTCTAATGTTTCATCAATTGATTTTAATTCTGTGTCTTTCTTTTCATCTGTTTGTTTTATTTTATCTCCTTTCCCTTCTTCAATTGTTATTATATCAGTTTTGTTCTTTTCTTCCACTGTTGTTGATTTAATTACTTTCTTATCCCCTGTTGCTTTTATTTCATCCTCTTTAATCATATTTTCTGTTTTAATTTTTGCTTCTTCCTTTTCCTCTGCTGTTTTTGTTTGGATATCTATCTTTTCATCTGCTAATTCAAATTCAATTTCTTTTAATTTATCTGCTAATTTTAATTCAATCTCACTTTTATCGTCCTTTGATTTGAACTCAATTTCTTTCTTTTGGTCTGGTGATTTTGTTCCATCTTCGTGTAAAGTGTCAGTTTTCATTTCTACTTCTTTTGTGGTTGCCAATTTAGAGTCTTCCTTTTGTTCAAATTTTACTTCAGTTTCTTTCTTTTCTTCACATTTTATTGCAGCTTCTTCCTTTTGTTCAGATTTTACTTCTTCTTGTTTTACTTCAGCTTCTGCCTTTTGTTCAGATTTTATTACAGTTTCTGTCTTTGTTTCTTGTTTTACTTCAGCTTCTTTCTTTTCTTCGAATTTGATTGCAGCTTCTTCCTTTTGTTCAGATTTTACTACAGTTTCTGTCTTTTCTTCTTGTTTTACTTCAGCTTCTTTCTGTTCTTCAAATTTTATTGCAGCTTCTTCCTTTTGTTCAGATTTTACTATAGTTTCTTTCTTTTCTTCAAATTTTATTGTAGCTTCTTCCTTTTGTTCAGATTTTACTACAGTTTCTGTCTTTTCTTCTTGTTTTACTTCAGCTCTTTCTTTTTCATCAGGTTTTGCTCCAATTTCTTTCATGTCTTCTGTTTGTTTTATCTCATCCTCTTTTTGGCTATCATATATTTTCTCTTCTTCATTTTCTTCTTTTGATTTTAATTCAGTTTCTTTCTGTTCAGCAGATTTTATTCCTTCTCCTGTTTTCTCATCACTTAGTTTTATTTCAGTTTCTGTTTTCTCATGTTCATGTTTTACACCCAACTTTTCTATTTCATTTACTTGTTTTGATTTAATATCATCCTTCTTTTCTGTTGGTAGTTCCTTTTCAAGATCTTTTTCCTGAGCTTTTTTTAATTCTGTTTCTTTGTCAAGTTTTAACTCAGTTTGTTTTTCATCCTTCTCTATCTCTTGTGTCATAATTATATGTTTTTTGGTATATTTTTCATCTAATTTAAAAGTTTCTTTTTCTTCTGTGTGTTCTATTTTTTCTTCTTTACTTTCAGATATTCTACTTTCATCAAGTTTCTTTTCATCAGATGGTGTTATTTCAGGTTCTTTCTTTGCATCAACTGAGGAAATCAAAGGTTTTAGACTATCTCCTTCTTTTTGCTCAGTTGGTTTTAAATCCTCAACTTTTTGTTCTTCAGTGTCTTTTATAATTGGTTTAGTTTGTTCTGCAACTTTTGTTTCAGATGTATCCTTTCCTTTGTCTAACGTTATGTCTACTTTATTTTCCTCTGTTGTTATCCTCTCTTCTGTCTGTTTTATTTCCAAGTCTTTTGATTTTTTATCAATAAGTAATTCAACTTTTTGTATATCTCCTTCACTCCTTTGGTCAGTGGGTTTGATTTCAACATCTTTTATCATCAAATCCTCTTTTATTTCATCTATTCTCTTCTCTTCTGCAGTTTTGATATCAGCCCCTTTCCCTTTTTCTTCTATTGATACAATTCCTTCAATCTTTCTTTCAGCTGGCTTCATTTCTGCATCTTTCATTTCTTCAGTTGGTTTTATTTCAGCTTCTTTCAGTTCAATTGTTTTTATTTCAGTTTCTTTTTGTTCAATTATTTTTATTTCTGCTTCTTTCTGTTCTTCGATTCTTATTTCATCATCTTTATTTTCCTCAATTGCCTTTCCTTCGGCTTCCTTTCCATTAATTGATTTTATTTCCACATCTTCCTTCTTGTCAGATGATTTTATTTCAGCCTCTTCCTGTTTTTCAGATTGTTTCATTTCAGCTTCAATCATTCCTTCAGTTTTTCTTGTTTCAGTTTCTTTCAAATCAGTAGTTGGTTTGATTTCAGTTTGTTTCTTTTCCTCAGTCAGTTTAATTTCAGCTTCTTTCTTTGACTCGGTATCTATCATTTCTACTTCTTTCAGTTCATCAGTTGGTTTCGTTACATCTCCTTTCTTTTCATCAATTAGTTTTATTTGATCTTTCTTTTCATCTATTAATTTTATCTCACTTCCTTTCTTTTCATCTGTTAATTTTATCTCATCTTTCTTTTCATCAATTACTTTTATTTCACCTTTCTTAAGTTCATCTATTGGCTTTATTTCAACTTCTTTTTTCTCTTCTGTTGGCTTTATTTCCTCTCCTTTCTTTTCATCAATAACTTTTAAATCTGCTTTCTTTAGTTCATCAGTTGTTTTTATTTCATCTTCTTTCTTTGTGTCATCTTTCAGTTCATCAATATGTTTTATTTCATCTGTTTTCATTTCTTGTGTTGCTTTTATCCCATCCTCTTTCTTATCTTCAGACGGTTTTACTCCTTCCTTAACTTCCATAGCCACAGTCTCAATTTCTTCTCCTTTTTTTTCATCAATAAGTTTTATTTCAGTTTCTTTTAATTTATCAGTTGGTTCTATTTCAACTCCTTTCTTTTCATCTATAATTTTTGTTTCATCATCCTTTAGTTCATCTGTTGATTTTATTTCAACTTCTTTTTTGTCTTCTATTAGCTTTGTTTCATCTCCTTTCTTTTCATCTGCTGGTTTCATTTCTTCTTCTTTCTTTTCATCAGTAACTTTTATATCAGCTTCTTTTAGTTCATCTGTAGTTTTTATTTCATCTTCTTTCTTTTTATCCATTGTTTTTATTTCATCGCCTTTCTTTTCATCAATCATTTTTGTTTTATCTTCTTTCTTTTCATCAATAAGTTTTATTTCATCCTCTTTCGTTTCATCTACTGGTTTTATTTCATCAACTTTCTTTTTATCTGTGTGTTTTATATCATCATCTTTCTTTTCATCTACTGGTTTTATTTCCTCATCTTTCTTTTTATCTACTGGTTTTATTTCATCATCTTTCTTTTCAGCTACTGGTTTTATTTCATCATCTTTCTTTTCATCTACAGCTTTTATTTCATCTCCTTTCTTTTCATCAGTAGGTTTTGTTTCAGTTTTACTTAGTAAATCTGTTGATTTTATTTCATCTCCTTCATTCTCATCTGTTAGTTTTATTTCATCTCCTTTCTTTTCAGCAATAAGTTTTATTTCAGTTTCCTTTAGTTCATCAGTTGGTTTCATTTCTTCTTTCTTTTCTGTAGCTGGTTTTATTTCATCTCCTTTCTTTTCATCAATAAGCTTTGTTTCAGCCTCCTTTAGTTCTTCAGTTGTTTTTATTTCAACTCCTTTTTCATCTAATGTTTCTATATCATCTCCTTTCTTTTCATCAACAAGTTTTACTACAGCCTCCTTTGGTTCATCGGTTGGTTTTATTTCTTCTTTCTTTTCATCTGTTGGTTTTATTTCATCTCCTTTCTTTTCATCAATAAGCTTTGTTTCAGCCTCCTTTACTTTATCAGGTGGTTTTATTTCAACTCCTGTTTCATCTGCTGATTTTATTTCAACTCCTTTTTCATCTGCTGATTTTATTTCATCTCCTTTCTTTTCATCAATAAGTTTTATTTCTGCCCCCTTTAGTTCATCAGTTGGTTTTATTTCAACTCCTTTTTCATCTGCTGTTTTTATTTCATCTCCTTTCTTTTCATCAATAAATTTTGTTTCAGCCTCTGCTAGTTCTTTGGTTGGTTTTATTTTGTCATCTATCTTTTCATCTGTTGATTTTATTTCAGCTTCAATCAATTTATCTGATGCTTTTATTTCGTCCTCTTTCTCATCGATTTGTTTAATTTCTTCTTTAGTATCCATTTCTAATTTCTTAATTTCTTCTTCTTTCTTTTCTTCAGTGGTTATTATTTCTTCTTTCTTTTCTGCAGTTGATTTTATTTCACTCTCTGTCTTATCTTCAGTTGTTTTTATTCCTTCTTTAATTTCCTGTTCTACTGCCTTAATGTCTTCTTCTTTCTCATCTTCTGTTGTTTTTATTAAAGCATCTTTCTTTACTTCAGTAGGTTTGATTTCATCTTCTTTCTTGTCTTCTAATGGTTTTATTTCTTTAATCTCCTGTTCCACAGCTTTGGTGTCTTCTTCTTCCTTTTCTTTAGATGTTATTATTTCAACATCCTTCTTTTCTTCTGTAGGTTTTATCTTTTCCTCTTTCTTATCTTCTGATGGCTTTATTGCTCCTTCAGTTTCTTGATCAATTACCTTAATTTCTTCTTCTTTCTTTTCTTTACTTGTAATTTCATCTGTTAGTTTTTCATCATATTTTAAACTTTCATCGGCTGGTTTAGTTTCTGCTGTTAAATCCATTGCCTTTATTTCTGCCTTTATATCTTTGTCAATAAAACTTGAAGTAGGTTTTTTTGCTTGATCAGCTATGGTTTCATCAATTTCAAAACCGATTACTGATAATTCCTTTGTAACACTTACCAGTTCTTCCCCAGTTGATTTTTTAGAAGTAGTTTCTTCATCTTTATGGTCAATTTCATAATCAGATGTTAAAATATCACTTATAGTATCACTCAAAGCCATTTCTTCTTTTATTAATCCATTTACCAAAACTGATTCTTCCAATCTAATTTTTTCTAAATCTTCACTTAATTTAGTTTCTGTTAAATGTTTCTCATCTGCTGAAGTATCTGCAATAGATTTTATAATAGTTTCTGTCAATTCTGTTTTAGTTTCTTTTTTTTCTATTTCTTCAATTAACTTTGCATCCTCTTTTACTTCAGTAGCTATTTCTTCTGCAACTACTTTTTGAACATCTATGTTCTCCACTGTTTCTTGTATTTCCGCTTTTATACTTTCTTCAGTTTCTGATTTAATTTTGCCTGATACTTCACTTTGTATTACTTCAGCTTTTGGTTCTCCCAAGACCTTATCTGTAACAGATATTTAACCTGATTTAATTGTGAATTTATGGTATTTAATTATTATTAGATATACTGATATGTCTGGGATTGAAGTTTGGGAGCTCATTAATTTTTCTTTAAGTAATAAGTAATAAAGCCCATATTTAAAAAGTTAAAAAAAATCTATAATATGCAATCTAGTGATTGTATTCATTGGTAATATGTATATTATTTTCATAAGAGAAATTTGTATATTTTTAATTAAATAAGTTTTGGTAATCAACTTTATGCTAAGATTTTCCTACACTGAGTTTTCTAGATCTTCATTATTATTATGGACTTCTTTCAAGATCACCTACACATTTACATTTTAATATATATATATATATATATTATTGTATTGTTTCATTTTATTCATTTATATAGCAATGCAATTCATGAAGATTAATGATGGGGTACTACAGCTTCATATTGCTACGAATTATTATATATACCTTGTGCTCGATATTTATTCAAGTATAGTATGTGAGTGGGTGTGTGTTTTTTTTAATTACCCATTTATATAAATATACAATAGTTCCATGGTTGTGTTAACATTTATAACCTGTTTAATATTTAATTTCAAGTCTTTTTTTTTTGCTCTGTTTCATTTGCATATAAATATGTATCCATATCCTGAACTAGTAAATCTGTACGGTAAATAATGATCATCATTATAGTTTGTGATTAACCAGGATCTGATAAGCATGACAGAAAGGTTTGTGTTGTGATAGCTATTATAATGGCATTAACCTCTCTTCACCTACCAGTAATTTACCTTCACCTAGTAGTAATTTTGTTATTTATTCTAAAATAAATGTTTGCTTTTTAGTATAGGAACCTTCAATTATATCAAACAAAAATTTTTATTTTCTATAACACCAGCAAAAAACAACAACCACTAAAACCCATGAAGGGTCTTGGGTTCAGTACTTGGTAAGAGAGTATTGTTTCTCAGCCAACTGTTGTTTAAAGAAGAGATTTACCTGGAATCATACTCAAAGGGTACCCATTTTATAGAAGATGGGTTGGTGCCTTTAGGAGAGTCTTGCAACATTTGGGTTGGCCCTTGGCAGATATAAACATAATAGATAATTATCTACATCAATAGGACTTAAAGCTGGATCTATAAGTTAGAAGTTCAGTGCTGTAACCATTGAGTTACTGCTTTTCCTTATATATACGTTGCTGCAATTGACATTTTCATAACACTTAATATTATTTTGACTATTATAATTTTTAAATACGCAATTGTATGTTACCATACCTCCCTAAAACATCTGGAAGATACAAAAATCTATCAAGGATCTTAAATCTAAGATATGTAGTTTATAGTTGCTGGCATGAGAATTTATTTATTTTATGTTAATAAAAACGTTCTTCTATACCATATTCTAGTTGCAAGCACCATAAAAATGGAAGTGTGAAATCCACTAAAAGGAACATCCTGTTGAGGCTTTAAACATATTGATGTAATTGTTAGTGTTTTATAGTTTATGTGAATTACAAGCCCCAAACTTATAGCAGTGTTTGTATAGTTAAATTTAATTAAATATTAACGGCTATGTACAGTTTGATAATTCTGAACATTGATTATTTAAAAAAGCAAAAATTAAATTGTAATTATTTTCAGTATTTTTTCTTAAAGTATTACCTTTATCAATGGGTTGAATTTCTTTTTCATCTTTTTTTTCTTCAATCCTTTTGGTCTCATCTTTGATCAAAACAATGGATTCGCTTTCTGTTTTTAGATCCTCTTTTTCGTGTTCATCTTTCTTTTTTCCTGTTTCTTGACTTACTTCTGTTCCATCTATCATTATTGTTTTTTTTAGTTCTGTAGAAATTATTTCTTCAATTATTTTTTCTTCGGCAGGTATTTTTACCAGATCATCCAGGTCATCTGTTATTTTCCCATTTATTGAAAAAGTTTCTTCTTTAATTTTTTCACTTAACTTTTCCTCTTCAACAATATCACGATCAAATGCTCTTTTATCAATTATTTCTTTTTTGGTAATTTCTTCTTGCTCGATTTCTTGTTTTTTTTCTGACTCAGCTATTTCTGCAGCTAGAGTTTTTTCTTCAGGTTGAAGTTTCTTTTGTGATTCATCTTCATAAATCTCTTTGTCTTCTTCTTGTTCAACAACACTTTGATCCTCTGGTATGGTTGTTTTTAATTGTTCTAATTCTGTATTTTCTGGTTCCAATGAAGTTTTTTTTATTCCCTCCTCTTCACTTAAAATCTTTTCTATTTCAGAAGGTTGAGTTTCAATAAAGGTTTCCTTTTCAGGAGTAAGTTTTTTATCTGTTTCTATTTCTCCTTCTGCTACATCTTCCTTTTCTAATTTGGACCCTATGCCTACTTCAGATTCTATTTTTGCTTTTAAATCTTCTATGCTTGGTTTATGATCTTCCTTTTCTAGCATATCTTTTCCTATGGCTTCTTTTGTTTCTGTTTGTTCAACTGAAATATCTTTTTCTACAAGTTTTTTTGCTGTCTCTTCTGTTTCTATACCTTTTAGTTCTTCTTTTTGTGCCTTTTCCACAGTTTCAGATGGTAGTTTTTCTACTTCTATTTGACTCATTTCTTTTTCTTCACCTTCTTTTGATTTCTTTTCTTTTTCAGAATCTTTAGATTCAATATCTAATAAAAATTCTTCTGTATGTGCTTCCTCCAACCTGAAATATTTTTCCTCCGCTTTTTCTTCAGCCACAATTGAACCTTTTGATTCAAATTGTGGAGTAGTTTCATCGAGACAAACACCCTCATCCTTTTCAGTTTCAATTTCTTCAGATGAAGATGGTCTAGCTATTTCCTCTAATTTTAATTGAGCTACTGGCAGAACTTTTGTTTCTTCTTTTTCTTTTGATTCTATTGTTTCTTTTTCCATAATTTCTTTTGATTCTTCAGGTTTATCTATTAATTGATCATCAAGTCCGGCAAATTTTACATCCTTCTCCTGCTTTTCAATTTGATCAAGTTCTGTAATCTTTTCATCTCCCTTTTCTATACCATCTTCTTTTTCATATTCTTTTTTGTCTTCTTGTTGTACCTCTTCTTTTTCATCAGATTCTAAAGGTTTACCAGATTTTGGACTACTGCTTATCATATCCAAATCTGTTGTTGTGTGAGACAGGACATCGACGCTTTCAATCATATCTTCTTTTAAGTCTTTACTTTTATCTTCTTTTTCTAAATTATCTTTAAATAATTTCAACTCTTCTGTGGTATCATCTTTTTTCTCTTTCTTTGTTGCAGGAAGTAAGAGTAATTCATCCTTTCCTGCTCCTTCATATATACCCACATCAACTTCTTCATGTACTGGTAAGTCAGCTACTTCATCTGGTGTTTTTACTATATCTTTTAGAAGTTGTGCTCTTTGATCGAAAACTGTTCCAGCTATTACTGGAACCTGCGGTAAACTGGTCGGCTGTTCTGGTCTCGGAGTTGCAATGATTTCTTTCTCCTTTGTTTCTTCTTTTACGTGTTTTTCTTCTATTCCTTCTTTTATTTCATCAAGAGGAATTCTTTCATCCTCTGGAAGTGTTGGTGCTGTTGTTGTAGCTCCTGATTCGACTGTTGTTGAAAATCTTTCGTCAGGTTGACTTTCATCAATTTTTTGCTCCACATCCACTGATTTCATATCTTTATCTTTGGGAGTGACAATTTTTTCTGTTGATCCCAGTTCTTTACCTGATATTTCTTGCGAGTCAGTCTTCTGAATATCCAGTCGTTTTGTTACAATTTCTGTAGCAGTTTCAATTATATCTTGTACCTCTTCTTGAGCAACTTGCTTTGTCTCTGGTGAAGGCAAAGTATCCCCTACAGTTTTTTCTTGACTTAGAGTATCCGCAGTTTCTTTCTCTTCAATATTACTTGCTTGCTGTTCTTTTGGTGTCTTCTTTTTTTCTTCATCTAGTTTTTGCAAATGAAGAGCTATTTTCTCAACATCAGCTTTTCCAGTAATTTCATCACTGATTTCCACTTTTTCAATAATTAATATTTCATCATCATCTTCTTTAGATATAGATTTACCAATATCCTCTGATGTTTTTCTACTGACATCTTCTGGCTTCCTTTCACTGATTTCCTTTGTTTTTTCTGCCTCCTCTTTTGCCTTAGTTAGTTCTGCATCAACTGTTGATGGTGTTGATACTGCTGATGAATCAGTGATTATGTCTTTTTCTGTTTTGCTTGTTTTCTTGACATCTAAACGTTGCTTAGCTGATGGTTTTGCAGCCTTTATTGGCGATAAAGATTTCACCCCTTTGGGGGATGCAGTCGGTTTTTTACCAACGTTTTTTTCAATTTTCTTTGGTTCTTCTCTTTTTGTTGGAGCTTTTTGAAATTTAGATTCCCTACTTTTGAGTTCGACAACTTTCCTGTTATTTTCTTCTTTGGCACTTTTTGCTGGTGTCGAAGTTGGTGAAGCTTTTGCTTTGGAAGCTCTTGTTTTAGTTTCTGCTCTTGTAACTGCCATCTCAGTGAGTTTATTCTCTACAGTTTTCTTAGGTGTTGTTGGAGACGATTTTACTGAATCCGTTTTTTTCTCTGGAGGTTTCTGTGTTTTTTTCTCTTGTGGTTTTTGCATCGTTCTTTTTGGTTTTTCTTTTTTAACTTCTTTTTCTACTTTCTGCACAGCCTCAGTAGTTTTTTTATCAATCTTAACAGTCTCTGGCTTAGAATCTAAATCAGTCTTTGGTTTTTCCTTTGGTCTGTCGGCTTTAGGTTTCGGTTTGGGTGGTGGTGGAGTTGATTTTTTGATCTCCCCTTGTTTCACAGCCTTGACAGTCTCACTCTGTTTCTTCTCTATTTCTGCAACTTTTTCGATAATTGCAGGTTTTGGTGTTGATTTTATGCTCAACCTTATAGTTGAGGAAGTAGGTGATAATGACTTGGCTGAGCAGATGGGATGTTTCATGAACTCAAGGTTTTTAAGCCTGTCCAAGCCTTCAAAAATTTTCTGCTGGGGAGTGCTTCCAGGAAATAGAAGCCTTGTGATGTTATCTTCAGGATTGGCGGGTTGCCAAACAAGAAGTGCACAAATTGATGTTTTACTACTCAATGGAAAATTAAACTCTCCTTTTCTACTGTAACTACAAAATATTTTTGAGTCAACTGCTGCCCATTTGGCCAAGAATTCTCGGACTTCTCGGCTGTCCTTTGCCGGTGATAAAACATACATGTCTAGTTTTCCATGGCCTACTTTGTGGTAAAGGTTAATTGGTTCGACGCTGGGTTCCCTGTAGCAAGGCTGAGGCTTCAAGCCAAGGTGGCGTAGACCACTGAGCATCTCTTGCCCTTGTTCTATCAAGTTGATTAAAAGTGGGTCTCTGTCTTTATCCCCATCAGGAGACAACACTTGCTTTCTATCCTGTAACAATATTTTCTTTATTAAAATTCTTTAATTTCTTTACTACATTTAAGCTATGTTAATATAATTTTTAATTACTAATGGTTTTATGAAATTTAATAATAAAATAGAAAATCATGATAATAATTATGTGGGAAATGCTGACTTTTGGAAAACCACATTTCCTCTCTGTTACATTATTTTATTTTAAAAACTCTTGTTTTAGCATTTCTATAGGACATTTGCTGAAGACATTATTTTAGATAGTTTTACAAACTTAATATAGTATCTTTCTCTTAAAAAAAAAAAAATAAATAAAAGAAAACCTTCATCTTGAAGAGTCTTAAATTTAGTACTTTGGTAAGGATGTACTATCACCAGGCTGACAGTTGTGGAAGGAGGGGATTTGGCCCAAGTATCGCTCAACTATTACGTTTTTTTCCCATTTAAAGGTACCCACTTTATAATGGCTGGGTATAACAGGCCTCCCATCCCGCTATGGCTAAAATATCAACAAATTAATTTTCTGCCTACAGCTAGGCTCGAACCCGGGCCCAAAATCTAAAGATCCAGTGCTTTACCCACTGAGTTCTACACCTCCCACAGTCTTTGTATTTCTCTTGTTAAATTCAATTTAAAACTTGAAACACTTTGCATGATAAAACTATACTTAAGTTTTGTATCACCTTATATATTAATCAAACAAAGATATTAACACAATAATGATCTGAATACAACTATTACTCACTGGAATATTTGAGAAGAAATGTCCAATTTGTGGATAGACCTGTTCAGACTTTTTCCTCTTTAGTAAGGATGCAAGACCTTGAAGATTACCATTGTTTATCCTAGTCATTAAAACAGAATCTAATCGGTCAAGGTGACGAGTGAAGTCCCAGAAACACGCTTTTCGGGAAAATCCTCCATCCACCAACATGTTAAATCTGAAAAAAAATATATTGATTACTAAAAGTCTTGCCTTGTCTTTGCTCTAATTCATTGTTAATTTTGTCTAAATATGAGTTAGTGCCAAATACTTTTATATTGTCTGCTCATTATAAAATATTCAGCATTTATTTCTAAATTAAACATATTTAACTTTAATTAATTATGTTTAATTTTAATCTTTATGTAATTTTGATACATAGTGTTTACCCACCTTTACTATGTATCTAAAAATTTCTTTTTATTATATTTTTTTAAGTTGTTGAGCTATTACTGATTATACCTAAGATATTTTTGAAGTTTTAACTTAACAATGACCCTCTTACCCATTAATGCCAAAGAGAGCCGCATCCCCCTGACCGCCGGGGAAGACATATAGTGTTGGATGGGAAAATCGGATGTTTCCGACAACATCCGATGGTTCAAGGAGGTCGTTGAGCCCTGCTGGCACTAGGTACTGGCTCAGGTAGTTGAGGAAGTCTCGTACGGCAGTTGTTGTTGATCCCTTGTCTGGTGGGTTCAGTCGAACTCTAGAAACCTGCAAAGGGTTCTTGTATTAATTCCAAATTTAATTTTAATGCTACTATATAGCAGCTTTTTTAGTAGAGTGTAGCTTCATACAAAGCTTGGTGAATCTACTTTTTTTATTTGTTTATCTAAAACCTTGCAGAAAAGTCTGATAGAAAGTGTATAAGTAATTATATATTACATTACATTATTGTTCCACTTATATATTTCCAAAGAAAAAGTTCTATTCATGCTACCGAGTTAATTCTGTCTCACTATAATTCAGTAGTTATTGTTTTTCTCTACCTCTTTTACTCTTAATTCAATAAAGTTATTGATGGGTGAAAATAATGTCTTTTAAATTCATATTCTAAATTTTTTTACAATTTTACTGTTCAAAAAAGAAATCAAGGAGGTGATGTAATGTAGATTATGGTATATAAATAGTATAAACGCTTTATTGTAACTTTATCAGAAATAATGTTTAGAAATCTAAAAGAAAACAATATCCTACAATATATGATACAATTTACAAATAGATATTAGTATACAACCATGAGAATTATTTTTTAAAGAAAAAAAATTGAATTTTATTAAATTTGTTTTGTCCAAAATTAAGGCAATAAAAAATGTTTCTATTCTTCTAAATAAGGAAGGGTTTTGAAGTCTTATATTGTAAAGGGTGAGTGAAAGGGGTCTCGTCTGATATTGGTCATTGGCCCTGTGGATTTTGAATCATTACAGAAACGATATTTTTTACTGTGGATTTAAATTATGATATTCCGGCATGTGGTCAGGAGAAGAAAAAAACACAAAGAAAATCGCCTTCATGGCCTTCACTTGGTTCTCATAGCATCTTCTGGCAACTTTACTTGGTACCTTGATGAAAGACTACAGTCTTACTAAGCTGGCTGAAATGTTGGAAAATCATTAATGGTTTAGATCCAATCTATCTCTCTCTCTTCCCCTCAGCGTATTTTGGACTAATTCTCCATAATTTAAAATATGGTTAACAATGTCCTCACTATAATGATTCAAAATCTAAAAATATTTCCAATATATCATATAAATTCACATTTGTTTGATGCTCTCCCCATTATCTTGGTTTAGAAAAAAAAAAAAATAGTCAACAGTTGGATATAAGACAGATGGTATTTATTTTAGTTTTATTTATGCTGGGATAAAAGTTCCCCTTTGGGTAATTTAAAACACAAATATAAATTTTCCCAAACAGTTTAGCCATAGTAACATCACAATATAAATTAGTATTATTATTTAGAGGGGGACTCAATAGCTAAGTGAGTTGGGGCGAGGGTCTCAGTGCGCTCGTAACCAGAAGGTTGTGGGTTCGAATGCCACATGGGCGGGTTAAAATTGAATTTTGACTTTCCCAACCAGGCCAGTATAGGACTTCAATGGAAGTCGGGCCAAAAAAAAAAAAAAAAAAAAAAAATTATTTAGAATAATATTTTTTTATATAAATGCGTATTTCTATTATATACATGTTTCAAGTACAAGAGGATAAAACAAAATTAGAGGTGAAAATAAACTTTAAACATTGTATACAAAATTTGCATTACTAAGGACACCAGTAAATTAAAATTCTTGGTGGGATAGTAGATAGGCAAAAAAAAAATAGTTTTAAACATTTTAAAAAAGTTCATAATTCTAAAAATATTGAAATATTTACTTTATTGAATCTTTTCCTTCATTCCAGATTTCTTTCTAGTAGTTTTTGGCTACCTTTGAAAAAATTATATTGTAAATATCATTTAATATTGTTATTATTTGTACAAGACTCTGTCTTTAACAAATAAAAAGCATTCATTCATTCATTCATTCATTTAATATTGTTGTAATGATCGAGATTATTAAACTTACCTTAGAAAATGGGTCCTTAGCCTTGAGAGCCCACCAGTCACCTTCTCCAGAACAGTGGACGTCTACGCTAACTGTCCCTTCATAAGCCCTTAGTACTCGTTGCACCTCATGCTCTGAGTACATATCCGCAAAGTCGGAAAATGAATACGTGCCATCCTGTGAAATTGCAATTTAACTATGTATTATATTATAAAACTTGTTATAATCTATCAGGCATTAGAGTTCCTAATTTAATACCAAAATAGCCTTACATATTTAAGTTATCACATATTGTTGTTGTTGGACACATTTTGTTAATGAACTGGTTATGATTTAATATCACTTAAGACTTGCAGTATTCATATCTTGATTTTTTTGTCATGGATATATGTCTTTTGGCTAAGGGTCTATACAGTTTCCTTATCAGAAATTTAATGGAGATATTTTTTGTTATATAACACTTGTCTCAAGGATCTATCGTAGGAGCAAGATTGGTTTGAATGAAAAAGTCACGTTTGAAACCCCTATTTTCACTCAACTTTGTTTATTCCAAATAATCATTAATTGGTAATTTAATTAAAGTAGTTTGGCCCTTTAAATTCTAAAATTTAAATTGGGAAAATCTGTAGGTTAGAGATAGATATATCCATAATCTATTATTTTTTCCAGTTAGGGAGAAGTGGAGTTTTTCCAACACTGAGGAGGCCTACATAACACACTGAATAAGGTATTCTATAAAAGTACATTCCATCTAGTACTGACATATCCAAGTGAGCCATTTGCTCTTACTACTAAAAACATGAGACATTTCATGGGAATCAGGGACCTAAAAAGTTGGAAGGGTCGCCTGAGGACACAAAGATTATTGTGAGCCCCGAAATAACTAGGAAATACTAGAACTTAACTTGAGTTGGTTCTGCTACATGTCCAAAATGCCAGAAAGTCGCCCAACAAGAACTACCCATTAACAAAGCTGTTGCAGAGGAAGACATAATAAAAGAGATCTGGAAGAGCTATATGTAGGAGAGAAATGGAGAGGTTACAGCTTATCAAAGTTACCCAATACCATGATGTAGTAGAATGAAGATCAGGAATATTTTTAACTGTTTGATTTTTTATTATTATTATCAACTTCATTTCTTGGTATGATATTTTAATATTATCCCTAAAATTCTCATACCGATGCTGTAGCTCTGCTTTTGGTCAGCCTAACTTTACTGAAACTTTGATAATTGTAACAAAGAAGAATTAACTATTATATTGCCATTTCAGCTGAATAATTATTTTTTGCTATGTCACTAGTTTTATCTTATAATCTAAAGCAGGGGTGCTCAAACTTGAACTGCTGGCGATCTACCTCAATATTTTTAGACTACTTACGATCGACTCTGAGACTGCAAGTGTGTGTGATGCAGGGTTGTCGTACATACACGATACACCCTACCTACCTAGGTAGGGTGTACCGTAGCATATATAGATATTAGCTTTCTGCACAATATAGGTACATTATTTTAGTCAAGGTTTGGGTTAGGTTTAGTTAGGTTCTTCTCTACAATATCAATGAAAAAACTCATAGTTATTCAAAATTGCGAGTTTATTTGTTGTTACAAAACAAAAGAGTTACATATGGTGTTAAACTTAACTAAGGAGTGGCTTTGGATGTTGAAGCGTGGCACTGCATGTCCTCAGCATACTTTTCATAAGATGGTACGTAACCACTGAGTGCTAATCTCAAGCATGATGACATATGATCGTCAGTTAGTCGATTGCGATATTTTGACTTAATTATCTTCATTTCAGAAAATGCAGACTCGCACAAGTAAGTTGACCCGAAAAATGCCGTCAGTTGAAGGGCGATTTGCCTTACATTCGGATATTTATCTTCAGATATAAAACACCAGAAATTTGTATCAGATGCTGTAGCTTTGAGATGTATATCTGATATAATCTGCACCAACTCATTTTCAACAGAACATGAGTTCATATTAAACTGACTTGCTATTTCAGTAGCTAATTCTTCAATGTTTTTACATGAAAAAGGATAACTCATAAATGATGCTATATTTTCCAATTTACTGCAATCATAAAAACGCATTTCGAATTGTCCCAAAATATTTGATAATTCAGCCTCATACGTATCATAATTCAACTGAGGAATCCTTGCTTTCAAAGACGGAAAATGTTTCAGATCCTTTCTTTTCAGTTGATCTATCATAAGTTGCAATTTACTTTTGAATGCGTTTACTGCGCTAATCATCTCAATAATAGTTTTTTCCTTTACCTTGAAGCTCCAAGTTAACGGTGTTTAAGTGCATTGTGATGTCAGTCAAAAATGCCAAATCATTTAGCCATTTTTCGTTTTTCAAAATCTGAGTGTCATCACCTCTTTCGTCTAGAAAAGCTGTTATTTCGGGCAATAATTCTTGAAACCTTTCTAGGAATTTTCCGCGACTCAACCACCTGACGTCCGTGTGAAGAACTAAATCAGTGTGTTCAGCTGACTCCCTATCTTCCAACTGCAACTGAAAGAGCCGCCGTTGCAAGCTACGTGCACGGATGGAATTCACAATTTTTGTTGCAATGCCCATAATTTCCTCCGTGTTTAAAACTTTTGAACACAAAACTTGTTGATGTATAATGCAATGGAATGAAAAAAATGAAGGGAATCTTCATTAGCTCGACACAATGCCACAAAACCGTTTTTGTTTCCAGTCATTGCTGGTGCTCCATCGGTTGTAATGCACACTAATTTATATATTGGTAGCTCGTAGTTTTTTACAAAATTGAAGAAAACGTCATATATATCTTCGCCACGGGCCTTTCCCTTCAGAGGAATGATTGTCAAAAATTCTTCCTTAGCCAACATGTCATTGAATACCATCCGAATAAAAATACACAGCTGGGCAGTGTCTGTCATATCGATGGATTCGTCGAACTGTAAAGAAAAGTATGTACATTCCATGATATCATGTTTTAGTTTATCTGCGATGTCCTGACTCATGACTTCAATACGCCTTGTGACAGTCGGACGAGATAACTGAAGTTCTCTAATAGCAGACATGATTTCTGTTTTATTTTTAAAATCTCCAAATAAAGTCTCACCCGCTTCAATAAATGCTTCCTTCACCACCGATCCATCTTCAAATGGTTTCTTGTGTTTCGCCAAAATATGAGATATTTTAAATGACGCGATCGTAGCAGCTTTTGATTGTTTGGCTGGTCTTGTGAACATGGATTGTTCTTTTTTCAAACAAGATATCAAATCACTTACTTTTCGTTTTCTTAATTCACTCGGTAGCGGAAAATCCTTTTCATAGTTTTTATGAACCGTTTTATGATGCCTCTCTAAGTTACCACGCTTAGGTATTACAACTGACGCACGACAAATAACACAAATGCACTTACCCTTCACCATACAAAAGAAAAATTCTTCCTCCCAATCCTTATTAAAATGATACGTTTTAGATTTCTTCACTGCACTCATTTTCTACTATTTAATAATAAACTTTGTATCGACGTAGGATCGCCATCAAGTTACAATTCAGAATGACTCCAATTCCTGCAGGCGCAACATTTATATCGGCGTGAACGAAAGTCTCGAATGTTCCCGTCAAACGCGCCGCCCGAAACTAGACTGTACTGTCTCTCGTCTAGAAACAACACGGCTTTTCTTTGACAAGTGCCGCGCGTTCCTTTGATAAAGCCACCTTTTGCCGCAAGCAGTGTTATTTTATTACGTAATACATTTTTGTAGTTTAGTTACCTACCTACTTATTAAAATTTTTTTTCTTCTCGAGATCTACCCAAAAAGCACTCGCGATCGACTAGTCGATCGCGATCGACCGTTTGAGCACCCCTGATCTAAAGTAATAGTACCACATATTCTAACTTGGAGCCTCTGTGATGTCTGCAAAATCAGTCTCATCGCTTATATGAGTTCAGGAGGAATTGGTTATTTATATGTTAACAAACTATTCTTCTCAGACCGAAAAGTCGAGATTTTTTCCACTGTTTTCCCTCAAAATAAATGATAACCTCAGTCTTAATATAATTAGTAATCCTCTACATCCACCCTAGAACTTCAGTGGGTGCTTCTACTTGAAGTTATACAGTAAAGAACTCTTGTGTTACAATACTCATCAGGCGAGAAAATGGGGTTTTCCAGATGTTCCTCGAAAACGGAGTAAACTTTTCCTCGCCTGGGACAAGTTTTCTACAACTCCAGGAACGACAAAAGACTAATGACGCGTATAACTTAAATAAGGTCTCCCCCTTCCCCTTTCATCTTGTTTATCGATGTTCTTCCTTCTCTCCTGGAAAAGTGAAAATCTACTGCTAGAATTTCAATTTTCGTTTTATCGAAAGTTTTATTCAAGAATGGAACTTGAAAGTTCCGTAATTTAGTTTGTAATGCCTTTTAATTTAATGAATTGTTGACATACATTTGTAAATTTACAAAAAAATCAATTTAAGAATGTTAATATAGTTTTAAAAATAAATTGTTTCTCTTATCAACTATTCAAGTTGGCTAGTGAAGGATTAGCAATGAAGCTCTTCAGAAAGAAGATCTTTTTTTCCTGCTATAATTAAAAACGAAACCATAAAATTTTAATTAAATTTCCAAAACGTTCTCTTCCGACAGGCTTAGTTCTTTACTACTGATGTTGTAATAAAGAAATTTAGTATTAACTTTATTAAAACATTTTATATTTAGTACATAAATAAAATACTTAACTATTTAATAAAATACCTGAAAGGGTTCAGACACTAACTGCTAAGTGTACTTGGGTTCTATAGCTACTTGCAAGTATCTACTCACCCTTTCCAATAGAATTGGAACTAAGGCTGTCGCTTTCACATTATATTAATTTTTTAATCTTGTTTAAACTATCTTTTATCTTAATTAAATAGAAATAATATTAACGGTTTATTGTAACTTTATCAGAAATATCGGTTGAAAAACCTAAAGGACGAGTATATAAGGATGAGTTTTGAAGGAAATAAATTATTGATATAATTTCAACCACAGTAGTTAGCAAGCGAAGGAATATTAATGGAAGCTAAACACAAAAAGGCCTATTTAAAGATCTGAGAGCCGGGTTTTAAAGCCAAAAACCAAGTTTTGACAAACATTTTATTTACTGTCCTATCAGTCATATCTCTAGTACGTGGGTGGAGGAACAGTACTTGCACAGGCTTTTTCTTTTCTTTTTTTTTATTACCACTTGAAGAACATATCACGTCCGACATCGCCAACGTTTAGCTCGGAGCATCGCTAGCAATGAAGAAAAGATAGGGCGTTGTTGAAAAAGGGATGAAGAGCATTCTCGTCCTTTGAAGGTCTTTCTTCTTTCCTCCTTAGATCCTTTATTACCTCCTTTCTCCTGGCTCCTATTTCTAAAGGACAAAAACTTACTGCCCTTCGGCTGGCGGCCATTCTATTAAGGCTAAGGGCATCTTTTGAGCCCTTCCCATCTGGTCCCACAGTCACGATCCAATCGGCTAACAGTGTTCTATTTCACAGTCACGTATGTTCCTTATGTAATAGCGTTTTACTAATTTCGTGAAGTAAAATAACAGTATATATACACCATAGCTAAGTGCCAATACTTTTAGCGAGGGTGGCTTTTGTCATTCCAAATAAATAAATAAATCGTTAATCGGAAAAATGAATATTACAGTACTCATAAAGCGAGAAATGCCAAATAAGTGAGAGGAAGCCATGATTATCCCATTCACAAAAAAAGAAACAGATTAAGGGGGAATTATAGAGGGATAGCACCACCATATATAAAATTCTTGCAATGGCCATTTGCAGAAGGTTGACGGAAAGAAAAAATCCGGGGGGAGTATCAAAGTGGTTTCCTCCCTGGTAGATCTACGATAGACCACTTATTTTCATTAAGCCAAATGCTGGAGAAAACTCTCGAATATAACGTTGATATGTATCATCTCTTCATTGACTTCCGCCGGCCTACGAGTCATACAGTGGACTGTATCAAAATGTTGTAACAGAATCACGCAGCACATGGCATTATGCAGATGACGTAGTGATTTCTGCAAGAACGTTATTTGTGTTGGTCTATGCATTTAATGGATTCAGCCAAGCAGCAAAGAGGAAGAAACCTCAAGGAACCCAAACTACAGTGGAGAACATATAGCAATGGGAGAGTGCATTTTTCCTGCCTAGAATAGAGAGAATTTAAACACCAAGGATGCATAGTAACAAAGAATAATTATGTAGGGGCTGACATTAAGGCCACAATAGCAGCGGAAACAAGGTGGTATTATGTGATGGAGAAAACTCTTCGTTTTAAAATCCTCTTCAAAAGAGAAAAAGCAACTATATACAAAACAGTATGTATGGTATACCATAGCTGTGAGGTATGGTAGCGAAACTTGAACTCTCAAAAAGGAATGTCAAATAGCTACACTACTGTGGTAAAGAAGAGTTCTTAGAAAGATGTAAGACCCAATCAAAGAGCAACAAAGGTGGTGCATCGCAACGAAGAGCACAGGGAACTCTATGATAAAATAGACATTTTTACTGTAAAAAAAAAAAAAGCTAGGAGGAACAAGAATATGATGCAGGCCTAGGCAAAGATGGATGGATGATTTGGAAGGGGACATCATATGGTGACTAAATATCCAGTTAGTGGAACGTGGCCGCTGACAGAGAGTGTGTCCCCCAGTGCAGAGGCCCAGGAGGCCCTTCATCGACTGTAGCTTCAGAAGGCGTGGCGGTGAGTCGGTACGGTCGAACCATTTTACGAAAATTGATCTGAAACGCAGTTCTGAAAACATTTATGCAGCGCAAATTTATAACATTTTCTCCTAATAAAGATTTAGTGCGAAAGATTAGTAGCTTTATACCATAGTTAGACCGAAAGGTGCGTCTATTCAAGCACTGTAATGAAAGTCCTACTATAGGCGATCCCCAAGAATCTTTTCAGACGCCTCGAAGGATTGCCAGGAATGGAATGGGGAACAAGAGAAATAAGTGTGGGTGATTATTTAGTTTATTATGAAAGGAAAGGTATCTGGTTCGTGCCAAATTAACGACATGCGGGATTTTAAAGTCATAGTTGATCAGTTTATTTGTGACAAAGTCAGGGCGTTTAGGATTTTTTGGAGTTGAGTTGGCGGTTTTTGGAATTTTTTGGATGCGGGACGAATTCGATGGTATGGTGAGACTCATAACTCTATACCGTAAGTCCAAATAGGACTTATAATAGTCATATAGATGTGCTTTTTGTAGTTAATCGGGGTTATTTTTATTATGCTTAATTTGTCAAGTAAGTGTTGGAGCAGTTGAAAACTCGTATTAGGGTTCCATGTGAGTCACTTATCAAAATAAAATCCAAGGTATCGTGTCTGCCCTATTATTTAAATTTTAAAACATCTCTGAATTTTATGTGTAAGAGTTGACAACATATTCTTGCTGTTTATGATATAAATATATAAAGACGACTTACTTGCAATACCCAGGCCCCATTGCCAGCAGAAGTGTAGCCAGCGTGAATGATGTGGCGATGCCTCGTAAAGCTGCTAAGGCAATTCCTCATGCATTGGACCAAAGTGTTCAGCTGCGGGTGAATGAGCACTTCAGTCACGAGGTTTTCGGAGGCGAACTGAATCAGCCTTTCTCCTAAAACATCAGAATATAATATTAATAAGAAATGTTATCTGTCATAAATTTGGCAATTTTAGTAAACATTTATACTATAAAATATCTGACCTGATAGCAGGCAGAACTGAAGTGAAAATGATTTATTAGAACAAGGTGCTTCATTCCAAAAGAATGTGTATTTGATTTATATTAATATAAATGGAGGCCACAGAAGATTATTTATTTTAAGTTGTAATGATAACCTCAGGTGAATATTTGTTGTGCATCTAATTACTGGTGGGGAACCAGTGTGACCTAGAGGTCCCTTTTGCCAATTCTTATTGATTAACCTTTTAGTTAACCTATGAAAATTGGCAGTAGG
Organism: Euschistus heros; assembly: GCA_003667255.2. Taxonomy (NCBI): domain Eukaryota; kingdom Metazoa; phylum Arthropoda; class Insecta; order Hemiptera; family Pentatomidae; genus Euschistus; species Euschistus heros. The sequence continues at coordinate 1,751,237 of RCWM02000057.1, read as the reverse complement.
GGCCACTGAGATGAGGCTCCAGGCATCTCTCTTTGTCGTCTTCTCCCTTAATTCCGACACACCGTGAACTTTTCTTTTCTTCAAGCCTAAGACCATTCCATGCAAGGAACCAGTGTGGCCTAGTGGTTCACTACAGTTCTGATGGGTCAACTAGAAGGTAGTCGCCTTGTTATAACCATTATTAAAAACGTGGGATCGCCATGAAATACATATGTTTTGTTTTTGGCGCTACAGTCAAGGGTGAGCCTTGGCCTCTCACAAAATTCTGCTCCATTCAATTCTATCCTGAGTCCTACTCCTACAGTTCGTTACTCCTAGTATCCTTATATCCTCCTAAACATTCTTTTTCCAGGATTTCCTAGGGCGTTCTCTCTTTCGTTTTCCCGGTAAGTTCTCTCTAATAACCTCCTTCTCCATTCTCTCAACATGCATCCTCTCGACGTGTCCAAGCCAGCTAATTCTACGTGTATTTATGAACCGCACAATATGGCTGATTAATTCGTCCAGTTCTTGGTTACTTCTTGTGCGCAAGCATATTAGACCATTTATTCGTCTCTTTATCTTCCTCTCAATGACTCGAAGAGAATAGAAATATAATTTTTCTTTTAATATTCAAACATGTTCTATTTCTAATTTATCGTGTTAATTCAAACATATTTTGAACCGAGCAACTGATTGATAACTCTTGCTTTATTTTTGTTTTACTGTTATTCAAGCTGGTCCTCTCTTCCAGGTCCTATTCTGTCTCCTTCATATTCTCCGGAATGAGAGATGTGGTTGTTATGCATGTCTTTTTGCATTATTATTATTATATGTAGCACTTCAGCCCTAGTCGGCCCTAGGCCTCACTAAGAATCAAACCATCCCTGTCTATCTTCTACTTTTCTATTTCGATCTCTTACTCCCAGTCGACCTCAATGTTGTCCAGCCAACTCAGTTTTTGGTTCCCTCTAAATTTTTTTTCCTTTCTTGCTGTATATCATTTTTTTTGGCAATCTATCTTCTAGGATCCTTGGCTTCGCAATCATCCCTCTTTGATCATATAAACAATACTGGCTCACCAAACAGCTGTTCTAGTTCAATATTTGATCTTATGCTCCAATTTCCGTGGTTATTCACTGGACCGAAGATCTTTCTAAGGACCTTACTTTCCCAAATCGTTCCACTTCTTAAGTAATTACTCGTTTAATTTAATTTTGTGTTTAAAAAATATAGCATTAGGTATCAATATTATAATACTTTTAGTTGTTTGATATTTTTATACGTATTAAACTTGATGTAGAATCCCATTTAATCTAGAGATTTAAACTTCTCGATTTCTGGGACGTGTTAAATTCCAAAGCACTTATATACTTTAGAAAGTAGGGTATATTGGCTTTAAGCTATCGAACTTCAAGAGCTTACAGGTTATTTGATGGTTTATGCATTTAGCAGAGGTGTTTTGAATAAAACGCATTTTAGGCCATTCGGAATTTCTTAAGTAGAGCAGTTCTAATCCGGGTGTAGAAAGGAAGAAACCATTTTATAATTGTTAACGGTTATTTAGTTTGCTGAAGCGCTGAGAGTTAAAAGTCCTAATGACCCCTGTTATATACTGAGAGTTAATTTTCTTAAGAGCATGAAGACGTTGACCCGATTAAGTTAATTGCTCTTTTTAAATAGGATTCCTCAAAGGAATATAATTATCTTAGACTAAAGGCTCTTTAACAATCCAAACCTCTGCAATCGGAAATAAATAGTATTTCTGAATCAAATTTTAAAAAATCCAATCTAACATTTTGGTTTTCTTAATCAGATAGAATTATAGCTTACCCGTGAAAAAAAAAATTAGAAGAATGTTCACATTTTGTCCTATGAGCCCTTGTAGCTGTGAAAACAGATATAAAAAGTTGTGAATCTCTTATTTTGCACCTCGAGTTTTAAAATGTTATCTCCATGATTTTTTTTCTACTAAGAAGTTTCCATTTTAGAGTAAATTAAGGAAATAGTATTAACATAATATAATGTTAGTTTTTATTTAAAAAAAGAAATAATAATGATAAAATTTAAATCATTGGATAAAATAGTATTAATATGAAATTGCCAAAACGGGTCTTGATTCAACATATCTATTAACTATTATTTTTAAAATATCATACAAAATAAAAAAAAATTCAGGCCAACTATGTACCATCAATTTATGTATTTATATATATATATATATATATATATATATATATATATATATATATATATATATATATATATATATATATTTTTTTTTTTTTTTTTCTCCTTTCCGCCCACATCTTTCTCATCTTCTCTCCCATCTCCCTTATACGCTCCTCTGTCGATTACCTTTCTGCATCTTCCTCTTTTCCTCAAAAACCTTTACGCTTCTCACCAATATCCGGATTTTTTCTATATCTTTGTTTTCCTCTTTGTCTTCCTTCTTTATTTGTTGCGGACATCTCTTGACACTCTTCACTCTCATCACTGCATCAAATATTAGTTGTTGTTTGTTTAAACTATATGTAAATTATTATTATCCCATATGGTTCATACAATGTATTTTAGGTTACATTGTTATAAAAGTAATATTAAAATAACGTTTTAAGTTTATTATTCTTTCAGGACAAGAACAGTAATTCTCGTATTTGAATAACCTATTTACATATATATCCTGATCAATTTTCTTCGTGTGTCCAAAGAATTTTAGTTTTATTTTTCCCTCGACGTTATAAGATCTTGCATATGTATATAAAGCTCACTGTTGTTTCTTAATCAGTATTCCTTCCCTATCCTTCCCTTCTAAGAACGTTTCTTGAAAGTACTATATATATAATATAATTGAAAAATATTAAATATATAATAAAAATTCAGGTGTCTTGATAACTGAAGTTCTGAAGCACCTAACAATACACAATTTAAATAAAAATATTAATATCCTTATAACTATTCTTTCAGGACACCATTTTCTAGAGTTATTTTAAGGTTTAAGGAAATTTCGTGACTGGAGATAGCGTGCGAGACTGAAAACCACTAATATTCAAAAACATCATGCCATTGATCACCATTATGCTTGAAAATTATCTTTAAATTTTCTTTTATTCTCCTTTAAAGGATTTTAGACAATCAGCTCTTTTCTTCTGGAAACGACATTCCACCATTTTGTTTTCGCTCCGGCATAACAACAGGTGATTTATTGCGGTATAAATACTATGGTCATTTAAAATACAGTTATTTTTATATATATTTTATGTAATGTAATTGCATAGATTTATAATTACACGTTTTAATTAAGAGTTGAAGCAACGTGAAAAGTATATATTTACATTAAATTATTTAATGCTATAATTTTTATGCTTTAAGACATGCCACCTCTAATAAAAAAAAATGAACTTTAATTGCAACAACTTAGTAAAATAAAATAGTTTTTTTTTTTTTTTTTTTTTTTTTTTTTTTTTTTTTTTTTTTTTTTTTTTTTTTTTTTAATTTTACCTTGAAACAATTTCAATGAAAATCCTGATGTTAAAAAGAATAATGTTGAAATTAGTATGAAGGTTTAAGGCAGGCTCTTTGAATTTAAGAACGGGTTTAAATGAAATTCGTTATATTAAACGGAGTAGTGTTTATTTTGAAATCATATTCATTTTAGATCAATTTAGCAAAAAAAAAAAAAAAAAATTGTAATAACGGATGATGCACTGCAGTGCATCTTATTTTACCTACCTACTGGCTTTAGTTGCCTTCCTCTTCACATTCTAATCAATAGTATAAATTTCATCTGATTCAATAAAAATAAATAATAGCTTACCCAAAAGAACCCTACTGGTTTGAACAAGAAACTTCGTTCTGCCAAATTTTCTCTGCCGTCATTGGAAATTTTTTATACTTTTATTAATTTTTGGAATTATTATAATCCATTATTATTATAATTATTAATTATAATCTAATTAAAATTACAAATTTGTTTGCATAGATTTTATCATTTTTTTTTTTATGACAGTCAATTGAACTGTCCATCTCCATTCGTTTCGGAAAAGTTAGGCTAGTAACTTTATATTTTAAAGATATTTTAGATTTTCAGCTTTAATTAATGTAGTATTCCCATAGATCAAAGTAACGAATGAATTACCCTTTATGATTTCAATTAATATTATTACACCTCGTTTTGTTTCGAAGATGCCTAGAAAGGTGAACAATTTAATACTTAGTAATAAACTTGTTTTTATGTGGCTTAAGTTAGATAATTTTAAAAAATTTTAAGTACCATGATTTTTGACCCCCTTTTACTCCATGTGAACTATTTAACGATGTGTTTTTTATCAAAAGTAACCTCTACTTATACATCTCGCATAAAATTTAAACTCTTTCTAAACTTAATAAGAGTATCCTATAAGATAATTCTAAACTCTATAAGAGTATCCTATAAGATAATTCTAAACTCTATAAGAGTATCCTTTCTATAGAATTAGGTCAAAGGGCAGAGTTTTTTTAAATTCCTAGGGTCTGAGAGAAGCTGTCACAGTGTTGAGTGTACCAGCACTCAGCAAAACGACCCATTGTTTACACCCCAGAGTGACGTTTACCGCCGCTTGTCTTGGACTTTACGGTCCTGTCTGTAAGATATCTCTCGAGGGACAGTTTTAGTAAACACAGCATTGTAACTTTCTGCCTCTGGGAATTTTCCGGAGCAGTTTTTGTTTCAACTTAGAACTTTCACAATAATTTTGAATAATTTCTCACCATTAGTTCAAAATATTTTTCTGATATATTTTATGGTGAAGTTCGATAATTTTTTTAATTTTTCTTTCCTTCACTGCCGTTATGGCAACGTGGGGTTTTCCTGGCTTGGAGGGGACGGGGATTAATTGCTTAGAATTCATTCCGCTGTGAAACAAGCCAGATTCTTATTTAGGGTCTTCGGTTTATCAGGATTATATACATTTTTGCTGAGTGCATACCCTAACACTAGGGAATGATATCTGTATACAGTATATAAAATTTTTTTTTTATTTTGAAGAGAAAAGATTTGCCCGGTCGGGATTCGAACCCGAGTCTTCACTTTTCTAGCGTGGTGCCTTATCCACTAGGCCACCGAGCTCGTATCCGAACCAGGGAAATCGTCTCTCTTCACTGATCCATACCCCCGGGCACTTGCAATTGCGATGTACAATTCGGGGATGAATGCTCAATTTGAACATTACTTTAAACGGATCTATTGACGAGCTGTCATATGTATATTAAATTATGAAATAATTCTTGATTATTAAATATTTTTTAAATATATTTTTTTTTTTTTTTTGACCGGGGTCAAATCTTTTCTCTTCAAAAAAGATGTTCATTGAACATTACTGTTAACTAGATCTTGTTGACATACGTCATATATATATTATAATTATGAAATTCATAATTAAAATATATATATGACGTATGTCAACAAGATCTAGTTAACAGTAATGTTCAATGAACATTCATCCCCGATTTGTACATCGCAACTGCGAGTGCCCGGGGGTATGGATCAGTGAAGAGAAAAGATTTCCCTGGTTCGGATACGAGCTCGGTGGCCTAGTGGATAAGGCACCACGCTAGAAAAGTGGAGACTCGGGTTCGAATCCCGACCGGGCAAATCTTTTCTCTTCAAAATAAAAAATATATTAATCATCAACAATTAATTATTTCATAATTATGGTATATAAAAAATTTCGATATTTTTTCTTTACAATATTTGTCGCATTGATTCGTATGTTACGATATATCGTTAACTATACATAAAAATAAAACAAATATTTTTTAATGATAAGTTGTTTTTAACCATTTTCAAAGAAGTTTTACTAAAAGTCTGCCTAGAAGTGAGATGAGGAAGAATAATAATTTGTTTAGGAAACTGTGTATTTTGATTACATAGACTAGTCCAATATATATACATATATCGTTTATTACTTTACTATCCGTTTTTATTTTTTACCAAGCTAATAAGTAACATTTTTGAATGTAAAATCATTTTTTAATCCATCATTTCAATTCTATAAATCAATTCAGGACATGTATTTATTTCATTATAAAAAAAGAGTAAGTCTCAAACTGTTGCAAAACGGAGTAAGTCCCCTAAACTGATGCAAAACAGAGTTAGTACAGAAGAAGAACCAATTTAGAAAAAAAAACAAAAAAAAAAACTGGTCAACAGGGGCCCTTATTACGCTTGTCCAACCAAAACCATCTATTTTTGGTTTTGCTAGGTTTTGCATCAGGACACCTCATACAAAGAAAGTAGTAAAACAATTTCAAATTTCTTTAAATTAGAGAAAGATTTTAATGTTAGGGGCCAAGGATCGTTGACAAGAATGGAACTGGTTGTATCCGCACGTGGTGTACATCTAATTGTAAGTATATGTACATGCTATCTACTGTTTATAATAAACTACTCATAAATTGTAAACATCTGAAATTTTGTTTCTTATTAAGTTATCATATAAATTAATTTTTAATCTCAAACTAAAACATCTCCCTCATGATTCAGCTTTTTCTGCTGTAACATTTTCTAATTGAGTTCACTCGAATTTCACCCTTCACTTCCTGGACCGCATTGCAAAGTAACAGAATACTGAAAGTCATACAGTATTTAATAATAAATTAAATATATAAGTTCAAATATTACTTTAGTTTGTAAAACTAAAATCAAGATTTGGGTTAGATTTTATTTTATTAATTTTTTTTTTTGCAAATCTAATTTTCTATCTCGTATATATTTTTCTTAATTATAATAATTATGAGCTGATGCTGTTAAACAGTTTCAACATTAGTTAATTTTTTATAGATCCCGTGAAAGAATTTCCTTATTTTAGAAAGGAAAATCCCTCGTAGGATGTACGGGCTTACAAAAGAAAACGGACTGTGTAGAAGACGTAGTAATAGAAAAATATATAGTCCCTATAACTAGTCATATTCTGTAGCTATCATCAAGACAGGGAGGTTAAGATGGGCAGGACACCTCGCGCGGGAGTCGGATGCGTCAGTTCCGAAAACAATTCTAACAGAACAGATGTCTGCCTGGCACAAAGTTGGGAGAACCAGGTTACGGTGGTCGGACTGTGTGGCAGAGGATTGTAGGCCCATCGGAGTAAGGGATTGGATGGCAACATCTCAAGATAGACGCTTGACGATTGCTGTTGGAGGAAGCCAAGACGCTCGCGGGTTGTTGAGCTAAATAAATTATAATCATAGATCCCGATAGGTCTTATTCCTCAAGTCTAGAATGAACTGGTGTTGTATGAATTAACCTCTATGCAACTATTGGAAAGAGCATAAGCATGTAATCTGGAATAAATTAAAATAGATAAAAAATAATTTGTTATGAATTATTGAGTTATAATAAGTTTAAATTAAAGCTATGAGTTGGGATGAATGTAACCTCAGATATTTTTTTTTATGATAGCATCCCATGTGGGGAGTGTCGATAGTAATTTTCATTAATCATTCTTACAATACCTTATACAATCACATTATTATACAGTTTGATTTAGCAAAATAAATTAATAGTTACCATTCTTTGCTTCCTCTCCTTCGGGAGCTTGGGCAGTTATGTTTTGAAGTTCCTTGTCGAGGTCGACATGGCACTCCTGCGCATCCCATGTTATCAGACCTGGAACAGAAAAAATATTGTTAGAAATTTCTATTTTACTATTGGCCTTGTGGTTTCTATGTTTAAAATAATATAAATGTTTTTAACAGATCATATTAAAAAAATAATAAACGCCTAGAAATCTCAATAATATATCAACTGAAGTGTAGTAAAATTATTTTTCAGGCTTAATAAATATAAAGTAATCAACTAGTGAATGACATAAACACAGAAAATGGGTTGAAATACATAACTATCAATTTATCTGTTGGTTGTACCTAGTCTTGGATAATTTATTTTGTGGTATAAATGACTTGGCGATTTACGTTTTTGGAATTTATCAAACATTATAACTTTTTTATTTTGTCAAAAACTGTGGGACTATTCCCGTATCCAGTCCAAGAATCCATTGTAAAATCCCTGATGTTCCTTACGTCTCCACAAAAAAATTAATCTACACAATAAACTTAATGTGTAATATTTTGTTAATTTGTGACGAACCAGTGACCTTTCCTTTCATAATAAACTACGTTCTATACCTCGGGATCTTTTGATCGAAGGACTTTCATTTGAATGCTACAAAAAGTTAATTTATCTCAAAATTTTGTTTGTCTTCTCATTTTATTTATAATTCAGCAGATTCGCTAGAAGTTTATTAGTGTACAGTTGTAATTTTCAACTAATAAATACAATTTTTTTTTTTTTAACTATCCACTTACCAGCTTTCCACAAATATTATAAGGGGCTGTAAAAATAACAAAAATCTTTAAATTTAATTTAATAACAATTGTTATACAAAGGCCTTGTGACGGAACACCGCCATGCCGATGACCATTTACGGTACGCCCCCACTGACACATAGAGATATCCTTTTGTTACATATTGTGATTCAGGTAGTAGTGTCCACTTCCGCTGTTTGTGTCATCGAACCTTCAGACGTATCAAGAGTATGCTGGCCGTAGTGAGTCAGATTTTCAAATGGAAAGTTTTTATTACGATATCGTGGTATTAGAAAGTAATAGAAAATGGTTATAAGTGATTATAAACCAGGAATAAATTTCAATCCTGAAAAAAAAAAAAAAAAAATCAGGGAAAAACGATTCTCACTCTACCACTCCGCCCTGCCAAGGAAAAAAAACAGTAACTCAAAAATTGTAAGATAATGATTTATTTGTATCGATGGATTTGCTGTGAAATTTCCAATTCAATACTCCCTAGAAAAGCACTAATTAGAACTTTTACTGATTTTCTGCAGAATATCGAATCGACATTTCACAACGAATCCATCGATAACAATAAGTCATTATCTCAATATTTTTAGCTTTACTGCTTTTCTTCTTGGCAGGGCAGTACTGTTATCCCATAATAAATTGGAGTTCAAAAGGTATTTTTATTTTTATTTCAATTTCGGAATGTTTCTTATTCTTTATTAGCCCTTTTATTTCATTTAGGAATACTAATAAATTAAATTATTATTTTTGTATACGGAAATATTAAAATTAAAAAACAAAATTTACCAGAAATAACTAAGTCACTGTTGGTGAAACGTTATGGTATTTTAAGAAAGTCAATGTACTGTGTTGTATTTCTGTTTTAGTTTATTACATAACGATTTTTATATAGTTATTATTACTTTATTTATTGATTATATAAAATTATTGTTTAAAAAAATTCATTTTTAAATTGATTTATTTTTATTATTTTGTTTTTGTTCAAACAATCTGGACTGCTAGTCAAGAAAAAATTGAGAATAATATTAAATTAATTGTACAACATATAATAGTTGAATGTTGTGTTTTTTTAGAAAAAAAAGTTTTATTTAAAAAAAATAAACAAGTATTAATAAATAAACAAGTATTATTTAGTTTATTTAATTTTCAATTCGTGATGTATTGCAGGTCTTCTACGAGGGCTGATTTATGAAAAATATAATAATTATATTTTATTTAATTTATGATTTATTTATTTAACTAATATTTATATGTAACAAAATTGTTACTCATTATTCACATATGGTAGTAGTCATTTCGAATAATCTTTGCTTATCGCTTTAAATAATAAATGTACTTTTAATTTTATTTACTTATGTATTTTCTTATTAATAGTACATCAGATCACTGTGAAGGGATGGGCAATTAAAAGGGTAATTTCTAATTTTAACTCGAATGTCTCAACTATAACTCACAGGAGTGTAATTTGAAGTCATAGTGGAAACATTACTCATAAAGCAGGAAACTAATTCCTCCTCTAGTCATTAGAGGCACTAAATATTTCTCTTAGTTAATGAGGAGAATAAGTTCTCTATAAATAGTTTAAAGGACTTTCTCATTCTAAGCTCATAAAGTCCATGAAGGCTTATAAAGTTCAATGCCAACTGCTTCGCCTCTGACAGAAAGACAGTAATCAGCCGAAGTAGGTGATAAAGTACTGCAATAAAGTAAGTTGTTCCCTAAGTTAAGAAAGGTAAAGGTTAATCATGTCAACGAAATGAGGACACCAGTTTACTTGAAAATAGTTAAACATCACTTATTAAACATTTTTTATGCTTGCGGGCAGACATTTTTTATTGGTCGCGTGAATAATAAATACATTAGATGCTCAGTGACTTTTCGAAACGTCTGAATAAAAGCCTCCGGATCTTCTAGCATATGACTGTGATTTGTATAATGAATATAAATATAATTATCAACATGTAGCATTAAAATATCCCCTCAACTGTCGGGCCTAGGTTTTATAAAAACGAACTTTAAAAAACTTAGGTTGTAGTGTTACAAGTTTTTAATCTTTTATTATTGTAAATAGTCGCACTTTTAAATATTCAATTCAGGCAAACGCAAACTTGTGCTGATTAGAGAAAATTTTTCAACTTAAAAAAAAAAAAAATGTTAAACGCTCCTAAACGAAAAAGATTGTGTTTATTATCTAACCGAGGTAACCGACCGCAGTTGGATAATCCGCTCCAATGTGTCACGCGGTATGTGTATTTTTAATGAAAGACAACTATATTTAGTAATAGTTAGTACTAACTATGGTTAGTAAGTAATTTTTTTTTTTATATTAGAAAATGATTTTGTCCAAAGATATTTGTAATTGGAATAATTCCAATTGGAAGATACTTGTTCCAATTTTGACGTAAACATATAATAAACATCATGTAAACAAGATATGTTGACAGTTTTGGTTCTAGCCAATAATCAGTGATGAAATTTTTTTTTAATTTTTTCGGCTTTAAATGTTAATAAACCTTGATCATCAGAATTATTGTAATATATAATCTTGTCCTTGTTCACTCTTCCTTTGCAGTTGTCTTGCACCCATTTCTTCCTTTATATCATAAATTCATTCATGCTCCCCTCAGATATCCGGCTTTCCTTCCTGTTCTCTGGCTTTTATTTAGGACTAACATCCCCAGTCACGGCTTCGCCCGCTCTCATAAGTAAAGAACCGAGATAATTTTAACTAATAATTGAAGGATCGTTTATTTATCAATAAAAATATTTTAATGGAGTATGCAATTGAACATTATTTCTTCAATGATATTTTCACGCAGAGCTGTAATTTTTAATCAAGTTAAAACTGTACTGATTAGGTAGTTGAAGATTGTGGAAAAGCATAATTGTTCAACCTTCAATTTTTAACTTTAATGTATGAGTCAGTAATCCAGACGGACAGAGACTATTAAAAAACTAATGCGGATAATGGATTGCGTTATCAGTGATTACTACTTAAGGCCCTTGGATCATATTTTTACACACAATATCAAAAAGCAAAGGATCGAAATTTTGATTTAATAATAATTTTTATTCGGCGGAAATAATTTTATAGATTTCATTTGGTTTGATTTTAATTTTTAACCATAAAACTATATGACAGTGTTGCAAACCTCGTTTCTGCCACTGTATTTCTCAATTATTACTATAATAAACTTTACTATTGTGGTAAAGTGACGTTAAACGAAACAAACAAACAAACTTTACTATTGTAAACCTTCCTAGAACTATGAAGAGAATTTAGTTAAAATTTGGTAGAGATGGGTTTAGTAATTTTATCTGTCCATCTCTACTGCGAATTGGTGCTAAGAACAATTTTCGATTTTCAAACTTTACCATATTTAAATCTTTTTTAATAATTTAATTATTAAAGGTCAATAATTTAATTGATTCTTTTTAATACAAATCAATGTTATTATTAATGTCAAGCTATATATAGCACTGTATATTTGTAACCTCTGATCTCGAATGATGCTCGCCACCTATCGGTCAATTTTCAAACTTCACTGTTATCCTCATATTATTGCTCTTTTTAATAGAAAATTTATTGAAAATCAATGGACTTTATTATTGTTAAACCTTTCTGGAACTGTAAAGATGATATGGTTAAAATTTGGTTCAATAGTTTACGCGGTTAGTGATCACAAAAAAATGGTTTGTCCTTTTATATAATAGTATAGATGTGTTTCTTAGGCTATTTATTTCCAGTTTTTCATCATTGAACCCTTCTAGTTTCTGTGCTGATGTACTGTAAATAAACAGGGTCTCCAGTCTTTGGAGGTGGCTTTTCTAAAACGAAGTTTTAGCATGTTTAAAAATCGATTAAAGCGGTTATTTTTAAATTATACAATAGAAGGAAGAATAATCCTCTATTATAAATTCTACATCACTATTCTGTTTTTAGGTACAGTATTTATTAAGGTATTAATGGTTCAAAGGTTTTTTTAAAGGTTTAGTGAGATTATCATCTAAATTAGTCATTCCGTTTTATCCCTCAATCCTAGGCACTTACCCTTGTTGCAGTGTTTTGCGTTTTTCTAATAAACAAAACAGGAGTCCAGTTGAGGATTAAATCTGTTGGATTTATATTTGTATATAAGATGTCCAGATTTTTTTATATACGAGGTGTGATCAAAAAGTTCCAGGACTGAGTTTTCATACATTTATTCATACAACATACAGGTTATTCAAATTTGTCTCCTTCGAAGTACTCCCCTTGGGAAGCTACACACTTTTCCCACCGGTGTTTCCACTGATCAAAGGCCCCAGAAAACTCTTCTTTTGTAAAGGTGTTTAGCAGCTCCGTTGTTTTTTTCTTTAATTTCGTCAACTGTTTGAAATTTTCTTCCTTTCAGGTGTCTCTTGAGCTTCGGGAAAAGAAAAAAGTCGGCTGGAGCCAGGTCAGGTGAGTAGGGGGGCTGAGGAATGACAGTCATTGCGTTTTTTACACAAAAAGGCCACCTTTAAACCTCTTGAACCACTCCTTCCACTCCTCATTCTTCACCAAAAGCCTCTTGTAACATCAAAAAGGTTTCAGAAAACGTTTTGTTCAGTTTCACACAAACACGTTGCTCTTCTTTCACATTCATTTTCATAAAATAGCCAAACTCTATAAAACTAACCTCAAACAAACTGTGCTAATGTTACTTTCAGTGATGTTATGATTGATCTGCAAACACAGCTGTGTTCCTGTTGAGTCAGGCAATACAATGCTGCCAACCGCATCGCTGTGAGACATTGCATTCCCATAGTATATAAAAAGTGCTGGAACTTTTTGATCACACCTCGTATATCAACTATTAAACTGTATTAATAAAAATATAAATAAATAAATAAAAACCAGTCGGAATACTTTGGAATTTAAATTACTTAAAAAAATTAACTTTCTATATTTACTGGTGAGTGTATTTTTAGTTGTTTTTCAAGGAAATAGTTTTCTGAAGTACTCGAAAGCTTCCATTGACAAGTGCCCTTCTAGTTGGGAACTTCTAATGGTCTGTTTAAAATTCAAGTGTCTCCGAGTGGCCTTTAGTCCGGCATGAATTAGTAAGTGGCCGAACTGAGCTGTCATTGTCGATGTCACAGGTGGTTGCAGGGACTGCGTTGGCATTTATTAATAAAATATCAATAGGCATAAATGAATATTAAAAACATTTAGCAATATTTGTATTATAATAATTATAAGAACTTGGTAAAGAAGAGGAGCTGTTATAATTAACATATTTAACCAAGAACCATTTGGATTTGGTCCAAATTGAAAGAAAGGTTCAATTCCGAAGTTTACTATTTTTTTCGAATTCTTGTAATAAGTTTTATGTAATGTTTCAGACCAACTTGATTTTTAAGTAGACGTATCGCAATGTTATGTCGAATGATTTACTACCCACTTACAACTTACTTAAAAAGGTTATCTTAAAATTATAGAAAGTTAAACTTATTCTATTTAGGAAAGTAAGTTGTTTGCGGTTGAATTAACATTATTAAATGATTATGTGCAGCTCTTCAGAGATTATCCGGTTATCTGAATTGAATAACGGTTTGGGGTTCCTGCTAAATATTTATGGTGCTGTGGTTGAAACAGCTGATTTAAAATTTAGTTTAGAAAAAAATATTATGACATTATAAGATGTTCGGTTAATCACAATAATAGGTTCTTATTACAGCCAAACAAATTATTTGACGAATGTTTAAAAGATATGATTTCTTGACATATATAAAATATTGTTGAAATAAAAATACTGTCTAAGGAAAAAAAGTTTCTTTAAATTTCTTTTCCAAAGGTTTACATAACGCCACGAGTTCTGTTAACGTTTTTTCTTTTTTTTTCCTATTTATTGATATTTACAACTGTACAAAATAATATACAAGTAAATGTGTTGACAGTGAATACAATGGCATGTACATAACTTGTGAAGAATTACTCACTTTAATAAAATCTACACTAAAAGGTCTCTAGGCCATCTTCTTTTCAGATGCCTCGGAGGATTATCAGGGATGGAGGAAAAAGCAAGTTGGGAGACTAGTGGATTAGAGTGATTATGGAGCTTACTATAGAAGGATACGTATCTGGTTTGGGCTAAATCAGAAACATATGGAACATTAAGATCTTTATGGATAAGTTTATTGGTCACATAGTAAGGAGCATTGAGAATTTTTCGAAGGATTTTGGATTGTAAGGATTGGATGCGAGATGAATTGGATGGTTTAGTAGAGCCCCAAAGCTCAACTCCGTACGTCCAAATAGGTCTAATCACTGTCATGTAAATGAATCTTTTGTAATTAATTGGGAGCTTTGAACGTTTGTCTAGTAAATGTTGAAGTAGTCTGTAACGACGGGCAGTTTCTTGTCGTTTTAGTCTTGTATGTGGATTCCAAGTTAGACGTTTGTCCAAGTGGAGTCCTAGGTAGCGGATCTGTTCAACTAATAATAAAATGGAATATTGGAATATCATGGAATAATGGAATATCATCTGTTAACTAAAAATGAAATATTAAAACTATGCTTAATTACGATTTTCTTTAGAGAAATCTCTTAACTCAAGTCTTTATATTGATAGGAATTAGTACGGAATCCATTTATATCATGCAAACGGCATTGTTTTTTTATTTCTATATTTGGTTGATTTTCAAACTACAGGCACCAATATTCTAAATTTAAATGTACATAAATCTTGCTGCAAACATTTGATACTTCCTGGAGACCACCTGTGAGGATTATAGGTGGTGCAGCAATACATGAAACACTTTACTTTTTTTTTTTAAATTTCAGTTTATAATATTAATCCATGACAATGTGAATGCCCCACACCAATGTGAATTTACCCCCACGCCAATGTGATTTTATACATGACAATGTGAAAAAGGGATCTTAGTAGTTTAAGGTTCCATAGTAAAAAATAAATAAAACATGAAACATTCCTGCTTCATAACGAATACTAGTATTTATTTAACGTTTATGCATTTTTTCATAACAAAATTTAAACAATATCACTGCAAATATCACTTCAATTCACTTTCAATATCAATATCACACAATTTCATCCACAGTATTATTTAAAAATGAATTTTTTAACATTATCGTGGTATCTTAACATTTGCATGGAATATAAAGATACCATGACAATGTTAAATGATAATGGCCACGCCAATGTAAAAATAATGTTAAAAATATTACCGCTAAAACACTATTCATTTTCTTGAAGTACGCATGATGGTATAGAAAGGATCAATACAATTAGGATTGATGAATTAATGAAAAACTTTAGTATATATAATCTATGTAACATAGTATTGATGTGTTGAAAAAAAGTTTTGTATGTTTTAGAACTAAAGATGAATGTTTAGCATTCGAAACTAGTTTTCTAATAAAATAATCTCAATAGAAGTGGCACGCATTTTCTCGGGAGTTTATTATGAGGGCCGTAGCCTAGTATTAGAACGCATGAGGCCCGTTACAAATAAATATTTAGTTTAACTGATTTATAGTGAACATGACAATGTGAACAATTAATGCACTTACAGTCAGCGGTGATATTTAGACTATGATATTCCGACGTATAATGGTTTCGTGGTTACGAACTGATGCGTCCACAAGAAACAGGTACCTGTCGCTGCAAATAAAAACCCAAAAATTCCTTCCGAATACGTTTTCGTCACTTTTTTTAGTAATGTCACGCCAATGTTATGATAAGATAAAATAGCTCGAATATTGGTTGCTTGAGTATTATAATCCTGAAAAACACATTTTCACATTTTTCCACCATTATATTTTAATATTACTACCCATTAGTTGAGTTAGTTTCACCCTATCAAGTAATAATTACTTACATAATTGTAAATCCAAACAAGCCACAAAAATGTTAATCGACGTAGAATAACCTGAAAATGTATCCCTAAAACACTAAAATCTCAAATAAATTCAATCATTAATTCACATAACATAAATCGATTTGGAAACTATATTTTTAACGAAGTTTACTTCAATCAGAATTTTCATGGGCGGGGGACACAAATTTGCCTGTAGTTTGAGAATCAGCCATTTAGGATAATACTTTAATTTCCAATTATACATAATAAGATCACATACATGACGATATGCATAAGGTGTGGTCATGCATTAACTATATAATTAATGGATATGTCTTTTTAGGGGTGTACTATTTTTTGGTGTAACTAGTTCTGTTGGTGGATCGAAAATGTAACCACAGTTTCCTTATCATAAATTTAGTGGAGGAAATTTTTTGTTATATAACATTTGTCGTCTAGGACCTACCGTTTAGGAGCTAATTTGGTTCAAATAAAAAACGTCACATTTGAAACCGCGTAAATGATTGTTAATTTAATTTAAATATTAATTTGAGTAATTTGATTCTTTGAATTCTAAAATGCGAATTTGGAAAAGCAATACATTATAGATAGACGTATCTACGATCTATTGTTTTTTCCCAGTCAGAGAAAAATTGAGTTTTTTTATTCGAATAATCCGTATCCTAACAATCCAACTCGTAACTTTTTCCTGATTATCTTATAAAGCACCCAAAAATAAGCTAGTTTTAGAATCTTCTAACATAGAAAAAACATACATATTTCCACTGTGAATAGTTACTCAATACGCTATTTTAATAATAGGTATAGTTCAACACTTATTAGTATGGTTAGATTTTTTTTTTTTTTTTTTTGTGTGTGTGTGTGTGTGTGTGTGTCTATACCACTCTAAAAGTGGAGGGACATGTTTGGTTCTAGGATTTCTCGGCTGTGTGTTTATTCTGAGTGTAGAATATGATTATGAAGCATTTTCAGCTTTTTATGATTATGATCATTTTTGAAAATAGTTCTTAATTAAATATTGCATATTTATCTATGATTTCCCTCAATTGGATTATAATGTAAGGATATTTGAATTTATATTGCAAGAATTGTTTCTGAATGGCTGAACCACACTTTCAGTTTTTTACATTGTGGAATAAGTGAAGAAAGCCGTGACATATCGACCGCCCTGATCACATCACGTGCTCTCCTTTCCCTCTCACATCTGTTGCTGGTCTGGTCGTGCCAATTAATCGAGTAGTTCTGAATTTATGGTAGTGGTGAGAGTAGTATTCACTTGGTCACGCTACAGCCTATATAATCGCAACATGTGTACCCCTCAACTATCTATACATTTTAATTCTATAAAATAAAAAATATACCAAATTTGGAGTTTGGAGCCATTACAAGAGAACAAATATGGAGGTAGCTGATGATATAGGCCATTGTCTGTCGAATCAATGGAAAAAGAAGAATATCAGAGGATACCGATATCTTAACTTACTAAGCTTGGAACGTTATTATACTAGATCATGAACAACACAATCTTGTATTCATAAATTACTATATTACGCGATCACGCACACATATACACAGATTGTGAAAGATTTTTCTCATGACACAAGTTTATATGACTAGACAAATTACGTCAAATCTTTTTGGGTTATAAAAGGGAGTTTATGTGTGTTTATGTTGGAGCTGCGATGAGCGATGATAGCGGCGATTACAGCACCGATTAAATCTAAGGTTTAATCGCCGCTTCTATATGGCGTGTATGTCAGAGCTTCGATAACAGTGACATTGAGAAATTAAATAGTAAAAATATTTTATACTGAGTGAATACATAATGAATGATTCCGAAGATGAAGAAATGCTTTTATCATCAAGTGCTATAAAATATTATGTTGGAGCAGTAATGCGGAAACAGAGCGAATTTGCAACTAACTTTTGACTACGTATTATAAAAAATTTAATTTAACTGCCACTTCATTCCACAGTTTGTACAAAGTAAATCTGTTATGATAATTCTTGTCTTTTAGGTTCCAACAAAGATTTTTCCAACGGGACCCTAACAAAATTTCGCTTATTTATAAATTAACATCCATACTCGATAAAAGCTAAGAAAATGGGAGATCTGATTGTAGACCCCTCCTATCGTTACTCGTGGCTCAACTCTCAGCTCCAGTATAAACACAACACATAGAAAACTGGGAGGTTTTCTCTGCTTCGCTAGTATCACCGCTGTTATCGTTTATCATGGCTCCAACACAAACCCACCCTAAGGCTGTAGACTACTAAACTTTCGGGACCCGAGTTCGAGTCTTACTCTAGGAAGACAGTTTATTTTCTGTTATTTCAGATGGGGTTCGACTTCGAGGTCGCGAGACCCTCTTAGGTCAAAGCCAGCCTCAATAAAGTGGTTATTCTTAATTTGAAAAAAAAAACTCGTGGTTGAGGGTGATTATGGTCGTCTCTCACTTTCATCAGCTAAAGAACATCTTTACTTTAATTCTGAACCCTAGACTCCTCATGGATTTTTTTTTTTTTTTGGGGGGGTTTAATAAATATTGTCAAAATTAATTTATTTCCTCGTATTTAACATATAACAAGTAAGAAATATATATATATATATATATATATATATATATATATATATATATATATATATATATATATATATATATATATTAACTGTTTTACAATAATCGGGTTTTTGGTCCTTTATATTTAACAATATTTTGTTCATACAATATTATTATCCATATATATATTTTCTCTCTTCCTTCTCCTCTCTCCTCTCTTTTTGACGTTTCGACCCCTTATTTAATGGGGTCCTCCTCAGAACAAAAACTGGGTACCCCGAAACTCCAGGCCAGTAAGCCCACCGACTCCTGCAGCAAGTGCTTGCCAGCTCAGACACCAGGGTACTGGGTGTTGGTCCTGAGCTGGCAAGCACTTGCTGCAGGAGTCGGTGGGCTTACTGGCCTGGAGTTTCGGGGTACCCAGTTTTTGTTCTGAGGAGGACCCCATTAAATAAGGGGTCGAAACGTCAAAAAGAGAGGAGAGAGAAGAAGGAAGAGAGAAAATATATATATGGATAATAATATTGTATGAACAAAATATTGTTAAATATAAAGGACCAAAAACCCGATTATTGTAAAACAGTTAATTATATAATTTCTAAGGGTCGACAAAATATAATTTTGATATATATATATATATATATATATATATATATATATATATATATATATATATATATATATATATATATATATATATATATATGTGTGTGTGTATATGTATATGTGTGTGTGTATATGTATATGTATATACACGCACACACTAGTTTTTATGTTGTTTTTTCAATCTTTACATCATATTCATTAACGACCCCTGGTATATTGGACAAAAATCACTATAATTAACAATTAAAGTTGAACAAAGTTTTCAGAATTCAACTTAAGGTTGAATTTGAAAATATTGTTCATAGATGGGTCTGTACCATAACAAAACTTCGTTAATTAAGAACAAACTTCAAACTCAATTATTTCAATACAGCCACTAACTTCACTGGTGTAACAGAAGTCTCCTTTATTAAGTTACATTGAAATCTAAAATGGTCTTAAACACCAGAATATTGTTCCAAAATACCAAGGCAAATTTTGAATTCATGATAATTTAACTTTTCGTCTCAGAATAAGCTACTTAATATATCTATAATTAGTTTGGTTTCTGATTTATGAAATTTTAATTTCAACTCCATTCCTAAATTTTGAAGCACACTATCTTGTTAGGCAGCCAGTGGCTGAAGTGCAGGCATGAAACATGTTCCAAATAGCCAACTCTAATTTGGCAGAAATTAGAAATTCTCTCCTAATTTATAAGCTTTTAAAATCCATTGAATAATTAACGACAGACGGGACACAAATTACACCGAGTCCATTAGTTTAGTTCTAATGCGCCAACACTCGGCGGCGCTTTCCGGTGATTGATTGTGGCTCCTAGTAATTCCACGGTCTAATAGATTGTGCTCTTGTTCCGGAATAGCAATTGCCAGGCTAATTCTCTTAAATCTTAAGAAAAAAAAAACCAATAAAAACAAAGTCTTTGACTTCTTTCACTCATCTTATAAACGTGCTAAATAACACTAAGCCTATGTAAACGACTGTATGTTGCATTACCCATGCGATTCGCCGTAGTGCTTCTATAGTAAAACATCATTAAAGCAATGTAATTATGACATATATATCAACTTTTGAACCATCAACGAGTGGTGGAAGGAATTACTGCTTTGACTATAATTTGTACCGTTTTGTCTCTGTATCCATTTAATTTTAAAAATACCTATTAATCTCAAAAATACAACTTATGTTCCAGTGATACCGACTAATGTTATATATAGTCTTTATAGTGTCTTGATCTTGCTCTTGGCAATTCACAGCAAATGAAAATCCTTTGCATTCTTTTCAATGGCGGTCGGGAACTTAAAAGCGAACTTATTAACTCAATGTCCCTATTCTGAAATGAAGATGTTGCGATTCATTATAACTTCGCAATTATGATATACGGTTTATTAATACTATATATCATTATTCTAATAATGCGTTTGGTGCTAAACATATCAAATATTTCATAATACATTGCCAGTATAAATGTTTCTGTCAAAATTAAAGGAATGATTTGTAAATATTATGTTAAAAGGAAAAATATGCATAAGTATATTTTTCGGAAGTCAATTTTGACAAAATAAAATTTAAAGTTTAATTCGCCATGATTCATTTTCAAAAAAAAATATTTCCTTAAAAATATTCTCTTTACCGAGATAATTGATTCCCTCTTCCCAATATTTATTTTAAAACAAAAAAATAGTTAATGCCCCATCACCAAACTACATATTGTTTGCGGGAAAAAACACTATATTTCATTGTTTATTTGTTTGTGACCAGTAAATTGAAGGGTCATAGCGAAAAACCATGTTAATATAACCAAATTTGTAAGTGGGAATAGATATAGCATCCTTTAATGGCTTTACATACCTCGGATTGCATCATTTTCAGCAACACCGGTGGGGTTTGTTGTTTATAAATACTATGATGTGAATTTGATACGTTAATGTTTTACTTGGGAGTATATTATTAGTCTTTGTGAATTACAATTTTTTTATTTTTTTTTGTAAAACCTTATTTGTAGTATATAACTGCAAATAAGGTTTTACAAAAAAAATCAGTAAAAGTAGAATTTATTGTTAATTTTTAGGGTCAGTCCTCTTTTTCTTGATAAAGGGTCTCATATTAGTTTTATTTCAATTAAACACAAGCTCAATTTAAGAGTAATACACTGTCGGTTTGATGTAACGTAACGGTTGGTTGTTAATACTAACAGGGATACACAGGTGCCACTTCACAATGTAAAATAATATGATGTAATTTATCAATATTCAGTTACATTTTTTATTCCTAAATATATTTCAATTATAAATTATATGTGAGAGGATTTTTTTTTTCTATTTCCTCCTCATAGTGTCCCTATGAAGAAAGAAGGGATAAATACAGCAATAATAAGTTCATAGGTGAAGCGGCGCACATCGAACCATAGATGGTATGCCTTCTCAAACAACAAAAATATTCATAAATTATTATAATGGTATTTATTTTTATTTCAATTTATCAAAATTAATTGAATTTATGATTTTTTTGAATGGTACGTAGTATTTATTAAAAATTGTATTCGGAGATTCCGGCCAAGTTCCTCCATCTAATATTATGTTGCGAATCAATGGAAACCGTTCCTTGTCAAAAATTAGACAGCTAAAAAGAAGGTGAGAAAAGTCTTGTGGTGTCTGTCCGTCGCATTTGCATATGTCGGTGTCTGAAATGTGAAATCGTTTGAAGTATTAGAGGATATGAAAATATGTTTATAATTTTAGATAAAAGACTCTAGATATTTATTATTGATAATGTTCTTTCTAATATTTTTGTGTTATAATTTTATCATTAATCATCTCTTTATTAATTTTCTGTTTACAAAGTTGTACAACTAAAAGTGATCCTATATATCATTAGACATATGGACCTTTCTCGTACTAATTTAAAATGTTCTTTAACTTTGTAACTTTCAGTCCAATAACCCCAATACCTTTTACAAGATAATAAATAAATCTCGGCTATAATCTCCATTAACTGTTGATCGGAAATTGGCCGGAGTCCATTACCGAATCAATCTAGGAGGCCGAGGAGTTATGGATACAGATGGCCTAGCCACCGTCACGGAAGGGGTTATCTCCTAGGTGCAGATGGTGTTAGATGCTATCACAGCTTTCGGTTCTACTTGGAGGTCTAATAATATAACATCTCTACTAATAGGCAAGTTTATTTTAAGTCACCACAATGACATGGCTTTGTCTTTGTCTAGATCAATAAGCAACGTCTTACTTCATCGAAAGAGGGCTTTTTTATTCTATTATTTTGTGATTACTTAAAATAATATCTTGGTGTTATAATGCATTGTTATAGATTTTTTTTTGTATTTTTACACCAACTGATTTTGAAGCTGTATTTTTACTGCTGGCATTACTATTTATGAAATATTTCGTTTTGTGTGAACTACATCATAGCGTTCATGGGATTTGCGTGAATGGGCCAGAAATAAATTTCGATTACCGAAAAATATTCGAAATTTATTGTGTGAAAATTAAAATAATAATAGAAATAGATCATTTTAAAGCGTCTTATTTATACAACATATGTGAAAAAAATTTTTTAACGAAAAACTCATATTATTTTCAGATTCCTCATCTCAAAAAACATGTAGAAACTAAATTTTGTCAAAATCTAAAATAATTTTTTTTTTACCTTTAAAATTTTGTAGGATTTTAGAAGGCAGGGGGCCGTCAAGTTCTAAAAAAATGTAAATAATTTGCTCTATCTCACATATTTCGCCACCGATTAAGACCAAATTTTAAGGTCATTTAGAAGCTGTAAAACTGCATAGTTCAGCCCAAATCCGGAGGTCGCAGAATATCCCCTTATTGAAATATCTTAAGTTATAGCTGACCTCGGATTTTGTCATTCACATTTTTGTCCACTAAAATCTGGAGTAAATCCGATGTTATATGCATGGATAAAAAGCAGAATGTATGCTGATTCTTGTGATTCTATAACTATTGTAATCGGTTGAACACAGCTATTGTTATGGCCTTTAGAAATTGTTGATGAAATCTCAACTTCAAAATTTTAACGTAAGATAGGGGTAAAAAATCAATATTTTTTGATTTTGATAAAATTTCACATGTAAGGGTTTTATGGTGCGCTAAATCGAGATTTGAGGTCAGTTGTTCATAAAAAAAAAGGTTTCCACTGATTTACCGCGGATTTCCTTGGAATTTTGTCAATTTTTTGGAGTTTTTGAGCACCCTATAGCCGGGTAGTGTCTTGAGCATAACGAAAGTATTTTTATATCAAATAGCATACGCAACTGCAATTAAACGTGAAAGAATCATTTCTCTATCTTGATTGAGAGCTAAGAAAAAAAATAAAACGTGATTTTCATATTTTATTTTTTTTCTCGGCTCCTTATGCCCATTGGCGGCTATAACTCTAGTTTTGCACTATTATAGGTCCCTACTACCCACACAAAAATCGGCATTCAATTCTGTGAGTTACAACTGCAAACGTCCCCTTGTGACTTAAATAAAGTTCTGATGTTTTAAACATGTAGCAAATGATTAAAAATCACTGAATTCCACAATTTTGCTTCAATCCATAGTAATCGATCAAAGATTTTTACCAAGCACTTTTCCGCTTTGCTGGTTTTTTTTCATCATACGTTTGTCGAAAATTCTAGAAAATTGAATGCACAAGCATATGTCACGTTTTGATTAATTATAAAAATTAGTCGACTTTAATAAAAAGTGATTTTAACATTTGTTATTATGTTAAGTTCTAAGTAGGAGAGATTTTAATAATATAAACTCTAGATAAAAGATATGTCCACGTAAATATTTTTAAATGTATTTAATTTCTTTTTTCCAAATTTTAAACAAGTCTATTTCCACTAGATTATTACGTTGAAAAAATATAAGTACTCAATCTTTCATTCAACAAGTATCATTTACATTAAATATAATAAACCATTGCATATTTTGAGAAATGTCAAATTTTCCTAACTTCTTTAGTTATTTTAGAAAAGGGAGTTATGGTAGAGCTTTGCATTGAAGAACTCATATCAATTGGAAGCTATATATATTCTGTAAACATAAGTATTAGAGGATAATTTTATTAGAAACTGGAGAGAATGTTTTCTAAGACCCTTTTTGTATTTCCAAAGAAAAATAAGAAATATTTCATGGAAAAGAGGGACTGTAGAATGACCCGATACATTACTTTCCTGGAACCTCTAAGTCTCCTTGGCCTCCAGCCAATTTCGGTTTCTGATGTCTATTGCTGCTTTTATCCCATTGTTTGTTTATTTATCAATCAATTGTTTTTAATTTATTTTGTATTCTGATGTAATCATTTTATTCAGTGGGATAACGAATTTAAATTTATTATATTATATATATAATATACTTTCTTTTATTAAAAATTTAGAATTTAATCATTAAATATTCTGTAAAAATTAGCTTGGCATGACAGTATATTGTTGGAGACCTACTGGTTCTAAAGTACTTGTTATATATTAGGAGATTAAGAGTACGAAAAGTTAGAAACATTTTGGGTTGGTATTTACTTTATGTATTTTATTATTGGAAATTTTTTTGGTACAAATTCTCTAATTAACTAATTTTTTTTTTTAATATTATATTTTTATATTTATGGAGTTGAAGGTGATCCCACTCCCTATCAATTCCTTTTCTTCTTTAATTTTCATTTTTTATATATTAAATAAATAATGAATTAATGTCAGAATGCCTATTTTAACTACTATATTATATAAATACATAATTTAACCATGTTGATTGCTTAGCACTACTACCTTTGTTGTTATTTAATAAAGTCTAGATCTTATGGTTTATTTAAACTTTTTGTCATTTATCTAAGTTTTCGCGTCTAACTATGTGTTTTAATATTTATTAGTTTTGCCACCGTAGAATTTGTCACACTAGATTGATAACTCATTAACGGATTCCTTTTCCTTCTTAAATTACTATACAAAATTTTTATTTTAATTAATTGTAAAGAATTTATTCTCATGACTATTGTTAGACTTATATTTACCTCTGCTGACCTCCAATAAACATCCACCTTATCTTGTATCTAATATTCAAAGTTTAAAATCATTAATTATTTCCTAAATCTGCTCCTTATCAGTTCACAGATAATTCTATCCTTAATGATGTTATTATGTAAGTTTTTGATTTGACCCAAAGAGAGTACTTATCCTTTCATAATGAACTTAATGCTAAATCCGAACAAATTCTCAACATTTTTCCAATCTATTCTCGATAATCGTCCTAGTCATCTGAAAAAATATTGTCATGATAACTTCAAATCTTGAACTTTAACTTCGATTGCTGTGGTCTGATAGTGTGAGGTGCCTGTCTAGCAATATTAGCTGATCGATTGCAGTTCAATTCAGTCCAATCAAGCAATTTTAAGGGCCTTTTACACGATCCGTGCAGTTCTCAGTTTCAGTTTCATTTCAGTTCTCTGTAGCCTAGAAACATGTAGTTGCGAAACGTTGAGTTGTACGTAAAAGTTCACTAATTAAAAGTGTTCAACATACATGTTCATTCTGGTTATTTTTAATATACCTTATGTTTATATACAGTCGAGGTATATAACCTTTCCGACTGAAACTGAAACAGAACTGAGAACTGAAATGACCGTGTAAAAAGCCTTTGAGCCAAACTTGCGTATCATATGTTAGACCTTCGTTCATGTTCAATCTATATTATTTAATCAGAGCAATTTCTCGTTTCTTTTTTTTGTGTTTTTTTTTTAATTACTTAATACCAGAAATGTTTAAGTTTAGACTGAATCGTGTTAGCTACTAAATTAATCAGTATGTTTATGTATATTTGAATTTCTAATTAAATTATTTAAACGGTTTCGTTCAGTCAGCTCTATTCATAGTTAAATAAGTTGCGGTTTTAGCAGATTAAGCTAACATCTTAATCTTCCGTTTAGTTTATGTTTCAAACTAATGTGCGGGCTGCTGCTAGCTGTTTGTCTAGCGTCAGGCCAAGATGTATTACAGTCCTTTTTTAGTCTAGCTCTAATTAGTAAATTTGTTTCTATTTATAACAGTTTTTTAAACTCATTCTTCCCTAATCTATTTTTCACTAAAAACATTCTAAAAAAGTTTACTTTCATTTCTAATAAAGTTATCCTGTAAATTTTTATACTTGGAAGGTCGTATAATAAATGTATCAGAAGATACGCGTGTGCGGTGGCATATGCGAGATATAACCGACGAAGGGCCGTAAAGGGAATAAGGGCGTAGCACTTTGAGGCCAACGGGTAGGGAAGGGAAGGGGGGAGGGGGTAGGTGGTAAAACATTTACTGCCCTCCTCTAGGACACCTCTGACATAATAAAATAGCTCCAATAAAAATAAAACCACCAAGGGCCCTTCAAAGTGTCTTCATTAATCCAGAATGTCCTTCTTGAACAGATGTCCTGGCAATGTATCTTTGTCTTGGAATGGATCTCGTGATCTCTTAAGTCGTTTACAAGCCGTTAGCTACCGTTGTAGGTATCAATAAAATAAAGCAGTATTCAGAGAAAATTTATTATCATTTTAATAAAGTAAATAAGTGTAACCTGTTTTTGTTCTATATAGAATCCTAAATCTTGAATTAATTTATCATAATTCATACATGCCTATATTTTTATTGATATTTACTTCTGATGCGAAACCCATATTGAATGAAAATATGCTATTTTGTATACATAATTTTTATTATTACTCAATTGACTTTGTTTCTCAACTTATCAATTTTAGTTTTTTTAAGTTTTACAATGTTTTAGCACATCCTAAGATGTAGTTTAAAAAAAACAACAAAAAAAAAAACTTCCTGTCCTATAGTATCCTTCAATGGTATTAAATTTATTCCTGTTGAACAGACGCTACCTAGGACTCAACTTGGACAATCGTCTTACTTGGAATCCACATACAACACTAAAACGACAAGAAACTGCCCGTCGTTACAGACTGCATTTACTAGACAAACGATCAAACCTCCCAATTCATTACAAAAGACTTATTTACATGACTGTGATTAGACCTATTAAAACGTATGGAGGTGACCTTTGGGGCTCAACTAAACCATCCAATTCATCTCTTATCCAATCCTTACAATCCAAAATTCTTCGGAAAATCCTAAATGCTCCTTACTTTGTCACCAACAAACTTGATAATTTTCCGAGGCGTCTGAAAAGAAGATGGAATTTTTTTTGAAGTGCTACTGATATGTAGTTCTTTTCAAGTTTTAGCATGTTATTGTAATAGTTATCAACACATTGGCTTGATGTATATATTTTATTCAGTTGTAAATCTCAATAAATTTATATTAAAAAAAAAAGTTCTGTTATTTCTTTATATTCCTATTTATAAGACTCTCTGTTGAAATGCTTATTTGATTTCCATGAAACCTATAAATAGTCATAGGTATACAACTATAATAATACCAGTTCTAGTAAACTTAGTACCATGAAAATATAGTAGTAATTGTTCAATGTATCTTGGATGGTAAAATTGTTTTGTAGCCGTTGGTTTAAATAAACTTTAGTTTATATTTTTAATTAGAGACGATTGGAAGTTGTGGATAACAGCCCTTTGTATTTGTACCGAACCTGATAGGAAAATTTCGTACACATGATTTCAAGTATCTTATCTATGTAAAGTGTGGGTCAAGGAAAATGGAATATTTACCGTCAAACTCATATCTTTTAACTTCTGACTGCAAACATTGAATTTCCTTAACATGTGTCTTTAGTTCGATTTTTCATTTCGGTACTAATAATCTTTATTCAAGAAGATTTTTGGTCTTAAGCTGATACATAAATTATTTGTTGAACTTAGATATTGAAGAAATACATTAAAATTCTTTTTGCCTTAACATATCTGTTTTTTCTTTTTAGAATTTATCTATGTTTCATTCATCTGTAGTTGTAATATTAATATTTTTGCTTTGTTGTATTTACAGTGCTGGTAAGCTTCCCATGTTCCAGTGGTATCGCTAGCCCTCTGGATGGCCATTAATCACAGGTAATCTATAATCTATAGCTATTGGTGACAGGTCTATTATTGGCTATTGACGCTATATCACTATCTATGATATATCCCTTGTCTACACGAGGGAGCTCTATTGAAATATATATGTTTTCTCTTTCCAAGACAAGGTAAATTTAGATTAGGAAAATTTACAGGAAGTTTAGCATGCTCCTAATTTTTAGTCCTGTATATTATAAGGTTAACTAGGCAGTTATTAACACCCCTAAGGAAATATTCATACCATAAATATAGAAAGAATAGTCGAATAAAGATGAAATTCACAGTTAGTTTCCCTTAATTACATTAATTTAAAATAAACAAAAAAGTTCGCACCAAACATCATTAGTGGTATGTATTTTACAAGATAGTAACAGTAAGTAATGCAAAATCAGTTTTTGACAATCTGAGGATATCTTTTAAAATACAGAATTGAATGTTCTTACATTTTTTTTATATTTTTTTTTGGTATTAAACCTTTTATTTTTTAATATGCTTTTTTTATTAACTTCACCTGTATGCAACGGAATCTTTCATCGTAATTTTCACCAATTTCCAGCGATCTGATGAAATTGAAAATTTGCACACGTTTCACGGACTAATGACAATACAATAATTGCACAACTTTGTTTTAATGTTCTCACTTACACTGGTTAAATTACCTCCAAAGTGGGTGAGGGTCTGCTTTGCAAGGTGAAGTAGTAGATTTTACGTTTTTATATGGTCCAGATGGGTCATGAGAATAAAATTTCAAAAATTAAATTAAACATAAGGAGAAAATGTTTGGTGGGTAAAAAAACTCAAACTTTTTAACTTTTTTTAGATTTAGGAAAAAAACATAGAAAAATGCTTTCAATCGAAAAATGTTATATTTACAGAATTAAAGTTTATTAAATTGTGCGTCTAAAGACATCCCTTTAGCTGAGTTTGATTTAGACATTTAGACACAATCGATTGTTAAACATCAAAGAATTTTGCCAACTTTAAAATGTCAGTTTTGGTCATGTTTAAGAGTCTATAATGCAGAAATGGCTAATTCAATCAAAAAATGTTGTATACTAAAAGTTGTAGATCAATACATTTCGTGCAAGATAGGATTTTTAAAGTAAAAATTTGCTCATTCCTTCTCTGAGATATGTAAAAAAAAAAAAAAAAAAATTGTTGTTCTATTTTGGATAAACTATGTTAAAAATTCAAGCAATTCACGAATTGTACAGGGAAATTAGCTTGAACTCTAAAAATTAAAAGATCTGACTACTGCAAATCGTTTACCACACTTAGCTTTTTAGTTAGGTTTGCTATAAAAGCGTGTTTTTCTAATTTGTTTAAACTATTTTTTTTATTATTATTTAATTACTAAGTTAAGGTGCCAACAACTATCTGAGTTTTCAATAACTACCTGATTTATCCTATATTACTTAAATAAATTTTAGTGAAATTTATTAGAATTGTCTATAGAATCGGTATGAATATTAATTGATTACTGTTGACTGAAAATTAAGAATATATATATTATAAAACTTAATTGAATTGAAACGAACAACTAAATAGTAGTCACATGCATAAAAAGTTTTTGTTCAAAACTGAAATGTAGTCCATTTAAATGTTCATTGGGTATTAATTTAAAAACAGATGTTGAACATTGAAAAGTATTTTTAAATTAGTTACACTTTGTATTGCTATATCAAACGAGAAAATATCAATAATGCTTTTTATAGAACATTAATGAAAGGATTAGTTACTCAGCTTCATACATCATCGGATGTCCTTCGACTTTGAATTCGTTATGGTTTCACAACCTATGGCGTATTATACATATAGCGCCTGATTGTAAAAGCGGAATATGTTGAATTTCAATAAAGCAGTAAATTGTTAAATATAACAGCAGGTCTAAAGAAATATTTTTGGCGATAATTTCAACCTATATCTCTCTCTCTCTTACCTATATATTTAATTTCCAATTAAATTTAACTATATATTTATATAAATTTATATTCAATACCTATTAAACTTCTCTCTTTTGACCTAGTATTTTCTTAAGAGTATTTCCGTTAAAAGTGATGTTGAGCCAACTTATCGTGAGTCATAATGCCCTATGTGAGGAGAAATTTTGTTAATAAGATGATAGACAAATAAGACCAAATAATTCTGGATACCTCTTCCACATCTCTCGGCGTACGTATGTTCTTACCAAATATAACCAAACACGATCACAAACGTTTACAACCTGTATCAGTCATACAACACAACTAGGGTTGGGTGATAGTCGATAGGTCATACCTATCGATAGTCACTATCGATAGTGCCGACTATCGATAGATCTTTTTTACTAATTTAAAGTTTTGAAACTCTCGGAATTATGCTGATCTGTCTCTGTCCAGTGTCGAGTTCTTTTGAAGTTGAATTCGGTATTCCTAGAGCTCAAGTGTTCTCTCAAAGATTAAGCCAAAGGAAAGCAGAAATGCTAGTTTTTCTTTCGGGAAATATGTGGCTCAAGGAGCACACTTGACTTTGAAATTAACTATTTCGTTATTTTTCTTTTCTGAAGATTTGATTTGTTCATTATTATTGTAACCATCTAAATTGTAAATACCTTTTTTATAATTCAAATAAATTAGTTTTTTTCTCTCACCTTTATGATATAATCTTATAATTTATAATCCTGCAAATTTCAAATAGTAAGTAGATAATTAAATTGAATTAAATTAGTTGAAATTCTTTATTGAATAGCTTTGGAAAAAAAAGGAAGAAACTATCAAAAAACTATCGATAGCAATCGATAGTTCTCAATCGATAGTATCGGCCTATCGATAGTGCTCACTATCGACTATCGCCCAACCCTAAACACAACTGCGGAATCGTAAACTAAGAAACCACGGAAACACCTAACAATCCCTTACGCTTCAAAATAATAGAGACGCGTGTTGAATATAAATATATACAAAACTTCAATTATATAGAGAACCTTCGAAAGGCAAACAGCCTCATGCTCCCAGTACGAGGAACTTGGCAGAAGTAAAATCATTCTACATTTATATACTAACGAACTTTGTTTACGACTGATTAACCGCCTAATGAAGTTAAGTTTTGTGAACCTCTAATGCATTCTCTTGTCTAATTAGAACAAAAGAATTGTTCTATTGTATTTTTTTTTTTTTTTTTTATAGATAGATATGAAACTAAATATTTTTACTAGTAATATATCAATTTTCTGTTATAAAACCGAAACTGTACAACAATGCTTAACTAAATAATTGTGTATAAATAAATATAAGGCATTGTATTTATTATAAATATACACTTCTTATATGAAGTTATCACGTTATATAAAATATTATATGTTATGTCGTATAAGAAAGATTATATTATTATCAAATATCCCCACCCACTACATATACATATTCGTGGTGAGGCTTTACAACTCTGTTGTGGATCTAAAGTTTTTATATATATATATAAAACTATATGCCCAACTTTTTTTTTGGTCTTCTTAAAAAGTGTGTTAAAATACTTATTTGCTAGTTTATCGTGAATACACCAATGTAAGAAATAAAATCTAGTTTTTTTTTGTTTACTCGAAATTGTATCATTTAATATTTTCTAAATAATATCGGGAGTTTTTAACTTTTTAAATCTTTTTTTTTTTTTGTTAATATTAAAAAAAAGTTATAACCTTTAAAGTTCTAATGATTTAATAATGATGCTACATTCTAATATTCTGAATACATTTTAAAAGTTTTTAAATGTGATTATATGTCCATTATATTTGGTTCACTAAACATTTATATTTTGAATAAGCTGTTGCATTTTTTATCAATTCAAAAGATTGAAAATTGATAACTTATAGAATTATAAATAAAAGTTTACGGAAAAGTTTCTTATAATCAATTTTTTTTTAGATGTATAGGACTTTTTTGACAAGGTAAAATATATTTATAGTTCATTTTATTGAATTAAGTTGCTAGTAATCCAGTAGTACCAAAAGTAATCTATATTTATTCTTGATTGGGAGTTTCATATTGTAATGGCATGAATATAAAATTGAAAATTTTAGAACGTATCGCCGACCGCTCATTAAGAGTGACCTATTAATTAAAACGATGACAAAAAAAAAAACATATAATAATCGGAATCTACTAACACTTAGAAAATATAATATATATGTTTTAAAAACTGTCTATTAAAAAATAAAAAATCTGAATGTTATATATGTGGTTGTCGTGAAGTAGGTAAGTCAAATTACCTTGAAAACGAGTGGATTATTAAATCTTCAGAGCTCATTTTTTTATATTTTCTTTGTGAACAATTGTTTAAGTTATGCTTCTTGATAAGGCTTTAAAGTACCTTCTTTGGCACAAATGGTATTTTTAGAGTAAATACAGTGTTTTGGAAAACGACCAAAAATGCCCTACTGAAAATACAATTATGACTTTTTCACGACAGCCAAGGAAATAAAATATAGTAGAATTCGAAGCATTAGTCATAACTGGCTATTTTTAGTGATGTTTTTTCCTGTTTTAAACTTTTATAGATTTTTCATTATATTTTCTTCGATCCGCGACAAATTGGATTGTGAAAACAGTGTATTGTCTACTTGTTTCAACACACAGTCGACGTAATTATTCTCAATTTGAACTGTATTTTTTAAGTCAAAACTATTTGCTATTGGAAGATAAATTTCATTTGATATTTTACCCTCAGATCTGAAAACAATCCTGGATAATGTAAAAAAAAAAATATAAACTCAAGTATATGGTAAACAATTGAACTATCCGAACAGGTCTAATAACGAAGAAATCAGGTCTCAGAGACTCTTCCATGCTAATAACAAATTAAAATAGAAATGGGCTGGACATGTGTTGAGATCTACTGACGACAGGTGGTCATGTACGGTAACCGAGTGGACACCATAAGGCAATAGTAGGAACAGAGGAAGGCAATTGAAGAGATGGAGCGATTCCTTCAAAAAAGAGGCTGGCCCAGCATGAAAGAGAACAGCAAAGAATAAAATTGTATTGCAGCACTCATAAATTATGTTTTATTAATAGATAAGTTACACTGAAATATTTGATCTATTGGAGTGTATGTCGCTACAGAGGAGGGAACTAATGCAATACAATGTGGCAAAATCATGATGAAGATCGCTTAGCAGTAGATGCAGTCAAAAGAAGATTGTTGCTGTGTATGAGAGAAGAGGGAGGATATTTTGAACAATTGTTGTAAGAAAGTAAATTTTAATTAAACTATCTTAAAATTCTAATATTAGAATAAGATAAATAGGTAATTGTGATTAAATTACTTTTCTATTAATAAAATATAATAAAACTATTTAAAATGTTTGAGCATTCTCTCAGTATTTCCCTAAATTCCGATCTTGCATTTCCCGGTTTTTCGTAATTAATAAGTGACTTCAGTATCGATTTTAGAATTTATCACTATTCATGGTATACCATTCGAAAGGTGTTAGTGTGTAGAGGTTTTTTTCGAGTAGTGCACGTTTGTAACATATGTAATATTTTTGAGAAAAATGCTGTCAATGTTTTGAAACGGGATCAGAAACTATCTCTTTTATATGTTTGGATCAATAAGTTAAATACTGGACGCTGCTATTTATTAGTTTATTTTTAAAGGAATTTTAATCTTCTTTCTAATGAGCATATTGAAATTATTTGTCAGCAATTAGAAATTTCTTGATAAAACATAAAATTAAAAATATCTATAAAATGGATAAGAATCGAGCTATAGTTTATATGAATTTTTTTTGTTGCAAATGATGCCTAGAATCGCCTCTCGAAAATACTGCAGTCTTATGTTGAACACCCTGTATAATATGAAGCTATTTTCATTTCATTTTCATCATAAACAATTGACCTAGGTAATACATTAATTGTTAAATAATATTCTCCTCATGCTTTCACGCCAGGTAATGTTGTGATTTATAAAATTGCTAGATCGGATGATTATGGATTGTAAATAATATATGTATGTTTTCTAGAACTGCCGATCATTTAAATTCCTTGTTGTATAAATATGGAAAATAAACTTTGTATTTGCGTCAAATTCATTACTTTTTTATTTTTTATTTTTTTTTTTTTTAGATATCTACATATGCACTTTCATCTACCCACAAACACACACCTTCGTCCATCCACCACAATACACAATATACCTGTGCATAAAATTAATTTAATAATTAGTTACATTGTTGAAGACAACCTGCAGTGCGCCAGTAGGAAATTTTTGTAGATATCTAATTTGAGTAGACCAATTGATAAGTTGCGTTTTCCAATATAAATTAGTTATAATTAAAGACCGGATCTCCGTGCAGTTGCACGGAATAGCACATAATTGCACGTTTTTGGGCTTACTGCACAAAAATACGGTTACTTAACAAATTTACACATTTTAGGTTTTAAGTGCACGAAAGAGATCTTTTTGATATTTAATTAAAAATATTATTATTAATTTTTGTTTATAATGTTTAAAAAATTGCGATTTTTTAAAAAAATGTTCACATTAACATTTACCTAAATAACTTTTCAAGAAATTAGTTTGTTCGATCGAAATTCTCAAATGGATGCTCATTGCAACTCAAGTTAGTACATCCTATCTTTTCATAAGATACACGATAGTATTCGACTATTTTTTATATCGTTTATATTAATTGGGCGGGGGCACACACAGTAAACTGCAGCATAAATATCCAAGCGAGCTAGTTACTCACACAAACTTCCAACAAATAAACTTTTTTAAACAAATTTATATTACGCCATAGTGACTTCCAATATTTCATTCAATAAACTGCAGTCCTTCAAATTTTTTTGCAAAAATACTATAAACAAAACATACCTGACAAGAGCACCCTAAGAAAAAATTATCTGAATCACTTATATGAACATTCTAATATTTCTATACATGAACAAATAAAAAAATATTGTATTTATATCATGGTACATGAAACTACAGACCCTGTGGGAACTTATTAGAATCACTAGAAGGTTGAATTGCACATTTTTTTTGTGTTTTTTTTTTTTAAATGTGTTTGTGCACGTTTTTGCACATTTGACCAATTTTTATTGCACGTTTGACTAACCTTTGCTGAACATTTTTAAATTTTTTCCTCACAAAATCCGGCCTTTATTTATTTATAATTAAAAGCTAATCCGTTGATTGTAACGTTTTGTAATTGGTATGAATAAAGAAAGAAAAAGAGAAATAAAAATGCCGTTTTTTTTTCTTTTGTTTAGCTAGCACACATATTTAAATTACTTGAGGTACGCATTATGATATAGAAGGATCAATCCTAATCATATTTAAATTATTGTTATCAGTTTATATAGTAATGGGAAACAGGGTATGATAAATTTGTACCGTTTGGAAAAAACTAGATAATTTCATTTTTATCAACAATAAGATAAATATTTTGAGCATCCAATGTGGGTGGATTCCTACACAAGTATAAAAGGATACCATAAAGGATAAAAGGATACCATTGCCATTACAACTTTCCTACTTATACATGATGAGTAGGACTCCAAATATTTATCTTATTATAGACAAAAATGAACTTATCTAGTTTTTCCCAAAAGGTACAGAAGTATAGCTTATTATAGAAGCAGTGGAGAGATAATTCTACTATCGATTCCTTTTGTGAGAATCCTCCCAGGACTGTGGTAGACCTGCCTACCCCTTACCCTCCTCGCCACTGACTTAAATACATTTTCACCCAAATCCTCACCCGGTGTTCCTATTTATATGTAAATTCTCGGGTTCATTACCACTCACAAAGGAGGGCAGGTCAAGTAGCTCGGCAAGTTGCTTTTGATGAGATTAAGCGTCACTCTACCTCTAAAATTTGAAAGTCACGCTCATTTCCTCTTTGTGAACAGATTGTATATCAACTCAAATTATTTGCCAATTATGAATTTTCTATTATAAATTTTAATATCTTGCCATTGAGGAGGTCGTGGAAACTTTTTATTTCGAAAACTAGCTTTTTGTGCATTAATTTATTTATGTATTTTAAATCAGGCGATGTAGCTCGGTGAAATCCTAACTCTTATATTTAGACTCGATCCTGGCTAAGATAGATAGTTACTAATTATGTTTTATCACCAAAGAATCGACTAAGGGTTTTGGCACATCCAGTCTCTGTGGTACACTCAGCCTCCTCTGAGTGTGTTTGTTGTAAAGTTTTTTTTACTTATTGATTCATTTATTGAAATTGAACAAATGTAAAAAAAAAAAAAAAAAAAAATTACATTCAAGTGGTAAAACGTCAAAATTAACGATTGTGAAGCAACTAACCATTGGTAGCACTTCAATAAAAAATTAAAAAATCATTATATATATATAAGGTCTCGAGTCCAAATTCTTTTCAGAAGCTTCAGAGGGTTGTAGGGAATAAAAAGGAAGCAAGTTCAGAGACGTAAAATTAAATGGCCGCAACTCACATTCCAAACAACACCCAGATGAGGGTGAAAACAAGCTGGATGAGAGCTCCTGAGCTACGTTAAGGAAAAGAGTCAAGTTAAGAGGAGGTGTCACTGGGTTTTACTCTCCCTTATGCCTATTGTATTGTTATTTAGTATTTCAGGGGTCACCTGTGGTGTAGTGGTTAGCATAGCAACCCACTAAACCCAAGATCGCGAGTTCGCAGCCCGGCAGATGACCTTAGAATTTTTTAAAGGCAGTAAAAAATCCTTAGCCGTCTTTCGGAAGGGACGTAAAATGGGGGTCCAGAGCCTGTGCGATGTCAGGTACTCGTTAAAGATCCCTATCCTAATTATACCTAGATAGGCAAAATTTGGACTCCCACCGTAGCATCGTCCGATTAGCCATAGCAGCATAAAGTGGCGTTAAACGAAATAAACAAACAACTTTGTTTGACAAGTGTAAATAAAATTCAAAGTTATTAAAAAAATACTACCTATTG
This sequence comes from Euschistus heros, assembly GCA_003667255.2. NCBI lineage: Eukaryota > Metazoa > Arthropoda > Insecta > Hemiptera > Pentatomidae > Euschistus > Euschistus heros. Next base: position 1,713,908 of record RCWM02000057.1, on the reverse strand, counting down.
AATAATTATTGTTTTTTAAAACTATTTATTAATATTTACACCGGTATAAATTATATACAAGTAAATTTGAGGAAAATTATTACAATGATATTTTAGGAACTACTCACTAGTTGTACTTCAATAACAGTTCTAAATTATCGGGATTTGGGTGTAAGCCAAGTTGGGAGACTAATGGATTCAAGAGAGTGTGGAGTTTACTACGAAAGGATCAGATACCTATCCTTTCATAGTTTAGGCTAAATCATGAACATGTGGAATATTAAGATCTTTATGAATAAATTTATTTGTGACAAAGTAAGGAGCATTGAGGAAAAAATTAAAAGTTAAAATCTTTTCCTAAAACTAGTGAAATTATCTAGAAGCCGATAAATAAGTCTGTTGTTAAATATAACAAGAATATTGAAACCGTGCTTAAATAAGGGAAAATATTATTTAATTATTTGTAACGTTTCTTCGACCCTTGAAAATATAATCTTTTGAAAGCCCTTAGCTTTGTTGGTATTGCGCGTATCGAAAATTTATTGACAGTTTTCTCATCAGAAATTTAATGGGAAATATTGTTTGTTTTGTAACATTCATCGTTAGGAACTACCGTTTAGGAGCTATATTGGTTTCAATGATAAAAGTCACGTTTGATACTCTCATTTATTCAGTAGATTATAGATAGACATAGCCATACCTCTGAAGGCTGGAACCAGAAGTTGAGGAAATATTTTGTGAGGTCTGATCTAGTAGAATGAATTTATATGCAAGGAGGTATATAGGCTACAAGGTATGAGGTATCAGCATTGAACCTTTATCTTTGTTAGGCCTTATTATTATCATTCATTAAAAAAAAAAGAAAAATACATTTAAAAAATATTTTTAAATTAATTATCAGTAATGTTATATAGGAAGGTGTTTGAAGAAAATAGAAAGCTCTTCTTTTTCTTTCTCCCTCAATTTCGTAAAATTAATTATTAAGTTAAATCTCGTAAAAATCTCCTAAATTTATATTTAAATGTTTACTGTAAAAAAAATTCTTGTTAATTTCGGAACTACTCCTTCATTGGCCTTTAGAATCGGTAAATGGTTTGAAACGTCAGCTATCGATCAGCCGGAACCAGGACGTAAACAGGATGATTGGACGGAACGGAAGCTATTGGTCTACCAACTGCTGCATCCAATAAGATTATCTAATATATGTATGGTCCTCCGGGCCGGATTTATTTCTTGTTTAGCATAAGTTCTGTCTTATTGGGTAACATTCCTTGCAGCAGTATTTGTCTCAGTATTCTGGGGTAAACAAATATATGTACAGCTTAAGTAGGATAGTATTTTGTGTGTGTATATATATATATATATATATATATATATATACACACACACATAAACTGTTTTAGTATATTTTTTTTTTCGCGGGAGATTTGAAATTATCTTACTTCTAATAAATTGAAGATAACCTATATCTATTTCATTTTGTAATTAATGAAATGTAATAGATCTTTTTTAGTAATATGACAATTCATAAAATACAAAATAAAAGATAGGTTTAACAAAAAAAAAATTATTATTTTCCAGTTTGAAAATGAAATGTTTGAGGAAAGTTTCTCGATCAAATTGCATATTTAGATAATAAATAAAATTATATAATTTCTTTTTTTATCAGATCACTACTTGTATTTAATAAACTACATACATAATATTTTGATGTCCAATATATTTTGATTCTTTACATATTAAAGGTTTATATAGTTTAAGTTTACTACTAATTTAACTAGTTATATATGAAGATATCCTCCTTATTATATTAAGAATGTGGAGCTGCATTTGTTGTTAGACCACTTGATCAAAAACATTGAAATTCTTTAACCATACCACTTTTACCTTTAATAATATTTGAATTATAAAACTATTTATTTCAAAATATATCGTGTGGAATATTAAATATCACAATTGTTATATTATTTTAATAAACTATATTTATCTATTTCAAAAAAATAAAATAAAAATATTTTGTATTTTTTTTTTTATATATGTGTAATTATCTAGTTGAAAAACAAAACCAATCTATCAAATATAGAATTGAATATATTTACAATCTGAATAAAAGTCTGAGGAATATTTGCTAGACTATCTTCATTCTCAGAACCCTGTCGAATTCAAACCAACTTGATGCGGAACTCATTGGGTTAGGTCGCACTTAACCCATTCCTCCCATTTACGTATTTACACTTATAAAAACTTCATAACAGATACAGCCGTACTTAAAACCAGCTGCCTTTTTCGCTTACTTTTGCCTTATCACCCTGAGACCGGCCTCTTAGATCCCGTTGCACTCTATAATGCACTTTACAGATTCCAGCGAGATGTATAACTGAAAGAGAATGGTCTCCCTTTCACCGCACCGAATAGAGCCTTTCTCCTTTCTCTAATATACATAGCGATCTATGCACCATAGGCTGCCTTTGATGGATAGAGAGCTCCCTCTGGCGATTGTCCCTGTAGAAACCTGGTGCAGTTGTGCAGGCTCCTAACGAAGTGTCGTACCTGATTTGGTCTAACGAGAGCCTTTTATGTCAGAGTCAAACCTACTATTATATATTTAACTATTATAGCTATTTATTTACTACCATCTGTTCAGTTTATAAGAAATAAAAGGAAATAATCGATTTTTAACACATAGTTATTAAAAAATAACTGAGATAGTGATTGAAATAGTTATTAAGAGAAATATATTTTATTTTTATTATTAAATAATTTATTATAAATTTTATTAATATATAATTATTGTACAAATGAATGTATTTATAGATACCAATAGATATTTGCCCTAAATCATTCTTTCTATTGTTAACCTGATGCGCCTCTTGGACCAACTAGGATGGGCGCGCGTATCTCACAGATACCGCTTGTATGCAATAAGCACATCTGCCTTTTTTAATTGCGATATCTATATTATATACATGTTCAAAAAGGCAGATGTGTTATTTGGTAGAGTTTATTTATATCATGGATTTATAAAAAATATAATAAAACAAACATAAAAATTTAATTAAGAAATAAACATGTTTAGTTTTATTACATACTATTTTTCACTGCTTCTTGAAAACTTAAAAAAAAAATTACATTAAATAAACTAGTTCTATTAAAATCGCAAAATGATTTCTTCTTCGAAGTTAAAATACAATTATTGCAAACAGTTTTTGAATGCTGCAAACAAATAAACTGCCTACATATCTCGCAACTAAAACGGGCGATATTCGTTTTTTCAAATTTATAGTGATAAAAAAAAAAAGTATGTATAAGAAATGAAGAGGTAATTTTATAAAATGATAAAATCATTAGATGTCGCGCGTATCTGACACATAAATGTCCTCCGTCAAAAATGTGCTAGGGTTGGGTCAGAAAAGCTATCATTTTTTTAAAAGACGGAAAATCCCAAGACGGCATAGGATCAAAGAAAATTAAACTAACATTTCCGCTGCGCCTATTGGAAGGTTGATAGCTGAAGTTCGCGCCTCATGTCTATTTATCTATTTTTCTTTCCTTAATGGATATCACTTATTCTATTGGCGTCTAAATCCGTCCAAGCAATTCTTCAATCTTTGTCCGTTTGACTCAAAAATGCGATGCATAGGTGCGTTTCGAACGCCTTAATTTTTTTTTCAGTTGCAGGTTTTGGGGTTCATCAATGACATTCATAAAATGTTTTTCTGGTTATTTGCTTTTAGAACGGACATCAAGGTTCGGATCACGTCTTGAGTTGGTGACATCTGTCGAAAATTCATAACAATTTTTTATTTTTTTTTTTTATGGTTTTGTGTAGTAGCATTGGAAATATTCTTAGCACAATTCAGTGAGTGTGTATCTGAGGTAACTTAGGCCTGTCGGCCGATTGCCTATCATGGCGCCTATTCCTCGAGTTGATCCTGGGCTAAAAATCAATATTTGCTAACTAGTCATTTAGCCATCCAAATATATAGTCAATATAAAAGCAATGATGTGATCAACAAATGACTCCCTCTTGTTCGTTTGTTTTTTATGGGATTCCGATATACGTCAGACTGACCGATATATGAGGCCGTCGATTATGTGGGGCAGTGGTGCGATCTGGCAGATGTATATGTAAAGAGACGATAAACACCACAGAGAGGCTAAAAGCTGAAAGGTCGTTCAATACCCCTCCCCACCATTTATCAGGGCTATTGGAGCGCTATCTATTCGTCCCCTGGACAAAGCCGTCTAGATGATTTGTGCTATCTAGAAGCCACTGGCCGGGGATTATGCCGATCAGTTTCTCTTATTTATCGCCCCTGTCCTCCGAGAGAGGCTGGACTAAAAATGTCAGCCATCTGTTGTAAATACTGCAGAGGACTGGAATGTGGCGGCTCATTCTTTTGTTTGGAAAGTGGCTGCAGGTACTCAATCACCGCAATAAACAAGAGGAGTGATACAGGAGGCATTGCAATCATACCTACTTTTTAACATCCTGTTATTTTAATTTTTTCCGAAAATACTCTAGCATAAAATATGATGAAAAAAACAAAAACATCATGGCTAATTTATTGAGTGAATGACTCACTATGTAGGCAAAGTGCACTAGGTACCTTACCTGCTTGATCCGAATCGTTAACTTCAAATTTAACCTTAGAGTCTAGAATAACCCTTGATTTTCCTTTTTTTTCCATATGCTACACAATGTCAGCACATCGTTTAGATCAATGCAGTACATCTCATCGAAGCAGGTGAAATCTTTCTCTTCAAGGAGCCTCATTATTTCATTTTTAACTCTTAGAGAAGTGAAACCCTCAGTTCACCGAAGACATTTTGCTATGAAGTAGGAAACATTATCAAGATAATAATATTCGTAAAGAACTTTATTCATGAAGACATTACTCTACCCTATGCTCTATGTTGATAGGTGTCTGGTTCGGGCCATATCAGCAACCTAAGATCTACTAAGATCATTATGATTAAATTAAGTTGCTACGACTTTACAAACTGAATGATCTCGTTAAGTTCCCAAATTCTACTACTTATATTAAAAAAGGTGTAATTTCTATCATATAAATGGTTCTTTTTTAGTTAATTGGAGTCTTAAATTGTTTTGTCTAGTAACTGCTGAAGTTGTTGAAAAATACGAGCGTTGTGAAATTAAGTTTAATTTTTTCTTAGTTCTGATTATTGGGAATGCTATTATTGAACAAATAATCCGGATCATTGCCTCAGGCAGAATGGAGAAGTGGAATTCAAGAGGTGGTATTCTATCGCCGCATCTCAGTGGTATTCCATGCCTTCCAGGAGGCATCCTCCCTCATTCCTTCTTGGTCAGAATTTTATTTCTTCTGCAGCACTTAATTATTTTTAAAATTTTTTTCGATATTCCATACTGCAGTAACACTAATATTTTATATTATTGGCTTAAAATGACCAGTAATTAGCTAAAACTATACTTCTGTATAGTGTTTGTGAAACTTTTTTTCAGCAGATTTCTATGTACAATATTTTTGTTAATTTTTCTATAATATTACTTTTAACGTTGAGAGTTATTGACGAGGAGTTGATAGAGATTGCTTTCATCACCAAGTGAACATTTTTTTGCGACAGAAAATGGAAAATATGTGTTATCATAGTTAAATATATAGGTAGAAGATTTCGCTTCGTTATGAAAAGAATCAATCATACAATTACTCTTTCTAATATAACTAACATGAATAGTTTTATGTTGAAGGTATTTTAAGGTCTAATTTTCCTTTGTTCAAATTTGCAGATTACAGGGAACATGTACTGTCAAATTTAATATTTTTCATGTTCTGAATGAAAAAAAAAAGATACAGGAAGATTTTTCTACTGTACTAATTTAAGCATACCGTTACATGGGGCTACTGTTACAATAACTACCTCAATATTCATTGAAAATTTCAATGATATCAATTTGAAATTATTATTTATTTTATTATAAAAACTCATTGGTTGTTTTACACACTTTAAGTACAGTTCTTCAATATACTACACTTACAAATACTTAAGTTACACGTTTTTAAATATATTTTTAATAATGTTTATCTCAGAAATCTTTAAAATTAGAATGTCATATTATTGTTACTACCCATTAGGCTTATCAATAATTTACTTTATTTTACCTTAGTATATAAAATGAAGAATTTGGTTTTATCAATAAAAAAAAAATTAAAAAATTGTTTGCTTGATACTTATTTGTTGTTTACTTGATTTTATTTAATTTTTTAAAAATTAACTAAACCTATAAATTTTTATCAATTTAACAACCAATAAGTTATAGACATATACATTTATTATTATTTTTATTCAAAGTAATAAATGTTTTATGCTAAATTAAATAGGTTTTATATTGCACCTTGATGTTTTGAAAACTATTTTTCAATAAGTTTCATTAGACCTTTTTTTAACCATTCTTAACCATTTTTGTGAATTTAATTTTTATCTAATTTTTTTTACATTTTATTTGATTTTATGCATACATTTTTTTTAATTTTTTTATTGTGAATGTATGACTGACGATATTTAAAAATTTAGTGTGACTATTAATCCTATTTTGTGAACTTATGAAGTGCGAAATGACCAGTGTTAGACCCTGCCTGAAGGTTTTATACCGTTGGATCTTGTATTATTTTCAAAGCTGCAGAAATTTTCTTTATTTTTCTAATATTACATGTTAATAATATTTAATTTATTAGTTTAACTTTTTCTGTCGTGGGATTTCCTCGATCGATGACCTGAGGGTTGACTAAGAGACCCCTTCCGAGCAAATGAGTCACCAATTTAGGACGGTTTGTCAAGTTAACTTATCGCCAAGGTTAATCTATTCAAGGACCGCTAGGTAACTGCAAATATATTGCAGTTGTAATCTATATTATGTAGGAATAATTAAAAAAAAACCATAAATATTTATATATTACTTTTTTTACTTTCTGATATATAAATATCTTATTAAAATGTAGTTTAACGATAAACTAATAATAAAATTTTCACTATTATTAAATGCTACCTTGAGATTCTTCCAACCTGTTTTAAGATTAAAATACATTAGAGCGTCGATTATCCGAACTGATGTCATGTTCGGATAATCAATAATTCGGATTATCGAAATTCATTAAAAAAATTATTATATGTTTTCCACTTTGTCTTTAAATAAAAATAGGTCTCGTTTCCATTTTGTTAGCATGGATGATGGACATGTACATTTTAAAACAAGAAGTAATCACAAAGGCAATGTATACCTCACAAAGAACGATTTAAGACTTAAAATGAGATCTATTACTAACTAAATGATTCAGAAGATACTGAGAGAAATGAATGAAATGGTCTAATTAAGTATACAGTTCTCAGTAAACAAAAATGTAGGTATCTATACAAGTTCATATTTTGCAGTTTATGAGAAATAAATATAAATATTTTATTCCTTATTAACATTCAAGGAAAAAATCATTTTGTTATTATTTTATCTTTATCTTTTTTTTAAAGCTATATTTATTATAATATTATTTAAATTCATTGTCATCCATATTACGTGCCCTTTAATCAGACAGCTTGTAATATTTATTTAGTAAAACAGATTAAATAATAATTGTAATTCTGTCAAGCATTATTTTTTATGTATGCTAGGAGCACTTGTTATGGATTTATCTCAATATTTTGGATCGATAAAATTATGGAATTTATCTGTGAATCTTTTATTGTTGAATTTTGTATCTATTTGACGAATAAACATTTATTTTTACTCAGATATTAATATGTATCTAGTCCTTTATTAACTTAATATCTATTGTCTGACTAAAGTCTTTTGTTTAATAGTAACTTGTTGGTGTTTAATTAGGGAATTTAATTATTGCTTATAAAAACTATTGCTCAGGTGCACGTCAAAGAATAACAGATCCGCTACCTAGGACTTCACTTGGACAAACGTCTTACTTGAAATCCACATACAAGACTAAAACGACAAGAAACTGCCCGTCGTTATAGACTACTTCAACATTTACTAGACAAACGTTCAAAGCTCTCAATTAACCTTAAAAGGCTTATTTACATAACTGTGGTTAGACCTATTTGAACGTACGGAGTTGAGCTTTGGGGATCCACTAAACCATCTATTCATCTCCTATCCAATCCTTACAATCCAAAATCCTAAATGCTCCTTAGTTTGTCACCAATAAACGTATCCATAAATATCTTAATGTTCCATATGTTGCTGATTTAGCCCAAACCAGATAAATATCATTTCATAGTTATCTGCATAACCATTTAAATCCACTAGTTTCTCAACTTGCTCTCCAATCCATTCCCGATAATCCTACGAGAAAAAAAGATGGCCTAGACCTAGAGACCTTCTAGTGTAGAATTTTTGTTGAACTGCTACTTATGAGTAGTTCTTTTAAAGTTTTGAATTTTTTTTTAATCGTTACACATTTACTTGATTTATATATTTTTACAGTATTAAATTTCAATAAATTGATAAAAATATTTCTTTTTTTTTTATCGTATTGCAGTAACCTTGCAATAGATGCATTTATTTCCACGCGTACCATCTCTTAACATAACGTGTATTTAAATACATATCCTGCAAACATTAATTTTATATTATGTACTATATTTTTACAATATTACAGGAATGAAAATTAGAAAAAAAATTGATTTAGAGTATCATTTAAATTTAATGAATTTATTTGCGTTTTATAAAATTGTAAGGAGCAAACCTAATAGTTTTATTAATGAATTTCATTCATATTACAGAGGTATGTTTATTTTTGTATTTGCATCCATTCATATTTTAGTATGAGTATATGTGAAGAGCAAGATAAGACATTTAAAAGGTGAGCCAGTAGCAACCTTGAATGCCAGGAGATACTAACGACACCGGTTAGTGATTCACCGGAGATCGATATGTCTGCGTTACAATAGAGAACTGTCTGGCACGCAATATTTTATTGTTGGAGTCACACGACATCGAATGTCACCATTTGTCAATATGTACCTGTTCAAATGAATATTTTTATATAATAATTAGAATCTATATATATTTTATAATTGCTTGCATTTGAACAGCACGAAGGTCAATTTTACTTCCAAATGAACAAAAAGTGGAATAATTAGTAAAGTAAATATCTTAGAATAAAGTTCTTTTTTTCGCATATTACGAAGGACTAGTTCTCTTGAACTATTTAACCTTTTCATTCATTCATTCGGCGCTACAACTCGATGTCGTGTCTTGGCCTTCTGTATCAGCTTCCACCAATTGTCTCGATCCTGTGCCGCCGCCATCCAATTCCTCACACCCAACATGGACCTAGCTTCACCAGCCTCACCATCACTCCATCGAAGCCGAGGTCTTCCTCTGCGTCTCGTTCCATATATCGCCTCTGTCAGTATTTTCTTTGACAGGTCATTCTTAGCCATCCGAGCAACGTCAGCAATCTCAACCTACCAAGTTTCATAAACTGGACCACATCTGATACTTAAAATAAATCCTTGAGCACCTCGTTTGTTCGGCGTCTCCATCTGATCCATCTTCACGGCTTCAAAGATTTTACGCAGAATCTTCCTCTCAAAAATTTTTAAATTCTGCTCACCTGCTTTAGAAACAGTCTACGTGTTTGTTTGATAATTGCTTTATATAGAAGGATTTTGGTGTACTTAGACAAAACACGGCTCCTTAAATAGGAACAGAGACAATAATAGCAGCGATTGGAGTCTAAGACTCTTCGTTTTATTTCAGACGTCTATTACGTTATCATGGGTTGGTTACGAGGGATCCGAGATATACAAAATCAGAAACTTAATAGATTATTCTCCTACTGTGATTTCCTCAAAACGCCTGGGGATTTCCTCTGTGATAATATACTTTGCTGCATCTACTTTCAGCCCTATGTTTCTTGCTGCATCTGCCAGTTTTAGGAATCCATCGGAGAAAGCCTGAACTATTTAACCGATTTATATAAAACTTAATCATAATCTTCGATAGAGTATTTTAATGCAGCATTTAAATCCACGTAGAAATTCCTGGCCTTCATAAAATTGATATGATACCTAAGACAGAATAGAAAAATATTTTGGGGTACACTTCCAGATTTAGCTTTGAGCAGGTTGATGAAACGTAATGTCTATTTTTTATTTGTTCTTTTATAATACAGTGAAACTCGAATTATTTTAGCATATATATATATATATATATATATACATATATATATATATATATATATATATATATATATATATATATATATATATATACATATATATAGAATATATTTTTTATTTCATTCAATTTTGTTTTAATAGTTTATTTACAGTTTACAGTTACAGTTACAATTTATAACATATGTTCCCTTTTTCTTTTCACTATCTACTTTTAAGTTTATAATAATATTTATGCCTCAATCTTAATCATTACTTTATTGCTATGTACTTTCTAATTGTTATACTCTATGTATTTACTCATCAACTATATCCACCTTTCTTTTATCGTAATATAATTTTTATTTTAAAAAAAAAACAGCAAAATATATTTTTTTTTTTTTCATATCATTTTTAATATTCACTTATTATAATCATTTTAATTATCACTTATCCATTTGTTATATATTTTTTTTCTAGCCCTGATGAAGGGTTGCATTTTAGGTAGAAACGTCGGAACAATAAATTAAAATTTATTTTTCAGTCGTGTTTCAATGAGTGCACACCCTAACTATCTACATTATAATTTTTTTTTTTTTTTTTTTTTTTTTTTTTTTTGATAAGGATCCTGTTAAATAGATGAACATTTTTCTGGACATTTGCGGAATGAAAAATATTGTTTTTAGAAGACCATGATAACTTTTTCATCAACTTTTTTAGCCACCGAAGAAATTAATTTGAGGGATGATTAATTTAAGGGGGTATAAAAGAACAAGAGAAGAAGAGAGTGAAGGAGACATTACTGCTACAGTCTACTGCTTCTTTACAACCTCCGAGTCATTAGTCTTCTCGACAGCCAGCCAGTTATGTCTTTACTGCTTTTTTGACAGCCTTCTCAAACTGTCTTTTATATCCTTCGTGTCCTAGTTCTTAGGGTATTCCGGGCCCACTAGATGACAAGAATATTGCAAACTTTATTGAATCTTAATGGTTAAAGCTGGAAATAATGGTTTCTGAATTGCTTGGGCTATGAAAAGTAAAATTTAATTATTACTTTCATTTTGTGTTTGAAACTGAAATTGAAAATATTGTCATCAAATTAGGGAATAGCTATAATATCTATGTAGCATCATAAAAATGATATCATATATGTCTGGAATTTGACAGGAGAATGACATGAAGTCCACCCACCAAGAAAAAAAGGAAAACCCTCTATCAAAGGCTAAGTCTTTTATACTAGATTTTTTAAAACATTCAAAGCTATTACATAGGGCATGGCCCTGCTTGAAAATTAATAAAATAAATAAATACTACATAGAAAATTATGGAAAGCTGCGGTGATCGACCGAGCGAACTGGCGGAGACTTTTGGGGGAGGCCCAGTCTCGGTGACGGGATGTCGCGCCACCTATGATGATGATGAAATAGAAAATAAAGACTTAGAGTTACATTTTGCAACTTATTCGGACTTACGCATCAAAAGACACATATTAAGAAGCTACAAATCATTGAGGACTATCACGAAAGCTCCCTGACACCTAAACAACATAACTTCACGTACAGGCCTTATGCCAACTGCTAATGAGCATAGACTCTCTACTAACGATTTCATGTAAAATTCCATAGGCCTCCCAACACTTTCATAAACGACATGGTCACAACTCACATTCCACACAAAACCCAGAGGAAGGTGAAAAGAAGCTGGATGAGAGCTCCTGAGCTACTTTAGGGGAAAAATCAAGTTAAGAGGAGGTGTCTGAGTTCTACTCTCCTTCATGCCTTTAGTAATTCAGTATTTCATCAAATTCACTTATTGTTAGTAACTATTTTTGACAAGTGTGAATAAACTCAAAGTTAAAAAAAAAAGAAAAATACTTGAGTAAAATTTGTTGAAAATTATTACAATGGCAAATCAATAACATGTAAATAAATATTCACTAGTGGCACTTTAGTGACAGGAATAAAGTGTGACGCAAGCTGGGAGACTAGTGGTTTTGAGTGCGTATGAAGTTAACTATAAAAAAGGTAGGTTTTGGTTTGGACTAAATCAGCAACATATGGAACCCAAAGATTTTTATGGATAAGTTTGTTTGTGACATGAAAAGGAGCATTGAGGATTTTATGAAGGATTTTGGATTGTAAGGACTGGATAAGAGAAGAATTAGAAGTTTTAGTAGAGCCCCAAAGCTCAACTCTGAATGTCCAAATGGGTCTAATTACTGTCATGTAAATAAGTCTTTTATAATTTATTGGAATCTTTGAACTCGCGTGTACTAAATGTTGGAGTAGTCTGAAACGACGAGCAGTTTCTCGTATTTTAACTCTGATATGTATTATATGTACTTTAAATATCAAGATGAATGGTTAGTCCAACAAGTTGTTTAACTATCCAATCTTATTTTTGTAGAATGAAGAGAAGCATGTTAACTAGGAGAATGGTCAAAATAGATTATTATTAGAGACCGGATTTATGTGTTATTGCACATTTAGTTCGGTTTGGTTTAGCGCTCTCTAACCCAAGTAGTTATCTCATTTATAACCCAAGGATTCTTATGCTTAAATTTTATTTTGCACGAAATTGCACAAATTTGACTTTTTGAGCTTAATTGCACGAATTCGGGTTTTACTGCACGAAATTGCACAATTGAACCAAATTTATCTAATTTTATTCACTTAACCATTATTTTTTTTGAAAATTTTACTTACAACTATTAGGCAACATTTATAACAATCATTTATATTAAATAGGTTAATTAGTTTTAAAATTAACGAAAAAAGTCGCTTAAATCAAATTTATTTGTAACCTACTACTTTTAAATGATCGTATTGAATTGGGAGCTTTGAGGATTTAGGCAAACATTGAAGATCGACGTACTTCCTAGAACTAAGACGTTTCCTCAGAAAATTTTACTCCCCGCTTCCCATTTCATTCCCCACTTCTGATGTAGCACAAAGGGCTAGTTGTTGACATGATTTTAAACTATTAACTTTGAAAATGCCAAAAACGACCGCGAGTGTTTTTTTTTAATTCATTGTCTAAATTGAAACAATGGACTCTCGAAGAAAGCTTAAAACGAATTGAAAATGATAAGGGAAGATGTTTATTTTCAAAATTCGAGAAAATCCTTGAGAAAAACTACGGCTAAATTCGTTTAAAAAAATTAAATTATTGTATCAACGGAAAGGAAATGGAAGCTGATAATCTGGATCCATCCACAATCGCATGCTACAAAAATTGTCTTGTTATGTCCATAGATGTAGAACGTTCCTTTTCTTTACTAAAGAGCATTTTATTATGTGACAGGCGGCATAATTTTACTGAGAAATATTTTGAAATTTATAATGTCGTACATTTTCACGAAACATTTCAAAGCTAATTTATTTTTCAAAAACATTTAATTATATTTTGTTTCCACGTAAAAGGAAATTTTAATAAAGATATTTTATATTTCTTTTAATTAACAATTTTTTTCATCTCCTTTTTTTCCCAAATTTTAAAGTATTTCATTAAAGTATGTATTAAGTTTCTAGATTCACGTTTTGAGTTTCTTACTGCACAATTTTGCATATTTTGAGTTTTTTACTGCACGATTTTGCACGTTTTGAGTTTTTTACTGCACATTTTTTGATTTTTTACTGCACAAAAATCCGGTCCCTAATTATTATTAATGGCTGAGCCATTAGAGATTGATTTAAATAACTTAGTGCTGATCTCACAAACGTTCTGACGAGGTTTTTAATATTTTTGATAAATAGAAACAGCCATGATACTAACAAAACGCTAGCAGGAGGCTAGGCAATTTTAAACGAACTGTATAGTGCTTGAATTAGAACGTTGGTTAGCTCGGAAATGTGGCTTTTCGAACTAGTTTAAAGTTAACGAACACTACTGTATCAACTTGAGCAATCAGGTTTAGCCCAGTCATTAACATGTTAATCTAACGATTCGAGCAGAACTTCTCACGAGTGTTTTTAGCTTAGTGGCCTTTATTCGGGCAATTAAACTTATTTCTTTGTTGTTTATTGGATTAAGAACTCTTCTATATCCCAACTAGGTATGGAAAGTTAGTGATTCTAGATGATCCTGGTGGTTGGTGATTATTTTCTGTCAGGCCTAAAAGAATGTATTCCTAAAACTAAAGTTGCAAGAGTGAAAAGGTTGACTTTTTTGGTCGATTACTGTGGTATTAAGACAATTTGAAGGATTGATGGTGGAGAAATGTCTACTGCTTAGACAAATTTCATCCATATAATCTAAATAAATACATCAAAATCATTATATTTAGTATTATAACTAGGACCATATGAGTCAATATTGGGAGCTTTCGGTTACGGAAATAGTGACGAGTAATATGTAAGGGATAAGTTAAAAATACGTAAATTAATAACCAATGAATTAGAGGAATATGGAAGTGACAACATTATCCTGTTAACAAAATAATTTTAATAGAAAAATAAATCCGTAATTTCTTTGAATATTTAAATATCAGCAAGGGAAATGTAAAGATTTAAAACAGATATAAGGAGAAGGCCAGATAGACTTGATATGAAATAATTATTGTAATGGGAGAATATATGGGGGATGAGAGTAATAGGTCATAAATGGAAAAAAAATATAAGAGGCCTAAGTGGCTTTGTCGAAAAATCCTTTGCCCTACCCTTCCCTCTCCCTCAAAAAAAAAAAAAAAAAAAAACAAAACAATATGTAATATATAATATATATATATATATAATAAATATTAACTAATAAAATAAAAAATTTGGTATAAAATACCAATAGAAATCACTACTTCTCATATACAAAACCATTCTCATATGAAACCCATTAGTATCCACGGCCTCCATCAGCAAACGACACGAATATTATCCTTCCATACCTAGCAACGAAACCCACCCTAATGACCCAATTTAAACTGACGCATTTTTTCAAAATTCTAGGAGCAACTTTCCTGAGCTTCTACGGCTATAGCGCTTTCAATCAGCCTCCACTGGATTCTAAACGAGCGGATGGAATCCAATGGCGTTGGAATCCATAATTGGGGGAGGTTTCTAGGTTCGGTTTTTAATCGGCTGATTTTCTTTAATATTGTATATTATTTGATATATATATCTTTAATATATATATATATATTTTTATATATATATATATTTTATTTTTTACTTTTTTTGGTATTATATGAATAAATTCATGACTATCTCTACTACTAACTGCTTTTGAATGAGAGAGATTGTATTGTTTCAGGATTTTTTTGCGATTCCAACGTTTATTGGTAAAAAATCGTATAAAGATCGAAACTCAAGTGATGAAGCTACGGATGCCGACATATAGGTCCACAGAAGGAAGGCTGAGTTAAGACCTTACTCCAGCAATATATCGCTGTAGAGGCGAGATATTGCTGGAAATGGCTCTTCCAGGACCGTAAAGAGTAGGAGAGCCGTAAAAAATGTTTGAACCGCTCCTTATTTTAGTTGGAGGATTCTTTGTCTTCACCTCCTATCTCTTGGTGTCTTAGTCTTGCTTCTTATTGGCAGGGTAGAGCCTTCTAGGTTTATTCGTTTGGTATCTCGATGGAGTAGTCCCGTAGGGTTGGATTTATGTTGAAATAGAGTTTTTCAACATCTCGGGATAGCCTAGAAACCCCGTTTAATATCTGAATCCCAAAATAGATAATTCTTTTTATCTTATGATTTTATTTATTTTTTTATCTTAGAAGTTTTGATTATAAACTGCAGGCTAAAAGTTTAGATACAAAATTTAAAAAAACAAATATTATATATAATAACTAAAACTCTTTATTCATATAATTCTTCCAAAAGTTGACACTATACAATATGAAAAAGTGTAAATAATGAAAATCAATTAAAAATAACAACATTTTATATTGTATATATATATATATATATATATATATATATATATATATATATATATATATATATAAAGAAAAGAAACAACTTTGACCATTTTTAAAAATCTGGGCATCTTGCTATTAATTAATAAAAAAATAATATAGTCTTCTGTGAATATTAGACAGAAAAATAAAGTAAAAAACTTTATTAGAAAGGAACAGAATCTTTTCAACATAATGGATTTATGTTTAAACTGTTTTTCTAAATCACGGGGGAACTCTGTGCAATTCCTTGATGTAACAAAATGTAAGAAATAATCAGAAACACTATTTAATATCTCAATCCCGAACTAGATAGTTGTTTTTCATCTAATTTTTTTTCTCTTTTTTTTTTTTGTCATCTTTGAAATTTTGATTATGCACTACTGACCAAAAGTCCTACTCCTAATATTAAAAAAAATAAATATCACAGGAACTCTTTATTGATGTAATTTTTGCATCAGTTTACATTAATTGTTGCATTATTTAACTTATTAGCTTACATTAATGAATGTTATATAGCGAATCATTAAGGTAATATTTAAACTGTTATAATGGATATAATGGATAATGCATTATCGCCTTCAGAATTATTTACAAGGACTACATGGGTTTGCTGTTTTATCCATTTTATAATTATTATGGATAATATAATATAATAAAAAATTATATAATTTTTTTCATTTATATAAAATCTTCTATGAATACTAGCTCTCAAAGAAACAATAGAATATTACTGAATAAAAGTAAATTGAATGTGGGCGAGTGAATCCATACTAGCAGTGTTTATTAGCTTATTTTTTTCAGGTTTATTTGAACATTATCGAAAATTAAATACTGTCCGATAACGAAGAAAAAATAAATTTATTTTATTCGCTCTATGAATAATTGTTTACATTAATGAATAGTACAATAATATTATTATTTATTTATAGTAATGGGTTGGGTAAATATGTTTTTTATTTATCTGTATCAAATTTTATTTTTATTAGATACTATAAAAAAAAAATAAATAAAAAAAACAAACTTATTTAAAAGAAACAGAATATGGTTAAATAAAAGTGGATTGATTGTAAGCAAGAGTATCCAAACTTACGAAGAAGAACTTAGGAATTTTATTAAAGCATAGAATTCGTCATATATTTAATAATTATATCCTTCAGTTCTAAATTTGTGAATTAATTGTAGAATTAACAAAATATTTGTTTTCTTTCGTGTATGTAAAGTATTATATGAATATAAGCTTGTAATATAAAGAAAAACCTTATTAGAAAGAATTAGAATCTTGAATAAATGTGAATTGGATGTTAGCAAGTGTATTGAAACTTTTAGCATGCAGTGTATATTCGCTACTTTTGTTAAGGTTTATTTCATTGAAGTGCTACCAATGGGTAGTTGCTTTAAAAGCAATTGTCATGTTATTATTTTACGTTATTATCAAATTTATTGGATTTTTTTTTCTATATTCATTTGTAAATTTCAATAAATAAATTATAAAAAAAAAGTTTATTTCAATATTTATGAAAATGAAATACAGCCCGATAGCGAAGAGAACTTGCATATAATATTTTATTCGCCCGGGAAATAAATATTTACATTTATGAAAAATAAATTAAAATATTTATTCATGCTATATATACTAAATAAATATTTGATAATTTCTTAGAGAAGTGAATTAATATTTGTATCTGTTCCGAGTTTATTAAACACTTCAACTTTTTTTTAAACTCTGGTGGCCATATTGACTTTGGAAAGTTGAATTAGGTTTTAAGAAAATTAATTCCGGGGCCAATCTTCTACGAAACTATCTGGTAATGAATAACTCGATTCTTTAAAAACTCTACTTGGAATAAAATTTTGAAGGGTTTCTTCAATGTTTGAATTTACCGTAATGACTTTATTTTCCAAATTAATTTTTTTTTTAGTTTGCTTTGTGCCATTCCCTTTTTTAGATAACTTTTCTCATCACTCATTATTAAGAATTATAAGTTAAGTTTATGAATTTATAATATTTTAGTATCTCTAAAATTTTTACCATTGTATTTTTTTTTTAATGTATATATTTATTGGAAATCCCAATCACTCATAGAGAACTATGATTTTCTAAAGCCATGCTTCAGTCATGGTGGGAAGAAGTTTGGGAGTCCTTAAATTTAGTTTAAATAAAATAAATAATTATTAATATTCTAAATTTGTTTTTATTTATCCATTTTACCAATTTATTAATTTTAATATTCTCATATTTTTATTTTATTTTATATATGGATTTACATATTTTATTATTTCTCTGATTATTTAAGGATTAATGTGTACATCATATTAATATCACTAATCGCTTCTCAGATGGAAATATTGTAGTGTTAACTAAAATAAAAGCTTAGTATAAGAAAAATATTATTATTTATAATAACTATTTAATGAAGCAGTCATGTTTTGTATGATTCTATGGCCTGAAAATTACTTGTGAAAAAATTAACCATCTAATAATATAAAGTTTAGAGGATGTCTACAATCCTTTTCTTGAATTATTATCGAGTATCGAATCGGAAGTCATATTACAATCAAGTGTGAATGTGTTTGTGTATAGATTACATGGAAGCGTTGCATTTTTTATATCGAGATTAATATTTATAAATTAATACAGGATTTAATGTAGCAAAAATTCTCTGGTTTATTGGAATCCCTTAGTTCTTCTTCGTACAGATCTGGGCATAGTTAACCATTAATTTTAATCTTAATTATTCTTTTATTGTAAATTGGTAATTTAAAGGGTTTGTCTAGTAATTATCGTACTGTCGTAATTGTCATATGTTGATTGTGAGCAATTATTACTTTCAATGAGTTATACTATCAACTTCTTGACCCATTGTTATCATTTGTTCATTTAGATAAGACCTTTATCCATTTTTTGTACTACACCCACCTCTCCCTAAAAGTTCCTTCTTTGCACATTTCATCAGCATATGAAGGTCAATCATTTTAATAGTTTATTTTAAGATACACTGTTGAATGCCAAATATTTGGAAACACTTGCTCATATTCAATTCACTTTTATTTAATAAGATCCTTTTTCATTCTATTTTTTTTTCTATTTTCTATTTTTCTATTTTCTTTTCTATCTATGAAAATTTTTCTTAAATTATTGTGCCAGTTAAATTTATAAAAGATTTTATATAAATGAAAAATAAAGTAATCTGTCCGAGTTTTTTAAAAAAAAATAAAGAAATCAATAAAATGAGCAAATATACACTTGCTCACAATCAATCCACTTTTATTCAACTAGATTCTATTCCTTCGCAATAAGTTTTTTCTCTATTTTATCTAACATTCAAAGAAATGCTTTTACTAACGAATGATAGAATAATTTTTCCGTGTTTATTTAAATAATTATATTAAAAACAAAATATTAAATGCATTTACACTCGAGTAGTCAAGGTAAATAGTTCTGTATTTACCCTGTCTAAATAGTTGGGGGGGTTGATTAGATAGATTTATTAAATATTATTATGTGCCAGGATGCCTAGGCTTGTAAAAATACTGCTGAAAATGAAAGGTGGGTTTTTATGAAAAGTATTATTTTTCATTTTTTACATTTTTTTTTCTATTGTATTCAATAAACTGATGGAAGGTTCTATATGGTGAGGATGCAACCAAAGAGATTAAATAGAAAAATCTTCTATAAAATGAGAAGATACAATAGTGCTGGATCAAACAGATGAAGGACGAAACTGAGAGACTGAAAATAACAGACCAAGACTGTTTCGATAGGGATCACTATAGGAAAAGACTAAAAGAAATTAAGGTCTTTGTGAAATGGCGAGAAAAGGAGTAATAGCGTGAACTGAGGAAAGAAGGGAGGAGCAATCGTAAAGAATGAGGTAAAGGTGGGAAGAGAGAAGGAAGGAGACAAAGGGTATGAAAAGAAGTGAAAATAATGATATTCGCGTGGTCACTAAGACCGTTCCGTGAAAAATAAATGAATTATATAAATAAAGAATTTTTATTAACATTATATTTGTTTTTTGAATGTTGTATCCGAACTTTTGGACTAAAGTTCATTATTACATGTTTCAAGTTTCGTTCAAAATAAATCTTTTACTAAAATCATTTCAACTTTGAGAAAATATAACTCATCTAAGTTAGTCTCATTTCCAGACGAAGTCCTAGATAGCGGATCCGTTCAACAGGATTAGTGGAATTTTATTAACGGGTACAGTAGTACATAATGTTAAAGGGTTTATGAGGGGAGATTCTGGAATTTTGTTTTCTTGGAATACAAGCTTTCTAATTGCGTATTCTATTTAATTTATTTTATTTAGTTCGCTCGTACATCATTTAAGACACGTTCGGTCTGAAAAGAGTGTTTATATTATTCGTTTATCATGACTGCTACTGATACAACTTTAACTCTCGCCCATAAATCAGAACCTTTATCAGAACTGACCAAGTCCAGTAACAGACCAAGTAGTAAGGCTAACTCGGCCAGGTGTTTCTCGAATCTAATTTAAAACTGACATTGATTAGAAGCTAGGCGGAGCTGCGGTCAGCTCTCAACTGCTACAATCCGACCTTTGCAATAAAGTGCATTCTCTACCGACTGCATGACTGGCTCTCCGCCTATCTACTATCTTATATCGACTTTGACGTTTACATGCATCCCAGTTCCTAAATGGAAAGTTGAATGTGATTAGAGAATCTGAATCAAAATAAATATTTAAAGCTGAAGAAAAATCCAGGTTTATTTTATGGGATAATTACGTTTTTATAAAATAATAATACCTTCTTAATAAGAAATTAGCAAATATTATTATATTATAGTCCAGTCAATGAGTGCTGAAATGAGTGTAGAGTGTATAAAATATGCGATTATTTTTTACCTCGGTTCTTCGTTAGGAGTAGTTTTTCGTTTATATTTTGAGAAAGGTGGACTCTAGAAAAATATGTTTGAAAAAATAACTAAAGCTAATTAAGTTTTCTATAAAATTGATTCCATACATATTTGTCGAACCTCCAACGGTTTACGAGATATACGTAATTAAAAATCGATAATTGTAGAAATAAAAAAAAATGTTTACCTTAATTTTTATTAAACGTTTGCTTCAAATGCCAGAAACTTATGTATGAAATTAAAGTATAATTATTGCTCTACAATTTTGATTCTGACATTTTTCTGAGAAACGGTTTTGAAAGGTACTAGAAGCAAAAGTTTGACAAAAAGTTAGGTAACATTTGTTTTTTTCCGAAATTCACCGATTTCAATAACGAATTTCTCGAAAACCGTTGGAATTTCGACAAATTTATAGAAAAAAAAATGTAGAAGAAACATTTTTACTCCAGAGTCCACAATTTTCGAGATACAATCGAAAAATCCCAAAATAGGACTTTCCCTTCCCCCCACCGTTAGCTCACCACCCAGGGGCGGGACTTTTAGTATATTTATCTTTTAATTTCTTCTAGCGAAGCCCTGAAGTAAAAAATAATTTCATATTTCATGCACTCTACAATATGTTTATTAATTGGACTCATTAAACATGTTACTTCTTGTATAGTTATATGCGATTGTAACCATACTTTGTATTGCTCTTTGCAGCTAAGATATAAGAATAGTAGTTGTTGTTTTTCACTATATATTTATAGAGCTTTTGGTTGGTTTGTGATGATCAGTTAAACTGTTTGAAATGTTGGAATAATATCTCTCTTTCACCTAAAATTTTAATTCATTAGTCCTTTATCTTTTATCCTCTGAGTCAATAGCCAAGGAATCTCCTACTCCTTAATGAAAGTTTATTTTGATGGAAGTTTTTCTTAAGTTTGTGAGCGGGATAACTCTGTGGATAAGGCACTGAACTATGGTTTCAGGGCCCGAGTTCAAGTCTAGCTGAAGCTAGGAACTTTAATTTCTGTTTCTTCGGCTGTGGGTCGACTTCGGGTTCAGGAGGCCCTCCTGGTGCACATTCAGCCTCTATAAAGTGGATGTATGTAATCCAAAATCCAGGTGCTTGAGCGTGATTGCTGACCACATCACCTTTTTGTACAAAATTGGTCTAGAAACTTCCTTACTTAGTACTGAACCAAAGATGTTTTATGAGCTGTAGTGGTACAGGATTTTTTTTCTCCTCAAGTTACTGATTGCCTTAATAAAAAAAAAAAAAACACAACACACAAACTTGCAGATAAAACTATATTAGATTATATGAAAGCAATGTACAGAATATTTTATTACGAACTTTATAACTATCCTTTACAGCTTGTAACAGCTTTACCCTGAACATGACTGAAACAAACATTTCTGACTACTCATTCGGAAGGAATGGTTTAGTTCACCCTTTCATGCTACAGCTTTATGACATAGTAGATTATTTTAAAACAACTAGGCATTAATTTATTAATTTTTAAAAGTTATTAGATTTCTTTTTATGTTTCAGAATAAATTTTGGCTTTTTTTTTTTCTCGAATGGGTCAGCAGAGGACCACGTGCCAATTTCAATTCTTTCTCCTATGTTCTTTTCTTTTCCTGCTTTCATCTGTTCACCAGGTTTCCTCTTTCTGTCCTCAGACCATTTTACACCTGTCCTTCTCACTTTCCTGCCCTAGAATCAATCCCTCCATTTTCAATACTTTTCGCCGATAGTCTTCTCTGTTATTTATTTCTTCTATTTTTATATTGTTTTTTTCTAAATCCCTTTTTCTTCTTTGATCCAGCTTGTTGTTGATTTCTTACCCCACAGATATCTGAAAATCTTACTTGTCAATCTACTATCAGGCATTCGATATAAATGACAAAAAAACATTAATCAACATTATGGCTTTTTATAATTATTTATAATTTTTTTTTTAACAGTTTATATATAAAAAAGCATACATCCAGTAAATGTGATAACTTAAACAATAACTTGAAAATTGCTAATGAATAAACTGCCCACTGGCAGCACTTCAATAAAAGTTCTTCTGTATGAGGAAGTCCTGAGGCTATTAACTTTTCAGACGTCTCAGAGAGTTTTCAGGAATAGAATGAGACGCAAGTTGAGATACTAGTGAATTTAAATGGTAATAGAGTTTACTATGAAAGGATAAGTATCTCCTTTGGGCTAAATCAGCAATATGGAACATTAAGCTCTTTATGGATAAGTTTGTTTGTGACAAAGTAAGGAGCATTAAGGATTTTGGATTGCATATATTGGATAACAGATGAATTAGATGGCTTAGAGAAGCTACAGTACTCATATTTATAATTGAAATAGTAGACAAACATTATTGGTTTTTTACTCCTTGGGTTTATTGTGCACAACGAAAGTATGTGTTCGGAGCATTTGCAATCAAAGTGTATTTTTATTTATTAATAGTTTATATTGCAACATGACTTGAGGATATGTAGATACATTAAATAATTATATAATAATCTAAAAAAGAAGAAATACGGTTAAATTTAGAAGAGTGGGCCTCAGTGATATAGGCTGACCTCTTCCATCAGGTGTGCCCTGGACTGGGAAATAGGCAGCGGGGAACACTGTCAGCTGAATAATGTCAGCCAGATAACACCGCCACTGCCATCCATATCTGTTAGCCCTCCCGTCTGCCTTTAATTTCTGTGATGGCTTCTCCCTTCGGATTAAAAATGGTCCGAAATATTTCATGGAATGAGCGGGGGACATAATTATGTTTTGTCGAGAAATAAATAAGAATTTATGCATTTTAGTTTATAATTCATACAATTATATTATAAAGGGCCTTTCAATAAGAGTGATAGTTTTTCAAATAGAGATTTTTCGGTTTCTAATATATATGTATATATTTCATTGTTTTTTGGTGTTGCTATATTTACTATAGTGGGCAGTTTCGTGATGCAGCTTTTGACTCCTCTCGATCGGTTGGAAGTAATAAAAAAAGATTACCGAATTGGTTGCTCGGTTGTGGATACTCAAAGTTTATTCATTCGAGAATTGGGTCGCTCACGCGTTGGTATTATGCGCAAGTTCTACGCCGCACTGTGTAGAAGTTTTAACTTGCAATATTGAAGAGATGTGGTTCCAACAAGAAATATAAAGATTCGTGTCATACAGCTGATACTGCTCTCGCTTTGCTGTAGAAAACGTTTGGTGATAGAATCATGTAAAGACGAGGATTTTTATCATGTTATTTGACACCGTCTCTTGCTAAGCCTCTCAGTTCTGAAAGTGTTTCCCCTCTCTTCTGTCCTAGCTTTTCTATGAACTCCATATGTGATGTTCTGGGACGTCCTCTTTCGAGTTGGGTGATATTCCATGGATTTAGCTGGATCACGGTGTTGTTCTATTCTGCAGACGTCACCAAACCACTACAGCTGTGTCAAGTAAATCCTGGATGGCACTTATAATATTGAGCGTCTCTCGAATGCATTGATTCCTGACTCTATCTCGTCTTGTTTTTCCAGCTGCTCTCCTAAGAAATTTCATTTCGGATGCGGTTATCCGCCTTCGAAGCTTTTCCGTTAAGCCCCAGCTTTCGCCCCCATCCAGAAGGATTGGAAGGTACACTGTTTTGAAGATGAGTAGTTTGTTTTTTCTGTTTACCTTTTCTATCCATATCCATGTCAAAAATCTAAATTATCTCCTTGAAGGGATTATGATCCTAATGAATCCCTAAGAAGATAATAATCGTCAAGTCAACACAGCCGGAATTATTGTGCTGAATGATCAGAAATTGGAGCGATCGGGTGCGTCAGTGTCAACGAGTCCGTGGTGGACATTTGACCATGTCTTATTACAAATATAACTGCATCACCTAAGCATCAAATTAAAGCATGAATTTAGGTGATATATCAAACTTCTGTTGTTTTATTTAAAATTAAAATCCTATCATTCATAATGACAGACAATACACAATTTTTATGTAATAGTGGATATAGTAAATTAACTAAAATCTCCTACGATATTGTTTGTGTGGTATTTGTTAAAAATACTTTTTGAAATCTCACTTAATTATCATCACTTTTCCCTGTCCCCCCAAAAAGATGGAGTTATTTCTTTTACGTAATTGCATTCTTTTTTTAAGGTACCTCTCTACCTCTTTTCTCGTGAATGATTCGATTTAGATCACAGCTGAATTCTACTTCAAAGAGGGTATTCTTTTGATTCGGATGGGGGGAGAGGGGTAGTTCTTTTGTGTAAATATAATTGCCACTATTTTTTACTAAATTACAAATTATTAGATATATTTAAATGCATTTAATATTTAAATGCATTGTGTAAAGTGCATCTAGTAAATAGGCAGATAACGATTGTAATAAGATGTCAGGATTTCTTTAAACGGTTTTAATTAGAAGATCAGGATGCCATATTTTTTTTAGAGGTAATATCAGGAAAATGATGTGAAGTAAATTGAGATACTTGTGGATTTAGAAGGGTATGGAGTTTATTTTGAAAGGAAAAATACCTGGTTTCGGCCATATCAGCAACATTTGGAACAATAAGATATTTATGAATTAGTTCAAAGGATTTTATATTGCAGAGAATCCATACGAGATGCATTGGATGGTTTAGTCGAGCCCCAATACTCTACTACTTATGTCCAAAGAGGTCTGATTATAGACATGTAAATGGGTCATTATATATATTATATATATATATATATATATATATATATATATATATATATATATATATATATATATATATATATATATATATATATATATATATATATATACACACACACACACACAAGCGAATCGGCCACTTAGTAACAGGCTAAAACTTTATTTTTGATCATTGGTCCGAAGGTTGCTCTATTCCTCTGATACTTCATCATGATGAGTTGGCTAGACTGCTTCCTTTGATCTTCTGGCTAAGTTCGTCCATCTCTTTTAGGTCATCCTTCCATTTCAAATTCTTCACCATTCCCCTACATTATGAGAAACCCCAGCGCTCTATTCCACATAATCTATTAAATTCTTATCATTAACACTTCCTGGTAGAATTCTAAATAACTTCACAGCCTCCATTATTTCTAACATCTGTAGCTTGAAGCTACAGTACGAGACGCATTCACTTGCAAGGAGAAATGCTGTTTTGATAACCAAGTAATAATATTTTATTTTAGCATCCTAGGAGATAGATTTCATGTAGATATTTTTTGTCGATCCATATATTCATTCAATTTTTAATTCGATCTCCAACAGCATTTTTTTATTAAAAAAAATTCTTCCAAAAAACTTTTCGGGTTTTATATTACAGAAAAAATATCATAATAAGTTTGCTGAACAAGTACGTGAAATTAAATTTATTTTAGAAATTTAAAACATTATAATAAATAATTAAAATTTTTGTATAGTTTACAAGCCTCGTTGAAAAATTTTATTTATTTTTGGAATACGTCTTTTTTCATTTGTTTTCATAATAATGCTTTTAACTATAGTTAGCACATAATTGAGAAAATATACGCCAATGTTCTTTTAACTTTATAATCTGAGAAAATGTACGGGTGTAAAAATGAGAAGAAAATAAATGGCAGACAGAGACACATCCTTCTGGCTTGTAATTAACATTTGCGGTTGCACAAAGAGGTCTCTCATCCCGCTCCTCTTCAGTCTTCTGTGGTTGACTGCCATGTGGTTGGTGGTATTGCCTTTTATGAGTGTGCCTCTGTGTTCTTGCAATTGTTTGTGGAATCGTTAGTTCTGTAATCTTTGTCGTTATTTTGATTTCTTTTATTACTAGATCCTATGATTTTGTATTCATTATTTTAAATAGAAATTTCTTTTTTATCAATATGTAAAGGGCACGAATCAAAATTTTTATAGGAGAACTATTTGTATATGCTAAAATGTTCAATGTAAGCTTATGTCCTTAATTCATTACGCCATTTTCAAATTTTTTGGAAGAAATATTGTTACAGTAGTATCGTACATTTGGGAGATGGGAATTTTCGCCATATCAAGTCAAGGCACATTTATTAAAGGAATTCCGTTAAAATTATAATTAATCACTACTTTACCTCAAATCTGGATTTCAAAGGTAATGGATTTCAGCAAGCTCACCTAAAAAAAAAAAAAAAAAAAAAATGTATAGGTTATTTAATTAATGGAATACAAAAACTTTGAAAATTTTAACATAATCAACAGATATTTGATAATATATTAAATTATAAAATTGTAACATATATTATATATGTTTTAATTCATAATAATATATATTATTAAAAATACACTTTATTGACTTACTGAAAAAAATATGGGTTTAAGTTTGTTTTTTTTCCCCCTCCAAACAATGTAATATAGGATTCGAGTTCGTAACCTTGTGATATTTAATATTTTAAAAATTTTCTTTTCGGAAATTTATGTTCTAATGAACAATAATCTTTATTTTATAAAAATTAAAACCTTAATTTCCTATAAGAAAAAAAAAGTTAGCAATAAATTAATTTTTTGTTTTGGAAAAACTTCGATTTTGTTTTGGAAGAGCACAAATAGTTCTTTTTCTATTTTACTCGAATTTAATTTATTTCATATTATATTGATATTGTAGATTAAAGGTTGCTTTATTTTCTATCCTTTTTCTTTAGTATGAGTTGATTAGTTTGGAAATGACGTCTTTCAGGTTTGTCTGTATTTACTTGTTGAAGTAATATTTGCTATTTCTGTTTACATAAATGAGATTTAATATCTTTAATTTATTTATTAATTTATTCTAATGTTTAAATCGTTCATTTATTTTATCGCTCGTTCGATCTCTATAATAAATGAAAGAAATTCCCTATCAATATAAAATTCAAAGATTTATTTCAATATTATTAATGAGTTCTTCTTTGTACTGAAAGTTTGTGATTTCATCAATATTTCATCGTTTTCAAGCGTTTCTGAAATGTTTGAAATATTCTCAACTTATTCAACTCTTTGATGTAGGAGATTCTTTAAAAATAAAGGTTATTGAATAACTTCTGTTACACATTTTAGATTTTACAGGAAATTTGGTTATTTGCTGAAGGTGTGTAAGTCTTGTATGGTCAAACCCACTGACATTTCATGTGTGCATATTTCTACCACAATTCTCGATAAAAAAAAAGCAATAAGAAGACAGAAGTGGATATTGAAAAAAAACACGATATATTTTTGAATGGATGTATTAAAGTCAAAAAGAAAATTAATGAATGTTGTTTCCAAGAACTTTTACTAAAAAGTTCGAAAAGGGTCATTTGAAACGTCATGGTAGGTTTAGTGTTACTTATGCTATGATCACTTCCACTCTGAGCATAGTACATCAGGTACTGCTCCGTGATATTTCGTCCTTCTTTATTTGCCTAGGCTATACCAAAATGTCTGCCGCTCCTGGAATATTATCTATCTAACTCGCACCACCGATTGTTACCGTCATTATAATTCGGATATTCTGGCTTGGGGTCTATAGTTTTCTTGTGCTACGAAATTTGTAACGTTTTGACACGCTATAACTCTGTTGGTGTTGACTGGATCGAAAATTTGATGACTGTTTCCTTATCAGAAGTACTTAATATAAAAGCAGTAGAATAAATATAGACATATCCATGATTTATTGTTTTTCCAAACTAAGGGAGAATTTTTTTATTTTTTTTTATTTATTATTTATATTTTTAAATTTATTTCCATGAAGTTATATAGTGTGTATTAAAATGTTGGATTCTGTACGCTGGTTCCAAATGTATCGAATTCGCTCTGACCTTCTTCCAACTAAATACAAATCCAACGTTCCATGAAATGGAACATGATCCTTAAATTCCAGATCCGAAGCTGGATAGATGGAGTCCTATTGGCCGAAGGAGGGCGCGAGGCCTTTATTAAGTTCACTGATTACGTCAGGAATAGGTTTTCAAATTTCCTCACCGGCGGACTGGAGGAGGAGTGGGGGGACGGTGCCGTGTTTCAATTGGCGGAGAGAAGAGGCCACGCCCACCCTGCGGCTGTCACGTGATCCAGATCGATCGCCGCTAGCGCCACCTACTAGCCGTCCTGCTAAACCTGGGTTCACAGCTGATCGATTGTCAGCTGAGCGGGGCACAACCTCCCCCTCCTTGGGGCTCCCTGTCTGCACTTCCTATTGGTCGTCTAGGGCTGTTGATTGCCCTACTTATTCTATCCCTAGTGCCCAATAGGAACTCCGCTTCTATTAAATTATAATCTGTTCAGGATATGCTAACGATGCAATGAAAATAATTATTAATGAAATAGAACTCTATTACTGACCCTTGAATGAGAGATAAAAATCTCACTAAAATTTATCTTTAAAGTTACAAATCTTCTGTTCTAAAAAATCTAAAACTCATAAAGAGTCTGGTTGGGCGATCTTGTTTACTTTAATCATCAACAATTTTTATGCCTCCTTTCTTTATTTTTATTTTTATTATTTATTTATTTTTTTTTACGTTAAGTACTAACACATCACAGTTACACTTGGCCACAAAACTTGCCCTCTTGTCTACATTATTAATACTCCATTACCACATGACTAAAAAAGGAAGGACACAGTCTCTCATCGATCTTGTTGACAATTTTTTTGGAGGTTCCTGTTAAAAAAATAATATACACGTATTATTCCGTTCTCACTAATGCGTCCTAAAAGCCCTAGAAGGAGATTTAACTATAATCTTCAAATAAACTCCCTTTATAGTTATTTTTGCACGAATAATTTCAATAAAATAAAATTCAAATACGCACTTAAATACGAAATTTTACCCAAATAGAAAAATAAAAATCCTAGCCTTCATAGTTAGCTCTACAAACTAGTAAGCAACTTTTCTTTTTTTTTTTTTTAATTGATAGAAAAATGGTCTTAAACTCTTCAGTTAGACGGTTCAACGCATCAATTTTATATTTTTACCTTAAATATAGTTCGGTAATATGCTTGAAATTTCTTCGGTTTCTTAATCATATTTTCATGTGTATGCTCCTTATTATGTCCCCAACAATACTCTACGTAATGACCTCAATATATCTTACACTACCGAAACTCAGACCTATTAATTTTTTTGAAATTCCGTCTTATCATAATTCATTAGGATCATCAATATTAATACAATAAGTAAAGTATTATTGTATTTTTAACTTTTAATTTTATTTTCGCTATTTTTATTTATTTTAGGTATTTATTTTTTAAAAATTGTATTTGTTTTATATATTTTATTTATATAATTCATTTATATTGTATAGTTTATATTATTAATGTATAGCATACTTCTTCCTACATAATTTGTTAATGCAATCATTAAGACACCCATATGACTTATTACCCACATTTGAGACAGATTGTAATACCAAAATATTAAAAAAAGAAAAAAAAATTATAAACTATGTTTTTCGAAAGTTTGTTCACACAGTTATTAGTTTTATAGTTAAGAAATGATCACGGATGCAGTCAGGTTTAATTAACACATCCAAGTTTTTATTTTTAAAAAAATTTATGTTTGGAGTCCCTACGTGAAGACCTGCCTTGCAGGTCTTCTTCAGGGTGATCTAGTTGATGACACGGCCAACAATTAAAAGAAGACCTGCAAGGCAAGTCGAAACGTCGGCACCCCGAATATAATTTTTTTAATAAAAAAAAATAAAATAAAATATAAATATAAAAACGTTCTTTTAATAAAAAGTTGGCTGTTTTAATTATACCTGCCTGCATCTCTGATCATTTCTCAACTATTATATCATACAATCAACCATAACATTTTTATCAGTTATTAATTTTTAATTTGGTCTCAAGTTTCTTCTAACCTTTTTGTTTAAAAGAAAATATGTTTATTAATATTTAATATGAAGCTTATACAGAATGTACAGGAAGTTAATTATATATATATATATATATATATATATATATATATATATATATATATATATATATATTACAAACCCCTTTATTTGACTGACAGACTTAACTTCACTGCTGTATAGAAATGAGGAAATTAGCTGATGGTTAAATAATGACCACTTGACAGGCCTTTAGGGACTTTATTAGCAATATTGACGGATATTGATAAATTTATCCGCAACTGACGGTGTGGAGAGGCACCTGTCAGAGCTTCTTGTTATAGAAGATGAATTGATTTTGAAATTCTTTGTTGCATATTTCTTTATTTTTTTTAAATATATAAGGAAAATTTGAACCTTCAGAATCGCTCAGAGCTCCTAATTAAAAAGCCATTTTAATTTTTTTTTCTCACACCTATTCAAAAATGCGTTATTCTATCATCTTATAAAAAAAAAAATAAATAAAAAAAATAACAAAACTAATGATGTTTAATTAGCCTTATATGTTTTCAAACGCTGGTTTTGTAACTTCCGTGGATGTCCCCATCTTATGTATTTACCTTCTTCGTTGGTAGATAAATTACTTCTCCTTTTCGACGTAAAATACCCGTTTTTCTAGATCATAGGGCACTGTTGGCCTACAATTAGAAAAGTTGTTTAAGTGGAGAACATTCCTAGTTATGAAAATAACTAAGTTTGTCCCGAAAAAAAAAAATGTGGACTTTTGAAAAAAGACTGAAATAAAATATTTTGAAACGGAGGTTTTTGCATTAAAAAGTTACAAAACTATCGATTCAGTTTCCCATACCTGCAGGCCGAAAGATCTTTGTAACCTTCCTGATTTGGAATGAACTTCTATGTTAGTACATTCCGTTTATGTTTATGTATATCATTAGATTTTCTCCACTTATTACCATTTTTAAGTGCGATAAAGCCTTTTATAAAATTAATATTTTTCTATAATCGTTGATGAAATCATGTATTTTCACGTGGCATTTGTAACTTCCGTGTCAGAAATCGTGTGACTCCCATGTTTTTTCCCCTTTCTATTGAGGCTACCCAGTTTACCATGGATGTTAATTTTAGATTTTTTTTTCGAAGTACTTCTTACTAACTGAGAAATTTACATGAGTAATGGCTACGTATATATTATTATTTAAAATTATAATTAAACAAGATGTGGTTTAGATTGTGATCTCTTAGTAAAATAAAAATAAAAATACTGCTTGTTTTAATACCTTTGTATAAAACACCATTAGGAATATTTATTAATTGTCTCTATGATGATATGTTAATCGGAAAATCTAACAGGAATAAAATAAAAAATTATTATTTACTACATATTACAACTGAGGAAGTAATGTAACCTCCATGGAGGTCAGCTGATTCAAATTTTCAATTTTCTAATTGGAAAATAAAATTTGAGTTGTACTAAACAGTATAATGTTCAATAGACATCCTTAGTGTTACTAGAAATTGCCCAGAAAATTGCCCGTTTTCTGAGAATCACCCATTAGATGACGATAATTAAACTGATATGAGCATATGGAGTTCAACTTTTGTGTTCCTCTATTCATCTCGTTTACTATCCTTATATTTAAGAATATAAGCTACATCCTTATTTCTCCTTATTAACTCGCAAATATGTGGATGTTTCTGTTTTAATAATGATCTGGTTTTGTATAATATTTCGATTGGCTTGCTCTTTCACGAGCAAAACTATTGAGCAAGAGAAGAACAATAATTATATATAATTATAATATCATATATTATAAGCCATCCAAAACATAAATAATAATATATATGATTTATTTTTAATTATAGTTAATTTTAACTGATTCAATTAATTTAATTTGTTATAGTGAACCTACAATATTTTATAATAGTGTGTAATATACGTACGATTTCAGACACACAGTGAATCTAAAACTATGTATAATGTATACGACGGGGTAGCTCGATAATCCTGCATATATGTATTTTACCAACTGATATGCTATATTAAGACGATACATATTCAGTGAAGGCGGTGTCTTGTCTAACTGAACCTATAACCTACTCCATCTTCGTATATCTTATAACTACTAACTGATGGAAGTTCATATATAAGCGGCTTACATATGTAGAGGACCGATGTAGTTGCCCCTATCTCTCTTGCTAAACAATTAGATGAAGTTATAACAGCTGAGTTATATATTTTGTTAACTATTATGTTATTTGTTATGGTTAAAAATAGAACCTAAGAAATATCCCCCCAAAAAAATGATGAAAAATGACTCAGTAGTTAGAACCTAAAAAAAAAAACCCTACCATTATTATAAAATATAAAAATAATCAGACAATTCAATACATAATAAAAATTCTAAGCTCTAAATAAAATATAAGATTATGTGGTTAATTCGTTGATAAGACGCATCGAATTTCTGTTACACGTTATAAATTCCCTTTGTTCATTCTATAAAAAAAAAAATTATTCAAAATTTGAAAATTCGTATTTTACTGTAATTGTTAATATTTTAATTTTTACGCTAATAAAATAAAATATATATGAATACAACAAAACTTAAATTATCTTACATAATAAGTATCGGGTAGTCTACACCCGCAACGCCAGCATATCTATATAACGTAATGTTCTTTCCACTTCTTTTTTTTTAAACTCATTGTCAGTTAATTTATTCACACCTTTTAAAAATAAAAAAAATTATCAGTGATTTCTATTGTTCTTATATAAAAAATAATAAAATTCTCTGGCATGAGTAACATTGCTCAGTGATAACTATTCCGGGCTTCAACCTTTTGTTTTATTTTTTAAGAATACATGTTGTGGCCATTATTTCAACTTATGTGTTGTGTTACCGACTTATCAAGGTTCTTTTATTATATGAATTTCGGATTACTTTTTTTGGTATACCGTAATTTCTTTAGTTCAAGGTTTAATGTTTTTTCTTTTCGTGTGGGTTCCAGGTCATTCTATCATATTGTCGGCACTATGTAAAACTAGTGAATGTTAAAAATCGTTTTTTGTTTTTTTTATTCGTTTACTGTTGTTTTATACAAGCCTTATGGTAAAATTTCGAATCGGCACTTAGAAGACCATAATCAGTAATTTAATTTTTATGAATTTATAGCATTTTACCACAGGTAGGCCTTGTGGAATACAACGGTAACCGAACGAAATGAAAAATGGATTTCTTTTAACATTCCTGAGTTTTACATAGTAGCGACGATATTTAAAATAAATAATCCGTAAGTTGACAAGATTTTTAGAATATCAAAACTACACGCATATTAAAACCGAAACAAAAGGATAAAAGGGAGGTAAGTTTTTAATTTCCTCATACATTTATTTTATTATCATCTTTTTGTAATTTTTCTTATTAAATTCGCGTTAATATTTCTTCAGCTCTCTATTGTAATCGTTTTCCTAGGTCAAGTCCAACTGATAAAGACCTTAAGACTATGTGACCTTTATGACCATGGAAACATAGATACTCTCCTATCTATATTTAGATGTATTATACTTGGATTATATTTATGTTTAATATATGCGTGTACTGCTTTTGTTTAAAATTATGATTTCTTGAAGTGGAAAAAAGAAATAGACTATGTGGGATATGTTTACATTTATAATCGTAATTTGTCATTTGAAACATTAAATAACAAATAAATAAATTAAAAAATATTAATACGGTAAGAAACCATCATATTTACTCATATTAAAGTCAATTTTTCTCCCCCAGACGATTCAATAGATGTTATTTTTTAAACTTAAAAAAAAAAAATTGCCACATACAAAAAAAGAAATCTAGAATATTTTTCCATTTCCCTAGCGTCAGTGAAAAATCCTTCGGGTTTTCTATTAATTTTCCACAGGCAATTAGGTCTGGAAGCGGTGGTATGCGGTCAGCTAGTCATCAATCTCTGTCATCCTTTTCAGACACTTTAGACCGATTCATTATTAAACTAGCACGCTTCACTTTAAACTTCGGTCTGCCATGTCAAGGTCGCTCCATGGTCAGTCTTGTAGGGTGCTATGTAATTATATTTATTTATATACACCCAGAATGAAACCTCTAAATAGCGGACAACCTTGGTTTTGGTCCTTTATTTAATTTAAAATAGGGTTTGTGATATTTGATGTGAATTTACTCCTTTAATGTATTTGTCATATTTTTGGTTGGATGATGACTACGTCAGTTGCTTTTATAACCATTAGTCCTGAAGCAGCACTACCTTTCTTTATTGATTATATATATATATATATATATATATATATATATATATATATATATATATATATATATATATTATTTATTTATTTATTTATTTATTTATTTATTTATTTATTTCCCTTTTTTTTCGATAGCTTTAGTAATAATTCAAAGTTTGAGAAATATTACTATTGCACAATGTAAGAAACCTAATAGCAAAGACCGAAATCGACTTTTTTATTTTATTGTGACGCTAAATATGAGTTTTAAAAAAGTTATATATATATATATATATATATATATATATATATATATATATATATATATATATATATATATATTTCAGTCCAACTTTTACAATGCTTCCTAAAGCGCTTATAACTTCAGAGATTCAGACGCATGCTTCTTGCAAATTTGTACGATTGATGCAATACTTTCGACTATCGGTATTTTTCAGTATTTTCTTACACTTGATATACTAATTTTAGATTCTGTGAAAAATTATTTATTACCGGCTGTTTTTTCTTTATTCTCATATACTATTTTGCATTTGTTGGAAAACTAACTAACTCAGTAACCTGATAAGTGTGGGAGGGTATCGTACGAACCCCCTTGAACTTTACACATTATGTATCAAAAAGTATTGTTTTTGAATTCAGAATGCCTGTGGATTCATGGCTGCCATTTTATTAGAAGTTTCCTTATTGAGCAAATGCCTCAACCAGAAGTTTCCTTACATAAGCTAACTTCTTGTACTTTTTACTCATTAATGCATTATTATTTACTTTTTGTCAAATAAGCCTTATTTTTATACAATGGGCGAAGGATTAAAAAAAAAAAAAAAATCGTGTTAAAAGTTATACCGGGAAATCATGAATACCTCAATGTTAAATGTTTACATCGTTATGCATTAAGACATTTTATTCGTTAACTAGGCACAAACAAAATTCGACTTAAAATTGTGTATTTCAATAAAAATTAAAATGCAGTCTGGAAGAGGTCTCTCATCACCTAATATTGCATTTAAGAATAAAAATTTAATATCTATTTAGATTTCTGGAAGTAATACTTCGATTGATCACAAATGATTAAAACACAAAATCGAAAATTATCCAAATCAAAGATAATATTAGTTGGGATTATAAATACATAAACTCTTAGATAAACTTTTTACAAATACATAAAAAAGTAGAATCCTTAAGCACAACTGAAGAGGTATCTTTTAAAACTGATCATGTCCACTTTAGAAAAATCTACACTAATCCTCCCCCTGCTGCTAAATCCTTAACAATTATATTATTTTATTCCTTGATCGATGTATACTAACTAAAACAAAGTATAGTAGAGTGCACAGCTCTCAAGGGTTTATCAGAAAATAAAAATAAATTGACCGAAAATTGGACATGTTCAGTTTTGAAAGACAACTTCTTTATTATTCTGACTACATTTAACAAATAAATAAATTTAATAAAGTATATATAATACTTTCTATATTTATTTTATATATAACAGTTGCCAATGCTTATAAGTGTTGTCTCTGATATAATTTGTGTAATAAATACCACAGTTGAATATTAGGCATCATGTTTTAATCTTCTTAGCTTATGTGATCAATAGGAATTGGTCCGGCAAATAACTTAATGAACGTTCTCAATTATGCAAATAGACGGACTATTACGGCCATGACATCTGATAACAGCTCCTAACAGTCATGAAGGAAATTAGAATTCGAAAACAAAAAAAATTATCCAGGACTAAACATTAGCAGGTTGTTGGTCTAGTTTGTATCTCAATGAAATAATAATATCTCATCTAACACCATGAAGTCAATATACAGAACTTTTGTACAAATATTATTCTTAATATGATAACTTAAATCACTATTAGAAGATGGCCCAGAGACCTTCTGGTGTAGGATTTTAGTTGATGTGCTACTGATGAGTAGTTCTTTTCAAGTTTTTACATGTTATTGTAATTGTTGTGAACACATTTACTAGATGTATATATATTTTACCGCTGTAAATTTCAGTAAAAGAAAAAAAAATCACTAAATGAAGTTGATTTAAATTTATATTCATTCAGAAACAAATTAATTTGATTCGATCATATTTTTAGATTTTATATGGATTTAGGCGACTTATTCTAAAATAATTTTATTTGTGCCCTGATATTTTAACAAACTAATTGTAAGTCAAATCGCCCAATTTTAGATTTAATATATCTATTTCAAGTCAGCTTATTTTATGTTACTCATTTCAGTAAACAATGGTAATTTGGGTTACTTATCTTCTGAAATACAACTAGAATATTTTTTGTTAATTTTTTAGTCTATTCATTAAAATTTATAATTGCACCAATATTAAATTATTAACTCTAGTATTTAATTTAACTCTGGCAAATGTAATTATAATGATTATAATAGCATGCCAATGGCCTTTAAAGCAGCTTTTCGTTAGCACTTACAACTACAATAAAAATTGTTTACTAGAAGGTCCTGAGGCCATCTTCTTTTCATTTCAAAGGTCATGTTTAACTTTTCAAATATAAGTTTTTATCTTATTTCGCTAGGCTTTAGGTCGATTAAATTAAATTTTGGTAGAATAAATGAATTGAATAAATGAACAAACAAGTTTCTGTTCCTATATAGCACACAACTAAAGCAATTTATATATACAAATATTCATAATACAGACACACATGAGAGAACCAATCTCTCAATGGTGTAAAACCTGAAACCTATAGAAGAAAATAATAATTTTTTTGTAAGATTATTCATAATAAAATTTATTTTTACCTTTCAAGCGAAAATATTTAGTTAGTTAAAAGTTAAAAATTGCCTGAATTTATAAGAATAGAAAAAACTTACATTTTTTTAATTATTGATATTTAAGGTTACTAATTTTCGCGCATGTGAAAATCAACTTAGTAAATTCATAGTAGTTGAAAACTTATCGAAGGGTGTTACAAATCACTGACAGGCCCGGCAGGCGTCGAGACAATAGAAACATCTGATAGGGTGAAAACAGATCCTGCTCCAGTATTTCTAGTCTACCTTCTGCTGCTGAAACATCGATAGTTTCTTCGATTACAACATATCCACCATTCTCTTCGATATATTTGTCGTATATTTATTTAAACTTCCAATACTGCTGGAATTAATAAAACAACTGAGTCAGTTTGAGAAAATTCAGAGCTTAAATTGAATTATAAGGATTTATTAAATTGAAAAAAAATATATATATTTATACAGTATTTTAATTATATTTATTAGATCGATGATAATATTAATTATAATAATTTTATCATTTTCTATAATGTGTTACGTTTTGTATTTAATTATCTTCCGATTCTAATAAACGTTTTCCTATTTTGCCAACTTCAAGAGCTTATATTATTACACCTCGACATTGGTTTATATAAAATACAACACTAGGATTTAGTTAATCCGAGTATAGTGTAAGTAAAAAAAAAAAAAAAAAAAAAAATGTGTTAGCAGAGTGATCCGAAAAGTACTTGCTTTTAAATATATTTTAAATATTCTAGTTGCAGTCAAAACTCGATAAGTCGAAGTAAACCCTATTTTCCGATTACGTTTAAATGATTAGTTGTATTCGTTTACTCGAACCAACAATCGCTAACTCGAAGTAAACTTTTTGTACACACAACTTCCGAGACTCTGTAAGTCGAATATCCTGAAGCGGGAGGATTTATAAGTCGAAGTTTCCTAGAACCATGAACAAGTATAAACCAGTCTATTTCAACTCTACTCTCGCTTATCCTCAGTACTGTTTCATTATAGGGACATTACAGAGGTTCGATGTAAATTTGTTCACCCTTCAACTCCGACTTATTGAGTTTTTACTGTATTATGTTAATATTTCCTGTTTACAAGTTCAATACGAATTATTGGAAATGGAGAAAAAAAAAAAAAAAAAAAAAAAAAAAAAAAAAAAAAAAAAAAAAAAAAAAAAAAAAAAAAAAAACCTCTTACGTAAGGATCTAATATTACTGACCGTCTTGAAGAAATGGATAAGTACAAATTGTGCACTTTTCAATTGGTCACTTTTGATTGTTTTCTAAAATTCTGTAATAACTTTTAAAAAATACCGTTTGCTCCGAAATAGATACTTTCGGCCCAATTAAGAAGTACTACTTAAACAATTTTTACAACGCAGATATTCAAATTCCTTTTAATTATTAATATTTAACTTTTTTCAAGCACAATTTGACTTCTTCACAATAACCACTGATTATAATAGATTTATGTGAATATGCTTAATATTTCATTTATTAAAATTATAATCTTATAAATTATTCAAAAATATAACTTTTACAGCCGTGTAAAATTTCAATTTAATTTTATAAGAAAGGCTAAAAACGGATTACATTACTAAAGTATGCACTAAGCTATCAAATTTTTCTTTGAAAAGGAACAGAGAAAACCCTGAGGAAGAAATGAGAATGCTCTGTTTGAATAAGAAATGAGACCATTTTCTCGAATAAGAAAAGTCCATTGAATAAGCACTTTTTAATTTTTTTTTTTTTTTTTTTTTTTTTTTTTTTTTTCCCCTCTTGCGGCGACTAATGGAATAGGGTGGGAGAGGACTGAGCCCTGTGTTCGGGATCGCGTTACTTCCACTCTTTATCGTTTTTTCCTCTACCATTTTACTATAAAAAAGTAAGTATATTAAAGCACATTACTGAGAATCGCTAAACGATTATTAGAAAGAATTCTATTATAATTTCTTTTATCATTCGTGTTTTGTAAAACGAAATTGAGAGGATTCTATAGATTTTAAGTGGATTTGATAAAGAAGTTATTATGGAAAACCCTATCTTAAGGACAAATTTAGCCTCCATTATTATAATTACAAAATAATCTATACTATTATAGAACAGCATGAGCCGTTTTTCGTTTATAATCACTAACAACAAAAACTACTGAACCAATATGTACCAAATTTTAACCACATCATGAACATTGTTCTAGGAAGGTTTAGAAATATTCAATACCGGTAGGTATCTTGGTATACCTATATCCGATAGGTATCTATATTTGTAGTTACCGGTAGGTTTGTAGGTATATCTATATAGGTATCTATATTTGTAGTTACCGATCTATTGTGTATCGAAAATTTAATTGTAAAAATTGTCATTGTGGAATATCCATATTTTTTTTTTACGATACCCATCCCTAATCTAAATCCTTTAAGTATTAGTTTAAGTATAATTGGACCGGATTAGCATGTAAATGATTAATAATAGTTATACATTGATATTTTAAAAGAAAATAGGTAACGATATAGACCTATGGAGGAAATAGCAATAAAGTCTACAGAAGAAAAAATGCAAGTGGTCGAGACCAGACAGTTCTACTAACCACTAACGGATCCGCACTGCCGCAGAGAAAAAAAGTTGACCGAGGGATCTCGTTGGACACCGGTGCTGTAAATAGGTGAATGTCTCTTTTGTAAGTGTCTTTGGTTCACAGGATCCAACCATTCTTATAAAAAAAATGTATCTATTGTAGTAAATAATAATTTATATCTGGAGATAGAGTAATTAATATGGACTTCAGTTATTAGTTCAAATTATCTAAGTTTTTAATTATGAGATCGGGCGAAGCCGCGACGGGGGATGCCGGTAATTAATATGCTTTTCTTTTTTAAAAGAATATTTGACCTGATTTCCAGGACAAAACTCTTCTTTCAGTAAAATCTTTTTTTTTAAATAAGCCAATCTTCCGATACTGGATGGGAAAAGACAAAGCCTTGGAGAGGTGCTCAGCCGATAGCTCTATTCCAGAACTTGCAGCCTCAGCAGCTCAACCTTCCTCAACAGCTGTCGACATCTTCCTACCTCGAACAATGCAGTAACCGTGAAGAAGTTCAAGAACGAAGTAATAGTTGTACCGAAAATTAAAATAAATCCAGTGAATATTCTAGTGCATAATTTTATTAAAGTCTTTCCGAAATATGAATATTCGACAATAGTAATGAAGCTTATTCTAAATAGCACAAGAATGGGTAGGGTTTCCTATTCTAGGTCAGGGCTTAGAAGCCTGCTAACTTCTCTAAGCCGCTCTAATCACCAACTTGGACTAACTTTCCTGAGAACTTAAACAGAGTTTAAGCTTCCCTGTTAATTCCTATAACCGAATATATATAGCGATGTGTGCTTGTTGATCCTCACGAATTACCATAATTGTGTTTTAAACTTTTAATTATATTGAATCAGGGCTTTCGCTTATCAAAGACTACTCGATCTAATGGTGAGAAAATGCCATTATCCCATATAACAGAATATTTTCATATACAGTGAAACTTCAACTATACGGATATCCGATTATTTGGATTGATTAGAAGAGTTTTTTTTTTTAGTTTTTTTTTACAATACAATTTTTTTTAAATATTTTATTAACACACATTGTTGGACTTGGTTAGGAGTTCACATAAAATAGAATAGGTCTGATGAAATACGTAAAAAATAAATAGACCAAGCGGCAACTACCGAAAATGCGTCTTGAAGAATAGCACATCCATCCTACACAGGTTTTGTTCAGTCTAGGCCCTATTACCGTCGTCAGTGATCTCTTTATAAACTTAAAGATATATGACACCTAAAAGAAGACGTGTTGTATTAACTATGTCCGAAAAACTGTCCATTGTAGAACGTCTTAGGAAAGGTGAATCTGGGAAAAAATTGGTGGATGAATTATCTGAATACATAAAAGTTATGGAATAGTAGGATAGTCATGATGGAAAAGAGTACCCATTGGTACCTTCTCCTGACTTGATTTTAAGCTTATTTCTTATTTTTTTAACATTGATTGAGTAATTATTAGAATAAACCACGAATGTGGGTATTTCTTAGTAAAAGAGATCCTACATCCAAATTCTCTTTTTGTGTCCTGTATGTATTGTCGATAATATTTAGTAGAAGCCATGATTTAATGCAGTTCTGTTAGATTGGTTATAATCCGTATGAAAATTTTGTTTAATGCCATCTTGAACAATGGCAGTATCTAGCAATGTACTTAAAGTTATGTTACTGTTGCTTCATGGATACCGGGGAAACGAGTCTCAGTGTTCGTGATTGAAACCATTTATACTTTTTTCAATGAGTTTTTTTAGCTGCCCCGTAAATCTGCATTTCATATGTTTGAATGGGTTTTTGTAAGTAATTGAAATTATTCAGGTATAGGTAGTGTATTCATTTTTAAATAGTAATAACTATTAAAGTCTATCGCTTTTATTTAACATTAGGACCCCATGTCATATTTCTATCATATTTTGATCTTGAATAATTTATTGAATTAGGGTACCGAATCGGTTTGTTGTCTAAGTATATCTTAAAACATCGCTCATCCAGCGGGACAACGACGTAACTGCGAAATTGGGTTAAAAAAAGCATTACTATGATTAATACAATAGAAGTGCTCCTAAAAGATTAATACATCGGTAGAAACATCAACTGAATTGTTGTGTGACCAATCCATGTGTTTATATGAATATCACTTATACCTCTAATGTTGATTAAAAATATTTCAATTTATTTTCTCGATTCTCTTGTAAAATTTCATTTTATACAGTTTTGGTCTTTTTTCTACCGAATTTTTTATTGTTAGGTTCATTTCCACGCCAATTGAAAAGCCAAAGAGGTGGCAAAACTGTCAAAATTGGACTTACACTGAGGTGACATACCATACCCTCTTTCCCTAAGATATCTTATAAAATTCCTATACCAAACTGTTGTTGAACTCCCATATAATGTGCAGAAAAAGGGGCAGACTCATGTTTTGTATTTGTATCTTAAACTAAGAAAAGTGAAAAGGGGCTAGAAAAAGAAAAAAAAAAAGTGTTGATTTTCTGATGTTTTATTCAATCTTGAAGTCTCTGTTAGTAAATCTCTAAAGCCTGTTTGGAGTGTTTGCAGTAGGAATAGATGCATATGATAACATATCATACGAAATTGACCCAAGGATATATTTATATTTCAAACAAGTGCTGAAATTTCAACCGCTCCTCAAATTTTTTTCTTTTTTTGCAAAAATGTATTTTTTTTAAAACTAATAAATCATGAGAGAAACATTTAATCTAATATCTAATACATCTAATATCTTCGATATCTAGTGGCTCATGGAGACAGTGGATCAAATATTTATAATTTAATAAAAAAAAACGTGTATTAATTAAATAGTTTAATTATTTTTATT
Organism: Euschistus heros; assembly: GCA_003667255.2. Classification (NCBI taxonomy): domain Eukaryota; kingdom Metazoa; phylum Arthropoda; class Insecta; order Hemiptera; family Pentatomidae; genus Euschistus; species Euschistus heros. Next base: position 1,670,715 of record RCWM02000057.1, on the reverse strand, counting down.
CGTGATTATTATTTATTATTATTCTTAGTATTTAATGGCTGGCATTTATAACTAACAAGTTTTATTCTATGAACATTACAAATTAACTAATCAAGTCTCCTTGGCCTCCACAGGATGCATTGATGCTGGTCCTTAAAATATTTTAAAGTGAAGAGAAGAGAGAAGTATAAAATAGTGAGAATCCTTTCAGTATTAAGTCATAATTGAAATAAATCTAGAGTATTTCAATATAAAGGATATGTCATATAATGAATATAACATAAATTATTATTTATTATTTATGTTGTGTTCTATCATATAGTCATCATATATTTTTAAATTTTTATACTGCGATTGTCTTGTCCAAAAAAAGAACTGATACTTTTTCCATAAGTACACATCATTTAGTAATTATCTTGCTTTGTAATACTAATCTCTTTTTCTTTATCTTTTTTTTTTTTTTTTTTTTTTTTTTTTTTTTTTTTTTTTTTTTTTTTTTTTTTACTTATTGCTGAATATTGCTGCAGATTTTTAATTTTTTTTGTATTTTAAGCCTAAAAATATTTCCAAGAAATCATACCCATTTATTATAATTATAATGACCAAAAGTCTTGGACTATTTTGAGCTTTTTCTCCAATTGAAGTTCAACTAGACATATGTTCGGTCTTCGATGTTGACATTGACAATATCATAGTTTCCAGAACGTGCATACTTTTTTTTTTTTTTTTTTCAGTGTATAAAGTTTTATATAATAATTAATTATAACTTATAATTTATTGAGATCCTAAGAGCTAATATCACTCCTTAGTAGACTGCTATCAGGGAGGAAACTAATCCTTGGAGCCCGATTTTAATTATTCGCCCCGTCAAAGAGGTCCTTGGACGAGGAGGAATCGGAATTTTTATTAAAGCGACCTGCTCCTGAGTGATCCTTCTTCACCTCGAGGTAATTAGTTAGCTGTCACCGAGATCTTTTTTGCACTCTCCTGATATTAATTTGGTCCGAAGTCTTCTACACCTCAGAGTTTCTTGAGTAATGATTCCGTTTTGGTAGAACATATAACAATATTTATTTTTTCTGAATGGAAATTTTCATAATTTATAAATAAATGTCATGCTGTAAATGTAAATGTAAATTCTATGATCTATTTTCATACTTTAGCTATTCTTACATGTCATAACGTTAATATTGGTACGGTACAAGATTCTTTGGAAGGGCGGGGGGAATAGTATTCCAGGTGGGCATATCAATAAATCTTGCCCTTCTGACCCTATGGCGTTTAACCTCCGTAAACATTGCAGTCGTTGTCTAAAGGAGTGTTGTTGTTTTTATATAAATCAAGCAAAAGTCAGCAATTTACTTAGCTTAGATAATTTTTTTAATTATTTTTTTTAAACTTTTTTTTAATAATTATTACAATCTGCCATAAATGTGGCAATGAGTAATGTGTATGACGTATGATTACTTTCAAATATTATGTACAAGGAAAAAAAATAAAAAACTTTTATAATAAGAAACAAAAAAGAACTAGTGCCTATTCATAAATCTTGCCCTTCCGACCCTTGGACGTTAAACCTCTGTAAACATCACCTACCAAAATCAATAACGGTAAAAACGTTAATTTATTTATATAAATAAATTAGTTTAAAAATAATAATAATAATAATAATAATAATAATAATAATAATCAACGTGACCCAAAAGATTAAAAAAGAAAAAAAAATTAGCGTAAAGTTTTCTTTCCGTGGCCATTTGTTTTCTTTTTTTTCAGGAAAAACGCCGTATTATTTTATATGACAAGAGGATTTTAAAAATCAGCCATATCTTCTTTAAAATGCAACAGAATAATATTTATGGAGCCATTTTATAGTTAAATTAATTTTAATCAAAAAGCCCTATATTTTTAACATTGAATATCTCAGTATCAGTTCATTGTAAAATAATACATGTTTCTAAATTTAGATTAAGAATATATATATTTAATATATATATATTATTTTTCGAAATTATACTTTTTATATTTATTCTCAATCTAAATGTTAAAAAATATTTAAAAAAAATAAAGTTATAGATACGGTGATATTCGATATTAAAAGAAATAAATAAAAATTGTTTTTGGTAAAATTCTAAATGACTCTAATATGACTTGATAAAAAAATAAATAAATACAAAAAAAATATATTAATTACTTTTTAAATAAGAAAGAAAGACGTTTCAGTTCCATTTGGTATTTTTTTAACATCCAACTTCATCTTACTAAAAAAAGAATGGTTTTCCATGGAAAAATAAAATAAAAAAATAAATAAAAAATAAAAAATTAATTTTTATAGACATTTCTTTAAATTAACACTTGTACTACATTAAATTTATGTAAGACTGGGAAAAGAATTGCTCACGTCTTAAGGTCTGTCATTATAGTATATAAATATTTTTTTTAGAAAAAAGATATCGTGTTTTATTCCTACCATTAAAAAAAAAAAAATTAAATACTTTTAATCTGTGGTTATTCATATCTTCGTAATGACGCTTAAACACCACGTTGAGAATAGTAGATCTAGGGCTTGTAGGATATCCTGAGAATGATCTATTTCTACCTAGGAAAAAGGAGTTATTTAAAAGGACACTTTTCACTTGTTTTTGATTGCTGGGAAACAATTTAACTTACTAACCACAATATCATTAAAAAAATAATTTACATAAAAATGCTTGAACAGTTGAACTTATTTTCATTACTGATGAATGTTTTAACTCCTTTTAATTTATTGATCTTCACCAAATTTTTGCTGGAATATTAAAACTACTTTGTATTCCCTAATCAAGTTTTCCATAATGAAGGCCGGTAACGGCTGATATCTGGGGCCACAGCCGTATTAATTACGAAGAGCGACGGATCCAATTATTTTTTCCAATTAAGGAAGCCGCGGCGCTCCATTCGACCAGGACCCATACACTTTGCCGAGTTTTCCCTTCCGTTGAGGTTGAGTTGAATCAGCGCTAACCGTAACATCTTTTAAGTCATCGCACGCAGGATATGCGTTCATTATGCAAATAGGACATGCTCAATTTTCCTGCAAAATAGCTCAAATTGGATGAATAATGCAAGGATAGCCTTGCGGGTGTGGAACAGAGCATATATCGGTCATCTCAGCTCGATATTTTGCTGTAGATGTTATCATTGCATTTGTACCTCAAGGCTGTCGTACAGCATGTTCACACACCATTTCCCACTTAACCTACATCAGGCTTGATGTATCATGCCTATGATAATAATAAGTATGAACTTATCAACTGCCATTCTTGGATCATTACTTTTGTTATTATTTTTTTTTTTTAACATGGTGCATTTTTTTACGTGGAATAAGTAACTCGGTTTCAAGAGTGTAGCTGTCCGTCCGTTAACTAATAATAATAAAAAAAGTAATATTATTAATTAAATATGTTTTCTTATACACTTTATTACCGATATTAGCTGAATTCCTCATATATCAATATATCTTCTCTACAATGTGACATGTTTGGTGATATGTCATCCCATCATCAGACTCTTTTTTTTTCTTTTGGTGTTATCCCACCTTGTCTATCTAAAACTGTTACATTTTAAAAATATATAGACAAGGTGGGATAACACTAAAAGAAAAAAAATGTCTGATGATGGGATAACATATCTCGAAACATGTCAAATTGTTGTGAAGATAAATTGATATATGAGGAGTTTAGCTAAAATGAAGTGTGAAGAAATTATATTATACTTATATTAAATTTCCGCTTCAAGGTCTCACTAGAATCTAATGGGAATTATTATTAATATAATTATTGATAATTATAAAATATTAATATAAAAACTTGTTTGCTTTGATCCTTGATCTAAACTGAGATAATCCGGGGGTGTCCCCCAGAAGTCGTAAGACAATGTTAATATCTTCTTCTTTTTTTTTTTCATTATTTTGTTTCTTTCCCTATAATACTCTTTTATCAGAAAATAAAAACATTTTAATCATTAAGGTCGATAGCGAGCTAACCGTCCGGCTTTTCTAACGAACGCACTTACATCCTTTTACAGTTCTGAACATTCAAATTATATTTTTCACGTTAAATTGCATGGATAAATTAACAAAGACGTAAAAATAAAATATTTAAATAACAGAATTCAATTTTCAGGCAACATGATATATTGCCAAAACCTATTACGTTATCGACAAACCTAGACCAACTAGGCAACTTAGCTGGCTAATAGATTTCACAACACAGCTACGAATTTTGATTGCCACTGGAGTAAGATAATTCGGACTGCCACTTTTAAAATCACATCATGATCTCCCCATTTTGGGGCTAACAGACTAACTTTATTGCCCGTACGCAGTTCTGTTTGGCCAGACACCGCTGAGCTCCTGATGAACGAGGACATTAGAAGAGCCATCTTCTCGTCGAGATGGGATATTAAATCTGGTGGCTGAGGTCCCGCCATCTCAAGTGGTTCATTTCCCTCCCAGTTGCCGGTTGTTTGTCTTCACAACTAGCTATTAGCTTCGGTCCCTAATGTTAGTCTTCTTGCCTTCTATTGTTTCATGGGTTTTATTGTTAAATTATATATCAATGGGAGCCGATAGTAAAAAAATTATCAATGTAAAGCTAAATATTTTTGTGAAACTTGGTAACACTATTTTTTTTCAAGAATGGACAAGCTGAACTTGTACACCAATACTTAGATATAAAGTACTCCGATAACAAGCTATACTATTTACTAAGAGATGGCCAAACAATATTCCCCGACTGGCTGTGAACAGAACACCTGCACCTTGGTCAGCTCAGATCAAATATTTAAGACTCAAGATAAGGATAAAGGACTGACGTTTACTTCACACAATAATAACTATAATACCTATAGTGACATATGCAAGCCCTATATTTAGTTCCATTATAACATAATTAATGTCTCAGAATCACTGGAAACTATGCATACCTCACAAAAATTGAAATTGTACAAAAAGAATTGTCTAAACCTTATATTAATTTTACCTTTAACGACTTTATGTTATTTCAGCCGTGGCTATAAGTGAGTACCCGTTATCGAAAAAAAACATGGCGCGGTTGAGCGTGAATTTGGTAAATGTCCTATCTGAACCCTTAGCCCCGTAACAATACATCCTTACTTAAGTACTGAAACCATGATCTTGCATGGGTTGTAATGGTATAGGATTTCCTTTTTAATAGGCATAATGATTAAAATAATTGCACACCTATTGTCGTGTGCAAATGACCACAATGATACCAATTTTACATCTCCTTGCATGATGCATTCGTTTCAGTTTTATCAATTTTTTAATCATTTGTGTTTACGATTAACACCTCAGTGGATGTATCTTAATCTATCAGGCGATTTTACATTGAAGAAAATTTGTGAACAACTATCTTTATTCTAAACAGTCTGGATTTTAACTGAATTTATATTTTTTTTGTTATAATTTTAGAATAATTATAAAAAAATATTAAACTTATCATAAATAAACGATTTTTGTATTAGAAACAGGTTAAAAAAAAACATTATCGGTTCGCTGTTCTTCAGAGATGTTGGTTGATGCAAGTTCCATTACTGATTGTGAGTAATATAAAAAACCTTGAGGTTTTTAACACATAAAAAACAATTTTTCATCTTATCCATTTCTTGAATTTACTATTCTTTACTCTATGTTGATATTTTGCACACTGGATCTGGTACTAACATAATAGAACTTATTTATGGAATTGTTTATTTATTTATTTCTAAAATTTCTTGCAGGATTCATCTGCTTTCAAATCTTACGGTGTGGCAGAAGATAAAGGAGGATAGATAAGGTATGTTAAATTTCTTTTTTTTTTCTTTTTTTTCTTTCTAATATTTTTTAGGCTTAGCTAGACGCCATTGGCCAACTTTAAAATAATATTTATTCAAAATAATAAATTTCTTTTTATAGTACTTTTATTTATGTATTTAAATATTTTCACTTAAACATCAGTTCCCAAATAAATTATAATAAATGAAAAAATATAATAAATGAAATAATATAAATCGAAATTTTTATTGTATGTAAGACTTTCTTTTGAATTTTCATTTTTGAAATTATCTTTAAATTCAATGAGTGTAAATTTCCATGCTTCAAGTTTTCAGAAGATAAATTAGCTTTTGATTAATAACATCTGTTTGTTACAACATCAGTTAAATCAACGATTTTTTAATGATTTTTTTTTTTTTTAACGGGCCTATTGAAGATCACGGAATACGATTTTATTTTTATTCATATTTTCTTTCTAACTCATTCAGAATGCCTTCATCCTTTCACTCATCGCCACTTTTCGTTCTCTGTTTTTTTTTTATTAATTTTTTTTTTGTGTTTGCGTTCACAAGAATCAAAAGTAAATTGTTAAATACTACAAATACCGATATGTACTTTTTTTTTTTTTTACTAAAAATCGTCATTTTTAATTAAATTGTAAATGAAGTAAATTAAATGGACAAGTTGCTCTGAAGTGATATAATGGCGTAGATGTTGAGATTTAGTAAACACATACAACTCGAACCGGTTTTATCTCATATTCGATGTTTCTTAAATAAAGAAATCATTGAATATAAATGAGAACTTTTTCTATAAATATTGTAGCATTTAAGTTGAAGTTATCTTTACGGTCCGTATTGATGGCAACAAGTATTGAAACGATTTTCACCAATAAATGCAATGTTTTATTCCTAGAACATGAAAATATACTTAAAATTGAACTTGATGAACTTTTAGAATATTGATTTCACTGAGATCGGACTTGATATTCAAAACACACGGCTCAGTAATTGAGAAAAAATAAATTATTCCGTCTCTCTTTTATAATTTATGCTATAATGCTTGAAGTTTTAATCTTTACTATACATTTTATAAACTCTTCATATAAGGAAGAATAGAACATTAGATCCTCATTTTCGAAAACAGAGATGTGTTCTTATAAAAAACATCAAAGATATAATTGAAGGAATAATATATATATTTTTTATTAATACCCAAAGGATTATAATAATTAATAGTTCAGAATCTCTACTTACGATGAATCTCTGTCCAAGACGTACAAATAAAATACCGTAATTGTCTCTCTTCTTCTCCAAAAGTTTATGCTCGCTTGCCTTTATTGCCTTTATTTACTATACAATCAAGTTTACTATATTGTTACTATGAGCATCACATTTGTTTTCCTTTAATAATAAATATAAAACATATAACGATTAGAACATCCGAATCCTCTGGATCAGTCTTTATTCACTCTCAACTTATCTTTATTATTATTATATATGTTTCTCGCAGTTTTAAACAAAAGTGGTATTGAATTATATTGTGAAATTTCACGATAAAATCTTGGCTATGGCCAGCTTCGTTTCGATGTTTAAAAGATTATTTTGTTTGTCTTACTCTGTCTCCACTGGTTTTTGGCCCAGTGACGTGATGAGAGGAAAACGAGAGGACCTCCTGGAGTCTTCAATCCTCAATTTTTAAGTTAGGATTGATGAATTACTAGCTACTCCTATCGCAATTTAGATATTCAAAGACTATAATTATAGGTGTTAAACATTCATTATCTGTATGGTGGCGAAATGGAAAGGGTCTTCAAAAATATTGGAGGACTTATAGAGACTAATCTTTATAGCCCCATATCAGAACTGAATATAAATGTTCAACGTTCGATTATAGTCTTCGAATAAAAAAAATTAATTTCTCCCTCTATGGGGTCATATAAGAGTTTTAGAGCATGTCTACTGTTCGTTCTAAGGAAACTGTCGTCAAATTTTTGATCTGAGCAACACCAACAGAGCTGGAGCTTGTCGAAAAAACCCCAATACTTCAAAAATGTGGGTGAAACGTGATTTTGTTCATTCAAACCAATATAATTCCTGAACGGTAATTTCCAGCGACAAATGTTATATAACAAAAAATGTTCTCCATTGAATTTCTGAAGGAAACTGTCGACAAACTTTCGACCCGAGCTACACCAAAAGAGCTAGAGAGTATCAAGCCGTTGCATTTCTGAAGGTGAAAAAAAGGTTACCAAAGTGTCGCTTTACGTTTCAAAAAATAACTCTAGACTCGAAACCAAAAAACATATCCATTTCAAAAATTCCAATTGAAGTGGAAATAATTCATCTAATTCTAATCATATTGATCCTTCTACACCATCATGCGCACCTTAAGTAATAGCTTTTAGCACTATTTTTCACTTTTCTGACAAAGAGGCGTTTTTACTTCTAACTCACAGATTTCAATGGCGTTTTTTGTGTTCGTAGTAGGGACCTCATATTTATATTTTATTTCATAGCTCTCAGTTAAGATAGAGAAATAATTTTTACTTAAAAATTAATGCAACATATCAGGTTTTGGTTGTGGTAGATAGCTTACAGAACTAATGAGACATGAGAAAAAAAAAAAAAAGTGATTTTCATATTATTTTTTTTTTCTCGGCTCCCAATGCTCATTGCCGGCTATAATTCTAGTCTAGCACTATTATAGATCTCTACTACCCACAGAAAAATCGGCCTTAAAATCTGTAAGTTACATGTCTCACAAAACTCAAATGTGAGATAGATTATAGTATTTGTAAAACTCAAAGATTAATTAAGAAATAGACTTAATTAATTTTTATTTCTTAAAAACATGTTATTATTTCTTATATTTTTTTAGATTCTGTATTATTAACAATAATATTTCAAATGTGTATAATTACGCCTACTATACCGCTATTTGTTTGTCCATTATAATTATTATTATGGGACTATGGTCCTCAAATAGTCCCTTTTGCTGCGCTTGTTTCTGTTGTAATGTAAAATAAATTGTTTTTAATAATAGGTATTGTACTTGGAGAGAGTTGATTAGAGCTTGGTCGTGAACTACTTCACAAGTTTTGTATTACCACGAAGATGGCGTTCCAATTAATATAAATTGATGTTGGAAAACCTTCTGTTTTTTGGGAAGCGACGATTGTTGAGCGAACAAAGACCTTGGATAAATCCTCAGAACGCAATAAATCTGTGAGGGTTAAGAGAGGGGTGGGGACCTCTCAAAGTAAGAAGCACTCCTTACACAGCTGAGGGTTTTCATTGCCGCCCTAAGTACTGCCTTTACTCTAGGAGGGCCTTTTAATTATAACTAAACTCCTTTCTCTCCAAGCTTTAGGGAAAAATATTAAATAAAAAAATCATAACTCTTTCCTAGAAGGGGCTAAATGCTGCGATAAGTTCTCTTTTAATTTTATGTCACATCTTCATTCATTTCAGAGTTTTTTTATATTTTGGAATGAAGCAGCTTTGAAAAGGTTTTCTTCTTATTTTTTTGTGATTTTACAGACCATTTCCCGTATTTTAATTTACATTTAAAAAAAAAAAAATTGTTTCCGACTACTTCAACATTTACTAGGTATACATTCAAAGCACTCAATAAATTTACACGACTGTAATAAGACCTATTTGGCCATGCGAATTGAGTTTTGGGGCTCCACTAAACCTTTCAATTCATCTCCAACTCAAAATCCTTCGTAAAATCCTCAATGCCTCTTATTATTTCACAAATAAATTTATCCTTAGCCCTTTAACAGGCAATGTATCCTGGAGAATACACATATTTAATGCCTTTTGCTCAATAAATGACGTAAGATCCTACTCATTATCGCCTAATATCCTTTATTCAACCTTGAATTTCATGATACATATGTGTGGGTTAGCGTGGCTAGAGCCATTCAAAGGAAAAAAAAGAAGAAATGTATTAAAAAATTCCCGGCCTGCGCGTTAAAGGGTTAAAAATCTTAATTTTCCATAACAATACCATTTACCAAAAAACAAGACCCGTTCATAGTAGACTGCATACACACTCGAATCCACTAATCTCCCAACTAGCTTCATACTCCGTCCCCTATAACCCTTCAAAGCATCTGAAAAGAAGATGGTCAAAAAACCTTATAATGCAGAACTTTTATTAAAGTGCTACTAGTGAGTAGTTTTTATATGTTATTGGCATGTCATTGTAATCATTTTTATAAAATTTGCTTAATTTATATTATTTATACAGTTGTATATATCAATGAACAGTTTCCAAAAAATATAGATGTAATTTATTTTGCAATTGAGGTATTAGATTTCATGTTTTTCATTTTTGAAAACTTTAGTACATATAATCCATGTAACATGGTGCTGATGCTTTCAAAATTTTGTATGTTTTAGAACTTAAGATGAATGTTTAGCATTCTAAACTAAAATAATTTCAATAGTGGCAATTAATTCATCAATCTTAATTGTATTTTTTTATATCAATAGTAATTTTTATTGCAATACTTCTTTAATGGTTGGCACGTCCTTGAACAAGAAATTAATAACGTTTTACCATTATATAATCCAAAAACTAATTATATAATAATCGTTCATAATTCGGAAGGCAGCTACATTATAAGTACGGTACAGGACATTTAGTGAAAATTTCATTCATTTATTGCATTAAAGTTCAGAATTAAAGCATCACCCTTAAACGTTTCACCCAAACCCATTTGGAGATACGCCTCACATATACGCGAGAGAGCTAAAAAGTTCCACTATGGTAAAATTCATTTTAAAGTCAAAAGCTTTTAGGGCATTAACTACACTTCAAGGTTCGTTAACACCATAACTTTACTTACTGGCTTTCTCCTTTAAACCGTCAACAAACATATGCGGTCCTAATGAAAATGATTTCATGAAATATTACTAGGACATCCCAACTAATAGTGTAAGATATGGAAGAACCTAAATGTTCGACAAGATCAGTATACTAAAGATGATGAAAGACCTTTTAGACTAACAAGATATATTAATATCAAGACATTATGTGAAGTTGGGAGCGATTCTGTCGCTTATTTTCAATGATATACTGTTTTAGGTTAATCATGGTACAGGTTGAAAATAAAATTTATAAAACATACAAATTATGTTTTGTAGAGCTGCTGTGTCCCAATGGGTAAGCTACTAGTCTGCTCTGCTCCCTGTCTCGAGTTAGGGTTCGGCTACTGGCAGACTATTCTCATTCTGTAATATCAGCCGTGAATCAACTTCGAGGTCCGATGACCTCTTTGGGCATACCCAGACACCATAAAGTGGTTATCTTTGATTTGGGAAAGAATCTGTTGACCGTGAATTCGACCAAATCTCCTCCTTTCACTGCTGTTGTCACAGTCCCAGAACAACCATACCAAAATACTGAACCCAAGACTCCTCATAGGTTGTAGTGATGCAGTTTTATGTTATAACTAATGTTTAACCTCTAAGATTCTTTTGATAATAAGAAATATTTAACTGTCTTGTAAATTTAAAAATATAATAAGTACAATGGTGAAAATAAATAATCTTAGAAAATTGAAAAGCCTCAAGAAAAAAAAAAAAAAAGAAAATTTGCTCGGAGTAACAGGAAAATGCTGGCCTTAATTTCGAGTAATTTTCTTCAGTAATTAAAATGTTTCACAAAGAAAAGCCAGTCGTGATTATCCCATTCATTAGTCCGAGATTTGTGCCTGATCTTTAATCAGCGAAGGCGAAGGAAGAGGGGGATCTTTAATCCAGCTCTGCTTTTTATACTGACTTATCCTAAACTTTTTGTTAGTTTTGTCAAACTTTTTTTGTTTGAATGATTATACGGCATTTTATCATCACGTTGATTATTCCTCCTGATTGCCAGGCAGTGGAGCGTAAAGAAAACTTTGAAACAAGCATAAAATATTCATCATTCTTACCACTTTTTTGTTTAATATTTAAAAGATTTAAAACATATTTTCTCCTCCGCACCGAACTATTTATAATTATATTTATATATAACTATAATATTTTCTTTTAGATAGTGTTTACCGTCAAAAAAACATAGAATTTTCTATTATTCGACTAATTCTAGTGGGAGTAACTCAAGGATCAATACTACCTCTGTTATTCTTCATTGTATACAATCACGTCACGATACTTCTTACAGATCAGCTTTTTTTCGATAGAATTCTTATGATTAAAAAAAACTCTCTGATATTACTTCAGCTACTATTTCAAGACAACCTTAAAATGAAAAATATTCAACTTAACCAAAACAAAATATAAAATATAATGAACTTTGTTTATTCCATGATCATATAAAAATTGAACCAGCAAAATGTAATTATTTAGATATAACTTAGAAAAGTTGGTAAGACCTAGACATTTAATGCGGTAAATTGTAAATAATTAAACAATATAATACATAGAGATAAAACAAAATTTATACTTTCATTTTATTGTTATGACTTCGGTGGTATACACATTAATGTTATGATACGTCATTCGATCCTATATAAATTAGATTATTATATTCATAGGATTCCTGCTAGATTGTTCCATATTTTAGTTCAATTTTCATTTTTTGTAGTGCATTTCTACCTTCTGAATATGCTTTTGATATACTGCTAAATAATTAAAGATCACATTAATTAACTTTTTAAAAAAATTTGGTATCGCATTATTCAAAATTAAGTTCTCGTTCTTAGATTAGGTATCATTTGAATTAAAAGTTATTTATATCTAGCTGTTTTTATAATTACCATTAATTTTTTTTTTTTTTTTTTTAATCCTGCTTTTACTTTATAAATATTGCAATCTACCTCATGCAGGATATATACGTAATATGGATGGTTATGAGTTGACACAATGTGTACAATAAAAAATAATTAACAAAAAAAATCTCCTATTGTTGTTAATATTAATAATTATTACTAGTGCTATTATTGTAGCTAAATAATTAAATAAAACACAGGACTTGATGGAATATTAATAAATCCACCTGGTTCTAAAAACATAACATTAATGTTTGGAAATATAAGTGGAAGTTTTTATAAGTAAATTTCTAAACACTTAAATTGTAGTAATAAAAGCCTTTGAAAATAGTGTATTAATTGGTATAATATGATAACATTTTTTTTTTTTAATTTAAGCCCGTTGAGGAGCACTTATGACCAGCTCCTTTCCATGTCTTTTTTTGTTCCCATTACTTCCTGAGACCAGCCAATAGTTTTTCCTTTTTCTCATCCGTCATGGGTTTTCGACTAGTTTTAACTTTTAGTAGCGGGGACCAAGATTTCACCATACTTCTAAATTTCGACCGATCCAACACATCAGATATTCCAAGGTCAGAAATTCCAGCAGAATTTAGGTCTTTTTGAGCCTAATTAAGCCACAGACTCCGAGTCTTATAGCTTTTAACTAGCGAGATCTTCTTGGTAAGCCTATTGTGGTTTCTCAGCAGATGCCCTTAGTAATGTGATAATATATTATTTATCGATAAAAATATTCATCTTGAGACGTTTTGTAAATCAAATCAAAGAAAAGTAAAAATTAAATTCATAAAACAGTCTCAAGTCTTCACGTTACTTTTTTAACTACTACAAATAGCGGTGAATATAAGTATAAGTAATTACTGATCTTGGAGATATTCGAACGTCTCTAGCTACACTAGGAGAAAATAGTCGACACTTTTAGGGGGATACTCCAGGAGAGTTCATGAAGACGCCGTTGGCCGAGGTTATGGCGACGACGTCCTGGAATAGCCGACTCCTGGAATAGACGAGGTTCATTGCCATCTAAATCGAGAGCTCCCCCTACCCCCCCCCCCCCCCCCCGTGTGTCCGTTCAGAACATCCTCTGTCACCACCAATTTAAATTATAACCTTTGCCTCTGTACAACGGCCAACAACGCGAGGTCTGAAGCGTCTAGCTGCTTTCGTTACGCAAAGCGTAAGGCAAATGCAAAATAATCTTGACTAATATTATGTTTGTGATAAATATAAATTGTATTTTATAAGTAGTGATGGTAGTTTTAAACATATGTTATGTTCTGAAAACCTATTAATTTATTGTGGAGGTAGTTTAGAACTGTGACCCAACATCGCTAAGTATTTACATGCATAAACTGGCTATCTTTATCTATTTATCCACACTTGTAAAAATGTATCAACAATCTTCGGATTGTATGACTTGGATATATTTTTTTTTTTTTAAGTGACATTTTAGGCATCAGGAAGAACAACGGCAAATCTACCTTTCTACCCTTCATTTTCTTAAGGTTATTATGTAAGTAGATCTCTCATCCACCTTCTTTCCAGTTTCCTTTTTTTTATTTTCGGATAAATTTGGATGACCATTTCTTCTATTAGTTTGTTTCTGTGTTTGGTAAATTTTGTTGGAGTCGTTTGTCTTGAGTTCGTATATTCATATTCACTTACTGTTGTATATGTAAGTCAGTAAGTAATGTCGTGTTGATGATGTACCACACACTTGCTGTGTTGGATCGATCGAAATTTAGAGATTAGTTGAAATCTTGGACCCCACTACCCAAAATTAAAACCAGTCGAAAAAGTTTAAAGCAAGAGAAAAGTGGAAACCTATTGACTGGCCTCTGGAAGTATTGGGAACAAAGGAAAGCATTATTAGTAAATATGAGTAAGTAGCAAGTTTCTGCTTAAGTTTTAACTTGGAGTGTCGTCTGAGTAGTGGTTACAATTAATTGAGTATTTTCTTTTATTTGAATTTATGGTTTTTATATCACTATAAATCATCTTGAGTTTTGTTTCTTTTAAAGATTTTCATTCGTAATGTTCTAATAATTTTTAATGAAATTTCAGTTAATATTTTCTCAACATTTTGATAATATTTAAATATTTCTGGCATAACTAATGTTTCCAGAAAAATTCATTTATATGTTTAATTTCGATTAAAATACTCTTAACCCAGATGCCCTATTCTTTGTATTTTCTTCTGTATCTGCCTTTCCCTTATGCTGTTGCACGCCCGCTTTGTAATTGAAATTTCGGTTTATGAGTTAGATGGCCTGCTGATCTATAACAGTTAACTCATTCCTTGCTCTACTTACGAGACGATTCGCAATTAAGGCTAGTGAAAACAGTTGATAACATCTTGAAGTAACCGAAGAATCCCTAGTGTGTTTTCATTTAAACAATTTTTTACCTTGAATATTCTTGATAATAGTTAATAGATTTTTGAAGAGGTCTACGCTAATGTTTGGGGACAAAGGCTGAGTGAACCACTATAGATAGAACGCCCGTCTCCGACAACTAGATCATTAAATTTGTACGCCCCAATTACCCAGTGGGCCCCTTCAGTGACCGGAGCATTGAGAGGGGAAAACTGGAGGAAGAGAAGAGATCTGGAAGTTGAATAAGCCAGTACGTCTGGTCCCGGGGGGCTTGGCCCCGCTGGCTAGTGGTGCCTAGGGGCCCCCCACGAGGCCTCAGGGCATGAATGTTCCAAAATCTATTTTATCGGCAGGGCCAAGCTAAATATCTCTCCTGGGTTCAGGAACAGCTATTGAAAAGGGTTAGAGTTTCATTCAACCAAGGCCTAAGGGAAATTTTTTAAGTTCAAAAATCTTAGACTTTGTAAAAAATGTGAAACGTGAAAATGTGTTACTGTAGAAAATATCAGACGACTGAGAAACACTTATTAGTTCTAGAAATTTATTTTTTGAAAATAAAATGTGTCAAAAATTGTCCTGAAACTAAACTTGAAAAAATGAAGGTTCAACTGTTTTCAAACTTTGTGTTTAAAAAAAAAAAAATATCGTAGTAAGAAATAACTTAATTTATGGAATAATATTCGTATTCATTATTCAAGTACGTTTTCATTATTCGCTATATTGTATTTTCTTTAAGTAACCAATGATTTGATGTCGAAAGATACCGAACAATAATATTTTAATAATCAATTCACAAATTGTATTCATTTCTTATTGATCAAAAAGTCTATCTACAGTAATTTTTATTTATATTTTGCTCTGTTTATTCAAGTAAGATGGTTTAAGAAAAGGTGCGCAGTCAAGGTTTGGTAATAAACATGCCTAGGTTATGAACAGAAACCTTTATTGGTATGGGGAAGTTTCGAAGTCTCAAAATTTCGAGTCAGCTATTACTTATTTAAATTATAATTAAAATACATCCAGTAAATAATTATATTTTAAAAACTATTTATTGATATTTGAAAATGTATGCCATATATGCAACTAGTAAGTTCGAGAAAATGGTCACAATTACATTCAATAACTTGTATCACATCAATAAAAGTTCAACATTAGAAAGTCTCTTGGCCATCTTCTTTTTAGACGCTTCCAAGGTTTATCAGGATTCGAGTGTGATGCTAGGATTCGATTGGGTATAGAGCTTACTATGAAAGGACAGGTTATATTTATTTATTATTTTTTAGGTTATTTATATTTATAGGTCCTTATTATATTTGTCTCTTACTATGTTTAAGAGATTTTTAATCAGTTTAGAGATTCACTCAACAGACCATTACATTCATTACATTAAGTACAATAAAGGGTTAACGACTGGTTTAATTTCTTCCTCGTTAAGGATTACCAAGAACGTTACAGTGGCTATCTCTGAGGATATTCGAGGATTCCGCTTCTTGATGAATTGCCAAACCAAGAGAGTCCTGTCAAGAGGGATTCTGCCCCCCCCCCCTCAATATAAATAAATCAAGGAACCCTAAGGATCCCCTGTCAGCCACTGGAGGGTCCTGAAGATGGAGGGAGGTACTCTGATTGGTCTACCTCTTGACCTCGAGGGAGGGGGGAAGATGTCTTTGAGCCTGGATTTCGGGTTTCTCTTGACCTCTTTAAGGGCTTCTAAAGCGCAAGTTTAAAATAAATAACAAAAACTTTAATTAATAAAGAACAATATTGAACTTAATGAAGTTTATTCTAGTTTGAAATAATTTCTGAAGCAAATTTGTTACAAGTAGTAGAATGATCGGCATTTATTTTGAATCTGTAAAGCTAAAAATAATGAATTATCATTGATTTATTTTAGTATAGATAATTATTAACGAATTAATTGAACTGAAGCAAAATTTCAATTCAAACACATTTTAATGTCATTATTTATTTATTGTTATGATAAAGATTAGTTTATTTTATTGTATACTGAAAAACTTTGTCACTTCGTAATAAATTAAGGGTTCCGAATTTTTTTTCCTGGTTTTTGAGAAATGGGAAAGATTCACTATACACTGTATATTATAGATATACACAAGTGTTATATAAAAGGACAAGTCATTTTTCGTTTGTGATCACTAACCGCGAAAAGGTCCAGAAAAGTTCAGCAATAATAAATTCGACGGACTTTCAATTAATTTATTATTTAAAAAAGGGCACCATTCCACAGTAGAGTTTACAATAGTAAAACTACTGAACCCATCGGTACCAAATTTTCACTTAATTTAATTTAAAATATCTCCAAGTCAATATGTCTATCCTTTGCTTTTTGATATGATGTGTAAATATATGATCCATGGTCCTTTAGTTGTAAGCACTGATAATGCAATCCGTTATCCACCAGGATTTTAAATTAGTCTCTGTCCGTCTGGATTGCAGACTCGTAAATTAAAATTAAAAATTATATGTCCCATTATACTTTCACGCAATCTTCAACTACCTGATTTGTGCTATTTCAGCCAGGTTAATACTGCTATGCCTGAAAATATTATTGAATAAATAATGCTCTATCACATACTTTAATACAAGATTTTATTGATAAACAAATAAAATTTCAATTATTATTAAAATTATCTAAGTTCTTTACTTATGAATGCTAGCGAAGCCGCGACGGGGACTGCTAATATAACATATAAATTTGTTTTTATATTTTTATTCTTATAACAATGCGTTATTTGGAATTCAAAAACTGAAAGATAATACCAGACTTAAAATACTAGAAACTGCTCGTCGTTTCCGTCTATTCCAACATTTACTAGACAAAAGTTCAAAGCTTACAATTAATTACAAAAGACTTATTTACGTGACCCATTTGGACGTATGCAGTTGAACTTCGGGGCTACAATAAACCTTCCAATGCTTCTCGTATTCAATCTTTACACTGCTATTCTATTCGTATTCTATCCTTACAACGCTCCTTATGATGTCAAAAACAAACTTATCCATAAAGTTCATAATGTTCCATTCGTTGCTTTGGGCTAAACCAGATACCTATTGTTTGATAGTAAACTCCGTGCTCACTAGAATTCACTAGTTAGCCAACTAGCCACACACTGCATTGCCGATAATCTGAAAAGAAGATGGCCAGGAGATCTTCTAATGTAGATGCAATCTTTGATAACGAGGACGTGGAAAATGGGTGTAAAGAGTTCTTGGCATCAAAACCAAGGTAGTGGTACCTACTGGTATCAATTACTTGCAGAACTATGTGGAAAGTACTTGGAAACAAACAGTAGTGTTTAATAATGTTTAAAATAATATGTTATTTTAAATAAAACTAAACTTATATACAAGAACGATTTAACAATCTATTATAGTTTAACATGAAACATAATGTTCTAAAATAACGATGTTGTTATAAGGAGGATCGGGAAGTGACAAGAAGCTAGGAGTGACGCTCAGGAACGATGTCATTCTGCGGTCTGGAGTCAGGCGGTATCTTGGGGGGTGATTAAGATTCCGGACGACATAGCCGCCCAGCAGGGAATGCAATTTGTATTTGGGGGAAGTCTAGGCCACAAGGGGAAATTATTGTTCCAACTATGTTAAGTGGTAATTCGTACCAAATGTCTGGTGGTTAGGGGCGCGTTTGTATCTAGATCTCGAAAACAAGATTTTCTGTTCACGTCTTGATATGGATTTGAAATGAATAAATTTGATAACTTTAATTGTGGTTTAATAAGGAGCATTTATCATTTACACTTTAAATAGTTCATTCATGTAGTGAATTGAATGCCCAAATCGGTTTTATTAAAATCGTATGAATTCGTTTTAAAATGTATATTATACTTTAACAGTTGATTACAGCATATTATTATATTCTATTCTCCTCCTCCATAAAAAAGAGAGAGCGAGAGGTTATTATTATTATACTCTTCACAATTTTACTAATAATGAATCACAATGATGCCCAACTTACTGCTTACGTACTTATTACGTACTGTGCATAAACCTAGGCTTACCAAAGGTGACAAATTTTATCTCACAGAGACTTCTTATTGTTTGACAAGCTTCGACAAATCCCTAATTGAAAACACTGAAACGTACGGAAAACCACAGAGGTGTCAAAATATGTTTACCATCTTAGTTTGACCTAAGTTATAACTTTAATTATACCCTCATCCCAAAACCTTTGTGAGTATATATTTCTAGTAACAATAAACATAAGTATATAATAAATAAAAATAATAAAAAACATTTGACTATTTTGGATCCCATCCCTCCCCTATATTTTACACCCCTTCAATTAGGCGGTACCCTCTTATTGAGTACAACCTTCTCAAAACACGCCATCTTAATGTTTATTTTTTTAGTAATCCTTACATTCTCCCACATTTAATAACACAATCCAACCCCTCTGGTGAAAAATTGTCGACGAATATTATTCCAATTTCTCACCCTCCGACCGCATCCCCATCGTATCAGGGTTCCCCTCTTCTCTACACATTACATAAATTTATTCATGGAATATGTTCTACATATTTTATCAGAAAGTCAGATCCGCCCGAATAAGCGAAGCAGCTGAGACCTAAACACTATATTACAATTATTTGATCATTAATCTTACGTTTTCTATTTTAATTACGAATGTGATAGAAAACTATGACAACGAGTCATAGAGCCAGATAAATTCTTTCCCTGGAATTATATAAGGAAGACATCTTAATAAAGATTGATGACAAAGCATTAGTGCTTCGAAATCATTAATATTCATAATTTAGTAAAAAAAAATAAATATAGTAGTCTTATTTTTGAACAAACTTTAGTATCAAGGGTTTATGTTTTTACTTATTAATACAGCACTACACACAACCTAATATTCAGAACCCCATTTTCAACTTATTTCAACAAAGATATGATTTTTTTTTTTTTTTTTAAAGCTCCCTTTGAAAAAAAAATCTTTTAATTTTTACATAATATTAAAATGTCTATAGAAAAATTTAAAATGTATCAATAATTTAAACGTAATTTCGTTGTCAAGGTGTATATTGTTGTAAGCTTAAATTTTTTTTTTTTTTTTTCATCCAGCATGAATAGATCCTATAATTAAAAACTAAATTTAATTCCTATTTTGTTGTTACCTTCGTGATTGCTTACATAAAATCTTATCAAACTATCATTTTAGGTTTAGATATTACGAAAGCGAATACAAATATATAAATCTATACAAGTAAATTCGTTTTTCCCTAGGCTGTTTCATTTGATATAGTGCTTTAAATAGATCCTATAGATTGATAAAGAAACGGAAATCAGTTCTCAAGCAAGAATTAAAATACAAATATTCTATTGGGTTTAAGGAGGTACACAGTAAAATCTCTGTTACACGCCGTTCTATTAACCGACCGGAGCTCGCAAATGAGAAAAATTCTTACCATTATGTTTTAAATGTATACTAAAAATAAATAAATTAATTACAATAATAATAATATTTAATATTTTACGTATCCTCAAAAAAATAAATAAATTTACCGCTTTTAATTAATATTTCATTATTAATTTATTTGTTGTATTATTCGTATGTTTATGAAAAAATACATATAATTCTATGTAAGGTACTATAATAAATAATACAGTTTTACGATATCTTATTACATAATACATACGTGCTTAGTAATTTCTAATCAGTAATTTATAATTAAATATAACTTGTTAAAAACAAAATTACTGACATTGTTGAAAACAATCCTAGGATGGTCAGGTACAATTTTGTCACATTGTATTGTGAATAGTCGGCATAAGTGCATTTTGTGTTGGGAAAACACAATTTTTTCCACAATGATTCACATATTTGGATTCATCTATGCTATAACCTCTCAACTAAGTCTAATAGACACAAATAATGAGAAAAAAAGATTAGCTTTCTGGTTATGACACAAAATTAACACTGAACACTCAAAATGTCCTCAAAATTCACTAGTGCCTCAGATTCATACAGTACACGTCATATGTTTCATGGAAAACCTAAACTAAATATGTTTTTTTTTATTTTATTATTATAATGTAAGTGTAAAAGAAAGGGAAGAAAAGTATATACTACTTTGTTACTTTAACTTACGTACATAGTTTTATATTCATTCTGTATAGTTATATTTAATATTCTTAACAATAAGATTATATATTGTCTTTTTAATATTTAATTTTTTTTTTTCTGTAATTTTATAATCCGCATGGGATCGATCATTTTAATATGTAGATATTTATATTTTTAAATAATGACTATAACGGGTTTTTTTTTGTGCTATATTTATTTTGTATTGAATATTGTCAGATATCAAATTGAGATTGATTAAGTATGCTATGTATTTAAAATGGGCAGCACCGGGTAATAAAATGTTTCTTTCTCTATCGATATGTTTTACTAATTATAATTGAAGATTTCCGTTATCCGCCGTTTTCTTTTATCCGTCGCGGTTCGACCCTGGTAACACCGGATAAGGGGGTGTCTACATACTTCGATTTAGGATGTATTAAGTACCTTATAGTTCTGTCTATTTTTAGATCTGGGACCTATTGGAAGAGGTGTTTCTTGAAGGAGTTGACGCTAATCCAGTGGTATCATTGTTTATATGCGAGACCGCTCTACACTAGAGACCTCCTCTGTAGACGTTAGGTTAGTCTAGACAGAGTGCATCATGAGAGGGCTATATAAAGAAAGATATCTATTTCGGGTATGGACCGCTGAGGCTCCCTCCGGATTGAATATTCCGCAGCTTTTTATAACAAGTTGCCTTTAGTATTCATTTATTCCGATCTGTTAGAGGAACCGGTTCACTGAAGGCAGATACTCATAATTAAATCATCTTTAAGTACTCGTTTCGCTTCAACTTAGAAATGAAACGGAATTATTTGCATAATTCTTCCATTTTTTTTTATTAAAAATTAATTATAAATTAAATCGGCTCGTTAATATTTATAATTAAAAGAGTCGTGATAAACTTCGTTTTTAAATAGCTGATTTAAAATCAAATAAACTCCTTTTTATATAGAAATTATGCAGTCAAGTTGAACTTAGGCAAATACTGCTGGTTATAAAAAATTGTCAGCATTTCAATTAATTATCAGTTGTCAATTAAAATGTATTTTTTGTACTTCTTTAAGCCTTGATCATTAAATTGCGTAGTGTACATATGTATCCACAACTATCTTATTTATAATTATATAATAGGTACATTGGACCATTACCCAATTATATATATAAGATGGAAATATTTTCGAATGGTCGACAAAATATAATTTTGAATTTTATATAAACTCCCAGTCAAAAGTATCGCAACACTTTGAAACATTTGAATTTTATAAAATCGTATTTTTTTTTCCATAGTAAAGAAAGGTTCTGAAGTCTTTAATAAACATTCCTAAACTAGACATTTTATTAAAATAAATTACAATATTTCTTCCAATAAACAAGAAAGTTAGAAAACTTACTTTTTAAAATTCTCAATTTGTTCAATTTTAACTTTTATTTTTTAAATTTATATTTAATGAGACATATTGCCCCCTCTGGCTTGAATGACTGTTTCCACTAGTCTTGGCATAATTGTAAATAACGAAACGAATGATTGACATGGACTGAAGGAAAGTTTGGAAAAAATGATCTAAAATTCCATTGTTTGTATTTAACAGGGGAAAAAAACGACCTGTAAGCATTATTCATTATACTTAAAGGTAATTCATTATAGTATTATTTATATATATATACATATATATATATATATATATATATATATATATATATATATATATATATATATATATATATATGTGTATATATATATATATATATATATATATATATATATATATAATAGATACAATAATAGTACAATAATAATACAATAATAGATTACCTCACACTTCTCTCAATACCACCCCATTGGAATCTACATGCCCAAGTAAGCCTTGACGAGATCCTCTCATCCATGTCTCGGTCTACCCCCCAGACGTTTACCGTTCTTTTAAACGGATTACCTTTATAGGAATATACATCCGCTGTAAACATCTCATAAATTCTGCATTAAAGCTTACGTACTCTGCCGACGGATCGGGGTGGACCTCATTGGAGCTGATTTACGGAATGTACCGTGCCTAACCAACGTAACTTATCTTTTTCGAAATATTCGTTCCGATTCGCTCTGCCCCAATCCATCAGCAGTGTGCACTTGCCTTTATTGAGCTTTTAAAATTCTCTTCTAAATCCATTTATGTTCCGAGTATTTTATGCAATGCTTTATTCCCGTGAACTTATAAGCGTTTTTTTCTTCATTATAAATAAATTAGTAATTCATTATAAATAAGTGAATATATTATAGTCAGTGTAAAATTACAAAAAAATAAAATTATAATTTCCTTCTTTCAGTAGTAGTTCTGCCTGAAAGAGAAATGTTTTCAAAAAGTAAAACATTTCTATTTATATCTCTATTCGGCTCTCACGTCCATTTACCAGTAGAAGTTGTTCTGTTTGTTCTTGTTCAAACTTCTGACGTTCTGCCCCAAATCATTTTTTTATTCCATATTAAAAAAGTTTCTTTGGAAACTGGAAAAGAAAGTTTTGATGAAGTAACTTTTTTTTTTTATTTAACAAGGCCATTTTCTGACGGCTAACAAAATATTCGTAGGAAACAAAAACTGGCATCATACAAGTTTTTGAGTAGAATTAAAAATTGTTTTTTAGATTTCTCATTACATTGACATTTGAAATTGGCTTCATCCTCTTAGCGGTCTAAGACTAATATAATTCAACTTATACATTTCTGAAATTATAATGGTTTTATTTATTTATTTTTTTTTCATTTATTGATATTTACAACTGTACAAAATAATATACAACAAGTAAATGTGTTGACAATGAATGCAATGGCATGTAAATAACTTGTGAAAAACTACTCACTAGTAGCACTTCAATAAAATCTACACTAAAAGGTCTCTAGGCCATCTTCTTTTCAGACGCCTTGGAGGATTATTAGGGATAGAGGAAGCAAGTAGGGAGACTAGTGAATTGGAGTGGTTATGGAGCTTACTATGGAAGGATAGGTATCCGGTTAAGAAACATATGGAACATTAAGATCTTTATGGATAAGTTTATTGGTAACAAAGTAAGGAGCATTGAGGATCGTAAGGATTGGATACGAGATGAATTGGATGATTTAGTAGAGCCCCATTTAAAAAAAATGAAATATAATTTTAAATAATTACATTATTACTTATGAAGTATTAACTGAATCGGTTGAGGCTCGGATAACCAAATAAACGTTTAGTCAAGACCTTAAAAAAAGTAAGGAAAAACATATGAATAAATAACTAATTGACGTAAAAATTAATGGTCGTACAAAATGATTTTTTCGTCAATCGAATTTTTTGTGAAAAAATAATAATACACAATGAAAAGGCTCGGTTCTAAATCGTAAAGCTGTTCATAAGTTACCTTTGTCTCTTAAAATATTGTTTATAAATCATTAGCCACTAAGAATTTGGATATTGCCTAAACCAGTCTAGTCTTGAAGATTTTAAAGTACTCCGATCGTGTTTTCCATCGTTCGAACAATTCAGATATTTTTCGGATTTTTGGTATTATACATTCCAGGGCATGCAGAGTGGTTATCAACAGTTTAAATTTCCTATTCAGAGAGGAAAAGTTAAGCTTTATAATATGCCATTTTTTTTTTTAAATACAAAAAAAAAATTTCCGGAAAATAATACAATGGGTTGGTTATGAACTCTTTTCTACAATTGTAACAAATAAAAGTAAATCCTCGTAAAATATCAAAATAAACTAAAAACAATTTGAGAATATCAATGCATTATCTACTGCATTTTATGATATAAATTTTAGAATTAAAATAATCAAACTATTTAATTAATAATCAAATAAAATTAATAATTAATGATTATTTGTAATAAACAAAGATGGAAGAAAAAAGGGGTTTTCAACGTGCCTTTTTTCATTTAAACTAATATAGATCCTAAAAATTAGGTCCTAGCCGCAAATGTTACAAAACAAAACATTTTCACAAAAGTTATTAAGAAATATGTTTTCTATTAAATTTATATATATATATATATATACGTTGTAAATTTACTCGCTTTCATAAGTAAAGAGTTTTTACTGAAATATAATTATAATTTTATTTACGATGGTGTTAAAATTTGGAACAGATTGGTTCAGTAGTTTTTGTGGTTAGTGGTCACAAACCAAAAATGGCTTGTCTTTTTATATAATAGTATATATAATCAATTATTCACAAATAAATTCTTTATATTTATCTAGCCTTACTGAAATTAAATAATAATATTGACTCCATTTGTGTACCGCAATGCAGACCGTTCTGATTTAAATGGCAATGTAAGCCGCTAACGAGCATCCGAGCGGTAATTAAGTCCTCTTATCTCCGCATACATTTCGTATTTAATTTATCTGGCGACAGTTTCTGTCTTTTTTTTTTCTGTTTAAAATTTGAGCAAATCGGGCACGGGGTTTAATCGAATGGAAATTTAATTTGTCGGAGATTGCAAGAGTAATTTATTTTATCATGTGAGGATTGAGCTCAATTTAAATAAACAATTTTTAATATCAGAGGGAACTTTTTTTAAAATTTATAAATCGTTGTTCTTATATTTATATCAATGGAAAATGTATATAAAAAACATATTTATATTTAAATGAAGCATTGATCAATGTATCCTAATAGTTTTTTTTAGAATTAAAATTGACTATATAAAATTAATAAGCTGAGAAAAAATAGTTTTAGGAAAACTAGGGTTATATAGAAATATTCTAATTCATACATTTGTTTATAAATAAAGAGACCTAATTAGAATTCAGGTCAATAATTAAAAATAGTTAAAAGTATTTCCTATGGTCTGGTATTAGATATTTTTGACAAAGATATGTCTTTTGGCCGGAGGTCTATAGTTTTCTTGTTTAACGCTTTTTCAACCCCCAAAATGTGTTAAGTTTTTCTTTACATTCAAAAATGTAACATTTTGACACCCTTTAGGATATGTGACGATAAATTCCGGTTATGAAATTTAATGGAGAATATTGGTTGTTATACGACATTTATTGCTATGTAAGAGAAATTGATATGGTATAGAAGAGAAAATGACATAATACTAGACTTTTTTATTCGTTGAAGTTTTCAATGTTTTTAGTTTCAAACATTTTTTTTTTTTTTTTTTTTTTTTTTTTTTTTTTTTTTTTTTTTTTTTTTTTTTTTTTTTTTTTTTTTTTTTTTTTTTTTTTTTTTTTTTTTTTTTTTTTTTTTTTTTTTTTTTTTTTTTTTTTTTTTAATCTGTTTCAATAATTCATTCCTTTAAACATTTTGCTCTTAAAAGAAATATTTATATTTACTTTAAATGTGTATAAACAATATAATAAAATATAATATAATAAAAAATATTTATATAATTCTAAGCATTTAAAAAGCTTTACCTTGGGCTTTTAGGTTAATTAAGTCCTATTGTTATGGAAAAAAAATTAATGCACTCGGTTTTAATTTCAAGGAGTTGTAAAATGTTTTAAATAATGTTTAAAATTCCAATATGAAAATAGAGGTAAAAGTTTTAACCTTAAAAATAATTTGTATTCAGAGTTATGGGTTATGAATTTATTCAAACTTTTAAAAGGCTTGGAAAACTGTCTAAATACAATTGGTGAAACAAATGCTTTCCATTAGGGCTAAAAGCTGCCTAGTCAGAATGTTTTTTTTTTTAAATAACGTATTTGAAAGACAAATTGTTTAAATTTAAAATGCCGTACTTCTACTAATACTGAGGAAGTGCTTTTTTTATTCCCTCTAATTTTGTATATATATATATATATATATATATATATATATATATATATATATATATATAAGGGTTGTTACAATTTTATTTATTTATTTTTAATTGTGTTTCAGGTGACACTAAAAAAAAAAAACGTTGATAACAATTATAAGCATATTTAATCTTTAAAAAGCAAAACAAAAAAAAAACATGACAGATAATCTTATTTAAGTTACTGCCACGTTTCTTAGTAAGCCAATGAATTTCTTGTCACATTAAATTCTCTCATTCCTCTCGGAACAGATATTAGTTGGAACCAATATTAGTTGGATTCTACATACATTACCAAATAGACAAGAAACCGTTCGCCTTTTCGACTTCCTTAACATTCACCAACGTTCATAGCTTCCAATAAATACAAAAGAAAATTTCACATTACAATAATGAAACCTATTTGGAAACACACTGTTGTGCCCTGAGGCTCCACTGAACCATACAATTAGAGTGGGATATAAGATGATCCCTACTTTATAAATGACTTCGAAAATTCCTTAATGCTCCTTACTTGACCGCAAATAAACTTTTCCACAAAGATCTTAATGCTCATTGTTGCTGATTTAGCCCTTACCCGAAACCTATCCTTTCATAGTTAAGTCTATAATCACACAAATCCACTAGCTTCTGTACTTAGGTTCTATTCCTGATATCCCTTCGAAGTATCTGAAAAGAAGTTGGCTTCGAGGCCCTCCAATATGTAACTTTTATTGATGTGCTACCAATTGATGGTTGCTTTACCAGCAATCGACTTGTTATTATATCCATTATCTTCACTTTTATTTGATGAATTTTCTGTGTACAGTTCTAAAGTGGGTTTTTCATTTCAATCGACAGACAACTGGCATTTTAGATTAGAAAATAAACAAGGTTGAAAGAATGTAAGGGTTTCAAACCTGACTTTTTTCATTCAAACCAATATAGCTCCTTAGTGGTAGGTTCCTGCGACAAATGTTATAAAATAACAAATATTCTCTATTACATTTCTGATCAGAAAACTGAAGACGAATTTTCGATCCGGGCTTTTCAACAGAGCTAGAGTGTGTAAAACTGATTATGTAAAAAACGCTACACCAACAATACTACCAAAAGACGTATCCATGCCAATTAAATAAATTACATATAACGAGTATAGAAAGAATGAGATTTTATTTTAATGTCCGTACATAAATTTTAATACATCATCATAAGTCATTTTTAATTAGGAATTGTTTTTTTCTTCACATATTTATACCTTATCGGTACATTTTTAACGCCATAACAGAAACAAGCAATGACCCTATTCCGAAGAACGAGCACAGCCCTACGTAGCAGAGAGATACGGCCTCCATGTTCACCATAAAACAATCCGCATCAGATATTCCGGAAGGGCGCTACCTCGGGAGAAGAATAACAAGAGGACGCACTCCTGTGTTTATTGCTCTGTGTATGCTTCCGCCTACTTGCTATTGGACCATAAACCATCTCCCCCTTTATGTATACACCGACCTTTTCACTTGCTTAAATCTTTTTTTTTTCTGTTTTCTGTTGGCCTTTTAAATCTTATAGATTGATTTTTATTGGTCTGAAATATTTGTCATGTTTGTGTCTACGTATATAAAAATTGAATCATTCTTTACCGGCTGTTTGTATCGTTTATTTATTACTTTTTTGTTTTTATCAAATCTATAATATTGCATCTATACTATTATATAAAAGGAAAAGCCATATTTCGTTTGTGATCACTAATCGCAAAAATTAATGAACCAATCTGTACCAAATTTTAACCACGTCATCTTCATAGTTCAAGGAAGGTTTAGCAATAATATAATTTAAAGATTTTCAATTATATTGCCACAAAAAAAGCGATGAATATGTGATGCGCAGAGAAGTTTGATAATCGACCGATATGTGGCGAGCAAAATTCGAGAAAAACACAGTATACACAATTAAGAAGTATAGTTAAAGTTACGGTGTTATAGTGAGCTTGAAATTTATGATAAAATTTACTTCTTTTTCAATTCAGTTGTTATTAAAATAGCTGTAGACATATGGAACGACATGTGGATCCCAGTGAAGTTTAAAAATCGGTCATCCTGTAACAAAGTTTGCAATGGTAAAACTATTAAATTCAACTGTACCAAATTTTGACTACATCTTCATAGTTCTAGAAAGCTTTAGAATAACAAATTTTACTATAATAATAATTAAAATTTATAATCATGAATGCCAGAAACGAGGTTTGCCAAACTGTCATATACTTTTATTAGGATTGATGGATTAAATGCCACTTACCATATTATACCATTTAATCCATCAATCCTAATTGTATTGATCCTTCTATATCATCATGCGTACCTCAAGTTATACTTTTATGACTAGAAATTTAAATCTAACCAGATGAAATCGATGAAATTATTCCTGCGCAGTCGCATGCTTTTACCTACTCTTCAAACACTTAAACAACGCATTTTTCATCAGGTTAAAAATCTCTGTCATGCGTGACAATATCACTGAAGAAAAAATGCTGAATTTCATACTTTACAAGATTACAAGATTTTTCCAATTAAATTCAATTAATTAGTTAATTAGTTAAAATAATCAATTACTAATTGTAAGTTCTTTATTTATGAGAGCGGGCGAATCCGCGATGTGGCGTTCGTTTGTGATCACTAACCAATAAAACTACCTAACCAAACTATACCAAATTTTAATCACACCATCTTCATAATTTCAGGAAGGTTTAGCATTAATTTACAGATTTTCAATTAAATTAGTATTTAAAAAAAAAACAATAAATATGTGGATTCTAGTAAAGTTTAAAAATCGATTCTATTCTGCAAGAGATATTACAATGGTATGATGTATCTAGAGCTTTAAATTCATTATAAAATGTACTTATTTTCAATTTAATTGTTTCTGAAAAGAGATAAATATGTGGTGCGACATATGGAGTTTGAAGCTTGACTGATATGTCGCTAATAATTAATTACTATCTGTCCGTCTGGATTACCAACTCATACATTAACATTAAAAATTAGATGTCAATTGTGTTTTTAAGTGACATTTAACTATCTAATCTGTTGAGTTTATAACTCTCACTGGAACTGCGACTGAAGAAATCACATTTTTTCTTGGAATCCCAATAACTCCTACTAACCTACCATTTCAATTCAAACAATTAAAATTTTCAACGATAGTTTCTTTTGCTATTACAATTAACGGATCGCAAGGCCAGGGTTACGAAAACGTTTTAGATGTCTTCGGAATGATTTTTTCAGTCAATTATATGTAGGGCTTTCCAAAAGTAGTAGAAAACCTAACAATAAAATAATTCTTATAATTTCAGGAGACGAAACTCGAAATGAAATTGTTAAAATTGTCTTAATTTCTTTCCTTATGGGGGCTAGCGAAGTCGTGACGGGAAATGCTAGTTTCTACATAAAACCAATTTCGTAACAATTATATTTATTATTAATGTTTGGATAAGAATAAATCTTTTTTAATCTTAGTTTATCATTTCTATTTTAATAAACATTGTAATCCTGATTCTCTCTTATACGTCATCGAGGAAGGAAATGAGAAAATATTACAGATGAAAAACAAATTCAAACACTAAGTTAACTATTAATGGCAACTTGTTTTAATTTTTTTTAAATATATATATTCTTTATTAATTGAACGCCCAATCAATGTGTTGCATGTCATATCTATTGCTTTTTTAATTCAGTTGTGACCTTTGGCGTCAAAAGTACTTTCAATATTTACAATGAAAGGTTTTATTTTATTAACGAATTGGACCATTATTAAAGATGTGCCAAATAGTCGGGGAGCCAAAAAATCGTCTGCTTCTCTTGTCGTAGACTGGTCGTTAAAAATCGCCGAACAATCGGCCATTTTTATTCATTTGTATTTTTATACTTTAAAAAAGGTTGATTTAAATGGATACATGGACTTCATTGATCATAATTTATATTTTAGATTCATCTCAACAGTTTGCTATATTATCCAGGAATAGTTAATCTTTTTTTATAATCAATTCGTGAACTTTAAGAAAGATAATGATACTAAAAAATAATAAACTCAAAAACTCTCACAATGCAGCGTGAAAAACTTACCTAACCTACTATTTTTAATTCCAGTTTAGATTTTGAGTCATAATTAAACAATATTAATTCTTAATTTAAATATAATATGAACACGAAATGGAAACTGCTTGTTTAGCTCCTTACATACGTGTTTATTTACAATTACATGTAAGCTATTCTTGTGTTTAATATATATTACAGATTCTTCATAGGTCGTTAAACACGATACCTTTTCCGCGAGATTGTATTTTGAATTTCTCCTTCTATGTTCTTGTAAAATGTGATGAACTTCTATGTTGTGTAATGTAAAATGCTGAAGTCTGCTTTATTTATCTAAATAAATAAGGCCGTTTAAACACTGGTACGTTAGTAAAATAATTAAAGAAGAAAATATAACATAAACAAAAACCTATAGCTACATGTACAGACGGCTATATACTATAAACGAAGCGCCCCGAACATTGCCGATGTCACCCGAATTCCAACGGAAACAATGATCGGCTTGGTAGACAAGTTGGCAAAATAATTAGTCTTTTTTCTAGACGACTAGATGGCCTAAGTAATAGCGACCTATCTCTAATCCTTACTATAGTACTGACAATATATTTCTAAATGTGTATTAACGCTGTATCGGAAATTCAATGAAAGGAAGTCATTTCAATCGCGTGTCCAGTTAATCGAACTGACCATAATTGAAAGTGATGACCCCCAGCTGGGCGGGAATAGTGAAGGGTAGGAAGAATAGAGAATAGATTAGCGGGAGCTGGGGGACCGTTAGGGGGATGTGTGACGTCATAGGTGTGACGTAACGCTGTCCTTTGTCAATGACGTGCGCTTCTCCGAGAAGCTGAGAAACGCTATACCTTCCATTTGCTAAAAGCTTTCTCTGTCAGTCTATTTGCTAGATGTCTCTCTGGACCTATCCATCGATTGCCTGTCTACTGTTGTTTAAAATATATATTAAAAGAATCTCTAAGGATAAATAAATAGTTGCTAGTTTGTCTCTGTATTATTAAAAAATAAAAAAATAAATAAATAGAAATGAATGAAAATCTTGGAAATTAACATACGATTCATAAATAGTTAAGTTTCCACCGGTCGCGCCAATTTCTGTAACACGAGTGGTCGCGCGTTGTACAAAGTACAGAACCCTGTTTTTAATCCGTTTTTGTCCAAATTTTTTATTAAATCTATCAAATAAAATATTTTGGCCATTCAGGGTTTAAAATAGAATATATATACAGTATGTTATCTGAGAGTTATGTTATATTTTGAACGAAAATGGAAATATGTTTATGATTGAAAATAATAAAAAACAAATTTATAACTAGATATTTTTATTTACAATATTACAGTCAAATATAATTATTTATAAAATTAACATTTTTTCATTTATACTTTTTCCATTTCTTTTATTTATGGTGTTTAATGTTCTGATATCTGTATCATAAATGCATTTATAAAACTGGTTTTGTTGAAGCTATATTTATTTATTGATGATTATTGTTTGTAATTGTTAAAGTAAAAATTTCACTGTTGTATTTGATTTTTTTTTTTTTTTTTTTTTTTTTTTTTTTGTCTCACCATAATAATCAGTAAGTGTGATTAATGTGATAATTATACCAACTCAAAATTCAAATATAACTTTGGTGCATTATAAAACTATTCATTAATACCTTTATTATGTTTGTTTTCTCTTGTTCTCAGACCAAGGACAGCCATTAAATGTACTAAATGTAAAAAAAACAAAAAACAATACTACTGATGCCAAGTAAAATTCAATACCTCATTTATTTTAGCCTATTTTTTTAGTTGAGGAATGATACGGCTCATTTCTCATCTTTGGTACTTCTCGTCGAGAAATATTCTGTATTCTATTCTAATCCGATGTTGTTATAATGCACTTAATAATGTATACTGGGTTCCATTACTGGGAAGATCATATAATAAATCGCATTTTCTTATTAAAATGTTATGTTTTTTTTGTTTATGCGATATTTGACAGACTATAAATCTGCTTTGGATATTGAATATTATTCAAATATTATGCCAGTGGTTATCATTATATTCCTAATGTGTTTATTATATTATTTTATTGCTTTCTTTTTTTTCATTATTTTATTTCCTTTCTTTTCGTAATTCCTTCATTTTCTGTTTTTGTCAATTTTTCAGATCATTTTTACTGAATTATAGTGAAATTTCTTTTAATGCGGAATTTTGGCAGTGAGTCTAACCTTTGAATAAATAATATTTTCCGATAGTTTTCCTATCAGAAATTTAATGAAAAATATATTTTGCTATGTAAAATTTGTCGCTAGGACCTACCGTTTTGTAGCTACAATATTAAATAATGACACATTTCGCCTACATTTTTCAAGTATTGGGGCTTCTTTGATCCGCTCCTGCTCTGTTGGTGTTGCTTGGATCGAAAATTTGACAAAAGTTTCCTTATCAGAAGCAGAATATAAAAAAGCAGCAGAACACAGATAAACATACCCGTGATCTATTGTTTTTCCCAGTCAGAAAGGATTTTTCTTTATTAAATTAAAACTTTACTGTTTAGTTTTATAAACGTAGTGGCTTGGAGCTTTGGAATTCTGATATCCATTAATGTATAATATTTGACTATTTTGGAATAATTAAAACTAATTTGATCAATATTTTTAGTTTTTATTTTATTTTATTTATTTATCTTTTTTGTGCTAGTGTATTTATTTAAGAACAGAGGGCTTTACCCCCGAAAAGGTTGACTGTTATAAGAAATTAACGACAGAGCTGGGAAATCAATTGATCTGCCACGCCCTACCACACCCTGTCCTTTCTAGTTTTATCTCTCGCCTTCGATTGTGCATGGTACTTTCTATAATAGGAATCAATTTAAAGTAATTAATTTTACACTAGGCATAAACTTAAATAAAAAAATAATTGTTCTTAAAACAGATTTGGAAATACCTTTTTAATACTAGTTTTTGTTATTAAATTGTTAAATTATGAAGAGTCGTATTCTGATATTTATCAAACAAATAAGAGGTTTCTCCTAACATAGTTTTATTTTTTGCTTTGTAGGAGGTCAGTTTCACAACTCAAATATTTCTAAATATTACCATATTTTTCTTCTTTTTTTTTATTTTCGAGTTAATACAGATAACAGTAATCAAAATCTTCTACAATAGTTATCACGCAATTTTTAAGCTGAGTTTTAGACCTAAGAAATATTTAATTCTGTATAAAAAGTACAGTAAATTGTTAAAAGAAATCGATTTGTTGTTCATATGAAATGTCCATTTTCACAGGAAAGAACGTTTAGTACAACTTTATGAAATTTAAAAATATTTCATATATATTTTTTCCAACATCGATTTTTCAACCCAGAAGAGAAAACTTCTGGGTTTCGTAAAGAAGTAAAGCCAGAAAATTTATACTAAGAAATAAATTTTAATCTAGCCTGGTGGGATTTGAACCCATGACCTTCAGTACCATGCACACTGAGATCCTTGCCCCAACTCGCTCGGCCGTCGAGTCCCCTTATTGAATTTTAATGAATATTAGGTATATCTAATTTAATTTTTTTAAAGCTGTAATCTTTGAAAAACATATAGTTTTATATATATGAACGAATAACTGAAAAATTGTACGCAAATTTTTGTGTGATTTTCCATTGATTAGGCTAAAAAGCTGATATTTTTTCATAAATCTCCAATATCAAAGTACGGTTCTCCAATTTCCTTTATAGCCGATGTCAGCCAGTTACTTCTCAAATAAGAACCACCCAAGAGATGAGAATTCCTTTTCGTATTCGATGGTCAAATATTCAATACAATCTGGGATTGGATCCCTTCCCCCCATTCGAGGAATTAAAGGTCTTAAAAGGGCCGGTTTACTTCTGACCTTTAAATATTGAGGGTAGGCTACACAACCCTTAGCGCTGTAGTTTGCCCAAAGGTAGTTGGGTTAGTTTAATATTTCAAACAATATTTTAGTAGGGTCTATGTTGCCTTCCAATAGGACATTTCCAAAGCTATAATATTTGATCCTTAATAATTTATTTCTTCTATCATTTTTAAATTATACTGGTCTAATTATATCTAGATTAAAACTATAGATATTACTTTCAAGGGGAGGACACACTCAGTCTCTCAAAGATCTTGTTGGCATTTCTTTCGGAGGTTCCTGGTAAAAAAATATTAAACAAGCACTTTCCCATTTCGACTCATGGGACCTAGATATACGAGATAAAAATAGTTAAATATCATAAAAACTATTTTTTTTTTTTAATATCTCAAGTTTAAAAAATAATATCGACATGATTCTTACACCGAAACTATTATATTTGTGTGCAGATTTAAGGAAAAACTACTGCCGTTTCAAAGATTTTGGTTTAGATTAATTTGATTTAAAAAATAATAATAATAATAATAATTAGATCTTCAAGCAAACTTTTATAGATTTATTTACGGCAAAATACGTATCTAATATTTTTTTGATCAGTAATCTCTGAATGAAAGAAATGCCAACATCAGTAAGAACCTGGTTGTCTCCTCCCCTTGATAGCAAAAATATTTACGTATTAAAATAACATAGATAAAATATAGTTATATCTGATGTATAACATTTTTACATTATTAGTATTATTATTAGTATACAAATAAATAAAAAAAGCGCGTTTATTTCTTTCATACGAGGAAAATTAGAAACTTACGAGCGCCACCGTTTCGTCTCTGTATTACTTGAAAAACAGCTTAGTTGTAGTTTGTGGACGAAGGATTCCATTTGTGGCATGTAGACAAAACTGGCTGCAACAGTTTGCTTTTTAAATACAAAAGCGTCTCATTCTAAACAAGTGACTAAAACTCTTGTATCCAATCCTTCACAAACGGTCTACATTAAAACATTTATAAAATTAATAAAAATCTTAAAATTTCGTTATAAAAATTGTTATGTAAACAATGGCATTAGCTAATGTATCTGTGGAAGCCCTGTAATTCGATGAAGGTAAACCTGAAGAAAGCTATCCTGTCTAAGGCTGGTCATAGACCTAGCTCCTACATCCTAGAATCTTCATCCTATTAGCCGAACTAATTATCAAACACCATCTCTTAGGTGCGTAAATGATTTGTGAAGTTTAAGCGAGCGAGTCGAGTACATTTTAGTAGCTATTAAAAGAGGAAA
The DNA here is from genome assembly GCA_003667255.2 of Euschistus heros. Lineage (NCBI taxonomy): Eukaryota > Metazoa > Arthropoda > Insecta > Hemiptera > Pentatomidae > Euschistus > Euschistus heros. The sequence continues at coordinate 1,634,634 of RCWM02000057.1, read as the reverse complement.
GAAGTGGGACGCGAGGCCGTTGATCCGAGCTGCAGTTTGTGATGGCGTTAATAAGCTTGCACTTTAATTATTCATATTCTAATCTTTAGATGTCTACTTTTTTTTTTTTTTTTTTTTTTTTTTTTTTTTTTTTTTTTTTTTTTTTTTTTTTTTTTTTTTTTTTTTTTTTTTTTTTTTTTTTTTTTTTTTTTTTTTTTTTTTTTTTTTTTTTTTTTTTTTTTTTTTTTTTTTTTTTTTTTTTTTTTGCAAATTACTAATGATGAGCCAACATATCGGTAAAACCAACTATTCGGCTGCTTTTGTAACCGGCCGTTCTTTTCATTTATATTTATACACTTAAAAATAGGTTGATTGATAACAAAACTAGACCTTCATTGGTTATAATTTTTATTTGAGATTCGTCTTTACAGTTTTTTATTTATTCTAAAAATAGAAACTCCTTTTGAAGATGGAGGTAGTTGGGGTATGCATTCATAGTTACACAGCAATTAAAAATAAAATTTAATTTATAGTGACAACGTCTCGGCCTACAATCTAAAATTCTTCAGGGTTTCATCGTAGGCCAAAACCTCGGCACTATACATTAAAATTGTTTTTGAATTGCTGTGTATCTATGACTGCATACCCCATCAAACTATATCTTTATTAGTTTCTCAGTCGTAGAAACACCCTATCAATATGAAACTCTTTTCGTTTTTATCGAATTTTAAGAAAGATCTTGATACTATCAAAAATAAATTTAGATGTTTACAAAACTTCATAAATTCTCGTAAGGTGGTTAATTGTCAATATTCTTAGTTTCTTTTAAATTTAATGTTCTATTAGATGAATCTTAAACATCTCTACGAATAATTTCAATGTTTATATAACAGTTTTTCTTAAAACTTTTCTGAAGTTTATTTTCCTAAATTGAGAAAGATATGAAGCTTCAAGACGAAGTTCCACCGAAACAAAGTTAAAAATGCACATAAATAATGTGCCTCTGAAGGGTCTAAGGCGAAGGCAGTCTTCGAGCTCATTGATTCTTTGTCTTAAGGCATATTTCTTATTTATGTTCTAGTATTCTTAGAAATGAGGCGTAAAATTCCAAATAGCTGTTTGATAAAGGTAAAGGTATCAGGAATAGTGTGTGTAGTGCCGTTTTCAATGTGATTTAATTACTTTTGGGAGAAAACCTACCACCTAAAGATAGTCTAGTAGAAAAATATTTTTTTTAAAAATCTGGAAATTGGACTTGGCTGGTTTTGGAATTCTACGACTCATATCTTATATTAACTATAGTATGACGTTATTTTTATTTTCTTAATCTGAATTAATAAAAATAATCTTTTTTATGGGACACATTATAAAATAAATTATTTTCGAGTATAATAAATTCAAAAAATATGATTTACAAAACTGTAATCCTGATATACAGTTCTTTACAGATGAGGGACGTGGTCGCTTACGTTAGGTAAGAAAAACGCCTTTTATTTTTCGAAATAATGTATTGCATATTATTTTAGCCCAAAAAGAAGATGAACACACGGAAGGATTTAGATGGTTTCACATTGCAGAATTGCGAGATTTTGTCCAGCCATTATACTACACTATACTACGTGCAATAGTATTGCAATATTATAGTAACAGGGGCACATAAAGTTAGATTTAATAATAACCGAATTCCATAAAAAGAGATTCAGCTTTGAGGCTTCGAATAAACATCCAAACATCGAGACATAGATGGGAGGATTGTGTCAGAGGTTATCTTGGAGATTTTGGTTTTTATGTGTTGAAGGAAAGTGTGTGGTCAGAGATTGATGATGGCAAACAGCTTTAGGGTCGATATATTTATTTGTTTATGTCTTTCTATTTATTTATTATTTATTACGATAAATATTTTATTTGCATCTGTCTGAATATCGAGATAATAAGTGAATGTAAGAAAATTAGTATTTTAAAAAGAAGCAGTGAAATTTATAGTAGTTTTAAAGTGTTTGTTTGAATATTTTCACTTAATCCAAGATTTTTTTATGACTTGTTAGTAATTTTCAATGTAATTCAAGTGGGGGATAACCATATAATCATGCATTCATGCTGAAATAGTTCAGCCCCTGTTCAAATTAAATTTTGCATGTGAGTAAGACAAAGAGGCCACCTGTAAGGTAATGAGCTCCATCCATCTTGCCTTAAAGCTCGCGTTCGGTAGCGCTTAAACCGTGTGTCGTCCGCGGTGGCTATGTCGCTTATTGCATAATCAGCTCTTGCTTCTTTGAAAGTGTTTAAAGATATTCTTTGGCAAAAGTTAGTTAATATTAACAATTTAGATAAATTTCAATGTATTAACACTATATATTTATAAATATACATTGACCTTCAAAAAGTCGTTTTTATGAGGAAAGTTAAAAAATCAATGATTACAAATAAAAGCATTTAAATACTCCTCGCTGCAATCTATACACTTTTTTAAAATAATTAAATATTTGGCCGGCCTGAACGATATTAATCTTAAACCGTTTCGAAGCCTTAACGATTTTTTAAAAATAAAATCCACTAAATAAAATTTTCAATTGGAATCCTTTCGACTTTCGAGATTTGGAACGCTTGAAGGTTGGAATGATTTAAAAACAGTCTCTAAATTCATAAAGTATATACACTTGTGTTTAAATCGGTAAAAGCAGTTTTGAATTCCATTTAATTAGAAAAGCGCTGAAATCAAAGTAAGCAACTATAATTATAAAAACGACAGGATTTTTTTAACGACCTTGTCTAGTTAATAGAATTACAATCATTATCAATTTGAAACTACAATCACTTTGGCCTAAGTCCTACTTACATTACGCCTGAAAAATCAAAAGATACGGTGGTTCTTCGTTACTTATATTCTTCTAATACAAGAAGGCTATTTTCAAAAATTTATATTATATTAAAAATTAATAACACATATTTTTTAATTTTAAGTAACTCAATACAACATGATGTAATGATAATGACATTCTTTAATCCTTTGCTAAATCTTAGAATTCGTAAAATTAAAAAAAGAAGTAAATAAATGATATATTTTAATTTTAGTTGATCATTTCTTGTTTTATAAAAACCAAATAAATGTTGAAAATAGGTTAGCTGAAAGGTCTTCCTCACCACTTTAGCGATTGAAGATATTTATTTAGTTTAACAATGTAAAGAATTTTAAAACATTCCAACCCACAGCTCAGTCATACATGTAAGCTCTCAGGTTTTCTAGTCTTGTTTCCTTCGCAAATCCTTCCACTTAGGATATCCTTCCCAGACTATCTGATCAGGCTTTTCATGAATTCTGGATGCTTTCCCTCTCAGACGAGGATTCTGGACGGACAGCACTCTCACCGAAGGAGGATAGAGATCCCTTCTGATCGGATAGATACGGTTGCGGTCTTCTAAATCTGGATCTCCAGGAGAATACTGATGGAGTCTGCCCAACTTTCTTACAGTTCCAGTCCATGCATTTACATTGCCACTTCGCACCCTGTGTATTTACGGCTTTGAGCAAATTAAATCTAAAAGGATCTTATTAACATACGACGATTGTTTTGAACACTTATGGCAAGGTTTTTAAGGAAATAAAGAAAAATTATCTTTATTCTGGGGCACCTGGTCCCCTAAGAATAAAATAATGATACAATAAAAAGGCATTATTGTCTGGCTACATATCAGACAGCATGTAAGATTATAGTTTATGTAGATTATAATTTAAATACTTATAAATGTATAAGGTAGATATTTAAAATAAATAGCTAATCTTCGAGTTTGTATAAAAAACATTCTTACACTTATATTTTATTACATAACTTCGGAAGATTGATGATTTAGGAGGTGGATGAATAAATTATGTTTAAATGAAGTGAGAGAAGGTGCATTACAAGTTGAAAATAAGGATGGTAATCCAACAAATGATAAAGGATTTAAAAAAAAAAAATCAGTTCGATGAGAAGGAATCTGGTATATAGGTTGAAATATGGTATTCACAAGATGAATAGAAAAATGAAGGGCAAGGATTGTCTCCGAAAACTTGGACAAAGTCACCTTAAATCAGTCTATCAGCAAGTGGTGTGGGAGCTCTGGGTATCCCCGAAATGAATCTTTTAAAGGAATTCTTTTATCTTTTCAGCCTCATTTCGAGATCTCCAGGCAGTCCTTCGTATACTAAGCATCCATGATCCATGTGGGAAAGGATGAGGGAGGACACTAATAATTGATGGGTATTGCGTGAGAAATATTAACGGAATCTTAAGAGCTGTTTAGGGATTAAAATGGTTTTTCGGGTAATTTAGGAATACACTTATTCCAAAACAGACGTTGAAAACTATTCCGAGGTTTTAGATATAGTTTATGAACAGAATAGGAATGTTATTGAGATAAAGCGGTAATTGGTTTTCATCTAATATTTCTATAAATTAGATAAGCATTCATAAACGGTAAATTCCATTATCTAATTTATGCTCTCTTTTTAGATTTTTGTTTCGTTTTATTGTTCACTAGTGCTTTTCCTCATAAAAATTAACGATTTTGTGTTTATAACCCAATTTTATGATTCAACCTACAAATACTGTTAATTTTACGAGCGTGCCATTGACATTACTAGTAACTATAGAATATCGTATTGCTGAATATCTCCTATATCTGAACTTAGTACAAGGACTTATATTGAATAATTTTTCCTTTTTTTAAAATTTGAAGTATAAAAAACATCTTGAAACTAGAACCTAGTGTTTCTGTGACTCAATAATTCCTTTACAAATACAAATAGTCTGTATTCTTTCTTTACAAATATCTAAAAATGAAAACAGTGCTCCATTCAATCTAAAAACTAATCCTGGACACAGACTCATTCGGATTTTTGGGTGGTGAGTGAATCAGTTACAGAGAATGCGTCCGGTATCTATGTTTAGAGGGTTTGTCAGGATTTATGTGAAGGTGATTTTTGCGCATCGTAATTCCGAAAAGATTGATTTAGTTGCTGTTTCTAAAAAATTCTTCAATAAAATCTACTTTATTATCAACCAGTTCCACTTAAAATTTACCAGTTCCACTGTTATCGTCAATAACAGTTTTAGATTGCTACATGAAACATCATGCACTAAAGTAGTGCCCAGATTTACATAACTTAGTAAAATAGTTTAAACCATCAAGATATTATGTATATTATTTTGAGCTATAGAGTTCGAATAGCGTAAAAACTGCCAAGGGCATTAAAAAATATTAATAATTATGGTAAAATAATTCTTTAGGAAGTCAGAAGCGGAGTGAGCTGAAATTTTACTCAGCCCCTGGATGATCTTTCATTTGTTATGTTTAATTCTTAAAATTATAGTAATCTGAATTATAACATTCCCTATCTTTATCTAATTAGTTGAATTACATAACGACCTTAAACCTCAAAAAACAATAAACTGGAGTTATCCAGCTCCAGGTTAATTTAATTTTTATTGGTGGCGTTGGTTAGAAGTAAAGTAGTTTTCTGTGGTTTTCAATTTTAGATTCTCTTTATTATGATTGATTCCTTATAATATATGAGAATATTTTCAGGTCTTCAAACATCATCATCAAATAATGTCCTAGTTTTTGTTTTTGTCTGTAGTATTCTTTATCAATTAAGTAAGAATTATTGTTTTCTTCTCGTTGCGTTCCGAATCTTCTACGTTGTATCATATAAGTTGAGTGTACTGAGATAAAGTCAAAAATAAAGTTTATTAGTTGTAAAACTTTGTTTTGTCCAATTTTTTCGGCCCGTCTGTATGTTTTTCTATTCCATCCGGCCCGCCTAGATGTTTTTCTATTTCATCCGGCCCTCCCTTTAAAAAGTTTGCCCATATCTGGTCTACATACTAAAGATTTTACTTTGAATCAGTTATATATATAGCTGTTGATGTCAAGTATTGTGAGAAGAATTGTTTTTAAGTATATAGTGGTTATATTGAGAAAATGTAATTTTCTTCAGTTTATGGCAATATGATGTTGAGACCATATCGAAATGCAATATATTCAAGATTAGCGATCATATTCGAGATTACCTTGGTAATTACTGATTTTGGGCCTTAAAATCATTTTTGATTTCGGCAAAACACGTATTTGGATCATCAGTCATCAATGTGACATCAGGAAAATATTTTCATAAATTTTTGGTTATGGTGATTTTTTGGGAATTCTCAACCCGTAAGTTGCCCCACTTTATGAAATATAGTGTTCACTAACTAATAATTAATTTGATACGGTCTAAGATGGAATGAATATGGATAGTTACAAATATTGAAATAGTTAACACCTATTCCTGAATTTATAACACTAATGAAACGTGAAATTTCACATAGTATTGGTACTTCATGGCCGAAGTACTAAAGAGGCTTTGAGGTACTTGGCTGCAGTAATTAGTACCGCGGGGATATTGCCTCGTATAATTGGGCGCTAAACACCGATGCTTAATTAGTGAACGCATCATCATTCGCAGGGGGGAGGGGCAGGGGAAATGCAGTCTGGGAGCAGTCTGGAGCAACGGACTCTCGTCCTAATTCTTATCTTCACTAATACCTTATGCCTTTTACCTACTAGTTTTTGTTGACAACGTATTTATATGTATATATGTGTATTCCATTAACGTGGAATTACAAGTGAAACACACTTACAAGGGGAGGACACACTCAGCCACACCTCACATTGACCAAATGGTTGGCAATTTTCGTTTAAATTGACAAAAACATGAATTACGCTTAGACTGTTAAACGTTTTAACTTCATTTTTCACCCAAAATATAGGGTGGTAATACGCTTGAAATGTCTTTGTTTTCATCATCTTATCTGGTTTCAAACTTGAGTTAAGAATCATTGCAGTAAGTGATAGGGATAACTAGTATGTGATCCATAATTAAATGTTCTAAGAGATTTGTCGTTATTTAAGAAAAATGACAACAAGACTTTTTTAGTCGTTAAAATTTTTGTTGATCAGACAGATCCAAATGTAAATGGATACAGGAGGGGCTTGAAAATGTGTAAAATAGCCATAAAACGTCGCCCATTTAAGAAATCATGTTAGCATAATATTTTTTTTAAATAAATAATGATTGGAGATTATATTGCTATGTAATACACCTTATAAAATCAAAATGTTTTTTCGGATTTTCCAATTTTTTTTTAACAGGTTTTTGTTCATCGAATTTTGCATTTAAATACACCGAAAGAAAGCTGAGGCTCTCCTTTTTCCAGCGATACCTACAAATAATTGCTTGACAAAGTAATGGCGATTTAAAGAAAAGGAACCAATAATCGGTTTAAAAATTTCATTTTCTAGGAAGAGGGTGAAAAAAATGATATTTTTTGGTTTTATTGAATAAACGTCTTTCAATGTTTTTGAGGGTGCTGAATTAGAATCTGATGTCAATTTATGTGTAAAAAAAATCTAAAGAATTAGTTTGCTTGAAAATCTAATATTTTTTTTAGAATTTATTTAACCTAAACCAAAATCTATGAAGCGGCTTTATTTTTCCTTAAATCCACCATCAAAACTAAAAATATTGGTGCAAGAATCATGTCGATATAAAATTAAATGTAAACTCGAGATATAAAATTAATTAGTTTTTTTTTCTTCAGACCCCTTTGTTTTTCATTTTTTCACTTTAATCAATTAAAAATTTTCTTGGCTTCTAGGGCCCATTGGTCGGAACGGCAAAATACGTGTCTAATATTTTTATAAATATATAATGACCAGGAACCTCCAAAAAAATTGCCAACAAGGTCCGTGAGAGACTGAGTGTGTCCTCCCCTTGTTAGTAAAAAAACATTGAGGTATTTTTGAGCTTTAGCCGATGAAAGAATTTTGAATTTATCGACTTTGGTTTTGGCTTTATTATCTATTACAAAAGGACGAGCCATTTTTCGTTTCTGATCACTAAGCTCGAAAGCTACTGAACCAATCTATACCAAATTTTAACCACATCATCTTTATAGTTCCAAGACATTTAGAAATAATAAAATATTTTGATTTTCAATTAATTTGTTATTAAAAAAGCTATAATATGTGGATAACAGTGAACTTTAAAAATTGACCGATATGTGGTGAACGTTATTCAACATGAGATGTTACAAAGGTTTAAAGCACAGGTTAAAAGCGATAATAAAATTTACTTTTTTCATATAAATTATTACAAAAGATTTAAATATGATCACCCAGATAAGTTTGAAAATCGGCATGCCATTCCGAAATAGAGTTTACAATAGCAAAGCAATTGAACCCATACATACCAAAGTATGTATAATCATCTTCGTAGTTATTGGAAGATTTAGCAATAATAAAAATGTAAATGTATGAGGTTTGCCACAATGCCATATACTTTTATGATTAGAAAGTCCAACCAGATGGAACCAATAATATTATTTCTGACAAATAAAAATGATTGAAAATTCTAAATTTCGATCCTTTGATATTTCTTACTGTGAGTAAAAATATGATTCAAGGGGCTTTAGTTGCAAGCACTGATAATGCAGTCTGTTGTCCGGAAGAGTTTCTTAATAGTCTTTATAGTCTTTCTTAATGTCCATCTGAATTACCAACTCGTACATTATAATCCAAAATAGAATGTCCAATTATGCTTTTACAGAATCTTCAAACACCCAAACTAAGTAATAATTACTGCTATACATGAAAATATCATTGAAGAAATAATACTCAATTACATACTATAATACGATATTTTTATCGATAAACTTATGGGAGCGGGCATATCTTACTTAATAAAATAATGTGTGTACCAAAGTAGACAAAGCCTAAAAATCTTTAATCGGCATTTACTGAAAACCATGTTTTTTGTCTTGGTGTGTTTCACTTGTAACCCCATATAAACCACGATATATACAAATATTAGTAAAGTGCTGCTAAAGAGCAGTTCTTTAAAAGTGATTACATGTAATTGTAATAAATTTCTTCACATTTCCTTGATATATCGTGTACTGTTGTAAAAATCAAAAGATAATTTATTTTAAAAAATCGTATTTTTCTCATACTAGGAAAAACAATAAATCATGGATATGTCAATCTATAGTCTACTGTTTTCCAAATTTACATTTTAGAATTAAAAGAATCAATTACATTAAATTAACAATTTAATTAATTGTTAAAACTGTTTTCTATTCGTAAAACTACTTCCCTTACTTCCTTTAGAAGTAATTTATTTTTGTACATTTTAGACAATCAATCTTCCGCAAACATGTAAATAATTAAGCAAATATTTAGAATTATCTTATCTTTTCATATACAGTTTTATTATATATTATTATTTTTATTTTTATTATTATTATTTTTTTTTCTGTCGATAATTATTGACCATAAATACTGAAGCAGTTTATTTTGTAAATAATACGGCCAGACAATCGTACTTATAATTTTCCATTGTTATTATTCTTAGGGGACAGTAAGTCCCAGAATAAAGTCTATTTTTATATTATTTTCATTTAAGCTGAAAGAAAATAGCGGTGTCAAACGTAACTTTTTTTTATTCCAACCAATATAGCTCCTAAACAATACAACTCCTAGTGACAAATGTTTGTCAAAAAACAATATATTCCATTTAATTTCTGATCAGACAACTGTCCACAAATATTTGATCTGAGCAACGCATACCGAGCTAGAGCATGTCAAAATTTGACATTTTTGAGGGTGAAAAAAACTATACACCAAAAATGTATAGACTCTGAGCCAAAAGACATATCCATTTCAAATATAAATTTATGGATGATTTGAAAATAGCATATTCTAAAAAAATTGACAAAAGCTTAAACATCAGCCAGATGTTAATGAACTGTTTTTGGAGAAATAATCTACCTTAAAAGGGTTTTAATTTTCTTTGAGAACACCTAATATTCGTAGCCGATGCTCGCCATTTTTCTACTAGATTAGTCTAGTTAAGGTGTATTTTGTCCTTGAAGAGCTAGTACGATAGCTGAAGCTGCTGCGTAGAGGACAGCTGAGAGTGGTGTGTCCAATCTGCTCTCAATAGCGGGGAATGTACTCAGGAGTTTGACACCGGATCGCTAGTTCAACAGCTGAACCCCTGCAATTACTAGCTCTTTGGCAAACTTTTTCATGATTAAAACAAGGTTTTTAAATTATTTTCGTTAGAAGAATGTGTTATAATAGTTGTAGAAAATAAAATTAATTTCTTCGATCATGCTAGTTTGAATCAGTATACTGAAATCAGTATTCAACTGAAGAATGAAATTAATGCTGGAATGTTATAAAATGTAATATTTTAAACACTTATGTATAATATCATGTTTTGTTTTATAATTCTTTTATTTAGGCCCTGTTTCTAATACTTTATTCCTCAATATTTAACTATTTTATTTGTTTATATATGTCATTCGTATAACTCTGCAGCCAAAGAAGCAGCGATTTCCTCACTAGATGTCAAAAGTATCTATACTCCTTTAGATATAAGCATTATGAGAAAAAAACTCATATAAAAGCGACATAAAGCAATGGAATATGTACCATTGAAAAAACAGGAGAGAAAAAGCGGTGATCGCAAGATTAAAAATTTGCCATAGTAGCCTTACGCATGGCTAACTTTTGTAAGCCTCACCGAAGTTTGTATCTTGTGAGATTAAAGCAGAAACATTCTTAAGGAATACCCACTGTACGAAACATACTTCCTGCAGGAACAGCTTGAAAGAAAACTTCCGACGACGCTTAAGAGATATCAAATCCAATATCGATAAAATTAATAACATTCTCAATATAATTTATCCCAAAACATATAATAAGAAAAAAACTAAAGAACAGGACACTGTAGACTTCGGATGTTAAGTGTCCAAAAATGAATTAATCTAATCTGTAAACTCGTTTTGGAAGTTGAGGACCCCAGTTACAATTCAATCACAATTACTTTTTTATTTATTTATTATATATAATGTTACTCCACACTCGAGAATAGTAAATTTAGGATTGATGAATACATTCATACAATATATAATAACTATATTGAATTTCAAAACATCTGGAAAGGATGAAGTAATCAATACTTATAAAATTTACTACAAAATAATTTTTTACAAGGTTTATTTGCGTAAAATGATTTTGCTATTTATTTAAACCTAACATCTATTATATTTATTACCAAAAATTAAATTTTTCTATCAATTCTATCCTAGTTGAATAGGCATCGCATGATTGGATCGCATGCTTTCTGAGTTAGTTGGGTCTAAATATATCTTTATAACTTCTTCTCTGTGTCACTTTCACTTGCCCTTTCTTCACTATCTATGGTCAATCGGAGTAAATGAATGTTTTTGTTTTTTAAATATTTGCTATTATTGATTAAAATTTATTTATTAACAGCCATTGCTCTAAGGTTAATAGGACATAAACATTTTTAAATGAAGCATTCATTAATTAAATCTCAATGAGAGCATTTTTGTTTATTTATTTATTCTTTCCAATGAAAATTTATTTTGAGATGTATATATATATATATATATATATATATATATATATATTTATATATATATATATATATATATATATATAATATTTTTATAATGTCAAATGTATGAATGAAAAAATTTCTATTTTAACTATGTACATTTTAATTATATTATACCATAATATTTCAGATATTTAGAGGTGCATTATTTTAAAATTTTTCACTATAAAACTATTGTTTTGCAAATCATGGTTTCAAGACTCTTTTCTGAGGAAAAAACTTTGGAATACGTTTAGAAAGTAAATAAAAAATATAAATGATACTTTAAAATGGTGTTATTCTAAACACTAGAAGCCCGAAACGACTAGAAATGGGAGAACAAAAAAATTTCATGAAAATGTTCGGCACAACTGGAGCTAAGTTTGGATCTCTCACTAGTTAGAATATTGACTATTTTGGTTTTACTTATGGGTTATTTAAGTTGTACTTTATTTTCTGTGGACAGTATATTTTTTACTTGTTTTCGATTACTTCAAGATTCTTTAAAATAATCGGATGTTACTGTTCCCGAAAACGATAATGCAACAGAAAAAAAAAATTTATTTGACTAGACATTCATAATTTCTGATCTATAATAGTACAATTCAACTACCAAAATCAGGCTGTGATGTTTTTAATTTATATTATCGGTATTTTTTTTTTAACTAAGTAAATAACATTAAATAATTTCTGTTAAATATAAAATTATTAAGCAATGAGATATTAAAATGAAAGAAAAAAATAAAGCATTCACTATCTCCTGATAGAAGTTATGGTCCGTTGTTCTTACTGACGTTAAAAAATAGCAAAATATTTGAATAATATTTATAATATAATTAATAAATAAATAAAAGCTTAGCATATCCAAAAGTTTGACAATATCAAACTTTGACCGCAAACCTTCCTCCATCAAGATCTGATCTGACGCAATCCTTCCATCTATGACTCTGTCCACCCCTCGCACTTTTACTAGAAAACTCAAAACTAATAACTCTTTATTGAATTCAGTCATTATTAAATTCAGTAATTTCCTCCTGGGACCTAATACCTAGCCTCTTAAAAAGTGGGTACCCTTATTGTGGGAAAAACCTGGCGGTTGAGCGTAGTAAATTCTGGCCAAATCACCTCCTTTCACAACCGTTGGCTAAGAAACAGTACAGCCAACAACAGTAAGTACTGAACCCAAGACCAATGGGTCGTAAGTGGTACAGGTTTTTTTTTTTTCATTAATAAATCCAACGATAAAATATAATAAAACAAAAAAAAAACAGTCTTTGAACTCTGAAATTTGTCTAAAATTTGTATTCCTAGGTTAAGCTCTTATCTTTAAAAGATCAGATTCTTGGTAGATCCGTACTCTATTAATTTAATAGTTTTTTATTTATATATTTTCTATTGATATTTTTTTCAATAAAGATCGAAGTTTTTAGAATAAAAAGTTTTATGATCCCAGATTTTTTAATGCATCGCTTTAAAATGCAATGAAACAAAAAGCTAAAAATATGAAAGATCTAATCGTCTTAAAGTGGTTGATAAAGCACGTGCTCAATTTTAATGATTTTTATCTCATCCTTAGTAGCACCATGATTATTAACAAAATAGTGCTAGCGTGTTATGTTAACGATCTAACTAACTAGATAAAATAGATTGCAAGAGGAGGCTCTACCTCGTTTAATGGCCAGGTCCATATACACAATTCCCTGACCTCCGTTCAGATTTAATATAGTGGCGATAAATTTCACAGCCTAATCCCGACAAAGTAAAGTCCCACAATAGTCCTACAGACTACAATGATCCTAAATCCTCTCTGGCCTCTATAAAGCGCCGGGATATAAACCAGAGCACAGGACCTTCCTCCTGTTTAAATAAAACACCCTGGCGTGTCCTTCCGATCCTTGCTAAGTTCAAGGGGAAACGCTATGACCCAATTCGACCTCAAGTCCGCAAGCCGCTCGATATCCCCGGCTTCGTCGTGCTTAGCCTTGTTACAATGCGGCGTGGAGCAGGGAAGGAGTTTGTGAAATTTGGGAAAGAACTGGTTTTGAGTAGGGGAAAGGGAAAACGTGTTGGAAGAATAGGATCCCAATTCGCTTATGAATAATAAGTTGAAATCTGAAGGGATTAGGTCAATTTAGATATGCATAGGTAAAACTAGGAGTTGACTATTTTTCTTTTCTGTGATATTCAGTTTATTATGGGGTTTTTTGTTCAAATTATTTTCATTCACCAACATTTAAAATATCAGTATTTCGATATTCAGAGCTTCAACAAGTTATTACTTGTCCCATTCGATTGCCAAAATTATTTTAACTTCTTACATTATTTTAAATATAATCTGAATATGTGCTGATGTTTTGAATGTTAAATATTTAAATACTAGTTTCAAATAACTTTTTAATTTACTTTTCGCCCTTCCTTTCCATCATGCAATGCAGGTGTCGACAATAGCAACTCCTTTGATAATCGAATCAATATTTTATATATATATATATATATATATATATATATATATATATATATATATATATATATATGCTATTCTCTATATATATGCTAATTCTATATATATACATAAAGCTTTGTAGTTTGTATATATATACAGGTACTTTGCCTCGATGATTAGCTGAGAGAAACCATTTTGCTGGAGTCCGGTTCCCAAAATTATTTCGGCCCTCAGTGCTTAAAAGGCGGTTTTTGAATAACTAAACATTCGGCAGTCTTCTAAAATCTAAATATCTTAGAAGTAGCGAATAATTCATAAATTTCTTACTGTTTGGCCTAATTCGCTGCCATAGCGGTTACGATAAATTCTACCTGACCCCTCTTTTTGTTTGAACATCCTTAAATACACTATGATGTTTGGAATTTAACGTAGTAAGATATTTTGGATTGCCAATTAAAATTCCTTCATATTTTAATACATTTACTTATTTTTTATTTTTTATGTTTTACACAAAGTGAAATAGAGAAAAAAAGAAAGAAAAAAAAAAGCGAATGGACGATACCTTAATAAAAACTCGAAATAATTATTTGGCTATCCGAATCTTATTCCAGACTTTAGTATATTTTACAATCCCCTATTTATTTATTATTGATCTACCGTGTTTCTGTGTTACAAAAAAAAAAAAAAATCTTTTATTATGAGAGCTCTTTTGAAGCCAGCCATTTTATTGTTACCAGTTTTATAACCAGAGGGATGGTTTTAATTTCTTCAAATTTCAATTTCATTTTTCCATAAATCCTTACTCAATACACTTCACGGATTATATTACTAGTTAAATGAGTAATATACAGCATATGTAATATATAATATAAATTAATTAGTGAATACGAAATAAATTATTAGTCAGGGTATGTAGGCATTATTAATTTTTTAATCAAAATTAATTAATATTACTGCTGTATAAATTACAATATTTTTGGAGTACCGAAAGTAATGACAAACTCTAAACAACAATTCTATACTATGCTCCCTTATTTTTTTACCTACCTCCAATTCTGTATGAAGTATAGATTTCGATGTAAACTCCCTGTCAAAAGTATTGCAACACACATAATTCTCAAGATTTTTCTGGTTTTTACCTTAATCCATACTTCATTTATATTCATAGTGACATTATCTATTGAACATGAGACATTAAGGATCAGACACATCAGTGTTTTCCCCTGCTAATAACAAACGATGGAATTTTAGATATTTTTTTTCAAATTTCCTTTTTCGTTATTTAAAATTATGCCAAGACTAGTGGAAACAGTCATTCAAGCCATAGGGGGTAGTATGTCTTATTAAATATAATTAAAAATTTAAAAGTTAAAATTGTAAAAATAATTTTAAAAAGTAAGTTTTCTAACTTTTTTGTTTATTAGAAGAAATATTGTAATCTATTTTAGTAATAATTTATGTTTATCATAAACTTCAGAACCTTTCTTTCTTATTAAAAAACAGAGGTTTTTGTAAAATTAAAATATTTTAAAGTGTTGCGATACTTTTGACGGGGAGTTTAGAATTTAGTTCCGATCAAGCAGAATGGAAAGTCTTAGAATATCCAACTGAACTTTCTGATAATGAAATTATCATATTTAACAGAAGTCGGTTATAGAATTACCTAGCAGCTTATTACGAAATCATAAATGCTCCCCAAATTCAGTACCAGTTCACAACAGATCAAATTTACCCCTAATTCTATAGAACCTGGCCAGAATTAGATACCTCTGGGAACTGATCTTACACTCAGAACTTGAAACCCGTTCGAATCCATTGGAGCTTGCCCTAGTTCCGTAGCAATCCCTGATAATCTCCTGGGGCGCTTTGAGACGAAATGGCCCCCCCACCCAATTGCCTATTACAGTCAATAAGGTACTCCTGATCGGATTCTGTACCAGCCAACTACAGAATTTCAAGTCAATTTCAAAATCATTAGCCTCAATATTGGACCTGGGATATTATTTACTATTACTGAGTTATAGCAAGGAATGATCCACTCTCGCTATGAGCATTCTGAAATTAATCAATCAGAGCTAAATATTTCTATCCTGAAAATCCATTGTATTGCTTTATAGCTCTGGAGAGCCAAATTATACATATTCAGCATAAGTCAATATTAGCAAAAAAGTAATCAGTTTCTATTTTCATTTCTGCAAGAATCTGTCGATTTTTGGCGCCCGAATGATATCGCTGTCCTATTTTTCCCTGCAAAATGACTCATCCTTTTGAAAATGGATTAAAACTCGTTTTTTTATAGGAAACTTTCTTCCCGTTCATTCCTTCTCACAGGACACTAAACGATATTATTTTGATAGCTCCCAGGATCTAACAAATTTCGACTGCCGAATGATATTCAACCATTGTTTTATTTTGAACATTGATTAAATTGATTCTTTTTTCAAAGTGCACTCTCTTCCCGTTTAATCCTTTGCGTTGTCGTTTATAGCTCAAACGCCATTATTATTATATTTTTTATCTTTCCTACCAACAAAAAAATGCTTCAAGATTAAAAATTAAAATTTTACTTATCTTTCTTCTTTTTTTTTTTTACTTGCAATAAATTTCTGTTGTGGGATATCGATGGCCAAGCGGTTATCATCGCGCTCGGTTATGAAGTTCGTGGTTTCTAATCACAGCTGAGAGATTAAAATTTATTTCCTGGGGGAACCATGAAATTAATCTGACCTTTTCACCATGGCTAGAATAGGTTGGTTACCTGAAGGATGACTCGTTCCTCCTGCCCTAGAGTGTATACGGTCGTTAAGCTCCAATAAAAAACAACAAAACACTGTCTGTAGTTTACAGTAACGAAAATGTTACTCTCGTCCCTCCTTTTTTTTGTTTATCACTCTTTAAGTGTAGAACCACACCATGGTATGAATTGGCACAAATTCGTATAATTTAGAATTGGCTTTCAACTTCATGCAGTTGTAAAGGCAATATTTGATGGGATCAATAAGTACAGTAATTTAAATTTCTAAACTTAAAAAAGAAAACAATTCTTCCCGCCATCTAATGGTTCCCTCTTCGACAATACTGTTCGCCGGTAAAGACTATCTGCAATCTACTACTGTAGCTCTAATAAGGAGGCACTGACCATCGGACTGTTTCCATGATAATTAACAATAACTCCCGTTGGGTAATTAGTAGACCCGTTGAGCAACAGATGGCAGGCTACAAGCTGAGTGATAAGATCGGATATCACTGCTCCCGCGTACAGTTAGCTGGTCGGCGCTGTACCGTTGGTCTAGGCTTGTTGGCCGAGTCCTGGCCGATAGATCACGCTTTAGAAGAATGGGATCAAGGCTTACGCAATGCAGTAGCGTTTTCATAAAATAAATGGAATACGGACTGAATTGTGATGGTCCAAAAAAATAATATTGAAGCTAGGAATGTTAAATTAAACCATAAGCTTATTTATCAAGGAAGTAAACATAAAAGCAGAGTGATTTCTATAAGAAAAGGTATTTAATGGAAATCATGGAGTGCGAAATATTGAAAAATAAAATAAACAAACTTTATTGAATACATATTTTAATCCGGCTCACGCAAGAGCAATAAGTAATAAGAAATGAGAATCTCTCCAAACAATATAACCAATTAAAGTTGGATAAATAAGCCAAAATGTATTTATTTTTTTAATACATATTTATAACTGTATACATTATATACAAGTAAATTTTGGGAAAATTATCACAATAACATATAAAGAACTAAAAAAATGTTCTACATTACAAGGCCCTTTGGCCGTCTTCTTTTCAAACGCCTCAGAGAATTATCGAGAATTGAGTGTGAGGCAAGTTGGGAGACAAGTGGATTCGAATGACTATGGAGTTACCTTTAAAAGAATAGGGATCTGGTTTGGGCTAAGTCAGCAAAATATTGAACATTAAAGTCTTTATGGATTAGTTTATTTGTGACACAATAAGGAGCATTGAAATTCAAGGTCTAATTACTGTCTTTATGGGATTAGTTTTGAGCGCTATTTGTGACACAATAAGGAGCATTGAAATTCCAGGTCTAATTAAATTTAACTGAAAGATTATAAGAATGTGATGGAATTTTTTGTGGAGTGTGTGGGTGATATAATATAGAGCTCGAAATTCAATCAATGCTGCGAAAATCCGGAACTCTATTTTTTGAGCTCGAAAATCAATGCTGCATCCGGTCAAAAGCTGCTTTGCCCAGGAATGTGCCGCATAGTTGCTTTGAAGTGTCAAGGACATATTGTCAACTACTCGGAAACCTTGTTCAAATGCGAAAGGGCTAGAGTGGAATCAAAACTGATATGAGAGAATATTTTATGTTTAGTATTATGTTTTTTCTAAAACATTCAAAAGTTGTGCAGAAATTTTTGACAAGAGCAGAAGGTAAAGCTAAACGGTCTGTATGGTAAGCCAACTGTTATCGGGAGATGTATCCGACTGCAAAAAAAAGGATGATACTTGAGGCTTTTAACATCAAAGAGGAATAGGTTGTCCATGCTATTTATTGTATAGGTTAGTAAAATTATTACTGTTTTTTTTTTAAATACTCGAATCAATTGGGATCCAAGAAATGTTTGAATATTAATTAAAAAATATCGAAACTTTATAAGTTATTAAATTTCATCGACTTAGCGAATCTTAATTTTATAAATTATGGATAGATGTATATAGAACAGTTTCATAATATAAAATATATTTGGTAGTCTAAAGCTTTACCATTCCCAACCTATGCATCAAATAATCAAGGAATGCATTCATTTTAAATTAGATAAAATATTCTTACTTTATATAAATGATAAGGCAAGGCTCTAATAGCTTACACCTGTGTGGTCTTGGTTTTACCCTTTTCAGGCCAAGCATACATATTTAAAAACATTTAAATTCACTGTTTATTTTTTTCTTTAAAAAAGTCTATTCGCTTTTCTGGAATAAATCTGGAAATTATATAGTTTTGTTGTATGAACTTATTTTGACTAATTATACTAATTGACCCCCCTTGAATTAAAAAATTAATTATTTATTGTACTATACGTTTCTTCTATGATTTTTTTTTCTTTACTATTCCATTTTTTTTTTTTTTTATTCAAATCATCAGCTGCGCTATAAATTAGAAAAAATGGTTAAAATTTATTTTATAACTGAATAAGCTCAAACTTTGACCCCACCTTTCGATACAAAACTGTTTATTTGAGCCGTGAACTCGTTCAACAAATCCATTCTGTTTGCCACCATGCCTCGCTGTGTGATAACGACTTACACAAATAGAGAAATTTCATACATAAATTCATGTTTCTGATTGGGTATTTGTGTACTCCGAGCTTTTCTTCATTCAGGCGGTAAATTTCGTTTTGAATATTGTATATCTGTATAAAAATATTTTGTTGAGTTATAATTGTTATGTAAATATACGCGTATATATATTTATATTAAATCAAATAAAAATCCAGACTTAGAAAGAGTAATAAAGATTTGTTTGTAATAAGATCCAAATGATGCTGTGTTTTTTTTTTTTTTTTATAACTATAGATGACAAAATATGAGAATGAAAACAAGTTATAGAGTTAATTTAATAATTCATTATTTCATTATTTCACTTCTTAAAGTACTATAATTGCTTTTTTAAATCCTAACTATACTTTTCAAATTTCTATAAAACGTTGCTCTTAGGGCATCTTGTAAATCATACCGTTTTAGTAACTTCACCAATCAATTAATTATAATTATAATTATAATAATAAAATATAAATGATAGAATTTATAAATAGTAATGAAATCATATTAAATGTGAAGAATTTAACGAAATTTTAATATATAACTTTTCATTTAAAAGTATTGTAATCTAGCTGAATACAATAATTAAATCAAGGCTTTGTGAACCCGAAGGTTCAAGACTGATACCACCAACCTCTAATCACAGAACTCCCTTCAGCCCCACCCTCTCAAAACCCAAATTCGCAAGCTAAGCTCTGATGAAATCCTTCCATCTACGTCGCGGTCTATCCTTAGGACGTTTACCCGACGACTCAAAACCGATTACCTTTATTGGAATTCGGTCATTTTTACATCCAACGACATTACATGTCCATTCTAACCGTTGCTCTGTTATTACCTAAACGATATTCACCGGATAAAGCTCCCGCAATTCCGCATTATGGAAACCTTTTAAATTCTCCCTAATTAGTCCAGTCAATAAACAAATTGTAGAGTCCATAATATATGCTATATTTTTTTTTACCTCAGGCTTCGTTAGAAATAGTTAAAAGATAAGCGTACTACAAGTCCCCTGAGCTAACAGTGGGAGGGGGGGAGAAGGTCCCATTTTTGGGTTTTTCGATAATATCTCGGAAACGGTAGACTCTAGAAAAATATGTTTCAGTTAAAAATTAAAGCTAATTACATTTCCTAACGCATATATGAGATAAAATTAAATTTAATCCTCTACAACTTTAATTCTGACATTTTTTCTGAGAAACGATTTTGGAAGGCATTAGAAGCAAATGCTTGACACAAAGTGAGGTAAAAAAAATTTTTTTGTTGCGAAAATTGTCGATTTTCAATAACGTATATCTCAAAAACGGTTGGAGGATAGACACATATGTAAATAAACAATTTTATATGAAATGAAATTAGCTTTAATGTGAAACATGTTTTTTTAGAATCCACTGTTCCCAAGATATAATCGAAAAACCCAAAAATGGGACCTTCTCCTATCCCTCACACTGTTAACTTACCCCCCAAGGGCAGGGACGATTAGTATGTTTACCTTTTAACTACTCCTTACGAAGCCCTGAGGTAAAAATAATCGCATATTTCATGCACTCTACTCCCTTTATTGACTTGACCATATCCTTTTTCGGACAAATATTCTATGCTGTACTTTATTTTCGAAGTCTTTAACTGAGTGCCCCCGTTTCGCATCAATAGAGAACTATTGGCAGTAAAATAATCTTATGTATCCTAATTTTAAAATTTGTAGTGAGTAAGCTCGAACTCAGGAGTTTTTCGACCGAGAAATAGCATTTCCGTCTTTCAATCTTGCCTTTATTTCCACCTTAGTGCAATATCCATTATGTCATCGTACCTTGGTACAATGTCTTTTAATAATTTAAGATGATCAGTAAAAATGAAAAGAATTATACTGTGAAAAATGTATAAGTAATTTAATTAAAAATAACTGAATTTTTTTTCATCTCATATAATTTCAAAATTGGAATAAATCAGTTTATTCTATTGTTAATTAAATTTTAAATAATTAATATTAGTATTTTTTTACTTTATTATCTAATACTAGACATGAATGAAATATGATTTTTTATTGAAATGAGGACAATTTCCTCATTATTGTTATTTTACTTCTGTTTTTTTTTTCTAATAAGGTCTTAGCAATAATTATAATTTATTGCCAATTAATTCTCTTGAGTTAATTAATTACTAAAATATGGAATTATTTACGAAGTGAAACAACGCGGTAAGCTGTTAACAAGGGCACGCTCGGGCGATCATGTAGAATCGGGATCAGCGAGTAGCATCACGTACTGCAATATTTACTAGTCTAAGCCATCCCTCCTGTTTGGTGTAACTGTTCTGATTTAAATCAGCTTAGTAATGTCAATCATATCGTATAAACCATTAATCAAAATGGAATCGCGAAAATTTGATAACAACCGTATGTTTAGGTGAGGTATATTTTTATTTTGAACTACGATGTGACGTATAAAGATATATCGTGTAATTTAATAAAATA
Organism: Euschistus heros; assembly: GCA_003667255.2. NCBI lineage: Eukaryota > Metazoa > Arthropoda > Insecta > Hemiptera > Pentatomidae > Euschistus > Euschistus heros. The sequence continues at coordinate 1,612,954 of RCWM02000057.1, read as the reverse complement.
AGTTCGGCTTGACGGAACGGAATATACAGTACTTTTTAACATAAACCGAACCAAATACTTAGTATTGTTTCCCTACTGACGGACTAACGAAACGGAAAAACTTGAAGCTGGACAGAACCTTATTCCCCTTGAATTCCTTCACTAGAGAATAGTAGGAATGTTTTCGTAACGACCAAGCAAAATGATTCCGCAGAACTCAACCGATGTTTGAATTCCCATACCTCCAGAACACTTCCGAAAATGTAGTATAGAACCGAAATAAAGAAATGTGGAACAGGCTTGGTTTGGAGTTCCCCATGCTGAATATTTGTTTATATTTTGTGTACAGTTATTTTACAAATGTATCCTAATTTTTCTCTTTATTGTATTATTAATTTATACTATTTTTGTAAATTTATCTTATTTGGGCTTGTTTATTACATGTATATTGTTATGCAGTTACAGATATTTTATTACCCTGTAGACTATTTGAACTAATAATTGAATTTAGCATTATTTCTTTAATGATATTTTCATGCATGGTAATAATTTTTAACCTGGTTAAAATTGCATTGATTATGTGTTTGAATAGTACGTAAAAACATAATTAGACATGCAATTTGGCAGAAATAATTTTATCGATCCATCTGGTTGGATTTTAATTTCTTTATATGACAGTTTGGCAAACTTCGTTTCTGGCACTCAAGACATTATATTTCAATTATTATTTTGCTAAACGTTTTTATTATAACTAGAACTACAAAGATGTAGTTAAAATTTGGTACAGTTGAGATTAATAGTTTTATAATTGCTAACTCTGTTGCAGAATGGCAACATATGGATCCATTTTTAAAATGCACAGTGATCCACATGTCGCTCCATATTTTATCATAAATTTGTAGCTCTATATAACACCGTACCTTTGTAACCTCTATCGGATGGGGTGCTCGCCACCTATCGGTCTATTATTAAACTTCACAGCGCACCATATATTTATCGCTTTTTCATGGCAGTATAATTGAAAATCTTTAAATTTTATTATTGCTAAATCTTCCTTGAACAATGAAGATGATGTGGTAATACCAAAGTGAAAATTTGGTAGAGATTGATCCAGTAGTTTTCGCGGTTAGTGATAACAAACGAAATATAGCATGTCCATTTATATAATAGTATAGATTGATTTGCAAATTAATATATTATAAATCAAGAAAAGTATTTTGATATATAGTTTATACATAAACCGAATCCCTTCTATTTGACCTGGAGAATTATTTTGACTGACCCAGTTAGGAACGGAGTGTGGCGTGTCCAACCATTAGTCGATTTTAGTTGTCCGTGATGGAAACTGTTAAGTCAGCTTTTCTCGGTTGTTGAAAACGTTTTCGGTGGTTACTGCATACTAGCCTGGCTCAAATTTGCGTTTAAATTTATTACTGTTAATTGCTTAATTGGTATTAATTATTAAAATAAATAACTGATTATTATAATATTATATAAACTTCAATTCTTATTTACCGCAAAAAAGTAATTATTATTTTCTTTTCTTTTTCGCTTTGTAGGATAAATTATTCTTAAACATTTACAGTATCTGGTCCGTAAGCAGATATTTCAAAATAATCTTAATTGTGTCAACAATTTTATATTAATGAATGAAATGTTTTGTCTGTCGATATCTAATTCTGGGTATAAATAATCAACTAACAATATCGGTATTTTTAAAGCCTTGAAATTCATGATAAAATAACTTAGTTGAACAATCACTTAAAAAATGACAAAATAGTTTTTTAAAACTTTTTCCTTAACTACACAATATCAAAATAGCTCTGTTAAAAGAAAGGCAAATATCAAATAAAAATTAATGCATTTAATTACATAAAAATTTGTTCTAATTTTCTTGTTAATCTTGGTATGAAAATCTGTATTGTATACATTTAAAATCTGTATGCATTTACACGGAATGTTGGGAACCGAGAAACTAAAACAGTAACCCAAAAAAATACTTAAAATAGTTTTTTTTTTTTATTTTTTATTTTTTAGTAATAATGAATATAATCTTAAACTTCGTATAAGTTATTGTAATATTAAATGTTAATACCATTTCTTACAAAATAAGTTGAAATTTGTAAGCTCGTGGCCAACTCTATATTGGAGAACCCTTTAGCAAACATATACCTATCCAAAATTACGTATTATCAAAATAGTTCTGGTGAAAGAAAGGCAAATATTTAATAAAAATTAATTAAATTAACGGCCCATCACTATTAATAAAAATAATTTATGTCGTAATTGATAATTAATATTGTATGCCATATGAAAATGAGTACATGCGGAAGGAAAATGATAAAAATAATGCACAGAGAAGGTTCGTGGATATGGGTTTTAGGGTTATGACGAATCGTTTATAAAGGCAATCATAAAATAATGTCAGTTAGCCATAAAATCTGTTTAACTCTGTGCACTAGTAACATGATGTTATTCGGTGTCCCTAAATGTCATTCGTGTAAAACAAATCAGTAATCGGTTGAATATAAATTCGAGGTCTATAGTCGACTAAATTCCAACGCAGTTAGGCAGGATATAAATTTAAAAAATATATACAAGTGTAAATATACTCATTTAAAATTTCCTTCATTTTTCTTAACATTGTTGTCAACGATAACTATATGTATATGTATATACGATAACAATGTTAATTCTATATGATTTAAAATTATGTATTATATTTGCTTTTAGTCTCTACCTTCAGTAAGTTTTATCAGCAGGGAAATTTATTACGTATTTAGACTTGTTGGGGTGCTGTATCGTTTCCAGTAATGTGTGGGAAAAGACAGTTTAAAAATATTTCATTTTCAATAGTTCAGTTTGTATCGCGAAATTTCGTATTATTTCCTACCGAAATGAATTTTGTTCAATGAAACTTTGTGTGATCATTTTTAATGAAATTATTTGAAAATCCTTAATATATTGTTAGAGTTTGTAATGTATAGTTGTATTAAATTTTAAATTATAAATATACACTATGAAATGTTTTAAATGTTTATTCAAATATTTAAACAAATAAATTAGATTTTGTTGGAATCAATTCTTCAAAAACCTTGACTTCATATAAAATATATTTTTTTTTAAATTATTAATTTATGTTTAGAACTAATGGGGTTTATAAAAAAAAATGACCGTTTCTTAAACAAATATTTGCATTATTATTTCTTTGATATATAATACAAATAATACTGAAAGTATAGTCTATTATTATCTACCGTCATTACCTATCTGCTAGCCAATTGCTCGATGCCACGCTGATACCACTCCTTGGGATTGCTGTCAAAGAACTCTTGGACAGCATTTTCAACTTCTGCAAAATTATCAATTTTTTTCCCTTGAAGGAAATGGGCCATGGATTGAAACAAGTAGTAATCCGAAGGTGCGAGGTATAGACTATATGGTAGATCAGGCAGGAGTTCAAACCCCTGAGATTCTGTAAACTTTTCTGCTGATTTTTGTGGAGTAAGTTCGTGAGGGACCAGTCTACAGGCCTTTTTCACCTTCCCTATGGAGATAAGATGGCGACTAACAGTATTTTTTGACACACCACACTCCCTGGCAAGTTCGCGAGTACTTGTGGACGGATTTGACACAACAGCTTCCTTCGGAACCTCATCAATATTCATTATTGTTCGCCCGAAGCCCTTCTTCCTTGTCAACGTCGTATCTCCACTTCTAAATTTTTAAACCAACGCCGCGCAGTTCGCTCTTCAAGGACACCTTCCCCTTCATATTTAATAATTTTACGAGTTGCTTCAGCGGCTGTGAAATTTTTTTTTCCGGTAATGTCTTAAAATTACGAGAATTTCGTAGGACCCTGTAATGTTTCTTCTTTGAAATAAATAACTGAGCTAAAACTTTTTTTGAAGAAGTCCGGTGTTAGTAAACAAGCTTAGAGAATGCTCTAAAGGGATTATTAAGTATTGGTAAATAATAAATAGCATTAAGATATTTACCGACTTTTGAAGTCTGGAATTTGATAAAACGGTCATTTTTTTTTATACGCCCTATTATATATATTAAATACAACAAGCAAATTTAAGGAAAATGATTACAATGACATGTCAATAACTTGTGAAGAACTACTTACTAATAACACTTCAATAAAAGTTCTAAATTAGAAGGTCTCTTGGCTATCTTCTTTTCAAAAGCCTCGGAGCATTATCGGTAATTGAGTAAGTTAAGAGACTAGTTAGGTATAGATATTAGATAGGTATCTAGTTTAGCCTTAATCAGCAACATATGGAACAATAAGATCTTTATAAGTATGTTTGTTGGTGACATAATAAGAAGCTTTGAGGATTTTGGATTGTAATGATAAGATACGAGAAGAATTGGAAGGAGATGTACCATAGATATTTGGGGTAGGCAGTCAATTAATCAGTAGGCAGGCAGTCAATCAGTAGGCTTTAACAATTAAAATAAAATAACAATTTTATTATGATCTGCTAAGTATCTATGACTGCCTACCCTAACTATCTACATCTCCTGCACTTCACAGTCAACTATACCTTATATAGTTGTAGTCAACTATACCTTATGAATAAGAAGAATTGGAAAGTTTAGTGGAACCTCAAAGCTCAACTCCGTATGTCCGAAGAGGTCTAATTACTTTCATGTAGATAAGTCTTTTTTAATTGATTAAGAACTTAATGTTTGAACATAGTAAATAACGTTTTGGTTGTTTGGTGGATGAAAATTAATTATTTTATTGTCGAACTGAAGAATTATTTTATGTTAAATTTTTATCATGGTTAACTTGTTATTATAAGAGATAAAAATACAAAAAAAAGTTCTCCGAACTTCATACCTATTTGCTGTAATCTGAAAGAGTTCTTTATTTTTTCACCCTGTTGACCAACTTTAATGAGATCCTCTTTACCTCAAAGAACTGTTCTTTCCTGAGACCATTTTCTTTTCTCGGCCGGAATCCTTCCCAGAAGTGATGTAATTATTTTTGCTGTAATTAGTTTCCAAAGTATGGCTACAAGAGTTCTCCGGCGCAGCTGGCTAGGCCTCCTAAGACCTCCCCTAATTGAAAGAGAAGAGGACGAAGTAATTACGAACTTGATTACCGCCTAATTGTTTAATTAATATTACACAGGTGAGCTGGTAATTTAGGGCTATGCTTCGCATGTAGGGGCTTATAGATGTTTGAATATTAAAAAGATACAGTCTCAGATTCTTCTAGGCTGTTACAAAAGTCCTTGTGCATAATAAAAGCCTTGTTTTAGATAATGCATTTTAAACATTATTGAATGCTATTATTCTAAGTAAAGTCAAAGATTTGCTGTCGGTATCACTTTTTCGGTTTTAAGGCAAGGAGCGTTCAACTTTTACGTCCACGTAATTATGAAAAATCCGACCATTTAAAATATGTGCCATTAATTTAAACCATTTAATTTGAACGGTAAATTCGGAATATGCCATGTACTACGCGTGGTGAGTAAAAAGTTGGGAATTTACAGTAAAGTTGTGAAAGCCGGGAAAAAGTCGTCGTTAATTCTAAAATTTATCTTAAGCACTGTCACCTATTGCCCTTCATTGAGGCAGATTGTACATATAATTCTATAATTTACTATCTTACTTAAATTTTCATTATGAAATCTCTCTCTTCGTAGTTTTTAGTTCTTATGCATCAATACCTAATTTATACTTCTTTATATGTACAAAATTAAAATGTTATAGTGGGCATTAAAATGTTATACTAAGCCCTCAAAGCCTGTCGAAGTGTTTTAACAGAGTTTTTACATATTACGTATTGTTTACACTCACTTTTGATTTGTTACGGATTTAAAAAAAAAAAAAAAAAAAAAAAAAAATCCATATATATAGAACTATATATATATATATCAGTCAAGGAATTATTCAGATTTAAAATGGATCATGTTTTACCTGTAACCTAGTTGGTCAAAAGCGACACGTTTTTGGGGAACGCGAGTGTGTTACGCATAGTTAGATATTAGGAGATAAGGAGCATTTAGCAGCTCAATTCAAACAACACTATTTATGACTAGGGGGCAGGTGAAAGAGTTCCTTTTGAATCTGTTTTTCTTAATACGAAATAAACAAATTTAACCTTTAACTGACTGATTAACCGATTAACCTGGATTTGACCTTGCTCGATCCCTTTTGGCTGTTCAAAAATTTGGTTTGAATAAAAAAAGTCGTTTTTGAAGCCTATATTTCTATGTGTAGTAGCTTTTTAATATAAGATATGTTTTACCCGTGACCTTGTTGGTCAAAAGCTATAAGTTTTGTGAGATCGCGAGGATCAAAAATTTGACATCATAGATGTTAAAAATTTAATGGAGAATATTTTTTGTAATATTATATTTGTAGCTAGGGCCTACTGTTTAGGAAATATATTTATTTGAATGAAGAAAGTCGCGTTTTAAATCTCTATTTTTAAGTATAGGCGTTTTTTTTTAACACGTTCTAGCTCTGTTAGTGTTGCTCGCATCGAAAATTTGCTAAAATTTAACGTATCAAACAATAAATGGAATGTATTTATTGTTATATAAGATTTATCGCTAGGACTAACCGTTAAAGAAGCTTGGGTGAATGTGAAAAGTCATGTTTTAAACCCCTGTTTTTCTCCTAAAATGTCTCAAAAAAAAAAAAATTTTCGACGGTCTCTTCAATCTTTTTTTATGGTGGCAATTTTTAGGCGAACGCTCTTTTTCATTTTTCCTACTATTTCGGTACACAATTTTTGGCGGTTTATTCTGGTAGTAAATCTTATTTATCGATTTTTTTTTTTTCTGTCGGTCAAAAATATCGATGTTTGCGGTTTCCGATTTCTTCATGTCCTGTATTTCATTGGTCCATGTTGTTTGCTGCATGAGTTTAAAAAGGTATTCGATTGTTTTTCTAACGTTCAATTCAATGTTTGAGTTAGTTTCGACAACTGGATTATGTTGAAGTCGGTCTTCCGTTCTTCGCGGTTATAGAATCCTATCTATAAAATTCTTCTTTATATATACTGTATGTGTCTATGTATTATTTGCAATTGTTTATTTTTTTCTTATTCATTACTAACTTATATCTTTTCGTTTCATTACCAAATTATTATATTCTTTCATTTCATAGATATGATCTAATTAATATTTATTTTATTTTATCGTAAATAAGTGATGCCTGTATTACTCATTACTTTTAATTATGGGTGGATATTTATAATATAATATCGAAATATTTATAAAAATAAAAGCATTATAAGTCTGAAAGAGAGGATGTTTTATCTCGAAGTCTAAGAGATCTTCTTAGAGAAAGAAAGGGATTTTCAAAGATGCTGCTCCTTAAGAAATATGTAAGGAAATGAGAAAAGGTGTATAGCTGAAGAGAAACGAAGAAGGAATTTTCACTGAATAGGAGGATGATGTAAAAGAGGATATCGGCTCTTGGATTAAGGTAGTAGCTTAAAGAAGCTTAAGATATTCTAAGAGATTATAGTACTTCCTTAGGAGTTCATAACCGGCCTATTCACTACTTTAAGGCAAAATTTTCTAAATAAAAAATAAATCAACCACTTATTATCACAGCCAACTTAAACATCCAATACAAATATATATGTTTTGAGGCAATTGGAATCAATTTTTTTTTTTTTTTTTTTTTTTTGCATATTCCTGCATATTTAGCAACAAATACTTTTTTCATAGCATTCATAAGCATTTTAAAATTTTAGTTTTTTTTTAAGCGGTAAAAAAAATAAATTATAAATAAAAACCGAAAAATAGTTGCGGGAACACTTCTTATCATTCCATTCGTTTTCATCCTGGTGCCGATTCATAATTTTTTGTTCTCGTTTTGCTCATATAATTCGAATATTACTTAATTTTTCTTATTTTATTTCTCCCTACCATCATTCTATCACCTAGTTCCCCACGCTGTGTCCACCGAGACACATCATCTATAAACTGTTTATTCGTGTACTCCTGAAATATCGAAAATTACCCTTGAAAAGACGATAGATCTTGTTGGGAAGTATGTATGTGAGTTCTCAATTGATACTTTTAAGTATGGTGGAGACGTTTTATATTGTTTGTTTTGACAGATGTCTATCAACAGCACAAATAAAACAATAAGAGGTCAAAATTTAAAAAAAAATTTGTTGCCCAAACTATCACTAAATCAGAAAACTATGCTTTCAATCCCGATTTATGTTGTACCTACTTAGTTCAAGCTGATATACCCTGTCTTTAATTAAGCCACTTATAACTTGTTTTAAGTTTTAATGTCCGCTTTGTATTTTTGTTTTTTTTTAATAATCTTCCTCATATTGTTTCCCTTTTCAACTATTTTTTTACATAAACTTGAGTATATACTTATGTGTATGTACTGCATTTTTTTTTCTAAATAATGTAGATAGTTGCATGTTTTCGGTATATAATTTCATATTTTAACCACTATATTTGTGAATGTATGTGCACATTTTTCAGTTGTTTTTTTTTTTTAACATATAATTTACAGCCCTACTTTTGGGCTTTTTGACGCACCTATGAAAGCATTGAGTTGACCAAACGCTTTAGATAACAAACCCCTCTGGCCCATTGGACAACATCAACTTCAATTAGGGTACCTGTAAGCATCCACTCCTCTATAAGCGCTAATTGCGAGAGCACTCTAGCGGCCGAGTAGACGCCACCTCTCTGCTGATCGGATTATGATGTATTGCTCCTCATCTAATTACTTCGAGTACATTAGTTCATTGTTATTCATTAATTAACTAGAACATGGCTAATTGGTCTTAAGTAATGAATATCGAGTAAAATTTATAAATATAGAATAAAAAAAGGAAAATTAACCGTCGTAAATGAATTCTATTTTCAGAACCTCACTAATCCGGTCAAAAGGTCGGATCAACCGGGGATTTACAATTCATCTTAAGTATTCACGTTCCGGTATACATCCTATACATGATTAATATAATTTTATTTAATAATAAAATTAAAATTTTATCTCTAAACAGTAGGGAAAATAAGAAAAAGAACCCGCATAACAAAAAATAAATGAATACTTAATAATAATCAAAAACATTCCACTTAACTAAAGATGTGGAAATCACTGAAATCACTGTCCAGGAACTCAAAAATTCGTCAAGACTGTAATTCGGCCAGGATGTTTGTAAGCAGCTGGGACACTGATTTTGGGTACAGTAAAAGAGAATGAAGAAATCAACAAAAAGGAAAGAAAGATTGTGAAGAAGATATTGGGAAATAGAACAGTGGGTGAAACCTCCAAATTGATAAGTAACACAGAGGTATACAGACATATAGAAAAGATAACTGGTTAAATTAGGAAAAGGAGACTGATGTTCTATGGGCACATACAAAGAATAACTACAAGCAGATTAACAAAAAAAAAAAATTGTGCAACATTTTGAAAAATTGAAAAGCAAACCCAACTTCAAAAAGTACATGAAGATTTAAAAGAAATTGGCCTAAATAAAAAATAAATTGCAGACAGAACAAGCTATAGAGAAAAAAGAGAGGTAAGGTTTCCAAGACAAGGCGGATCCAAAAAGACGGGAGAAAATGGACGGCAGAAGAGAGGTGAGAGAAAAGTAAACACATGAAGAGTATTGGAGAAAGCGTAAAGCTAACTTGGTTGCTTAAATGTGGTCCTTAGACGGCCTGTAACGAATAATAATAATAATAATCAAAAATAAATAATTAATAATGGTTAAGTTTAAATAACGAATTAGATGTATACAGTTTAATTCCACAAACCTATGACGGTATAGAAATAGTAATCTTACATAGAAATATACAGTATAGAAATAATCTTTATGACTTCTGGCACACGTTTCTTGCTGCTATGAATCCAGACCAAAGAAACTAATACAATATTAAATAAAATACTAATACAATATTTAATTTAAGAATACAATTTTCCAATATTTATTTCAACTTTCTTCCCATTTCATTCCTGATAATCCTCCTCGGCGTCTGAAAAGATGTTCAAGACCAAGAAGTGCTACTCGTGAGTGGTTCTTTGCATGTTATTGACGTCATTGTAATAATTTCCTCAAATTTACTTGTTTTATTTATGTATACAGTTGTATAATAATATAATTTAAATATACAATTTATATGTACTTATACATACATCATATAAGGAAGTTATAGTTACAATAAATTATTTTAAATATTAACAAAAAATAACTATATCTGAAAATATTTATTCGTTAGGATTAGAGTTAAGTGCAGTTGTGTACTTCAGGTTGATAACTTTGCGAAATATCGATAACAAAAGATAAAAGATAGAGGAAATGTGACCATATTTTTTTATTTTTAGTCGATATCTTAAACGTCAATAAATGGATTTCTGTTAATCAATGGATTTTTTTGGTTTATTTTAAATCTCTATTTCTTTTTTTTTAATCATTGAAAGGCTACAAAATAATAAATAAATAATGTTTGAAAGTAACTGGGATCAAATACTAAATAAAGAACCAGAAACTATTATTTTATAATATATTATAAAATATGCTTTTATTTCATTTTAAAGTTACGAAACGAAGACTATATCATCATAGAGGAGTATAAAGGGATTAATATATAAATAATAAAACAGAGCTGCAACTTCAAAGTATATGATCAATTCGGATTTCCAAATTGAGAGCTTCAAAAAATTAATGTAATTGTAACTGGCTTACTTTAATTTTTTTCTTCAAAATGTTTAATAATAAATTAAAATCAAAAACAAATTGTTTACGTCAAGACAAATGATATTATTAATAAAAAGAATTGAATTGACAAATACCGAGCACTAAAAAGAAAGATTGATGAAAGAGTTTGAAAAGACAAAGGGTTATAAAAAGGGTTAAAAGAGCCGAGAACCCTATTGTAGCCTTAGAACCCGGGTATTAAAGGATTTGGGCAGCGTTCATACCCAACACTCTCTGTAGCACTTATATCTCCTCTTCCATTTTATTAAATCCCCGAAACGGCCGCTCCTTGTGTTTTATTTTTTTTCTATTTGGAAGCTATTGTCGTAATTTCGTGGGCGGGCCTATTGTTTGAAGCCCTTCTCGGGAAAGTTGAGAGAGAATAGAGGGGGAAGTTTAATTATTTTTTCCCTAATTTTAAAATTTATACCACTCTATATAATTCGAAAGTTTTTATTACTGATTGGAATTATTCATAATTTTTTTTTTTTTATTTTACTTTATTTCCTCAGCCACACCTGTCAATTATGATATAGACAATGAGTGAATATATAAATGTTGTGAAAGGCATATATGGAGCAGAACCAAGCGGCACCTCACCTCCTGTCGTGTTTTTATTTTATTTATTTATTTATTTTTTTTATCGAGGACCCGCATCCAGCTTCTCTTCAGCCTTTTTTGTGTGTTGTCTGGAATATGTGTTGTGGCCATGTTGTTTATAATTGTTTTGGGACATCCTTGTTTTTCATGAAATCCTTTTTAGTGTTTTCCTATTTGTTCATTTAATTCTGGCCCCTATTGCAGATTCAAACGGCAAAGGTCCCTTTTGTAAAAAACCTAACTTATTGGATACCTAATATTGGAGTCTGGCTATGGCCAGCTTCTTGACTCTTGTCCTGAGTGACTGTACTATCACTTAGCCTCCACTGGATTTTTTTTTTTTTTTACACCAGTGACGCAACTGAGAAAGAAGAGCTGGGTTCTGTTTGGACATGACTTGTCTCTCCGTAAGTGAAAGGACGTGTGAGGTTGAGGAATCCCTGGGATGCGTGTACATTGTAAAGAAAGTATGAATGTATTTTTAAATTTTAATTCAAATTTATTTTTACTACTATTATTATTTGTTTTTTAATTTAATATATTTTTTTTTTTTATACATTGTTTAGTTTATATGACTTATATATATAACAGTTATTTTCTGTTTTCATTTTGTTTTCTATTCTTTTCCTTTTTTTGTTCATAATGTGCGAATGTAATCATATAGCCATCTTTATTACTTATGACCCACATTAGTGGAAGCTTGTAATAATTACTCGATAAATTATGAGAAAAAAAATTCCAGGTTAATATAACAATTAAGAAAAATTTACCTGATTGAAATAAATTTAATATTTCTTCTGTGTTTTATGGTATTAATATGTCCTTAAGTGTTTTATTAATTTATAGAAATAAAACTATTTTTTCTATCTTAATATTTTTTTTTTCATTAAGTGTATCAAAGAAAAAATAAGAGATTATTGATTTATATTGAAATGATATTACTAGAAATTTATGTGCTAAAATATAGTTTAAGTAAATAATGCCAATTAAATAACTGCTCAGTACATTTTTAGGGAAGTCGAGAAGTCTCCTATTTTAAGGGTATGCATGGAAGACTTACAGATTATTACTATGTTCCAAACCCTTAATTATTCACCTGAAATACCAGCTAATAAATATTTAGGATTGAACAGAATATTTGAAGCTTTGTAAAACATATGTTCCAAATCTGACAAACCACACTTTGGACGCTGCCAATATGCATATATGGTAAGGTACATAGGCAAACAGCAATACAGAAATGATTGCCAACCATAGAAGTTCGATGCCGAATGAGCAAACAAGGTCATCAATATGAATCTCTAATCAGAACAATATCGATTCCAAAATCGATTCTATATTAATGCTGTTCTCCTCTTTATTGTTCGGTTTGATATTTGTTCTTAGGCTTTTCATTTGTCCATTACCATGCCTATTCTAAATTCTGCAGTATTACCTGTTATGATTGTTATATATTGCTATATTGCTAGATAAGTTACGAGTTCTTTATCTTTCGAATAAAAATTATTACCAAATCAAAATATTGATTCATTGCTTTTTGATATTGCGTGTTTAAATATGATTCCTTAAGTTGAAAGCACTGATGATGAAGTCCATTATCCGCAAGAGTTTTCTAATAGTCTCTATACATCAGCACTATGTAACACAATACAATTAAAAATTGAAGGTGCAATTATGATTTTAGGTGAACTTCAACCACTTAATCTGGGCCATGGTACCAGATTAAAAATTACTGCTTTGCTTGGAAATATTGAAGAAATAATGCTCAATCGCATAATTTAATTAAGATTGTTACCGATAAACAAATAAAACTGCAATGAGGCGAGTATGTCGCGACAGGGATGCTAGTGGTCTGTGATTGTATATTTTCTTTGTTAACTTTTGAATATTTATTCTGTTATTTGTTAAATTGTTTTTATTTTGTTAGTTAATGTTTATTTCTGTATATTCTTATTAGTATAGTTGTCCACCTTTACCTATTATACAATTTATGTATCCAATAAAGACTCCTGAAAAGCGTATTTATCCAGGTAATGTTATGATTAATATGAAAAATAAATAATTAATACTGTGATTAATAAACATATATATTCATCTAACGGTATAATAAATAATAATAATAGTTTCCATACCCGACGTTCGATTACAGATTGCCTAGTATTAAACATGCAATTAATGTTCGTAACTGTGCCAGAGGAGGCTGGGACCGAGCTTTGAACTTGGCTGTTACCCTCTACTTCGTGAAGGCCGCCATACCACGATATCGGTCCTGCGGGGGAGAACCGGGTCAGCTGTGTCGCGGTTAGAACAAACTTGTAGAGCATTGGTGGCGCAACATGCCGCAGTAAGCTTTCATAGCAACAAATAGTCTAAGGTCGGGATTTGTGTAGCTAAGGTAGTTGTGGGTTTAATTTATTTTCGATTGTAATTATAATAAAACATGGTAATTTTTATATAAAAAATATTTTAAATTAATAATCATTTAATTTCCACTGACGGATCCCTCTGAAATTCTACTCATTTTTCAATCTACATATAAAAATTCACCTCTCTCATTTGTTAGTTTAATTTTGACTATATATTACAAACTACCATAGTTCAGTTCTGCTAGTAATATGACTAAAAATATGTATTCATTCCTTATTTATTAAAATATCAAAGAAATAAAAAAAATACTATTGTAAAAATTACGTTGCAATAACGAAATGAAATAAATAAATTAATTGTTATTCATATTTTAATTCCTTTAATTTTAAAACTAGTTTCGAATGTTTTTTTTTTTTTTACTATTTAATAATATTTACAGATGTATAAATTGTATATCACAAGTATATTTGAGGAAAATTATTACAATAACATTTAAAGATTTATTTACTAGTTTCACTTCAATACATGGTCTCTTGGCCATCTTCTTTTTCGAGTTTTATTGGGAATTGAGTGAAGCAAGTTGGGTGACCAGTGTATGGAGTTTACGATGAAAGGTTAGGGATCTGGTTTGGGCCAAATCTACTACACAACGATGTTATTTGGAACGTAATATGAAGCTTTGATGGTTTTTATAAGGATTGGAAGGTTTAGTGGATCCCGAAGCTCAACTCCGTATGTCGAAATTGGTCTAATTACTATTTTTTTTTTTATTGAACCCCCAGGTCATTCATTATTCAAGATTTTGTTCGAGAGGTTGTAAGGTGCGTTCCTAACTTAATTAATTAATAATAACTCGGTCTATTTTTATTGGTTTAACCTCACTACCGTGTATTTCCCTTCATGCTTTTAGATTTCTCTATAGCTGTTGACTATAATGTAAAACAAAAAAGTTTAAAAAATCTAGGACTTCTGGTTTTTGAAATATAATATTAATCTTGCCAATAATAACCAATTCTATCAATTGGTTTTTCTGGCTGTCTCAGAATTTGCACAATAATATAAATTTGGTCGAATTTGCGATATATATTTTTTTTTTACATGATCTATAAGAAGTTGTTCCTGATAAATATCAATTAATTTTCTTTAAAAATATAAAAGCAAAAAAATGTATTTGCCTGTAAATTCACGCCATACTGCTAATTATTTTAAGCAAGCGTTTTTTGACTATAAGTGAATACAGTGTACATGAGAAGGTTTATCTTTGAATTGGTGATTCAATCAAAATAATTGTAATTTAAAGAACCTAGTCTAACAATAAAATTAGACGATTCCTTAAAGCAGGAAAACAGATAATCAAGGATTTGGTATTGAAAAGCTCTATGACATAGAACAAATCCAGAAAATATAGGAAGACATAATATTTTAATAATAATAATCCATTTTATGGTTACCCCCCGTATTTTTGCTGTTTAAAATATGAATACTATCTGTAGAGATTTTTTGTTATATTCTCGCTCATGATATTTGTAAAATACAATTTCCCGATCTTATTTTGCATAGATCAATATTCCATTGCCTGAACCCTCGGTATCAAATAATATCTTAGTAAAATTGAACTTGAGTTAACTTTTGAATATAAAAATACTCCCGAAGTTTTTTTCCTGCCATAAATATTCTACATTGAAGTAGATAAGAAAAGAAATATAAACTGGAATTTTTACTGGGAACTTTGGAATATCAGATTATTAAAGACTGTAATAAAATTACAGAAATTTAATTCTCGATTTCTTACTGAACAACTAAATAATAATTGATATTAAAAAAAAAATAAAATAAAATAGTTTAATAAAATAAAAAAAGTTCAGTGAAATATTTTAATGGATACCGATTTAAAACTAGATAAAATTAGACTATCAATAGCAGAGTAAATTACTGAAAACTATTACCAACGCACTTTACGACCTCTTAAACAAAATTCATGTATTTAGCATGAATATTAGACTAATTTATGCAGTTAATGTTATATGTAAAAGATAATATGAAAGTATGCTTTTTTTTTTCTTTTTTTTTTTTTTTTTTTTTTTTTTTTTTTTTTTTTTTTTTTTTTTTTTTAATATTTAACAATGAAATGCGGCTGTGCAATAGGGCTTCCATTCACTAGGTTCAGTCTTCACTAGGTTTTAAAATCTGTTACGTAGCTGAGACGGCAACGCTGGAATCTCTCATGGGAGTGTACCTCCACAAGTGGAGGGAAATTTGGTTCTGGTATCCCTAGACTGAGCCTATATATTTTATAAATATTATAATTGTATTTTTTTTCATATTGCATAGTTGGAGAATTTATTTTCATTTATTTATTATTGTGCATTGTGTAATAATGGATTCACAACCATTCATACAATATATTATCTTTAGGTGAGGCAATGTAATATTTACGTAATAATAGCTTTTTCAAGAAAAAAAATGAATTTTTCCCTGACTAAGAAAAAACAATAAATTATGAATATGCCTATTTACAATGTACTACTTGTATTTCTACTGCTTCTGATAAAGAAACTGTCGACAAATTTTCGATCCGAGGTATAGATCCTGTCAAAAAAGCCCCAACACTTAAAAAATGTAGTGCGATATTATTTGAAAACTTTACTTTTCTCATTCGAAGTAATATAGCTCTTGAACAGTAGGTCCTTGCGACAAATGTTATATAACAAAAAATATTCTTAAATAAATTTCTGATGAGGGAGCTGTTGACAATGTTTGATCCGAGCAACACCAACAGAGCTAGAGTTTGTAAAAATGAGAAGGAAAAAAAATGTTACATCAAAAAAGTATAGATCCCCAGCCTAAAGACATATCCTTGTCAAAAAATAAAAAATAAAATAAAGAAGAAAATTAATATAAGTCCATTGTAATAATATTTTGTTTAGCGGCTAACTCTTTCTATATTAGGAGTAAAGCTGCGTAACATATTAGTGAAAGGGTAGTACCATTTTATATTTTTTCATTTATATTGTTTTTTATTATTAACTAACTGTACCCGGCATGCGTTGCTACGCGCTTAACAAAAATTTAAAAAACAGTACAACAATTATTGTAGTATTGTTTGATTTATTTTGTGTATTTTTTTTTTCTGTTATTTGAATTGAAAAAAAAATTCAAAGGATTAAATTTTTTATTTTATTCATTTTATTGAAGTGCTGATGGATATACAATATTTTTCGTTTTTCCATCTGTTGCATATACCAATAAATCAGATAGCTTTCCAACGCGTGAGCAGGTCACATAACTGTCGATGAGAGAAGCATGAATTTTCCAAATTTAGTCCGTAAACGTATAGTGATAGCCCCTGTGCCTTGTTGGTGGTCACTGCAAAGCGAGTCGTACTGGAAATTGTGCATCCAATCAATATACCAATAGGCCTATTATCTTCCCCTGAATATGAGGGAAAAAATGCCGCCTTACATGCAGCATTATCCCTTACCGTTTCAAAGCCTATAAAAGATACACACATACATTGATTTATATATATAATACTATTTGACCGTTCGTTAAGGTACTCTCAAGGAGCGAACTTGATATGCATTGATGGAATCCCCGACCCCTCGCCAGTTCGTAGAAGTGGTGCACTGTTGGACCGTCTAAATGCGGACGAGGTACACTGGAGGTCTAAGATAGCCTCCAGATGCCAGCTCTTGTTTACTTTGTCCTCTACTAAATGCCGACTGTATTTATATACACAGATCTACCTTGTCTCAGCAGAGCTTGTATGTCAATAATTTACATTAATTATTTATTCTAGGAAAAATTAAATGTATTTTTAATAGTCTTTTATTAACTTCACCTGTATTTAACGGAATCTTTCATCTTAATTTTCACTAATTTCCAGCAGTTTGATAAATTTCAAAATTTCTACAGGTTTCAAAGAACAATGACAATAGTTGCACAACTTTTTTTTTTCTCACTTGGTCTAGTTAAATTACCCCCAAAATGGGGGTCTGCCTTGCATAAGTTGCAGGTTTTATGTTTTCATATGGACATTATGAGTCCCGAAAATAAAATATCAAAAAATAAACTAAATTTGATAAGGGAAAAATGTTTGGGGCAGAAAAAACCCAAACTTTTTGAATTTTTTTTCCAGATTTTTGCAAACAAAAATATAGAAAAATGCTTCACAACTAAAGTTGATTAAATTGTGCGTCTAAAGACATCCTTTTAGCTGAATTTGATTTAGGCGTTTAGCAACAATCGATTGTCCAACATCGACGAATTTTGCACACTTTCAAAAAACGTTATTTTTGGTCGTGTTTAAGAAATAGCTAATCCAATTAAAAAATGTTATATACTAAAAGTTGTAGATTATTATATTTTTTGCAAGATAGGATTTTTAAAGTAAAAGTTGTCTATTCCTACTCTGAGATAGCTATTTCCACTCAAATAACAAAAAACAAATGACTTAGCCACACTTAGCTTTTTAGTGCGGTTTGCTATCAAAGCGTGTTTTTCTAGTTTTTTAAACTATAATTTTTTGTTATTAAATCATGCTTAGCTGCATAAAAAAGAGATTTCAATAGCTTAAGAATCTAGTTTTTTTTAGATAAGTTTTGACATGAAAATAGTAACTCAGCATATAAATATTTATCTGTATAACATTGATCTGCTGATGAGCAAGACGTGCTCATTAAAATTCAAGTCTCTCAATCCATCTGGGTATCGGTAACCCGACTGATCAATTCTGATTACTTTTTTTCTGTTAAAAAAAAATCTGTTAAGCTGGATATCAAAATTAAATTTGCTAAAAGTATTTTCTCTATACAGATGCGGACTCTTCTCAAAGTCCCACAATAGTCAGGAAGCATATTTGAATTTTATTTTCCTTCTTATCTTTTTTCCAACGTTAATATATGTATGTGGAATCGTTCACGATGTTTATCGCTCACAGCCCCGAGATTCCTAAGTAAGGAACCTATTTTTGAATCAAGAAAAATATTTCTAAGTGTGAATCATGTTGACTAGTCATGCTTTGATAGGTGAGATGACTATACTATTTCTCCATTGCACTCATATTATCATGTGTTGGTTAAAAGCTCATTAAACCTCATTGAAAGCTAGTAGATAAAATTATATTAAACAAAACATCTCGATTGCTGTTAGATATTTATTTTCATAAAATTTATAATTACCGAAAATTTGAACCTAGTGGACAACTTCGATGGTCATATCACCATAGAAAAATACGAATGTGACAGCAAAATTTACCCGCATAAAAAAATTTACTGTTTACCAGTGCTATTATTAAAAGCAGCGCCTTTACGTGCCCTTATTAACTGTTTTTTCTGCTGTTATCTTAAAATATTTACCGGTTAAATATTCTTTAATTCCACATTATGGAGCCTTCAGAATTCCCCACTTCGAAGAAAGTCCATAATACTCAACCCTTTTTGAACCAAAAATTCTATGGAACACTTTATTTTCGAAGATAGTAAGACCTAGTTTTTCCTTTAACGTAAGTAGCCAAGTTTTTCAGCCATAAAGAACTACATTTTCCACAAAATATTGGAAAATAGATAATATTAGACTATTTCAATGGAAAGAAAGGTACTTGTGTTACGAAGATGTGTGACGAACTAGAACATATCTGTGTACATAAAGAGTAAAACAAAATGTGTTTATAATTTAAAATATGAAATTATAAAATCCTCCTTGAAGACTGATGAAATATCATATATCGCCAATACGATTGTTTCAATTCAGCTACCAATGAATCCTGTATCGGATCAACCTAAAGGATCCGCTAATATTGATTGAACTCTCCTGGAAGACATAAATATCAAACCTGTCTGTTCCAGGACATCTTTCCTCCTTATCTATTTATCCAGAGCCCGGAGGGAAATCCTGGAATCTGAAACATTTATCCAGGACCTGCTCATGCCCTGGAACCGCCGTCCGTCACAGCTGTCAGGTGGCCACTGGACTATCTTCTTCATTGTCCGGACACTGGGGAGGGTATAAAGGTTTTATTTGTTTACGTCTGGAGGGATGAAATATGCAGTATGTGTCTATCAAGTTCAGTTTGGATTGGGTGTTAAAATATGTAGTCGTGTAACTCAACGAATTATTAACACAAGAAAAGCAGTGAAAATTGTATCATCTTTATTTTTTTTTCTAAAACAATGCCTTATAACAAAGAGTTGATTTTTTTTTCTGTAGAATTATTAATGTAATTAAAGTACAAATGTAATTTATGATCGTGTAATTAGACTACTAGAGATGATCTGGATTATTTAGGAGATAATAAAAAAACAAATAATTAAGAGGAAAATTATTGTTGCCAATAACACCCAGAAAGAAACGCAGTAAAAATACCTGAGTCGGCTTAAGGGTTTTGGTGTAAAGGATCAAAAGGGAGGCAAGATAAAAATAGATGAATTAACCGAAAGAAAAAAAAAGAGTTGGTATAAAGAAATGGAGTGGTATATGTAGATGTGGTCAATTAAAGGAATGGGTCTTAAATAAAAAATATTGAATGAGGTAGAGGAAACGCAGTTCCTTTATGAAAAATAATCATTTAAAAGAAACTAAAAATACGCATGGTTTGAGTTGTTCTTAATTAGTGATTTTTATTGTTTATAAAACTCTTTATCACGTCAATCTATAATGTTAAGCGTTTGAATATTAAAATTACCATGTATGTGCGATATATAAAATAAAGTCATACAATGAATAAACACGAATGTTGCGTGATTAACACTATATGGCTATAAATATTTAATAATACATTAATCAGAAGATATTATTTTCCTTTTAATCTCTGGCTCTTTTTGTTTAAAAAAATTTCAATCTGAATATTTTCTATACTTGGAAAATAAGTTTACCATAAATTATCCAGGTTTAAAATTCAGAAATGTCCGTTTTCATTAACCTTACACGATTCGTTTAGATTTTGTTTATTATTTATTTATTTCATTCCTTTTTTTATTTCTTTATTTTATACTTTTATGTTTCGTAAATATATTTGTGTATGAATACGAGCGGAATGATACGACATGTAAGCCCCAGACACCCGCAAGTGGTGGAGGCCACCTCTAAACACTTCCTAATTAACAACGCTTTTCAATTAGTGGCGCTGTCAACTAAAATTTCAACCCACCTAACCCAAACTATTTACAACTATATGCCTTTCGATATTTGTTAGAAAGTTATTTCATTTTGTAATCACAATTACATATAAATAAATTAAAAAATAAAAATAAACAATCGGTGACAAGTTCCTAAGTATTTTCTGCGAAATATTGTAAAAAAATCATTTTTTTTTATTCTTATTATTATAAAAAAAAAATTACATTTTTTAAAAACAATTTATAACCAAAAGAATATTTTTGTAGTTGATTTTTTTTTCCGAATCTCAATTCTGTGAGTAATATGCCCGAGGAGGCTAGGAGTATGTATATAGTTTTTTTTTTGTTCTTAGTTCTACGATTTGGCAAAATTTCTCCAATCTTTTCAATCAAAAGTACAATAAAGTGTTTATTATTTTCTGATTTGTGGGTTATCAGCGGCATTTCTAGAAAAATAAAGCATACGTATCAGATTTTTTTAAATTAAGTAAGCAATTAATTTGTAACAGTTAAGAATGGTAATCTATTAGATCTATAATTAAGCATTATATCAGACCATTCAATGCCAAAAATTTAATAAACACCACTTTTTTTGTGAAAAAGTAATGAGTAACTATACACGTAATTTTCTTTTAAAAGGCTAGTAATATTAGTAAAACGTCTTACTGTAAATGATTTTTTTTATAATGTGTGTACTGATTTGCGTATATTTTTTGGTTATTTTTTAAATTATCCAATAAATCGGATTATCCGGGTTTTTGTGCCAATACATTCATTGGATGATGGGGAGTTTACTGTATTAAGATTACTAGAGAGCGCTCCTTGTTGCCTACAGAACACAAATTTGCTTACAGGCACATATTATAAACAGGACATGCCAAAAATCTAATAACAACTACTGCCACAGTTCATATGTCCGACATGGAAACTAAATAAGTGTTGGATGCGAGAACGTCTGTCGTAAGTAGTTCTGGGAAGTGGATTTAAAATATATTTTATGTCTTACAATTAACTGATTGTCATTTTGTTTTTTGGCTGGTAAAAATGAATAAATAAAAGTAATTCCGATTTGTTTATTACATTTAAATTTAACCTTTTGTTGAAAATAACGGATTTTGAAAATTGTTTTAAAAATATTTGGATTTATCGATATTTTTAAAAATAATATTTATTTATAAAGAATACAAAATATTTTTCAAGTATTTTTTCACCTAAAACTCAGAAATATTAGTGATGGCATTAGAAGCATAGATAAACATTGAATTATAGTACCTGCTTCAATGTTTTATGTATTTTCCCGGAAATATACTCACATTTTTTAATTTTTTAAACAAAAGTCAGGTTGCGGAATCTGTTAGTCCATATTGGATGGATAGAACCCTGCAATCTTGACAGCCATGTTTACTAGAGTATAGACTAGAAGATAGGCAGGAACGTGGGGAAGTGGACTGTGATTCGATAAGACTGAATGAACTCGACGTTGACTGCTCTTCCTGATAGCTCCTGACGGGTTTCAGCAAGCTGTATATTCCCGATTCTATTCTTGTTCAGTCTTAAAAATAGTGATGATGATAAAACCTATAAATTCAACTGTCAGTCAAAATTAAAATATTAATTCATAAAATTCACATTAAAAAGTCTCTCTTTTTTTTAGCATGGAACATGTTTTACCGGGGATCTAATTGATCAAAAGCGATACGTTAAGAGCTGAACGCTAGTCATACTCAATAAAACTAGCTCAATAATGAGTGAGCTCCTTTTGACTCTGTTCCTCCTAATACAAGTTAAAACTTTTACCTGGATTTGATTGATCTTGCTCGATCTCTCTCGGTTTTTGTGTATAAAAAATTACTATTCTTTGGAAATACAATCATATAGGTAACCGAAAAAAAAAATCGAATATAAGAGTATAGACGGTCAGTAGGATTAAGCTATTCAATTTGAAAATTTAAGAATCATCTATTCTTGATAAAAGTCCACATATTACTAGTGAAAAGTATAATACGAGTATACACTCTTGGTTTATGTGTATATTTGTGTATGTATAACGCTTTCAAAATTATTTTATATTTTTTATATATCTGCTGATGGCTATTGTTAATTGTAATTTTAATTAGTTTAATTGGTTTGGTTTCGTTCCGTTTTTTACCCCCTTCAGAAACTTATCATCGAAATTCGTAGAAGTATAAAAAAAAGGAACGAAATCAGCGAAAATTAAAATAGTTGATTAACTTTATCCTTCGAAAGAGCGCTGTCGAGCCAAAATCAGGAGAAATTTCGAGAGTGTTGAGCTAAACTGATTACTCCCTCCGAGGGCCGTGGAAGCAGGAGAGCTGAAGGCTTCGGCAAATAGCTCGTTAGTAACCTCAGCGGCGGAGCCAACGGAATTCTCAGTTTGGGATTACAGTTTTGCTTATTCAACAAATATTCAACTTATATTCAATTTATTTCTAGATTTCTCGTCATTTTTTTAAGATTTAATGTATTCTCTGAAAAAAAGTTTTTTCTGTTTAAACTTGTGTAGCTGCTTATTCAAAGTAAAGGTAGGTAATAAATTGACTGCGTCATCGTCCGCTCTAAACGACAGCAAATCAAATCAATTAACACATTGTAGAGTGCAAAAAATATCCGATAATTTTTGACTTTCTTAGCTTCGTTCGGTGTAGTAAGAAGGTAAAGTTATTAAAAGTCGATAATATTCGAAAAAACAAAAAATTACCTCACTCTTGGTCAAACGTTTGCTTCAAGTGCCAACAACGTATATCTGAAATTAAAACAAATTAATTGCTCTACAACTTTGATTCTGACAATTTTTCTGAGAAACGATCGTGAAAGGCACAAGAAGCAGATATTTGTCAAAAAGGTAAATTATCGATTTTCAATAATAATGTATATCTCGAAAATCGTTTGACGGTCGACAAATATTTATAGAAACTTTTTCATAGGAAATTTAATTAGCTTTAATTTTTATTTCAAATATATTTTTCTAGAGTCAAATGTTTTCGAGATATGATCGAAAAACCAAAACAATTGAACTTCTCCCCACCCCTCTTAGCTCTTAGCTCTTAACTTAGCTCACCCCCAGGGGCGGGGATTTTTAGTATATTTACCTTCTAACTATTCCTAACTAAGCAATAATGTCAAGAATAATCGCACTATTGCAAGAATTATCTTTATATTGCACTCTACACCCCTCATTTAGCACTCATTGACTGAACTAAACTTATAAAATCTATTATTTATTATCCACGTTTAATTATTATTTTTTATTTATATATTAATTTTTATTTTTTTTAGTAAATGTTCTATTTTAACTCTTTATTGATGTACATGCCAGTCTTCTTTTCAGACTCTTCGGAAGATTTTCGGGAATTGAATGTGAGTCGTTAGTTGACTGGTGGATTGGAGTGGGCAACAAGTTTACTATGAAAGGATAGGTATCTGCTTTGGGTCAAAACAGCAACATATGAAACATTGAGATCTTTGCGGATACGTTTGTTTGCGACCTAATAAGGAGCTTTGAGGATGTTACGAAGATACTCCGGGATTCCACTGTCATTTTTTTAAACTCTCAGTGGATATTAGAATATACGACTTTTCTTAAACATTTTCTTCCATAAACTCTCTTTAAACTTCCATAAACTTTTATTTAACTTATCTTCATATGTTTCCTTTGAAACAAAAATTAGGTAAACCATGTTCGTAGTGGTAAAACTTAAGTTATGTGGAGGAAGTCTTAGTAAATTAAGTGAGCTCAAGAATTCGGTGGGTTCAGTTAGTTATTGAATTATTCCTGAGTTACGATATAAAAGTTAATTCGTGTATAGAATTGTCAACTAGCAAAGATAGTTTTATTATTATTTTTTTAAATTTTTTATTGATATTTACAATTATATTGATTGATGAATTGGATGAAATGGAGCCCCAAAGCTCAAATCCGTACGTCCAAATAGGTCTGATCACAGTCATGTAAATAAGTATTTTGTGATTTATTTGGAGCTTTTAACGTTTGTCTAGTAAATATTGATGTAGTCTATAGCTCCCTTTTTTTAAATATGAATTTATTTATTTTCTGACTTTTATATTTCTATAATTATAACTTTCATAAATAAAACACATAAGCTTTATTAATAAATGCCCATTAGTGGCGGATTGCAATTAGGTTAATTTTTTTTAAAAACATATATTATATATATATACAAAATTTTAACCGCATTAACACAAAGGCCATTACCATCTTTATATGTGCCTTTCTTTACCTTTCCTATTATTTATATTAAGAGTATATTTTATACTCGTATATTTTACTACTGAATTCTATTATTGTCCTATTCAGACAGCTTTTTGATCAGAGACGAATATAGTTAGCGAGCGAGTCCCTAATTAGCCTAGCTGTTGGATAATAGCTTACACAAGAGGCAAATTGTTCTATTTACACAAAGTGAATAATACCTCCATAATTAAACAACCTTCTTGTAATTACCAGCTATTGTATAGCGTAGTCCCTTAGTCACCGGCTCAATCTTGCAAATAACTGCCTTAATTTTCCCTATTCTCTAGTATATTTTTGGAAGAGTATTGAATACTAATACAACTAATGCATTTTTTTAAAATATTGTATTGTGTATAATTATAGCCATAATATAATGTTGAGGTAGTCATTAAATTTTCATTTAGTCAGAATGATAACTTATGTAGCTCTAAATCCCATCGATTTTAAAAAATGCTTAACTTGGAATGTTCAAATTTTACATGAAGAAAAAAATAAAATAAATATGATCAAAGGTATTTAGTATAATGAAATAAATTTTGAATGAAAATATCTGATTATATTTTAACTTATTTCATTAAAAAATAATTCAAAATTAAACAGTAATGAATATTCGGAAATAATTTTATTTAAATAATAAGCAGCTCGCTAATATTAGTATTAGTAATATTTATCTAATCTTTTTAATTGTTGGCATAAGAATGATTTGTTTCACCCCAAATTTTTCTATTAGGTTACTGCCTCATTAAAAGATTGACATGGACTTAGAGTTCAATATAATTTTTTATTTGATCTCTCTATTATATTCTACTTTTGTGTTTTGTTTTATCGGGCTTAACGTCCTTTTATACTCCAACTAGGGCAGGAAGGACGAAGGACGCGTTATCTTGCAGGTAACCAACCTATTCTAGCCACGATGGTAAGGTCAGGATTCATTTCGTGGGTCCGCCACGAAATAAATTTTAACCCGCCCTGGTGGGATTCGAACCCACGACCTTCAATACCGAGCGTGCTGAGGCCCTCGCCCCAACTCGCTCGTCCATCGAGTTCCCAACTTCCATATTGATCAGCTATTAGTAATAGTAAAATAATACTTACATTCACTATTTAATAAAATTATAGAAATAAAATAATAAAGGACTACCAATACAATTAAAAGATAATGTTAATAGAATACGAAACAATTATTAAAATAGTATAAAACATATATTTATTTTTAATTTTTTCACTCACCTAGCTGGTCCCTACATATAAGTATAAGGACAAGTCTGGTTTAGGATTCTCTAGGATGTGTATTGTAAATAAAATATGTCTATATTTTTAACTTCTAATTTAATTGTATTTTTATGTTTACTATTATCATTGTTTTTATTTTTAACTATATCTATTTTATTGTTTTTACCTTACGTATTGTGTAGTTTGAGGTACTTTAATTATTTATTTTTTCTCTTCTTTTCATTTACTACTGTTAGTACGTATTAAGTGAATGAATCCTTAAAGCCATCCATATTTCTGCCCTTATTGAGGCAGATTGCAATACTTTTTCATTAAACAAATTTAAAAGGTAAAAATAAAATGTTTACTTCCAAACTCCATAATCCCATGTAAATGGTCATGCAACGCTAAAATGTATATGGTAAGAGTTGTGATTTTTAAGATCTGAATAAAATTATATGTACTTTTTTTTCCCATGAAAGAAGTTAATTCAATTAAAAAAGAGATTTCACTTGTATGTTTAGCATAAATACAGCCGAGATCAGTTGAGCACCACTTAGCAGATTGATGTTTTGTTAGTGAACGGCAGTGGTTGATTAATTATACAGAAAGGCAGTGCTCATTCCGTAGGCTCAGTCAGGAACGATACGTCAGCCAACTATTAAACCAGCGTAGTCTAAACAAAACCTCATCTTCAAAGTGCCTTACCCTGACGTCGGAGGGATGGTTATTTCAGGCATAACTACTTCAATGCAATAGCCTCCGTGCCATGAAGGTCTATTCATAGAACTCATTTTTCATATAGCACATTATTTATTTCACACTTTAATATCCCTAATATAGCTAGGCACTGAAATAAAATTAGCTATATTGAGCAATCTATCTCTTGATTATGTAAAATAAACATATATTTTAAACCAAAATTTAAAAAAATTATCGAAATACATCTTGTAATAAGCTTAGATTAACTATTCCGATTGGCCTAAAATCACGAAGTCTTTCAGATTTATCGTAATTTCTTAATTACGTATTCCTGATTTATTAATTAACAAGGGAATTAAAATTAAGGGAATTGTACAGAAGCTCTGGTATTGTAAAGGTAATCAAGGTGGGTCGGCTTCGATGGGCAGGCCATGTTGCAAGGATGGCACCAGACCGGGTACCTCAGAAAATCCTTGACGAAAAAATATATGCCACCAGAAGAGTGGGAAGACCCCGGTTACCCGGTGTCCACGGACGTGAGATCCGTCCTGGGTATTCAAAACTGGAGAGCAGCAGCAGCCAACAGAGATAACTGGCGGACTAAATTGCGAGAGGCCTTGACCCTCCAAGAGTTGTTGTGCCACAGAAGAAGAAGATTTATAATGTCTTGAATTTTCCATCTGATGATATTCTTAAGAAATTTCAACCGCATATAAAAACATTGAAGGCTATCTCAATAGACCTTTTATGAACTATATTTCGTGTGAGAGATGTCCCGCTTTGAGAAAATGATATTTTGAATAAATGAGACGGACTTTGATGAGCTACCTAAATAATAATTTTTAGAGGGGAAAGGTCAGAAATCCAAAGACAGTATATGGATATCTGCCAATTCATTAAGCTCTTCCGACAATACTGGGAAGGTCATGTCGGCTATGGCAGAGAGCTTATCGGAATGCTATGATTATGTTACTAATTTAGTAACCCTACTTGCATAAACTGGAAAACTATAGCACTTAAACTGTTAAGATTGGTGATCAATGCTGGATTAACCCAACAGTAATAAGGTGGACTGCAGTGGAGATGTACAGATCTTACCTCTACCTACCTCCCTCCTTCTCACCTCCCTCAACCCTAAAATGCCCTTATGCCGCCATTTTTTTTGTTTCCTACAGCTATAAAAATATTAGCAGCGACATCTCTTGATTAGTTGATACACGTATCGGGTATTTAGTAACTGAATAATACAAACCATTGCCTTGAGATGCCGTTACTTTTACTGTTACTGTGGGCTTAGTATTTGAAATTCGAATGAAAGTGTGATAAGTTATTTTTATATTACTTTAGTAAAAGTATTAGCAAAAATGACGGAGGAACAATAATAAAAATTTGTGGTCTGTTTCGGAATAGGGAAGCCATTTAATGATAAATAACTGTTACATAATTAAGAAAATACTCTTTAGAAACATATGTATTTTTACAAATAACCTCAAGAAAAAAATATCCGAACGTAATATTATATAACATCATATCAATATGTGTTACTCTTAAAGGCGAAAATCACTGATGTTCTTCAATATCCGCTGAAAAGGAAAATCCCTGTTCTGTATTCCCTTTTCCAAAAATACCACTTGAATCGGATGTTTACATCTAGCCTTCACTTCATGGACATGGGTTCGCATACCTTCGTACTGTGTAATATTCCTTGGCTCTGTAGAAACCTAATAGCAGCTTCCTCATTCTTGACAAGCTCACTTAACTCAAAAATATTCATTACTGAACCGAAATTTAACAATTAAGAAAAAATTGTACAAATGGGAAGATTAGGCTATAAATTTATCGCATCATATGTCTTAATATTTTAATGAAGTAATCACGGTTACTTAAAAAAAATCACTGGCTATTCCCTACTCCCTATTTCCAAACAGACCCAACATTAGTTCTCCTGTTAAATATTTTATTATAATATTTTTTACTATGTTCCCCTAACTAATAATCCCTGTCTTCATCATATATATATATTTTTTTACTATAAAAAAAAATTAAGTTTGGGTTGAGATGTTTAAGCAGCATGATAGATTGCTAATTCAGCAGTCATTGTTGACTATTCCTCTGTTTACCCAAGTTTTCCTTATTGTATTATTATTTATGTCGTGCTTGTTCTTTCCTGTTGCTCATATACTTTTGACTTACCTTTGGTTAGAGCGTGGAGGAGCCTGTCCTTGTGGGCAGAGGAGTGGAGCTGAGGCAGGAGGACGAGGAGGTAGGCCCCCGTCAGCGGCGAGGGCGGCGGTGGTCCCTCCGCCTCGCCGTCCCCTCGCCGTTCGTCGGACATACACTCAGATCTGGAAACAGAACAAGAAAATAAAATAATAATATAATATAGCATTATATAACTGGGTGGCCTGCAATGATAATAATATACAACTATATAATATGTCTTTCATGTTAAAACTTTAGAACCATTTAGCATATGAACTTGGGGTCTGTATATCACATTAGCGTGCTTAGCGGACGGTATCCCACAGATCGAAAACTGTGCAAATTATGTCTCTACGAATAATTCTGATATATTTGGTATGGCTATGGAAGGGACTGCCATTTAACTGCCAAGTTGAAGTTAATGGCGAGCTATCCAGCCCATTTCAGGCAAACATTGGACTCGGGCAGGGTGATTCTTTAGCACCACTTCTATTTATCATTATATAGTAGAGCATTGATTATTCGAACTAATGTTGTTAGGGGAGGTTCGGATTATCGAAACTCATTAAAAAAAACTATTTACTGTAAACAGTATCTTCCAAGAGTTCACTTTTCGCTTTTTTCACAAGTTTTACGACTCAAACTGCGCGTCTCACTGCACAGATTATGGGATACCTGATGATTGATTTAGAATTATTTTTGATTCCCGTTATTGTTGATTTACCAACCTTGAAATAGATACCTAATGTCTGATCCGATTCACTTTTCTTTTTTTTTAGCCACGTAATGATTTCCATTTTATCTTTAAATGAATAGAGCTCTCGTTTCCTTTTTGTTAGAATGGATGATGACATGTAGTTTTTAAAACAAAAAGTGATCACAAAGGCGATGTACTCGTATACCTCACAAAGAACGATTCAAGACTTAAGGTGAGCTCTATTACCAACCAAATGATTAGGAAGATATTGAGGAAAACAAATAATTAGACGAATTAAGTACATAGTTCTCAGTAAAAAAAATTTTAGGTATGTGAAGAAGTTCATTGTTTGCAGGGTCTGTGAAATAAATTGAGCTTCCCTTATAGAACTGCTTGGTAAAGATAATTTTGTTTTTATTTACTTTTATTTTTAAATAAAAATAATTTTAATAATACAAATAAATAATTAGATAATCAATTTAATTAAAATTACATTCCAAAAAAAAAAAGTTTATGTAATTAATTGAAAGTTCCGATAATGGACGTTAGGATAATCAACGCTCCACTGTACTCCAAACTATAATAGCAAGATCCTCTATGGATGAGTGAGGTAATATATTTTACAAAGAGGTCAAATTGTTTACATGCGCTGTAGTGATAGCTGGATGATCTGTCCTCAATATTAAAATAATGATGCCTAGGACTAGAAATTATGGTCTTTTGCAAAAATAAACCCATGCGTCCCTAGACGTGTTACACATTCCAATGTGTTTCTAGTTTTAAGTCTCTGGGCGCACTGTTTAATTTAACATTAGAAGAGGAGGAGTAGATCCAGGCACGCATCGTCTCAGCAAATAAAGCATTTTTTTTCTATCGCTCACATTATCAGAAGTAGACTGGTTAAGGCTGTATAGGGCCTCAAAGTGTTGAGGCTTATTCTTGTAACAATAAAAGAAAATGGAGCATACCGTCTTAAAAAGAATAATGAATTATATGCGCTACGTGGAGATATGAAATCGTCTGACTATATCAGAATACGTCTGAAGTGATTGGGCACCTCTTGAGAATGGATGGTGGCAAAGCTATCAAAGGGCTCTATTAAAGTTATCCAAGAGGAGTGAGAGCTCGAGGAAGTCCGCGAAGCAGATGAAAGGATAACGTGTTGGAGGACCACCGAAGTTTAAGAGTGTCTCAAAAACTTGCTGCAGACAGATAATACTTATTGAACAGGCCAAGGATCGCCTAGTGCGCCTGTCGTGCCTTCCGAGTCTTCTATTTTTTTTTTTTATTTCATTTTATTATAAAGTATTTTTTTATTGGCGAACAAGACATTAAACAATCTTTGTATAAGCATTGCTATGAGATGGGGTTGACGTCCAATACTAAACCGCTAGTAGGCTACCTACTTGGGAATGGAGTAATCCTATGTCAATGGAGAGTGCAGTGGCAATCTGATGATATTTATTATTTTGAGAGCGTCAACAAATTTAAGTATCCTAGTGCAATTTTAACCAAAGTTAACGATATGGAAAACGAGATAAAAGCAAGAATTGGGAATAGAAACAAAAACTACAGCTCGCTTAGGGTTTTCGAAATCGAGCTATACCTAGAAAACTCAAAATGAGGCTATATGAAGGT
The DNA here is from genome assembly GCA_003667255.2 of Euschistus heros. NCBI lineage: Eukaryota > Metazoa > Arthropoda > Insecta > Hemiptera > Pentatomidae > Euschistus > Euschistus heros. The sequence continues at coordinate 1,581,455 of RCWM02000057.1, read as the reverse complement.
CCTTCATCCCGTTGTAATTGATGGTAGTGAGGCTAGGACACTATTCAAGCAGCAGCGGCTGAGTAAAACTATAAAAGAAGAATATGTGATCCAAACATAGAAGGAAACAGTTTCTGTGTAACGACAGACAATAAACATAAGGACCTATATAAAGAGCTTGATGTAGTTTGTTACAAACGTTACAAAATATAACTCTTAAGTACAGGATTTTACTTCTTATATAAATGTATTTCATTTCTTAACATGTTTTGGGGAAAACAACTTTTTTTTTAATTTAACTAATAAGGTAAGATCCTATATTATTGTATTTCCACAATGTCAACTTATTTAAATGAGGTATCACAGTATTACAGGTTCTTACCTGAGAAAGTTGTTTTCCCAAAACATGTAAAATTAAATAAATTTATATAAGAAGTATAATGCTGTACTTAATTATAAGAGTTATATAATTGAACCTTTTTCGAAATTATTGAAAAAAAAACTCCAAATAGTTCAGGAAAAACATTCAGAATTACCACACAAGGCATTTGCATTTATGCAACAGCACTCTAGATATTGACCTTTGCATGTCATCTGCCACTAACGATTCCACTTAAAATTACTTGGACAACCCAACGCATTCATAAACTACCTAGACACAACGCATGTAACAGAAATACCTGGGAAGGTTTAAGAGGAGCTGGATGAGGGATCTCTAGTCCTAGTTTAAAAAAAAAAATAAAATGTTTTGTTAAAAGGAGGTGCGTTCTGCGCAACCTCATGCCATGCTATTCCATATTCCATCAAGTTCACTTATTGCCGATAAAGTAACATAAATTTCAATTCTAAATTATTTCTCAGTAAAATTATTGATGTTTATGAATTCTAGAGATACACATTAGAATATTCTTGATATGTCTCTCAGCTTCCTTTAGTCAAATCGTTCTCATGGCATTAGGTTCGTTGCTATACAACTAAAACCTTCAAACGCTATCTGATATTCGCCAAATGCATTTCTAAGGTCGCCTTAAAGATAGTTGTATATTTTGTGTTTTGAGGATTTAAGATTATTTTAAACCTTTAGCAGTAATTAGTTTTTGCATTTAAATAAAATGCTTTCAATATTTTTTAGGCCTGTAAGGACATTTCCCTATGAATATACATACAGAAGAACTGCGTTATCAATTTTCATTTTGTTGGTTAGCAACTTAAATTGAATACAAGTCAGCCATAAGATTCTCAGATAACTTGCTGATTTCAAGTCCCAGGGCTTCAAGAACTTAATTTTTTGGAACCATTTTAGTAAACAGTTAAAGCTAATACCGTTGAATTTTCTGTAGTTTTATATATGATGTTTTGAAAAAATTTATAATCGAAAATATCCAGACCGTAACCTATCCAAATCGAACGTGAATTCTTAGGTTAATTTAAAAATAATCCTATATTAATGTTAAAACTTTTTACATATTTTGAAAACCGAGCCTTTCCTAAGTAGGCTTCAAGCTGTAGTTAACTATCTTTGCAAATTAAAAAGAAAAAACGTTTAAGGTAACGGTGTGCAGTAGCTATCTCAGGAGGAGATTAACATAGGTTTTTTCTCCAATTAGGGTATCCACTTTATATAGACTTTGAAAGGTATTGTAATCTTTGATATTTTTAATGAATTAATTTGTGAAAATATCCAAGTTATGAAACATCAATAACTGAATATCTTAATTATAAATTTTCGAATTTTTATATGAAAATATGTTCTTATTTTACTTTTGTTTTCATTGTATTAATTTGAGTATCCAATGTTATGCTTCATTTTAATGTAATATTCGTTTTATCTATAAAATGATAATATCGATAATTTATCAAAGATTCAGGAGTGTCTATAACTACCTAAAACAAAAGTGCTTATGAGTTTTCTTCTTCTTTAAATCCATACCTGCTATATTTATTTATTTATTTTTTTTATGAAGTGGTAACTGAAATAAAATATACGGATTAAATATGTATAGAACTTCATAAATTTTATTACATCTTATAAAATCAGATCAATAATAGACCTCAAACATTGAATCAACTTAAGATTAATCTTAAGCAGCAAGCCAATAGAGAATTGCTCAAACCATGTATTAGAAGCTTTAGCTGGTTTTAATTTGCATAGAAATGATATATGTAAATACTTTTATAGTTTTTTGTTCGTAATCTCATTTGTTATCTTTCAAAAAAATAATTTTTATATAATTCTTATTACTCCTAAATTTAACATGTTTCGTTAAAAATGGATTTTTCTTTACTTAAGTCCGGTTTATTTTATGTAAATATGGTATGGCTTAAATAATTTGAAAACTGTTCGTCTGTACTTGGGTTTAAGTTATGCTTTCGGCATAATATTGATTTTAGGTTGTTACACTATCGAGACCTTATTTGGGCACATCTAGCCTTTACTAAGTGAGTATATTTAATTTTTTGTTTCTGAGAAAACCTTTTGTAAGTTAATTTCCTTGAGTTTATTTTATTTATTTATTTTTTATATATTGTAACTTGTGTTGGAATGAGCAAAAAACCAAAAAAAAAATATGGTTTTTAAAACTTTTTTTTAAAGAAAGCTTTTAAAGACAATACAACGACTATCGAACCTCTTATGATGGACCACTTATCCCTCTGTATCTACTCCCCAGAGTTTTTGCTTCGCAAGTGATTCTGCTTAAAAGACTATAGCATGGTTCATAAAACCAACTTTCCTCATATTAAAAGTAATCTATTCATGTGGTAATAGTAAAACCTTTTCCATATATTCGTATATGTAGTTTTTTCGCATAGAAACAAAATTTGAAAATATAATACTTCGTGCTTTAATATTACTTTTCAACAGGTCGTAAATTTCATAATCTGTTCCCATATTATCGTTTAATTCGGTCCTTATCCAGCACATTTACTTATAATTCCGAAAATCAAATTATAATGCAATAACATATCATATAATATGAACTTTTAGGTGATATTATATATTATATTCTGGCCTGGGACGGGTCGTGTTCATTGAACCTCAAACCATCAATAAATCTCCCGAACCGAAAATAGACTTTCCACAACAAATAATAGAACTCTGTGTTGCTCTCTTGCGTTTAGCCCTTCTGCTTTCTAAGCTGTTTCTCGCTAGGCTGAAGCTATTATAATACAACTCAGCAAGCACGGATGTTCAAAACCGACCCAAAGATGTAGGAAACTTCATTTTGGACTTCCCCAAACTACTCTTTGGCTTCCACCCTTATATTGAATGCTGATTATCTATTATTTATTTTTCGAAATCTAAAGCATTACATATATCATTCCAAAAGCGGCGACTTCATTATACAGGTGAGCATTAGAAAATATCATTTTTATATTTCTAGATGCCTGAAATCTCCTTGATTTTATTTTTAAAAAAAGGTATTTTTATGTTTCCGCCTACTGATCATGTTTTTTTTTTTTCATTCACAATTATTATCTTGTGTAATTATTATATTAAAATCTAGGATTAAAGCAACAAAAAACTAATCATTCAAGACTTACAAGACGAACTTTCCGGACTTCCAATCTATTACTGAAAACTCGTTTACTTGACATTGAATTAACCTATTTCTACTTACTCTTATTATAATTGAGGCTATGAGAGCAAAAGTGGCCTAACCCACAAAATATAAAAAAATCTGATTTAGTAATTTTTGGCAACTATAACGCCATCTGGTGGTGTTAATGTGTTTGAAAAATTGGTTCACATGGTGGTGCAATGTGAACCAATTTTTCAAACACATTAACACCACCAGATGGCGTTATAGTTGCAAAAAAGTACTAAATTAAATTTTTTTATATTTTGTGGGTTAGGCCACTTTTGCTCTCATAGCCTCAATTATCATTCATCCATTGAATAAAGTTATCCATAATGATCTTTAAGTAACATATGTTGCTGATTTGGGCTAAACCAGTTACCTTAAGTTCCATAACCACTCAAATCTACCTGTCTCCCAACTTATTTCCCATTCAATTCACAGATTCCCCTTGCCTTGGAGTTTCGAACCAGAGGATGGTTGTTATTGACAAGCTATTGTAATTATTTTCCCAAACATTTACTTAATTTATATATTTTATACCATCAAAAATATCAATAATAAAACATTTAAAAATCCTTCTTAAATAGTTTGGTCCTATATTTTTTTTAAAATTTATTTATTATAATTACAATCTTATGGGATCTTTGTAATTTTTATAATAACAAGGTACTCTTATCCAACTCACATAAATACTTTTCCTGTTTACAGCAAAAAAGTAAATGATTTTGTAGATTCTTTGAATTAATTGTTTAAAAATTGTGTTTTCTACTTTTTAAAGTGTTTATTTAATTTATGATTTTTTTTATTGCTTAGTGCTATATTTTTTTTTTTTTTATAAGTTTTAATGCAATATGCAATGTAAATATACAATCTATATCATTAAAAAAAATTGTATTGAGTTACATTTTATAATTTTCGATCCATATCAACTTAAACCACTAATTATTAACTAATATCAATACAGATAATATGGTAGACTGTCGGATATATTTCATAAAGACGATAGTGTGGGATGCAGTCATCAGTAAGAATAATCATATCCAAAGAATATCCCTTAAGAACCCCCGAAACGTCGGAAAATTTTTAAAACTTGGATATGGTTTTTCTTACTCCCCACTGACTGTGTGACTGTAATCACTGACTTTATAAAATAAACTAATTACCATATTGGAAGTTTGTGCTCAATTTTACCTCCTATGTCCGTTTTTAACAAACAGCATATTTCAGAAAATCTATCACGGATTTAACTTTGACATTAGAATCTCTGGCATTTCCATTATGGCTGAAAACTTCTGACAGTCTACAAGTATGTCTTGTACAGTAATAATAATAATCATAATAATAATTACCATTTAATTAAGTATTAATTATAATAAACCTCAAAAGTCGATTTTTGGATAAGAAGTTAGAACTTTGTTTCTACCTTTCCGCCTAACCCAACCTTTTTGTTATTTTCTGAACAACCTGAAGCAGGAATAAAATCAATTCTAGAATGGCTTAGAACTCCGATGTTAATGGAAAATTCCCAATACTTTATTTTGGTCTTGAAATAGATGTCCGAAAATAGCTTTTGTAAAGTTGCATCATAAATAGACTGCATCAGCACGTCTTAGCAACAGCCATTTATGTATGGATATACAATATATTCGTACAGTGATACATTAAAAATATATATAAAAAATATATAATTACTAGATTTATGTATTAAGCAACTGAATTTATTGTGCATCAGTTTTGTATAATAACAATTCATTCGTCAATAAATTTATTTATGACGCTAGGTCATTATTGATTATATGTTTATATATTTCGATATAAATAAACATTTCCTGGCTGATTTAGCCCTCACCGTAAATATATAACTTATTAATTGTATTCATACATATATTTTAACATGTTACTATATTATTTATTTCGGAAACAAAAGTTGTGAAAAGCTGTTGATAGTGATGTTAAAAAATAAAAAATAAAATGGTTTTTTACTATATTATGATTCGTTTACTTTTTTAAATACTTGGTTTTCTAAGTTATATCCTATTTGGAGTACCATCAATCATATTTTCCCACTGTGATATATCTTATCACTGTGATAATTTATCTAATTTCTCTTGTGGAAAGTTTTGTGGAAAATAAAAATGGTTTTCATCCAAACACATTTTAAAAATTTAGTTTGAAGTTAAAATCACTTTTTTGAAGTAATTTAGTTTTATTTTATTAATTAAAGCAATAACTGGATCTTTTGTTATAATACTTAGCTGGTGCTTTTTTCAGCATTTTTTGGTGTTATTATTAAGATTTTAAAGGTATACTTTAAAGTTACAAATGATATAAAGATGTATTGAAATACTTTATATTTTATTCTAGTTTTATAAAATATCTGTTTTGTTTTTCACTAGTTTATAGCTTCCCTAAATTATTTGGAATCATCCAAAAAAGTAGTCAGAAAAATTAGAATAAACCGTTCTTGAGACTATAAAATAAAAAATTAAAAAATGTGACAGATTACTGATAGTAGTTAACTTTTTAAATAGAAAGAGTTGATGTATAACAAATCTGTCTAATTAATAAAAACTTTAGAGTTTTACTTGTACTAGGAGATTTTATCACTTACATACATATTTGCTTGTGGATTTACTTATACAGTAGTTGCGCAGAAATATTCAGTATTAAATAGAATATTTCACAATTGTATGATCATCCTAACAGAAGTACAGAAGATATGGTTACGACATTTAAATATAGTTACATGAATCCTGACAACAGATGTCGAATGTCATAAAGGAATTGGATAAGAGACCTCTTAAGAAATAAGAAATTAGGGCTGGAGGAGGTAGCACTAAATAATAATTTCTGTCTTACTTTCATGTATCAGCGAATTCCCTGGTATTTTTTAATGTGTGAATTGCAATATAAAATTACTAACGTAAAAAGTTTAAAGGTTGCATATTATATTAGTTACTTAATACCTGAATAGGTGGGACTTAGTTCCGATGAAGAACCGAAAATGAATAGATTTTATTTTCTTTATTTGGAAATTTTTAGTAATCTTTGCACTAGGAACATTAATTCAAATACATTAAAAATTAGTAAGAAATTCATATTTACAAGATAGTTATAAGCTTTTATATTAGTTTTTTTTTTTTTTTTAGATTAGGAATTGAATGAAAAAGGATTAAGGGTGGACTTTCAAACAGCTGAACCTTCTTCATTCTATGTCCTGTACTAAGAAAACATCTGTCTTCGGATGCCTGTTTATTAAGGGGTGTATTTGGTGATAATTGGTTCTTTGATGTAAAACCTTCAAATTTTCGAACAAGGATCAACATTTAACATAATGGAATGGAGTTTGAAGGGCATTCTAAATTACACGCAGTTGAAAACGTACTGGGGGTTCGAGTCCCACACAGTGTACAACGATTTAAAAACCTGATTTAAAATGCCTTTCTAGTTGGTAAGTATGTATATAGTAAGGTGCCGGCTAAGGGATACTTGGTGCCTTTAGGATCGATTACCTTTGTTCTCCTGACAGCTGATCGGCCGGGATCGGAGCTACGTAGATGTACTTGTTGAGTTCTTCGTTACAGGCTCAGTACTTCGGTACTCCTTTTGTACTTGAGAGGCCGAAGTAGGATGTCCTGGAGAGAAGAGGCCACTGGAGCCTGGCATATATTAATAGTCAACTGTAGGCCGGGCTATGGCTGTCTGCTCCCGCGCCTGCGCTCTGCTCCTTCTCATATCGACATTTTATTTGACGCACTGGGGCCGAGTCGTCGCCAGCTGGGGCACCTCGCCCAGGGTACAGAGGAGGTTCTGTCGGGAAGGTACTCATTGGGTACCGGCTCGTCTGATCCGGGATACGAAGCTATTTTTTATATATCGCACATGTATTTATGTGCATATGTATCATGATTAAGTTCAAATCTCTCTTAACTTTTCTGTTAAATGTCAAAAATGTGTCGAACTAACTTCTAACCCCACCTGATACCTCTCACTTGCGATTTAATAATAATTCAGGTACTTTCGATATTTCATACAAGACTGTGCGATCACACATTCTTTACGCAGATTTTTCAATAATGTTACTTCAAAAATACATGTGTGATAATATATATACGGGATGAGTACGTCTTAGTGTAAAAACAAAAGTGGGTGAAACTATATAAAAAATAAAGAAAAATGCCTCAGACCTTACTCTATTCCAATCCGTAGAGGATATGCGATAATTCAAAGACTGTAATATCTCCATTATGCTTAAATATTTTTCAAATTTTGACCACATATTCGGATTCAGCATTAAATTTCCTATAAGAGCTCGTACACGTAACCTTGCCTTTTACAAGCTTGGGACCTTAAGAACAGCTTGATCTTTTAATACTTCAACTCTTAGTGTTTTTGAAAAAACTATCCACAAAACTGCAAATCTAATAAAATCTTGTAAATTTAATCAGCTTTCATTAAATTTAATTAAATTATTATTTTGTAACAAATCCTAGAAATTCTGATCGTTCAATCTGTTGGGCAAACTATGATTTTCTAACACTATTCGAAAGCAACACTAACGATATACATGCACAGGTAGAAATGCCTTCCATGTTGTTATAGAGGAAGCCATTTCTACCTATGCATGTATATTGTTGGTTTATTTTTGTATTGCTTTCGAATAGTGTTGGAAAATCATAGTTTGCCCAACAATTATTTAAACAGTTAAAAATAGTTAAAAATATTTTAACAAATTGGAGATATTATAGCTTCTATGGTAAAAAACGAGGTTTTCTAAAAAAAAAAAGTCTATATAGTGGAGCGTTCAATTGACGGAACCGTTATTTATTTAAAAAAAATTATATTGATCATCTACCTTAATTGAGCTCAATAGCTAAATTAATATTACGTTATTTTATCAGATCCAGCGAAGCAATTTTACCTTCATTATATATGGATCCTAACACATTTAAAATCAATTCAATGTTTATTTATTTATTTTAAACTCTGTTATCTACATGACGACTAGTGACTCTGATTGTTGTACTTAAAAACTATAATTACTTCCACACGTTCTGATTTTTACAAAATTCTGTTAACTCAATTTTTGAATTATTAAAAAACTATTCATAAGGATATTGTATATAACCTAACATTTTTAGAAGGTAAATATATGTTTCCAAGCAGCTAACAAAAATTAAATTAATTTCGTTCGTAGGTACAGAGTAAAACAGTATTCCCAACTTTTATTTATTTTTTTATTATTCTAATGCACTGAATTTATTCTTATAAATTAGTTTGCCTAATTTGAATTCCTAATTTAAAAAATATTAACCATTTTGAATTCAGTATTCGTTGTTTGGTTGAACTTTTTTTCCTCTAAAATGATAATTGAACCTAATGGTTGTTCTTGAAAGCGGAAACTTTTTTACCTTTAGTAAATATTCTTGTTATTGTCAAGTTATTTCTTTTTAAACTTTTTAAATTATTATCAAATTTCATTTTAAAAACTAAATGGAGTTGTCAGTTAAAATTAAATGGATGTTTATTTATTTTATTTTTTAAAGAAAAAAGTAAATGTTTTATTTTTACGTCAAAGACGCTGTGAGAGTGAATTTCTGCGATCTCTCTGGTCCTGGCTTGTCTCTCCAACTTTGGAGGAACATGTTTGCTTGGGGGACCCCAAGGATGAATGTACAACAATGTAAAAAGGGTATGATTTTCATTTTTAATTTTTAATTTTATTTTTACGATTAATATTAATTTTTTTCTATACATATATTTTACCTTATATATTGTACAGTTTGTCTTTAAATGCTGGGCTCTTCATAGTTCTTATTCTGTTTATTATTTTAACTTACTTTATTTTTTTGTTTTTATTGTGTGAATGGAATCATGACGCTATCCATATTACTTACTGCCCAGGCACATTGTAATACATACTCAATAAAAGTTGAAAATAATAATAATAATGACATAACGGTTAGTCAAGTTTATTTTCACAATTTACCCATAAAATTAATGATTTATTATATATAATATTACCTAAAATAGATTATAAAAAGCAATCTATGACAACTTAACCAACATAAAAAGAACTTTCTTCTACTGTCCCTGGTATTGTTTTACTTTACAATTTAACTTTTATTTTAAACTATATATTCACTTTATCATGTCGTATATTTCTATTCAATTACTGTCGTTTTTATTACTTGTTTTATTACAAAATATACGCTTGACTTTAATAAAGTTTATTTCGACATAAAAAATTAAATTTAACGCTATTCCTAAATTGAAATTGATTTCTCACTCTGCAATCTCTGATTCTTCATAAATTCTTATTTGATTTAGCCCAATAAAATAGTTATAGTCCTGAAACAAACTCTGTATCCAATCAGATCACTTTATGATATCGTTTCGCATTCGATTCTGATTGATATATTTTTAATAAACTAGTAGTCAATTCTCATAAATGGTTGTAAATGCTTTATTGAGAATATATATTGCACTCTGCCTAACACTAGGACAATAAGTAATACGGATGTTCATGAATCTATTCATACGATAAGTATAAAAATAAAATAAAAACAAATAACTTTTAACCATTTAAATAAAAAATAATCACAATCATACTACATCTACCATATATGTATACTACCACTCTCTACTTGGGGAACCCCGGACCGAATCTATCTTAAACAACTGGGTAAGTAAGGTACGATGCTCTTTCAGGTGTGTCAGTATTAAATCCAGTGGAGACTGAGAGAGAGCAGTATGAGATTATAAGACGCTTATGGCTTGAGTGGAGAATCTAGCTATGGCGACATAATAATTTAACATAATTATTCTCTCAAATCAATTTATAAAAAAGAAATATCATTATTTTTTCGTTTACATTAATGTTTCATTAATTCATTTTCATTCATTAATTATGTCATTCACTTTACATACTGAACTACGCATCACAGCAGTTAAGGAACAAATACGAACCCACTACAATTGGTTCCTGGAAAAATTACATGGACATCCTAATACACTTATAAACTACATAGCCACAATACATATTCCCGACAACACACAGACAAGGCTAAAAAGGAGCTGGATGAGAGACCTCCTAGAATAAAATATAAATAAAGACTAAAGGGTGAAGCTGGGTTCTGCTCCTCTTCATGCATTTCACGCCATTTTTTTCTCACAACGAATTCACTGGTTGTCTATTTGTAATTGGCATGTGTGAATAAAAATACAAAGTAAAAAATCATGAAACCTTTAAATTTTTTAATAAAAAAAAATAGATATTATGCTAAATTTCTAAATATTTGTAAAGCTTGTTGATCAATGATTTATCTCCCGTTTAGATTCTATTATAAAAAACAAAGATGATTCGCAAAATGGATTCGATCTTAGTCGTATTTTAAAAATGCTTTTTCGGAAATGTTGACTGCACTTTTGTATATTTAGATATTCTAAAAGCTATTTCCAGTCACCTCGCCCAGTTTCCTAGAAGGTTTCTTAAAATTTCCAAAGGCATAATTTTCTTATTCTCTGTCCCGTTATAATCCAAATGGTTTGGTAAATAGAGTAATTATTGCGTTTGATGATAGTTTATGTTGATATAAAAAAATATACTCGTTTCAGAATATTAAAGAGGGACAAAATAGTAAACAAATTGTCGAAAAAATTGGAACGACAGCCCGATAATGATGAAGGATCATTGATGACTGAAGCTAAAAATGCCTTTAAGCTCTGATAATTACCAAGTACTTAAAGAAGCATCAAATTGTAAAGCCAGTTCTCAGCTCTCAGCTTTGAGGTCCTTTTAAGTATGTCTTCAAAATGTGTCAGTTATTGAATTTATTCTTTAACTAACATTGCATAATAACTAACGAAATATATTTATGCATGCATAAAATTTTAATTGTTTTTTAAGATAAAATTTTATTAAAAAAATCATTGAGCTAGAAAATTATATATCTATAGTAAAAATTAAAATATCATATGCACATACAGATATGCCCGATAAATAATCATTTTTAAATTTAAAGATACTTGATCGCAATAAAAAACACGATCTAATTAATTTATTAGAAATATCTGAATATTACCATTCAAACAACTTTTAATGTATTGTGTTATAATGTCTTAAATTGCGGGGTTTTGCAATTTATTACTTTTTATTTTTTTTTTCCAAAATATTATTGTCAGTAGTTTCTAGTTAATCTGTATTATAATATTTGACAATTTCAAGATAGCTGGAGGTACATTCAGAATATTTATGTGTATTTTAATTACTGATTTCTGTATTGTACTGATTAGAATTGTCAATTTACTTTAATTGGTTTCCTTTATTTTTCCATAAACAAAAGAAAAAAAAAACACTACTTTTTACTAATACATAATAGTTCACATTTAATGCTTATTACAATAATAATAATAATACAAAAGCAGTAGCAGCAATTGCTATAAAAAAAAAAAAAAGTGACATCTCATAATTAATTGATCATAAATATTTTGATGTAATCGATTTTTCATTTTTTTTTTTTTTTTTCATACTTTATACTATTGTTGATAATATTTATTTCTATGAATTAGGTTTAGTAACGAAGTGGATAAAAAACTGAAAACGAAAAAAGGTTAATATTCCGATCTATAAAGAAGTTTATATTATATTTTGAATCCTGTCCACGCAAATTAATATTTCTTTCGTGGAAGCGCTACAGAACCTCAATATGTTAGGGTAGACTACTATCCTATAAGATACACCAACCTTTTTTCCTATTTGCAGTATATAAAGACGTTAAGCTCCTATAAATAAAAAAAAAATGTATAAGTAACTCCCAGTTATGTTCAGGTTTCCGATTAATATCAACAATTTTATAAAAAAAGGCATTCATATATAATTACTGTGAAACCTTATTGTTTTGTTCTTTTATTTTTAGCATTGCAATAAGAACTAGAAACCGCGACAATTAACTTAACAAAATCACTTAGAACTAAATAGCTGTTGATTTATTTTACTTTCATGACAAAATCCGTGATTACGTAACTGACAATTAAGCAGATGCATTTACGTAACCATTACTAAAGAATAACATGTTGGCAGCTGCCACATGAGACTGTGGGGTCTTTGGTCTTAATTTATTTAACTTAATTACATAAGTTTAGACTAACCAAGTCCTATTCAACTCCAATAAGTGTTCTTTGGCATGGAATCCGTGGTTGGTCTATATTAGATATGTGTCGATTCTAGAGTCCAACATTTCTGAGAAATCGAAATTTTCAATTCTCAATCGGTATCAAAACATTTAGGTACCTACACACCACTATTTTATAATTTTTTGTATTGTCCATTAAAGTTATTTTGATATCGGTCACACAAGTGTAGTACAAGTGTCCATGACATTAATTATAAATGTTTCATGTTATGCACCACGTTAATTTTGTTAAAAGCCATCTAAGTAGTATGTTTTTTTTTTTAATATTTCTTATTTTATCTATTTTTTTATTATTTTAATCTTGAGGATTTATTTCTCAGCCGTTTTCAACGTTTGTTCACTTACATTAAAAAAATACTATACTATTATTCGGTAAAAATTTATATGGTTCGCTTACGAAAGCTAGACTAGCAAATCACAAAAATATTATTCTTTACTAGAATAAATTATATACTAGAAAATAACCTCTCACTGAGGCTTCTTTACTCTTCTCTTCTGAGAGCATCTTAGATTTTAGGCTAAACCTCTAAAATTACAAAAAAATATTTTTTTTAAATTTGTTTAAAAGAGAAAATGTATATATAAAAAAGAAATAATATAATGCTTGGGTTTTGCAGAATGCTATAAATCAATTATTTCATATCTTATTTTTAAAATATACTCATTACACAAATCTCACATTTAAAATTTATTTAAAAATATAGGGTTTCAAATAAATAATTCAACGGTTCCACAGAACTCATAGATAAATGATTCTGAATTCTGAGTGTTAATTTTATGCCTTAATAAGTTTAAGAAATGACTTATAACTATTAATATGTTCCTTTTTATTTATTATTGAATTTAAACTTTTACGTAATTAGTACATTTTTATCTTCAATTTTTATTAACTTCCTTATATTATATCACTCTACATTGATTTAAATTTCCAGTAAACATGTAAACGTTCTTTTACATATTTGAAGATTTTTTCACAACTATTTACATAAAATGAATATTTAATAAACGTAGTTGTGATAAAGTAAATTCACTTTGACACTGTCATTTTAATGTTAAATTGTCAAATGAGAGTATTTTCATTTTACTTTCTACTACTATTTAATAAAGGAGTAATAGCTAAGTATATAATTATTAGAAATATATTAATTATTTTTTAAAAAAATAATTTAGACGTACAAAAAATTCAAATTTGCATTTATTTGTAAGCCGAAACATTTTAAAAATCAGAGATTTTTCATTTTTTATGTTTGGTTTCATAAAATTATTCCTTGAACTTGGAATTAAGGGATCCCACTTTATAAAGGTTGGGTGTGCCCCAAAAGGGTCTCCTGATAGTTTAATGACAGAAATGACAGAAGAGAAATTTTCTACCTTCACCCGGACTCGAACTTCGGCTAAGGAGACTGGGGCAGTCTAGTGCCTTGCCATCTTAGCTATCATGTCTTATTCGAAAAAAAAAATAACTACATCACTCACATGTGATGAGTTTTTATTTGCTGTAGTTCAAATGTATCATTGTAAACTTGTATCGTATATTTTATTTTAATTTAACTGACAATAACTGTATTACTATTTTTTTTCTGAAAACTCTTTGATTCCTTTACAAATTTAAAATAATAGCTGCATAATAACTCTAGCATTTATTGAAAATGTATCGTAATAATAGAAGATTTCGTGAGATCCTATAAATTAGGAAAAAAAATAGAATTTGATTTTTTAAATTCCATTTTTACAAATATTTCAGGAGAGAAAAAAAAACCGTAAAAATTTAAATTTTACAAAAAGTGTTTAATATTTCCCAAACAATCTGACATTATTAAAATGTAAAAATTTGAGCTTTAGTTTGACATTTTCAAAAAAAATTGGGACTGCTCAGGTGTACTATAATCGTATTTGAATACTGGACTGGGTAGGTTTTGAATTTTCACTTTCTTAAAATATTTTTTAAAGAGATAGGTATGACAAAATAATATAACTGAACATGAAAAACTTGCATTTACAATTAATGATTGTTAATTAAAATTGAACAAAAGCACTTTCATTTGCATCTTCATTGTCCGAATTAGTTATATTTTCTTCTTTCTTATCATCAGCATTTTGTAAGGTCACCAAAAAGTAGCCTAACTTAGGGTTTGAAGTCCACTCATAGCCGAAATTTATTTTCAATAATGAATCTATCCTGAGTTCCTACCGTCCCCCGGTTAAATATGGACTTAGCAGGATTTGATTTGATTGCTGAATTTTAAAGGTAATTTTTAAGTGGATTTAAAAGGTTTTGGCAATCGTCAGGCCAGCAAATAAAACGTTTGAACTTATGATATTAATAATAACAATTTTAACAAATGGACATTTGGGTTTGACTCTGAAGGCCTCAATTATTACCTCAAATTAGAATAAAATCTCATTTAAATTAAAACTTGTTTTTTACTTTAGTTATTTACTTTATTTATTGCTATCATTATTTTTTCGTTTTCTCTATTTTCATCATTACGAAATTTCAATTCATAAGGAATCTCAACTGGGTGATAACCCTCCGCCATGCCTATCAAGCTACATTATTATATATTTATTTTGCATAGTTATATTTTGTAAAGTTATATTTTATATCGTTATAAATAAGATTATACCTTGTCTTTTTAATATTTAAATTTTTTTAACTGTAATTTTATAATCCGTATGAGATCGATCGTTTTAATATGTAGATTTTTTTATTTTAAAATAATGACTATTACGGGGTTGTTGTTTTTTTTTTTGTGCTATATTTATTTTGTATTAAATATTGTCAGATGTCAAATTGAGATAAAGTATGCTGTGTATTTAAGAACACATTTAAAATGCGCAGCACCGCTTAATAAAGTTTTTCTCTCTGATAATAGTCCAGGAAAATAAGGCTCCAAAAGGCCGTTTTCAAGAAAAAACTGCGGAACTTTTATTCTCATCGGATCTTTATGTTTTTTGGGGTGCTGAATCCGAAACTGAAGTTTGCTACCAAGGCAACCATCGGCTTTATATTCAAAATCGCAAAAAACCGCCAAAAAAAACCCGTTATTTTTGTTTTTTTATCTAGAACACGATAACGAAGCTTTTTTCGAAGAAAGTCTTCAAATATTAATTGTACCTGGAACTAGTACCTACATAATGAAAAAAAGAAATCCGAAATCGGACCATTTTTCGCGAAGTTACGTAATTGGGAAAAAATGGAGAAATTGGCCTACTTGTCGTCAGCCCCACAGCTCCGCGAAAACACGTTTGTCGTACTCTTTTGGCTATAACTCTGAAACTATTTGTCCGATACAACATTACTTTTTTTCATCTTAAAGCTGATTAAATTTACTATAAGAATCTATAAATGAAGTTTTAATCAAATCCCGTAAAATGTACATGCCAGCCCGCTAATAAAAACGTACTGTTGTACAATCCAAGTGTTTTTTGGCACATTTGTCGCTCTAACTGCTCAAATAATAGTTCGATCCCAAATTCCTTTTTTCTATCGCAAAGCTGATTAAATTTGCTATCAGATGCTATATACGTAAATTATATTAAATCCTTTAAACCACCCAAGCTAGCACGCTAAATATGTATGTTTTTGGCAAAATATGTAAACTATGGCATGTTCAGTAGACTGGTGTGGGTATTTCATGGTGTTAATTATAAGTTACATATAAAAGTTATAATAGTAAATTTAACCACCTTTATGATAAAAATATTAAATTTTGGATCGGACAAATGGTTTTGGAGTTATAGCGAATAATGTGCCAAAAAAAAAAAATGTGTTTTACAAAAGTACGTGATTTTCAGCGCGACAGCTTTTGTATTTCAAGAATTTTGATACAACTTTCATATATAGGATCTAATTGTAAATTTAACCACCTTTCTGATAGAAAAAAAAGCATTTTAAATAGGACAAATACTTTCAGAGTTATAATGAAAAATGTGCCGATAACCATGGATTTAACAACAATACGGGTTTTTAGGCGTCTGGGATGCATATTTTAAGGGACTTGATTATAACTTCATATATACATTCCAATAGTAAATTTAACAAGCTTTTAGATGAAAAATAGTAATTGTAGATCAGACAAATACTTTTGTAGTTATAATGAAAAATGTACTAAAAAAAAACTAGGATTTCACAAAAGTACGGGTTTTAGCGTACTAGTATGTGTTTTTTTGGCCCCTTAATCTCTTTAACTCTAAAAATATAGGTCCGATCTAACTTCTTTTATTCATATTAATGCTGGTTAAATTTATTATCAGATCCCATGTATAAAAAACCACCTTTCTGATTGAAAAAAATACATTTTGAATCGGACAAATACTTTCGGAGTTATAATGAAAAATGTGCCAAAAACCATGGATTACAGTTTACACAATTACAGTTTCAACTGTCTATTATTAGTTATACTACTTATATTCTTATATTATATATTCTTTCTATCGTTATATAATAATACATATTATTATCCATATCGTGATTCTTAACGTACTATTATACAATAATAATTATTATACAATAATATGAAAATATACATATAAAACATATATAAAATATATATATATATAATTGTTTTATATATATTATATATTATGTTTTTTTTTGTTTGTTTTTTTTTACCTTTTTTGTTTTTTCGTTATTATTTTTTTTGTAATTGTCATCAGTTTTACGGGTGATTAGCCCAGTGTTAGTTGTTAGTGATGTTATTATAATAAAATATATGTTATGTTATTATAATAAACATGAACTAAAGATCAGTTTTTATTCATTACTACCAACTCCTTGTACCAGCTGTACCTGACAGAGTGGGGTCAGAAAATCTTCACTGACGTTCGGCGTGGTCAAAAGTGAACAATTATACAGTCATTTCTATAGCAACTAGATTTGATTTTTCGTTGAGATTCGAGAAAGGGAGTCCTTGAAAAATACCAATAGGTGAGTTTATAAAATATTTTTAACATGCATATTATCGTATTAATTATATACTACATTCCTGAAAACAGCCTTTTATTTTACTGTACATTGTACGGAAATAATTTCATGAACGATTTTATACATAGGATCTGATA
The DNA here is from genome assembly GCA_003667255.2 of Euschistus heros. NCBI lineage: Eukaryota > Metazoa > Arthropoda > Insecta > Hemiptera > Pentatomidae > Euschistus > Euschistus heros. Next base: position 1,563,637 of record RCWM02000057.1, on the reverse strand, counting down.
ATAAATTTAACCATCATTAATATGAATAAAAGAATTTAGATCGGACCTATATTTTTAGAGTTAAAGAGATTAAGGGGCCAAAAACACATACTAGTACGCTAAAAACCCGTACTTTTGTGAAATCCTAGTTTTTTTAGTACATTTTTCATTATAACTACAAAAGTATTTGTCTGATCTACAATTACTATTTTTCATCTAAAAGCTTGTTAAATTTACTATTGGAATGTATATATGAAGTTATAATCAAGTCCCTTAAAATATGCATCCCAGACGCCTAAAAACCCGTATTGTTGTTAAATCCATGGTTATAGATTCTTATAGTAAATTTAATCAGCTTTAAGATGAAAAAAAGTAATGTTGTATCGGACAAATAGTTTCAGAGTTATAGCCAAAAGAGTACGACAAACGTGTTTTCGCGGAGCTGTGGGGCTGACGACAAGTAGGCCAATTTCTCCATTTTTTCCCAATTACGTAACTTCGCGAAAAATGGTCCGATTTCGGATTTCTTTTTTTCATTATGTAGGTACTAGTTCCAGGTACAATTAATATTTGAAGACTTTCTTCGAAAAAAGCTTCGTTATCGTGTTCTAGATAAAAAAACAAAAATAACGGTTTTTTTTTGGCGGTTTTTTGCGATTTTGAATATGAAGCCGATGGTTGCCGTGGTAGCAAACTTCAGATTCGGATTCAGCAACCCAAAAAACATAAAGATCCGATGAGAATAAAAGTTCCGCAGTTTTTTCTTCGGCAAACCCTTATTTTACTGGACTATAGCATATTTGCCAGTTATGACCAGCGAATTGCATAGTTGTTGGTTAAAAAAATAAAGAAAAAAAAAACGTAGTTGAGTTAACGTTGATGACACATTAACATATCATTATACATAATTTTAATTCAAACAACCTGCCCTCCCCTCTGCAACCGTAATTAAAACTATAAACTAACTCAATATATTTTTTTTATTCTATGTCTCCAACCTCAGTTCCCACGTCAGTCCTTGACTGCTAACAATGTTCCCAACTGCTTGTTGTTTCTTGGTCAAAATTCTCAGATCCTTACAGTAGTGAACAACACGAGTTATCGAATTTTGCCAACGGAAAGTTCTAGGTCTCTCAGAGAAGAGCGGCCGAGGTTGGCAAAGAACTTCATGAAAAGGCGCTTTTCCGATTGTTACAAATTTAGTTTGTAGCTCTCACTCTCTCTCGCTCTCTCTCTCTCTCTCTCTCTCTCTCTCTCTCTCTCTCTCTCTCTCTCTCTCGCTCTCTCTCTCTCTCTCTCTCTCTCTCTCTCTCTCTCTCTCTCTCTCTCTCTCTCTCTCTCTCTCTCTCTCTCTCTCTCTCTCTCTCTCTCTCTCCTCCATCTTTTCAAGTTTTACAGTTCCTGGAGCCTGGATAACTTCTTCTGTTCTTTTTTTGTCGACCGAGATTTAATTAGCGGAAATACTGGGCGCAGTAACTCCGGCTGGGGTCTTCTTTTGCGGTAATGATTCATTGTATCCGCTGCCTTTGATGCTAATCCTTCACTCCCCTCCCATTCCCTCTTCAAGAATGGCTATTTATGTATTCCAGCATTTTTGTGCAACAACATAGTCGAGAAGATTGTGTGACATAAATATTAATGTCATTTGTTGGTACGAATTTCGATTTAAAATGTATTCACCAATAATTTTGAAACAGTAAATGAGTATAGCAACATTATCGGATTCTAACTTGGACATACATCATAATGTATTATACTGCTTAAGGAAGAATAACCTGCCTCAAAAAATAGTATTTTATAAATTGAAAATCAGAATTTAAGAAATTTCTTGAAATACCCAGCAGCTTCAACTACTGGAATTAAAAAGAATTTGTAGACATCGATATTACATTGCATAGCGTTGCTCTCATAGTAGAGGTTTTGTTCTTGTGAATGATCATTAAATATAAAGGCAGTTGGTTATCTGTATTTTTTTTTTTTTTTTTTTAATAGGTCTTAAACCTTCAGGTTATACTGTTAGTAGAAACACGATGGAGTAAAACGAATAATTATAAATTACAGATCGTATACCTATTTAAATGTGTGTATATATATGTTTAAGAAGAAATTAAGTTGATGAAATAATATTGACATATTTTTTTTTCTCTAATTTAAAACTGTATAAATAAAATAAAAATTTCCAGACGTTTGGAGGAATGAAAGGATTGGTATGGGATGATATTTACAACTATACACACAAGGTAAATGTGTGGAAAATTATGACAATGACATGTCTATCAACTTTTGAAGAACTACTTACTAGTTACACTTCTATAAAAGCTCTACACTAGAAGGTCTCTTGTCTATATTCTTTTCAAACACCTCGGAAGGCTATCGGAATTGAGTGTGAGGCAAGTTGGGAGACTAGTGGATTTGAGTAGATATCGAGATTACTATGAAAGAATAGGTATCTGGATTGTGTTGAATCAGGAACTTATGGAACAGTAAGATCTTTACGGATAAGTTTGTTTGTGACATAATAAGGAGCATTGAGGATTTTAGATTTTTAGGATTGGATACGAGAAGGTTTAGCGGAGCCCCAAAGCTAAATCCTTATGCCTAAACGAGTAATTATTGTCATGCAAATAAGTCTTTTGTTATTTATTGGTAGCTTTGACCGCCTGCCTATTAAATGTTGGAGTGGCCAGAAACGACGAGTGGTTTCTTGATTTTTAAGTCTGGTGTGTAAAAGAGTAATTTAAAAAACAAAAATCCGAGTCTCGTTTTATTTATTGTTCGTTAATAGTAATTTACCAAATACATTTATACATAAAAGAATACACTAGATACTCACTTGAATCTAGTTTTAATTAAATATTTTAAAGGATATTCCTGAAATATTAAAACATTATATCAACAAAATAAATATATTAACGTCCCGATCATAATTATTTAAATATAAAGAATTCAACGTAATTTCAGTTTTATGTAATATTTATTTTAAATTGACAAATCTATTATTATATAATAATTAGGGAATTCGTTATGATTTACGTTCAGAATAGATTTAGAATCTATAAATAAAATAATGATACAATCTATACCAGAGCGCAGTGTAATAAATACAACTGCAGATGGCCGAAACGTCTGGTGGTCGCCTAATTTTTTATTAAATATTCGCGAAAACCGCTCTGCGAGGCTTCTCCTGTATTGTGGTGCTTCAGGTTAGGTCACCTCTGGTCAATACTCTTCCATCGGGCTTCACGGTATAATGTGCACCTTCTCATATTGTCTATCTTCGTAACTCAATATACTATAATAATGTTTATTGTTATTGTTTTCGGGACAATCAACAATCTTTTTAGCTCCAAAACACGGGCTAGTGCCAATTCCCAAACGTGTTTTATTTCGAAACTCTAAATAAAGTTTTAAATTTTATAGAATCTGCACATTTATTACCATTTATCGAACCGATATATCTAATATCATAAAAAATATTAAATATTACAACCTGCTTGTTGATATAAAATAAATAATATGCAAGCTGATAACAATCTTTATCATAACAGGAAAATAAAAGCTACAGGTTGGGATGTGTTCATGATTATCGTTTGGAATGCAATAAGGGCTTAAGGTTAAAAGTTGGGCATGTCATTCATGTAACTAAAATAAATTAAGAAGCTGCCTGCTGAAAGAGTCTATATTTAAATCAGTACACAGATAGACGTATAGTGTAAGTAGGTTTACCTAGCTAAGAGAAATATGAGTCCATATATTTGAAACCATCAAAGCGATTGTGACTTTAAACTGTGATACAAGTCGCAGAAATAGTTGCCAGAAATATATATCTTCCTAGAAGTTATTTTACAGCTACGAGGCTTTCCACTGAACTTGACTTACTGCAAGCCCATAATGAAGGATAAATATTTAAAAGACCTGCTTGTCCACTTTATACGAGAAGGTATAATCGTCACGATCCATGCAATCCATGATTCCAAATCGGCAAGGCTATAGATAAATATAGCATTAATAATTATTAATAATTCTTTGGTAGGTAACGGTAAAAAAAAAAAAAATCATGATTATAAAAATTTTGATTAATTTAACACTAGGTTTTTAATGAACTTTCTTAAAGTTCTGAACGGAACTGAACTCTACCTAACCTAATAAAAATATATAGAAAGTGTCTACTGGATTTTGATCCCAGTGACACAGCTGATTGAGCAGCGCTTTTATCACTTTAGACCTGTTTTGTCTCACCCTCAGTGGAGCGACAGGCTTGGTACGGGGTTCCATATGCTGAATGTATACCTTATGTGTAGAGTATGCTTGTGAATTTCAAGGTTCTTTTTTGTTTTCATTATTTTTCTTATTGTGCATGTTGCATGAAATGGATTCATAACCATACATATTACTCATTGTCCTTAATTGAGGCCAATTGTAATATTTACAATTTATAGGAGGTATAGGTAATATACGTTATATATCACCGGTAAATCAAAATTCTAAGAATGTTTTACAGTTTTCTTAAAATATATAATATCACTTTTTTTTCATTCCTTTCATAAAAGACCTCACGTTGGCTTAAAATCCTGGTATCAGAAGCTGGAGTTCGTTTAGGTAATGGTTCGAATCAACCTAGAAGTGGATTGAAAAAATATAGAGACGCTTTACAGCGATGGGCTCGTAGAAAAGGGTCCCTATTTTACTATGAATGTTAAAAATTGGTGGCTACCAGTAGATGGCCTACTTACCGGCATGATTGGTAACCATGGGAAGGGTAAACAAGTACCAGCATAACATCAGTTCTGCAATAAGGGCTTACAATAATAATAATTCTCCCTACCTTACTTCGAGTCAGTTACAAAGTACCATTTATAAAAAAAATAAACACAGATCATAACTATCATACAGTAAACGATAAAAGCAGTAAAATATTTTCTCATACTGTCGGACAATAATATCCTGGGCTATAGAAATATAAATCAGTGATAAACTGGGATATTACTTTTCCGATAGGGCTAAAGGGCTCTTATCCAATCCCTATCCGATATCCAGCCCCGCCCTTTTTCATAAAACCCTTCCAAAAAGTAGACAGGGAAGGCTGCGGGAGAAAAATGCCCTCCCAAGGGCTCCGCAGTGTTCTGTCAAGGTGCCAACAGCCAGCGCCTGTCAGATGGCGTTAGTCGTGTCAGCTTTGCATATTGTACCAGATCTTTTTAGGCCAGGATAATCTTATTTGTCTACTTCCTTCAATGTCAAGAATTCGTGGAAAGGCATATTGCTTTAAAACATGTTTATTTACATTATATTATACAATATATTATAACAAAGGTGAATTTAGTTATAAGGTGTATTTTACAAAAAGCTATTTAATCTCCCATCACTATTTATTAAAAATCATATAATATAAACATGATTATTTAAAGTTTGCGACGTTTCATGGCTATTGCCACATTTTCAAGCCCTGAAACATGCAAAAACATACATGCACGACAAATGCGAATAAAGTATATTTATGTGAAAATATATTCATCAATGTACATTATATATAATTAATGAATTACCTTACAGTGTCCAATAATATATAGATCCATCGTATTGAACAAATAACATCTTTTAACGACTAAAAAAGTCTTGTCACTGGTAAGTATCATGTCACTTTTCTACATACATTAAAACTTATGATGAATATAAACACAAATAAAAACAATATAAATATAAAAATTTAAATAAATAAAAATATAAAAAATGTATAATGTTTTATTGCACTGCTATGATTTTGCAAAATTTATTATTATTGTTATGGCTATTGTTAAATTACTATAATTACCTTAAATAACGAAAAATCTCTATTTGAACTTTAATATGGATCACATTACTACATACATTTATCACTGTCTCTTACTGCAATAAAGTTTAACGTTTAAATATTCAATTTGTTTATCAATAGTGCATAGTGGGCTCCTATTTTTTGTGTGTCTGTTTTGAAATTTATAGCTGTGTCCAAATTTTTTGTTATGAAGATGGATTCCAAAATTTATTAATTGGGGCTGTTTTTTTATTAAAATCAATTTTTTTGAGTTTGTTGATAGAAATGCTCAAAAGAAAATAACTGATTTTTACATCAATAATAATAACAAAAATATGATAGAGCATGTAAAGAATAATACAGATTCAATAGACAACATAAATAACACACCAAAAATGAGAAATAATATAAATAATCCGAATATGTTCCATTGAATAACATATATACCAGGACTCACCAATAAGATAATCAACAAACTCAAAAAATTTGATTTTAATAAAAAAACAGCCCCAATTAATAAAAACAAAATCATTAACATCATAAACAGGAAAAACAAGATAATCGACCCTATGCAAAAAAAAATAATTCAATCTATAAAATTGAGTGCAATACATGTAATAATATATTTATATATATATATATATATATATATATATATATATATATATATATATATATATATATATATATATATATATATATCGGAGATACCAAACAAAAACTTGAAAATAGAATCAAACAGCATAATTCAGACACCAAAAACATAACAAATATCAATAAAACAGCATCGGCACACTATGCAATAAACAATAATCACAAATTCAATTTGTAAAAAAACCAACATTTTATTTTATGAAAAAAACAGTTACAAAAGAAAAATTTTAGAATCCATCTTCATAACAAAAAATTTGGACACAGCTATAAATTTCAAAACAGACACACAAAAAATAGGAGCCCACTATGCACTATTGATAAACAAATTGAATATTTAAACGTTAAACTTTATTGCAGTAAGAGACAGTGATAAATGTATGTAGTAATGTGATCCATATTAAAGTTCAAATAGAGATTTTTCGTTATTTAAGGTAATTATAGTAATTTAACAATAGCCATAACAATAATAATAAATTTTGCAAAATCATAGCAGTGCAATAAAACATTATACATTTTTTATATTTTTATTTATTTAAATTTTTATATTTATATTGTTTTTATTTGTTTATTCATTTAAGTTTTAATGTATGTAGAAAAGTGACATGATACTTACCAGTGACAAGACTTTTGTAGTCGTTAAAAGATGTTATTTGTTCAATCAGATGGATCTATATATTATTGGACACTGTAAGGTAATTCATTAATTATATATAATGTACATTGATGAATATATTTTCACATAAATATACTTTATTCGCATTTGTCGTGCATGTATGTTTTTGCATGTTTCAGGGCTTGAAAATGTGGCAATAGCCATGAAACGTCGCAAACTTTAAAATAATCATGTTTATATTATTTGATTTTTAATAAATAATGATGGGAGATTAAACTGCTTTTTGTAAAATACACCTCATGTTTATTTACTTTTTTTTTCTACGTACCAATCTTAGATAAATAATTATTAGAAATACTTATAACAAACAGTTTGCCTAAATCTTTAATCTTATATATTTAATTCCTGGACCACATAGTTAATAAATATATATATAAGTATTAAACATACTTTTATAAAGTAAGTATTATAATCTGTTACAAATGGGCAATAGATAATATGAATAGCTTTATGAATCCATTCATACAGTATGTGCAGAATAAATTAAAAGAGAGAAAAACAAATAATAAGATTAAATCCATTTAATTATGAAAATTAAACTAAATTTATGAAAAGTTACAAACGAACGTAACTTTTACATAAACATCTAAATGTTCTATATGTTGCTGGTTTGTTCCAAAAAAGATACCAATCATCTCATAGTTAACTCCATATCCACTTGAATCCTGTTTCTCAACTTGCTTTACATTGGTTTCCCGATAACACTCCTCGGTTGTTTTCTTTTTAATAATAATTATTTACATTTTTTTTTTAGCCATGATGAAGGATTACAAAGTAAGTCAAAACGTGGGTACAATAAAAGTATTAAATATTCTTAAGAGATTCTATTGATCCAACTCTGATCTTTTTCACAGTAAGAAATTATGCTTAAATAAAACAACATAAGTAAAAAATGAAATTAGATAAATTAAAGTTAAGTTATAAAAATTAATAAAGTAAAATAAACATAATACGTTATAAATAGAGACCGGATTTTTGTGCAGTAAAAAATCAAAAAATGTGCAGTAAAAAACTCAAAACATGCAAAATCGTGCAGTAAAAAACTCAAAATATGCAAAATTGTGTAGTAAAAAACTCAAAACGTGAATTTAAAAACTTAATACATGCAGCAATCCATTTATTTATACACAAATATGCAAAACTTAACCAGTCTTGAATAAACCTAAACACATTTCGACAAACGTTTCGTTTTAGAGTAAATTCAATCTAAAATACTTTAAAATTTGGGAAAAAAAGGAGATGAAAAAAATTGTTAATTAAAAGAAATATAAAATATCTTTATTAAAATTTCCTTTTACGTGGAATCAAAATATAATTTAATGTTATCGAAAAATAAATTAGTTTTTAAAAGTTTCGTGAAAATGTACATAATAAATTTTAAAATATTTCTCAGTAAAATTATGCCGCCTGTTACTAAATAAAACGTTCTTTAGCAAAGAAAAGAAACGTTCTACATTTATGGACGTAATAGGACAATTTTTGTAGCATGCGATTGTGGATGGATCCAGATTATCAGCTTACATTTCCTTTCCGTTGATACAATAATATAATTTTTTTTTAACGAATGTAGCCGTAGTTTTCTCAAGGATTTACTCGAATTTTGAATACTTCCATTTTCATTTTCAATTCATTTTAAGCTTTCTTCGAGAGTTTCAAACAAATATCAGCTCTGGATATTCATTTGTCCATTGTTTCAATTTTGTAGAAACACTCGGTGACGTTTTTGGCATTTTCAAAGTTGATAGTTTAAACTCTTGTCAACAACTAGCCCTTTGTGCTAAATCAGAAGTGGGCAATGAAATGAGAAGCGGGGAGTAAAATATTCTGGGGAATATTCGTCTTAGTTCAAAGAAGTACGTCGATCCCTAATGTTTGCCTAAATCCTCGAAGTTCCCAATTCAATACGATCATCTGAAAGTAGTAGGTCACAAATACATTTGATTTATATTAAGCGACTTTTTACTTTCAATTTAAAACTAATTAACCTATTTAATATAAATAATTGTTATAAATGTTTCCTAATAATCGTAAGTAAAATTTTCAAAAAATAAATGGTTAAGTGAATAAAATTAGATGAATTTGGTTCAATTGTGCAATTTCGTGCAGTAAAACCCGAATTCGTGCAATTAAGCTCAAAAAGTCAAATTTGTGCAATTTCGTGCAAAATAAAATTTAAGAATAAGAATCCTTAGGTTATAAATGAGATAACTACTCGTACTTGGGTTAGAGAGCGCTAAATCAAAGCGAACTAAATGTGCAATAACACAGAAATCCGGTCTCTAGTTATAAATATTAGAGAAATGGTCAGGGATGCAGTCAAGTTAATTAACACATCCAAGTTTTTGTTATTTTAGCCCTGAAGAAGACTTGTAAGGCAAGTCGAAACGTCGGCAGTCTTAATTTTTTTTTTTATATAAAAGCTTTGATGTGTTAATTATACTTGGCTGTACCCTGACCATTTTTCTACTAGTACATCCTACAGTCAACTATAGAATTTTCGTACATTATACATAAATTTTAAAAAATAAGATTAAAAAATAAAATACTAGTTGAAATTGAAGGATCGACAATTAGATGTTAATTTAATTTTCAAGTATGGAGCTCAAGAATCTTTAATTTCGAAATTCTTGTGATAGGATATATATATATATATATATATATATATATATATATATATATATATATATATACATAAACAAATACAAAGAACCGTTGGAAACTCTTAACCTTTTGGAAGTTTAGGGTCTTCTATTTTGTTATACTTATGGACCCTCGTAAGTTTCCTATCATGTTCTAGTAAAAGCTTGTCGTAAATATTTGTTCAATATTTTGAAGGATGGTAGTACATTTCAGCACCAGAAACGAAAATAAAACCATTATTCAGTAGTAAAATCAGTATCCATCAAAATTTACTTCAGGCTCTCCCCTCCCTTAAATGTTCGTGGTTTTGGTTCGATTATAATTTGAAAAATATATATATTTATCGAACCAAGGTCTTCCTAGGGTTTTGATAAAATTTATTTTCACGAGACAGAGATCAACGGGAAGGGGAATATGATTGATTTTTTTCTGAAGCACCCAATGGGTATCTGTCTTCCTCATGAATACCTTCCCATTATCCTGACAAATACTGCAATACAGAGATTGGTTGCCTTATTTTACGGTGGTCGATAAACAAAAAGCTATGTTGGAATAAAAATTCTTGAAAAATGTAGAGATGATATACCAATAAATCACATAACAAATAAGACGTAAGTACGCAACAGGTGTTTTAGAATATCAGCTTTTATGTTGCATATATTGTGCTTCTAATCATTAATCATGGACATAATTTATTTATATTATATCCAGACAAAAAAAAAAAATCATTCTCAAATGGAAATTTCCACTTTATTGTAATGGTTTATTATTTAAGTGTCATATTTACGATATGGAATGAAATATTTTCGGATATTCATCAACAATTTTTAGAATTGGACAACGATAAATATGAAAGAGATTTAGCAGCGGAATTAATTCTATGGTAATCAAGAAATGCAAATGATCTTTTTTCAAAAGATGAGGAATATTAATGATTTCAGAGAATTAATAATCCAGACGTGACCTTGTGTTGTAATACCTACTTTCTTCTATTTATTTTTAAATATATTAAATTATTTATGTTATCCTTCTACTAATAGTTTTTAATCTTAGTTTCGTAATAATATAAAATGATAGAAGTAAAAAACATTTAAACAAAGATATTTTTTTTATAAATATTCTTAAGATTATTTAACTTCAACTGATCTTTTTATGCCTGCAATGAAAAAAGCATATTAATTACTACATACTTGTGTAGCCAAGTTACTGATTTTATTATTCAAATTATTAGTCAAGTTTGTTTATTTAATTTTATTCACTGCTGAGGAATATCTTTTCTGCATCTGGTAGATAAAATCTATATCATTTTGTTTCTAATGACTAAAATAATATCGACTTAATAAAAGTTAATCTAACAAGAGATCTCTGGGCCAGATACATTAAACCGCCGTAAAGCGTTGTTGGGTATTAGGAAAGAGGAAATGGCCTCTACTAGCAGATACGAATGATAGGAATAGAAATGTGAAACTTGTTATATGTCATGTCTATGTAATGTTATATAGATGTATCTGAAAATCGTATTATTTAAATCAATTCAAAGCGTACCATGGTGCGTGTAGTTTTGTTCTAAGTATTACTGAATCCGTGTAGTTTCAGTTGAACCCCGAAGTTTTGCTTCGTAGATTCAAATTTGTTTCAGTAATGTAATATCTATTCATGTTTTGTTTTTTTACTTTAAATAAAAACTATTCAAAAAATAAAATATACCATAATGAAACGACAAGAAACTACCCATCGTTTTTTACTTCTACATTTACTAGACAAACGTTCAAACCTCCCGGTTAATAACTGATTCATTTTCATGACAGTAATTAGATCTATTTGGACCTACTGAGTTCAAATCTGGGGCTATACTAAACAATCCAAAATCCTCAATTCTCCTTACGTTATCAACAAACATATTAATAATGATCTTAATGTGGCATATTTTGCTGTTTTAACGCTTTTCTTGTCATGGTATCCCTTGAGATGCCATCCCTTTGTGAGTGTGTTTCACAAATTTCAGGCATACTCTGACGTATTTGTAGGTTCCATACCAATATTTCACTGCCACTGAGATACTCTTGAATGATTGGGTTTAGTATCTCAGGAGATACCATTTATAATTTAAAAAAAAAAAAATTGGTCAGAAGTTTTTATATCACTGTTTTATTTGATCTCCTTCAAAGGGATTTTACTGGGAATTTTTCTTCTTTTTTTCTTTAGAAAAATTATCTTGCCAAGGAAAGGGTTAACCCAAACCAGATACCTATCTTCCATAGTAAACTCCATAACCATTCAAATCCACTAGAGTCTCAACTTTCTTTAAATTTTATTCAAGAAAAGCCTCTGAGACGTCTAAAAAGAGAATGGTCTCGGAACCTTGTCGGTAGAATATTTATTGAAGTTGTACCAATGGTTAACTACTTTACTAGAAATATTTACTATTTTGAAGAGAAAAGATTTGCCCAGTCGGGATTCGAACCCGAGTCCCCACTTTCTAGCGTGGTGCCTTATCCACTAGGCCACCGGGCTCGTATCCGAACCAGGGAAATCTTTTCTCTTCACTGATCCATACCCCCGGGCACTCGCAGTTGCGATGTACAAATCGGGGATGAATGTTCATTGAACATTACTGTTAACTAGATCTATTTGACATACGTCATATATATATTATAATTATGAAATAATTATAATCAACAACAATTAATTATTTCATAATAGAAATATTTACATTTACCGGATTGTAAATTTGAATAAATAGATAAAAGAAAATTAATAAATAAATAAATTAAAAAACCACGAAGGCCATTTTCTCTTCAGACGTCTCGGAGGATTATTTCATTTCTACATTGTTTGAAATATTTTTGACAGTACAGTTTGTATTATATGAATGTTATAATAAGGTATAAATTTTTTTTTGATTTTTTAAGTTATTTAGTAATAGTCAAGTAAATGTGTTAGTAATATGTAACGTGGTTCTAGTCGTTTTAACTTTCGTATTACCCTCTGAGGCGTCTGAAAAGAAAATGGCCTCGAGACCTTCTACTATCGAACTTTTATTAATGTGCCACCAATGGATGTTTTTTTTTACAAGTTGCCATGTTACCGTATTTACCCACACGTTTACTAGATGTATATGCACTATACAGTTGTAAATCTCATTAAAAATATGGGAATAAAAAACTTGGTATGTATATTCCAAGTGAGTGAAATTATTTTATAAAATAGTTTTTACGTAAAAGGCTAATAATAAGCGTAACTCAAATGGAAAATTAATGAAGAGGCATTAACTAATCACTGATCACTTAAGATAAAATAGCGGATATTGAAATATTTGAACCGAAACTGCATAAATACTACATTTATTTATTTTTTTGCTAAACCACAGAGCCGACAATTTGTTACGAAACAATAGGAGAGAACGATGAAGATATCTGGGCTTCCTGGCATTGTGATTCATCTGCTGAGGTGTGATAAAGCACCTGTAGCAAGGCCATTGCGGTCTCGCTGCACTTCTGCAACCATTCGGCGACATGCTGCGATTATTGTAATTCTATCTTATGCAATATCTGAATTATACTCTAACTTATCATAGATTTGTTATTTATTCCGAACAGGAAATTTTTATCGCTTGATAGAAATCTTGACGTTAAATAATAATTTTGACCACCATAATGTTATATAGAAACTCTTGTCGAGAATGAAGAAATAAAATAATCAAGCCATTTTGCACAATCTGTAGTCTATAATACCTAAGTAGGAATCTAGTGTGGTTTGACGACGTGGAAGAATTTATAACAAAAAGCAACGAAGATATCGAAATAAATCTTTGCATGATGAGAAAAAAAATTTTAAAATAAAACCTCCACTCACAACCCATTTAGGGTCTTGGGTTCAGTACATAGGTAAGGCTGTATTGTGTCTAAGACAACGGTTGTGAAAGGAGGAGTTTTAGCCGGAATACTCACTCAACCTCCAGGTTTTTCTCCAATGAAGGGTACCCACTTAAACGAGGCTAGGTGTGCTCCAGGAGGGTTCCCGAACCCCGAAGCCTAGTCACAATAGAAATAACAGAAAATAAATTTTCTGCCTTCAGTCGGACACGAACTCGGGCCCGGGAGCATGGTAATCAAACCACAGAGCTACCGCGCCTCAAATCTGATCTGCTACACAGCTAAAAATCACTGTAAATGCTAAGATGGTGAGGGAAATTCTTTGGCATTTGTCAATACTCTGTTAGCTGCATTTTATGTGTTGTTTGTTTGTTTGTGAATTTCGCGTAATATCTCCAGAAAGCTATTTTTACCTCTTTATTTGAATCTAATGAAGTTAGTTATGAGGGAATTACAGAGGTGAGTACTAATTTTTGAATCATTGTGGAAAAAATTGCGTTTTTCCTAAAATAGGATTTTCGCACTTCAACTGTTTACAAGTGCCACAGAATTAAGATGTGGAAACAATACTAAAAATACGTTACTAACGAGCGAAAATAACTTGCTGGTTAGTGGAAAATCCACGACTTTTGACACTATTGGCTGTCAATGATATTGAACTCATTCAAAAAAATTCATATATGCAAGAATTACAAAATTAGCTATGTACATATAGCTAATATGTATATGTGGATGTAGCTTTTAAAACGTGTTTTGTCACAACAAATTTTTTCTTCAGTTTTCGGTATCACCAGATTTGTTTTTCAGAACCCTACAATATGTGATGAGTAGCCATCAAAACCAGCATTTTCCCATCCAAAATTAGCAAAAAAAAAAAAAATCAGGGTTTTAAACAAAAAGTGTTTCGTCCATAGCCTGTTTTTAGTTCCGACCATGCTTGGTTCACTAAGCCAATGGGAATGCTGCATTATTGACAATAATGACATTAACAATAATCGCTTACACTGGTACAACGTTGTACTTTTTAACTCTCCAAGTGTTGAAAATGTTGTGGAAGAGTATAAAAATGTGACTGTTTAGAAAATGAAAGATGTGAACTGCATATTTAAAAACTAGTGACTGACTGTTAAGAAAATAAAAATATTCCCCGAAAATTATGAGTGTCATTAACATACATCATCTATTATGTAATCATCATTTTTATCTTGTGTACTTATGAGCAAAAAGTGACTTCTGTAAAATAAAATATAGCCACTTCAAACAGTGTTTTGTCTTTTGTTTGTTCATCAAACCGGGTTTTGTTCAATGTGTTCCATCAAAACGTATTTTGTCCATATTTAAGATTAAAAATGCTAATTTTAGGAATAAAGAATATTTCTGATCCTTGTTGATGTGTTTTTTTGTTGTTTTTTTATGCTATAAGTTTAATTAGAATTTTTTTGTTTCTGAAGGGTAATTACATCTCATAATATACGTTTATTGAAAAGTGGGATTACTGTGACAAAACACGTTTTGAAAGTTTCCTCCTCATATACAGTCCGGTTATTTTCGAAAATCGTGGATTTTCCACTGTTTGGCAATTTTGCCCATTTTTTTGACTCGCATAAGCGGCAAAACTGTTGGTTTAACAAAAACACTACAAATAAATAACGTAGGAAATCTTCTTTTTTTTCATTGAGAATGCAGTAAACCTTTGCAAAAAGGCTTCGTTTTTGTGATACAATTAAACAACTAGAAAATGCGTCTACAATTTGGCAAAAAGTGCGAAAAAAGCAGGTTCAGTGCAAAATCTTCTAAAGCCTAGATCAAATGTTTCTATAAAAAAAAAAAAAAAAAAAAAATTTCGCCATATTGATAAGCCTGACCAACTGAAAAGATGAACCGCCGATTTCTTAATCTTGCTACCAATGAAACCAAGCCTAGGTAGGCGCATCACGTCCCGGGTTCGAACAGTTACAGCTAACTGTAAGTATTTATCTTGATATAGCATTGAGATATATCCTCCCCCTGCCTGCTACAGCTAATGCTTTACCTGCTATAGTAAGAGAGTTAGTTTAGCCGACCCAAATGGGTTATCGCTGGGAACCAGTGGGTACTAAATCAGACCTAATGTACTCTATACTCTATTCCTACCCTAACCTACTCTACTCCAGTTGATTAGGCTAAGTTGATTACCCGTTCGGTGCCGATATTCATTTAGCATAAGCTGATCTATGGCGGGGCCCTCCACCGCTGGGAGCTAACTTAGCTGTTAATATACTGCCTCATGTAATATATTGCTTTGTTAGCTATTTCCTTCACATTACTGCTATTTTAAAACAAAAGATATTTCTGTTTACTATGGTAGTCTTACTGCTTAAGAGTTTTAGTGAATAAACATGAAAAAATAATTGAATTAACATTTGAAATAAAAACAACAAGCTAATTCGAAGATAGGGAGAGCTCTGGTCCATTCATGGTTCCATCATCAATCAAGAGTATATGGTTAATAAACTACTTTGAACTGTTAATCATTTTTCTTCCTCTGTTTCTCGATTTAAAGAAGTTGTCCAACTTCTACAAGTTGTCCTGTATTGTCGCTCAGCAAATATCCTCAAGCTTTTAACATAGGACATGTTTTGCCCGTGGCATAGTTGGTCAAAAGTGATTGTTATTGGGGAACGCGAGGGCGTTACACATAGTTTGATATGTTCTAGCTCTATTGGTTTTCCTCGGATCGAACATTTACCGACAGATTCCTGATCAGAAATTTAATGTAGAATATTTTTTGTTTTATAACATTTGTTGCTAGCTCCTACCGTTTAGGAGTTATGTTGGTTCTGATGAAAAAAGTCACTTTTTGTCTAGGGCTTCGAGTTAAGTTTAGGGGTTTTTCGACACTCTCTAGCTCGGTCAGTTTTACTCGGATCGAAAATTTTGGAATGGTTTACCTGTCGGAAATTAAATAGAGAATACTTTTTGTAATATGACATGTGTGTCGCTAAGACCTACCGTTTAAGAGCTGTATTGGTTTAATGAAAAAAGACACGTTTGGAGCCCTATTTTTCTCAACTTTATTTCAAATAATCATTAATTGTTAACTTAATTTAAATAATTTAAAAACATACAGGTAAGAGAAAAAAAAAAGAGCATAAGGGCATAGCCGATCAGCATCTTCTTCTTCTTTATCTTCCTCCTTGTGCCATATCAGAACTGCTTCAGTTGATGGAGAGTTCTTCCTCCTAACCTCTGGATATACTCCTCATATAATATCCTACGCCTTCCGCTTGGTCTGTTTCCAGTGTGTCGAGCTTCAATCACTTTTCTAGGCTCTCGGTCCTCATTCATCCTACATACATGGCCGAACCTCTTGAGAGTCGTTTCTCTAGGGTGTTTTTAGTACGGGGATTTTTAATTCTTCTCTAACCCTCTCGGTTCATATGCGGCCTCTTCCTGTTTTTCTTGCGACCCTACGTAGGTATTTCATTTCGGTTCCACTTATTCTGCTAATCTGCTTGTCCACCGTGATCCAGCTCTCGCCCCCATAGGTAAGTAGGGAGGTATATTGATTTGTAAATGTGGAGCTTGGTTTCCTGTCCCACATCTCGGTGGCCTACTATGTTGTTACAGCATAAGCTATTCAATTTTAAAGTTAATCTCCTACAGAGAAATGAATCACAGGTTAGTGAAGACAAAAATATATAAATATATGAGCATCGACGGTTATGAGCAACCCCAAAAACATGTTCCTTGTCCATTCCTTCTTTCGCCGACAGGCTAAAGGGAGCCTTTAAATTTTCACTATGAATACTTGATACATCCTCCCTAATGACATGTAAACAGTAGTTTAGCGTACCGTATTCGGCACATCACATCTCTTTAAAATCCCATATATCCTCCACAGCTCATCTTAATTAGTTGATAGGAACTTTAATTATCTTATTTG
This sequence comes from Euschistus heros, assembly GCA_003667255.2. Lineage (NCBI taxonomy): Eukaryota > Metazoa > Arthropoda > Insecta > Hemiptera > Pentatomidae > Euschistus > Euschistus heros. The sequence goes on along the minus strand of RCWM02000057.1, from coordinate 1,546,100 downwards.
TAGTATGCCAATTTTTTTTTAATTCATATTTTGTTGTATAATATTTTTATTAATAAAAAAAAAAAATTTTTGTTGGGGCTTTGTTTATCAAATTTCCTTTTATCAAGGTACTTCTTAAAAAAAAAAAATATTTCCAGTATTAACAGGTAATATTAATATAATTATATATTGAATTAAGATTATGTTTTACTCGTTCGTATTCACAGAACTAAGGATTGGGGAATCCCTATCATTTTAAGATGTTCATTTTTCAAATATTGTTAAAATTTTCTACTGTTATCCGGATGTCCAAATAAACTTTGATGTGTCATTATTACCTGCAAACCTTGAGACTCTCTGTTATTTTGCTGTTTTATTTTTCAAATATCATTTTGTTGAAAGTTCTTGAATACTGTTAGGGATAGTGAATAACAGGATTATTAACTATGGTAATCTGATTAGAATTTGAAATATAAATATATTAATATATTGATTAAAATCATTTTTTTAAAAATTAATATTAAGATAAGTATTGTAGGCGAGCTTAGATAATTTCGAAACTACGAAAGGGTCAGATTAATTAAGTCGTTTCTTCTGCCATATCTATAATTTCCCTATTAAATTTTCGAATCTAATTTTTTTTTTTTTTTTTTATTTCAAAGCCCCCACTTAATTACAAAAGACTTGTTGTTTACTTGACTATGTATTAGAGCTGTTTGGACATACGGAGTTGAGCTTTGGGGCTCCACTAAACCATCCAATTCATCTCGCATCCAATCCTTACAATATAAAATCCTTCGAAAAATCATAAATGCTCTTCACTTTGTCACCTTAATGTCCCATATGTTGCTGATTTAGCTTGAACCAGATACCTATCCTTTCATACCAAGCACAAAAACTACTCAAATCCACTAGTTTCTCAACTTGCTTCCCACTCCATTTCCGATAATCTTCTAAGGCGTCTGAAAAGAAGACGGCCTAGAGATCTTCTACTGTAGAATTTTTATTGATGTGCGACTGATGAGTAGTTATTTTCAAGTCTTGGCATGTTATTTTAATTGTTATTAACACACTTTCTTGATGTATATATTTGTACAGTTGTAAATTTCAATAAATTAATAAAAAATAAAATAATAATAAAACATTTTTTTTTTCATTGATATACTTGTTATGAATCTTTTCCTTTTTCGCCTATAATAACCATTGTATAAGTTCATAATATGAATAATAATTTTACATTGATTGACTTCTTTAACTACTTACTATACATAGATAAAAATATAAATAAAATTTATATATTACAAAATCTAACTTTCACGTCAGCGCTTCTTTAAGTTACAATTGATGGATGTCATTAAAGGACATAATTTGCTTACAATGGTATCTTAATGGATACAACGGACTGAAATATATACAAATTAATTCACCCTTAGATCTAAAAGGTCTCTCATCACTCAGACCCTGCTGGAAGATAAGAGATTGTTCCAGGAAACTGTTATTCCGATAAGAGACATTTTGCCGCCCGTGACAAACAGTTTGTTTCAGACAGCTCGGCAACAAACAAACAATTCCTCTTCTCGCCCATTGTGACTCGCGCTCCTTTGTCCGCTGCCTCCGCTCCAGAGTATTCTGAAGAGGTCCTTTATCGGATAAGAGATAACGCTGCTCATCCTCCACTGTAAATTATCTTTAGTCCTCAAAAGGATACATCGGCTGGATGTCCTGGTATCCTGGATCACTGGATTCTAAGAAGCAATAGCCAAGGATGAACACATGAAGAAACCCGTTTTTGGCTCTGCTTTTCTACTCAGGTCTGATAGTGCTATCATGTTCCTGAATAGAAACCGACTATCTTGTTCTAGTGCAGTCACATAGAAGGTAGACCGGTGTATAGCCACTTCAACGACAGCTTATAATTAATAATAAAGATAATAGTTTTCCAGTTTTTATTGGTGCAATACTGCTAATTATTCTTTTTTTTTTTTTGGGGTATAAATGAGTGGATAAGAAAAACGAATATATTATTTTATATTACTTGATATATTGTTAAAGCGGAGCTTCTATGGTGACATTATTTATACTATTATATAAAAGGACAAGGAGTTTAAAAATCGACCCATTATATGTGGCTAACGCCATTCGACAACAAGAGTTTGCAATGGTTAAACTATTGCACTCATCTGTACCACATTTTAACTACATCATCTTCATAGTTCTAGAAATCATTAATAGTCAAGTTTACTATAGTAATAATTTAAATGTTCAGAGTGGAAGAAACGTAGTTTGGCACTCTGTCAAAATCTTTATTGTTATAAATTAAAATACAACAAGGTAAAATCGTTAAAATTGTTTCGGCCGACTAAAAATTATAACCAAATAAAAATTTTGATCCTTTGCATATTGATATTGCGTGTAATAATATGATCTATGTGCCTTTAGGTGTAAGCACTGATAATCTAGTTTGTTATACGCAAGAGTTTCTTGATAGTCAATGTCCATCTGGATTACCGACTTACACATTAAAATTAAAAGATAGAGGTCAAATTATGCGTTTACGTTATCTTCAATTACCTAACCAGTGAAATTTTAATCAGGTTAAAAATTACAGCTATGCGTGAAAATATCATTGAAGAAATAATGCTTAGTTGCGTAAATACAAGATTTTTATCGATAAACAAATAAAACTTCAAATATTAGTAAAAAGTACGTAATTTTTTTATCTTAGGAGAGCGGGCGAAGCCGCGATGGGGAATGCTAGTTGTGCTATATCTTATAATACAATATCTTATTTGTTATTATTATTATTATGTTTAATGTTTTATATTTACAACCACGTTTTATATTTGTTTATGTATTATATTTGTTGTGGAAATGTGAGAAATTAAAATAAATGGACTTACTGATTGTTGTCTAGATGAAGGATTGACTAACAATGAATGTTAAAAAATAAAATCAGGGAAAAGGGAGGATAATGACTTGCAGAAAGTAATTAAGGGTGGCAGTGGCTAATATAACATATGAAAGTAATAATAATATTTTTTTAATTACTTATGATACAGAACGCATTTTATATTATTGAAATTTTCGTTTTTGTTTTATGAGAATGAAAAAAATTACTTAACCATTCATTATTATTTATTTGAAATCAGTTAATTATTTAGTGAAATCGTTGTGGTGCCTCGCTCAGACATATCAACGACATTTAGGTGTTAGCCATACCTGCTTTCGAACGTAAACATACAGATCTGTAAACCAATACAGCTTTGACCTCATTTTTTTCTGGTCGTGTAACCTTGACGGCGACATTGTATTATGTATCCGATAGTCGATCTTTTGAAATCGTTTACATTCACTGGGACCATAACCCGGGAAAGGAATGATGACTATATTGAGGAGTCAATAACAAAAACAACATAGTAACATTAATAATTATTACACTTTAATATGTTTGTACTACTGATAATGCCACTATTTTATTTGGCAGGAAAAAAATTTAAAATATGATTTTTAAAAGATACCCTTTGGTCATCCGGCTCTAAGATTTTCGTCTCTGCAAAAATGCTTACTGCGATTTCATTGAAAAATTCTGGTTAAACTGATAATTTCTAATTAAAGTAAATGTTCCTCGTTTATGACTATCTCAACATTTACTATTTTGAAAAAATCATTTTGAGTAAACCAGACATATAAACATTTGGAGATGGACCATGGTTATATCTACCTATTCTACAATTCTTTAAAAATTAATTTTGGTACAAATTACATATTTTGTTACGTTCGTATTTATTTGGGGTCTATAGTAAATCGTTAAAGGAAAAAAAAATAATAAAATTTTATTAAATTAATAAAATTTTATTAATTGTTTAGTAAACAGTGTAGTCATTACATATTTTTGTTTCAAATTTAACGCACTGTTTAATTTCAATGAATTCATCTTTCTGGAGTTGCTAATTAAACTGCAGTTTATATAAAATGGATTAAACCCAATAGCGGTTATATTAATAATTGAATAAGACGCCCAGATGAAGACAATTTTTAAAGTAAGATGTGAGTTTTTTAATTTTATTTACAAATCTTGGTTGTACCATATGATATATGCATTTTTCCGTGTGAACTTTCCGAGTACTGCCCAACATTAAAGAGCTATACATATAGCAATTTAGGTAAGAGTGAACTAAATGAATTAAAGGCGAAACACTATTAAAACGAACCAGGGTGGCTTATATAACTGTATTAAATTAACTATGCCTTAAAATTCGGGCAATTTTTAGTTTAAGAATTTGTTATAATTATTCATATTTTGTCTGCTTGGAGGTAAAAGTCATTAAGCAACAAAATATTTGGTTTTTTCTGTTTCCATATAGAAACGGGAATATGCTCATTAAATTTTTTTTTTTAATTTTTAATTAATTATAAATTATATGTCGAACTTGGAAAAAATTGCACTTGTTGACTTTTACTTTCAAGCAGACGATTTATGTTAGGTTATTTGAATTATTTATAGGGTCACTGTATAATTATTTATATTATCATAGTTTACATTATTAGCATTTGTCATTATCCAATAATTCGTTCATAGTTAACAGTATTGTATTATTGAAAGTTCGCTTAGTAAACTGTCACAGTCTACCTTTAGAGTTTAATTTTGCTATGCAGGGGGTTAAAGACTGAAAAAAACATTTATGATATTATAAAGGAAAAAAAAAATGTTAAATACATAATAAATAATAAATACATATTTAATTAATCAAGGGGTAACTATACAGAATACCTACCCAACAGCTATAATTTTGATGTTTTTGGAATAGATGACCCTGCAATTATTAATTATCGTAGTTTGTTATTTTTTAATCATACTGTTCTTATCAACTTTTTTTATTTTTATTGTTTATTTATTATTATTAGTTGTTCACCTTTTCATTTTACATACCGAATTTTGAAATATGGATTTATCAATAGCAAATAATGTTACAAATTAAAATATTACTTGAAAGATTATTACATGTGTTGATAAATAGATTTTTATTCTTTTAATGAATATTTCTCTTATAATACCGAACTGTTTTCGAGGTATCTGTATAATCACATACCTGACATAGATCGCTTTCTTTCTTTTTTTTTTCTATTAATCCATACTTTGACTTTTGATGGATAATACACGATTTGCACCACTATCCATCATATTAAGTCAATATTTCTGTTTCTGGAGAATTTCATTCTGATATTCAATTTCCACGCACAACGTTTTGAAAATACTTTCCCTCTCCGCGGTATATATTATTCAGGAGCTATGTTCGAGGAAAGACAGTTAAGGTAACCTAGTCGTTATTTATGCAGGTCATGTCCTGTCCGTCATCCGCCGCTCTAAAAATACATAGCTATGAGTTGCAGGCGTTAATGGGGATTTTTGGCAGTTTCTTAATTATGCAATTGTTAGTAAAGAATTGTTTACGATGACGACAGACGGATCTGTTTTGTTATTTGCGTTGCATTTCAGGAAACTTCTAGATAGGTTATTTTCAAAGCAGTTTCAAGGATCGCCTGCAACAAGAGAGAATACATAAGAGATGTCCATACGTGTATGCACACCCTCCGTCACATGTCGTCAACTTTTCATTTCCAATCAATTTTTATTTAAATCAAGATATTTATTTACTTTATAAAAAATATAATAAAAATGTCATCGAAACCAGCATGATTTATTCTATAGATATTAATTCTGTAAATATAAATTATAAATAAGAAAATTTGAAATGTGTCAATAATAACTTTTTTTTCGTCGTATGTATCACCAACAATTTTAACAAGATAATTTTTTTTTATTTTCCAACTCGTCCATAATGTTCTAAATGTTTCATAAATTGTTTAATTGACCCAAATTAGGTACCGATATTTTCATGATACGGTCACACCCACTAGAATCTGCTAGTCTCCCAAATTCTTTCTCGCTTGACTCTCGGCAACCCTCTGATGTGTCTGGAAATAAGATGGAGCCTAGATATTTTATTATAAGTTCAACTAATAAATATTTTCTCATTGAATTATTGTAATAATTTTCCACACATTTACTTGATGTATTTAGTTGTAGATTAAGAATAAATATCAAAAAAGTTACCATAGAATATGAAAGAAAAGTTTTTTAAAAAAATTACACTATTGCAAAATTTGTGATGAACTTTCAGAGTGGTGAATTATTAACAACAAATATTTATAAGTTCTAACCTCAATGATTACATCGTGGAATATTCTTCTACCCTCAGACTTATACTCACCTTATGTTGAATAGACTATTTTCACATTTCTTATATTATGCCAAAAAAATAAAAATAATAATAATAAATAAAATTAAAAAAGAGAGAAATTAAATAAGCCCTTTTAAAGCTTTAAAAATCCTCCTATTGTTGATTAAAAAATAATTTCTAGTAATCTGCCTTAAAACGTTTAAGCATTTAATATTTGCATTAATACAATAGCTGTGATATACATTATTTTGAAAAGCCGCTTTCGTGTCACATAAATTAAAAAAAAAAATATCATATAATTATTTTATTATCTTTCATTGGTAATAAAAATATTTTTACTATCTGACATTTACAATAACAATATTATCAGACATAGTGTTTTAAATCAATAAACACTGACAAAACTTAAAGAGGTGTTGACCTGGTGACATGAAAATCCCCTGTAGTGTTCTTGTCACCGGAGCAAGGGGATACAACAGAGATAGCTCTTAATCTAGGGGTGAGGAGGTAGGAATGACACCTGTTGAATAGATTAAAATATTACGTATATTTTATCTTTCTATTTTAATGTAGATTTAGTATTAACAAAATAAAATAATAACGCTACTGTGTAAAAAAATAAGTACGCACTTATCTTAATTAAAATATAATATTAAATATAACGTTGACAAATATCGATTTTTAGGTTAAAAATAAGTCGATTCCTAGGAGAATAATCAACAAAGATATTTACGTCTTTAGGCTTCAATTTCACAAGACATTTTAATTTTTCACTGATTAATGGAAATGAATGGATTAATGTTACAACTGTTAAAGTGTCATTTCAATGCTAATAGAAGTTTTTCCTTCACTGTAAACAACTCGCTTTTTAGTCTTCCACATTTTTTTTTTTTTTTTTTTTTTTTGTTAGCCTTGACCCGTCTTCGTATCCTCGAATCATGTTATATATATTTTAAATTCTTTTCGTTATACGGTGCACCCACGTAACGACCGTTTATTTATATATATACATGTTGTATGCCTTATACTACATGTATGAATATAAAATTACAGAGTTTAGCACAATTAATTATTTGAACATAAAGTAATAACACAACAAAATATATATAAACAAAAGTAGGAAAAAATCGAAAGGAAATAAAAAAATCATCTAGCTCAAAAGAAACTCCTTCCGTTGCCTATCATCAGTCAGTTAACTAAAATCGATCCTTCGTATAAATGTGAGTAAGTCAGTCATAAATTTAGAAAACAAACTTTGTTCTGTCTCTGGTCATGTTCCATGTTTGAGAATATCCTTTAAACTAGATCAAATCTTTGTCTTTCAAATGTTTTACATTCGTAAAGTACATGTCCAAAATTTTGAATCTGCCTGTCTTCATTATATATGTCAGATCGTAAAATGTTGAATCATTTTAGAGTTACCGTGTTCAATCATTAGTTGTGTTTGTAGTTGTTACTTTGTATGTGTTTGTAATTGTTGTGTGTAACGTGAGGTGTAAATCTGTGGTAACTTAGTGACTTTTATGAGGTCACCTATAATTGGTCCCACCTTTCAACCATATCCCGCTAAATGTATGCGGAGAACTTATATTTTAGCCGCTTCTTTCGTTGATCTCAATTCCAGAATGTGCCTTAATATATTTTAAATTCACCATTTTCCCATTGTTTTCAATACTTATTAAATTTTGTCTCAAATAGTCAAATAGTCATGAATGTTTGTATTATTAATCGAGTTTAGTAAAATTTCACTGTCTGTATGTCTTATAATATGTCCGTTAGTCTTTTGAGGTTCGTTAATTATGTATTCCGTCACTTTCAAAAAAGGGATTTTCTCGGCTTGGTTATTTGAGCAGTATGATTATAGTTTATACTGTTTTTCTATAGTTCTGCCATCTTCATCTTTGTATATATATATATGAGCCGGTGAGAATGAAAGTGGCGTATGTTAAGTTTCCTTTTTCGATGGTACCTTTAATGGAGGCACCTCTAACCATTCACTGATCCTTTCGTTCCTAATATAATCTCGCATAGTTTTTCCTGCATCTCTGCGTAGGAACCTCATCTCAGCAGCGGTGATATTAAATGATTTCAAAGGTCATAAATCCATTACGCCAGTTTCATTTTCAAACGTAATAAAAATCCGTTGAGAGTAATAGTGTTGTAAATCGAATATTCTCTAGTTTGAGAAAAATCAAGGTTTTGTGAATGTTCTATTTATACCCCCCCTCCCAAAAAAAACATGATTAAATTTAAGTCATGGACGTGCTTGAATGTTAAGCTCGATTCATTAATTTTTTTCCATTTGTCTATTCTTTTTTTTTTTTTAAGTCGGGGATCATGTCCAACACAATTCAACGTTACGATTTTAAAAACTATTTTCGAAACGGCAAATGCAATAATAATTCTCATAATTAACAACGAAAGATAAGAAGTCACCAATAATAAAAATTGTTTAAACCATCTTTGGGTCGTAACAAAATACGTGGAAACAGTCAATTGTAAGAAAGAATAAATTAAAAAGAAAAAAATTATAAAAATTAATTTAAAAAAAATGATATGATTATTTTGCAAAGATATATTCCAGAAAAACTAATAAAAAAATAAATAAATGAATAAATAACCTCACTACATGATCTAGCGTGCTAATGTACATAAAAATTACATGTCACATATTGTGGTTGAGAAATTTCTTAAAATTCACTTTGCGCATATAAAACGCCGCATTAAGACTCATACTGAACAGAGATTCGTTTTGTTAAATTTTATAATGATACTGTGTTTTTACTGGCGCTAGGTGAAGAGTAGAACATAATTGACAAAGTCAATTAATAGAGCGGTTATAAAGGAGCAATAATAGTGAATAAACCCAATTTTGAAATGTTTTTGACTTACACCAATTTCATTCTCACTGGCTCATATATAGTATAAATACTAAGTATTAATATTAATACTGTTAAGCATAATATAATTACCACACCCTACGCCTCACCCCCAGCTGTGGTCTAATTATGTGCTCAGAGCCCCCTGGCCCACTGTTGCTACACAAAGCCCCCCGGGCCGTATGGTGGGGGGGGGGCCTTCCTTATCGAGGGGGCACTGATTGCCGAATAAATCTAATTCCCCTTCGATAATTAAAGTCGACTCTTGTCCAATCGATTGTATCTCACCCTTGATATATCACCGAGTTTATAGGCAGTGTTGAGGGGGAGTCTTTTGTCCTCCTCTGTCCAAGGTCTTATTGTAATCTGCATCATGATTTATTGACATATCTGGCTTTAATCAATCATAGAATTCTGTAATATTATAGAAATTATTTATAAAATCTTTTAATTGTAAGAATGCGCCAATGGACAAGAAATCTGCGCAGGAAATAATAGGATGAAAGAATCAGTAATTACACTTGCAGCCTTTACATTTTATGACTGAAAGCAGGATCATTAATTCATCTTTTGCCCAAGTGCGGAACAGAATTAATAACACCACAGATAAAATTTAAAAAACAAGGTTGATCTGAAAATTGTCTAAAGGAAAGGATGGAGATGTTATCTTAAATACAGTTATTTTGTCCATACCGCTTTTAAAATATCTGAAGTTTCAAAAAGACTGTTTTTCTGAATGCATTTATGTTAAGCAAGCAATGTAAAAACTAACACAAAAGCATATAAAAATAAGATAATCTTATCCACTAGTATCGGAATAAACCTAAATATCGTCTGCTTGGAGATAAAAATCAACAAGTGAAATATTTTAAAAATTCAACAAAAAGTACAAAAAGTTTGTTGATCTTATCATTTCCCATATGTATAAAAGCTAATTAAGTAAATATAACTGCTATCTATGCACATTAGAGAACGAGAAAATTCTCTATATATAACTATCTGAGAATTTTTTAATGAGCATATTCCCGTTTGAATATTGAAATGGAATAAAAATGATTTGGTTAGTAAATGACATTTACCTCCAAGCCGACGATATACCAATATAACCACCTTAACAAACACTGACAGACAATGAAATATTTAAAATTTATCAAGGTTTTATATATATATATATATATATATATATATATATATATATATATATATATATATATATATATATATATATGGTGTATATATATATATATATATATATATATATATATATATGGTATATATATATATATATATATATATATATATATATATATATATATATATATATATATATATAGATATATATATACAGTAATACAGTTCAAGAATAAAATATCTCAGTTATCTATTTGATTCGAAAATTAAATAAAAGTGTGTTAATACTAAAAATAAGATAATCTTATCCACTAGTATCGGAATAAACCTAAATATCGTCTGCTTGGAGATAAAAATCAACAAGTGAAATATTTTAAAAATTCAACAAAAAGTACAAAAAGTTTGTTGATATACCAAGTTTGTTGAAAAGTGTGTGATATACCAATATAACCACCTTAACAAACACTGACAGACAATGAAATATTTAAAATTTATCAAGGTTTTATATATATATATATATATATATATATATATATATATATATATATATATATATATATGGTATATATATATATATATATATATATATATATATATATATATATATATATACAGTAATACAGTTCAAGAATAAAATATCTCAGTTATCTATTTGATTCGAAAATTAAATAAAAGTGTGTTAACATTATACCACTACATTGTAATAATTTTAGTTTATCCACTTTTTATCATAGATGATTCTAAATAAATATATATTTATATAATAATATATATATATATATATGTGTGTGTGTGTGTGTGTGTGTGTGTGTGTGTGTGTGTGTGTGTGTGTGTGTGTGTGTGTGTGTGTGTGTGTGTGTGTGTGTGAGTGTGTGTGTGAGTGTGTGTGTCTATAGAGAGGGAGAGAAAAGAGAGAGAGAGGGGGGGTGTGCGTATTTTATTTGCCCTATTCGCTATCTTCTTCAGCTTTATTTTATTTTCAAACTGAAGAATCTAAACATAAATAAAGCTGAATTTTTGATTTACGGACAGAGATATGATTAAGAAAGCAAAACATCTTTCTACATAACACTAATAGCTATTTTTTAATTATTATTATTTTATTTTTTTGTAATAGTCTGGTAGGTACCAAAAGTGAGAGAAATCAATCCATTAAAAATGTTTTTGTTTTTTTCAAATAATGAAAAACTCAAGAACACGAGGTAATATTAAAATGAGCATCGCACATTAGTAAGTAAAATTACTGATATAAATATGTTAATGTTATACTGTGACTGCTATTTGTATCTTTTTCGAGTCTAAAAACCTTAACATCAAGCTATGACCGAACGATCGCACTACTTTCACTTCATTACATTTTAGTTTTCATGCTACTCTTAAGTTTCTGTAACAATGTATCACTTCTTTACTATCTGTCTTCAATTTCCCTTTGTTAATAATATGCCATGTTTCCCGCATAAAGATTAAAATCATTAATTTCCAACTCAAGTTTCCAATTTACTTACTCACTTCACTTTGCAAATCCTTACCTTTAAAAGTAATCGTTTTCCGGATCCGCTTATAAAACAATTGAGATTGTTTTCCTCTCTCAGTCTGATAACAGACATTGAAGGCCAGTGATAATGGTGTTTATAGTGAAGAACAAAAGTAAAGCCGATATGAAAATAAGCTGGGTTCTCATAGAGCAATGACACGGGCAAAAACGGAAACAGTCTTCTCATGTCCTTAAGAGAAAAATTTTAAATCGGTCTCAAAACGATTCGATAAAACCTCATAAATGTTTCCATTAACATATTTCATTGATATATTATAAAAACTATAACATATTTGATTAAGATACATCATTTTAAGAAAGGTTTTGTTATTTTATATAAATGTTGGAAAAGCCCCTGCTGCAAAACTGGCCTGTTTCAAATACCTGTTAAGATACCTAATTCTTAAATGTATTACAATTGAGAGCAGACGCTTGAGTACTGCTACAATACTTCTTGGTATAGTACCATCCCGATAATCTGATCTTCTCGCGAGAACCCCACCTCTACCCTTCACTGTCGAAGAATGTTTTTCTAAACGATGGTAGTAAACACCAATTGCCGGTGAAAATTTAAATTAAAAAAGCATAAGTATTCTGCAATAAAACACTGGAAAGAACGATTTTAAGGTTAGCGATAAATGGTTGGATAAATTTAAAATTCGTACGGTAATAAGGTTTCTGGGTATGCAGGAAAAAAAAATTATCAAATCATTCAGCTGTCAAACCTTTACAAAAAAAATTTACATCTAAAATTCAAGATTTGGCTATAAATGATATCTTTATAGATAGATTTTTTTTTCAAATTAATTTTTAAATATTTGTTTAAAATGCAATAAATGTCGTTTTTATGTTGTTTTTTCTTTGCATCTAGAATCCCAGTCATTTTCGGTAATCTGGTATTCCTCTGGTCCCATATATGTGTCAAATTATCAACTGTACTGTAATTAACCTCTTATCAAGACCTAAACCTGAGACCATCTTTTTTTGATACTAGCGAATCGACCACTTATGAACACGCTACAACTTTATTTATTTTCCTTTTCTCATATCTGGTTTTTCCTTTATTTCTTATACTCCATGCGTTCGCTGTTCTGCTTATTTTGACTTGTCTAAGTTTTTCCACTTCTCATAGGTGTTTCCGCCCTTTGAACCTCTTCCAAATCCTAATTTTACTCTTTCCCCTAAATCTACTAATTTCAAACATTTGGTGCTATTTTTTTAATTCATTCCTAACTTCCTTCATTCTCGTTTTTTTGGTCTTCTTCTTTAGTCGAATATTTGGTAATCCATTTTCGTTCGTAATAGGTCGCGTGGGAATGTCGTCTTTCCCCACCGAAAGCCTATGCAATTTCTTCCACATTCTATGGTAGGTTTCTTAGTTGCTTCGTAGTTTCCATCCGTCCTTGGTCCGAACTGCACTCAAGGCTATATAATGTTTGTTTATTATAGTTGAATATATTTATATTTTTTATTTTATCATTTTCTTGCTGTGTGTATATTATGTCAATCTGCATATTCTTTTCACTTCAAGGATATGATCTCCAAAAACAGTTTTTTTTCCTTTTTTTTAATACTTTCTCCTGTATAGGCCAATGCTGTAACTCTTTTAATCCGTCTTATCTCGGTTGGAAGGAATTTCTGTCAGTGTTTGTTGTTTTCCAACGTTGTTCATCTTAATGCTGACCACATTACTCATGATAATACTGAACATGGGAAAAAATGTGTTCCCGAAATATGTTGAATGTTCATCGCTTCTTGATCAATTAAATGGATACTAAATTAAGTATTTTCAACTCTGACCTTAAGGTCTGTTAGGTTAGAGGTCTTTTCTAAAGATTGAATTGCAGTTTTGCTTACTAATCATAAATAAATGAATAATACATGAAATCTGATTTTTTAGTGATGAATTTATCTTATTTATTTATTTTAGTGCTTATTACTAAATCATATAATAATTATAAATCACATTAAAAGTCAGTTTCTGGTAATTTCATGGATCAGTTGCCTCCTGATAAAATAAATTAGCCTAGTTCTGGACCATGACCTTTCCCAAGCTCTTAGCTTACAGACCCTGAAAGTGATGAATGGAGGCATGAGATTCGCCCTATTTAATGATTCTGTTCAGGTTTAAATAAAACGTTTCAATAGTTTTTATTTTCATAATAGTATACTATTAAATATGCATCAACCACTAAAGATTTTTTTTAGTATTTTTTATTATCTATTTATAGATGTGAGGTATTATAGATCTGATGATATGGCTAAACATTTAGAGAAACTAGCCATTTGTAAAAGTTAATAAAAACTTTATATTGTATTATATGATTCCAGGGCTTTATTTTAGTTTTTTAATCGATTTTATAATAATAAAATCTAACTTATTTTTATTAAAATACCAATGTTTTTCTGTAGGCTAAAAAAAATTTGGAAAAAAAAATAGTTAAAACAAAATAATACTTTAAATTAACATTGCAAACGGAAGATTCTAAAATATTGGGTTTTATTCCTCGTAATAAAGAAAAAAAAAAAATACCTGTGCCTATCACTATTACCCTTGAAGGTTCTTTTAGTAGGAATTATTTCCAGACCAACATATGTAAAAATAGGAGATGTGCAGGTAACTCTTAACCACCTGGCTTTTCATCCACAAAAGGTTATCCACCTTATAGAGGCTGGGTGTGCCCAAACGTTTATTCCAAAGCCGAACTAACGACTGATAAGTTTTCTGCCTTCTCCCGAACGTGGAACTCAAGACTGGTAATACCACAGATTAAAAAAAAAAATATTGAAAATGAAACTGTTATGATATATATATATATATATATATATATATATATATATATATATATATATATATATATATATATATATATATATATTTTTTTTTTTTGCTGTTGTCAATACATTAAATATACTAACCATTATTACTGTCATCAGGTTTATCGACTTTAGCCGATAACATATCGTCGCCCAGCTAGTTAAATCCGATTACTGATTTAACCAGCCCTAACAATTTAAACAAATTATTTTTTTCATGGTGAATAATTTTAAACGAAATATTAAAAAAATGATTACCATAGAAAAGTTTAAAAATCGGTCAATTAACATATAAAATCAGACGTCCTAAACCTCAAAATATGTAATTCCAATTTATTACTTTCAGACTAATAATATACATTTATTTTAATATACATCATATAAATCATTTATGCATTTATACATTACTCAGAAATACGTAAATCCCTTCTACCTGTACCTGGAAATACCCACATCAACCTCTCATCCCTTACGTTTTTTTCAGAAATTTCCCCAATTCAGTTTTGTACTAGAATTGTTATAATTTATTATTAGATACTAATCGCACTACCAGTAATATTATGAGTAGTTTCATACTCCTCCATATTTCGTAAATATATATAGTAAGATATTCTAACAATTTTTTTATAAATTTCTATTGTAGCTTACTTTATGTTTTAAAATACCCTGTTTAACGTAATTTTATTGTAACCTGTTTTTTCACTGTAGGGAATGATTATGAGAACGATATAATCTCGAAACGTCGCCAAAATAAGTTGTTATTTTATTGATTGAACCTCAAGAACCTTATTAAACATCCTTTATTTATATATATATATATATATATATATATATATATATATATATATATATATATATATGTGTGTGTGTGTGTGTGTGTATGTATGTATAAAATATCCTATAAAAAGCTCTTCTCCTCCCTTGAAAACTATTATGCCTTAATAAAATAAACTTTGCAGCTAGGATTATACGAATTGATTCACAATACATTCACATAGACATATTAAAACCGTGAATACCGCTTAGTTTGTGAAAAAATTAGTAAAACAATTGGAAAAATGTTATTTATATTCTAATTTAAATCTGTAATTGGATGATGTCATGTATATTTTTTATTAATAATGGAATGAGCAGTTTTCAAAATTTTTAAATATTTATTATGTAATTTATATTAATTTATAAGCTTATGTACCTATAATATATGTCTACTTTTCAAGCTAATATAGTGTGTGTGTAATATATATAAATAATGTAATGCATTGAAATTTCATAATTAAATATACAATAATCTTCACATCTCTCTACTGCAAAAGAAGGAGTATCTAGTAACAGGAATATGTATTGAACCTCCGACATTAATGGTTCAGTTGACTTTGTATGAATCTTTCATTTAGAAAAAAAGATATTCTTTTACCGTTGTTGATGAATATTTACTTGAAATTATAAATCACATTCAAATCGACATTAATTATTCAAACAAAAAATAAAGATTTTAAATGCAATCAAACGATAAACATTTGATTCTGACACCTTATCAATTTGAGGTTGGGCTGATTAGCAATTTTTTATTTTTTTTTTTTACAATTTTAATTGATTACCTTATTACCATTTTTCTCAAATAATGATAAAATACAAGTATACAAGTAATACACAAATTATTTTGTTTTGTTTTATCTAATTATTATTTATCAGTTTGTCAATTTTTTTTTATATTCCATTGATTAAAATTAAAATTTATATAGTATAATATATGAAGTATATATACTGACTTTTTAATATATATATATTTATACTTTAACTAATACTTATTTTATATCATGATTAGACTAAATTGCCTAACTCTTCAGATAATAATTTTACTTTAATTTTATTCCCTCTTCTTTAAGCTTCTGACAATTCAAATTCATTTATTACTGCTATTTTCAGTCTTTAAATATACAATATTCACTATATTATAAATCCATTAAACTTATTTACAATATGTCGATTATACTTGTAATTTCGATTTCGAGGTCAGAACAACAAATCTTTTATATTTTTATATTTTCCTAAATTTTTTGAATAATAAAATTATATATATATACATAATGTTCGACATTGTGAAGAATATTGCATGTCGAAGACAATTTAGACTATTTATTTCTAAATGTTATAATTATTTTGTGCAATAATTATATAAATATAAAATACATATTATAAAGAATATTATTTGATATTAAACACTTGTTTTCAATACCATAAAATATGCTTTATGATAAATATGAAAAAATAAATTTAAAAAGAAATAAAATAAACTAAAAATAAGACGGAAATTCAAAATTGGTTGAAACAGCAGTATAAAAAAATGTTTTATATTTATATATGTTTAAATGTTATTTATGATTTAGTCTGTTGTTTTAATTCATGTGAAGGTAAAATTCTTATGTTAAATTTTAATCATATATTATTATTTATAATTTATTTGGTACCAGTATTATATTTTCTGATTATTGATTATGATATCATTTGTATATACTAAAGGAATTTTAATTTGAGTTTGGCTGAAAAGCGCAGGAATCACTTGTATCAAGTATTGATCGGACCAAAAAAAAAAAAGAAACGAAAAAAAAATTAAAAAAGGTATAATGTAATTATTGTTTTTCCGATCTTAGATATTACTAAAGCATTCACATAATAAATTATTAAAATTCAAATAGATATAATTTATATTATTATTAAATGTTAGTTTATTTTTTGAATATTCATAACCTTGTACAATTGACTAGGAGTTAAAGCTGTTAATTACAGTTCATAAAGAAATTAATTATCTTTCGCTTAATTTACCTGTAATTAATAAGACAATTAGAAAGTAAGCAGTATTCTATCACCTTTCACTGTGTCTATTTTTTTTTTAAGGTCGATCTCATCGAAATAATCGAATAAGGTTAAAAATTAAGTGTTTTTTCAATGAAAAATCCTATCCAAAAAACTTGGTCCTTGCGTTTGCTGTAAAAATCTAATTTTAGCACAATTAATCAATAATGTCCGTACTGCGCCATATTACTAGTTTTCATCCCTGCTTAGTGATATTATCATTGCACTATATGAATAAAAAATTTTTTTACTACTTTTAACTATGAATGAGAATTTAAGAAATAAATACAAAATACAGTGTTTTAAGTATTAAAATAAAATATTTACTACAAGCATGCTAAAGTTCACTAAAAAAACAAAAAAAAAAAAACAGTATACCTTGTATTCTGTGAATTTTCTAAAACTATCCGCTACTTAATTGAGATGAAAATATTTTTAAATGCATTGAAAATTATTCTAATAATACAAATTGCAACTATTAATAACAAAACGCTTGTTATAATGTTTTAGTTGCGCATTATATATTCTCTATAAGGCTAAGGTGTGAAGTGACAGGTTGGCCTGAACGCACCGCTCTTAGTGATAGTGAAAAGTTGTGCGGGTTAGTGTCGGCAAATAAATCTGATTATTGATTTTATTCCCTTAATTCTTTAATTAAATTATTAATTTTTATTTTTAATTATTCTTCAGCCACTGATTATTATTAAATATCTTTAAGGTATCTAAAGTTTATGATTATTTTAAAGTATATTTAAAGTATTTAATTAAATTTTTTTAATTAAATATCACTATTTTTATATTTTTACAATTATTCTATACAGTCTTAAGTATAAATTTATATTATTTCATTTTTATTTTTATTTTTTTATTTAATTAAA
The DNA here is from genome assembly GCA_003667255.2 of Euschistus heros. Lineage (NCBI taxonomy): Eukaryota > Metazoa > Arthropoda > Insecta > Hemiptera > Pentatomidae > Euschistus > Euschistus heros. Next base: position 1,527,787 of record RCWM02000057.1, on the reverse strand, counting down.
TTCGTTTATTTTTTCTATCCGATACACATACCCATACCCATACATCATGTAACAATAAAAATACGTTAATAAAACCATTATAAATTCTATTAATTATATAGTAAATATGACATTGATATTAGTTTATATGTTTCGAATATGTCATTCTTGAATTTATAAATAAATAAAAGACATTTGACACTTTTCGTTTCATAGTATTCCTATGCTTCTTTATTTAACAAAAAAGTGCAACATCCCATATTTTTGCATAATCCACTATTATAGCTTCTTACACTCTTCATATATAAAAAAAATCTGTATACAAAAATAGTAAATTATTATTAGTGTAGTTCATTATAATAAAACAAATAAATAAATTTAAAAAATGTATGGATTTATTTTTCAATAACTTTACAGGGGTTTTATTATATTTTATTTTTCCACTTATTTATTTCGAAACACACATTTAGGAATATTGATTTTTGTATAGTGGCCGCTAACGAAAATTTCGACTTTTAATTAAATTTTAAAAAAACTTTTATAACGCACTGTTAGATAACGCCGGTATCATTAAAGGTATTTTATACAAATAGCGACTGGAAAGATGTCCTTTCTGGTCTAACTTTAAATATAAACTCCATGGGACGAACACACATCTATGGATAAACTATATTTATGATAATAAATAGATGATAATGTTAGTACGTACTGACTAGAATATAAAAGTTGGGAGCGTTGTGGTAGAGCACGGTGCGATCGGCTGGTAGCGGAGGTCTGGTGTAGAATGACAGGAGGGGTCCCCCAGCTGGCGGGCGGGGCTCGCCGCAGAGCCATCTAGTGGCCCTAACCCTCACCTCTCATCTATATAGTTATAAGTATCTAGGTATCTTATCGTATAATTATCTATATCTATTATCTATTGATCAGTTTATTAGCTGGGAATGAGGGTACCACAATTAAACCAGTAGGTCTCAAAAAGGGCCAGTAGTCGCGCAGGTTGAGACAAGGCCCATGCTAAACGAAATTCGGCAACCGTTCTTTCTAGCTACGTATTTTAATCTAATCACAAATATTTATACTAAAGTTAATGAAAGAGGTCTTGAGTATATTATAGAAGAAACTATTAACACCAAAATTTCCTTTTTGGTTTCTTCTTTTTTTTAAATTTATACAAAGGATGATCTAAGATCCAAAATTAGTAAAATCCAAGGTTACATGTGCTTTGGTCTTTTAGAACATTAAATCCTGAAAACAAAAATAAGGTCAAATTTGCTAAACATATTTGTGAAAAATGGAGGTATTACAGCTTTTATAGCAACAAATTTTGTTTCTTGAAACAAAATCTTTGAGTTATCATGTATCTGCAACGAATCGGAATAGAAAGGTGAGATCAGCGGTATTTTTCTTCAGTTTTGGTCTAGTTTCACTCAATTCATTTTTTTTTTTTTTTTTTTGTACACTAAGAGCGACCCTGTATATACATATATAAGCATATATTACATATATTTAACATAAGAATAAATGCTCTTTTTCAAAATTATACTTTTAGTATTTATTCTTAATCTAACTAAGGTCAATTAAACCGTTAAAAAACGCTTTTTTTAACGGATAAATTTACCCCAATTTCCGATTGTCACTCTTGCTGAAACCCGGATGAAGACTTCGAAACGTTGGCATTAAAAATTAAAATTTAATTTTAACTGTTTTTTTCTTGAATGGATACCCCCCCAACCAACAAACTACATCTTACAAGAGGAGGTTTGCAGTTGTAACTCACAGATTTGAATGCCAATTTTTGTGTGGGTAGTAGGGACCTATAATAGTGCAAAACTAGAGTTATAGCCGCCAATGAGCATTGGGAGCCTAGAAAAAAATAAAATATGAAAATCACGTTTTATTTTTTTTCTTAGCTCACAGTCAAGATAGAGAAATGGTTCTTTCACGTTTAATTGCAGTTACGTATGCTATTAGATATAAAAATACTTATGTTGAGCTCAAGACACTATCCGTCTTTAGGGTGCTCAAAAATGACAAAATTCCAAGGAAATCCGCTGTAAATCAGTGGAAACTTTTTTTCATGAACAACTGACCTCAAATCTCGATTGCACGCACCATAAAACCCTTATATGTGAAATTTTATCAAAATCAAAAATATTGATTTTTTACTCCTTTCGAGGTTCAAATTTTGAAGTTGAGATTTCATCAACATTTTCTACCGGCCATAACAACTGCTGTGTTCAACCGATTACAACAGTAATAGCATCACTAGAATCAGCATACATTCTGCTTTTTATCCATGCGTATAACATTGGATTTACTCCCGATTTTAGTGGACAAAAAACTGACGTGAATGAAAAAATCCAAGGACAGCTATAACATGAGATATTTCAATAAGGGGAAATCCTGCGACCTCCGGGTTTGAGCTAAACAATGCAGTTTTAAGGCTTCTAGATGGCCTTAAAATTTTGTCTTAATCGGGGAAATTGACAACCCTTCTTCTTCTTCACTTGGCGCTACAACCCGCTTGCGCGAGTCTTGGTCTCCTCTATAGATGAATGCCAGTCATCTCGGTTCAATGCCGCCACCATCCAGTTGCGGACACCAAGGAGGCTTCTTGCATCTTTTGCAACTGCATCACTCCATCGTAGCCTTGGTCTACCAACTCTTCGTACACCGTAAATATTTTCTCTCAATAACTTGAGAGGCACATCATCGGGATTCATCCTTCCTACATGCCCTGCCCAACGCAGGCGCCCCAGCTTGATGTGATCCACCACGTCGACATCATTGAATAAAGTTCTAAGTTCTTCATTATTTCTCCGCCTCCATGTCTCCCCCTCCAGGATGGCTCCATAGATCCTGCGAAGGATTTTCCTTTCCAACCCAAGGAGGGCAAGCTCGTCGTTTCTAGTGATGGTCCAGCATTCCGAGGCATATGTTAGGACAGGTCGAATGAGGGTCTTATATAGTCTTTTTTTTTTTTGTGGACCTAGATAACAACCGGCTTTTCATATAGTCCTGTAGACCGAAGTATGCCCTATTAGCCATCAGCATTCTTCTATTCTATTCTTCCTGATGTAAATTATTATCTTGGTTCACTTGCGTTCCTAGGTACGTAAAGCTACCCACTCAAAAGTATGATTCCCGAACCGCACATTATTATCTCTCTGTACTCCAGATGCAACACACATGTATTTGGTTTTGGCCTCATTTACCTCAAGTCCGATTTCCTTGGCAGCAATCTCCAGGTCCATAAATGCATCCCTTATCGCAACCCTTGATCGACCAATCAGGTCCACATCGTCCGCATAAGCTTAATCTGGTGCCCAACGAGCAGTTGGGTCGTTCTATTTATAATAGTACCATTCATCTCTATTTTAGATTTTTTGATAGCCCACTCTAACGCTAAATTAAATAGGATGCACGCCAGGCCATCCCCCTGCTTTAGGCCTTTATTTGTGGTGAAAGGTTGTGAAAACTCATTCTGGGTCTTCACCACACAAACCACCCCAGTCATTGTCATTTTAATTAGGCGTACTAGCTTTGGGGGTATCCCCAGCTCCAGGAGTGCATGATATAGGGTGTTACGTTGCACACTATCATAAGCCATCTTGAAATCGATGAAAAGGTGATGGGTATTCAATTTGTATTCCCACGTTCTTTCTAGGATTATCCTAAGTGAGTGGATTTGGTCTATTGTGGATCTACCACTTCTGAAACCAGCTTGATATCTTCCGATCAGACGTTCAGCGATGGGGAGCAGTCTTCTATAGAGAACTCGAGATAGGATCTTATAAACTGTGGGTAGTAGCGATATGCCTCTGTAGTTGTCACATGTTAAGAGGTTTCCTTTTTTGTGAATCGGGCATATAACCGTTTTATTCCATTCTTCAGGCATTGCTTCTGTCTGCCATACCTGTAGGAAGAGTTCCTGAAGTACCTTCACGAGTTCTGTACCTCCATATTTGAAAAGTTCAGAGGGTAAGCCATCATAACCTGGGGCCTTATTATTTTTTAGCCTTTGTACTGCTTCTTCAATCTCGTCCTCATCTGGTGTCTCCAATTCGTCCTCCTCCGAACGTGGCATACACATGATTTCGTGATCGACAGACTCCTCCTCTTGGTTGAGAAGCGAGTTGAAATGTGTCCTCCAACGTTCAAGAATTCCTTTCTTGTCGGTTATAAGTGAGCCATCCCTCGCCCTGCATGAGATTGTTCTTGGCTTGAATCCTGCTCGACCCTCATTAACCATTTGATAAAATTTTCTGGCTTCATTACCGGTTCTATGTTCCTCTACCTCCTTCAGCTTTTCTCTTTGCAGCGCCCTTTTCTTTCTCCTATGAGTTTTCTTTTCTTCTTGTCGTAACCTTCTATATTCTTCGGTTGATCTTCGAGTGTGTCTTCTCTGTATCATCATTTTATAAGCTACATTTTTCTTGTACGTAGCTTCCCTGCATTCATCATCGAACCATGAGCGTTTATTAGGTCTTTCTTCGAATCCTAAGATGTCCTCAGCTGCTTTATGCAAAACTTTTTGGCATGTTAGCCACAGTTCATTCGCGTCAGTACTTCCCGGTTGATTCTAGAGGTTTTCTTCTACTGTTACAGTGTAGCGTTGTTGAGTTTCATCATCTTTGAGCATACCAATATTAAATTTTTTAATTTCCAGTGTTCTTGGTGTTCTTTGCTCCCTGGTTAGTGAGATTCGTGGCCTTAGTCGAGCGATTAAAAGGTAATGATCCGAGTCGACATTTGCTCCTCTGTATGCTCTTACATCTAGCAGATCAGTCCGGTTTCGGGAGCTTATGAGTATGTGGTCTATCTGATTTGTTGTAGAGCCGTCATTAGAGTGCCAGGTGTTCATGTGGATTCTCTTATGTGGAAAGAGTGTCCCGCCAATCACTAGGTTCTTTGAGGCAGCAAAATTGACAACCCCTTGCCTTCTAAAATCCTACAAAATTTTAAAGGTAAAAAAAAAAAAAATTTGATTTCGACAAAATTAAGTTTCTACATTTTTTTTTTTAAGATGAGGAATCTGGAAATAATATCAGTTTTTAGTTTAAAATTTTTTCTCACCTATATTATATAAATAAGACGTTTTAAAATGATCTATTTCTATTATTATTTTAGTTTTTACACAATAAATTTCAAATAAGACCATTTAAAAACAATATACATATTTTTTAACGAAAACCTGATATTTATTTTAGATTATTCATCAATCTTAGGATTTCTATACAATTTGAAATAAAAATACATCATTTTAAAACGTCTTTTTTATATAATATAGGTGAGGAAAATTTTTTAAACTAAAAACTGATATTATTTCCAGATTCCTCATCTTAAAAAACATGTAGAAACTTAATTTTGTCGAAATCAAAAATAATTTTTTTTTGCCTTTAAAATTTTGTAGGCAAGGAAGGAAGGGGCTGTCAATTTCTAAAACAATGTAAATAATTTGCGCTATCTCACATATTTCTCAACCGATTAAGACAACATTTTAAGGTCATCTAGAAGCCTTAAAACTGCATAGTTTAGTCCAAACCCGGATGTTGCAGGATTTCCCCTTATTGAAATATCTCATGTTATAGCTGTCCTTGGATTTTTTCATTCACATCAGTTTTTGTCCACTAAAATCGGGAGTAAGTGCAATGCTATACGCATGGATAAAAAGCAGAATGTATGGTGATTATAGTGATGCTATTACTGTTGTAATCGGTTGAACACAGCAGTTGTTATGGCCGGTAGAAAATGTTGATGAAATCTCAACTTCAAAATTTTAACAAATTAATATTAATATTAATTTTAATCAATATTTTTTTATTTTGATAAAATTTCACATATAAGGGTTTTATGGTGCGTTAAATCGAGATTTGAGGTCAGTTGTTCATAAAAAAAAGTTTCCACTGATTCACAGCGGATTTTCTTGGAATTTTGTCATTTTTTTGCCATTTTTGAGCACCCTAAAGCCGGATAGTGTCTTGAGCACAACAAAAGTATTTTTATATCTAATAGCATACGTAACTGCAATTAAACGTGAAAGAACCATTTCTCTATCTTGACTGTGAGCTGAGAAAAAAAAATAAAACGTGATTTTCATATTTTAATTTTTTTTCTCGGCTCCTAATGCCCATTGGCGGCTGTAACTCTAGTTTTGCAGTATTATAAGTTCCTAGTACCCACACAAAAATTGGCATTCAAATCTGTGAGTTACAACTGCAAACCTCCTCTTGTAAGATGTAGTTTGTTGGTTGGGGGGTATCCATTCAAGAATAAAACAGTTAAAATTAAATTTTAATTTTTAATGCCAACGTTTCGAAGTCTTCATCCGGGTTTCAGCAAGAGTGACAATCGGAAATTGGGGTAAATTAATCCGTTAAAAAAAGCGTTTTTTAACGGTTTAATTGACCTTAGTTAGATTAAGAATAAATACTAAAATTATAATTTTGAAAAAGAGCATTTATTCTTATGTTAAATATATGTAATATATGCTTATATATGTATATACAGGGTCGCTCTTAGTGTACAAAAAAAAAAAAATTGAGTGAAACTAGACCAAAACTGAAGAAAAATACCGCTGATCTCACCTTTCTATTCCGATTCGTTACATGATAACTCAAAGATTTTGTTTCAAGAAACAACATTTTTTACTACAAAAGCTGTAATACCTCCATTTTTCACAAATATGTTTAGCAAATTTGACCTTATTTTTGTTTTCAGCATTTAATGTTCTAAAAGACCAAAGCACATGTAACCTTGGATTTTACTAATTTTGGACCTTAATAACAGTTTGATCTTCAACTTATTTAGGAATATTACAATTAACTCTTCAATCAAGGAGTGTTTATTAATATATTTTAAAATCCCTTAAATGTGACTGTTAAAATAGACTTGGTGGTTAAACATGTAACAAAATATGATGATTGTTAAAGAGGAGTAAATGTGAAATAAAGTAAATTAAGTGAATTGAATATTACAATGTCTTATAATACTTCAAAATTCACCTTTTCAACCGACTTCAAAAAAGAGGAGGTTCTCAACTCGTCTGTATTTTTTTTTTGTGTGTGTATGTTACGCGATTACGCCGTCAATTCTGAATCAATTTTGATGATTCTTTTTTAGATCTATAGGGAATACTTCAGAGGTGGTCCCATAAAAAATATTCTGAAATCAACGTAGCACTTTTTAAGAAAAATCAAAAAAACAGTTAATAAAATCACTTATTAACTGTTTTTTTGATTTATCTTAAAAAGTGCTGCGTTGATTTCAAAATATTTTTTATGAGACCATCTCTAAAGTATGCCCTACCGATCTAAAAAATAATCATCAAAATTGATTCAGAATTGACGGAGTAATCGCGTAACATACAAAAAAAAATTTTTTTTTTAAATACAGATGAGTTCAGAACCTCCTAATTTTGATGATTCTTTTTTTGGTCGGTGGGGCATACTTCAGTGGTAGTCACATAAAAATATTTTGAAATCAACGCAGCACTTTTTAAGAAACTTTCCCATTAATGAAAATTTACGCCATGATTTCAACTACAATTTTGTGTTCAATTTTCCCATTTACATGCAGATAAGTGGAATGATAAACTCGATAATTCTTTGTTCAGTAAGTCGAACTATTTTTCAGTGTAGTTTGAAGATCGAGAATTGACTGTATAAACAAAAATACACTCACCACTAAAAAGTAAAAAATAAAAATATTTTTTAGGAAAAAAACAAAAACCGACTTCAAGATTAAACCTCTATAATCAAACTTGAACTAAAATATAAAAAATAATATTTTAATTGCTTCGAAACAAAAACCATTAAATGACAATCAACGAAATTATCGATACTTATATACCTATTCACAATTTATGATCAGTTATTTTTGGAGTCGGTGACACAAAGGCAAGATTAAACTGCCCTTCTTGGCTGGCACCGACTCTAAAAATAACTGATCATAAATTGTGAATAGGTAGGTATATAAGTGTCGATAATTTCGTTGATTGTCATTTAATGGTTTTTGTTTCGAAGCAATTAAAATATTATTTTTTATTTTTTAGTTCAAGTTTGATTATAGAGGTTTAATCTTGAAGTCGGTTTTTGTTTTTTTCCTCAATGCTCCTTAATATGTAGCTGATTTGGCCTTTCATAGTGAACTCCATACCCACTCGAATCCACTCGCCTCCTAACTTGCCTCACATTCAATTTCTTTTAATCCTCCGAGGCGTCTGATGAAAAGATGATGGCCAAGAGACCTTCTAAGGCACACCTTCTATTAAAGTGCAACTAGTGAGTATTTCATTGATATGTCATTGACACACCATTATAACCATTTTTATACACTTGTAAATAATAATGAATAATTTAAAAAAAAGTTATATACAAGGGAGAATCACCCTGATAGGATACTTAAGTTATTCGCTCCGCGCAGTATTCTTGCTTCTATAACAAAAAAATATACAAAAAGTGAATGTCAGCGAGTATATCGTTTGGAGTATTGTGGATTTTGTTTCGTAAAAAGGTGAATTTTGAAGTATTATTACGAAAAAAAATCCACAATACTCCAAACGATATACTCGCTGACATTCACTTTTTGTATATTTTTTTGTTATAGAAGCAAGAATACTGCGCGGAGCGAATAACTTAAGTATCCTATCAGGGTGATTCTCCCTTGTATATAACTTTTTTTTTAAATTATTCATTATTATTTACAAGTGTATAAAAATGGTTATAATGGTGTGTCAATGACATATCAATGAAATACTCACTAGTTGCACTTTAATAGAAGGTGTGCATTAGAAGGTCTCTTGGCCATCATCTTTTCATCAGACGCCTCGGAGGATTAAAAGAAATTGAATGTGAGGCAAGTTAGGAGGCGAGTGGGTATGGAGTTCACTATGAAAGGCCAAATCAGCTACATATTAAGGAGCATTGAGGATTTTACGAATTGGATTGGAAGAATTGGATACGTGACTTAAAGGTTTAGTTTAGCCCCAGAGCTCAACTCTTTATGTCTAAATAGGTCCAATTACTGTTATGTAAATGAGATTGTTGTCATCAATCGGAAGGTTTAAAATTTTGTTTTATGAATGTTAAATAATTCGAAAACGACGAGCAGCCCTCTCTTTTAAGTCTGGTTTGTTTAGTTTATATGATGAGATGAGACATCCTATAGATACTATAAGAACTCAGAATGGTGACTCTTACGGTTCTATATGGTAACAGAGCTAACTGAAACTATTAAATGACGTTCCCTATAATTCTGTTCAGTTGATGTATTAGTTTCTAGATAATACGGTAACCTCTCTAGAAAATAAAGTTTGACAGATTGTTTCGTTGTTGGGATGTTTTAATAACCATACTTCTCAAAAAAAATTATTATTTCTTCAGCATAAATAACTCAGTCTTTATTCACATATTTACCCGAAGGCCGTTGGTTTCATTCACACTTGAGTCAGTTAAAATTTATTTCGTGGTTGTTCCACGAAATGAATTTCAGCCTTCTTACTCTGGTTAAAAAAGATTGATAGATAGGTAACCTGTAGGATAACCCGTCCTTCCTACCTTAGAATTGAGAACGTAAAAACGCTAAGCCTGAAAAAACCATCAAACCTTTTGATCTCCAGTGTCGCACCTTATAATATTTGTCAATAATATATCAGTTTTTAATTTTAAAAAAATATTTCCAAAACATTGGGTTTCCCGGGTAATAATTCAGCCTTTAATAGATCAATTTTGTATGGGCGCCAATATTAATCATTAAAATCCTATAAAATAATGTTTTTTTTCTCCTCTTCAGGATATTACTACTTTAAAATTTTACAGTATTTACTCATAAGTTTACATGGAACATGGTCCAAAGAGCCTGAAACATTAACGAAGGGCCGGGAAAAAATATTATGAATGTGTTCGCTATTTAAGTATGGTTTCAAAAATTTTGAGAGGGAGACTTCAGACTTGGAGGCTACATGGTTTGTGGCAAGACTTCATTTCTGAATTGATATTATGGATATTGCTTTGGTAGATGAAAATCTTAGAACGCAGAGAAAATGACAGTTAGTAAATCGAATGACGCTGTTACCTTAAGTCAAAATAAAGAAAAAATAAATAAGTAAAAAAAACTCAATTAAGGTTTTGTCGTTATGAAATTGTTGGAGGCTTGTAATTTTTTTTTTTTTTTTTTTTTTTTGAATCTATGATCGAATCGATAAAATCGTTTTTCATTAAAACGTGATAAAAATAAAAAATAATTAATAATAAATATTCAACATTTTATTCAACGAATTAGAAAAAAATTATTGAAAGGAATTAAAATATTTTTATTTTGAGTAATTAAAATATTTTATAATTATTTATGGTATAGTTGTATGTTAATAACATAAACCTGATTTAATTCCCGGGCATCCCAATATATTTTTTAATTCTTATAAAACTAACTAATTGACTTTGTTTTACATTTGGACATTTTATATTAATCTACTTCAGTAGGATGAATTGAGTTTCAACTGTTCCCGAGTCTGTATTGTTATTAAGATGAGTATTTACACTATTTTTGTTTTCCTTTAACATTTTGATTCAATAGTAACTTATTAGGCCCGCGTTGTGAAAAGCAAACTTATTTTCTATCAGGTTAGCCATGTTGTTTTGAGTCCCTGGAATGGGTTACATTACCATATTAGATTTAGGTGGGAACCTGTTTGTTGAACTTCAAGTAGCCTTACTTCCTTATATAGTATTGAACCTAAAACCCTTCACTAGTGGTGCAGGTACAGGTTTTAATTCGTGTTCATATTCTGTGAAAATATAATAACGTTAATTAGGCCTACGAAAACCCGGATATTGGAAGATTATAGCACCAACAAGGTTCGCCTAAATATCTTCCCCTCTAAACACCGTTAAGATCCATATCTTCAATATCAAACCTTCACACAATCCTCCACACGTTTTGTATACTCTTAAAACGTTTACAAGTCGGTAAAGTGCTGATTATCATTTTTAGTGATTTTTTTAACTCGACCAGTTTTCGCTTTCCTATTACTTCAATTATATTTACCGGAATTCTCCATTCAACTATCTAGAGGAAAGATTCTGTACAATATTTTTGAAAATTTTAATGCATAGTTCATTGTTCAGATATGCCCGGTATCAGCATAGATATATTTTTTAAAATTTTGTTTCATTATATATCATACATCTCTAGTCGCTTAAACCTTTAGAGCACCTGATGTTTAATGTATCCTACTGGAATTCTAATGTGATTCCATTCTGATCCTTTTTTTTTTTTTTTTTTTTTTTTTTTTTTTTTTTTTTTTTTGGAGATCTGTCTTGATTCTCTAATCTTGTATTTATACTATACTAGATTATACATATACCGGATCTTTCTGGTTTGTTGAAACCTGTCTGTTTTATCATTATTATTATTAATTAGTTAACTATTATCGATAACATGAAGTTCAATGCCGATGCATTGTTAGCAGCCCCCCGTGCAGCCTCTGCAGCCCCCATAATTAGGCCTAACAAAGAGGACGGCCCAGTTTTCTTAGATATTAATTGCGGTATTAGCATAGTCCTTTGTATATTTACCGCTTCGTTGCCACTGGATAATTGCCGTTACTGATAGCTCAATACATTAAATAGCTAATTACTTTCATGACAGTATTGGAAACTTTTAATGTTTTAAACAATATAACACTTAACAAGGTTTTTCCTAAATTTATTATATTACAGAACAGGAGTAGACGCTCAACTTCGTTCGGTTGCGCCACAGTTTCATAATGATTTGTGTATTGTAGAATAGAATAATGTACAAGGGCAAGGCATTGAACTCCTAACCTTCAAGAAACTTCGTTGAATCATTGAGACTTTAGGATCTTAAGTGCTAGAGATGGATAAATTAGGTGGTTTATTGGAACCTCAATGCTTAGGTGCATTTATCAAAATTGGTTTGATTTTAGTTATGTAGTTTAGTCTTGTATATAATTCATTTGCATATTTGAAATGAAATGAAATGAAAATAAATTTTACTCTGGGGCTATTGCTCCTTAAGAATAATTATAATGAACAATTAGTGCCGACCTAGCTGCCAAAGATATAATTAAGGGCATAATAAAAGCAAGAAAGATACAATTAAAATTAAATTAAGAAATTTAAAAGAAAATTAAGTTACAATATAAGAGCAATATTACATGTCATAAAATATCACACGAAAAACAAATTATCTTAAAGTTTAGAATTTAAAATGAGCTACGAAAACAAAAACAAAAAAATCAATGAAAAAATACAGTTAACAAAACTATGAAAATATATATTATCCAGAGAAATAATGTATCTTGTCGGATAAAATAATATAAGTTATGCCAAAGCAATTATACAAATTTAGTGCAACAGTACAAAATCAATATTATATTCTGAATATTCATATTTCATTTTAAAAAATATTTTCTTCATCGATATAACTATTAGATTGAATACATAACAAGTAAACGAAATGTCGGGATTTAAAGCTATTATGAGTGGAGGAATGGTGGATGATGGAAGGGAGGGAGTTCCAGAAGTTAGAATCTCTGGAAATAAAGAAACTTTTATAGGATGTTGTGTTAAAGGGAGTTAGGTAGAGGTCTGTTGAACGGGATCTGGTTTGGCGGGAACTCACTAATGATTTTAATTTTAATGCTTTGGGAATATAGGAAGGTGACTGAGGGGAAAGTGATTTGTAAAGGAACGAACTAAGGAAGTATTGTCTTCGGAAAGAGGGAAATAACCATTTTAATCTTGTGTAGTGGTGAGATACATGGTCGTAGCGTGGTATCCTTAGAACAAATCTCAGACAACAGTTCATGATCTTAAATCTTGCATCCTGAGATGCAGGGAGACCTCCTTACACCGCACTACCAAAATCAAAATGGGGAATATGAGGGAGGAAATTAATAGTTGACGAGTTGATTGTGGGAGGGAGTTACGGGAGTGGTTTAGGAGTCGAAGAGTAGAAATTGTTCGGCGGATACTAAGGATAATTTTTGAGCTTCCTTCTATGCGATCTGCAAATCTTGTTCAGATATCCACTTCAATGATATTCCAATACCCATATCCGATCCAGTACGTTGACAAAAGGTTGGTCTGGAAGCCTCACGATAGACTCAAAAAAAATAACTCAAAAGAAGGTTAAGCCAATTTTTCGACTACTAGACAGGAATTCTTCTATTTTAGTTTAGAGCAAACTCTTCATATACAAAACAATTTTGAAACTTACTTACCGGCCTTGACCCGCAGTTACAAGAAGACAATCCAATATCAAACGCATTCAACCTTCCTGTTTCAAAGCCCTCCTTTTGTCATTGAGCTCATTTCTTCGAAATGTTATCAAAATCTCTTTATCAAAATCGAAATTAAAATTTCATCCTATTCCTACAACTCCATCTCTATCCAGTTTTATTCATTCTTATAACCATTCCAGAAGGTTCAAACTGCTTTGGTTCGTGACCTTATTTAATATTAATATATATTGCGGAGTGTTGGTAATGACCAGTTTCTCTACTCAGGTCCTGAGCATCTGTGGTTATTGCGCTCCCATTCATACTCCACTGAGTACTGATACCAATGAAGGAAGCTGAAAACTCTTTGGTCTGTCCTTGTCTTTCAATAAATGGGATTACATTCTTGATTTGGGGTTCCCCAAGACTTCTGTCTTGTTTATATAGAATGACTAGTACCTTTTCATTATTGTATTATTATTATTATTAATATGTCTATTTTTATCTATTGCTATTATTATAATTTTCTCTCACAAAGATTACTATTATTATTAGTTTTATTATATTTCAATCATTAGTTTTTTTTAATTGTGTTTGTGTGTGTGGGCGGGCGTGCGTTCGTGTGTGTTTGTGCATATTCTATGAATGGGCACATAATCTCTATTCCCTATTGCCTTTCACTGAGACAGGCTCTGAGGAAAACTCTTAATAATAATAATAAAATAAAATAAAAAAATAGTCTACTGTTTTGAACCTTGAAGTATCTGTGTCTATTCTATTCTGCATTTAAAACATCTGGAGTTAAACTCTAATTCAGTACTCCGAGAAGAGAAGACTTGTAAATTTTAAACGAATCGGCTAGATTTTAAATATTTTAGTAACTGAAGTGGACCTGCCTTAATAAATTTTTAAAACGTTGCATTATACTTTAATTCAACCACCTCGATAATCTTCCAAAATTTATTTTATTTGATTGGTTCGGCCCATTCCTGGAAAAGATAACTCTGCTCTCCAGAAAGAGAATGGAAAGGATGTAACCGTCTTTTTAGTCGTTGTCTTTTCCTCAGCCTTAAACTTTTTTTTTTTTTAAGGTTATTTCGATCTCTTAATACCCCGATTAAAAATCTAGACTTGGAATTCATTTCTAGGTAGAACCTATTTATAAGCTGAACGATAGATAAACCCACACTTATATAACACTGTTCTGCATCAAAATACTCTCTTGAACAAAAATGTTCTTTTATTACAGAAGAAGATAGTCAGGGATGAAGCCACAGAAACACCACGTTAAAGAAGGATTCTTTAATACATGCCAACGTTTCGAACTGCGTTGCAGGTCTTTTTCAGGGCCACCGAACCACACTTGTGAGGAGGAGGACGCTGAAGTTATTTTATTATGTTTTGAAGTGTGCTGAACACGAACTCCAAGTCAGGAACTATCAATCATACACTATTCTTTGTATAATTGGTGTTTTATGACGAAAATGAGTTGTGTTTCAACATTTCGAGATATGAGAACTTTAAAAAAAAATTAAAAACCTATTCGATTTTGAAACTTTTTTGATGTATTATAAAATCAAAAAAAAAATGTAGAGTATAAGTATTAGGCTTTGTTGCATAAATGACATTGTTGACGAATTGCTTTTATGATATTTCACCAAAAATTCAATTTTTGCATCACCATTTGAATTTCTTCTCCCTTAACTTGGGAGCAGTTTTAGATAAATACGGATTTTATCGAGTGATAGCCCAAATCGAAAAAACAGTATAGTGATAAATGTAATGAAAAAAAAGTTTTAAAAAAAATTTAATTAAATTTAAAAAAAAATAAAAAAATAGGCTATTTCAGGTTTTTTAAAGACAACATATAATTTCTAAATAGATGATGCTAGACAGAATTTTTCTGCTTTCAGATTCGAATTCAGTACACATATAAATATAAAAATCACGAACAATTTCTCAGGGGAGCGAAGTTGTTTTTGTTTTGTTTTTTTTTTGTTTTTTTAAGGTTATAAAATATAAATAATAAGGGCATAAAGCAGTTATAAATTTGTCCTTTTCACACTTCATCGGAATAACCCACACGCACTTGACCTAAGTTATTGAACGGATAACGGAGCCGGTTATGAGTCGATTGCTGTTTTCGTGTGGCAGTTAAAGCCAATATTTGCACAAAATGTTTGACGATCAGTGTCACACAAATCACTACCTGTCTTTTAGGTTTAGCCAACTTCATATGTTAAATTGAATGACTGATAGAAGTAGAAGAATCAATTATCGGAACTTCGCAGAGAGAGTAACGTTATTATAACATGAAACTATAGTAGATTACTTGGATTAAAAATTACTATTAGAATAGTATTCAAATACATATATTTTTATTTATCTTTAGACTACCGGTTAGGAGCGATATTGGTTAGATTGAAAAAAGTCACCTTTTGGAAAAGTGTTGGGGATTTTTGAAGTTACCTTATCAGAAATTTATTGGAAAACATTTTTCTTATATAACTAACTGTCTTTCTCTTTGTCTTTATGATTTACCTTTTAGGAGCTATATTGGTATGAATGAAAAAAGTCACGTTTTGGCTAATTGTTTAAGTGTTGGACCTTTTTTTACTGACCTTATCAGAAATTTAATAGAAAATATTTTTTGTGATACAGCATTTGTCGCTAGAACCGACTGTTTTGGAGCTGTATTGGTTTGAATGAGAAAAAGTCACGTTTTGCATAAATAGTTTAACTTTTTGAGCTAACTTATCAAAAATTAATGAAAAACATTTTTCGCCAGACCCTACCTTTTTGGAGCTATATTGGTTTCAATAACAAAAGTCAGGTTATGATTAATTTTTTAAGTGTCGGGCCTTTTTTGAGTGACTTAATCAGTAATTTAATGAAAAATATTTTTTGTGATATAGCATTTGTCGCTAGAACTTACTGTTTAGGAGGTGTATTGGTTTAATGAGAAAGGTCTTGTTTTGTATTTATTTTATAACTATTGGTTATTTTTTGAGTTAACTTATCGGTATTTAATGGAAAATATTTTTTGTTATATAGCATTTGTCGCTTGGACCTACCTTTTAGCAACTCTATTGGTTTGAATGAAAAAGTTACGTTTGAAACCCCCTATTTATTTGTTAGATTATATATAACCATATCCATAATCTCTTGCTTTCCTTCCATGGAGGAGTTAATAAATATTACTTTTATACAAAATAAAATGGTTGTCGTAATAGATTGTTCAATTATTTCATTATTCATGGCATTCACTCCTCTTTATTATTAATAAATCATGTTACATGTTTCGGGAACAACAATGTCCCATCCTCAGACTGAAACAGTATTTCATTATAATTGCACTACAATATTATTTTTAACATCAAACAAATAAATTCTTAATTTAATTTACACTTTATATATCATTATAATTTTACCTTTAAAAATTTTTTCTTGGTGTTAACACACCGTGTCAGTTCCATTTACATATCTAAATAATAACTCTTCAACCTTATGGGTACAAGGGTCAATCACAAACTAACTATTGTTATTAGTCCTTAGTTGGTCAATCTATATTATTAATTTATTAATTATACCTGCATATATTGTTCCTATTTTATCAGTGTCTGTTTTGTAGTTAACTGCATTATTGATTGTTTTATTTATGTATATTGCTTCTTTTATTTTTCTATTATGTGTTTTTTCTTTCATGTTGTAGGATTTTTACCTTATCAAAATTAAATTTGTGATTCAGTTTTTGTGCGTGTTCTGATAGGGCTGTTTTATTATTGTTTGATTTACTTATTTTTTTTGGTGTCATATTTATGTTGATTAATTCTTTTATATAAATTTTGCTTCGTTTCACCAATATAATGTTTATTACAATCAAAACAGTCAATCTATTTCGTTCGGAGTTATTATATTTTTTATTTTATTTGTGTTGTATAATGCTATGTCTATTTTGAAATTTTCATTTTTTAATTTCTTAATTACTTTTTGTGTTAATTCTGGTATATATTTTGTTTTTTTATATTTCTTAATACATATTATATTGTTTATACTATTTGTTATTTTTTCACTATTTATAACACTTTGATCTATTTCTTCTTTTTTATTTTCATTATTCATTGTATTACCATAATATTCAGTTATTTTCTTTTGTTTTATTATTCTAGTGTTCTTATTATTATTGTTCGCGCCAATCGGCGCTTTTGTGAGGGGGGAAAAGAGAAAAGATCTAGTGTATCGTTTATATAGACGCACTCTATAGACCTCTAGGTAACTAGCCCTTATCTGCGCTAATCCCTACATGAACATTCCTCTTTCTTCTTTCATCTGTGCTCAAGTACGCACCTACTACAAATTGCCCAAGACCTCATGGTCTTCCATCGGTTTTTTAACACAGTTCTTCCCCTAATGAATGGTGACCTAAGAGGAGGCGAGCTTGGACAAATATTGCAGCTTAGGAGAAGTATTTGCCAGGCCGTAAGGATTCCAGGGGCCCCTGGACAGACCGTCGGCGGCAGTAATAAGGTAAGAGATTTCTGCTGTATTATTTGTTTATGCTACCTTCTCAATAATATCTCCCCAAGAGTGCAAAACCTCGATTTCATATTTTCCCATACAGTCCATTTTCTAGAGGCCGAGGCGAGTTTGTCGCATCGGACATTAACATTCTTTTACTATACATTTTTGGTCCGATCCGGGCCGTATATATCATTGTTCAACTTTGAAACGAGTGATTTTGCAGTTTTGGGGCGAGTAATCACCCACTCATTTCTGTGCTTTATTAAAATTAAAAATTTTTACATTAAAACTTGTATAAATTGCAAGGTTTGGCCTATTTTTTGTCCAAGTTTTATAACTTCCAATAATTACACATATAAAACCGAAGTTATAGTCGGCCATCTTCAACCAATGGTCAGCTGTTATCTGACGTCACCACCCCCCACTCTAGTAACGTACTCGTTACTTCGTCTCGTAACTATCTTCGCCATCTTGCTTTACTCTGGCGTCAGTTACAATTACGTAATAATTAGTGAAATCAATTTTGCAACTTTTTCTCCTTTCCTTTTCTCTGCCTCATATATTATAATTTCCTTTTATTACTGTATTTATTTATTCTCTATTTTTCACAATGCCTACAGAAGACAAAAATATCATTATTCAAGCACAACTATTGGCAAAGAGGGAAACGATATTTGCTGATATAACTTGTAGATACGATGAAATTAAGGGTTCCACTCTTTCGGATATTTTTACTGTCCAAGTGCATTACGAGGATTTACCCTCCCTCCAAGTCAAATTTGAGGGGATGAATGAAAAATTAAGTGACCTTAATGCTCTCTTATCCAAACAAAATCATGTTGATACTCAAGCCCCTCCAATTGCATTCAATAGTGTGTTAACCATAATTAAATCCAAATATTTACAATTGAAAAAGGAAGAACCTATTGCAACTTCTACAACGGTTGCCAGCCCTGTTCATTTGGCTCAAAGTGCTTTCTCCTTACCACCTATCAATTTACCAACCTTTTCAGGCGACATACAGCAGTGGCCTGAATTTTTCTCGTTGTTCACCGCCCTTGTTCACGACAACCCTTCTCTAACCCCCATACAGCGCTTTCATTATTTAAGATCCAATTTAAAGGAGAGTGCTCTTTCCGCGATTTCTAACTTTCAACTCACAGCCGAAAATTACGACCTTGCTTTTTCAGCTCTGGTACACAGGTTCCAAAACCCCAGGAGGATAGCCCAGGCATATCTGAACCAAATCTTACACTTTAAGCCCGTCAGTTCAAATTCATTAAATAACATAAAAACTTTTCTTGAGGTACATCAAAATTCGGTGCAGGCTATCAAGGCGCTACCAATCGACGATTTAGCAAATTTTATTTTGTTAACCCTCGCATTAAATAATCTAGACCCCCGCACATCTAAAGCTTTCGAGGATCAAAATTCTGCTAAATCAGTTCCGCTTTTCGATGACTTCATCATCAAGCAAATTAAAACCCTGGAGATTATTTCTCCCCCCCATCAATCTACATAGAAACACTAAAGTTAATTCGCTAATTGCTAGCACTAGTCCTGATACCTCACCATCAGATAGAGCTCGGGCCGCACCTTCTAATTCTTTTAACCTCAAATGCATTCTCTGTCGTAAGCCTCATTCCTTATCTTCCTGTTTCGAATTTTCTCATCTCACTCGAGATCAAAAAATTGATTTCCTCAAAAGGCATAAACGGTGCTTTAATTGTTTGGGTCCGCACCTTAAGGGCAATTGCAATTCCAAATTTTCGTGTAGTAAGTGTAATTCACCAAAGCATCGCACACTATGGTATTGCATCCCGTCAAAGCAGTAAATTCAAGTCTCCATTTGAATTCCGCGCCTAGTCGCGCATCAGCTCATGCTGATCACATTTCAAGTGAACCAGCATCCGCTCCCACTGGTCAAGCACCAGTTGACGCCCCCTTATCTCTGAGTTGTAGTGCGTCCGGAAGTCACGTGACTTCACTCCTAGGAACCTTCCGTGCACGAATCTTTAATTCTCACTTGGGTTACGTTCCAGTCCGTGGGGTCATCGATCCGGGGTCGCAGCTATCATTTATTTCCGAGCGCCTCTTTGACCAGTTGGGTCAAAAAATCCAGGAAATGCCCATTACCGTTTCAGGTATAGGTGGGCGTGTTTCCAGTTCTCCTGGCACAGTTTCGTGCCACATCTTCTCCAGATTTTCTCAGAGGCACATTCTTGTAAACCCGTCCGTGGTTCCTCACATTGCTAACCATTTGCCTCCCAAGAACCTTACTCCAGAAATTGCTCGCGCCTTTGAACATTTGCGTTTGGCCGATCCTGACTTTCATCAATCAGACAAAATTGACCTTCTCTTAGGTGCAGACGTATACCCGCAATTATTATTGCCTCATCCGTTTATTCCTAGCTCTATCGGTCCAATTGCTATCAGTACTATTTTTTGTTGGGCAATCATAGGCCCTCTCCAAACCGTATCGCAAAATCAATCAGCCACTTCGTTAATTTCTGTTTGCCAGATTTCCCAAGATTTCCATGATTCTTCGAAAACTGAAAATATTGAAAAACTTCCTTTTGAACAACCCCTGAGTACAGACCACAAAGACTCAAATGTTTCTGACATTCCAGAAAACAGTGACCCGTTTATTATAACCAATACATGTAATCACAGATTAAATAATTTTAACGTTCACCAGGAAATACAAATGAATAATCAGGGTGATTTTTTAAACTTAAATCAAGTTTCAAAATTTAATCACATCAATAAAACAAGTGGGGCTGATAAAAATGTTAGTGATTCATCTGATGAAAAGTCTTTTGTTTCCCTTACAGAAGAGGATAATTACATCTCATCCTCAAATAGCCGCTATTCTTTAGCCAATCAAGATTGTACAAAATTCCTTTCTGTTGAAAATAAAAATAATAAGAAACCAGTATACACACATAGTAACCAAGATAGAGTAACTAGTAAAATTCCGGTCTCGAATCCTATTGAACCTACTTTTTTAAAACCACCAGTTTTAGATATCAAAGGGTCTGTACGCTCTAAAGTTTTAATATTCGACAAATTCTCCCCAGTAGGGTTTGCTGATGTTTCTTCTGTCGCTAATCATGCCCATATTGACTCTAGGGTCCTTACCCGTACTCATTACGCGCAGACCAACAATTTATGTTCAGGGACTCAAGATCCCTCCTCTTTGATCAATTGCCAGGAGCATTGGCCTCCTCCTTATCGTGGCACCGACTTAAGCACCAAGCCATTACCGGATCTTAAGTCTCCTCCCATTGCGCTCATCGCAAATGAACCTGACCATACCTTTAAGCATTTTTCTGGGTCTCTCCTTAATCTCCATACCGATAAGCCGGCAAAGCTGCCTTGTTGTCGTACTCCTTTCCTCGATAGCCTGGGGGTCCTCAGGGTGGGCGGCATACTTGACAACGCCGTTCCAAATTATAATTCACAACATTATAAGTGGACTTCAAATTCCAAGCGCCGTTGTAGAACCAAGAAACAGGGCGACGTTGTGAGCAAGGGACTGAACAGCTCCTCACTCTCCCGGCCTTTAGCTCTTATTTCCGAGCTCAAGCCTGATGGTGTTTCACGAGCAGCCACCTTTGAGACTTCTACCAGCACTCTCACTAGATCTATGAACAAACCCATTCCGCTCCCGGAATGATGCCCTTTTGCATTGTATAACCTTTCTAAAGTTGTGCTATTTTTGTTTCTTATTTTGTATAATTGATTGCCCAGGATCACTGTTTTATTTTCTTTACATTATATAATTGTTGCCCAGTTGGGCTGTTTCCTTTTCTTTACATTGTATAATTGTGCTCCCATTCATGTTACAATATTTTTATTTTATTTTTTTTTTTTTTTTTTTTTTTCCTCTTTACTCAAGTTGAGCTTTCGTTTCCTTATTTTATTGTATAAATTCTTTGCTGCCTGCCCACCATTTTCATTGTATAACTTTTTGAATAAAATTGGGCAACATCCCAATTTTGGTGGGCGGTGTGTTCGCGCCAATCGGCGCTTTTGTAAGGGGGGGGGAAAGAGGAAAGATCTAGTGTATCGTTTATATAGACGCACTCTATAGACCTCTAGGTAACTAGCCCTTATCTGCGCTAATCCCTACATGAACATTCCTCTTTCTTCTTTCATCTGTGCTCAAGTACGCACCTACTACAAATTGCCCAAGACCTCATGGTCTTCCATCGGTTTTTTAACACAGTTCTTCCCCTAATGAATGGTGACCTAAGAGGAGGCGAGCTTGGACAAATATTGAAGCTTAGGAGAAGCATTTACTAGGCCGTAAGGATTCCAGGGGCCCCTGGACAGACCGTCGGCGGCAGTAATAAGGTAAGAGATTTCTTCTGTATTATTTGTTTATGCTACCTTCTCAATAATATCTCCCCAAGAGTGCAAAACCTCGATTTCATATTTTCCCATACAGTCCATTTTCTAGAGGCCGAGGCGAGTTTGTCGCATCGGACATTAACATTCTTTTACTATACAATTATCTTTGTTTAGTTTCTGTCTATTATTATTCTTTATATCATTTTTTAATGTTTGTTTTTTATTATTTACATTTGTTTCATAATTTATTACAATATTTATATTCTTATGCCACATTTTATTTATTATTTTAGTGGGCACCATATTGTCTATTAAATCTTTAAAAATCTCCCTTTTTATTTCGTTAGTGTAAATTTTATCTGTTAATTTTATAGCTGTTTTTATGTAGTTTTCTATGGTATTAAGTTTTTGGTGGAGGGGGTGGTGGCTGTAAAAATTTAATAATCTATTGCTTGATTCTTCCTTCTTTATCCATTTTGTGTTTATACTATCCTTGTTTTTTACTATTAATATATTTAAATATTTAATTTTATTTTCAATCATATTTTCTCTGGTAAATTCAATTTTTTTATTCATTTTATTAAATTTATCAAATATTTCATCCATTTCCTTATTGTTATTTGTTATAATTAATAGGTCATCAATATATTTTACTATTAATATCGGTTCATTAATTATTTCTTCTTTAAAACTTTTTTCCATTACATAATTCAATGTTATTCCACTTATATTTACACCCAAACTTGACCCCATTGGGATACCATTAATTTGTCTATAATATTCATTATCATAAATAAAATAATTATTATTTAGACAAATCTTCATTCCTTCAATATATAATTTTTTATTTTAGTATGTTCTTTTATTTTTTCCCATTTATCTTCAATTATTTTAATTGTTATGTCGAGTGGTATGTTTGTGTATAAGTTTTTTACATCAAAGCTATTAATTATTATGTTGTTGTTGTATTTTATTTCATTTAATTTATTTTTTAATTCGATGGCATTTTTGATATCAAAGTTATTGTCTTTATTTACCATATTTAAGGTTTCGTTAAAGTATTTATTTAAATTATACGTAGGGCCATTAATATTATTAACAATTAATCTTAAATTTTCTTCTTTTTTATGCAATTTTATTAATCCATATGCCCGAGGCTTATATATATTATTAGGTGCCAAATTAATTTTTTAATTAATAAATAATTAATAAATTAATAATATAGATTGACCAACTAACGACTAATAACAATAGTTAGTTTGTGATTAACCCTTGTACCCATAAGGTTGAAGAGTTATTATTTAGATATGTAAATGGAACTGACACGGTGTGTTAACACCAAGAAAAAATTTTTAAAGGTAAAATTATAATGATATATAAAGTGTAAATTAAATTAAGAATTTATTTGTTTGATGTTAAAAAATAATATTGTAGTGCAATTATAATGAAATACTGTTTCAGTCTGAGGATGGGACATTGTTGTTCCCGAAACATGTAACATGATTTATTAATAATAAAGAGGAGTGAATGCCATGAATAATGAAATAATTTCAATATATATAACTCCTTCATTGAAGAATAGATTGTTCAATGTGATTTCAAGCTCCTGTTTATTTTATTTAACTGTAAAGAAGAATATAAATAAAAAAATAAAATTTTGTTGTGTTTTAGACCATTTAGCTTTAAAACATTTGCGGTCAATGCTCTGCTAAATCAGAAGTGTAAAATCACGCAAATGTCCTTAGTTATAGTTTTGCATTAGATGTAGCATTTCCCTCAAAAACTTATTTAAAATCATAGTAGGCGCCCCATGGAATGCAAGACATAATCAACGCAAGGGGTGGATATTAAAATTAATAATTAAAAATTTCATAATTTAAGACTGCTTAATAATCTTCCATATACATACATTGATATTTCCTGGTTAAAGTATATAGGTAAGTAAGCCTCTAACAAAGTATGAAGTTTTAGCTAAGAAAGTGAAAAATAAATTGGGAAAACGTTGGTGTGTGGCTGTGTATATTGAAAAAAAAAAAAAATAAACAAAAGATTTATTACTGGGCAGCTGTGAATTATCTTCCTCTCGCAGATTATTTTGATTATTATTTTATTATTTTGATTATTTTAATTATAAAATGTAAATAGGGAAAAGCAGTGGATTATAGGTAGGGCCAGACGAATGGCCCTAATTTTCAGACATGCACTAATACTGAAACTATTTTATTGCAATCTCCGACCACTTTGCACCATCTTCTAACATCTTAGGAATAAGAAAATGTGGAAATTTATCAGAAATACATAGTGAAAATGCTGTTTTTTAAATAAAAAGGTAATGAAAATTGACATATAAATACACGAAATCGTATTTAGTGATTATTATTGTTCCTGTAACTTTCTAATCTCAAATAAAAAAATTACTTTCTATTTCGTACTAGTCTATTAAAACTAAAAAAAAATTAGTAGTGATGGTTTTATTGAGTGGAGTAACTTTCAGGGTGTTTCGAGTACATTATTGCTTGTTGAAGAAAACGTCCAAATTTGTCCAAAAAAATGACTTCATAGACTTTTTCCTTAGGTATTTAATGAGATAAATACGTTCCATAATTTTTCGAATATGGCCGAATTAACACGTGGTTAAGCATAGTTTATATATTTCTATTGTTGTAATTCAACCTTATTAAACCATCAACCTTTCTTTATTTTTATTTGGACCTTTCCCATTTATGAAAAACGAAACAATATTTTTAATTTTTAGTGTAGAAATGTATTTTGTTAATTTCAAAATTTTTAGTCTTAGTTATTTTCTTTTCTTACGTTTTTCCACATTGCAGTAATGGTAATAGGCACCCAGCAATAGGTGCATATATTTCTACGCGTTCTCATGCATATGTTTCTCGACATAACTTATACTTAAATAAATATTTATACAAACTATTTTTATAATAATACATAAAATATTTTTAGAATCATACTAAAATAATTTAACTTTAATTTAAAATAATTGAGTTAAGATGAAATTTAAGCAATAATTATAAAATTGATTTTTACGCTAATTGATGAATAGAATAAAGATTGGAGAAAAATAAAATAATTGAATTAAAAAATATATAAATGAATAAAAAAAAGAAAAAATAGAAGAAGAAAAAATTATATATTATTAGGAGTAGGTAAAATTAAATAGACAGTTTAGTTTAGTCAACTTTAGAAGCCGTCAACTTTTTTTTAGAACATCTCCTACTTAATTTTCGCAGGAAGTCGGGGTTAATTTATTATAGCAGGTTAGTTGTTGTTTTTTTCATTTAAATGTCGACAAACCCCAATCTCTTAAATATTTAAAAAGCCCAGTCGACGAAAAAGGCATACAACACGTATAACTCACATAAGGGTAAACTGAATGATTTGCAGATTTTTTTAAATTCGATAGAGCACATCGAAAATCATAGAAAATAATATCCCTCGAATCAAAACAGAAACAAACAAAAATTGGATTTTTGACACACTATTGGTTAACAGAGCAAAATCTTGATATGATAGGCAAAAACAGACTTCAGATTCAAATTCCGCACCCTCAAATTCAAATTCAAATTCTAAACATACCCATATAAAATTTGAAGTCGATGCAAACATTTTTAGAGGCACAAATTGCGATGTCTAGAAAAAACACTGTTTCGTCCCACTGTGAGGCGGAGCCATCCATAGGCGATCTATTGTTTTTCTAATCACGTAAACATTTGTTTTTCATTTTAAAATTAAGGTTAGATGAGTTATTAAAACACAAGGTGATTAAATATGTATCATAAAATAGTTAAATATATGATTATTTTTTAATGTAACGTACCAAATATTTTACAAAATCCATAACATTTTGTAAAACTCAAGCAATTACCATTGGATCACATTCTCTTCTCCGTTCAAATGCCAACTTCCCCACATTGTTCCTTAATGGTCATCCAATTACTTTCCATTCCTCTGTTAAAAATTTAGGCTTAACCATTGATCAAACCCTCTCCTGGAAATCCCATATTGCATAAATCTCCCGAAGGTCAATCGGTATCCTAAAACTATTTCACCGCTCCCGTCACCTCCTTTCCCTACCCACACGCAAACTTCTAGTATCCTCCCTTATCTTCCCCCAATTTGACTATGGTTGCGCGACAGATTAAAACGCATCATAAACTGCTTCATTAGGTTCTTCTTCGGAACCTTGAGACGTTCCCATGTTTTGCATCTCTACGCTGAGTTAAATTGGCTTTTCCCCTCCTTCCGCAGAAAATACTTCCTAGGCACCTACCTATTCCCAGTTATCAACACCCGTCACCCTCCCTTTATTTACAGTAACCTGAAATTCAAGTCTGCTATCAAATCACTGCATACAAGATCTCGTCTTTCCGATCTCTATACTCCATCCCACAGAAGTACTGCATTCCAACGTTCCTTCCTTGTCCGATCCTCTACTCTTTGGAATTCTCTCCCCCCCCCCCCCCCCGTATCCGCAATGCTTCTTCCCTTGGAACATTCAAAACACTATTCTTGCACCATCTTCTTTCCCTCCAACCCGACGCTCTCTAATCATAAGGATGTATGTTCTGTGTAAGTAATCGTCTAATCTAATTACTAAGAACGTGAGATATTATTGTTTGATTATGATAATGTTTTAATTTCTTGTAATGATAATTTTTGATTTTCTATCTTTTATTTTTCTTTAAGTTTCTGATCGGTTTTTTTCTCTTCTGCAATTTAGTTTTTTCTGTATTTTTTTCATACATATTTGTATTCAATTTTATCTATGTTATTTTATTTTTAATAGCCTCTCGGCCAGTTATGATCTTACTTTGTGTTATTCAAAGTTATTCTTAAGGTACTTGGTCCCTGAATAAAGTTTTCTTTCTATTCTATTCTATTCTATTCTATTTTATAAAATGACGAGCCATTTTTCGTTTGTTACAAACCGCGAAAACTACTGAACCAATCTCTACCAAATTTCGAGTACATCGTCTTTATAGTTCCAGGATGGTTTAGCGATAATAAAATCTATTGAATTTCCACTAATTCATAATTAAAAAAGTGAAAATACGTGGATAACGGTGAAGTTTGAAAATTGACCGATAGGTGGCGATCGCCATTCCAAATGAGAGGTATATCGAGTTTGACACTGATAATAATATTATTTTCAAAGTAATAGTTATTAAAGAAATATAAATATTTGTTATAACATAGAGTGATCCCAATGAAGTTTAAAAATCGACCGATATGTGATCAGTTCTGCAACATCGTTTGTATGGTAAAACTATTAAACCCATCTTTACCACATTTCAACTATATCATCTTCATAGTTGTAGAATATCATTATCTATGTTCTTTACCTATGAGAGCAGGCGAAGCCGTAACGGGGGTTGCTAGTATTATGTATTATAAAGAAAAAATAAATCAATGAATAATGCTATTATATCTTTTGCTAAGAATTTAAAATTGGAAATATACAATAACTGAACATTAAATAAAATCAATTTGAACCTCTAACTATAGAAGGGGAAGATTCGAAATGCCATCATCACTGAAAGAAGTTTTGCGAGTCGTTGAAAAATCAGTGTGGTCCTTTGGAATTTCTAAAGGCCATCAATAAAATTATTCTAACCCAAATTAAAAGAAATTAAACTACGAATTATTCACCCATCTTAAATTAAAATCTAATCAACATTCTGCAGTCTCTATATCGTACTAAAAATTTTAATCAAAAATGTAATTAGGAAAATAAACAATATCTTTGGTTTTTAGTATTGGTGCTTATAACGCCTTTTTTACTTGTATTAAATTAAATTAAAATATTAAATATGTCATATATTAATATATGTATGCGTATATTATTAACACACAAGGATTTATAAACAGTGGCAGTTTAATACCCTCTGTTTCACTTGCAGACATTTAATGCCAACAAAGTTTGTTCTAGAGCCGGCTAGCTTAGCAACAGCAAGACAACAAAGTTTGGACAGATGAGGGAGTGTTCACCTTTAGAAGGAAGGCCAGGGACGAAATTAATAACATAACTGAGGGGGGAGCAGCCATAACTCAGGAAGGCTAGGACGTCTTCTTCTCTGCCTAAATTAATAATTAAATAGAACAGGGGAAAACCACGATTATTTTCAATTATTCTGGAGTAATTCTAAGAAGTTCAGGCTTCTTAGTGGAATATTCCATTTTATTAAATATTACGTAATTAATATAAATGCATAAGTTCAATTTTTTTTTTTTAAATTTGATTTGATGCTACCCTTAAGGGTCATTAACAGTTCGTATTATATTCTTTATTCCTAGATTCGTCCATAAAACTTAATGGCCTTTATAAATTCCGATAAGAACCTCACTGACTTTTCGTCGTCTTGCAGAACTTCTTTCAGTGTTGATGGCATTTCGAGTCTTTCCCTTATACAGTCTTCAGAGGTTCAAATTGATTTTATTAAATGTTTTTTTGTATATTTTCAATTTTAAAATCTTAGGAAAATATATAATAGCATTATTCATGTATCCTAGGTATCCATCCATGTATCCATCCTCTTCACGTTGTAAGCAGCTGACATTCCAACTCATCCTACCACTGTCCTCACCACTTACGCTGATGACACATGTGTGTTATCAGTAAACAATGATCCTTTCATTGCCTCCCAAACACTCCAATCCCATATCCTAACCCATCAAGAATAGTGTCAAAATGGAGAATCAAAATAAATCCAAAAAAATCTCACCAAATAACCTTTACCCTTCGTCGTAAACCCACGACTTCCTATCCTACAGTATCCTTTAATGATATTCCACTAAGCCCTGTTGAACAGATCCGCTACAAAACTAAAAAGACAAGAAACTGCCCGTCGTTACAGATTACTTCAACATTTATTAGACAAACATTCAAAGCTCCCAATTAATTACAAAAGACTAATATACATGAATGTGATTAGGCCTATCTAGACGTACGGAGTTGAGCTTTGGGGCTCCACTAAACCATCCATTTCATCTCGTATCCAATCCTTACAATCCAAAATCCTTCGAGAAATCCTCAATGCACCTTACTTTGTCACCAATAAACTTATCCATAAAGATCTTAATGTTCCATCTGTTGCAGATTTAGCCCAAACCAGATATCTATCCTTTCATAGTAAGCTCCATAACCACCCTAATCCCCTAATTTCTCAACTTGCTTCCCACACTATTCCTGATAATCCTCCGAGGCGTCTGAAAAAAAAGATGGCCCAGAGACCTTCTATTGTAGAATTTTTATTAAAGTGCTACTGATGGGTAGTACATTTAATGTTTTGTCACGTTATTGTAATAGTTAAGAGCACATTTACTTGATGTATAAATTTTGTACAGTTGTAAATTTCAAAAAATTGTTATTAAAAAAATAAATTAAAAAAAAAAAAAAAAAAAAAAAAAAAAAAAAAAAAAAAAAAAAAAAAAAAAAAAAAAAAAAAAAAAAAAAAAAAAAGCATTATTCATTGATTTTTATCTTCATTAAAAATATTATATATATTTTTTAAAACATTTAAGACATTTTATTGAAATAGTGGATTTCATTTATTAGACGACAGTTATTGGATAAATTAAAAAAAAAATCACATATTTTATATGATAGATATTTAATCACTTTTTGTATGAATAACTCATCTAACCGTATCTTAAAAAATAAAAAATTCAATTTCTCCTTGACTGGAAAAAAACAATAGATCAACAGATTATACACGTCTATAAATAATCTACTGCTTTTCCCAATTTACATTTTATAATTTAAATTATCAAATAACAAATTAAATTACCAGGCAATGATTATCCGAAATAAACAAAGTTAAAACCAATAAAGCTTTCAGACTTCTCAAATATTCTCCATAAAATTTGTGCTAAGGAAAATGGCAAATTTTCGATTCGAACATTCAAACAAAATTTTTTTCATTCAAACGAATATAGCTCCTAAACGGTAGGTTCCAGTAACAAATGTTATAAAACAAAATATATTCTCCATATAATTTCTGATATAAACTATTCGCAAATTTTAGATCCGAGCAACACCAACAGTTTTAGAGCTAGTCAAAATGTTACATTTTTGAGTGTGAAAAAAACCGTTACACATTTTGAGCATATAAAAAACGTTACTATAACTCCGAAACGTTCTAGAGAAAAATATTAAAAAACAAAACCTATTCCACATTAAATTTCTGATCAACAGATCAAAGCAAAACCAACAGAGCTAGAGCGTGTCAAAATGAGTTTGAAAAAAAAAAAAAAAAGTGTAGACACGTGCCAAAAGAAATATCCATGTAAAAAATTATAAGATATCATTTTCTCCGACGTTTGTCATGTCCTAAAGAAAATGGTTGACCGTCTCTATTACCGTGACGCATGATCCTGCATTCTGTTCTCTACCGGCAGACTGCTACATTTGATAAAATCATCATTGTCCTACTATTGACAAACTTCCGTTTACATATACCTAGCCTAATCTCACATGTCTCTTCTCTTTCTACACTTAAATCTCATATTAGACTCCATTTGAACAAACGTCTTACTTAGAATCCAAGTACAGGACTGGGACGACACCAAACTGCTTGTCGTTTTCGACTTCTTTAGCATTCTACTGGACGGATGTTTAGGGCTTCTGATTAGTTGCAGAAGGTCCATTTGCATAAAAGTGACGTGTAAAGCTGAAATTTTGGGCTCCATTAGACCATCCAAGCCATCTAGTATTAATTTATTAAAAAAAAAAAAAAAAATATATATATATATATATATATATATATATATATATATATATATATATATACTCGTATGTTAGTTAATACAAAACATTTTTTATAACTGATCCCTCTCAGCATCCTACTCTATATAACTTTTATTATAGTGCTTGTAATGGGTAGCTCATTGCAAGTTACTGACATATCATTGTAATTATATAATTTTCCTCACATTTACTTGATGTTTATATTGTATCTAGTAATAAACATATATATATATATATATATATATATATATATATATATATATATATATTATTTTTTATTTTTTTTTAATAATCTCCTCTCCTTGCCTATTTCTCATTCCTCCAAGAATCATAACTTACTTAAGTCCTCGATGAATGTGAATTTTCGTAAATATAATTTAATGATTATCTAACCTTTTTTACCCAATGTTCTTTTATACTAATGCAGTTTTCTTATATAAAGATAAATATTTTTTTTTATTAATCATATGCGTAAATACTCATTTTAAGCCTACCGCCAACACATATCTTTATTTTACGTTTCTTTATATTAACATAGTTTTATTTATCCCAGATTAATTTTTTTTCATATCGTATTTCCATTTTATGATCCTTGATAACCATGTAATGTTATTTTTCATTCTACGTAAACTATCTTATTAAATCCTTACTTCTTATAGGCCGACCACTTGAATGCACTGATAATAATAAAATTGACTTTATCATATTGTTGAAATATATATTATGAACTATATTATATCATGCTCTGTATGTATATTAGATTTTAAGGGCTGAATATTAGGCAATAGAAGTTGGGCCAGTCAGTGACCTGTTAATCCTGAAGCCAACCTAGCCCAGGGCTGTTTGTTAACCAATGAACTTGTTGTAACATCAAAACTCAACACAGCCTTTCAGTTCTCTTTGTGCTGATGATGTATGATTTACTTTTGGCTACTGTTAACTGTTACTAATTTATTTGCCTTTGTGCATATCTGAGTTGATGTTTATTAACCTATTGAATTTCAAGTATAATATAATATTCAATGTATAAATGTTTGAACTGTCATTAAAATTAAAATTAAATATAAAAAGAACTTATAAGAGCATACAATAATAAAACCACGGAAATCCAACTTCGCTTTTCTTTTAAATGAAAATAACCTTATTTTTTTTTTTGTCTTTTTTTTTTTATAAGTTTATTGAAATTTACAACTATACAAAATATAGTCAAAACTTTAAAAGAACTACTTATCAGTTTCAATAAAAAATATTAAACTAGAAGGTGTCTAGGTCATTTTCTTTTCAGACGCCTCAGAGAATTATCGGGAATGGTGTGGGCAAAAAGTTGAGAAATTGAGAGGATTCGAGTGGTTTTGGAGGTTATTATGAAGGGATAGGTATCTGGTTTTGTCTAAATCACCAACATATGGAACATTAAGATCTTTATGGATAAGTTTATTGCTGACGAATTAAGGAGCATTGAGGATTTTTCGAAATATTTTGGATTGTAAAGATTGGATACGAGATGGTTTAGTGGAGCCCCAAAGCTCGACTCCGTACATCCATATAGGTCTAATCACAGTCATGTAAATAAGTCTTTTGTGATCAATTTGGAGATTTGAACGTCTGTATACTAAATGTTGAAGTAGTCTGTAACGACGGCCAGTTTCTTGTGCTTTTAGTCTAGAATGTGTGGATTACAAATAAGACATTTGTCCAAATTGATTTCTAGGTAGCAGGTTTGTTCAAGAGGGATTATTGGAATATCATTAAAGGATACTGTAGGACAGGAAGTCGTAAGTTTACAACGAAGAGTAAAGGTTATTTCGTGAGATTTGTTTGGATTTATTTTGATTCTCCATTTTTGACACCGTTCTTAAAGGTTTAGAATAAGGGATTGGAGTGTTTTGGGGGCAATGAAAGGATCATTGTGTACTGATAACACACATGTGTTATTAGCGTGCCATCATAATATTTATAGAAATTTGCATTCATTGACTCAAGGAAATCGTGATTGGAGGGATTAACAAGATTTGAATGTAGGAAGAGAAAAGGTATTGTGGTTTTGAGTAGGTACTCAATAAAGACGTTGCGCAACTGATGGATTTATCATATGTAGCAGTCTTGTGAAATCTGGATTTGAACTAAAGGAGGTGGAAGAGATGTGGAGGGTGCAGTGGGTGGGTAATAAGATATATTGAAGAAGCAAGAAATTACTTGAGGTGGTAGTTAGGGAAAAGCAGCTCCAACTCATCGTCATATTGTGAAATATGAGTAGCTCTAGAGAGAAGATATTAAAGAAAGTCGGGATATCATACTTAGAGAAAAAAAAAGTATTTTGAAACCCAGTTTTCCTTATTAATAGAATGTGTAGTACTGGAAAATGCTTATATCTGGCTCTTTAGGCTACTACGGGAATATACATTAATAAATAAAATATAACATTGTAAAAAAAAAAGAAAAGAAAAAGAAAGACAACTTTACGATTTTTATTACTGTTTTTTAATAGTACGGTATGATTAATTTAACTGTAGTCAACATGTTGAATGAAGAGAAAAATAAATAAGATGATTAGCTAAATAAAATAAAATTACGAAAGCATAATTCTAAACAGGATTTTAGCAAGATTCTTCAAGAGGGCAGTTAAATGAAGATTTTATGATTTAATGCTGAAAATAGGAGTTCGATTTCAGGAGATTTTAGATGTAGGGAGGTGATTCATAATAGTATGTACGGGTTGCAAAGAAGAACGACTTATTGTAAAGCCTGATGCCCCGTAAACAACATGGGAGGATAATATTAAAATCTCCAAATATTACAAAATATTAAATTTTTCCTAAGGATATAAAGGTTCTATCACTATTCTTTTGATTTGATTAGGAATTTGTTATTGTCTAAATTTTGGGTATGGGCAATAATAACCATAGCAGTTTTTTGCCCTTAAAAAACAATCAACAACAACAACTATTCTTTTGATTCAGAGAAACTATCAGATATGTCAAAATAATTAGTTTTTCGCCAGTTGGTGAAACAATCGACTCTTGATAACCAATCGAATAATGATTATATCATTATTTACAAAACTTATTTTTAATTTTGTTCTTTTATAATTTTATAATTTTTAATAAAAATTTATTTTGTAAACTGTATTTTTACAAAATTATGTTTGTATATTTTTTTCTTAGTTCTTCAATTTTGTATACTCCCATTGCTGGTTATCTGCATACTTTGCTTCCTTATAGAAAAATAAATGATTATTTTTTATTTTAAAAACTTAATAAAAACCTAATAACTTAGTTATATTTAAGGATTCCAATCATTCACAGTTAAGAGCATTGATAGATAGTCAAGCATCCTCTCCAACTTCCCGGCAAATATGTTAGACACTGCCAAATCAGCCAAAATCTAGAGGATTAAACGGAAAGAGTGTCCTTTAAAAAACAAGAAAAAGTTTAATTACATTTCAAAAGGCTGGCAATGTTGGAATATCCTTCTGGCGTCAAAAGTCGTTACATCCTGGCAGATGTCAAAATATTATCCTTCTGTGTCCTGTGGAAAGGATCAGAGGGGACGAGAGTGTCCTTTTTAAAACGTAATTACTTTACTTTACTAATTAGCTCTACAACCGAAAGCGGGTCTTGGCTTCCTTCACAATGTTGTTCCACAATTATCAACCCACACCTCTACATCTCCTGACTTCCAAAATCCTCAGATTCTCTTCCAGGTTCTGCAGCCATCCCCATCTTGGTACACGCCCATGCTATAGTTTGCTTGGCATTCTGTCTTGAGGCATTCTTATTACATGACCTTGTCTTTCTATGCGGCATGCTTAAATAAACTGTACCACATTGGGTTCATTATAAGAGGAGTACTGCTCTTTTTAGGACCGGATTCTCCATGTATTGGAGTCAGCGTTGTAGACAGGTCTATAAATGCTTTATTTAAAACCTTAATAATTAATTCAGTTTTTAAAACTACAAAAAATTATTTATTGGGAATGATTGTCCAAGGATATCCTTCGGCCCTGTAAAATCCTCAGATCCTGGCTGGGAGATCCTGAAACCATTATCCTTCAGTAGCTTTGTAAAAATATGGATGTATACAATTGTATCATCCACATTTTGGATTGAATATTAACTGACAATAACTACTGATAATTTGAGGTAATCGTATCTCTAAGCCGAGGTAATGCTGACGAGGCAGAACAGGTCCCTTCTTATATTCCTGTTCCTTAGACAGCGTCACCCTGACCCTCGACCTCATGAATATTCTTCCTCCGGTCTCCTTTAAATGTTGTTCTTTTTATTTAAAGAATATAAAAGGGTGGGTCTAGGCTCCCGCACTCTGCATAATATTTGCATAATCATGAAAATCAAGTCACAGACCTTGGTGTTTTTTAAATAATAAAACCCTTGGTTTAGGAAAGGTCGGTTGAATTGTTTTGTTTAACTAATGAGAAACGTAATAGGTTTATCGGCTAAAAGATCCAAAATATAATATTATAAGTTTATTTGATCTTTAAATGGGCGAGCTCGTTCCGGTTTTGCCAATAGAATGATAGTCATAACAGATATTTACTACCCCAAATATGAAAACAACACTAAAAAAGGTGTTACGAGAATTCTACCGTGATAAAATAAACTGAATTAAGCCTGGAAAATCGTATTAGGGATTATTATCAATGAAATTCTATACATTCCACATTCAATCAATTTACTCATCTTCTATTTATGAGCCACTAATATTTTTATGAATATGACCCAAATGATTTAGTTCTGATGACTGACTCTCCGCTATAATAAAACCACAAGGAGAACTTCTACGAAATAGAATGTTCATCAAATGCCATAGGAGCGATATTTTGACTATAGTCAGTAATGATGATGATACGATGGATTTTCGACCGTCGCACAATTCAATAATGAATGTTGAAGACTATACCTAGTTAAGACAATTTCTAAACAAAATTTGAGTATGTAGACCAAGAAACATTAAACAGTATTAAAAAAAAATTCTAATGTTTAATACCATCATTTTTTTATGCTAAAGCTAGCAAGAAAGACGTTAAGAAGAGCGTCTAAGTCTATATTTAGAAATCTGTGTATTTCCCTACTAAATGATAGACAACTCAGAATCACCAAAAAGAAGCCCTGATAAAGTGCAATAATGTTTTGTCACTTTACAAAAAAGTGTATCGAAGCTAGACTAAGAGGCAGGCTTAGAAGAGTCTACCGACAGCAAATCCCACACGCTCTATTTCATTGTTTGTTTATTTATTTTTTATTTTTTTGGTGGATAAAAACGATTTTAAGTTAGACAATTCAGACTTTTACCGCAAACATGATTTTCTTTGTCAAAAACATGAAAGTTTTTCACTTTTGTATTCACTTTCCACTGTAAGTTTTCATTAAAATACTACCTATTCTATTAAATAATTAAAGGAGACAAAATTTCTTACAATTTTTGGTGATTTTTTGTTTTTTTCTACGATCAACCGCTTAGCTTCTAACTTTATGGCATATATATGTTCATATCCATACAAAATACAGACCTCGACTTATAATATAATAAACATCTATCATCCTTTTATAATAATTTGTATGGTTTCTGCATGAATCGGACATAAGAATCAGCTAAACGGTTGATTGTATGACACACATTTGGTGGTGAAAATTCCTTTATTTTGTATACAATAGCATTGCAAATTAAAAGCGCATAGCTAATAAGTTATATGCTACAAACATAAATTTATTTTTAAAAATCAAAATTTTTGTTTCTAGACAATGAATAAAGCTTGGGATGATAAATAATTACATATGTAAGATTAGAGTTATAACCAAAATTAAAAAAAATTTAAACTTTAAATTAAGACTTTGAACACACACATCATATAATAATATTAATTTTTATTATTATATGTTAATATGATATTTAAATGAGATCATTAACTCTTTATGTAAGACCGACTTGCTTAAATGAAGTCTGTATCTAATAGTCCTTTCATTATCTCAGAGAAAATAACTTTCTTATAAGTTGGTACAGTAATCAAAAACTTGGAAATGAAGAACATAATTAATGATACATAATTTGAGCAGTATTTTATATTCTTATTATCATTTAAATTGAAATCGTATTTTTATCTAAGATCAAGCAATGGAACCTGTGATGTTTTAAATGTTACAAACTCAGTGCTGATTAATTATCTTTTTCGTTATTGGAAATTTCAAGGTTCCTTTTTAATAAATGCCAAGCAGTTTGAAAATGAAGGAGGGAGGGTAGAAGTTATTTTTGTTTTATAATTTAAGAAGCTTGGACTCCCGCCGACAAAGGATTCTCAACAGAATAAATTTCTTTAGACTTTTTTTTTAAGTTAACGTTTTTAAAATTAAACCAACGATCCCTCCTTTAAAATATTCTTTTAGCGAATACTTATTCTAAAATGTATAAATTGTTTATTTTTAAATAACAATTTGTTAGATTTTTCACACATAGGTGAAGGTTTTTTAATTATAATGAGGCATTGGTATCGCCAATAGACATTTTGAATTCGGTATCAGTACCAAGAATCAAATATTTCTCTTCAAAAGGGAATATTCTAAAAGTATGCATGTTTTCTATTTTCTTGGTTAGAAGACCTTAAATTTGTCGTGACTAACACTATTCGTGCAACTGAACAATTAGGCCTGACCTTATGATTCGAAATATGAAATTTATTCTACCTAAAAATCTTTTCGATATTAAGAATATCTAAGGATTTCTAATAATACCTTGCTTAAATTGCTTGAGAATTATTTTACTTGAAATTTATCTACGAATGTATTTTTTATGATTTATTAGGAATTGCTGATCATAGAACATCTAATAAAGTATATTGCTGGAATATAGCGCCTTCATTATCCAGGCATACTATCTGCAGACCGAACTGTGTTGCGGGACTATACATCAAGTATAACCGTAGCGCCTGGTTCTCTTCCGCTCTTGATTCGATGCAGTTAGACCATTGGTTATATCTCCCATGTCTAACCATAATTTATAATTACCTATGGCTGATTATATTTATAATTTGCTCCTGGTGAGGTTTCTACTATGACCGAACAATTTTACAAGCCTTGAGTATTTTTGACGTAATAATGATCTCTTATTACATATTAATCTTAAATAATTTGTGAAGGCCTATTGGAGAAAATCTTATAACCTTGTAAGGCTATCTGTCCAGTCAAATCGCATTACACGCTTTGACTTACTTCCTAGGATTCCTAAATTTTTACCTAGGTAGAAAGTTAATTTTCATACACCTCAACAGTAATAAACACAAGGTATAAATGACTTACAAAAAAAAAATAGATATAACAGTAAGAGCACCAACTCTCTGGTATTCTTCTA
This sequence comes from Euschistus heros, assembly GCA_003667255.2. Lineage (NCBI taxonomy): Eukaryota > Metazoa > Arthropoda > Insecta > Hemiptera > Pentatomidae > Euschistus > Euschistus heros. The sequence goes on along the minus strand of RCWM02000057.1, from coordinate 1,489,559 downwards.
ATAATGTCGAACATTCACAGTCAAGTGCCATGATACGAATAGGAAAAAATATAAAGAATTTGGTTCCTAAATTCATTTTGAAGTAAAGCTTTTTATATTTATAAATATAAATTTTATGTTTACCTTTTCTTAAGTGTTGTGTCCGAAAAAAATCTGAAATTGTAAACTTGAAAAATTAAAGTATGTGTTTTTAAGTCAAAAAAATTCTAATTTCAATTTTCTATTCTAAATATATAATTTAACAAAAACTGCATTAAATTTCCTACATGTTGTTTCTACTAGGTTTTATTCTTTGGTCTAACCGCCTATTCCATTGGACGTTTGTAGAAAAGAAATTCAATGTAGCAGCTGCACATTTTAAATACTCTATTGTTTTTACTATTTAAATAGTTTTCTAACAGTTGCTTCGACAAAAATATTGTTTTGTTTTTATTGTTTTTTTTAATTGATTTGTTTTCAGGAGGGATAGATCCCACTCAGCCAATTCAAATAAGTAAAGAGTTAAAATAAAATATAAAATATGCTAATTTATTAACAATGGCTATAACGTCGCATTAATATTTTCTATAATTTCTATTATTTATTGCGAAAATTTTTTGTTTTATTTGCCAAAACAAAAACTATCATCTAAGCGCTAGTACCTTTTATACGCCCTTTAGTGGAATCGGAGATAGTGGCTAGATTTCTTTAATTGTATGGGGGAAAACTCGCACTTGCATATAAACATTTTAAAAAAATATTTCAGAATAACGTGTTGAAATTTTAAAGCACTTTATTTTATTTTAATTTTTACTAACAAGGGGACGTTTGCAGTTGTAACTCACAGATTTGAATGCCGATTTTTGTGTGGGTAGTAGGGACCTATAATAGTGCAAAACTAGAGTTATAGCCGCCAATGGGCATAAGGAGCCGAGAAAAAAAATAAAATATGAAAATCACGTTTTATTTTTTTTTCTTAGCTCTTAATCAAGATAGAGAAATGATTCTTTCACGTTTAATTGCAGTTGTGTATGTTATTTTTATTAAAAATAATTTTGTTATGCTCAAGAATTTTGTGATCTATTTCTATTATTATTTTAGTTTTTACAAGATAAATTTCAAATAAGTCCAATTAAAAAAAAAAAAAAAGTATTTTTTTAACCAAAACCTGATATTAAGATTTTATTATTCATCAATCTTAGGATTTCTATGCAATTTGAAATTAAAATATATCATTTTAAAACGTCTTATTTATATAATATAGGTGAGGAAAATTTTTAAACTAAAAATTGATATTACTTTCAAATTCCTCATCTCAAAAAACATGTAGAAACTTAATTTTGTCGAATTCAAAAATAATTTTTTTTTTACCTTTAAATTGTGTAGGATTTTAGTAGGCAAGGGGCTGTCAATTTCTGAAGAAATGTAAATAATTTGCGCTATCTCACATATCTCGCCACCGATTAACACCAAATTTTAAGGTCATCTAGAAGACGTAAAACTGCATAGTTTAGCGCAAATCCGGAGGTCGCTGGATTTCCCCTTATTGAAATATCTCAAGTTATAGCTGACCTCGGATTTTTTCATTCACATCAGTTTTTGTCCACTAAAATCTGGAGTAAATCCAATGTATTATGCATCGATAAAAAGCAGAATGTATGCCAATTCTTGTGATGCTATTACTATTGTAATCGGTTGAACACAGCAGTTGTTGTGGCCGGTAGAAATTGTTGATGAAATCACAACTTCAAAATTTGAACCTCCTCGAAAGGGGTAAAAAATTAATATTTTTTGATTTTGATGAAATTTCACATATAAGGGTTTTATGGTGCGTTAAATCGAGATTTGAGGTCAGTTATTCATGATAAAAAGTTTCCACTGATTTACAGCGGATTTCCTTGGAATTTTGTCATTTTTTTGTCATTTTTGAGCACCCTAAAGCCGGATAGTGTCTTGAGCTCAACAAAAGTATTTTTATATCTAATAGCATACGTAACTGCAATTAAACGTGAAAGAACCATTTCTCTATCTTGACTGTGAGCTAAGAAAAAAAAGAAAACGTGATTTTCATATTTTATTTTTTTCTCGGCTCCTAATGCTCATGGGCGGCGCAATGATATATATAAATATAATAGTGCAAAACTAGAGTTATAAGTTTTGCACTATTATAGGTCCCTACTACCCATACAAAAATCGTCATTCAAATCTGTGAGTTACAACTGCAAACGTCCCCTTGTAAGATCTGAATTTTTCATACGAAATTAAAACCTGAAAATTAGCACTTTTGTAGGTTTATATAAATCAATCGGAACGGATTTTTTTCCAAAATTATACTATAAGCAGCATGTGCGTACGTTCATTTTTTTTTTCCATAGTTCTTTGGAATAAAATTAAAACTTCAAATGTATAACTACTAAATTAAAGTATGTAAATATATAAAGTGAATACTTAAATTTAGAAGTTTGAAGAAGTAAGAAATAAATCTCCCATTTTAATGTTTCAGTTAATTAGCTATACTATTAAAAATAAAAATGAAGCATACCTCTTGACCGAGTTTAGTAGTGGTTGGATATTTCTACGAACTGCTAACGGTGAGTGTACTATCATGGTACTTGATCTGACGGTGATCGTATCGTGAGTGAACGGCGTTACTACTGATGAGCTGACGAGATATAAAATGAAAGAAACCGGAATCGATATGAAAGGGAGCAGGGACAGTGTGCTGGTGCATTGCGGTCTTGTGCAATCACTAGCTCGTCCTCATCTTATTCCGAAACCTTTGACCTTTGGAAAATTATTTCCGATGAAGTGGGTACCTAATACTTCGTGAAAGGCTGCTGAAACCTTGGAGGGCCCTTTGTTGCGGTTCGTTCGATGTTACTCAATCCTCAACTTGGTTTTACTTTTGGAGAAAAGTCAATGTCCAAGTGAGAAGTTGTAGATCTGGTTGTGGAAAGATCGTCCCTCTAACCACTTATATGTATATGTATATATATATATATATATATATATATATATATATATATATATGTATATGTATATATATTTATACAAATATTCAATAAAGTTGAAAAGGCCGATAAAACAATAGTAATTGAATAAAAAATTATTACAAATAATGTTGTACTAGTTGACAAATATCAATAAATAATAACTTATATAGTAAATAAATAAAAAATATAATAAATATAAAAACAGTATGTCGTGCTTAAACATTATGATAATTTAATTAATTATATTACTAAACCATTTAATAATTTAAGCAATAAGAATGAACCCATCCTAACCAAGAATTTGAATTATTTTTACCAAGATAAGTATTCAACCTCAGAGTATGTAAATTAGCAAAATATAATAAATATTTATATCAAAGAATTTTTTTTTAAAGTCCCGAGGCAATCTTCTTTTCGAACGTGTCGCAAGTAATAGGAAATAGAAAAGAAAGCCGAGAAACCAATGGATTTGAGTGTTTATGGACTTGGCTATGAAAGCATAGGTATCTGGTTTAGGCTAAATCAGCTACATCTTGAGAATTAAGATCTTTAAGAATAACTTTATTTGTGACTATTTCCTTACATTGTTGTGAGTATTAACAATTCTCCTTAGTACTGATAATTTTTTGAAGGACTTTACATTGTTAGGATTGAATACGATAAGAATTAGATGGAGAGAATTAATATTAAATTTAGAATGAAAGATAATATTAAGAATAAAATTAACAGCCTAAATAAATCTATACTATCTAAAGTTGAAGTAAAAAATATTATACACTATAAAAATAAGATGTTTTTATATAATGCCGGTTTATTGTCTGATGAGATCTGCTAGAACCACACAATGTTTTAACAACCTAAAGACATCTTTAGACATAGTATTTTATAGTATTTTTTGTCGTTTTAAAGTTTTATTAAATGTTTTCGTTTCTTAAAAGGACACTCTCACGTCCCGCAAATATTATTTGTTTCTTATATGATGGTTTAAGCAGTGTTGTTTTATTTTATCCAATCAAATGGCTTTAGAGTATAAAGCCTATCCTTTGTAAGATAATATATTCTTCTTACTTTTTAGGTTTTAAAATATTTATATATTGTTTTTAGTCAAACAATGTATTCTCCAATACGTTTACTGATCGCCAGCCGTCATCTAAGGCCTCTCCTAAGTCGAGCGAGAAGAGAACCCGATCGCTGAGACACTCGAGCCGCTAACTCTAAACTCTGTCCTGTACACAGCGGAGCCCCAGCTAATGGTGTATCCGTGTCCTACTTCCGCAGGGAGGGGGGAGGAGGTGGGAGGGGAGAAGTTGAGTTCTTAACTCTCCTCTCAGAGGATCATCCTCTTCACCTCCTCAGCAGTGATGTCCTCGTTCTTCTGGCTATTAGGTAATGAGCTCCGTGGGAGAGGTCCCATTGTCATCTCTGGGCTAGTCATCATCTCTCGTTGAAGCTGTTAGGCATCATTAATGATTTCCTCAATGAACTAATGATCTGGGTCTTTGTATATCTAAGGAGAATGGATTGTGCAATGATTAGAATTGTTCACTGGGTATGGAAAATCGAAATTAAGTTAGAATATCTTGATAATAGTCTGGGTGTGGAATTCCGAATATTTGACAATTAATAACAAGAAAAACTACATAATAAGTAGTTAAGTCAATTTAAAAAAGAAGTCGAATATTTTTTTTTTGTAATTCATTTATTTCGTTTCATCAGAAGAAAGTACTGTTAAGTACTACTCTCCCAAAGCCAGACACCACATATACTTTTTATAAAACTCACTTGTTGGATTTATGAAAAGTATGAATAAAGAAATGAATGAGTTAAAAAAAAATGCTTTATAAACATGTTTACATTAAAAAAAAAAATATGCCATTTTATTATTAAATCAGCAATGTTAATAAATAAAAAATGACCATAGGATATCAGTAACTTATTTATCTATGATATTATAATAGAGGACAAGCCATTTTTCGCTTGTGATCACTAACCGCTAATACTACTGAACTAATATTTACCAAATTTTAACCACATCATCTTTATAGCTCAAGAAAGGTTTAGCAATTATAATAATAATAAATATTACTATAATAATAATTTAAATGTATAGACTTGAGTTCTAGAAACGGATTTGCTAACCTATCATATACTTTTATGGTTATATATGATAGAAATTAAATTCCAACCAGATGGTCCGATAAAATTATTGCTGCGAAATTAAATTAAAAGTATTGCCAAGTCAAAATGACGATCCCCTTTTTTTTTAATGTTGTGTGTTAAATTATGGACCATTAGATGTAAGAATTGATAATGTAATCCATTATCACCAATAGTTTGTTAATAAGAAATACAAGTTGTATTATATTTCTATTATAAATAATTATAAAATTAGAAATATATAAATTCTATATTCTTATAAATATAAAAATAATGATAATAATAATTATTATAATATAATATAATTATAAAATTCTATTATTTTATTTAAAATAAATATTAGATATTTTTATAATTATAAAAATAGAAATATATTCTATTATATATATTTCATTTTAAACTATATTATATTTTAAAGTTGTATTAAATATATATTATATTATAGTTAAAGTAGTTATTATATGATTTATGGACCATTAGCAGTAAGCACTGATAATGCAATCCCCATATAGTTAATTATTAGCCTCTGTCCATCTTGATTACCAACTCATCGATTAAAATTATAGAGTGGATGTCTAATTATGCTTTTACATACTCTTTAAACACCTAATCAATGCAATTCTAACCAGGTTACAAATTACTGCCATGCCTGAAAATATCAATGAAGAAATAATCTTAATTCCATACTTCCATATAATATTTTTATCAATAAACAAATGAAATTCAATTATTAGTTAAAATTATCTAAGTTCTTTATTTATGTGAATGGTCGAAGCCGCGACGAGGTATGCTAGTTATCAATATTTTTAAAGTACTTTACGGCGATAATTGGTGCGAACTTTTTATTCTGTTAAGCTATAGTACAAGGAAAAGAATGTTTAAATTATCATATCGAACAAAACAAAAAAAAGCAAGGTATTTTGAAAAAAAAATAAATATTAGCCTGATATAGAGTAACCCAAGAATATTTACCTACTGTATAGTTAAACGTTGAACCAAGGTTGTGAATAAAGGTATTGTTTACCCTGTACCAGTCTAAATTATTTGTAAATATTTATAATGCCAAAACTTGCAAGGATGTACTTAAGCTGAATAAGTGATACCCACATTCTTAAAGAAAACGAATTTTTTTTTCCAAAATAATTAATTATGCAATAACAAAATTTGCTACAAAAATCATCGATGAGAAATTCATTTGATAGATATAGTGGAATAATACCTCAGAACCAGGCGAGCGTAAGTCCAAATTTTATTATTTTCCAATTATTAAGTCCACATAGGTTATTCTCCTGAAATGTTAGGATAGTGTGACTTATGCTCTTATAGTTCTGATGTACAGAATTTATCTAAAGTCTTTAACTAGAATTCTTTCTCTGGTATATCAGAGAATAAAATTATTACAAAATGAGGTATAGGGTTTTTATATTATTTCCTTTACCCTTACGCCTTGTACCTACCAATTTTCTATTTATATCATTTTACTAAAGGTAGGTAATCTAGTTTTTCTCATGTTTTATTTAGTTAATTTCTTAAAAATTAAGATCTACGCGCTCAGGCCATTTGCAAATCGTATCGTTATTCCTTTTTCCAATTTGGTCCCAGTTTGTTTGTTGGAATACAAATCGTGGGACCAATGAAAAGAATCGGATAAAAGAGGCCTCTTTGCCTTAGCTCTTTTGTTGTCGAAAGAATAGCTTTCTTCTTCGTTGTAATGAAAACAGATGTTTGTAAATGTATTATAGTTCAATAGTTATTATTCTTATGGCACAAAATTTATTTAAATGAATTTGTCTTTTATAATAATATAAAATTTCTTTTTGTAATCATAGTATTGTAAGTAAGAGACAATTATTTATTTTGTTAGATCAGTCTGTAGATGACAATGACACCTAGCCTCTATAAATTGGGTAACCTTAGTTGTAGAAAACGTAATGAATGAGGGTGACGTTGTTCAAATCACTTCTTTCTTAGAAACAATACATGCTTATCTAATCCTGAATTCAAGGACCTTGGTAGGTTAGAGTACTAGAGGTTTTGATTTTTATTAATTTGTATATAAACAAGATATGCTGCTATGTCCGTCCGCTGTGTCACGTATCATCTGAATTATTCTAAAGGGATACCAGTCAGGGCTTATTTATTTGACAAATTATAAGTAATTTTAGAAATAAATAATTAATAATTAAGTTCTTCTCCAGAGGTTTGCGTGGGTACAAATAATCAAAGTAATTTAATTAATAAAGAAGTAGTAAAGGGAATTAATTAGTTAAGGATCATGCAAATGGTAAATAAAATTGTCTGTTGCTAAATGAAAAACAATATATATTCAAATAAAGAATAAGAGTTATTCTGGTCTAAGTAAGATAGGAAATCACATTTGGAGAATGTGCCTCTCATATCATATATTTTTATATTTCATCGAATCCAAATCACCACTATGCAGTTGTAAATATATATATATATAATTTCTGGTCTGTAAACGTTCCTTTTAATACATCATTTTTTATTCTTTAATAATATAAACATATAATAACCTTGTTAACATATTGTTAATTTTACCCTAAAGATGAGAACAGTTTCCAAAATTGAGTTAAATAAGTAAACAGTAGAAATAAAAAAATTATTTTTGACTACTTCCATATAATATTCATGAGTAAAGACAGTGCAAAGAAAACATAGTTTGGCATCAATAGAAAGTTGAGCCGAATAAAACAGCAACACGTTTTTAATTGCTGATATCCAATTGAGGGTTATTTTAGTGAAATAAGTCAGAAAACATTATATTTGACGCACCTGAAATAATAATTCACAGTGCGCATGGAAAGTAACGCTCGTAATTTCTCTACTATATTTTAACTTTTTATACTCAATTTTATTTCTTTTGAAGGAATAACTCCTATTAATCTTTAATTATCTTCAACATGTTTCGGAGTACATTGCTCCATCTTCAGGATAACTGTGATTTCTTTCACATAGTCATTTGTGCATGTTCCTTACTGACCCTCAACTGATACAGTAAGGATCATCAGGGTCAGTAAGGACATGCACAAATGACTATGTGAAAGAAATCACAGTTATCCTGAAGATGGAGCAATGTACTCCGAAACATGTCGAAGATAATTAAAGATTAATAGGAGTTATGCTTTTAAAAGAAATAAAAATTAAATCTCCTTCAATAAAATAGTTGATTGATACTCAATTATATTTTTTGCTTGTTGTATTTTCATTCATATAATGAAAACTACAAGAGTGATCATTTGACTATGTGTATATTTAATAGATTAGTTCCCTCCAATGTCCAACCGAAAGTCTGTTTAAAATGGATTCTGCAATTAGGGGCGTTCCATGTCTGCTTGCAACAGGATCCAATACTGGATTAGGCTTCAACATTAATTAGAATTTAGAAGGTTCTATTTAAAAGGTCGTAACTTGGCCCTGAAATTTAAATTATTAAGCCGATTGTTAACTATGTAAAAATAGAAGTTATTTATAACAAGGACTCGATTATGAAATCTATTTCTTGTATTATTAATTCTAATACAAGAAATAATTATATTACAGAATTATAAATTTACAGAGATTATAAAGATAATCAACTTAGATCGCATGATTCATTTTTAGGTTAGTTATCCGCAACTGCGAATTTGTAGATTTACAATAGCAAGTACATTATCTTCATTTAAAATTAAAAAAAAAAAATTACTGGAACAATTCAGTTGCTGTACATGTCGGGTGATGGAATGAATAATCAAACAAAAAAAGTATAAATTGACATAACAATTCAGGGACCAGTAATTTAAATAAAATCTAAAGCAATTATAATTGGAACACAAATAAATAATTAAGAATAGTGATAATTTATGAATATGATAAGTTTAGGTAAAAAATAAAAAATGGGGGTAAAGAATGTTATTAAAATTTATTTTCTTGGAGTTCTGGCAATGGCCAACTTCTCTGCTCAAGTCCTTTGCGACTGTGCCATAGCGCCTCCTTCACAGCATCCACTGAATTTTGACGATAGTGGCATGGCTGAGAGAGTAGCCGTGGGAATACTTTAGTCTTAGCTTACCCTCCTGTTCCGATATTTCCAAGATGCTTGTATATATAGTATATAAATTTCTTTTGTTTTGATATGAATATATCTTTTGGCTAAAGTTTTCTTGTGTAACTTTGTTTCCACACTGTAGCGACGCGCTCTAGCTCTGTTGGTTTTGCTCGGATCAGTTTCCTGAACAGAAATTTAACAGAGAATTTGTTTTTTGTATAACATTAGTCGCTAGGACCAATTGTAGAGGAGCTGTATTGGTTTGAAAGAAAATAGTAACGTTTTCCCTAAATTGGTTTATGTTTCCTTTTTACATTTTTTGGTGTTCCTCGGATCGGAAATTTGCCGAGTTTTTTTATATAAAAACCCCAGGTGGTCCTATACTTCTTCACTGAAGGTACGCATTATAGTATAGTAGAATTAATACAATTAGTATGAATTAATTACCACTTCTGTTGGAATTATTTTATTGGAATACTAGTTTCGAATGCTAAACTTTCATTTTCGTTTGTAAAACATACAAAATTTTCAACACATCAGCACTATACTGTATGGATTACACATACTAAAGTTTTCAAAAATGTAAAACAAGAAATCAAATATTGGTACTCACCTGAGGTGACAGATATCTGAAATATATCCATTGTGGAAAGGGCAAGGGGCAGATAGGTTACATTAACCTAATTTACATAATAAATTTGTATTTATTATATTATATATCTGTACACTCAGAGGTCTTATCTTTTTTTTAAATTTATTTATTTGTATTTTCATTGTACTTATCATTTAAATGAATTCATTGCCATACATATAACTTTTAATAAGGCAGCTTATGATATAAATTCGATAAAACATTTTTTTAAAAAATAATAATCTTCGAAAATTATAAAATCTGATACAGTAATCTTAATGTGTCCTCATTATTGTTTCTTTGGTGTTCAAAATATTTTCAACTAATATGTTGCTGTCAACTTTTCTCTACTGTTCACTAAATGGTTTTTCTATTATATTCTGGAAAATATGAAGAAATAGATAGAAAAATGCATCTCCAGACAGGAAACATAAGTTTTCAGTGTGTCTTTATCAGAAGAACGGTAACTTGAAGCCGCTACTTAATTTTTTTATTCAGTATTTGTGATACCCAAATTAATGCTATAAGTGATATAAATTAATGCTGATTTTATCCGTGTAGAGCCGTTACTAGCTTGTAAATTTTAACAATAACACTCCAAGATTAAAGCGTAGCAAACGGTAAAAGGTTTAAAAATTTCGTAAAACCAACAGAAAGAAAAAAAGGGCTCTACAAACGGTCTAACATGGCGGCATTAATACGGGCAAAGAGGAAGGAGCAGAGGCAATCAAAAGTTCTAAATGGGTTTCCACCTGAGCCCAGGGCCCGGTGCTGCTTTAGCGGCCTCGTTAGGAACTTGCCAGGTTAACAGATTTAGAAGAAGCTCCCACAGAAAAGTAATCTTTTGTAGCAGGACCAGCCGGTCTAACTATTTCAATCTACAGCTGTTGTAAACAATAGCTACCTTCTGTAGCGTTCCATTTGTCTTGGACATCTTTCATCCGGCTTCTTTTCTACTTTAACCATGTACGATCAGTTTTGTTAACTGCTGCGATATTTTACAT